>JAPDPM010000007.1:13527500-14885000 GCA_032173925.1 Heritiera fomes | reverse complement strand
TTCTGTCTACTTTGGGCTGTCCTCAGTCTATCACATATCAATCTCACATCTTCGGAAGCTTTCTCTACAATCTCCGGAGTGAATAACTTTCTTTCACCTACCTCTTCCCAGCCAATGGGAGACCTACACCTACGCCCATACAATGCCTCGTAAGGTGCTATCCCAATACTAGAGTGAAAGCTGTTGTTATATGCAAACTCCGCTAGTGCCAGATGATCATCCCATGAGCCTCGAAAATCCATAACACATGCCCTCAACATGTCCTCAAGTGTCTGAATAGTCCTCTCTGATTGCCCATCGGTTTGAGGATGGAAGGCTGTGCTAAAGCTTAGTTTAGTTCCCAAGGCATCTTGGAAATGTTCCCAGAAACGGGAAGTAAACCGAGAATCTCTGTCCGAGACTATGCTTACTGGGACTCCATGTAACCTCACAATCTCCTTAACATACATATTTGCTAAGGCACTAAGCGAATCGGTAGCCTTCATAGCTAGGAAATGAGCGGACTTCGTCAATCTGTCAACTATCACCCAGATTGCATCATGATTCCTACGAGTCCTCGGAAGACCCATAATAAAGTCCATAGTCACATGCTCCCACTTCCATGTAGGTATGGGTAAAGGCTTTAGCAAGCCTGCTGGTCGTTGGTGTTCAATCTTAACTTTTTGGCACACTAGGCACTTGGACACAAAGGTCGCTATATCTTTCTTCATACCAGCCCACCAAAACACCTTCCGTAAATTCTGATACATCTTCGTATTACCTGGATGCATAGTGTACTTGGAGCTGTGTGCCTCTTCTAAAATTTGCCTCTTCAACATCTCATCATTTGGGACACAAATTCTGCCCCTATACCTCAATAACCCATCATCTGAAACCCCAAACTCTGAGTCTTATCCCGGTTGTATTCCACCAATGATCTCCACAAGTCTAGGATCCTCTTTCTGGGCTTGTCTAATTTGATCCATAATGCTAGGCTCTATCCTCAAGCTAGCCATCAAACACTCACCCTTGGGCTCTAGGTTGATATTCAACTCTGAAAATTTCTTCATCAAATCCCATTCTCGGACCATCATGTAATTAACAAAACCCACACTCTTCCTACTTAATGCATCCGCTACCCGGTTTGCTTTACCCGGATGGTAGAGAATCTCGCAGTCATAGTCCTTCAATAGCTCCATCCATCTTCTCTGTCTCATATTCAGCTCTTTCTGCGAGAATAAGTACTTTAAACTCTTGTGGTCTGTGTAAATCTGGAACCGCTCACCATACAAATAATGGCGCCATATCTTTAGTGCAAACACTATCGCTGCCAACTCCAGATCATGAGTAGGGTAGTTCCTCTCGTGGTCTTTCAACTGTCTCGAACCATATGCCACTACTCTACCATTCTGCATCAACACACACCCTAGGCCCTGTAGAGAAGCATCACTATACACTGCAAATCCTCCGGATCCACTTGGAACCGTCAACACAGGAGCCGTAGTCAACTTTTGCTTAAGCTCTAGAAAGCTACACTCACACGCATCATTCCATTCAAACTTGACATCCTTGCGTGTGAGTCGGGTTAGTGGAGCAGCAAGTTTGGAAAATCCCTCTACAAATCTCCTATAGTAACCTGCAAGCCCTAAGAAGCTGCGAATCTCGGTCACTGTCTTAGGTCTTTCCCAATTCATCACGGCCTCTATCTTAACTGGATCAACTGCTACACCATCCTTTGATACCACATGCCCCAGAAAACTGATTTGTTCCAACCAAAACTCACACTTGCTAAGCTTTGCGTATAGCCCTTCCTTTCTAAGAGTCTGGAGTACTATGTGGAGGTGGTGCTCATGTTCTTCCTGGGATCGGGAATACACCAGTATGTCATCTATGAACACAATGACGAACTTATCCAAGTGAGGCTTGAATACTTCATTCATCAATGCCATGAATGCTGCAGGGGCATTCGTTAGGCCGAATGGCATGACCAGGAACTCGTAGTGGCCATATCGAGTCCTGAAGGCTGTCTTTGGCACATCTTCCCCTCTAATCCTCAATTGGTGGTACCCCGACCTCAAGTCAATCTTCGAAAATATTTGGGCACCTTTCAATTGATCCAACAGATCATCAATCCTAGGCAGGGGATACTTATTCTTCACCGTTGCTTGATTCAACTGCCTATAATCGATACATAGCCTCAAACTGCCATCCTTCTTTTTCACAAACAACACCGGAGCTCCCCATGGTGACACACTCGGCCTTATGAACCCTTTGTCCAACAATTCTTGTAATTGCTTTTTCAACTCCGCTAACTCAACTAAGGCCATTCGATACGGGGGCTTGGATATAGGTTGAGTGCCTGGGAGCAGCTCTATGGCAAACTCCATCTCTCTTTCCGGAGGTAGCCCTGGTAGCTCATCCGGAAATACATCGGAGAAGTCCTTGACCACTGGGATGTCAGACAGTTCCGATTGGCTCTTTTCGGCATCCTCGACAAACGCGAGATAGCCTTCATAAACAAATCAATCTCATATTAGTGAGACACCAATGAAATCATAAACATTCTATTTATTATCTCCAAGACGTAATACAAGCTTTTCAGGTAAGGAGAAAGTAACAACCTTGCTATAGCAGTCTACACTAGCATGATGGTTGGTTAGCCAATCCATGCCTAGTATTACATCGAAGTCATACATGTCTAATAACACCAAATCTACCACTAAGTACTTATCTCCCACCTTTACTTTACACTTACGATACACATGTTCGGTCATTTGAAACTCTTTAAGAGGAGTAATCACATGCAATAGATGTCCTAAGGGCTCACACTCTATATGCAATTTACTAGCAAACATAGGTGAAATAAAAGAGTGTGTTGAGCCTGGATCAATAAGTACAAATGCTTCTAAATCACAAATAGTAAGCTTACCCTTAATGACTGAACCAGAAGCGTCGGCCGTCTCTTGGTCGAGAGCGAACACCCTTCCATGCTCCATGGGTTTCTTGCCCTTATCTTGAACTTTCTTCTGTTGCGCTATTGGTGGTCTATCATCTCGCTTTTCTGTGGCCTTAGGCTGGGGGCAATCTTTCATCATGTGGCCTCTCTCACCACAATTAAAGCAAGCTCCTGAAGCTCTATAACAAGGTCCATTCCTATGAAATTTGCCGCAAACAGTACACAGCTGAGGAGCATCAATGGGTGCTGCAGTTATGGCTCGAGTAGTGGGTGTAGCTGTAGCGATAGGCCTAATAGCCTGTGGTCGAGGCGCAACAAACTTCTGCCTCTTACTAGGGCCCTGATATCTTCTTTGCTCGGGCCTCCTTTTATCAAATCTTTTATTAGTGGGCTGTTTCGGTTTGGGCTGTCTCCTAGCATCATATTCGGCTTGTGAAGCCTCAATTTCTTGTTCAACTGTCAATGCCTTCCTCACAACAGCCGCATACTCCGTAAGCTCAAAGGGCCTAACTCTACCCCTAATATTGGACCTCAAACCCGAAGTGAATTTCTCTGCCTTCTTCTCATCATTGTTGGCATAATCCGTATCATATTTGACTAAGGCAGTGAATCGGGTCTCATACTCATCTACTTTCATAGATCCTTGCTTCAGTTCAAGAAACTCTGTCTTCTTCTTTCGTCTTGCCACAGCCGACACATAATAATCCATGAAGGTCTCAACAAACTTCTCCCATGTAATAATGGGATTTTTGGCCAACACCAAGGGCTCATTAGTCTTCCACCACTTCTGAGCCTCACCTCTCATCATATACACTGCTAATGATACCTTCTCGGTGGAATTGCAGCCCATATATTTAAAGAGGAACTCCATCTCCTCTATCCACTCTTCTGCCTTAGTGGGATCTTTTTCCCCCTTGAACTGTGGAGGATTCATCTTTTGAAATTGCTTCAAGAGAGACATATTCCGATCTACTGAACTCCCAACCTGAGTAGTAGCTGGCTGAGGTGCGGCTACTTGAGGTGTAACCGGAGTAGGAGCAACCTGTGGCTCTACGGGAGTTGGTGGAGGTGGCACCTGTGGTGGTGGTGCAAGTGGAGGCACTACGGGTGCAGATGGAGGCACTGAAGGTACTGAAGGTGCATGTGGAGGTGGCGGAGCCTGAGGTGTACTAGTTTGATTTGCCACAAGTTGTTGTAGCAAGGCTGTCATAACCTCGTAATTTTGCTCCATTCTAGCCATTCTCGCCTCCATGCTATCCGGAGGTGGAGGAGTTGGATGTGGAGGAGTCGGATGTGGAGGTGATGGAGGTGCAGAAGGTGAAGGAGTCGAGGGTGGTATTGCTGACCCCCGAGAGGGCCTCCCGGGTCCACCTCTACGTCTCGTTCTCCTCATTCTACTCAAATTTCAAGTGCCTATACCAAGAGCAGATCAATCTCAGTATAAGTCAAATTTGGAAGCTTTCACATAAATTTCACAGTACATGGGATGTAATGCTACAGACAGTCTAAACTACACTAATACGTACTAGACAAACCACGCTTTGATACCATTTAATCTGTCACGACCCGAAGGCCAATGACGTCCACTTACACTTACTTGATTTCTTATGAAAATTACGAGCCCAATTTTTTTTTCTCCACATACGGTTTGTATTCGGTATTAGTGTAGTAGCTAAATCCAATTCTATCTTACTCATATTATTTCTTGAACTATGTCACATATCTCAAGGAGGTTTTTCTTATCATTTTCGTCTTATTTTACTATTCCCAAAAAAAAAAGTCGAAAACCTCCCCTTTATATTTTATCGATTTCCCCAGGTATAATTCCCTGCACTAAAACACATTTTTAAATCACATAATACAGCAGCTGGTGTTTCTCCACAGTTTCATGCAATCACGTATTTCGAGATCTCGAGAGTTTAACCGTTACTAAGTTCGTATCTACACATCATGCATAATTCAAAACGTAAATTAAGACCTGGATCGGACTTGATAACCACCTAGACTCACATAGTCATCTAGTGCGATCCATAGTTACATCCCGTAAACTTTCCTAGTACTGTGAAATTTAACGTACACATGATCATCAAAATGATATACTAACAGTATACCTCAAAATACGAAATGCTAGCTCCGGATAACGCAAATGGGTACCACTACTAGGTAGTGTTTCCCGGAAGCCTACGCGAAGCCTGAGCCGGCTATCAACTCGTATGATCTGCAGTTGTTAAATTAAGGGGTGAGCAATCCACGGCTCAGTAAGTAGTTTAAATAAAACATACTAGGCTCATATCGTAAAACACGATCATACATGCTTGAGTTATTGTAAATTAGCATGTATGGATTATACTAATGTTTATTATCATTCCGTAAGTGTACAAATGTAATAAACTTGTTCATGCTTACATTTCATCCTTGATTTCACAAGATATCATTCTCTTTATCAGTATAATTAAGTGTGGAAGAGCGAACATTCAAGTAGTACATATTCAAATGGCATATATAACATAATTCCAATAATCGAAGGAAACGAACGTTCAAGTCGCACATGTTCAAATGGCATATATAACATAATCCAATAATCGAAAGAACGAACGTTCAAATCATACATGTTCAAATGGCATATATAACATAATCCAATAATCGGAAGAAGCAAACATTCAAGTAGCATGTATTCAAATGGCATGTACAAACATAAACCAATAATCGCACACGTTGTATGTCATATGCCTCAGATCTGTTTCATCTTTCGACATTCGTCACATTCACGAATCACAATCATTTACTTATCGTCACAATATCCTATGACTTTTATATTTCGTTGGAACTCGTGTAGCACTTAGTTCCCGAAGGACTCTAGAGGTGGCTCCCACGGTTCAGAATTCGAGTCTTTGCTCAGTTTGGCCTTTAGTACATCGAAACTCGTGTAGCACTTAGTTCCCGAAGGACTCTAGAGGTGGCTCCCACGGTTCGGAATTCGAGTCTTTGCTCAGTTTGGCCTTTGTCGAAACATAACAGTACGATGACGTATTCAGTAATCATAAGGAAACCATGGCACATCACACAATTCACAACAAGCTCACTTTCCAAATAAGTATATTTCACAAGCGCATGATGTCCAATTCGAAATCTTACCATACTTACTCTATTTGACTTAATCGTAATGTCCAACCTAAAATTCTATATAAATTTAATTAGTTATTTAATGAGGATTCTTTCATCTCTTACGAGATGATACTAGTAAGATTTATTTAACCCACTTACCTCGATGCTTGGTAGGTTACCTTTCCTCGATCCTCAACTCAAGCTAAACTCCTACACCGCTCCAAATTCACTACAATTAAATCAAATGATATTTCAATAACACGTCCTAATTACGTTTTGATCACATATCAATTATATATCTTAGAATCTAGACTATTCTAACTCATTTCTTTGACGAGAAACTAAATTCTTTATGTGTCTCTTGTTTAGTTTTCAAGTGAGTAGCATATATATATATATCTATATTTATATATGTAGGTATTTAGCATTTGCATAATAAGGTTTCTGAGGATTTACTATACTTCTTTATATAAGCACTATACATACATATATTTATTTATTTCTTTGTTTTTCAAGCAAGTAGTATACTTATATATGTATACTAGTAATATATATGGTTATTTGATACTAGTGCAAATCTAAGTCCCTAGATTTTATTCCTTCATTTTCTAAATATGCAAATATATATATATATATATATATATATATATATATATATACATATATATATCTATAGCAATATATAGATATACCTTTTAAATACATAGCACTTACATGGTATACATTTCCAATTTCAATTCTCTACTTTCCTACATCTTGATACATGTGTATATCTATATAGATATATATTTGCATTCACATATATATATATATATATATATGTGTGTATTACATATATTTATATTTATATATATATATACATATATTTTAGATCTTCCTTTTTCTTTTATCATTTGGCCGAAGCCTTCTTTTCTTTTTTTACATTCATGATTCAATTTACTTATAAATATAGCTATATTTATCTCACTACTAACTTTCCATTCATTAACCATGAAAATTACCAAGATATCTTCATACCCATTTCATGGCCGAAATGCACACACATCACTACACTAATTTCTGATTTCAACTAAGGCCTCCAATACATTTCTCATGCATGATTACATCATAACCTATAGCTGGAAATAAGGGAAAAACATCATCACTTCTTACCTTCCTTTCATTGCTGAGCAGAACAGCCACCGAATTTGCCCTCCTCACGTTGGTTTTCCAACACTAATTTCTGGGTCTAAACAGTTTACAAGATGAGGAATGGATTTTATTTATGAAATTTTATGTTTTGGTATATGAAAGATGATGATTTTCCATAGAGATGATGAAGGAACGTGAGAAGGATGAAGAAAGAAAACTGCTGCAGAGAAATCGGTATAGGGCAGTAAAGAAACATGAAACAGGGGAGTTGGTGCTGCAGTGTTTTTGCCGACTGGAAGAAATTTCAAGAATGCCTCCTTTTGTTTTCTTTTATTTACATATCATCCAATGAGCAAATGCCACATGGTCCACTACTCAAATTTTCTCTCTTTTCTCTCTTTCCTGCACTTCTTTTCTCTTCCGTGTGTTTTTGTAAAGCTTCCTTAAGAAGCTTGTTGAATAATCTGATGGAGTTAGTGGACTTTGATGGGGTAAAGTCCCATCAACCCCACTAACACATATATATTTATTTATTTATTATTATTATTATTATTTTTTATATATTCATATAAACTAAAATTATCTATATGTATAACAATGTATATTTATACATGTATATAATATATATATATATATATATATATTCTTATATATTTATTTATTTGTTATATTACTACATGAAGTGTGTATTTATACTCGTATTTTAAATTCTTAAATATAATAATATGTATACATACACATAGCCATATAAAAGATATATATATTCTCATATCTAATATATTTTTAGTGTGGTATGTGTATACATATGAATTCTTCAATTAATTTTAATTATTCATTATTCATGCATACTACTTTTCCTTTAATATACTTGTGTACTTGTTTTATTAAAACAACCTACGTATGTATTTGGTGGAATATATGCATCTCATTAGTTCATATTTAATTTCTTGAACTTAGTTATGAGATTTTTCCAAATGACATAAAAGTATAAATTATTTGTTTTCTAATTCCACTAATTTGAGGTTTCATCCTCATTACTTGTCATAAGATTATTTCTTACAACATATATCATAATACTCAACTTACTCCATGTCTCTTATTTATTCACATCATGTGGTACAAAGTTTGTAGTTTTTACAAATGAAATTTGGACCAGAATACATGGGACACCAGATGTATGAATCAGTATTCATCACAAGGAAAAGATTGCAGTTTGAGTTTGAGAAAATCTTGACTGTTTTCACAGCTATGGACTTCTCAAACAATCGTTTCAAAGGGCAGTTTCCTCAAGTAGTCGGGGAACTTCATTCGCTTATAGTCCTCAACCTCTCTCACAATTGTTTAACAGGTCCTATCCCTTCATTGTTAGGGAATTTGTCAGCACTAGAATCACTAGATCTCTCATCAAACAAGCTCTAAGGAAGAATTCCCGTACAATTAAAAAATATTATATTTCTAGAGGTATTGAACCTTTCTCAAAATAATCTTACGGGCCCTATTCCTAGAGGCAAACAATTTGATACTTTTACAAATGACTCCTACACGGGAAACTTGGGTTTGTGTGGGTTTCCATTGTCAAGAAGTTACAGCACCCCCCCTCCAACAACATTTCATGAATAACACCGTTTCACAAGAGAATTGAATTGGAAATTTGCAATCCTGATGGGTTATGGTTGTGGGTTGATGTTTGGGTTGAGCACAGGATACATTGTATTCACTGTTGGAAAAACATTGGTGATCATTAGGATGGTCGAGAGAGCTCAACGAAAAATTTGCGGAACTGGAGGAAGAAAATAGTACAAGTAATGTCGTCATTAAGGTGAGCTGCACTACATATAGAAACAATTAAGTTGTAACTAGTGATTTTAAGGGTTAATGGTTTGCTTTATGTACTAAATGGATAAATTCGTAATTTTTGAAAGTTACAAAATCTTAAGCTTATAAATATAGGTATTAATTCTCAAACAAGACACTAATTCACAAATTATATCATTTTACACGTAATTTTATTTTTGGATAAGAGAAAAGTATTTGATCTTTAAAGCTCTGTACTTTACCATTAGTACAAAACTGTAGAGTATACAACGAAGATAAAGTTGGATTGTTGTATCCTAAAGACGACATACTTTGAGTTCCTATTGCATCAGTTGATATAATCTCGCAGTGATGTGAATCGTCTTAAAAAGAATGAGATATTTGTGCATCAATCCAACTCTTCATATCATCAGTAAATTAAATTTTAATTTTAATTTATTATATTATTTTTGTTACTAACATTTTCTTTTGTTATAGGTTCTAACACCAACAATTGTTAGATGATTGAATAGTTTTTAAAAATGTTTTTAACTCAAGGAAATAATATGTATACATAAATAATCCTCTTCTTGCTGATTGTTTGAGAGTTTCTAGTATTGTCGGGGTTGCTTTGTCAAACATATATTATTACGATTGCTTGCATGATGATCCTACTTCATGTAGGTATATATGTAGCTTGAGGATTGCCAGTTAAAATCATGTGCCTTTGGGTACAAACACTGGGATGCTCTCTCTTAGTAGGCTTGGCCTCCTTTACTTGCCTAATTATATTACCTTTGATATTTAGTAAGTTAATTCTTCAAACATAATTATTTATATATTTAGTTTTCACTTCAAATCATCGGTGCATAGATCTTCATATGTTTTATGAGGATAACTGATTTAGAATCTTTTATATTACAAAAATATTATTGTAATAGAATCTTGATTACCTGTTTATAAACGTTTTGATTATGAGTTTGTATATGATGCACTGACAATGTATAATTTCTATACACTGTAAATGCATCAGAGGTTGACACCTCATCAATAGGTCCTTATGGACAAATTAAAAAAATTTATTTATATTTGCATATAAGGGCCTATTGATGAGGTATCAACCTATGGTGCATTGACGGTGTATAGAAATTATACACTATCAGTGCATCATATATAAATCCTTTGATTATTTTGCTAAAGGCTAAAAGGTCAAAAAAAGCCTTCGAAGAATAAAAAGTTATGCAATTGAGCCCTTATCTTTTTTTCACAATCAATTGAGCTCTTATATTTTTAATTTCACCCTTACTTGAACGGAAACCGTTAGATTTGTTATTTTCTGGCTACGTATACTATATGGATTTAATAGTTTCCATACAGATTTAACAGTTTTCGTCCACAAAAGGACTCAATTGAGCAAAAATTGAAATGTAATGGCTCAATTGATTGCGAAAAAAAGTCAGATACTCAATTGTAAAAACTATTTATTTTCGAGGGTTTTTTTTTACCCTTTACCCATTGCTAAAAACAATAAATAAAAACGTTTTTTATTCCCTTATTGTTTTGACCGTTTACAATAGAGCATTTGAGTTTTGCTCCTTAGCTGTGCATATGAGCGTGCCTGTGTTTATTTACCTAAATAATACTTATTGCATTTATAATTAGTAATGCATTAATGGTTTAGGAATCTAATTAGGAATAAAACCATATGATTGCTTACTGAAAAATAGAATGCATTTATAGTTTTGTTGAAGATGTGAATGACTTTTTCAACGCGCGCTTTAATAAAAATACACATTAAAATATTTAATTTAAAAGTGACATTGGCTACTACTAGATACGAGTAAGTGATATTTAATTGGAAAGGTGCAATGATGAATTTTGTCAGATGAAGTATAAATATTATCTGAGTTTGTGGTCATTGTTTCTATCATGATGAACAGGAGCAGTTCTTGTGTGGGGAATCGAAGTTGGAAGTTTGATTCATCAAAGTTTGTTGGTGGGGGGACTTATTTTAGATTTGGGGCAGCCATATTACTTTGTTGATGGTTTTGGTTCACTTATCTTTCTAGCTTTTGGCTCACAATTCAGATTGGAGAAACGTTTCCGACTTGCTTTTAGAGTTGCCCTGCTTAGTGCCGTTGCAAGCCGTTTCCTTGTTGTCAGCCACGGCAAAATTCAGTTAGGTTATAATGCTTTTTTGGTTTTGGATTGTAAGGTGGGATTTAAGGTGGTTTTATAATTAGATGTGTTTGCAAGTTGTAACAGAACTATGTATTACTAGCATGAATTTTTAATAAAATCTATTTGACTTAACAAAAAAAAAAAGAAATGTGTTGTATCATGAGATACATTCACGAAATGTGTTGATTCTTCAATCGAAGGATGGCGACGTCCTCTGGCGAAACTGTTCCTACAAGCAGCCATACAATTTCTCAAAATACCAAAAGTGAGGTGCTGAAACGAACAAAAAATAAAAACCTAAACGAGGAAGGATAGCATCAGAATGGGAAGCTTACGATGGAATTATGGAGGATTTGGAGGAGCCCTGGCCGACGGAGGGGAATGACAAAGATGAAGCAAAGTTCTCGTATAAAGAGATGTTGACGGGTAATAGTGCTACAGGACCACGGGATGGCGTGATTGGGACAACATGAATCATGTTGATGGGATGTGTTTTGATGATGAGGTATCTGATGATGAATATGGAGAGAACGAGCAAGGTCCAAGAGTTTATTCTCTAAAGAAGAAAAAGCGAAAATGTAAAGGCCCTGGGGGAGCTCTATCATTGTCAAATTATTGGGCAAAGTACTTGGTTTCCAAGTACTCTCGAACAGAATCACACAACTCTGGAACCTGACTGGGAGATAAGAAGTTGTTGATTTGGGGCATGACTACTTCCCGTTCAAAGTTGAAAAGGAAGAGGATTATCTCCATGTGTTGGAGAGGGTCTATGGATTATTGGAGGGCATTACTTGACTGTTAGACAATGGACTCTCAATTTAAATCCTACCAGAGATATGATTGAGAAAGTAATAACTTGGATTTGTCTTCCTGGTCTTTCGATGGGGTATTATAATGCTAGTGCTACAGCCCTATCAAGAATGGGCGCATGTGTTGGCCGAGTAATTAAAAATAGATCGAAACATGGAGGAAGCTATCAGAGGCAAATTTGTTAAAATTTGTATCCAGATTTACTTAACAAAACCGATAGTCTCAAAAATTTTTATTGGAAGACATACTCGATTGAGTTTGAAGGACATTATCTCATTTGTTTCAATTGTGACAAGGTTGGCCATAAAATTGAATCTTGTCCATCATTGGTAGTTATTGGATGCACGATTGAAGCGGAAACGCCCCAAAATACAGAGAACACCAGACAAAATAATGTGGAGTCCAACTTTCGACCGTGGATACTGGTTCAAAGAAGGAACAGGAAGACTCAGAACAGGGATGGAGATGGAAAAGGAAAGTCAGTGGTCCACAAAATTCAGGGCAGACTTCTAGCACTAAATTTGCAAGTTTGGAGACGGCAAATGTGGCAGATGATTTGCAGGAGAAAATTTTGGCAAATCCCAAAGAGTTTTGAACGTAGTACACATTCTCAGAATATTGCCTATGCTAAAAATAAGAAATATCCAAAAAGAAGTCCAAACCTATAAAAAAAGGATGCGCATGATCCACGCAATGGAAAAGCGGTTATTGCACAATCTTTAAGTCTCTGTTTGACCTAACTTATTTTAGTGCTTATCTATTACATAAGCAGAAGCAAGTGTTTGGATCTCAAAATTTTAAAATTTTTAGCTTATGTGGGAAGCAAATTTTAGCTTTTGAATGAAGCTATAAATTAAAGCTTTTTTAAAAAGTACTAATTTTAATAACATTACTTTAGTGAAAATAACATTTTCATTTTACTATTCAATAATTCACAAAATTATAAAGAAAATTATATTATTTTGCATTAATTTATTTATTTTGTGCAATTTTTATATTTATTTAATTGTTTATTTTAATATGTAAAGTATTTTTATTTTTTCAATTAAAAAGTTTGTGATTAAATCTAATAAAGTTTATTATTTTATTTTAAAATTTATTAAAAATATACAAAAATTCTATTAAACAGTGTTCAACGTTCTACAGTATTTGTATAGTAAGTTAGTCAAATGCTAATTTAATTTTGTTTAACAAAAATACTAATTTAACTTTGTTTAACAATATTTTTAAAAAAATTCTATTCAAACCGCACTTTTTATAACAATTTTAGCTATGCCACACAGACTTTAAGTCAAGAGCTGTCCCTGGGCTAAACTTTGAATTAGGAGCATCCTCTAAATCGGGTCAAGCGAAGGTATTAGATGGGACGATTTCTATTTTAACAAGCCCATTAAATTGCAAAGTCCATGGAGCTCCAATATTGTTTTTAAAGCTGGGTCCAACTTGAAGTTAGCCCAAGATAAGGAGGGTGTCGGTCCCATTGTTAATGCGGCAACAGGTGATACAAACTCAGAGCCTGTTGTTTTAATAGCTTCTCCAAGGGTACTTCCTCAGCCGAAACCACCTACAATGACCAGCGATCAGAAAAATGGAGAGTGGCCTGAAAATGCTATGGAAACCAGCGCAGAGACTGTGTTTGAAAGAACGCCGATGGAATCTGTTGAGCAAGATGCAGATTCTATGCAATGTGCATAGACCGATGGTCTTATTTCTTTCTCTCTGGGTTGTTATGTCTATTCTTTTCTGGAATTGCAAGGGTGCGGCCAGTGGGGAATTTCGACGCCGTATCTTGGAGTTTAAGAGGTCACATAAAGTGGATATGCTTTTAATTGCGAAACCTAGAATAAGTGGGGCTGTAGCAGACCGAGTAATTAAAAGACTGAGGTTTGATAATTCGTGCAAGCTGGACAAAAGGGGTTTCTCTGGCGCCGTATGGATGCTATGGAATTCTAATTTTGGCGATGTCGAGATTGTTCAGAAAAGTGAGCAATTTATCTCTGCCATAGTTGTTAAAGATGGAGTGAAGTGGGCTATCTCAGCAGTTTATGCAAGTCCGGTTCATTCCAAGAGACAGACTATGGAATTATTTGAACGAGTTCAATGGATTTGATGATTGTCCTTGGACGTTGATAGGGGATTTTATCCAAATTATTGCAGCATCAGAGAAGCAAGGTGGGGCTCCAAAATCATTATCCAAAATGCAGGCTCTTTGCTACGTGATGTCCAAAAGAAGTCTAATTGATATTGGGGCAAAGGGATGCCAATTTACTTGGACAAATAAACGAGATACAGGTGTGATGGTGAAAGACAGATTAGACAGTTTTGTACAATCTTTCATAAAGGATGCTTTTCCCAGAAGCTGCTGTCTTTAATCTCCCAAGAGGTGGAAGTGATCATTGCCTGGTGTTAGTGAAATTACACTTAAAAGAAGTTAGGTGATAGAAGTCTTAGGCCCTTTCATTTTGAAGTGACTTGGCAACCGCATGATTTAAGGTTTTATTGTGCCGGTTCATCATGTTATACATGAAAATAAGTAACGGATTAGAAAAACAACAAAACCAAAATTATTAGGATCATGCAACAAGATTGATTTCAGGATAGAATCTAATCTTTTTGGTGTCGCTCGTGTAGGAATGTTCAACTTTTGAATTTAGCAACCACGAATAGCCTTCGATTTATCGTTGACTCAAGACTCTTAGCTAAGAGAAGTCCTTTAACGGTATCCACACAAGTATGATGCAAAATAAGACCTTTGTTTGAGACAGAAAGTGGCCAACGGCAAAGGAGGAGGAAGAGATTGTTTTCTGAGTGTTAGCACCAAGAGGCAAAGCAGCTATTAAGAAACATTCTATCTAACTTTTAGACTTAATGTTGTTTTTATAGTGCCTCTTAACAAAACCCTAAAAAGGCCTTAGCCTTAGTCCAACTAGATTGAGTCTTTTGGGCCTTTTAAAATTATTTAAACCAAATCCAATTGATTAGGAGGGCATACTCTAACAATCTCCCACTTGCACTACAACCAATTAGTCATGCATTTAGATTAATCATTTGGTCTACTCATAATTATTAAATTAATAATTCATAATTATAATCTCATTATAATTGAAAAGACCAAAACACCCTTCAATAATCTTGGGCTAAAATTACCATTAATTAAATCTCGAATTCTAGTTGGAACAAGATTCTAGTCTCACTAGGAATCCTACTTATACTAAGATTCATCACATGGATCCAACTCCAATTACCCTATTTTGGTCATGCTCTTATTGTGTGTGACCCTTTTGGTTTCCATTATATTGGCAGTGATTCAGAATCTCATTCATAAATCACAAGCCAAGATTGGCATCTAGCAATGCGTCATGGCTACCCAAGTAATGAAAATATCGGTGAGTTGACGACAACCTTTTAATGAGCAATTACCGTATAATTCAATCCTTTCGTCACCTAATATCTCAGTTAAACATAGAGTATGGAACGTGTCATCTCTATTAAAGTTCAACTACATTGTTTTTCAATCTCAAGATAAATGATTTAATCAAATGAATTCAAGATCTCATCTTAAATCTCATTTGTACTATGGCCACAGATTTTCAGTCATTAATCTCTATTGAGAGGTTTTGAGATATAGACTCTTGTTACCAAGAGGGACGAATCCTATCTTGATCACTCACAACCCTCATATGATTCATGATGTATCCAATCACTGTCTTACTTGCAACACTCAGCATCAAAGTACACCAATCCACACATAGGATAACATGGTGATCTCAGGTCTAAGGATCGCATATACCATTATCATTTGATAACTTGTAATGACACTCAATGTAATGATCCACATAGTGTCACAACCTGTGACCCTATTTTTTACCTTATTCTATACATCTTATATGGTTGGGCTGTCTGTGATACGTTACTTTTCTTTTACATATTAACAATTTCATATTAAATTATAATACGAATTACATCCCCTATCTTACTTCATAAGAAAGTAGTACTGTGAATATGTCTAAATACAGAAAATAAATGATCACACCTTATTAATTAAATCGACCTGTCGCATCATCCCCGAATGCACAGTCGAAAATCCTTTTACTGCTAGACTCTCGGTCTTCGAAAACCTGAAATGTTAAAATTAAGGGGTGAGCAAACCACAGCTTAGTAAAGGAATTATATGCCTCACTTGATACTCAGCTATCTATATGCTGAAAAACTTTTTCATTTTACCTATGGGCTCTAGGCTCGCATGTAGGAAGGATACTACAGTCGGCTAGGGATCCGGATGGAGTAAGGTAGGTATTTTGAAATACCTATCTTGTTCCGGAACCTAGAAGCAACTGTAGAGAGTAATATTCTTTCTTGTTTTGAAATTCAAATCCTTTCCTCTTTATTCCGTAACATTTTCATATTCTTTTTCAAATAATGCTTTTATGAAATAAAGCATTTAAATAAAATAACTAATATTCATATTTTCTTTAAAAAGAATATTAGTTAAATTCTCATCATTCTCGTTTAAAACTCATTTCATATTTTACTGTACAACCATAATTAGTACAGTACTTTAAATAGCAAAATCAGCTATTAAACCTTTTTCGTATAACATATAAATCATTTAAATCTAATATTCAATTTAAAATTTAAAATAAGAATACTAGATTTATTCTCCTCCGTTTTCCTTTTGAAAACATATTACATATTCGTGTCACATATCATATGAAAATCATTTCATAATACTTAAAAACAGTACTGAAATTAACATTTATAAAAATGCTATAAATCATTTCATTTCACGTATCACATATCCTGTAAAACATTTACATTTCACATATCACATATCATGTAAAACATTTTCATTTAAAACATATCATATATGGAGACTGCGGCACGCCCAGCCCGTCCACTGGGTCGTTACTCGTATCATGCTATAGACCCCGAAGGGTATGAATAATCATGTCAGATCTATGGCCATAGTCTATAATTGTCCTCGGCGGATCACTGATCAAGTGTCGGCCGGGACTACATATCACATATCACATATCACATATTACATATCACATGTTACATATCACATATCACATATCAGCATGATAGGATGCCATCTAGTCTCAAAACCGTATTTTTCATCATCAGAAAACCTTTATGAAATTTATAAAAATATATAATTTCATCATTTTAAAACCATAAAGGTTATAAAACCATTTAGTGAATATTTAAGAAATATATATAAAAATATTCACTTTATTTCCTTTCATTTTCCATCTCGTATTACGTGTAACATACATATCAAGAGAATTTTCGGTGATTTCATTATCACCATTCTCGAAGAGATTTTTCGGTGATTTCCTTATCACCATTCTCGAAAACATGAATAATTTAAAATCATTTTCATTTTATTCATGTTTTTATGAAAATATTCATTTTTTCGATTTTCGTGGTTAAAAATCATTTCTCGTGAAATAAAATCATTTATTATGATTTTATGAAATTTTCTAGAAATTTTCAGTAATTTTCGATAATTTTTCAGCAGTATAACGGCTGCAGATTGGCTAGCCTTCTGCACGAAAAATACAGTTTATAATTTCCAGCCAGTACATCATCACAAATTTTCAACTGATAAATCACCACAATTTTTCAACCAATCATTTATCGCAATATTTTCACAAAATATTTCCATAAAATATTTCGTAATTAAAACATGCAGACTGAATATCCTTACAGTGCTGCACATGCATCCCTTACCTTTTCCGGTTCGGTGACTTCCTCTTATCGGTCGCGCCCATACTCCATTTCTCCCGATTCCTCATCTCGTTCACCGAGAATAATTTCTAGAAATTAAAATTCTAAATTTTAGGATTTTCTCAAATTATTTAAATAAATAATTTATTTAAATAATTATCATTAATTATTTCTCAGATTTCTTACCGATTCCCGAGATTCTCGAGTTCTCGAGAATTTTCTGAATTCCCGAACATTTTCCTCTTTTTCTCTCTTTCTTCTTTTTCTCTTTTCTTTCTTCATTTTTCTCTTTTCTTTTCTTTCTCTTTCTTTTCTTTTTCTCCTCCTTTTCCTCTTTTCTGGTCTGAACCGGTTCAAACCGGTTCAAACCGATTCTACCCGGTCCGCCTCATCACCGCCGGTTCAGCTTCATCCCGCCGGCATCACCTCCGGTTCGGGCCTCCCATAGCTTGCCGAAGTTGCGGGGATGCCGGATCTGGTCACCGTTTCTTCCCATCACCGACGAATGCGCCGGATCTGGAGGGTGGGTTTTCAGCTCCTTCCTCCTCTCTTTTCTCCTTCCTCCGCCAGATTTTCCTTCGCCGGTGGCTCCTCTCACCTTCGTCGAGCTTCGCCGGTGTCGTGAGTGGTGGTGGCGGTGCCCGGATCGGCCGGCACCGTCGTATCTCCTCTTCTCTTTTCCTCCCAGCTTTCCGTTTCTGTTTCGCTTTCCGTTTCTTCTCTTTTCCGTTTGGGCCGCTGCGGGTCATTTTCCTCTTCCCTCTCCTCTCGCCGGCGGCTCCCTCTTTTTCCTTTTCCCTTCCGGTGGCTGGCCAACGGTGGCCGGTCGCCCCTTTCTTGTTTCATTTCTGTTTTTACCCTAAACAGAAAGAAATAACAGGGGTCGGGTCCCGACCCCTATTTCTATATTTTTTTAATTATAATTATATTATAAATATAATTATATTATTTTATTATATAGTACTATGTACTATATACTATATAAATATATATTATATATTAATAATATATATTTACACATAATAATATATATTTCCATGTACTTTAAATTAAATAACATTTATATATATATATAAATGTAATATAAAAATACATATTGTATTTACAATATATATACATATAAACTTTAATGTAAAATTAGTATTTACATTTCTCATTTATGTATATATCTATATATATACATAAAATACTTTACTTAAATACATATGTATTATTTTATTTTGAACAATAGTATATCTATCTATATATACCTCGGTATATATATGTATACTATAGAATAATTTCAATACATATGTATTCATTTAAAATTACATTTATATAATTTATAATTACATAAATATATTTCTCTTTCATTTCTCATTTTCTTATTTAATTTGGATTTCCATTTATCCAAATTAAATTCCTCCTTTCCTTATTTTCCGTAACTCCGACTTTATTTTTATTTTTTTTATTTTCATTTAATTTCTTTCTTCATTTCTTATTCCAATTTAATTTTCCTTTTTATTTCTTATTTAATTTGGATTTCTATTTATCCAAATTAAATTTCCTCAATTTTATCCAAATTAATTTTGTCCACTTCTTCTCTTCATCCATTTCGGGAATTTCAACGATATTCCCATCTCGTAAATAAATTTTATTTATTTACTTTAATTTATTTATTTCCTCTTATCTATTTTCTTAAATATTAATTTTTTTAAAATTGAAAATTTGCGGTTATCACACATAGAGTTCTCAAGATGGGTCAATCCAGTGTATTCATTTACAATGATCACCCATGTGTTGATCTGGATATCGTCATATCCATGACTTAGAGATCAGTCACCCAAAGGAATCTAACACATGTTAGTCTTACTGTATCATTGATGTCCCTTTTCAGTGATACTATGACTAAAGATATTTAAGAATAGTAGTCTTTGTATCATAAGGATCTCATTATCAAAGTCACTACTTTGATTCCCTTGGTATAAATCCATTATTCTAGAGACTTTATCATTTGATTATGACTTGATCATGACTTGATCAAATTAAATATAGTTAATAATGATAAATAACTACCATGTATTATTAAATAACATAAACAATCACAATGTCATAAGTGTAATACAAATCCAAATCTGATTGACTCTTGGGGCACACACTAATAATCTTTCACTTGCACTACAGCTAATCGGTCATGTATCTAATACCAAATGACCTAACATGTGCATCATGCTTTTGCTGTGATAGTGCCTTCGTAAGCGGGTCAGCAATATTATCATGAGTGTGTATTTTGCATATCTTCATCTCACCTCTTTGTATGATCTCCCTGATCAAATGGAAGGGCCTGAGTATATGTTTTGACCGTTGGTGAGACCTGGGTTCCTTAGTTTGTGCATGGGCTACATTGTTGTCACAATAGAGTGCCATTGGATCAGCAATGCTAGGGACTACTCCAAGTTCTTTGACGAACTTTTTTATCCAAATAGCTTCCTTAACTGCATCTAAAGCTGTTATATACTCAGCCTCGATAGTAGAATCGACAACTGTCTCTTGTTTAAAACACTTCCAACTTTACAGTGCCATCATTCAGGTAAAACACATAGCCAGATTGTGGCTTAAAGTCATTTTTATCTGACTGGAAACTAACACCGATGTAACTATTTACAACGAGCTCATTCTCTTCTCCATAGTCTAAGAAAGCATCCTTAGTGCTTCTCAAGTACTTAAGGATGTTCTTAACTGCTATCTAGTGAAGCTCACCTGACTCAGCCTAATACCTGCTCGCCATGCTTAAAGCATGCGAGACATCAAGCCTAGTACATAACATGACGTACATGATAGATCCAATAGCTGAAGCATATGGAATCTTACCCATTTTATCTCTCTCATCTTGTGTCATCTTGTGTTTTAGGACACATGCCTTTGAAAGATAAATGCCATGTGACACCGGTAAGAATCTTTTCTTAGATTCTTCCATGTTGCAGATTTTCAACACTTTGTCAATATATGTACTTTGACTTAGACCAAGTAGCCTACTCGATCTCTCTCTATAGATCTTTATTCCAAGGATATAGGCTACTTCTCCTAAGTCTTTTATGGAGAAGCAATTCCAAGGCAACTTTTGACAGATTGTAGGGCAGGAATGTAAATTCCTATGAGCAATATGTCATCCACATATAACACAAAGAATATGACAGCACTCCCACTAACCTTTTTGTAAACACAAGGTTTATCTTCGTTCTTGATGAAGCCAAACTCTTTGACTGCGTCATTAAAATGAATGTTCTAGCTTCAAGAAGCTTGCTTCAATCCATAAATGGATTTTTGAAGTTTGCATACCTTGTTGGCATTCTCAGGAGTGATAAAACCGTCATGTTGTGACAGCACTCCCACTAACCTTTTTGTAAACACTAGGTTCCTCTTCTTTCTTGGTGAAGCCAAACTCTTTGACTGTTTCATTAAAACGAATGTTCTAGCTTCAAGAAGCTTGCTTCAATCCATAAATGGACTTTTGAAGCTTGCATACCTTGTTGGCATTCTCAAGAGTGATAAAACCGTCAGGCTGTGTCATATACACATCTTCCGACAAGTTTCCATTCAGGAACGGGGTTTTAACATCCATATGTCATATCTCATAATCATGGTATACAACAATAGCAAGCAAAGTCTGAATGAACTTGAGCATTGTAACTGGGGAAAAGGTTTCATCATAGTTTATACCATGCCTTTGTTTGAAACTTTTGGCCACCAATCAACCTTTATAAGTATGTACGTTAGCATCCATGTCAATCTTCTTTTTAAAGACCCACTTGCACCCTATGGGTTTTATCCCTTTAGGTGGATCAACCAAGGTCCATACTTGGTTTGTATACATGGAGTCTATTTCGGATTTCATGGCTTCAAGCCATTTCTCAGAATCTGGGCCTGTAATTTCTTCTTTGTAGGTGGTAGACTCATCATTATCTATGAGCAATACGTTGTCGTGCTGAGTAGTGAGAAGGCTAAGCTTCTCAGGCTCTCAACGTATCCTATTAGACCTACGTGGGCCTTGTGTTTCTAGAGCTATTTCCTATTCCACAACATCTTGTGGGACTTGCTCCTATCCCACTAAAGGTTCAATGACATTTTGTGATTCTTGAACCTCTTTAAGTTTTATTTTCTTCCAATTAGTTCTTCTAAAAAGGAAGTCTTTTTCTAGAAAGAAACTGTACTGAGCCACAAAACACTTTGTGCTCTGCGAGATTATAAAAATAGTATCCTTTTGTCTCTTTAGGATACCCCACAAATACGCATTTATCAGATTTGGGTCCTAATTTATTTGAAACTTGTCTTTTGACATAAGCCTCACAACCTCAAATCTTTAGAAAAGACATATTAGGCTTTTCCCAGTTCACATCTCATGTGGTGTCTTTTCAACTACTTTAGTAGGAACACAATTTAGTGTGAATGTTGCTGTCTCTAAAGCATAACTCCAAAAAGAGATAGGGAGGTCAAACAGACTCATCATGGATCGAACCATGTCTAGCAAGGTCCGATTCCTCCTTTTAGATACACCGTTCCATTCAAGTGTACCAAGTGGAGTAAGTTGTGGAACTATTCTACACTCCTTTAGATGATCTGTAAATTCTAGACTCAAATACTTTCCACCGCGATCTGATCAGAGTGTCTTGATATTCTTGCCTAGCTGGTTTTGTACTTCATTCTTGAATTTTTTAAACTTTCAAATGATTCTGACTCATGTCTCTTTAGATACACATAGTCATATCTACTGTAGTCATCAGTAAATGTGATGAAGTATTGGAACCCTCCTCTAGCCTATGTGGTTTATGGGCCACACACATTTGTATTTATGAGCTCTAGTAAACCACTAACCCTTTCACTTGTTCTTGTAAAAGGGGCCTTGGTCATTTTACCAAGCAAACAAGATTAGCATACATCATATGATTCAAAATCAAATGAATCTAAGTGTCCATCTTTGTGGAGCCTAGATATGCATTTCTCATTTATGTGACCAGGACTACAATGCCAGAGGAATGTAAGGTTAATCTCATTACCCTTTGACCTTTTGGAATTAACACTGTATATGTGATTATCTTAGTCTAGAACATACAATCCATTCATAATGGAAGCATTGCCATAAAAAATATCATTAAAGTAAATTGAACAACTTTTGTTCATTAGTTTAAAAGGAAAACCTTTCTTATCTAAGCAAGAAACAGAAATAATATTCTTGGCAATTGCTGGAACATAATAACAATTATCAAGTTCTAGAATTAGGCCTGAAGGCAACAATAAATTAAATGTTCTTACAGCTAATGCAGCAACTGTTGCTCCATTTCTAACTCGTAGGACCACCTCACCCTTGGCAAGTTTTCTACTCCTTGTTAGTCCGTGCACATTCATGCAAATGTGAGAACCACATCCAATATCTAATACCCAAGATGAAGAAGTAGACAGATTTATCTTAATCACATATATACCTGAGGTGGACGTCTCACTTCCTTTCTTTTTCTTCAGCTCTTCAAGGTACACAATGCAGTTTCACTTCCAATGATCAGTCTTACCGCAATGGAAGCACTTTCTTGTCTTAGCAACTCCACCAGATGGCTTGAGCTTCATAGCCTTTTCCTTCTTGTTACCCTTGGGCTTGGGCTTACCCTTAGGCTTGCCTTTGCCTTTGGATTTGGTCTTATCAATCACCATAATAGAAGTAGGCCTTGACTTCTTCAAGTCCTGCTTAGCAGTTCTCAACATGTTGAGCAATTCTGCCACTGTCTTATCCATATTGTTCATGTTGTAGTGCAACACAAATGAACTATAGCTATCCTGTAAGGATTAGAGGATGAGATCAACTTACAACTCTTTATGCATGGTGAAGACCAGTGCTTCCAGCCTCTCAATGTACCTAATCATATTAAGTACATGATTGTGCAATGGAGTTCCCTCAGCCATCTTGCTCTGGAAGAACGCCTTAGACACCTCATAACTTTGTGCCATGCTTGCTCTTGGAACATTTCCTTGAGATGTTCGATCATATCAAACGGTTGCATACTCTCATGTTGCTTCTTGGAGTTCAGAACTCATGAAAGCTAACATTAGGCACTGCACGTAAGTGGCATCATCCAAATGTTTTTGATAAGCTTGCTTATTCATAGTGGAAGCATTCTGTCAAGTTGAGTAGGGATCGCATGCTTTAGAACATATAACTTCTTTTCCAAAAGTGAGGATTATCCTCAAATTTTTGTACGAATATAAGAAGTTTGTCCCAACCAACTTGTTATCCTTCTTAAGGATAAAACAAACGGATAAATTGCTGTTTGCTATAATAATTCTACAATCATAAAATATGCAAGTAAGTAACATTGTGATTAAAATCATTTAATTATGGTCTTTTTAATTAAATGAATTGCTCCCACTATTTTCTTCAAGCTAATAGCCAACTCGGGAAGCCTCTTCGCCTAGACTTCCTAGAGGGCCAGGATCCATATTTGGTCCCATTATGAAATTAGCTGAGCTAATGTGTCCAATGAGATTATTTAGGTAGACAACTCTTGTCAATTGTATCTCATGCAAATCTTGGATAGTTGGGTGAAGAACTCTTGTTCTAACTCATCATATAAGTTAAAGCTCAACCTATGCCTCTAAATCTTATTAGGTTTGACTGAGCTAATGCCCTAATTTGATTTAGTTAAGTCTGACCCATTACACTTGGAGATAACTATTATCTCATGCAATGTGAATTCCTAAGGTAGGCATGGCCTTGACTGAGCCAAAGTAGCACAATACCGAACAAAGTCTCTTTCACATGCATCATATTGGAAGGCATCTTTATTTGTTATCTTTGACTTAATATTTATTGTGAGGGATTTTTTAATTTTACCATCTCACCTAGCATGCTTTTCTAACATATATATCAACATATATAAGTAAAAGCATAAAATTAAATGTGATATAGCTATGGCCTTTCTATTACAAAAGAACCTAAGGATACATTGTTTTTTCTAAATGCCTTCTCCTCGGTTTCCCTTCAAGCGTCACCTCGGTTCACGTTAGCTCAAGACCATCTTGGCTGCAAATGTTGTACATTTTACAAGATAATCCTAATTTTTCTATGTAATTATTACATAAATAAATTACAAATAAATTAAAGCTCGCAAGTCCAATTTAAATTTATTTAAATAAATTACAACTCATGTAAACCTAGGCCCACAACCATGCACCATGCAACCATCCATATCACATACGAATCAAGCATCAAGCATACATAGTAATATTACATATTAATTTGCATGCTTCCTAATTAAAATTTAATTTTAATTAATCAAATTTTAATTAATTATGAGTATCAAGGGTTGTTTTAATTTAATTTTAATTCTCAAAATTCAAATTGGGCTTAATTGAAAATTTAATCTCATTAAAATCTCAAAACCATTGGATAACTCTTATCCATTTTAATATAGAAAATATTTTATTTTAAAACGAAATTTTATCAAGATAATTCCTTTTAAAATTTTATCAAGATAATTCTTTTAAAAATTTTAATCTCGTTAAAATCTTAAAACCGTTGGATAACTCTTATCCATTTTAATATAGAAAATATTTTATTTTAAAACAAAATTTTATCAAGATAACTCCCTTTGAAATTTTAATCTCATTAAAATCTCAAAAGCCATTGGATAACTCTTATCTAATTTAATATAAAAATATTTAATTTTATAACAAAATTTATAAAGATAACTCTTTTTGAAATTTTAATCTCATTAAAATCTCAAAACTATTGGATAACTCTTATCCAATTTAATATAGGATATATTTTATTTAAAACAAAATTTTATCAAGATAACATTTTTGAAATTTTAATCTTATTAAAATCTCAAAAACCATTGGATAACTCTTATCCAATTTTATTTTAAAAAATATATATTTTTTAAAAATATATTTAATTTAAAACTCTTATCAGGATAACTTTTATCCTAATTTATCTTAACTAAAATATATTTTAAATAAAATGATAACAATTATATTTTTTTTTTTGCTAGGGTGGCAACTACAAGGTTGCCTACAAGGTTTTTGTCAAAATAATTTTAACAACTGCTCTAATACTAATTATATTAGATAAAAGTGTGCAGGATTTTTGCCAAACAATTTTGACAACATTTTAATTACAAGTTTGAAAAGAATTCTAACATGCAACTCTTAATTCAACAAATCCCTACAAGGTTTATTTAAATCTATAATTGTCTTACAATTATTTTAGGTTGCCTAAACGAATTTTGAAAATTAAAATCAAATATATAACAACTTACAATAAAATAGCATCACTGCAAATCGAATTCGCTATCGCGAAAGCCATTTACACACTGGCTCAAATACCACTATAAGGTTTCGTTGTCTCGATTTATCATGTCATACACGAAAATAAGCAACGGATTAGAAAAACAACAAAACCAGAATGACTAGGATTGTGCAACGAGATTGTTTTTGGGATAGAATCTAACCTTTTTGGTGTTGCTCGTGTAGGAATGTTCAACTTTTGAATATAGCAACCTGCGAACAGCCCTCGATTTATTATTGACTCAAGACTCCTAGTTGAGAGAAGCTCTCTAACGGTATCCACACGAGTAGGATACAAAACAAGATCTTTGCTTGAGATAGAAAGTGGCCAACGGCAAAGGGAGGAGAAAGGAGATTGTTTTTTGAATGCTAGCTCCAAGAGGCAGAGCGACGATCAAGAAACATTCTATCTAACTTTTAGACTTAATGTTGTTTTTATTGTGTCTATTAACAAAACCCTATAAAGGCCTTAGCCTTGGTCCAACTAGATTGGATCTTTTGAGCCTTTTAAAATTATTTAATCCAAATCCAATTGATTAGTAGGGCATACTCTAACAAATAACTCCTTTGATGCGTTGTTAGTTGAGTCTTGGTAACTGGAGGAAAGTATTTTGAAGAATCTTAACCACTTACAGCATGTTCCGAAAGACTAGAATACGAATGTATTCAGAAATATTTTTAAAAGGAAAAGTTTCGTCTTAGCCAGGCTAGATGGAGTCCAACAAAGGCTAGAGAGCTATCCAAATCCTCTCCTGTATTGGCTTGAAGCAGAGCTTTCAATAGAATATGATAAAATTTTGCGACAGGAGGAACTTTTGTGGTATCAAAAGTCTCGATCGAAATGGGTGCAATGTGGGCATAAGAAAACAAAATTTTTTCATACGACGACTATGATACGGAGAAGCAGAAACAAAGCACTGACGCTAAAACGAGAAGATGATACATGGTGGTCCTACCAATCTGAGTTGAAAGGTATGGTTCTTTCGTTTTTTTAAAAAACTTTACATGGCTGAAAGTTTAAGAGGGGATCTTAATCTATGTCCTAGATCTACTTTTGGTTTCATCATTCCCCCAGCTAAGCTACTGGAGGAATTACTCGATGAGGAGAAAATTTACATAGCTTTAAGAACCACGATTCCTTTTAAAGCTCCAGGCCTGGATGGGTTTCAAGCCGGTTTTTATAAGTCCAACTAGTCAATAGTTAAACAATCGGTTTGCCATACGGTCAGAGAGGCCTTTCGCAATGAATTATTTGAAGCAGAGTTGAGCAAAGTTGTGGTGGTCTTGATTCCAAAATTTGATCACAAAGTATGCTTCCCAATTCAGACCTATCATCCTATGTAATGTGCCCTTTAAATTGATTTCTAGAACAATTGTTAATAGGCTCTGTCCCTACATGCAAAATCTTGTGGCACCTACCCAATGTAGTTTCATTCTCGGTAGATGTAGTTCTAAGAATATAGTGATTGTCGAGGAAGTTGCTCACTCTTTGATGAGAAAAAAGGAAGGGTGGGGGAGATGATTTTTAAGATTGAGTTGGAAAACGCTTACGATCGAGTGAATTGGGATTTCTTGAGATGGGTTCTATCTAATATCGAACTACCACAAAAGCTTGTTAATCTATTCATGTTCTTTGTAACGTCGACAGCGATGAATCTACTTTGGAATGGCGAGATGACTGAAGGCTTCAAACCTACTAGGGGACTAAGACAAGGAGACCCCATTTCACCCTACTTGTTTGTGTTGTGTCTCCAAGAACTCTCTGATATTATTGACAGGAATGTGTCTCTGGGCTTTTGGCAACCAATTCATTTATCTCGAAATGGTCCAGCACTCTCTCGTAGTTTTTTCTTTTGCAAATGATCTCATTTTATTTGGAAGAGCCTCGGTGCAACAAGCATAGGTGATGATGAATTGTTTATAGTTGTTCTCTGACATTTCAAGACAGAAGGTAGACTTTTATAAATCAAAAATTTTTACCTCTCGAAATGTTCACTATAACACTATTGCAAGTATCCTGATGATTACAGGTATGGCTGACTATACAAATTTTGGCAACTATCTGGGTGTTCCTATTGCTTCAAACCATTTGAAGAGATCTCATTTTCAACCATTACTGGACAAAATCAAAAATAGATTAGCTAAACGGAAGGCACAACAACTTTCACTTGCAGGAAGAGCTACCCTGATTCAATTGGTGTCGAGTACCATGACCTCATATACCAGGCAAACAACTAGACTACCTATAACTGTGTCCAAGGAAATTGATTGCTTAAACAAAAATTTCCTTTGGAGATCAATAGTGGAGAGAAGGAAAGTACCTCTGGTAAAGTGAGATGTGGTGTGCACTCCAAAGAAGATAGGGGGATTAGGCATTCGCAAGACTAACGATATGAACACTACGCTACCAGCGAAACTCGAGTTGAATTTAAAGACAAAAGCCTCCGGTTTACGGGCCAAAGTCTTTGACTCTAGAAACATGTGCGGTGATGCGTTTTCAAAAGCAAAGACAAGATGTACTTGTTCACATACTTGGAGGAGCATTTTGTTGTCCAGGAATGTGATTTCTCAAGGGGTGGTAAAGATCATTAGCAATGATTGTACTACTTCCTTTTGGTTTGACAAATAGATTGGGGATAAAGCCCTAATTGATGCGTGCATGAACACATGCCATATTGTTAATCAGGGTACCAAGATAAAAGACTTCAAGCTAACAAATGGTGAAAGGGATTGGTCCCGGTTGCCCTTCCTACCTGGTGACGTTAGAGATCTACTTGCTCTTTTACCACCTTTCTCTACTGATGAAGATGGAACATAATGGGCTGCATCTTTATCTAGTGAGTTCAGCCTATATTATTGTGTTGGGGAACGCTGCCTCATCTTTCCCTTGGAAAAGACCGTGGGATTTAAATGTACTTCCACGTGTAAAACACTTTCTCTGGATTGCTGCTCATAATAGACTCTTAACTAAGGAGGCTTGCTTTCGAAGGAGAATAGTAGATGACACTTCCTGCCCGAGATACAAGGGACCCTTGGAAGACACCATACATGTGTTACGAGATTGTGATACATCTCAACACATATGGTCTGCATGGTTAATTGCTACAAAACTACAACTTTTCAATTCACTTTCTTTGGAGTAATGGCTAACCTATAATTTGCAGAGACAGAAACCAGCTCCAAATAATAATGTTAGTTGGCCCAATCTGTTTGCCTTGACTTGCTGGTGGCTGTGGAAGTGGTGCAACAAAGGAGCGTTTGAGCAAAACTTTAATTGCCCAAGCAACGATAATGCTCAGATCCTAAAGTTCTCAATGGACTGTCAATTAGACCCACAGTCTTCCAATTCTGCAACCTTAAAGCAACTGAAGTTAATTGCTTGAGAGAGTCTAAATGCAAATTTGGTTAAAATTAATGTGGATGCGTCAGTGAAGAGCAATCCCAGATGGTCTACTATGGGTGGAGTAGCTCGAGACCATCTGGGATGGTAGTTGAAAGTGTTTGGCCAAAAACTAGCTGGGGTTCAATTTCTAGAGCTAAGTTATATGGCATATATTTTGGATTATTAATGGCTTGGGATGCTGGGTACAGAAGAGTTATTCTTGAATCAGATTCTTCGTTTACTGTTTCAAAGGTTTCCCAACCTTTGAAAGATCATGACCCCTTTTATCAATTCATTCAGGCGTGTCAAGCTTTAATGAACAGAGAATGGGAATGTACTGTGAATCATATGTATTGTGAGGCAAACCGATGTGTAGATAGACTAGCCAACTTGGCACATAGTGATTTGGAGATGGAAGTCCTGATAATCCTCCAGGTAGCTTATAGAATTTGTTAAGGGAAGATCGCTATAACGTGGGTCTTATGAGACTCTGCATAGCCTAAGCATATTTTTGCTTCCTCTGTACCAAAAACAAGAAATGTGTTCATTCTTCTGCGTAGACTCTCTTGAAGTTTCTTTTAGTACTCGATCAGTACGTTATATTCTTGTTGAAAAGAGTATATATTTTTCTTCTTATTTGAGTCTCATATTATTGAAAAACATTATAGAAAGAAGGAAAAATGCAAAAAAGAAACATGTTATATTAGCGTTACAGTTCCCAATTTCTCAATGTCGACCATGTTTTCTCCTTACTTTCATTGGTTATAAATAATTGTAAGAACTGTTAATGTGTAGAATTTATTGAGAGAAAAAGGTGGTGTAAAGCATATTGGCATACTTTATTCCCTTAAATCTTTGAGGGAAAGTTGAGATTATTGTTAAACTTGATCTTTTCTTTTTTTTTTTTTTTTACTTTTGGATTCAAGTAAGAAAACAAATAAAATATTGATAAGTGCGTGGAATATAATGATGCATTTTGAGATGTATTTAAAAGTTGAGACAAGCTAACTGAGAGAGAGAATTGATAAGGGTTACGTGTCATTGATCTTAGGGATAAAGTTAGACTACTGGTTACAACAAATTTTTTATTCCTAGTAGAATAGCTTTTGATGTTAAATGTCACTAAACTAGTGGTCACATAAAATATGTGATTCCTAGTAATATCACTTTTAATGTTGGACGAAATTAAGCTATTGATCACAATAAATTTTGTGATTCCTAGTAGTATATTGAATAAAATTAGGATACTAGTCACAATAAATTTTGTGGTTCCTAATAGTATGAGACTTTTGATGTTGAATAAAATTAGGCTGCTGGTCACAAAAAATTTGTGATTTCTAGTAGTATAATTTTTTTTATATGATGGAGTATAAATATGTTATAAGCCCTACTAGGAATGTAAACGGATCGGGTGCCCGCTAAATTTGAGATATCCGAACCTGAACCCGATTAATAAATATAATACCCGAACCCGATTAACTGCTCAATTATTTTTATTTATGTTACCCGAACTCTAACCCTATAAAATTGAAAATACTCGTTTAACTACCCGAACTCGTTAACTACCCGTTTATTAAGTCAAAGTTTGACTTTCAAACTTAAATTTAAAATCAATTTTGGAATAACTTAATTAAAAAATTAAATTAATAAATTTAATTTAACTCATAAAAATAAATTAAAGTTAAAAATCATAATTATAATATTTACTAACTTAATTTAGTTAAATACAACTTTAATAATAAATAATTTATATATAGAAAATATAAAAAATTGTATTAATTAATTATTATTTATAATCGGGTTCGGGTAGCGGATACTCTAAGGTAACTACCTGAACCCGTGACGGGTAGTAATTTCACTACCCAAATCCTACTCGAACCCAATTATATACTACCTTAACCCTACTTAAACGGGTACCTACTTAAACGGGGTGGGTAGTGCCAGGTACTCGTTTATAGGGTACCCATTGCCATCCCTAAGCCCTACTATAAAAATATACTTGTGGTAAAAAAAATTAGGTACATATTTTTGTGATTGCTTGATGGTCTTAAACCAAAATCGTGTGATAAATATTTATAGTAGCACTACTACAATTGGTAGAGTACATAACCATTATTACAATGGTAAATCCAAATCAATTAAAAGTAAACACACTATAGTGAGTTCCCATTTGAGTAATGGGATTGTAAGGATGAAATCAAATGCTAATACTGGTGATTCTTTAAAAAAGACTCTTTTTAGAGAAAAGATCTAGTATACATCGAGGGGGATGGAATATTTGCCCAAATAATCTAAAATCGCCTATGAAAAAACCCAACCTAATGATCAAAGATCATGAGAGCTAGGTTCAATGGAAAAAATAAATCATAGAGAGGTCGTTAAAAAATACACACCGAGAAGCTTTAAGCTTGTTTGTCCATCCTTATAATGTACGTGTATCTATCCTAGAACGTTGGAGGGTTAGTTTTTTAAATTCTTAATGAAGTTATAGGAACATTCTTGATAGATTTTCTTATGTGAGTATTGGAGTGGGGCTGCTCCTATGAAACTTGTTTGAGCAAGTTTCTAGATTACTAAGTAAATTTAGGATCAAGCACACTGTTATAATGTGCTGGCTTAATAAGAAGCTTGTAAAAATTTGAATTATTATGTGTTTACTATAATTTTTTGTATCCTTTGTACAATTTCAATGTGCATGACACACTATTTGTAACATCCCGTTACCACCTTTTACACGATTTTTTATATAACTTTACCGGTTGGGTTGTCTGCGATGCCATTAACATTCAACAGTGACAATAATAAATGATAAACATTTATTAACAATTACGAAATATAAAATTCTTTTCTTTATTTCCTTACATCTAACATCCCCTACTGACTTTGTTTCACTAAAGTAGTACTGTATACTCATGTCTGAAATGTAGAAGAGAAGGGACTGTACCTGTAATGTTAATCATCCATCTTGGAGCTACTTCTCTAACTCCGTGTCTTTTATCTGTGGAGTTAAAACAAAGGGGTGAGTGTAACGCCCTCGAAAGCCAGGATTTTCGGGCTAACTTTTTCTTTCACTTCCTATGTTTGTCTCTCGCTCAGTGTAGCTAAAACCTAATGAGTAGAGTCCCACTTCTATAGTTGTTTAAGACTAGTTGTCTAAGGTCCCATTATAGTCTTATCGTAAGACACGTCGAAAACGACACTGAAAAATTCCTCCCCTATTTTAGCCGATTATCTATCCCCATACTACGTACATCATCGTTTTCAACCTGTAGCAATTTCCAAATCTCAAGATAACTACCAAAATACTTAACATCCATTGATTCAGTATGTAAACATATCGAGATTACAACTTAACTACGAATCACAGTATGTTTACAAGCTCGATATCTCCTAATACTTACATCCCGAATCCTATACACTGTGTACACAAAAGAATTTCTAGTCTGGGATATAAACAAAAGAACAAGGATTATACCTTCTTTCAGAATACAACTTCCTGCAGCTCGACAAAAAGACTCTCAGTGCACCACGCTCGTGTCGAGTCTACCTGAAATAATCTGAGGTGGAAGGGGGTGAGCTTTGGGGAAAGCCCAGTAAGAAAGCATACGCTAAATGATGCTAGGTTTCTACTATGTTAAATGCATGTGCATGTGTGAATGAACGTGCCCAAAACTCATGCTCAAAGATGTTTATTTGGAAATAATACCAAATTGATAAACCATAGTTTATAAGCTATAAAATGTTATGCCAAGTAATTTCAAAACAGATTTGTACTCAAGCCTTCACAAAGTCAAGATATAGTAATAGTAGAAATGATACATTCGCTCATCTTTGTAACAGTATCGTAATATAAAACATTTTCACAAGACGAGCATTATGAGATTCGGTAACATAACGGGGATCTTTGGAAATATAACCAAGAAGCTTTCTATGAAAGCATCCACTGTAGCTAGCAGTGGTCGGTGTCCCATACCAGGGCTCTATCCATGATCATGAATCATCCCAGCACCAGTGATCATCTGGTAGCTGAGGTACAAGTCACGACTAGTTGTTGGACAATCATACGTAATTACCGCTACCCATTTGCCACACAGGCGGGATCCATGACGCAATTACGTATACGGCGCCTCAATGCCACACAGGCTTACTGAATGCCACACAGGCATAATAAAACGCCACACAGGCGAGTGCCACACAGGCATTTCCAAGTGCCACACAAGCATTTCCAAATGCCACATAGGCATTATACATCATCACATGTATCATGAGTCAAAACTCGTTTAGAAATCTATCTTACAAAATAGGTTGAGTACTAAAGGCATAAACCGTTCCACATACTTATAGTTTTAAAAATCTAATCGTACGAAGTCTCGATAACAAATAGCAGTGATTAATATGCATGAGGTTTTAAAGGCATTTAATAAATCCAATTTAATATCAAGAAACTTATTTAGACAATTTCTAACGAAATTTCGGCATTATAACGGCATAGGTAGAACATTACCCAGCGTCATAACCACAAATCAGATACCTGTAGAAAACTCAATCAAGCAATATATCTTCAATACACCAATTTTCAATACACATCCAAATCCAAATCCAAATCCGGATCCAAGTCCAAATCCAAAATCCGAATCCAAGTCCAAATCCAAAACATTATGCATTTAAAATTCAATCCAACGTATTTGGACAATTAACCAAAAATGCATTTAAATCCATAAATATTAAATAACATTAATTTAAACATGCATAAGCATAATAGACTGACAGGCATTTACCGTATATTCCCTTACCTAATGTGTACCACAAAAAAAAATGTTGGTGTCGCACCCTTGTACACCTTGAACTTTCTAATACTTCTTTGATTTTCTTTACTTTAGCCTTTAGTTTAGGGTATTGAACATCATCTATCTCATAAAATTTCCTCCTACATTAAAGCACACAAAAATATAAAAATTTATGTTATTTATTCACTTAGGAAATTTTATAGTCTAAATTCTTTCATAAGATCATTACCTTGAAACTTCTTTTTTGGCTATCAAAATATTTTCTTTAACCTCCTTGAATTTTATCTTCACTCAAACCTACATCAACAACATTTTTAGCCTCCTACTATCTCTTATAACCAACAATTTAAAGACTAATAAGGTAGCCATGCCTTTACCCTTTCAAGCTTGGGACTAGCCGAAAGCCACCTCAACCACATCCTCTGTTTCTGTCCGAGAAAGGGTTGGTAAGCAGCCACTACTGCTTCTGTGCTAGCCAAATAAGAGAGGCCCTTATGCCTCTTTTCTTCTCACTCGGTGTCTAATGTACAGCCTTTATTTTTAATGACTTGTGTTTCTTGCCCAGATGCATCACCGAGGTACACATCCACGTTTTCTTGCTGCTACCGGGTTCTATTTCAGTTTTTCTTAACCCTTTTTCTTGCCACACACCTATTTTCAAATGCCCCTCGTTGATCTCCAACCCATTTCCATTCTTCAAGCCACAATCGAAAGCCCCTGTTCACAGCCCCTTATCTAGCAAAAACGAAGTATGATAGCAACACTCGTGAATGCCAAAAACAGCCTGCACTAAATGCCAAATGCTGCTGCCAACGTCTGCTTCTTGGCTTGCCCTTGTATCTCCGCTTGTCTTGTTCGTTTGCCGTGACTGATGCAGCTTTTCCTTCTAAATTTCCTTCAGTCGATAGATGAGAATGTTAGTGGAGGTAGGTGAAATTTTAGCTTCTCTGAGAAGCCACTAACCATTCCCATTATTTTATGTTTTAGTCATTTCCCATATATATTTTTATATTCTATACGGGTGCTGCACTTCTCCTATCAATCTAACAAACATCATTTTATTTTTATGTTGACTTTTCTTTGCCAACTCTAAAATAGCAGCCTAATTCATTTGTTAGTTTTTTTTTTAAGTGTTCATAGTATAGTTAAGTTATAACATAATGCTATTCCAAAATACTTATTTTATTTCATTTATATATATTTTTATTTATCATGAATATTAAATAGTACACAACTAATGTAAGATTAGAGAAAAGTTTCAGTTATTACAGTGAGTGATTCATACGCTCAGTAAAGGAGACATATGCTGTTTTATGAAACCAAAACCATATTTCACAATTTATTTGTTTTCCAAAAATCACATCAAATCGGAAAACAGTGAATATAATTACCAACACTTTTGATACACCAGTCAAATCACTAGCTAAACAGTTTACTTTAAAATGTAGTAAACAGTAAACAGGATTCAATAAATCCTTTCAGTAAACAGAAATCAACAAGTTGAGACTAGGCAATAATTAAATCATGCTCAGTTCCCCCAGGAACAGAATTCGTCCGCTTTGGGGTGCACCCGTAGGCCACCGCCCCTCACGGCTATCTCAGCTAGATCTATGGCCATAATCTATAAGTGGTCCTCGGGTCCACTTGCCAAGTGACCTCGAGACCGCTGATGACTTGGCAGGTCCATTAGCCCTGTGACGCCCTGAGGTGCACTTGTTGGTCCATCGACCGAGCCACCGCCCCAGGCGGGTCACGTAACTACATGAATCATATTGCATGAACTCAGGGCCTAAAGTCTCAAAAACACTTTTTATATCTCATGACAACCTTTATGGAATTATCTCACCATATTATCATTTTCTCAAAATGATTTGATTTCCAAAAGGTTTAGGCTTTCTGTTTACAAAACAACTTGAAAACATTCCAAAATCTCAACCTTTAAAATCTGCTCACCCATGGTTAGTTCGCCCAACATGGCTCGCCCATGGCAGCTCGCCCAGTGCGGAGAACTTGTGTTCGCCCGCCCAACTTTGCTTTTAAAATAAGAAAGCAAAACTGGCTCGCCCTCAGTGGCTCGCCCATTAATCAATTCGCCCAAAAGGGTTTATATTTTATATTTTCGAAGATATTAAAATGGCTCATTTTTCCTCAAGAAAATACCATCGAAATCTGTTCGCCATGGTCAGCTCGCCAGCCTGGCTCGCCCATGGTAAACTCTAAGGGTGAACAAGTAATCGCCCGCCACCCTCTGCATTTAAAACCAAAAACACTGGCTCGCCCATTTTGGCTCGCCAACAACTTTCATAACTTAGGGGTCGCCCGCCCCAAACCAAAATATAAAAGGGTTCGCCCAAATGGCTCGCCCGCCTTGTTCCAATTCGCCAAACTAATATCATAAGGGCAGCTTGTAGCTCGCCCAAGATCAGAACACTTTATCAAACCAATGCATGTCAGAAAATAAAACAATTTCTCAATAATTTCACTGAAACTTAACTCCATAGGACATGCATTCATTTTACACACATCTCCCTTACCTCATATTACGAAGTCTTGCTTCGCCTTGCTTCCTGCTCGCCAATAGCCATTCCCAATTCCCGGCTGCAAATAATATATAATTTCCATTAATATTTCTTTTTCAACTATTTCCAACACTTTGGCGAGACTTAATATTCAACTATCTCGCCCACAAGTATTCTTACTAGCTCGCCCAACCGAGCTCGTCATTCATCAAATGGCTTATATTTTGAGAGCTCGCTGGCCTTTTCTCGCTATTAATATATTTAGAGGTCGTCCAACATCCAACTTGTCAGACTAACATTGGCTTAAAAGTGGGAGCTCACCAAAACTCTACTCGCCCAATGCCTATTCATTTGAGCTCGCCCATTAATTCACTTCATTAGAGTTGGGCGTTTCGCCCTTTGAACACAGACTTTACCTTGGCGAGTTCATTATTATCTACTCACCTCATTGGCGATTACTAATTTTCATCATTGGCGATCACCATAGTCACCATTCTCATCACTTTTACACCATTTCCATTACTTTCCTTAATCATTCTTGATTATTTTCTCAGTATTCTATTACAATTTCAACCCAGTTTCATTTTATTCCTCATCTACATTCAAGATATGAACTTATTCTATTTCTATGATCTAACAAGAATAAATCAAAAGCAACACTAAAATCATGCTTCTTATACTTGAAATCATAGAAATATATCATTCAATCTTAAGAAACCATTAAATCTCACCTCAATCAACTGCACTTCCAGAACAGAACTCTGTCTGTCTCATGTTAGCCTTACTTTGCTTATTCCTTTAGCTCATCAACCATTGAGGAAAGGTTTTGCAAGCTGTTTTTCTTATTTAGCTAACGTAAGGATGAAGCTTAGTAAATCAAGCATGGTGGAAATGTATGGAATCTATTAAGAAACTGGCAGTTGCATAATTTTCGTGAAGGAGATGAAGTTTGCTAAGCCAGTTTTCCTCAAATGTTTCTTCTTATATAGCCATGCTAATCCAATCAGAACTCATCACCTGGCCTTTACTCCTTTCCTTCATTTATTTCACGTCTTTCATGCATTTAATGCATGAAGAAAAACTGCACTGACAATGGCGTGAAAGTCTTCCTTCCACACGCCTTTTCTTCTGTTATTGACTTTGTTTTTGTTCCTCAACCAACAAGGATAATTTCTTTATTGACTTTAACTTTTCTCCATTTATTGTCTTCAACCGTATGACTCATAAAGTCAATTTTGGCTGCCAGGTTGAATCTATTTTCATTTTGCCCGTGCTTATTCAGTTCGCCTGGTCAATCTTGAGACCTCAATTCTCCAATCTCTATTTCAATTCGCCAACCTCTGAGCTTGTCGACTAAATCTTGATGCCAACTTTATAATTTGGCAAATACGAGAAATTTTATTTTCTTGGCGATTACAGTTATTGTTCTATTCGCCACATTGCTTTGATTCATGTCATATTGTTGGCGATCACTCTTCTCGCCACTTTGCTATGATTTATACCACAATTTGGTGATCAGATTACTCGCCATACTCTTTGGGCGATCATCATTGGAATTATTTGGGCAGTCAGGGTCCTCGCCCACTTGAGCAACCATCTTATATTGGCGAACTCACATATTCGCCCTCGCCATCGTCCAACTCGCCATCATCATTTGACGATCGTACTTTTGCACTCCCATTGGTGAACTGCCTATTGTAGTTCTCGCCCATCAAGTATTTTACATACATTGCTCCTTTCATATTTCAAGTTAAGGAGCTTTTAACTTAAGTAAAAATCAATATTCATTATTTCTTTAATTTCTCTTATCAATTGTATGAATTTAGACTCTACAGTAGTGTAGAATCGGATCTTACACTATTGGCTTAGGAACAATAACTGCTACTACACTAATTAAAGGTTCAATGTGGTTACTCATCTTTATTGTGCATAATAGTTCATCTCTAACCAAGTTAATAAAATAACAATTATATGACTAAAATTTTAAAAAATTTTATTTTATTATTAAAATGGAGAGAGAATTGTTGTAACTATTAATTTTAAGGTGCTGTTTGGTTGGAGGAATTTTAGATTACTGGGGGAAATTTGTTTTTTGTCAAATGATTACCATGTTTGGTTTGCAGAATAGGATTCCGGCCAGTAATTTTTTTTACCAATAGTGCAAAACAAGGCAAAAATGGGGGGAAAATTATTCCCCCCTCATCTTGAGGTATTTTTTCAGGGGGAAATCCAATTTTTTTGCCAATTTTACCCTCCAATAATTATATTTTGTTTCCATTTTACCCCTAAACCTATCTAATATTACAACCATGTTTTTTTTCTTATTTTGATGAAGAGAAAAATGAATTTAAAATCAAATGGACCAATAATAAGATGGATCCTATGATTTTTGATTAATCAAAATCAATTTAATATAGTAAAAGTTTGTTAAATCAAAATAATTTACATAACAAAAATCTTATAAAAAAAAGGGACAAAATAAATATATAAATAAATAAATGAGTATCTTAAATAAATAAATAAGTACTTAATTTAAATATAAATAAACAAATGAGTATCTAAATCTTTTTCTTTTAATTGAAGTTATCAAACCCAACGTTAATTCAAATATGAAGAAGGAAAGATTTAAAAAAGCAATCCATTAAAAAAGAAGGTATTATCATGAAATAATTTACTTATTCAATATCCTATAAACAAATGGAATAATTAATTAACTTGTGTTAAAGAAATTAATTAATATTCCCCAAATGAATAAACTTAATAAATATATAAATATGTTAAAATAACTTCTATCAATGTGTTATTCATTTTAAATCAACTATTTATTTACTTTAATACAAAAGGGTAGTATAGTAAAATTTACCATTTAATAATTTTAAATTCCTTGAACCAAACACAGAAATCTTATATTCCCACCAATACATCCAAACACAGGAATCTAATGTTCTCAGGAATCCGTCAAGTAAAATAATTTTCCGTCAAATGATTCCTAGAGGTAATCATAAATTCCGTGAACCAAACGGCCCCCAATAGTAAAATCAATAACTCCTTAGTATTAAAAACAAATAATGTTTGAAAGTAATTACATTAATCTAGCATAACGTTGCAAGTTTTTAACGTTTTTATATTTAGAAAATAACGTTGTAAATTGGTGTTTTCTGTACTAACCCTAATGTTTATTACGAAGATTGAGATGCTTAGTTGTTAATTGCTACTTGAATGATAACCTTTTCTAAGCTTTCAATATTTACGGGTTAATGGTTTGCTTTATGTATTAAATGGATATATTCATTATTTTATGAAAGTTACAAAATCTTAAGCATACAAATAAAGGCACTGATTCTCAAACAAGGCACTGATTCATCACAATTCATATAATTTCACTCATAATTTTATTTTTGGACAATAGAAAGGTATTTGATCTTTAGAGCTCTTTACTCTATAGTTAGTGCAGAATTGTAGAGTGTACAACGAATATAAAGTTGAGCTGTTATATTCTAGAGACGACACACTTCGAGTTCCACTGTACGGTGGATATAATCTCGCAAATGTGTGAATCGTCTTAAAAAAAACAAGATATATGTGTCTCAGTCCAACTCTTCGTACAATCAGTAATTTTAATTTTAATTTATTATATTTGTTGTTGCCAAAAACAACAATAAAAAGTCGCTGACGTCAAATCCTCGATCTTCGCGTTAGTCTGTCTCCAACGAATCTGCGAAATAGGAAAAGTCAGAGGGGCGCAGGGGTTTTCCCCTGCGCGCGCACTCCGATGCTTAAGTCAGACAGGGTTTCAGTAGGCAAATAGAGCTTAGAGTTTAAGAGTGATACCTGTGACCTATTTATAAGAGTTATTTGGCGTGTAATTACCTTTAAGTCCCACAGCTTAAATAATAACCTAGTGGGCCATTTATGGGCCTTCTGAGTCTTCTTTCCTCTTGGGCTTAGGTTATCATTTGGCTCAATGGTCTTCAGCTTGACTTATAGAAAAGCCCAGTAATAATTGACCTAGTCCACATCAATTGCTCCCCACTCTTTTACAAGGTTTACCTTGTGAAAGAGTATATAAAGAATGAGCTTTTCAAATTCTTTTGCTATCCTCTTTCTAGGATTATCACAAGAGTCTTTTCATCTTCACTTGAAGGCTTGACTAGTGAACTTCATTATTATTTGTAACAGAAATGACGTCGTGTCATCGTTTCTTCCGTCAAGTGTCTTTTCAGAACACTATCGGGATACGTTTTTCTCCTCTGAGCTAAATGCTTCTCCAGTGAAATATACCACCCTTCTTTTCAAATTCAAGGTCTTAGCTGACCGAAACCAAGAGCTAGAAGGAGAAATTACGAGATTGCAGAGCCACCAAAGCCTTCTGTTAGCCAAGAGGAAGAAAATCAAATCTGGGCTAAGGCGATGGGGGCGCATTGTTAAGAAATGCCACAAGAGGGTGCATATGTTCTTAATTGGTTTCATCAGATGCGATTTGTGCCTGGCATTCTCCTGATTGGTTGAAGCTTGATCCAGATGCTGAGGATTTGGAACCTTTTCTGAGAATAGGCATTTATAAAGATCTATCTGATCTTACCAGCCCTTAAGAGCCTTTTCGTTGACCCGAGATGGTCGGGGTTCTCACAAGCGAAGATGATTTGAATAATTATAGCACCTCAGGACGTACATGCTTGGGTGCCTGTTAGTATCGATGCTCCTTTTGAGGCAGGAGATAATCTAGAGTGCTCCCCAGTTTTTTGTGAAAGAGCTTAGTCTTTTACAAACTGATCAACGCATTTTTAAACTCATTTACAGAGGAAACTACACATTTACCTTGTGTTAGTCTTACGTAGTAATCAGACTTTCCTCGTGCACTTTTTGCTTCAAGTTCTTTTACATATGTGACTTATGCAGCTCAATTACTGTTTCAAGCACAAGCACTTCATGCATGACTTACGTCACGCACTTTTCGCTTCCAGTACATACGTAGCCTACATCGCGTATTTTTCGCTTCAGGCTTTTTTCTTTGAGTACGTGGCTTACCTCGCGCATTTTTCGCTTCAAGCCCTTACACTTTATGCCTGACTTACATTGCGAACTTTTCACTTCAAGTACATGCGTAGCCTTCATTGCGCATTTTTCACTTCAGGCTTTTAGTTTGCCCGTCTCGCACCCTTTTGTGCTTAGGCACCTTTAATTTGCTCGTCTCGCGCATTTTTCGCTTAGGGATTTTCAAATTTTCTTGCTTAAGGACTTATTTTTGCCCGTCTCGCGCATTTTTCGCTTAGGGACTTATTTGTGCCCGTCTAGCGTCTTCGTCATGCTTAGGGTCTTATTTTGCCCGCTTGGGGTCTTATTTTGCCCTCCTAGCGTCTTTGTCATGCTTAGGGTCTTATTTGTGCCCGTCTAGCGTCTTCGTCATGCTTAGTGTCTTATTTTGCCCGCTTGGGGTCTTATTTTGCCCTTCTAGCGTCTTCGTCATGCTTAGGGTCTTATTTTGCCCGCTTGGGGTCTTATTTTGCCCTTCTAGCGTCTTCGTCATGCTTAGGGTCTTATTTATGCCCGTTTAGGGTCTTACTTTGCCTTTTTCGCGTCTTCTTTACGCTTAAGGTCTTATTTGTGCCCGTTTAGGGTCTTACTTTGCCTTTTTCGCGTCTTCTTTACGCTTAAGGTCTTATTTGTGCCCTTCTCGCGCATTTTTCGCTTAGGGACTTATTTGTGCCCGTCTCGCGTCTTCTTTACACTTAGGGACTTATTTGTGCCCGTCTCGCGTCTTCTTTATGCTTAAGGTCTTATTTGTGCCCGTCTCACGCATTTTTCGCTTAGGGACTTATTTGTGCCCGTCTCGCGTCTTCTTTACGCTTAAGGTCTTATTTGTGCCCGTTTCGCGCATTTTTCGCTTAGGGACTTATTTGTGCCCGTCTCGCGTCTTCTTTACGCTTAAGGTCTTATTTGTGCCCGTCTCGCGCATTTTTCGCTTAGGGACTTATTTGTGCCCGTCTCGCGCATTTTTCGCTTAGGGACTTATTTGTGCCCGTCTCGCGTCTTCTTTACGCTTAAGGTCTTATTTGTGCCCGTCTCGCGCATTTTTCGCTTAGGGACTTATTTGTGCCCGTCTCGCGTGTTCTTCTATTCCTGCAACATGTCTACCAAACATGGAGGGTTATCATAGTACAGATAAAAATAACTGGCCTTTTGTTTCATAATGTAGTATTTCCAATCAAATGGAACAAGTAAGAACATAATTGCAGCAAATGTTAAAATAATAACAATAAGTTTCTACCGCTAGTACAGTTCCAAGTCTTTGTCTTTGTAGAGTCTGTAAAGTGCAATTGCTTGGACATTCAGCTGTTAATCATGCGTTAAGTCGCACCTTGGTTCTTTGCTCATAAGGATCAGCAATCTACCTTCACGAGCTTACCACAAGTTGTTTCTGATTCGACTATGTCGAACTAAGCTCTCCCTGGCTTGCTGCCTTATAGGACAGTGGCTAGTGCCTTTCTTTGGACACCTGCCTAATATGATCACAACTGTTAGAATGGACAAGAAAATTGCAAGCATAATAAATGAGGGCGCCCATACGTCCTTGCTTGGTCGGTGAGCACTATAACAATGTGCAAGGGGCTTCAATGACCTTGCATCCAAGCAATTGGTTGCGCTCATATGTCTCCCACGTGCTTTTTCTAACTCATTAGTGGCTAATTCTCATTTCTTGTTATCAATACCAATGCTAATGAGGCATCCTCCTGGGACCAAGGATGAGTCCGACTTACAAGGTCTGGAGACTTGGATAATCTCGAAGGTCTATGGCTTCCTCAACTGCCGCGCAATCAGCTTGGGGTTACTAAGGTTCGTGACCAACCTAGGCTTATCGAAGTGCATAATGAGCCTGAACATGTCGAGGCAGGTAATCAGTCCGAGCCTATCGAGTCATTGCAAGGGTTAGATGGTGACGAGCTCTAATTTTTCGATCTACTACCAGACTCTACGGCTGTGGCTGGGCCCTCAAACGATGCTCCTACTTCTGAAATTGCTCCTCCGGCTCCCCAAGATCCTAGTGCTGATCCGGCAGGTTTGGTTCTTACAGCTTTGATCTCGACGACATAAGCTGGCACATCCTTGTCTCGTTTAAAGGACTCACAAAGTCGACATACCCTTTATATAGACAAACCCTCTTTCACATGTGTGGTTGTCAATAGGCCAAGTGTGTGGCTCTTAAGCCACTTCTAGATGGTTGCTAGAGCAGTTCTTGAAAGCTTATGTGTCAGACGATCAACAAATGGGCCGAAGGAAGCTTTTGGACATTCTGTCGGATTAGTGAGCACATCAGATCTAAAAAAGTCTAGATCATTCCGCTCAGATCCCACGCTTGGGCGTGCGTTTGAATCGTCAAATTTAAATGTGCACGCCAAAGTTTTTTCTAAAGGGCGAACCAGTAATTTGGATTTCGTGCTCGCTAGCATTGATAGCCATTGCCGAAAGGCATGACTCGTGTGTTCTTTGCTTGCTTGCATTGTTCTAACGGGGGAATCTTGCCCATGGGTGCTGTGTTCACCTAATCTTCTTCGCTGTCGTTTTATCAGAATGGGGAGCTTATCGCATGCGAAAAATCCTATCTCAATCAAGGCCTTTCGCGCGTGGGGGCTCCCCTGTAGCCCAAGGTCTGTTGCATGCGGGAGCCCTTGTCTCGCTCAAAGCCTGTCGTGTGTGGGAGACCATGTCTCACTCAAGGCCTGTTGCACACGGGGGCCCTCTCTCGCCAAAGGCCTGTTATGCGTGGGAGCCCTTGTCTCGTCCAAGGCCTGTCGCATTCTTTGGCTTTGAAGTTCAATTTGACGACGAAGAAGATAAAGTTGCCCGTGTTCGAGTCGTGTCACATGCCTGTAGTTATGCAAATTGCTTTGTCGCGTAGCTCGCGATAGAGTGCCTATTGCATGCTTGTAGTCATGCAAATTTGCAATGTAGCAAGCACTTTTCGAGCGATAGATTGTTTTGTCGCCTGACATTTTGCATGCAACTGACTATTCAAAAGAGTGGCATCTTTGTGAAATCTTCAATGGTGGTCTCCCCTTAATCGCCATTTGGCTGTCGCACGCGTGAGCCACCTCTCGTACAAAGAGTCTGCCACATGGAACCTTGTCCCCAAAATTTGTCGTGTGCGTGCCTGTGCTCGCCGAATTGAGGACACTGCTGTCGCCCATTCCTTGTACTTTGTCCAAGTCCAAGTCTTTCAGGCGATAGGCTGGGCTCTGCCCATTCCGTGTATTCAATCACCAGGGAACTTTTGGGCGATAGGTAGGGCTGTAGCCTACTTCTTGTATTCTGCCGCCAGAGATCACTACCTGCCGCTAAATATGTGACTGGTCATAGCCCCAGCCCTTTTTTTTTACTCTACTCAGCCCTTTTTTTTTACTCTACAGGCCGTGGTTGCCATCGTCTCTTCACTACCCAAGACTGTCATGTATGTGCAGTGCTAGCTATTGTGGCTTACTCCTTTGTCAAAACTTGCGCCATGTTTAATTGTGCTTGTATGTTTTGGCTATCGATAGGCGAGCCACAATCACTCATCAAAGGCCTGCGATGCAACATACGTGGCACATTCACGCCTGCGTGTGTTCTTTGTGCAGCACCCTACCTCCCTTGCATGCGCGAGTTGTTATCTCTCACCAAAGAGTCCTGCCATACGGTCTCATGCCCATGCTGTCAGGTGCGAGAGTTGGTCTATCGCCCATGCGTCTCTCGCCATGCTGTCTGGTGCGAGATCTGGTCTATCGCCCATTCTGTCATGAGCGAGAACTAGTTTCTCGCTATGAAGTCTCTCGCTCATGCTGTCAGGTGCGAGAGCTGGTCTATCGCCGGTGCGTCTCTCGCCATGCTGTCTGGTGCGAGATCTGGTCTATCGCCCATTCTGTCATGAGCGAGAACTAGTTTCTCGCTATGAAGTCTCTCGCTCATGCTGTCAGGTGCAAGAGCTGGTCTATCGCCCGTGCGTCTCTCGCCATGCTGGCTGGTGCGAGATCTGGTCTATCGCCCATTCTGTCATGAGCGAGAACTAGTTTCTCGCTATGAAGTCTCTCGCTCATGCTGTCAGGTGCGAGAGTTGGTCTATCGCCCGTGCGTCTCTCGCTATGCTGGCTGGTGCGAGATCTGGTCTATCGCCCATTCTGTCATGAGCGAGAGCTAGTTTCTCGCCATGAAGTCTCTCGCTCATGCTGCCAAATGCGAGATCTATTCTATCGCCCATACAGTTCTCGCCCATGCAGTTCTTGCCTATGCAGTCTCTCGCCCACGAAGTTCTCTCCAAGGGATGTCTCTCACGCAGTGCTACAAAAGGAGATCTCCTCTCGCCAAGGGCCTGTCTGGCGCGATAGCTAGTCTATCGCCAGTGCCAACATGAGGTCTCTCGCCAATGGAATGTCCGGCATGAGAGCTACCTCTCGCTAGTACTAAGGAGGTCTCTCACCGATGGATGTCTCTCGCGCAATGCTACACAGGAGATCTCCTCTCGCCAAGGCCTGCCTGACGCGATAGCTAGTCTATCGCCAATGCCAACACGAGGTCTCTCGCTAATGGAATGTGTGGAGCTACCTCTCGCCAAAGCCTGCCTGGCGCGATAGCTGGTCTATCGCCAATGCCAACACGAGGTCTCTCGCCAATGGAATGTGTGGAGCTACCTCTCGCCAGTACTAAGGATGTCTCTCGCCAATGGATGTCTCTCACGCAATGCTACACAGGAGATCTCCTCTCGCCAAGGCCTGCCTGGTGCGATAGCTAGTCTATCGCCAGTGCCAACATGAGGTCTCTCGCCAATGGAATGTCCGGCACGAGAGCTACCTCTCGCCAATAATCTTTCGTACAGCAGGGCTGTCGCTAGTTGCATACATTCTACTGCAAAAGCCTGTCGCGTGCGATAGGTAGTCTCTCGCCCAATGTCTATCTCTCTCGTCAAGCCCGTCGCCCAAGGTCTGTCCCAAGAGCCGCACTCTCGCCCATAATCTTTCGTACGGCAGGGCTGTCGCTAGTTGCATACACTCTACCGCAAGGCCTGTCGCGTGCGAGAGTCAGTCTCTCGCCTAATACCTGTCTCATGTGCGAGATCCAGTCTCTCGCCCAAGACCTTATCGTGTAACCTATGCACCCCGCCACAGCCTACATACCATTTCTTTCGCAGATCATCTTTTCACCATCTTTTGTATTTGGCTTTTTTGTTTGTTTCCCACAGACGGCACCAATTGTTGTTGCCAAAAACAATAATAAAAAGTCGCTAACGTCAAATCCTTGATCTTCGCGTTAGTCTGTCTCCAACGAATCTGCGAAATAGGAAAAGTCAGAGGGGCGCAGGGGTTTTCCCCTGCGTGCGCACTCCGATGCTTAAGTCAGACAGGGTTTTGACAGGGTTTCAGTAGGCAAATAGAGCTTAGAGTTTAAGAATGATACCTATGACCTATTTATAGGAGTTATTTGGCGTGTAATTACCTTTAAGTCCCACAGCTTAAATAATAACCTAGTGGGCCATTTATGGGCCTTCTGAGTCTTCTTTCCTCTTGGGCTTAGATTGTCATTTGGCTCAATGGTCTTCAGCTTGACTTATAGAAAAGCCCAGTAATAATTGACCTAGTCCACATCAATATTATTTTTGTTACTAGCATTTTCTCTTATTTTAACTTCTAGCACCAACAAATTACACAATTGTTTCTATTACAATACTTGTTTTTGGTGACTAAATCTCAAACTTAAGATTTTTCTTTGACAAGTATTAACAAACATCGCTAGGTTGGGTCTCTTACAATCAGGGACACACCAAGGAATGAGTTGACAAAGCAGAATTTTGAGAAGGAGAAATTTGCAAGCCTAGCTAACGTTGGGCTGCAAGCTATAAATATCCAAGTGTGTATATGTACACACAAATTTTGAGTCGAAAATTAGACTTGAAAAATATAGAAACAAATATCAATTTTATTTATCAAATGCAAAGATTATAGTCTCTGAATATTCCTAGTACAAAAGAATATCCTCTAATACTTTTCTTCAGCAAAAATCCGCTTCAAGGGTCTCGATGACTTGATCTTGGACGAACGAAATGAACCTTGTTTAGTATGATGAAACAATATCAAAGAGTAACTTCTTGCAGTTTCCTCAAATGTTTTTCATGTTCTTCAATTCTTAAGAGCATGATGCTTAGATTTTGGAAAGGTTATGAGTTCTTCAAAATTTTCTTCTCTTTTAGAATTCTCAAAAACTTTTTTAAATGGCTTGGAGGAGCATTGTATATTGCTAGATGAAAAAGTTTTTGAAAGAACTTAATTTTTTTTATTTATCTCTTAATAATTTTAATTAACTAAGAAATAAATTGATTTAGTTTTTATTGGCCAAATTTCGGATTTATTTTTTAGTTATTTTAATTTAATTAAGAAATAAATTACTTGAATTTGATTGGCCAAGCCAAGTGAATTATCTTTAAATTAAGTATAAAATTAATAATTTAGTAATTAATACTATAATTACTTAGAAAATGCAATGATTTGTTACTTAAATTCTTTAATTAATTTAATAAAGGAATTTCATTGGACATGTGGCTATTTGTGATTGGGTAAAATTTTTCTCCTACAAATGCCCCCTCAAGATTTGACTATGCACACGAATATTTGAGTGTAGCAAGTAGACAAGTCTTAAATTTTAATTTGATTTAATGTCAATATTTGCATACACTTTGTATTTGAAGTGAATACATAATTGACAAAATTTTCTTGTAGGACAAGTTGAAGTCCTATGAATTTTCCTTTTTATACTTTAGTTCATAGAAGTCACATGTATTAGGACAATAATATAGCCTGATCTAAATCATAGAAGTAATTTACTCCAAATTGACTTCATCATTAGTTCACAAAGTCTGGCATGCAATTATCATTGATTGATGCAACACTAGGCAACAATTTGAATTCTACTTGTTTCCTCTGTCAAAAAAGAAAAAGAAAAAGAAAATTGTAGAGGACACTTGGCAATACAACATTTTTTTATCATTCATGTTCTACACAAGTAGTGTTCTCTGTTCTCGGCGAGTCTTCTTAAGATATTTGATCAACAAATTGAAAAGAAAAAGAAGACTGATGACAAAACAAAGTCAGATTGATTCTTTTAAAATTAGTCAAAATTAATCACAAAATTACAATAAAACCAAAAGCAAATATGATTACGTAGCAAACAAAGGAAAATTGGCTTAATTTTGTAAAGTCATCTTCAATATGTAAGTTATATATTTTATATTTCATGGTTTAGATTTTCCTTATTAGTTTCATTTATTATTTATTATATAATTTATGTATTTCAGTTTATTCTAATTCCTTTTTTTTACTTATTTTACTGTTGATTAATTACAACTTTCATATTTTTTATTTTACTTTTATTTCTTTAAAAATATTGTAATACATGCTCATGGGTCAATAAACAAGTTAAGTAAACATATAAGAAAATAAATAGAACAAAAATAAAACAAAATTTGAAAAAGGTTCCAATTTTGAGTTGTAGGCCAAGTAATATTAATGCCAAACTAAACGATGGTGGACTTGGGCTGGACCAGGGGTAGGATTTTGGACCCAGGTCGGGTTTGGACCAAATGGGTTGGTCATTTCCTTTTTTTTTTCCATTTTTTGTCTTTCTTTCTTTCCCTTTCTTTCTCTCCCATCTTGAGTCGAGCCCTCCTCTCTAATTCCATCCTTCAGCCGCAACCCATAACTCTAACCACCAACTGTTGCCGTTAGCTAGTCGTCGACAGCCTTCACTTTCCTTTCCTTCCTTTTTTTCCTTTTTCAAGGCCCGAGAGCTTCAAATCTCAAAACAGAACCCACTAAACGAAACCCCTTTTGGTTGTCACTTTACTTTGCTATTATGTGATTAAGTTGTGGTTTTTTCAAATTGTTTGTGTTGGTTTTTTAGTATCACAAAAAAGAAATTTTTCTAGGATTTTTGCTATCCCCTTTTCTTGGAGGGTAGTTTTTAGGTCTCGATTTTTTGAGGGATGAACTAGGGGTGGTTTTGTGTACGAGGTGATGGTAGATAGGTGATGAAGGTTTTGCCAAAGGTGGTCTTTAAGGGGTTAGTTAGGGTGATTTCAATGGGATTGTTATTTTATTTCTTTGGTTTGTTTGTTCTGGTTATGTGGAAGATTTGACTAAGATGCCTGCTTTTCTTGATTGGGTAAATTCTCTGAGTCGTATTTGTTGAAGTTAATTAGGTGGTGAGCTATGTTGCCTAAATTGTTCTGTATGAATTGAACTTTGCTTGGCGTGAGTTGATGATTTGATTTTGGTGTTTGGGTAGCTGATATGGTAATGGTGGCAATGTGATGATGCTGTTGGCTTATTTGAACTCTAGTTGATGGAGGTTAGCAGAAAATTGGGCTGGGGATGAGTAGTGTTTGCGCTAGAGTGGGTGCTTAGGGTCTTAATTTTTTTTACCGTCAATTGCAGTTCTCCTTTTTTTTTTTGGGGGGGGGGGGTGCAAAAAATTACCCTCATTTCATTAAATTTTTAGGGGATTTATAAAGAGACAGTAGCTATAACAGGAAACTTAAGATAAGGTAGGAAATGTGTAAGTGTATAGAAGGGATGGTTGGGAGATGGGTAGAGAGGGGAAGATAGAGTGATGAGGTGAACAGAGCAGAAACAGGGGTTAGCAACAAGAATTCTACTTCTCACGCTTTGCGCCTTAGAGCCAACTCACTTAGCATGAGTCATGGTACCACAACCATATATGTTTACATATAGTAAGTGGAATGAAGGTTTTCCTTCACCATTTGGGAGACAATAATGATAATTATTAGTAATGAAATGAGGTAAAGCCCTTGGAACTATATAAGCCTAACAGGGGAACTGCAAAGGGTAAAAATTATGATTATCCCTATGCATCATAGTTTTGTTCCTAAAATTAGTTCCTGGTAATTATATTATCAAGATATGGCAATGCTCAAAGACTACTATGTGCTAAGTGTCATGGTCCGAGAGGGTAGCCTTGAATTCCACATCGGTTGTGTATAATAGTTTGGTCCTATATTTAAGTGTTCACACCACCCTTCAACTGTGAGGCATCTTTTGGGAAAAAAAGACAAAATCGTGAAGCCCAATGGGCCAAAGCGAACAATACCTTGCAGTTGGGTATGGACCATGAAAATTAGTATTATAGCCGACTTTGGGGGTACTAGCGATGTGCCACTAAGGACAGTGGGCCTTCAAGTGAAGGAGGGAGGATGTTATAATTCTAGCGAGGAGCCATGAATCCCACATCAGCTGTGTATTACAGTTTGGTCATATATTTAAGTGTTCACATCACCCTTCAACTGTGAGGTGCCTTTTGGAAACAAATGACAAACTATGAGGCCCAAGGGGCCAAAGCGAACAATGTCTCATAGTTGGGTGTGGACCATTAAACTAAGCCTCTTTACCTTTGTATTAAGCAATTGATCTCATAGATTGAAATATGGGGATAACATGTGGGTGCTTATTAAAGATAAGTTCACTAAACATCACCCTCTATGAAAGCTCCATTTAGTAGTGCCACTTAAGTTAATGGATATCTCTCACGAGTTAGTTGTTTTAGTGATCCTTTGACTTTAGATATCAGGTCATCTTATATGTGAAACGTAATACTTTGATTTCATCCCTATGGGTTTGGATGTCTAAATACCTATCATGGGGCTTTTGGGGTATCGCCTAAAGCATATGTGTGAGAGCCATGTATTCTAGTATTGTTGTACATGTAGGGATACTCATCGTTGTTCAATTCCTGTATGTTTCGCATGTATAACCTAATAAGTAAGGTGGGCCCCACGGTTCTACAATGCCCGGAAGGACGTGAGACAGGACAGATATTATTCAAGGAGTCCAATAAGCTTAAGGGAAGAATCTAGAACCCAAAATCCCTTTGTTTAGATTATTTTTATGAAGTGTGCCAACAATTTAGGAAATGACGATTAAAGACATAGCTCGAATGAACTTTTGTGAATTATACCCTTACGGTAAGTCGAACTTTAATAAAACCACCTTCATTTATCAAAATATGTTCAATAATAATATTTAACGATGAAATATGAATTTTGGATTTAAATTAACTACTTAGAAAAATTATAGAAGTTTAAGTGCAATTTTGTCCAAAATCTTTATAACCAATGGCATTTTGGTCATTTTGCCCTAAAAGAACCTTCGAAATTTTTCTCCATCAGCAGCCAGCCACTTCATCATCTTCTTCAACCTCCCATATGCCACCACCATAGCCAAGCTTGGGAAGAAACAAAAACCTAACTAAAACACTAAGTAAATCACATTATTTCAAGAAAATTTCTTCTACAAAATTATTCTACTCTTCATCCTCTACACACCCATACCCATAGATCATTGTAAAGTGGAAAAAATCAAGAGAAAAGGGGGCATATAGGATTCGTCCAAGGTGAGGAATTTTTGTACATTTGATTTCTTTAAATTTTAAGGTTACTACATGATGTATTTAAGCTTCCTAAACATGATTCTAGCCCTAGTTTTAATTGAATATGTGAAAACCGTCAAATTACTTTATTGAATTTGTAAATGAATGTATAAAATTAATAAATTAAGTGTTGATATATATATATATATATATTCATGTTACTTATATATTAATACATGAATTTAAATATATAATTATGCTTAAATTAGTAAATAAAAAAAAGTTAAACCAAGAACATCTAGTATATGATTTTAAATAACTTTGAATATATTTTATTAGATATTAGTATAAGGTTAAGAATAATAATAATAATAATAATAATAATAAAAAATAAATAAATAAATAAATAAAGGAATAAAATATAGTTGAAAGTACATGAGTGGCTTCTTGAAGAAGCTTTAGCATTATCTAACCCCATTAGCACCCTTCCCAACCGGCCACAAATCTTGCCACTCTCACCGTCCATCATCATCATCAATATCCTGGCAGTACCCATATTGTCTCCTCCCTTTCTCATTTTTCTACTGGAACCAAAAACGCTATTTCCTTACCATCGTGTCACTGTATAGCCCACCTTTTTGTGTCGATAGTCAAGGTTTAAGGAAGGAGAACTCAAGGCGAAAGAGATAAAGCCAGGCATTTGCAATGCTGCCTAGAATAGGGGTCTTGGGTTAAAACGAGTAAGAAAGACAAAGGAAATCTGTTGTTTTGGGGCTACTGTGTAGGATGATAATCGGCAAGGCTAAGGGATGGCTTTCTTAAGATGGTAAGGGGCTTCATTTTTAGGTCTTCAGCAACATTACACGAGCGAGGAAGATAACTGTAGCTTGAGGGAAATGAGAAAAGAGAGCAGATGCAGATTTCAAAGGCAGAAAACAGAGGCCTTTGGCCTCTAAGATAGAAACAGAAGGGAATGGTGAGCAATGGAGAGAGAGGGGCGATGGTGAGGTTCGTGGCTAGAGGAAGAAAAATAGGAAAAGAAAGGTTGGAAAGGGCTTCATTTCCTAATTTTCTGAAGCTTTCTTTCTCACCTAAAACAAGGTACTTTAAAAAGGGAAACACTAAGTAAAGGCAAGGAGATCTCAGTGAAAATAAAAGGCTGTAAAAAGGGGCTAAGCTTTCAACATTTCAGAGCTGTGATGTAGTTGTCACCAAGGGTAAAAATAGGCTGATCATGGTAGTTAACAGTTGGCCTGAAGCGATGGCATTTTAAGGCCATTAAGATTGGATTTTAAGCACTGGTTTTGAGGCCAAGTCAGGATCTCCAACGTGAAAACGTGGCATTTTTGGAGCTGTTGAAAAAGTGAAAACGTGGCATTTTGGAGCTGCTGATCAAGGATCTCCAAGGTTGATTTCAGGTAGTGCTTGAAGATCATTTTGGTCCCTGTTTAGGCAGAATTTGAAGGTAAGGATCTTGAGCTCATTGGTACAGTTTTAAGCTGAGTCTTGATGCTCAAATACATAGTACTTCAAGGCTGTGACAAGGGCTCGGCAATCTGCTTCAAGAAAGATATTTTTAGTGGCATTTAAAATGTGAACCTTGGTTGATCCTTGGTTAGTAGCCTTGGAGTTAGAAGCTAGAAACGAGGCTGATTAGGCACGGTTCTAGCTGCTGTAAACAAGACTCTACAGGAGTTTTCAAAGTTGAATATTTAGGTTGATAAGAAAGCAGGAAACACCAAACGCAACTTAAAAACCGAAAGGTCCAAAGGTAAGTGTTTGATTGTGATTTGACTTTAAATGTTAATGAGGCAATGGATGATTTAACCTTGTTGAAAGAAAATGTTATATTTGGATTGATATATGTCCATATGTACATAAAACTATATATTTGTCATGGTGACGAGAAATTAAAATATTTTGTAGGAATTTAATAGAATTCTTAAAGAAGTGGAGATTTAAAGAAAGCTAAGAAAGGTTTGATTTTGAGGATTTGCAAAGGTAAGGAAAATATTGTGGTAAAGGATTTAAATTTTGAGTGATTATGTGGTACTAATAAAATGATGAAAATAGGTAGATGATTTTAATGGATGGTTCATGATGCGAAATCATGTTATTTCTTTTTTCTAATCATTGATGTAAGGATTATATACCATGATAATGTTGGTGAGCATATGAATTATTTAGTCGATAGCACACACATATATATGTAGGGATTTGGCGATTAGTAATATATATTCTCATAATTTATGCTATGAGAAGGGAGATACGATTATGGAAGATTATGGACATAGGGATGAGACTATTTTGTATTTGATAATATAATAATTGAGATATGAAAAGGGATTTACAAGTTCATAATTAAGTATAGATACTTAATTTTGTTATACACCTTAATGGTTACATTTTGATATTATTTATAAAACCTAAGGAAGGAATTGATAAAGATACTTGTGACGCAAGGTGGCTGTTATGGATATAGTGGTTTTCATACGAATAATATTTATTTAGATTAATAATGCTTGGATAAAATATTTATTGTAAGACCTGATTCTACACTACCGTAGAGTCTAATTTCATAAATTAATAATAGAAATTAAATAAATAATGAATATTGATTTCCACTTGGGTGGAAAAGCTTTTTTATTTTAGATATGAACGGAGTAATTTATGTGAAATACTTGATGGGCGAGTTGATTGGTTGCCTCTTTTGTTTGGCGAATAGGTGAGTTCACCAAGGCTGTGGATAGATGATGGCCCGTGTGTGGCGAGGACTGAGATCGCCAATGTATTTGGCGAGTAAGGTGGTCGCCCATATAGAGGGGCAAGTGAAAGGCCAAGTTGGCGAGAAAGGCAATTGCTACTCGCCAAACCTTAAGTGATCGCCAAGAAAAAGGAAATAATCCTGTAACTACCAAATATTAAGTTGGCATCAAGACAAGGAGGTACCCAGGTGCAAACATGGACGAGCAGGTTTTAAAGATTGAGATTGGCGAGCTGATGTCTCAAGATGAGGAGACAGACTGGAATCAGCATGGACAAAATGAAAATAGATTTAAACCAATTGGCAGCCAAAATTGACTTATAAGTCATACGGTTGAAGAAAATTAATGGAGAAGATGTTGAAGTCAGTAAGGAACTTATCCTTATTGGTTGAGGAACAAAAACAAAGTCAATAGCAGAGAAAAAGGCCTGTGGAAGGAGGACTTTCACGCCACTTGTGCTGCAGTTTTTTCTTCATGCATTAAAGGAATGAAAGACGTGAAATGATGAAAGAAACAGGATAAGGGACAGGTGGTAGATGTTGATTGGTAAAGCATGGCTATATATATATATATATATATATATATATATATGAAGATTGAATGGAAAACCAATTCCTTGTTGCTGCAAGTTCATGTTCGGTTCCTTCCATTTCTCTGCCATGTTTGATCTACTAAACTCCAACCTTAAGTTGGCTAAACACATAAACCTGTTTGCAAAACCATTTCTCCATCGTTGATGAGCTAAAGGAATAAGCAAATTGAGGCTAACACGAGACAGGAAGTATTCTATTTTGGAAGTGCAGTTGATTAAGGTGAGTTTTCATATTGTATGGCTATTTTGGTATTTGATGATATCGTTTGATGTTTTACAAAGTAATGAACATAGAAATAGCCTTGATAGAATATACCAGAAAACTAGAACAAGGTATCGTCTGGAAAATAATTGAGAATAAACAAGGAAAGTAATGGAAATGGTGTAAGAGTGATGAAAATGGCGACTATGGTGATCGCCATGATTGGGTGTTAGTGATCGCCAATGTGGCGAGTAGGCAATATGAACTCACCAAGTGCAAGAGAATGAGGTCGCCCAAGGTTAGTTTAATTCACGGACGAGCCCATTTCTGACTTGAGAGACGTGGTAGGCGAGCTAACAATTAAGGGCGAACTAAATCACGTGGATTTGTAAGTGGCGAGGTCGCCACAAGTTAGCTAGGTCATAGGCGAGCTCCTTCTGTTAGCCAACTTGGCGAAAAGAATTGTTGGCGAGCTCACTTATGTGTGCTAAACTAGTAAATTGAATGGTGGGCGATCTACCACTTGTAAGCCATTGCTGAACGGCGAGCTCGGTCGGGCGAGCTAGTAAGAATGCTTGTGGGCGAACTAGTCAAATATTAAGTCTCGCCAAAAATGTTGGAAACAGTTGAAAAAGAAATATTAATAGAATTTATAAATTATTTTGCAGCCGGAAATTTTGAGCTCGGTGAATGCGATTTGGATGGCGAGAAGGAGCAAGGCTTCGTTGAATCAGGTAAGGGAGATGTGTGTGAAGGGAATGCATGTCCTGTGGAGTAAATATTATGAAAATATTACTAAATGTTTTGTTTTCTAACATGCATTATTTGATAGTGTTTTTGGACTCGGGCTAGCTAAAAGCTGACCCTTATGTTATTATTGGCGAACCGATACAGGGCGGGCGAGCCCTTGTTTTTCTAATGTTAGGCGAACGGTTATGTTAGGCGAGCCAAACCTTTTATCATTTTGGGCGAACGAACCCTTATTTTGTGAAATGGGGCGAACGACCCCTGATTTATCAAAACCCGGGCTATGCCTTGGGCGAATGTCTCTCTTATAATGCATTTGGGGCGGGCGACCCTTTTGTTAAGAAAGTTGTGGGCGAGCCACTGAGGGCGAGCCAGTTTTCCTGTTGTTTTTAAAGGCTAAGGCTGGCGGGCGAACACTAATTTGCCGCTTCGATGAGTTGACCATGGGCGAGCCAAATGGGCGAGCTGACCATGGCGAACAGATTTCTCTTTACATTTTCTCAACGAAAAAAATGAGTTATTTTTAAGAGCTTTAAAAATAGAAAATATGTAACCCTCTGATGGGCGAGTTGACCAATGGGCAGGTCGACCATGGGCGAATTAGCCTAGCGAGCCAGTTTAACCCGGGACTTTCTCACACAGAATTCAGTGAGATTGCGGGTTGTTTTTAGAACCTTTTTGGAAATCAAATCATTTTGAGCAAATGATGAATTTATAAAACAATTCCTTAAAGGTTTTCTATAAGATATAATTTGATTTTGAGACTTTAGGCCCCGAATTCATGCATTACTATTGCGTGACCCGCCTGGGGCGGTGGCTCGGTCGATGGACCAACAAGTGCACCTCAGGGCGTCACAGGGCTGATAGACTTGCCAAGTCATCAGCGGTCTCGAGGTCACTTGGCAAGTGGACCCGAGGACCACCTATAGATTATGGTCATAGATCTAGCAGAGATAACCATGAGGGGCGATGGCCTACGGGTGCACCCCCATAACGGTAGATTCCGTTCTCGCAAGGGGGAGGGGGAACGATGATAGCATGAATTATTCGTAGGGTGATGCCTAGTCTCAACTTGTTGATTTCTGTTTACTAAGAGGATTTGTTAAATCCTATTTACTGTTTACTATAAAGTAAACTGATTAGCTAGTGATTTGAATGATGTTTTGAGAGTACTGTTTACTATATTCACTGTTTTCCTACTTGATATGATGTTAGGAAAAACAAATACTTTGTGGTATAAAGTTTTGGTTTTATAAAGCAGCATATGTTTCCTTTACTGAGTGTATGAATCGCTCACCCTTTTGTTTTAACTCCACAGATAAAAGACACGGAGTTTAAAGAAATTAGCTCTCATATGGATAGCTACATATAAAGCGCGGGGGGGACAACTTATGTCAAATATAACAGGTACAGTCACTTCTCTTTTACATTTCAGACATATGTGTACAGTACTACTTTAGTGAAATAAAGACAATAGGGGATGTCAGATGTAAGGAATAATGAAAAAAAAGATTTCATATTCCGTATTTGATAAATAAATATTATTATTTATCACTATCATTGTAAAATGTTATTGGCATCGTAGACAGCCCAACCGGTAAAGTTGTATGGAAATACGTGAAAAATGTGGTAACGGGCTGTTACATATATTGATATAAATTTTGATGTATATTGGTTGTAAAGAATTCACAAAGAAGTGGAAGAGCACAATTAGCCGAGTGCGGTGCTTACTAGGTGCAAGGTTTGGTGCACTTTAGGTAAGAGATATATATCGGAACATAAGAGATACTAAATGCTATTTAAAATCAACTGCCTTGTGATTTTATAAACTGTATTTTCTCACAGGGGTTTTAAGAAAATATAAGCCGTTATGCTGTCAGATTTTTTATGAAAATAATGGTTTTATGATTTAAGCTTAACTTAAGCAACCATTTAAAAGTGACAAATTATCCGGCAGGCTTATTTTGAAAACGATTAAATCTTACGACTTTGATTTGTTTATAAGACTTTCAGTTGAGATATTAATCTCAAGGAAATTATCAACCTATGGTATTGTTTTTAAGATATTATGAGTATGTATCATTTATATGCTTTTGAAAGGAATGTATACGACTTCTATTATGAACTTTCCTAAAGCTCGAAAAATACTATTTCAAATTTCGAAAGATATATGTATAAAATGTTTTGAGACATGACTAACTAAAGTCAGTATAGTATTGTTTTGAAACTGCTGTGTGTAATCTTGATTTTGTCTGCAGTAGGTATTTATATTTGGACTACTATGTGTGGCCTTGAATCAGTCCGCAGTAGGAACTATATGTATGGAAATGTTTTGAGACATGACTAACAATCACTACAGTAATGTTTTGGACTATTGTGTGACCCTGATCCAGTCCACAGTAGATAATGTTTTGGGCTATGTATGATCCTGATCCAGTCTACAGTAGAGTTTCTATTGTTGTGTGACCTTGATCCAGTCCATAGCGGGCCCAATTGACACCTGATCAGTGCTCACTGTGGACCCCCTCTAGATTATAGCTATATGTCAATTTGAATTGCTTGATTATTGCTTAGTCGTTATGTCTCAAGCTTAGTATGTATATGGTTTTCCGTGCTTATCTTCATATATGATTTCCGAATGTATGATATTTGGATTTTGAAACTGATAAGAATTTGATTTGATGATCCGTATTGAAACTGAATGTGATAGGCACGTATATTTCGAATTATGTTCAGAATTCAGTTGTTTATGTTTCAGTTTAAAGGAAATGTTTTCTGAAGCATTGCATATGCATGATTGGATTTCTGAATGGTATGAAATACGATATTCGAGCTTTAATAAATATTTTCAAAACTTGCATATAGAAATTCGGTATCTGTTTCTTACATAAATATATTTCTTATTGGGCTTTCCAAAAAGCTCACCCCTCTCTCCACCTTCCAGATTATTTGTAGTAGGTGCTTTGTACGCGGGGTTTAAGCAAGTCCTTCGAGGCTTTTGTGCCACTCTTGAAGGTATGTGATGTACAACATTCTCTTTTATATTCAAACTTCTATATTCAGTACCTTTATAGTATATGGATATAATTAAAGGAAGTATATGATATAGTTATGGTTTATAACAATGCATGCAACTTGGATAGAGATATATTTAATCAAGTAGAATGATTCGAAATTATAAATGCATGCTTAGTGAGAGAATTTGACTGGTACCTAAGGTAACTAAAGGACATTGACTTAGCTAATATAATATTAGCTTAAGAATTGATTAGTGAAACTATGTATAGCCCAACCAAGTAAGTGAAAAAGGAAAAATTTGTTTCGTATTTTCGGTATAAAGAGTTGTTACAAAAGTTGGTATCAAAGCAAGATTGGTCTGATGTATTTTAGTGTCGATAAGTCAAGAACTATTTACATCCCCTAAGTACTGTACATGTTTGAATATATACTGTATATTTCTGTTTAAAATGGCACTGAATGTGTTTATTATATATGGATAAATTATAGTTTTTCCCTACCTAATTCGTATATGATATGATTTGATAAGTAATTAAGTGGTAAATGTATTTATTCGGTTTTGAACATATTGAAGTAATGTTAGTAGAGGCACAATGGCCTATGTATTTATCAATACTCATGAATAAGGAATGAAGTTGTGTTTGATGGAGATGATAATGGTATAACCTAGCATAGCTAGCCTACAATAAGTTATGCAATGATATGAAATGATCGCTCAGAATACGTATTGTTTTGAAAGAGATAGAATTATTGTGTCTTATACGATTGATATAGAAATAGGTAATGATTGAAAAGTGCAAGAGGACTTAGTTAATATGGAATTGTAGGAACGAATGTTGGGTACTACGAGGCTTTTGATGGAATAGTGATAAATATTTATGTTAAGATGAGGATAAGAGACTATGAAAATTGTGGAATGAAGCTTGGATATATAGGAATTATGTTGGAATATAAATTTGAGTTATGATAGTGCATTCTGAGAATGGTGTGCGATGAATATGCTTAATTACATATTGAATTCATTTACACAACTGCAAACCTTAAGTATTTCAACACGTGCCTTGATGTAACGCATGGACATATTTAGCATAAGCTTTGAGCTTTTGGAATCGTTTGGTTTTGGTTATGCATGGATTTAAGGGTTAATGTATTTGGAAATTTTAAATATGTGGGCTATTTTGAATGATTGGAAAGAAATCGAACTGTGCATTGAGCTTTTTGTTTTATAAAGCCATTCGAACCTAAAGTCTTATGTTGACATTATTTTCCTATGAAAAGAGTATAAAATTTGATTGAGTACGTGATCTGGCTTTTGTTTTGAGAACTATATGAAACTTGGGATTGCGATTTTAATATATGAAACTTGAGTTTTGAGGATTAGGCATCCTTGATGAGGTTTAGTAAAGTCTCAACACCTGGTGTATTTCGATTGTGCTTATTGGACTTGACCAATAGGGTTTTGAAACCATCTACAGTAGTAGTAAGAAATTGTTATTTGAATCTATTCACCATGCAAACAAAATAAATAAATAAAATAAAATAAAAATTGATTGAACCCCGTGATTTTGTGAACTCTGTGAATGTTGAAAAGTCATTGTCTTCAACCTTTGCTAACGGAGAAACTTTTAGTAGAGCTGATATTAAATATGACTGATTACAGAGGTTATGAATCTTTGAGTATTACTAGAGACCTTTAAAGAATATCAAGCAAGGTGGTAAATTGATTTGAAGGTTCAGATTTCGTAAGATTAGATATTCAAGATCGTCTTAAAATGATATTGATCTTAGCTTAACTTGAGGGTTATGGATTTATAAAATAATGCACCTTTGTACTGTATAAACTAATGAGATACACACGATTTGTGAATTGATTGAATATTGAGATTTAGGATCTAATGTAAAATGAATTTGATTCATAGATAAATGGTAACATATGAATTGGACTTTTAACTCCCCAGTTATGGATCGAAAGGATAAGGTATTGACGTCCAAGACGATTACTTTGGTAAAAATATTTTGGCAACATTACTCTTTGCAAGAAGCTATATGAGAATTGGGAAGTTAATGAAAGCGAAGTAACCTCACCTATTCTAAGATCACCATGATCAAATTTGGAAGGCAATGACTAAATAATGGGGTTATATCGAGCACTACAAGTTTTATATTCAAATCTTGTGTAGTGTGAAATTATGGATAAAATCTATTGTAGTGGTTTGATATTTGGTTCATAATTTTGGTATAAAGGGTTGTTACAAATGTCAACCCACTACAATCTTTATAATTCATTAATTGTCAATAACTTAATGACATTCTGTGAGTGCAAAATGTTATGGATAAGAGATTTTGTTAGTGCAAAGGCCACTGGATATACAATTGGTGTTTTAGGGTTATATTTAAATGAGATATCAAATGTGCAACGAAAGTTTGAGTTAAGTTACGAATTTAGAGATTGAAAAGTTGGAAAGTTATTTTCTTGGACTGTATAGAATTTGAAATAAAAATTTTGTCAAGTTCATTATCAGATAAAGGATAGTTAATAGATTTGATTAAAGCTTATTAAATAAAGTTTCATGGATCCGTAAGAGAAGGACTACATATTAGATTTGTTTAAAAGATGGACAAGATTTGGAGTTTATGAAATTTTAATTCGATGTTGTCTTTTCGAAATTGGCCCTAAGGATTTTGAAGGCTCAACGATCTAAAATGTATAGTCTTTACCTATGGGGCAAAAAAAAGGGTATGGAATTTGGAGATCCAAAGGACTCTTCAAACTCCCAATTGGTAGAGTCGAGTTTGAACACGACATATTATAAAGAGTGAATTCTGGAGTGAATATTAAAGAATTATTTGGACGCATTATGCAAGATAACAATTGACTTGAAAGTTAAGATTGTATGAGATAAGACATTCGAGATAGTCTTATCATAACATTGATTTTACCTAAGTTGAAGGTTTCTGATTTATAAGAGAATGTATATTGCAAACTGTGAGATGAGGAGGTACTTTTGAATTGTCGAAAGCTTGAATACTTCAATTTTGAAGTCATTAGGACCTTTGGATAAGTAATAATATCTGAGTTAGACTTTGAAGTTATTAGACTTGGATTATATGGATACAAAGGATATGAGAAAGAAAGTTTCCCTCACCTCTTTCATATGGACATAGAAAAATTTGGAGGATCAAATTTTCTAAGGTAGGGAGAATGTGAAGACCGCTAAATTACTTTATTGAATTTGTAAATGAATGTATAAAATTAATAAATTAAGTGTTGATATATATATATATTCATGTTACTTATATATTAATACATGAATATAAATATATAATTATGCTTAAATTAATAAATAAATAAATAAGCAAAACCAAGAACATGTAGTATATGATTTTAAATAACTTTGAATATATTTTACTAGATATTAGTATAATAATAATAATAATAATAATAATAATAATTATAATAATAAATAAATAGATAAAGGAATAAAATATAGATGAAAGTACATGAGTGGCTTCTTAAAAAAGCTTTAGCATTATCTAACCCCACTAGCACCCTTCCCAACCGGCCACAAATCTTGCCACTCTCACCGTCCATCATCATCATCAATATCCTGGAAGTACCCATTTCGTCTCCTCTCTTTCTCATTTTTCTATTGGAACCAAAAACGCTATTTCCTCACCATCGTGTCACTGTACAGCCCACCTTTTTGTGTCGATAGCCAAGGTTTAAGGGAGGAGAACTCAAGACGAAAGAGATAAAGCCAGGCATTTGCAATGCTGCCTAGAATAGGGGTCTTGGGTTAAAACGAGTAAGAAAGACAAAGGAAATCTGTTATTTTAGGGCTGCTGTGTAGGATGATAATTGGCAAGGCTAAAGGATGGCTTTCTTAAGATGGTAAGGGGCTTCATTTTTAGGTCTTTAGCAGCAATACACGTGAGAGGAAGATGACTGTAGCTAGAGGGAAATGAGAAAAGAGAGCAGATACAGATTTCAAAGGCAGAAAACAGAGGCCTTTGGCCTCTAAGATAGAAACAGAAGGGAATGGCGAGCAATGGAGAGAGAGGGACGATGGTGAGGTTCATGGCTAGAGGAAGAAAAATAGGAAAAGAAAGGTTGGAAAGGGCTTCATTTCCTAATTTTCTGAAGCTTTCTTTCTCGCCTAAAACAAGGTACTTTAAAAATGGAAACACTGACTAAAGGTAAGGAGATCTCAGTGAAAATAAAGGGCCGTAAAAAAGGGGCTAAGCTTTCAACATTTCAGAGCTGTGATGTAGTTGTCACCAAGGGTAAAAATAGGCTGATCATGGTAGTTAACAGCATGGTTTTAAATTGCGGTCGCGGCCGCGTTTTCGGTCGCATTGCGTTTATCACGGTTGCGGACATAGCGGCGGTAATTGCGGTCATCGCGGTTATCGCGGTCGTGAATTTTTTTTAATTTCGCACAATTTCATATAAAATGTAGTAATTATAATTATAATAATGTAAAGTCTTATTTTATAGTTTTTAAAGTAATTTATGATATCTCAAGTCTATTATTTATGTGAAAAAAAAAGATTATTCATAATTTTTTGAATTATAATAAAACATTCATACTTAAAAAATTACTTATGATAATTAAAAAATAGCAAACATTAAAAATATAGATAAATAATTATGTACTAATAAGAATTAATGTATTAGTTATTTTTATCTAAATTATTAAAAAATTTTATCTAAATTTAGTCAAATCTTTTTTCATCTAAATTAATTATGTAAATTTTTCTTTCTTCCACATGAGTTAACAAAAATGTTTAAAACAAAGATTTATTTTTGCACAATAAAAACTATTTAAAACAACCAAAAAGTTAAAAACTATTTAAAATTCTTTTGATTGCCCAAAAAAAAATTTCACCGGTCATTCCTTCCTGCTCAGCCCTCACCCGACTTCTTCTCCCCCCGCACCCGACTTCTTCTCCACCCGAGTTCCAAAATCCCAACCGTCCGTCTCCCCTCACTCCTGGCTCCCCTCACCTCAGTCATGAGCCACCGGTCAGCCTCTCACCTCAGCCTCACGATCACGCCCTCAGCCCCTCACCTCAGCCTCCTTTCCTTTCATGTTTCACCTCCCCTCACTTACGGCCTCACCTGAGCTAGCCTCAACGCCCTCAGCCTCGCCTTCGTCACCTGACCTCTCCCTTGGTCCCTCCCTCCCCTTCTGTCACAAGCCACACTGCCAGCCACAAGTGCCAACGCCAGATCTGATCTGATCTCAGATTAGCCTTGCCATGTCCGTCGGCGGCAGACAGCGGCACCTCCTTTCCTTTCTGCTTTCAGCCTTTCAACTCACCTCTCCGGAGTCTTCTATGGCACCCTTTCGGCCTCTTTTCCTTTCGGCGCCAGATCTGATCTCAGACACCCACACCCACGCCGTTGCCACCCTCGCCATCATTGTTGTCGGTATCTCTGTTTGCTTGAGGGATTTTGCTATGTTGTTGTCTGTCTTTGTTTGCTTGTGAGTTGTGAATGTGACTGAGTTCGTGTGTACTCTATTGTTCTGTATCTGATTTGTTGTTCTGTATCTGATTTTTTTTCTTTGTCTGAAAGGTAACGGTGGATAGCGGTGATAATGGACCGCTATCGCCGCTATCCTCCGTTATGCCATTTTTTAACGGCCGCTATTGGCCGTTACGGGTGTGATCCGTACTCACACCCGTTATTTCCGCAATAGCGGTGGCGGCCACCGCCGCTACCGCTAAATAGCGGCCGCTATTTGAAACCCTGGTTAACAGTTGGCCTGAAGCGATGGCATTTTGAGGCCATTAAGATTTGATTTTAAGCACTGGTTTTGAGGCCAAGTCAGGATCTCCAACGTGAAAACGTAGCATTTTTAGAGCCGCTGAAAACGTGAAAACGTGGCATTTTGGAGTTGCTGATCAAGGATCTCCAAGGTTGATTTCAGGTAGAGCTGGAAGATCATTTTGGTCCCTGTTTGGGCAGAATTTGAAGGTAAGGATCTTGAGCTCATTGGGACAATTTTAAGCTGAGTCTTGATGCTTAAATACATAGCACTTCAAGGCTGTGACGAGGGACTCGGCCATCTGCTTCAAGAAAGATATTTTTGGTGGCATTTAAAATGTGAACCTTGGTTGATCCTCGGTTAGTAGCTCTGGAGTTAGAAGCTAGAAAGGAGGCTAATTAGGCACGGTTCTAGCTGCTGTAAACAAGACTCTACAGGAGTTTTCAAAGTTGAATATTTAGGTTGATAAGAAAGCAGGAAACACCAAATGCAACTTAAAAACCGAAAGGTCCAAAAGTAAGTGTTTGATTGTGCTTTGACTTTAAATGTTAATAAGGCAATGGATGATTTAACCTTGTTGAAAGAAAATGTTATATTTGGATTGATATATGTCCATATGTACATAAAACTATATATTTGTCATGGTAACGAGGAATTAAAATATTTTGTAGGAATTTAATAGAATTCTTAAAGAAGTGGAGATCTAAAGAAAGCTAAGAAAGGTTTGATTTTGAGGATTTGCAAAGGTAAGGAAAATATTGTGGTAAAGGGTTTAAATTTTGAGTGATTATGTGGTACTAATAAAATGATGAAAATAGATAAAAGATTTTAATGAATGATTCATGATGCGGAATCATGTTATTTCTTTTTTCTAATCATTGATGTAAGGATTATATACCATGATAAGGTTGGTGAGCATATGAATTATTTAGTCGATAGCACACACACACACACACATATATATATATATATATAGGGATTTAGTAATATATATTCTCATAATTTATGCTATGAGAAGGGAGATACGATTATGGAAAATTATGAACATAGGGATGAGACTATTTTGTATTTGATAATATAATAATTGAGATATGAAAAGGGATTTACAAGAGCATAATTAAATATAGATACTTAATTTTCTTATACACCTTAATGGTTACATTTTGATATTATCTATAAAACCTAAGGAAGGAATCAATAATGATATTTGTGACGCAAGGTGGTTGTTATGGATATAGTGGTTTTTATACGAATAATATTTATTTAGATTAATAATGCTTGGATAAAATATATATTGATATAAATTTTGATGTATATTGGTTGTAGAGAATTCACAAAGAAGTGGAAGAACACAATTAGCCAACTTCGGTGCTTACTAGGTGTAAGGTTTGGTGCACTTTAGGTAAGAGATATATATCGAAACGTAAGAGATACTGAATGCTATTTAAAATCAACTGCCTTATAGTTTTATAAACTGTATTTTCTTGTAGGGGGTTTTAAGAAAATATAAGCCGTTATGCTGTCGGATTTTTTATGAAAATAATGGTTTTATGATTTAAGCTTAACTTAAGCAACTATTTAAAAATGACAAATTATCCGGCAGGTTTATTTTGAAAACGGTTAAATCTTACGACTTTGATTTGTTTATAAGGCTTTCAGCCAAGATATTAATCTCAAGGAAATTATCAACTTATGGTATTGTTTTTAAGATATTATGAGTATGTATCATTTATATGCTTTTGAAAGGAATGTATACGACTTCTGTTATGAACTTTCTTAAAGCTTGAAAAATACTATTTCGGATTTCGAAAGATATATATAAAATGTTTTGAGACATGAATAACTAAAGTCAGTCTAGTATTGTTTTGAAACTACTGTGTGTGATCTTGATTCTGTCCGCAGTAGGTATTTATATTCGGACTACTGTGTGTGGCCTTGAATCAGTCTGCAGTAGGAACTATATGTATGGAAATGTTTTGAGACATGACTAACAATCACTACAATAATGTTTTGGACTATTGTGTGACCCTGATCCAGTCCATAGTAAGTAATGTTTTGGGCTACTGTATGATCCTGATCCAGTCTACAGTAGAGTTTCTATTGCTGTGTGACCTTGATCCAGTCTACTGCGGGTCCAATTGACACCTGATCAGTGCTCACTGTGGACCCCCTCTAGACTATGGTCATATGTCAATTTGAACTGCTTGATTATTGCTTAGTCATTATGTCTCAAGCTTAGTATGTATATGGTTTTCCGTGCTTATCTTCGTATATGATTTCCGAATGTATGATATTTGAATTTTGAAACTGATAAGAATATGATTTGATGATCCGTATTGAAACTGAATGTGATAAGCACGTATATTTCGAATTATGTTCAGAATTCAGTTGTTTATGTTTCACTTTAAAGGAAATGTTTTCTGATGCATTGCATATGCATGATTTGATTTCCGAATGGTATGAAATACGGTATTCGAGCTTTAATAAATATTCTCGAAACTTGCATATAGAAATTCGGTATCTATTTCTTATATATATTTCTTATTAGGCTTTCCAAAAAGCTCACCCCCCCTCTCCACCTTCCAGATTATTTGCAATAAGTGCTTTGTATGCGGGGTTTAAGTAAGTCCTTTGAGGCTTTTGTGCCACTCTTGAAGGTATGTGATATACAGTATTCTCTTTTATATTCAGACTTCTATATTCAGTACTTTTATAGTAGAGGGATGTAATTAAAGGAAGTATAAGACATAGTTATGGTTTATAACAATGCATGCGACTTGGGTAGAGATATATTTAATCAAGTAGAATGATTCGAAATTATAAATGCATGCTTAGTGAGAGAATTTGACTGGTACCTAAGGTAACTAAAGGATATTGACTTAGCTAATATAATATTAGCTTAAGAATTGATTAGTGACACTACGTACAGCCCAACCAAGTAAGTGAAAAAGGAAAAATTTGTTTCATTTTTTCGATATAAAGGGTCGTTACAGAATCTCATTCATTTGCCACCTTAGGGTTTTGGCCATTAATGGAAGCTTAGGAATTCTTCTAGTTTGATGCATGAAAATGGTGCCAAAATAATGAAGAAACATGTATAAGCATGAATTTAATGTTAGTTTGTTGAAAATGCTTAAGAATTTCACCATGTTGATTTCAGCCATGGCAAAGGGAGGATTTTTTGTGCTCAATTTGATGAATTTAGGGTGCCGTGAAACTGAAGAAATTAAGAGGAGACTATTGGTGAAGTAGGAATTAAAATCAGAGTTATGTAGGAGAAGTTGTGTTTTACTACCGGTGTAATTTAGATTGGATTAATATTTTCTATTGACAATGTGATAGAATTTAATGAAGAAAAATTTATTAAAAATTGAATTATGGTGAATAATGGTGATTGGTATAATGTTTTGCAGCCCAAGAGTGTTAATTCGCGAGTGGTGCTATCGGTGATATTGACTGGAATAGACAGGTAAGGGATAAGTGTGTGAGCTATAAGGATACTGTGAATGCAAGTTTTGGTTCAAATAAATTTTATGAAGTGATTTGAAAATTAATTGCTTTGGAATTGGTGAAATTGTGGAAACCGACTGGTTTATAAACTGTATTTTCAATGCAGGAAGGCTAGGTTAGAAACAGTCATTATTCTGTCGGAATTTATAGAAATTCTAAGAAATTAATTCTAATATTTTTAAATGATAGAAATAAATAGATTTTCAAGTGGATTCCATGAGATTTATTAAAATTGCATTAATTGATTATTTACCGAAAACCAATATTTAAATATTCATGTTAATGAATTTTAATTACGTGAAGGTTCCAGCATATGTTTATTACTATTCAATAAATAAATAGAACATTTTCAGAAAAATGATATTGAAGTGTGAATATTTTATGAATTTTTATTCTCGAACTGAATATATTTTCAGTATATTCATTTATGGACTGATTGAAGATATTATCAGTAAAATTGATTTCATAAATGATGTTTCTACTATATATTCACTGTTTCGAGACCATTAGGTCCTGTATCATGCTTACGTGTCACGTGCACTGTTACTGTTACTACTGGTAGTGAGCTGATAGACCCGCCAAGTCTTCAACTTCTACTAGTGTCACTTGGCAAATGTACACTGTGAACCCTATAGACTATGGTCATATGTCTTATGTGTTTATTGTTTCTTCCTTTTCGGGACATTATTATAGCATGATATACTTTTAGTATTACCTGGCCTCCATTATACTGTTATTGTTTATTGTACTGTTTTACTGAACTATTTGCTGGTACTAAATTGTTTACTTATATTGAGCTGTTTACATACTGTTTACTGAACTGTTTACCATACTATGTTTACCAATATCGAACTGAATATTATCACTCGAAGGAAATATTTATATTTTTATTAAATTATTTTGCTATGTGATTTCAATAGCATTTCATATTGTTTTAATATCAAATTCAACTGATTACTCCATATAGTCGCTTCTAGGAGCTGGACACGACAAGTATTCTAAAATACCTCTCATACTCCATTTGGTTTCCTAGCTGACTATAGTATCCTTCCCAATTTGTACCGTAGTGCACTATTAGGAAATAAATGTTTTAAGCATAAAGATTTTATTGTATCAGTCTTTACATACGATTCTTTTACTGAGCATGGTAGCTCCCTTTTATTTTTCCACTTCGTAGATTACTTGCAGTGATCGTTTATATACCGTTCCACAGATTTCAACTACGCTATCTTTCCCCGAGGTAGCTTTGAGTGGATCATGGAGGTATATTTTATTTCTTTTATATGTTCAGACTTATTATGTAAAGTACTACAGTTGTATAATTATGTACAAGGGATGTAAAGTAATGGTACAATTATGTAAATATTGATAATAGATAAATATAAATTCTATTTACTAATGTATTTACTGTTACAAGTGAAAGTGAATAGTGATAAAGACATCACGACAACCAACCGATCACTGTTGTGTGTGATAAATATGATATTTACTGTATACTACAGGACGTGATAATATAAAAGTAGATAAGTAGTCAAGATGAGGATTTATCACTCCGAGTGACTTTGGGTATAATATCTCATTCATCCTAACCCATATTAACAAATAAGTCTATGGCCAAAGCATATATGTATTGGAGTTAATATTAGTAGCTTAAGGGTATAATTCACATAAAGTAGACATTATACCATGCTTTATGTTTTCATGAGATATTATAAGAAAAGGATTGAATTATTTTGTAATACTACAAATTGAATAAGTTAGTCAAATCTCTTTGATTTTTTCTAATATTTGAGCAGTCATGATGCATTAATAGATGCAGCTCTTGATCTAATGAATTTAAATATCAACATGTTGAAAACCTAATGGATTACACAATAAGAATAGTGAATGGATTAATTGAACTGAATGTATTTGAAAATCATGAAATTTTCATGGGACATAAGCGTGGGTTAGCATCTAGTAAATAATTTGTAACATCCCATTACCACATTTTTCACGTCTTTCTATACAACTTTACCGGTTGGGTTGTCTGCGATGCCATTAACATTTAACAGTAAAAATCATAAATGATAAACATTTATTTAATAAAAACGGAATATGAAAATTCTTTTCATAATTCCTTACATCTGACATCTCCTATTGTCTTTATTTCAATAAAATAGTACTGTATACATATGTCTGGAATGTAAAAGAGAAGAGACTGTACCTGTCACGTTTAACATGCCTCAGCGCTTTAAACGTAACTATACCATTTGAGAGCTAATTCACTCAACTCCGTGTACTTTTTATCTGTGGAGTTAAAAACAAAGGGGTGAGCGATTCATACGCTCAGTAAAGGAGATATATGTTGCTTTATAAAATCAAAACTATATACCACAACATATTTGATTATCATATCGAATATGAAAACAGTGGATATAGTAAAACAGCACTCTCAATACACCACTTAATCACTGGCTAAACAATTTACTTTAAAATGCAGTAACCAATACATAGGATTTCAACAAATCCTAACAGTAAACAGAAATCAACAAGTTGAGACTAGGCAACAAATAAATCATGCTATCATCGTTCCCCCTCCCCCTTGTGAGAACGGAATCTGCCGCTATTGGGGTGCACCCGTAGGCCATCGCCCCTCACGGCTATCTCAGATCTATGGCCATAATCTATAGGTGGTCCTCGAATCCACTTGCCAAGTGACCTCGAGACCGCTGCTGACTTGACGGGTCCATCAGCCCTGTGATGCCTTGAGGTGCACTCTTTGGTCCATTGACCGAGCCACCGCCCCAGGCAGGTCACGCAACTACATGAATAATAATGCATGAATTTAGGGCCTAAAGTCTCAAAATCACTTTCATATCACATGAAAACCTTTATGGAATTATCACACCTATATTATCATTTACTCAAATGATTTAATTCCCAAAAAGGTTTTGGCTTTTTGTTTACAAAACACCTTGAAAACATTCAAAAATCTCAACTTTTCAAACCTGCCGCCCATGGTCCGCTCGCCTGTTATGGCTTGCCCATGGCAGCTCGCCCATGGCGGAGAACATGTGTTCGCCCGCCCGCCCTTTTAAATCGACAAACAAATTGGCTCGCCCTCAGTGGCTCGCCCATTACTCATCTCGCCCAGAAAAGGTTCTTATTTCAATTTTCAAAATATTAAAACATCTTATTTTTCGCAAAAGAAATTTCTCTTTTAAACTGTTCGCCAGAGTCAGCTCGCCCTTCACGGCTCGCCCCTGACTAACTCGACAAGACGGCGAACTATTATTCGCCCGCCACTCAGCTTTCATAACAAAAGTGGTCGCCCACCACAATTTTATAAGAGATTTGGCTCGCCCGCCAATACCAAGAATTTATATTTTCCATTTTCAAATGTTAAAATGGCTAATTTTTCCTTAAGAAAATTCCACCGAAAAACAATTCGCCATGGTCAGCTCGCCAGCCCAGCTCGTCCATGGTCACTCCAAACGGGTGAACATGTATTCGCCCGCCAATCATTCTTTTAAAACATTAAGTAAAAGTGGCTCAACCTCAGTGGCTCGCCAACAACTTTCTCAAATTAGGGGTCGCCCGCCCCAAACAAAATATAAAAGGGTTCGCCCGCCTTTTATTAAAACAAGGGTTGTTCGCCCGCCAGTACCAATTGGTTTAGAAATATCATAAGGGTCGGCTTAGTAGCTCGCCCAATATCAAATAAATTCCTCAAACAATGCATGTCAGAAAACAAAACATTTAACTTAATATTTTCACAAAATTTATTCCACAGGACATGCATCTCTTCACACACACATCTCCCTTACCTGGTCCAACGAAGCCTTGCTTCGCCCTGCTTCTTGCTCGCCAATTGCCATTTCCCATTCTCGGCTGTAAAAATGATTTATTAAAATTATTAATATTTTCCTTTTCTAAATTTCCAATATATTGTACGACTTAAAATCAAATCGCTCGCCCGCAAGGGGTCTTATTCGCCCTTTCGAGCTCGCCATTCTTCAATGGCTTACCCACATCATCTTGCCCTCATATATTGTCTTAAATATGGGCGTCAAACACAACTCAACTCGCCATTCACATTGGCTTATATGTGGGACTTCGCCCGCCATTTATACTCGCCCAATGCCTCACGCATTTGAGCTCGCCCATTATTTCACTTCACTAGAATTGGGCGATCTTGCCCATTTACACAGAATTTACCTTGGCGAGTTCCTTATTATCTACTCGCCTCATTGGCGATTACTAATTTTCATCATTGGCGAACACAATAGTCGCCATTCTCGTCACTTATTCCATTATTTTCCTTGTTTTTCATATTCTCCAAAGATCTAACCAAAAACAAGACTGTATCTATGTTTATTACTGCATAAAACATAGAAATCTATCATTGAGCATCAAGAAAACCTCAGAAAATATGAAACTCACCTCAACCAAATGCACTTCCAGAACAGACTGCTTTCTGTCTCATGTTGGCCTTCCTTTTGCTTATTCCTTCAGCTCACCAATTATGAAAGAAAGGTTTTATAAGCAGGTTCATGTGTTTTGACCAACTGAAGAGTGAAGCTCAGTAAATCAAGTATGACAGAAACGGGAGAAATAACATAAGCTCTCGTGAAGAAGATGAAGTTTGCCAAATGAGTTTTCCTCAAGCCTTTCTCCTTATATAACCATGCTCAACCAATCAATAGCTACCGCCTGTCCCTTATCCTGTTTCTTTCATCATTGTTCACGTCTTTCATGCATTTAAGGCATGAAGAAAACTGCAGTTCAAAGTGGCGTGGAAGTCTCCCTTTCACACGCCTTTTTCTGCTTCTGTTGACTTTGTTTTATTTCTCAACCAATCAGGTAAATTCCTTACTGACTTCAACCTCTTATCCGTTAATTCTCTTCAACCGTGTGACTTATAAGTCAATTTTGGCTGCCAAATGTTTTGATTCTCTTTTCATTTGTCCCTCTATCTGGGTGACCACCTTACTCGCCCAATACATGCCTTGGGCTATCACAACACACACGTAATCATCCAATTTCGTCCTTGGCGAACTCATTCGCCCAACCAAAGAGCAACCAACCAACTCGCCAATTGCTAAAATTCCCCACTTTTGGAAATTTTTATTTAGCATTTTAATTTCTTCAAATTTGTGTGGGCGATCGGGAGCCCTCGCAGATTTTGGCAAACTAATATACTCGCCCTCGCCATTATCCATTGGCGATCTGCTCGCCCATTGGCGAACATACTACCTTCTCCCCTTTGGCGAGCTGAACAACATTCTCGCCCATACGTTATTTCACCATAATTGCTCCATTACTACTCAACTTAAGGGGTTTTTCAACTAAATGGAAATCAATACTCTCTATTTATTTAATTTCCAATATCCATTTTATGAGATTAAGGTCTACAGTAGGGTAAAATCAGATCTTACATTTTCTCCCCACCTTAAGAAATTTGGTCCTCCAAATTTCAACCAGACCTGTCAGTGAAGAAATGCTGGATACTTCTTATGCATAAGGCTTTTAAATTTTCAAGTAGCCTTATCCTTAACATTATACCACCAAAACACTTTAGCCATAACATGATCTTAGATCACAGCATTTTATCACTACACTTTATCCTTCCTATCCAACATCTATACCGATTTCTCAACGTAATTCATGTCCTCTCTAATCTCTAGGACTCATGTCGAATCACGTGAGAAGGATATGGATAGTACTTTCTCATCCTTGAGACATGGAACACATTGTGCACTCCTGACAACACGGAAGGTACTGCACATCTTTCACATGATCTAAGATCTCCAACGATCTAATGCATCGGGAACTCAATTTCCCTCTCACTATGCATCCCAATGGTGAGACCTTAATATACATAACCTCTTGCATATCTCAAGAAGTCTGTTCGACCAAGTCGAAAACAATTTTTGGTCTCCCATTTTCTCATGCTATCGTGGATTATACCGTATGCTAAATAAACCATTTAAGGTATTATGCCTTTTACTCTCCTTTGGCCATTATCATAAACAAACTCTGCCAAGGTAGAGGATTATCCTAGGAGCCTATAAAATCAACTGCACTAGCTCACATCATATCCTCGAGCGTTCATATCATACACTCGGACCATCTCTCAGTCTGCGGATAATCTGCGGTGCAAAACTCAATCGGGATCCCATAGCTTCCTGTAATCTCTCTCAACACTGAGATACGAAGCGGGACTCCCTATCAAATGTAATGCTCACTGGAATACTGTATAACCTCACCATTTCCCTGACATATAACTCGGCCAAGGCATCAATTTAGCTCAACAAATTCCATAATCAAGGAATGAGCAGACTTACTCAATATGTCCACAACTATCCAGATAGCATTTTACTCTTTTCAATTTTCACTTAGTATAGGAAGTACCTCTAATATAGGTATTTTTCTTCCTTATCACCTTCTCAACTTTTATTTATTCTCGTCCCTAACATAAAACCACGAATATCTCTTTATACTCCTCATTGTCTCTAAGAGTACTGCCCGTCTCTTCAGGCCATCAATAATCATCCCTTTGGCGCTCTCCCGCGCTCTAGGATTACTTTCTCAAGTGTGTTGGCGACCACCTAGTTCGCCCACATCTCACAACATGTTATCCGGTGTTGAGCGTTCACCCCACTCGTGGGTCGCCCATCCCGAATTTTCTCAAGGTCCTGAAGAATCTCGGGCGTCTTTTCTCAAAACCAATTTACACTCCATCAAGTCTTTTATCATCCTTGAGAGTTAGTAACTCATCTATACTATTTATCACTTATCATCTCATTTAGTTCTAGTCGATTATAATTTGGTGACTATCATGTAGATAATTTTAATCATTCGTATGTAATTGTCCCAGTAGTCTCTAAAATACCACGCACTCGCTCTTAATATATCCCGGAGCGTCCACACAATGTGCTCGGATATCTATATCAATCTGAGGCGGTGCTAACAGTAAAAATTTGGAATCCCAAAGCCTCTTGCTATTTTCTCAAAGCATACGACGAATCAGGGATCCCTATCACAAGTACTCATGCACTGGAACTTCACATACGTCCTCTCTATTTCACCAATGTATATCGACTAAGGCACTTATTACATCCCGAAACCTGATGATGAAAAAGTGAAATAATTTAATTACTCAATCCATAATCACTTATATAACATCATAGTTCTTTCGGATTCTTCACTACCTCACAGTGATTGTTTCATGATCAATCTAGGACTGCTTTTCTTTTGCAGACCTTAATATTAGTCACCGATTACGTCTCAAGTAATCATTTTTTCCTCGATCACTTCTCTTGCCTTAAGTGATCATTCTATCTCTTATTCTCCTAGTACATGTAATGTTACTACTTGGAGAATATACTTTTCCTTATACCAATTTCTGGAATTTAAATTTATTATCATTCAGATTTTAACACCACTATTATTTTCTCACTTAATATAGTACTTTACTGTTACTATCTCGTAACCATTTCAAATACTATATTCATACATACCCATTCTCTTCCACTTTCTCATAAATATATATATATATATATATATATCATATCAGTAAGGTAGTGAATTCCACACACTACTCAACAACCCATCTATGACATTTGGGTCAATTTTATAATTTTATACTCCAATAAGCACCCTTAACCTCACTTAAGTAGTAAAATCTTTTATTCAGACAATTTTAATGTCCACTTAATCAGTTGAGACCTCACGTCTCTAATATATATATATATATATATATATATATCAATATACATGTTTATTCTTCTTTTTTTTTAATCATCCTAGTTGGCTCTAGGCACACAAATAGGAAGGATACTACAGTCGGCTAGGGATCCAGATAGAATATGATAGGTATTTTAGAATACCATACTTGTTCCGGAACCTAGAAGCAACTGTAGAGAGTACTAATCCCGTTGTTTTTCAAAACGATAACATTTTTGTTTTCACCAGTTATATCAAACCAGTTTAGTTCTTTACTCATCAATCTCTTGAGTAATTTCTCAAGCTCTTCTGATTCACTCGTAAGAGCTTACAACCAGTTTCCATGTTGTGAATCGAGTCATCAATCTCTCGAATCCATGTGTCTCCAGAAGCTTACTTAAAATATTATCTCGAATATTCTAATTCACAAACTCATATCATCTTGGATGTCTCACCATTTACATCCAACCAAATCACTATGTATCCTTCAAACATATCTATTTAAATTTTCAAGTCACTTTACAAGTATTTCTCAATATTTCAATTCTATGGATATTGTAACGGACCAGCCCAACCGGCCATGGCAACCCCTTTTTAGGCCCATCGACAACGATTGCTGTGACAACGCTACTTATCCATACTGTCCTCCTTTGGCGAATGCCTCGACGTCCCGGTCCTTCCAACCGTGCTCGAGCTCGCCAATCTCAAGGTTTTCTTTCGCATCCGCAATGACTCGAACACTTGACTTCCTTAATTGTCAAGTTACAACTAATATTCATTCTCCTAAAACATAAGGAGTATATGTATCCGGTATTATCATCGATTTTAAATCGCTGATCTCACAGTTCACCTTTTTAGTTCACACTCTATAAGTACATCACTGTTCATAATATTCAGTAATCTCATACCAATATAACCCATATTTTTCACTTTAAATTCAGACCCTAAAATCCACAACAGGGATGACTATCTCGCGACCTCTCATAACTTGTACCCTGGGTCGCCTTACTTATCGATATATTCGTGGGGTCCACAATAGAGATCATCCTTTATACCATCAAACACTCATACCATTTCACCATCAATTTTCTATTTTAAATCCATTCAATCTCTTATGACTTTGAAAGAAAACATGTCAATATAGGGGTATATTCATAAATTTCCCTTTAATTCTCTCTCATCAATATAACTCCAAACACGCGATCTTAAGGCTTATATGCTAATATTATCCCTTTTTTATCTCAATATCATCATTTCAGGATCTTAGTTCGATATGGACAGAGAAGTCCTGGTGGGGCCCTCACCGAGTTCCTCACTGTACCTCACCGAATAGATCTGACATTATGATGATAAGATCGCCTATCTCATGCAAAATTCCCGAATTACTATCTCTATTTGTAACCCTTAAGTCATCGTTTTCACCATATTTAAACACTTAACTCGATTTACAATCACTTGACTCCTCTATACATTCAGACTATACAGTACTACAGGGGATGTTAACCTTTTTCAACACTTCCAATGCTAAAGGCATCAACAGACATCAGACCAACCCAAGCTCTAATACCATTAAATCTGTAACATCCCATTACCACATTTTTCACGTCTTTCTATACAACTTTACCAGTTGGGCTGTCTGCGATGCCATTAACATTTAACAGTAAAAATCATAAATGATAAATATTTATTTAATAAAAACGGAATATGAAAATTCTTTTCATAATTCCTTACATCTGACATCCCCTATTGTCTTTATTTCAATAAAGTAGTACTGTATACATATGTCTGGAATGTAAAAGAGAAGAGACTGTACCTGTCACGTTTAACATGCCTCAGCGCTTTAAACGTAACTATACCATTTGAGAGCTAATTCACTCAACTCCGTGTACTTTTTATCTGTGAAGTTAAAAACAAAGGGGTGAGCGATTCATACGCTCAGTAAAGGAGATATATGCTGCTTTATAAAATCAAAACTATATACCACAACATATTTGATTATCATATCAAATATGAAAACAGTGGATATAGTAAAACAGCACTCTCAATACATCACTTAATCACTGGCTAAACAATTTACTTTAAAATGCAGTAACCAATACATAGGATTTCAATAAATCCTAACAGTAAACAGAAATCATCAAGTTGAGACAAGGCAACAAATAAATCATGCTATCATCGTTCCCCCTCCCCCTTGCGAGAACGGAATCTGCCGCTATTGGGGTGCACCCGTAGGCCATCGCCCCTCACGGCTATCTCAGATCTATGGCCATAATCTATAGGTGGTCCTCGAGTCCACTTGCCAAGTGACCTCGAGACCGCTGATGACTTGGCGGGTCCATCAGTCCTGTGACGCCCTGAGGTGCACTCTTTGGTCCATTGACCGAGCCACCGTCCCAGGTAGGTCACGCAACTACATGAATAATAATGCATGAATTTAGGGCCTAAAGTCTCAAAATCACTTTCATATCACATGAAAACCTTTATGGAATTATCACACCTATATTATCATTTACTCATATGATTTAATTCCCAAAAAGGTTTTGGCTTTTTGTTTACAAAACACCTTGAAAACATTCAAAAATCTCAACTTTTCAAACCTGCCGCCCATGGTCCGCTCGCCTGTTATGGCTTGCCCATGGCAGCTCGCCCATGGCGGAGAACATGTGTTCGCCCGCCCGCCCTTTTAAATCGACAAACAAATTGGCTCGCCCTTAGTGGCTCGCCCATTACTCATCTCGCCCAGAAAAGGTTCTTATTTCAATTTTCAAAATATTAAAACATCTTATTTTTCGCAAAAGAAATTTCTCTTTTAAACTGTTCGCCAGAGTCAGCTCGCCCTTCACGGCTCGCCCCTGACTAACTCGACAAGACGACGAACTATTATTCGCCCGCCACTCAGCTTTCATAACAAAAGTGGTCGCCCGCCACAATTTTATAAGAGATTTGGCTCGCTTGCCAATACCAAGAATTTATATTTTCCATTTTCAAATGTTAAAATGGCTAATTTTTCCTCAAGAAAATTCCACCGAAAATCAATTCGCCATGGTCAGCTCGCCAGCCCAGCTCGTCCATGGTCACTCCAAACGGGTGAACATGTATTCGCTCGCCAATCATTCTTTTAAAACATTAAGTAAAAGTGGCTCAACCTCAGTGGCTCGCCAACAACTTTCTCAAATTAGGGGTCGCCCGCCCCAAACAAAATATAAAAGGGTTCGCCCTAATGGTTCGCCCGCCTTTTATTAAAACAAGGGTTGTTCACCCGCCAGTACCAATTGGTTTAGAAATATCATAAGGGTCGGCTTAGTAGCTCGCCCAATATCAAATAAATTCCTCAAACAATGCATGTTAGAAAACAAAACATTTAACTTAATATTTTCACAAAATTTACTCCACAGGACATGCATCTCTTCACACACACATCTCCCTTACCTGGTCCAACGAAGCCTTGCTTCGCCCTGCTTCCTGCTCGCCAATTGCCATTTCCCATTCTCGGCTGTAAAAATGATTTATTAAAATTATTAATATTTTCCTTTTCCAAATTTCCAATATATTGTACGACTTAAAATCAAATAGCTCACCCGCAAGGGGTCTTATTTGCCCTTTCGAGCTCGCCATTCTTCAATGGCTTACCCACATCATCTCGCCCTCATATATTGTCTTAAATATGGGCGTCAAGCACAACTCAACTCGCCATTCACATTGGCTTATATGTGGGACTTCGCCCGCCATTTATACTCGCCCAATGCCTCACGCATTTGAGCTCGCCCATTATTTCACTTCACTAGAATTGGGCGATCTCGCCCATTTACACAGAATTTACCTTGGCGAGTTCTTTATTATCTACTCGCCTCATTGGTGATTACTAATTTTCATCATTGGCGAACACAATAGTCGCCATTCTCGTCACTTATTCCATTATTTTCCTTGTTTTTCATATTCTCCAAAGATCTAACCAAAAACAAGACTGTATCTATGTTTATTACTGCATAAAACATAGAAATCTATCATTGAGCATCAAGAAAACCTCAGAAAATATGAAACTCACCTCAACCAAATGCACTTCCAGAACAGACTGCTTTCTGTCTCATGTTGGCCTTCCTTTTGCTTATTCCTTCAGCTCACCAATTATGAAAGAAAGGTTTTATAAGCAGGTTCATGTGTTTTGGCCAACTGAAGAGTGAAGCTCAGTAAATCAAGTATGACAGAAACGAGAGAAATAACATAAGCTCTCGTGAAGAAGATGAAGTTTGCCAAATGAGTTTTCCTCAAGCCTTTCTCCTTATATAACCATGCTCAACCAATCAATAGCTACCGCCTGTCCCTTATCCTGTTTCTTTCATCATTGTTCACGTCTTTCATGCATTTAAGGCATGAAGAAAACTGCAGTTCAAAGTGGCGTGGAAGTCTCCCTTTCACACGCCTTTTTCTGCTTCTGTTGACTTTGTTTTATTTCTCAACCAATCAGGTAAATTCCTTACTGACTTCAACCTCTTATCCGTTAATTCTCTTCAACCGTGTGACTTATAAGTCAATTTTGGCTGCCAAATGTTTTGATTCTCTTTTCATTTGTCCCTCTATCTGGGTGACCACCTTACTCGCCCAATACATGCCTTGGGCTATCACAACACACACGGAATCATCCAATTTCGTCCTTGGCGAACTCATTCGCCCAACCAAAGAGCAACCAACCAACTCGCCAATTGCTAAAATTCCCCACTTTTGGAAATTTTTATTTAGCATTTTAATTTCTTCAAATTTGTGTGGGCGATCGGGAGCCTTCGCAGATTTTGGCAAACTAATATACTCGCCCTCGCCATTATCCATTGGCGATCTGCTCGCCCATTGGCGAACATACTACCTTCTCCCCTTTGACGAGCTGAACAACATTCTCGCTCATACGTTATTTCATCATAATTGCTCCATTACTACTCAAATTAAGGAGCTTTTCAACTAAATGGAAATCAATACTCTCTATTTATTTAATTTCCAATATCCATTTTATGAGATTAAGGTCTACAGTAGGGTAAAATCAGATCTTACATAATTATTCTATTAAAGTTGCTCTAAGAGAATTTTTAGTCGGTTTATGATTTTGTGTAATTTACAAGTTATTGCTTTGTTTTTTAATATATGTCCTTGATATTAATTGTCTTTCCAAATAAAAATACGATTTTTAACAAAATTTGATTTAAAATATTAACTAAATCTATTCATAGACAAGCCCAATTTGAACTGAGCCTAGGACACATATTTTAAGACTCGAATCGACCAAGTTTGAAATATTCTTGGGAGGGACTAAATACACCACTCACTTTACCCCACAATCCACACCCCATATGTGAGTGGTGTAGTGGGATGTATGAGAACAAGGAGAGTAAAAGGAGGAGTGCATTTAAAAATCTTCAACATTATTTTATTGATAAAAATCTTTTTTATTTAATTTTTTAGTTACATTTTTTATTTAAAATCAATTGTAAAATATATGTAAAATGTTAAAACATTAATATAAAATAGTTTTCTTGTTTTTTTTTTTTAAATAGCGATTGGTCTTATTCTGGCTTCCAAGGGTGGCCTGAATCGAGTCTTGGGCAAAGAATTTCAGGTGCCACTCACGCTTGGCACGACTGGTATACTTCTAATGTAAACATATTTAAAGCATAAAAAGTATAAAATTATTTTAAGTTTTTTTAAAAATATATATTTACTTTTTCTAATAAAAACATTTTCTCCACGACAAGTAAAGGACAAATTCTAGTAACTTACATACTACACATTTATCCACAGATGGAAAACAAACCACTCAAGCGTGCATGCTAAACTAAAAACCCACGTTTTTGCTATTGCAAATATCATAATGCCGATACTCCGTTAAGATGTATTCCCAAGCAAGCAAACATTTCGAAATAGTAGAAACTAATGAAGTGTTTTCCTCTTCATTTCCTCATCTGGTGAAGTAAGTACGGGGCGAGAATAATCGTCGCGGAGAGAACATTCCAGTGTACCGCGGCGAAGCAAGGCCGTCGATGGACCTATATTCCGACATGATGAAGCCTTCTCTTTCCCCGCGGCCTCCGCCTCTCATCATGTGCCCGTTGAAGGTCCCATATTTCACCAACTTCCTCACCCACGATGTCTTCTTCTTGGGGCTTTTGTGCCCTGCATTCATTTTCTCACTCAGGTACTCCTTAACCGAGTGCAAGCTCTGCTCAAATAGCTCCATCGGCGGTGAAACCAAGGGGTTCCCTTCCACGCAAAGCTTCTGGAGCTTCTTCAGGCATCCGATGGAATCAGGCAACCTTGTTATTTTGTTGTAACTGACGTCCAATTCCACGAGGGAAATGAGGAGGCCGATGGAGTAAGGTAGGTTTTCGAGGTACTGGAAGTTTTGGCTTACGTTCAAAACCTCTAGTTTGATTAAATTCTGCAAGTCCTCAGGGAGAGACCTGAGGCAGTTGAGGCGTGCATCAAGAACTCGTAAGGAAGATAGGTGCGTGATGGATTGAGGGAGGAAAATCAGCTTGTTTGAGTTGATTGAGAGTTTCTTCAGGTTGATCAGCTCAAATCCAATTGTGTCTGGTAGCATTGTAAGCTTGTTGAAGTTAGCATTCAATTCTTCCAATGACCTGGTAAATGCAGGACATGTTTACCACACCGCAGCTATTAACAATATTCATATTCACAAAAATATCAATATCCCAAAAATACTAATACAATATCATATAAAATTGTTATATCGGTGATATCTTACCGTTAATTCTTTAAATTTTTTGTGATTTTAGATTTAAGGTGAGATTCTTCACCATTACCAATTCATGTTAAGTTTGATTTTTAATATAATATGGGAGTCCAAATTTATCTTGTTCTTCTTTCTTTATTACTCTTTCAAGTGCTAGATTTTTATAGCTTTGATTATAAACATCTATAAAATCATGAAATTATATATATATATATATATATGTTTTATATTCAAATTGTCTACACTTATTACTACTGATTTTATGTTATTACTAGCTGATTTAGGTTGTATGCTTAACAAATTATATATCAAACAGTTTACCTTCTATGATTATCCTAATCCTATTCTTACATAATTTAGCTAGGTAACAATTAGTATAAACCTGCAATTTTCAATATTTTTAGGAAGTGTTCGGAGAAGATTGTCAGAAACATTGAAAGTCTTGAGCCACACACTTTCAGCAGAGTTTTGGAGGGACTTAAGCTCATAACATATTAACTAAATTTTGAACTTTTTGTAATTTTATATTCAATTTGAACTCCTCCACTTATTATCAAATCATTCTAAATTTGATACCTTACACAGTATAAAACTCTAAGACTCTGCCTGTTTCACAGAAAATGATTTTTGAAAAATGATTTCTACATTTTTTATATTTATTTGATAGAAAATTGTTTAATCAATGAAAATGACTTCCTATTTAACACAAAATGAAGTCATTTTTCTGAAAATTATATTACATTTTTGAAAATGAGAAGATATTTTCCGAATAAAAAGTGGTCAATGTATAGAGTTATTTACCAAATTTGTGAGCATAGCTCTACCCAAATTGGACTTTAGATATAATTTTTAAGCTTGGATTTAATTTGACTCTTCCTAAAATATTATTGATTTAATTTTAATTAAAAATTTTAAAATGTAGTCTTCTAATTTATTTTTATATTATTAAACATCAAAATATTTGTAATCTTTCAATAATAAATTGCATTATATTATTAATTTAATTATAAATAGTAAATATTACTATTTGAATAATAAATATAAATAAATAAAACTTTGTTATAATTTAATAATAATACTTTTAATATAAAATATATTTATTTCAATAGTATAAATATTTTTAATATTTTAGAAATAAATATAATTATTCTTATTATATTAATATAAATAATATTTTAATAGTAGCAGTATTATTTTAAATATTTAAAATATTAATATAAATAATAATTAAATAGTTTCTATTATGTGTTTATTAATATAGTTTAATACATTAAATATTATTATTAAAATATAAGTATTTTCCAAATATTGATAAATAAAAATTTTAAATATTTTAAATATTTTAATAATATATCATTTTTAATATTTTCATATTTAAATCAATATCATCTGAAAAAAAGATTTTCAGAAAAAACCAAAAAACATAAAACATTTTTGATTGATTTATCCAAACAGTAAATAATCTTTAGTTTTTTGAAAAATTAAAATATTTTTCGAAAATCATTTTCTGAAAGTCAATTTTCGTAAGAAAAATGGGATTGTTTTGTTTTTCCTATGTTTGTTTATTTTTTGAATTTATCATGAGAGGTTGTTGATGTTGTTAATGTCACAGTTATTAAATTTTAGATTTTTGTGTTTTTATATTAAATTTGGATCTCTTCACTTATTAATAGTTGATTTTAGGTTATTACTTGTTAATTTAGGTGGCATGCTCAATAAAATTATATATCAAATAGTTTATTTATTTGTATAATTAATCTTATTTCTATTCCTACGTATACTATCTAGATAACAATTAAAACAAACCTGCAATTTTCAATAGTTTTAGGGAGAGTTTGGATAAGATTGCCAGAAACATTGAGAATCTTGAGCTTGGACAGACAACCGATGGAGTTTGGGAAGGACTTAAGCTGATTGGAGTGCACATCCAAAGCCACCACGTTTAGTAATCTTGCAGTCAGGGACTCTGGTATGCTCTGTCAAAATTAATTCAAACGAATTACTCATATTATTTTTATATATTATTCTCTTTGTTTGTCCCATAAATCTGATAGCATATGCATGCATGCATGCATATATATATATATATATATATATATATATATAAAACCAAAGGAATAGGAATATAAATTACTATAACCTTACTATTTTACAAAGTTAAAAAGTCAACACATTGATTTTATATATATGTGTACTTACAAGGTTTGGTCAGCAGAAAGAAAGCCGTACTTTGAAAGGCTCAAATTTTCGTACAACTCAAAAGCCTTTCGACTTACGCAACTCTCCCCACTTTTTTTTTTCTTTTAATTCAAGAGAAATTGGTAACAGCAGTATTACGGAATACGGACACAGGGTCTTGAACTTTTTGTACAAACGTGAAGAATCTAAGCTAGACTTTTACAGTTATAAATAAGGATATATATAATACATTAAAGTCAATGCATCAAATATTAATAGTTGAACAATAAATTTTTATGCCAATGAGACTTTGGCTTAATGGCAAAGAGGAAGCCCTGAGATTTTGAAGTCTCAGGTTCGAGTCTCACTAAGTGTGAGTTTGAGTTAGTCTAGTTATTTACTAGTTTGTTTAATTTGTTATAGTTATTTACTAGTTTACTTAGTTTGAGTAATGTGATTTTCATAGTTACCTGTTCATGGAATGTAATATGCTGATTGTGATTGTAACTTCTAATGAAAATGTACTACTAAAAAAAACAATAAATTTTTATAAGTAAATTGAAAAAAATATACATGTATTTATTTTTAAAATTTATATATGTTGCATTGACAATATATAATTTTTATACACTATCAATAAATTAAAAGTTGATATTTTATTAATAAACAAATTCAAAAAATATCAAGTCTTAAAAATAAATACAAATAAATTTTTTTTAATTTGCTTATAAAAATTTATTGATGAAATATTAACTTTTGGTAAATTGACAGTTTATAAAGACTATAAACAATCAGTGTATCATATAAAAATCTTTATTTTTGAAAACTTTGCATTTTTTTAGTTTACTTATTGATGAAATGCATCATATATAAACCTTATAAATAAATTATATTTATTGAAAATGCATATATAAATCCACAGAATTGCTAGTCCTTGTATTAAATCCAAGACCAATGATAATTGGATATATAATTATATATAGAGATGAATATTAAAAATTGCCCAATGCGTAAGCCGACAGTCAATATCAGATTTGATCCTTATCACTTCTTTTTGTTATTAATCGACAAATGAAATAATGATCTTTGAAAATAAAAAGTTTCTGTGGACTTTACTTATAACGTGTTTACACCACTTTACAAATTTCAATTTAAATTGTTACTTTTTTTCTCTTTTTTTTTATCAACTTAAATTTCCAACACGGGTAAAAAAAAGAATTCTTTTACAAAATATAGAATTCCATCCACCCCAGTTTAATTATGCTTTTTCTATATCAATTTCCAATTTAATCACAAAATCAAGTCTCCATAATTTTTGTATTGGACCTAATAAAATTATTTGCTCATAAGTCATAAGAAAGAAGGAAAAAAAACAGTAAGATAAGTCATTTGCCTTAAATAAAGGATTGTAATATAAATAAATAATATAATTATTTAAAGCAAACGAAGGAGAAATTTGATTGTCTTTTTTTTTTTGGGGGGGGGGGGGGGGGGGTGGGGGTGTTGGGGGACAGAGAAGCAATTTACTGTGGGGTGGGAAAAAATTTTCATTTAGTTTATCATGGACGGCAGAAATGAAAACGACAAAAATTGTTGAATACATATGTAATCAACAGATGCATAAAAAATAAAATATGAAAAACGAACATTTAGTACCGTTAAGCCTACGTATTAAATGAAACATATCAACTAAAAAAAAATTAAATAACATGTTTTATCAGTTTGTTTGAAAAGTGCGAATCAGTTTTTTTTTTTTTATCTTAATGACTAGATTAAAACTTTATCTCTCAATCTTTAAGAAGAATAATGACAAGAAATTCAGGGTCTGATTTCTCTCCATTACTTACTAATATTTCTTTATATTAACACAGATTTTGCGATGGTTTAAAGGAAAAAGAAGAGATTATTCTGATAATGAGAGGAAAATTAATTAAAGCAAGGGAGATTGTATTTAGCTTATGAGGGAGGATTATATATATATATATATATATATATATATATATTTATATAAAATGATATAGCTACCGATGGTCAGAAAGTGTTTTATTTGAGAAAATAATATGTGTTGCATGGAATAAAGGTGAAAAGATAGATAAGATACCTGAAGGTTATTGTTGGAGAGGTCCAACTTGCAGATGGTAGCCAAATTTAGGGAAGGATTTGGAAGAGAATCCAATGACATACCACTCAAGTCCACCATCTCCAGCCTCTCTTCCTCTGCCGTGCTTCTCCTGTTATCTCCCTTTTTGCTCAAATCCATTCTCACTTGTTGCTGCTGATGTTGCCGCTGTTCGTACATCATATTCACAATCCCGAAATCCGCAGTTGTAGGTGCGAGAAAACTAAATTTTGATTTGATGAAAGGGCTGTTTGTATTAAATTTGTTGTTGGTTATAAAAGGCCAGGGGGGAAGTACAAGGACGTACGGAGGACAAAAACCGAACAGGAGAAGAGAAGAGATGACGTTTGTCCGAAGACTTAAGAAATAGAAAAACACAGAGCCGTATGCTTAGCCTTTGGGAATGGATTATAATTATAGAGTTGCGTGGCCACGTCTCCCACTTGATAAAGTCAACTTCTCCTTTTGTATCCCTTTGGGTGTCCGCGAATCCCGCTCTCCTTTAGCATAATTCTCCCTTTGACCAAACCCATTACATATTTATTTGTTCATTTATTTCCATACATGTATTGTTTGAAATTAGCAATCTACCAACCAATCATACCGACTGCCGAGTGCAGAAGAAAACCCAAGGCCGACCACAACCTATAACCCTACTTCAATTCTCCCTCTCTGCAATACTATCACACTATTCTCTTGAGTTGTCTTTCAGAATTTTTTAAACCAATGAAAGAAGAAATTTTTTTGATTCATAAAAGAAAATTGAATCTCTAATTTAATTAAAAAAACTATTACATCAAAATTCGATTGTTATGATAGAAAAAATTTTAATTCAGTTCTTTTAATAAATAAATACACTTATCATTGAGACAATTCTTCATATGCTTTTCATAAGAATTTTGAGTTGATCCTGATCCATATATTCTTTTATCTTATAAATATCATATTATTCGTTTTAAGATTCAAGCTCTAATTATTTGGCTTTTCTATGAAAACATATAATGATATGTTTTGAGTCTGTTTTAGACTTGTTCTGATGTTGGATCTAACCATTCCGTCATTGGCCTAGACCACAGGTTGTCGCCAAATCCTAAGGTCAGATGATGGACAATGGATAGAGGAAAGAAGGACAGAAAATAAATAAATAAAAAAATAAAAGAAAAATTTTAAATATATAAAGTTACGTCATGTTTTTCTGTTTGAAATTCACTTTACTCCGCCGCGGTGAGTTCAAAACGGATAGGACCAAATTTTATGAGGATATAATTACCTTCTTATCCATGCTTTAAATTTTTTATAATTTCATTAAAAATATATTTTTAATGGTTTTTTTTAATTTTATCAAAGTCAATTTTACTGTCTATCCAAACTAACTTTGGGTCCGTTGTTCACGTATTTTTTTTTCTCAAAAATATTTTTCACACGTTTCAGTGTTTGGTACTTGTAAAACATTTTCAATCAATGAAAAATGAAATTCAGTCAATGAAAAATCTTTAAAGATTTTGAGAAATTGTTTTTCCTTTTTCAAAAGAGGAAGACAATTTCCAAACCTATGCTACTCTTAAGAAAAAAACTCTACTGAAACTCAACCTAATTTATATTAGGTTAAAATAACAAACAATAAAAAATATTTTTCAGCATATTAACCAAACAACAGAAAATATTAGTTTTTTCAGAAAATCAAATTTTCAGAAATCTTTTTACAAAAATCATTTTCTGAAAATTATTTTACGCAAACCAAATGGAGCCTTTGTGTATGATTATGGAGCAAGAGTGAGACTGGCTTTTTATTTAACCTATGTCATGACCACTTATATCAAGATAAAGATTTTGTTTGGTACAGTGAAAAAAAAAGAAAAATTAGAAAAAAAATTGAAAAGATAAGATACATATATATATATATATATATATATATATATATATATTATATCTTGCTATAAGTGTTTTTGGTAAAAAAGATGAAAAAAAATATTTTACTTCCTTTTATTCTTTGGTAAAGTAGAAAAATTAGATAAAATAAAATACAAAAAAAGATTAGGGGTAATTTAGTTATTTTCTTTGATACACTTACATTTGTAACTTTTTTTTGTATGAATATTCCATACACTGTAGGTGGAATATTTTTATTCCACACACTGTAGGTGGAATATTTTTATTCCACAAGCAATATTAGAATAGTGACATGTATCTTGTAAAAATATTAAAAAAATAAAATAAATAAAATAAGACACATGTCACGATCTTAATACCGCTTGTGAAATAAAAATATTTCACTGACAGTGTATATAATAATTATCTTTTCTTTTTATCTATCCAATTTGAATGGATTATATTTTGGATAGAGAAGGAAAATATTGGTACTAAGAATCAAGACTTAACATAACGATTATTATCCTCCTTTAAAAAGAATCAAATTCAAAGTTTGATTCTTCATTTTTTTTTATTTGTACCTTTTTATTAGACCTGACAAATCTAGACACGACATGTGTAACACGACACGAAAAAATCGTGTTCGTGTTTGAAAAATTCGTGTTTCGTGTTTATCCGTATCGACACGAATTTAGACACGACAATTTTCGTGTTTAGCCGTGTTAAACACGGTTAAACACGTGTAAGACACGGAAACACGTATAAGAAAATCGTGTCACACGAATAACACTTACACAACACGAAAAACACGTTTAAAGAAAACTGTATTACACAGATACACGTATAAGACACGGAAACCATATTTGCTTTTAGTGGGAATCGAATGTGAAGACCGTAAATTTTCTAAATAAATATTAAATATCCGGAAAGTTTAATTTGGATAAATTGAAATCCAAACTAAATAAGAGATGAAAATGGAGAAATTAATTTGGATATTAGGAAATCCAAAATTTAAAGAAATAAAAAGGTATATATTTATATAATTTTAAAATTATATTATATAAATATATTTTAAATGTTAAAGAAATATAAATGTGAATAAAAATACAATTATATAAATAGATTATATAATATATTTTTACACGTTTTTAAATAAGTATATATATGAAATATATATTTTTTAGATCAAAGTGTATATATATACATATATTTTAAGATAAAGTATGTACTTATGTATATATATATATATATATATTAAATTTTAATAGTATATGATATATATATAAATCTAATTATATATATATATATATAAATAACAGAAATGGGAATCAGGAGAACCCGATTCCCACTTCTTCTCTTCTGTTTTGTTAAACAGAAGACAAGCAACATAGGGGTGGCCGACCACCATTGGCCGGCCGACCAAAGGAGAAAGGAAGAGGAGGACGTCGCCGGCGAAGGAGAAAGAAGAGGAAGATGAATCCGACGACGGAAGAAGGAATTGGTGAAGCGAAACAGAGGCTAAAACCGAAGGAAAGGAGAGGGAAAGAGAAGAAGGAACACGGCAGTGCTGACCGATCCGGGCACCACCACTCCCCCCACGAGACCGGCGGAGACCAAGGGAAGGTGAGAGGAGCCATCAACGGTGAAGGAAACGGCGGAGGAAGGAGAAAAGAGGAGGAAAAGGCCGAAAGTTCCCGTTCCAAATCTGGCGTCGTCGCCGGTGATGGGGCGAAATGGAGACCAGATTCGGCATCCTCACAACGTTGGCCAACGGTGGGAAGCGTGAACCAGCGGAATGGGTGGCCGTCGGTGATCGAACCGGCCAGCAAAAGCTGAACCGGTTGAACTGGCCAACCCGACCCGGTTCAGAAAAAGAAAAGAAAAAGAAAGAAAGGAAAAAGAAGAAAAGAAAAGAAAAAGAGAAAGAAGGTGAAAGAAAGAGAAACGAAAAAGAAGAAAAGAAAAGAAAAAGAAAAAAGAAAAAGGAAAAGGAAAAGGAAGAAGAAAAAGAAGAAGAAGAAATAGGTAAGGAAAATTAAAAGTTTTTGCTATATTTATATGGAATTTATTAGAAATTGTTGGATTATTTTTTAAATGAAAATATTTGTCAATTATTGAAATTGTAGCAAAACGAAAATTAGACGAATGGTGGAGTTCGGCAAGGCTCGAAAATCGAAAAGTGCGCTAAGCTTTGGCGAATAGGTAAGATACTTTTATAAAGCATTAGTAGCATTGGGATTATGATTTTTATATGATGCATTGATGTATTGCATTATTGAGTGAGTTACACCTAAGGGTCATAATTAAAGGATTAATATGGACATGTCATTAAAGAATGATATATATGCATTGATTTACTTTGATTGATGAATTGGAAACAAAGAGGAAAATTAAGTAAGAAATATTTATGGATGTGATTGGGATTGATTTAATTCATAGCATAGATAATTTTTATAATGAAGGATTTATGTTACACTACTTTGGAATTGTTATTTTAAAAACGTTTAAAGAAAGAATGTGGAAGTAAGTAATATATATGATGGTGATCAAATGTAAGACTTGAAAAGTGATATGCATAGGTGTTTGTTAGTCCCATTACATGTTAAGAGGAAATAATAAGTGATATTGGGACTGGTATACAAAGAGATATGTTGTCTTGTGGATGAGGATAATAAATATATACATATCTATATGACAAATTGAGGTTGCCTTAGAGTAATTAATAAAGAATGATGTTTTAAGAATTACAGGATTTAAATATGAAATTTTATGCCTCGAAGAATTACATGAAAAGCATTGTGGAAATTTTAAAGGTCTTGAGAATTTATATGATCAATCATTTAAATGTGGATGGTTTTGTGGATTAGAAGTAGAGTTGATATGTGGTTGGAGTGTATGAGTGTTGCGGTATTATTGACAAACTTTCCTGATAATCTAATGGTGTGATATTAGAAGATGATTTTTGGTGATAATAGAGATAAATGTGAAATATTACAAATACAATATTTAATATTTGTGGGATACTAAGAGGACCCATTCTGATGGTCGGGGTCTTAGTGTAGACATTTGGATGTGAATGCAATTGAAATGATACCAATATCTTGTGGATTAGATGTCTAGAGATATGTTTTATGATGATGCGGGTTAAAAGGCCATGTGATAGTGGTTGTGGGGATAGTCATAATTACGTTGTTATACTGGGGGATTTTAGTTTGGAAATCACCTTAGGCATACCCCATAGGGTTAGCTGGGCCTGTATTATACTTCAGTATCATCATGCATTACATGAATGTAACTTTGCATCGAAATCAGCACACTTTTTCTAACAAAAATATTGTTTTATGAAAGTATCAAGTCCGGTTTATATGAGTTGTAATGTTTCTTGACAGCCTTACCAAAATGATTTAATATGTTGTAATAAAGTTCAAAGCATATTTAACTATGTGATATTTTCAAATTGCATGTGTTTAAAGGATATATGCTTTAATTATACAACCAAGTTTAAAAGGCTATCTTTATACGGATTTTGAAACATGAGATGCCTTCGTGGCATCGTGAGATGTCTTCGTAACATCTTGGAGATGCCTTCGTGGTATTGTGTGATGTCTTCATGACATCGTGGAGATGCCTTCGTGGTTTCGTGAGATGTTTTGGTAACATCATGGAGATGCCTTTGTGGCATCATGAGATGTCTTTATGACATCATGGAAATGCCTTTGTGGCATTGTGAGATGTCTTCATGGCATCGTGAGATACCTTTATGGTAACGTTTATACCAGCATGGCCAATAGGCGCCTATATAAGAGAACCATTGTTGGCCACAGTGAATATTCTCGTGTAAAAGTTTCATGGTTACATTTCCATTTCCTGGTTACTTTATCGTATTATATGAAAGGACATACCACATTTCTAAGATTTAGTATTTAAACTATAGTATGGTTATGTTTTCAACAAGTGAAATATGTGTTTGAATTGAGTATATAGAATATTGATTTTATATCTGTTTTGGGTTTTGTTTTTGGTCTAACTGACTTGAAACCATTGAACGTTTTCGACCTTAATGTCCAGTGTGAATTACATATTACAAATGATTTTGGTACATTGATTTTATAAAGTACATTGTACACAAATATTACTCGGTTTAAGCACGCATTTTCATGCACATAGTACAATAGGGGCTTAACATCACTTAGCATATATTTCTCTTATTGGTTTAGCTCACCCTTTTCTTTCTCCTCACATATTACTTTCGATAGACTCGAGTGCAAGCGCAGTGTACCAAGAGCTTGTTGTACCTATTGCAAGGTTGAGCACTTTTGAGTTGAGGTATAACCACTTATTCTTTTGTTTATATCCCAGACTGTTAGTTTTCTTTTGTATACACATTGTACATGAATTGGGATATAAGTACTAGGATGGTATCGAGAATTATATATAACTGCACCTTATGATGAATAGTAATTGGATAGTGTGTCGTGGTGAAAATATAATATTTAGGATAGTATCTTGAGATGATTATTGTGCCACAGGTTGAATTATTGTTGCGTTATAGTGTGTGACCTGACAATAGGTATATATAAAGGGACGGAGTTTTTTAGTTCTAATTTCGGCACACATTATGAGGCAATTAAATGAGACCTTCGATAATTAGTCTTAAACAATTAAACGAGTAAAAATCTACTTGTTAGGTATTAGCTACACTAAGCAAGTGACAAACTTAGTAAGGAAAGAAAAAATTTAGCTCGAAAATCCTAACTTCTGAGGGTGTTAAAAACTTAATTTCTTTGATTTATCTCTTAATAAATTTAATGAATTAAGAAATAAATTGATTTAGTTTTTATTGGCCGGAATTTGGATTTATTTCTTAATTATTTTAATTTAACTAAGAAAAAATTACTTGAATTTGATTGGCCAAGCCAAGTGAATTATATTTAAATTAATTATAAAATTAATAATTTAGTAATTAATTCTATAATTAACTTAAAAAATCTCATGATATGATTTGTTACATGAAAATTCTTTAATTGATTTATTAAAAAAATTTCATTGGACATGTGGCGATTTGTGATTGGGTAAAATTTTTCTCTTAAAAATGCCCCTTCAAGATTTGACTACATGCAGGAATTTTTTAGTGTAGCAAATAAACAAGTCTTGAATTTTAATTTGATTTAATGTCAATATTTGCATACACTTTGTATTTGAAATGAATACATAATTGACAAAATTTTCTTCTAGGACAAACTGAAGTACCATGAATTTTCTTTTTTATACTTCATAAAAGTCACATAGTATTAGGACAATATTATAGCCTTACATAAATCATAGAAGTAATTTACTCCAAATTGACTTCATCATTAGTTCACAAAGTTTGGCATGCAATTATCATAGCTTGATGCAACACTAGGCAACAATTTGAATTCTACTTGTTTACTCTGTCAAAAAAAAAAAAGAAAGAAAAAAATTATAGAGGACACTTGGCAAGACAACAATTTTTATCATTTATGTTTTACAAGTGTAGTGTTCTCTGTTCTCGACAAGTCTTTTTGAGACATTTGGTTGACAAATTGAAAAGAGAAAGAAGACTAATCACATAAGAAAGTTAGATTGATTCTTTTAAATTAGTCATAATTGATCTCAAAATTACAATAAAATCAAGATCAAATTTGATGAAGTGGCAAACAAAGGAAAATTGGCTTAATTTTTTAAAAGTTATCTTTAATATATAAGTTATAGATTTTATATTTCATGTTTTACATTTTTCCTTATTTTTATTTTATTATTTATTATATATTTTATGTATTTCAATTTATTCTTGTCCATTTTTTCAACTTCTTTTACTATTGATTTATTACAACTTTCATTTTTTTTATTTTACTTTAATTTCTTTAAAATATTCTAATACATGGTCTTGGATCAATAAACAAGTTAAGTAAACATATAAGAAAATAAATAGAACAAGTATAAAACAAAATAAAAACTATACTAATTTTGAGTTGTAGCCCAAGCGAGATTAAGGCCCAACGAAATGATGGTGGACTTGGGCTGGACTAGGGGTAGGATCTTGGACCAAAGTCGTGTTTGGACCAAACGAGTTGGCATTTTCATTTCTTTTCCATTTTTTGTCTTTCTTTTTTTTTCCTTTCTTTCTCCCCCATCCTGAACAAAGCGCTCCCTTCTAATTCTATTCTTCAGTCGTTATGCATAACTTCAGCCACCAACTGTTGCCATTAGCTAGTCGTCGACTAGTCTTCACTTTCTTTTACTTCCTTTTTTCCTTTTTCAAGGCCCAAGAGCTTTAAATCTCAAAACAAAACCCATTAAATGAAAGCCCTTTTGGCTGTTGCTCTACTTTGCTATTATGTGATTTAATTATGGTTTTTTAAATTGTTTGTGTTGGTTTTTAGTATAACAAAAATAGGATTTTTCTAGGATTTTTGCTATCCTTTTTTTGAAAGGCAGTTTTTAGGTCTCGATTTTTTGAGGGATGCACTAAGGGTGGTTTTGTGTACAAGGGTGATGGTGGATAGGTGATGAAGGTTCAGCCAGGGGCGGAGGAGCATGGGACCTAGTGGGAGCTCAAGCCCCCACTGAGTCACCAATTTTAGATTTTTTTGCTGATGTTTAGTCAATGATAAATATATTGTATTGTATTTTAAAGTTTATTTAGCCCCCACTGAACTTAAATTTTTACTTTTGAATTTTTGAGTTTTAATTTTTTTTTAACTTTGAATCAAGCTCCCGGTGAACAAAATCTTTGGCTCCGCCACTGGGTTCAGCCAAGGGTGATTTCAATGGAATTGTTATTTCATTTCGTTTTTTGGTTTGTTTGTTCTGGTTAGGTGGGAGATTTGGCTAAGCTTGTTGAATCGAGAATGCCTGTTTTCTTGATTAGGTGAATTCTCTGAGTCGTATTTGTTGAAGTTAATTGGGTTGTGAGCTATGTTGCCTAAATTGTTATGTGTGAATTGAACTTTGCTTAGCGTAAGCTGATGATTTGATTTTGGTGTTTGGGTAGCTAATATAGTAATGGTGGCAATGTGATGATGTTGTTGGCTTATTTCAACTCTGGTTGATGGATTTTAGAAGAAATTATGTTGGGGATGAGTGGTGTTGGAGCTAGAACGGCTACTTAGGGTCTCAATTTTTGTTTTTTTTTTGGGGTCGACAATTGCTATTCTTTTGTTTTTGCAAAAATTCAACTCATTTCATTTAATTTTTAGGGGATTTTATAGAGACACTGTCGTTATGACAGGAATGCTGAGATGAGGTAGGAAATGTGTAACTGTATAAAAGGGATGGCTGGGAGACGGGTACAGAGGGGAAGGGAGACTGATGATGTGAACAGAGCAAAAAGAGGGGTTGGCAGCAAGAATTCTACTTCTCACCCCCTGTGCCATAGAGTTAACTCACTTAGCATGAGTCATGGTACCACAAGCATATATGTTTACATATGGTAAGTGGAATGAAGGTTTTTCTTCACCATTTGGAAGACAATAACGATAATTATTAGTCATTAAATGAGCTAAAGCCCTTGGAACTATATAAGCCTTGGAAGAAAACTATAAAGAGTTACAATTATGATGATCCTTATACATCATAGCTTTGTTCATAAAATTAGTTCTTGGTCATTATATTATTGAGATAGGTCAGTGCTCAAATACTAGTACATACCAAGTGTTATTGTCATTCCCGAAACACAGGACATTTTCAATAACGAAATAGTAGAAGTACAAATTTTGGTGCTAACTTTTTCCTTTTACTATAACTACGATTTATGTAGTGAGTAATCTTACTCTTTCAATATTGGGTTACTATTCATCCGATTTCGATTTAAGATTGATTTTCTTAGGTCCCTGTTTATTTCATAACTTAAAATCATTTAAGACTAAATTTCAGCAGCATTTTCGCTTAATTATGGAAAACCTCTTGCAACACAATCCAAACAATAAAGCAAAATACTATTCATTTCCCGATATCCTTGGCCCAAAATGGCCAATCGCACTCTCATACAATCCAATGGAATATTTGGGAAAGTTTGATAATTTTCGAATAACCCAAAGGTCATTAGAAAATTCTTAACCAAATATTATTATATACTTGACATTATTCACATCAACATTCAACATACACTTGTTTACATCTCGCTTTAACCTGATTTTTAAAAGCAATCATATATTCATACTTATCACATCTCACACTATATTAATATACAAAATCATCAAATTCCAAGTACATATGAATAGTAAACTTATATACTGAGCTATGAACTGAAGTCTGACGTCTAGCTTGAAACGTCAAAACAAGATACGGCTCTTATTAAACGTTGGTATCTCAGCTTAACCTGTGGAGGAAAATGAAGGGGTGAGCTTTAGGGAAAACTCAGTAAGCCACTACAAAAGTGCAAAGATAGTAACAAACAGGATACCGCACCACTAATGCATGCAACATGTGTTTTGTACAAAATCACATATCAATAACTCATTTAAACTTCATATCACATGTAACTCAATAACACAATTTTGTATTTCTAATCTAGGACTCTGGTGATGCTATCAGAGGCTTTCGAGGTATCGAATTGGAGGATACTTTGAAATACCTTATTTCCTTAGGCACCGACATCACGACTACAGTCCTACATCCAATCTCATACTCATATGCAATGTTTCATCATAATGCCTTTATGGTAAAACCGATGTCATGCATGCAAAATGATGCAAAGTCAATTTTGTCAAACCATGTAGTTCTCATACAAAAAAACATTACTTCGTAAAGTTTAATCACATATCATGTAATCTCATATACCATTTCATAAAACATTTCTCGTTAAGCAAACCCAGTAATTCAACTAATAAAATCTTAGCCTACTATAGCTATCAGCAAGCAATCTTTGTTACCCCGGAACTAGGGTGTTACCAATGGCAATAGATCCTTGTCATCTCCAATGCTAATGATCAGCCAGAACTGGAACCTGTCAACGACAATGTCGGACAAGCCTCGTATTACCCATATAAGAGTATCAACTACTCGAGCATGTTCCATAATGCTCTATTAGTCTCATAGTACAATGGGATGCCGTAAAAGTCTATAAACTAGAAATCATCTCATGTTTTGAAGTCTCGTATCAATAAGATGTACAAGCAATATATGCTCAATCCAAAAAACTCATATGAATATGCTATAAAGTTGTATCATTCACATACTTCAAAACATGATGCAAATGAGATGTAAAAGCTTTTATACGTTTTATATAAACTTCGTGTAAGCTTAAATCTCGTAAAACCAATGCATAAAGATGCAATTGCATGATGCAGACATAGAGACCTACATCCAACTTTTAACAAATTTTTAAAATTTTTGCAATAAGATAGGGTTAGGGTATGTCATTACCCAGCCTGCAAAGAAAACAATTTATATCCCTAATAGCAATACATCTCAACATTCACATCTAAATCAATTCATTTACTTCATAAACCTTTTATTTATTTTATATATCACTACTTCTAGCTTACGTAGGGCACTTACCTTGTAAGCTACTACTCGTAGCTTGCATAGTAAACTTACCGAAGGTAACCCGCATACTGTATACCACTAAACTGTGTCATTAACACTACAAACACATATAGATAATGTCATTTACCATCTTACACTTACACATAGCCATTTAACACTAACTACTTGTTACTCTTTCTTAGTTGCACTTTAGCTATAATGTGACAAAAGTCACCATATGATCTTTTCGATTGTTCCAACTACATTATTCACATTAGTACTCATTTACTTCTCATTTACCGGTGTCATTTCACCTTAAAGGTGAATTTACTACATTGCCCTTCCTAAAGCTGAAAGCTTATCTTTCTATATATAAGTCCAAATTTCATTTTAAAGCTTCCATTACATTCAACTCATGTTTATTAACATGAATTACACTATCAATAACATAATCACCTTTGTATCCTTACACTTTCCCTATGGAAACCCATTTGGCCAAGACTTAAAACACTACTTTAGGGTCAGTTTTACACCATTATAACACTAAAAATAGGCTTAGAAAAATCATAAATGCAACATATATCTAGTTTAGAAAGAACAGGAAATTCTAACTCATCTTACCCTGTGCAGCCAAAATTTTCAGAATAGATTTCTCCTATCAAACACGGTCTGTTTGGGCTGATATTCAGATTGTGCTGTAGAAGAGGTAGAGCTTAAATCGGTCTTTCTTGGCCCTTTCGAAAAGAGGTCATTTTCCTAGCTTTTTCTGCCTCACAAGATGAATTTCTCAATCTTGCTGAAAACAGGGCAGCTTGACAAATGTGGCTTCTAGCAAACTTTTCACTACCCATATAAACTCTATTTAAGTTGAAACTCGAATATGTTAAAGAGGAGAGAATTTGGAACAACTTTCATGAAGGGAGGAAAGAATAAAACTGACTAGAAGTAAGATGAAAAATGGCAACAAAATCTACTTGCACAGGAAGCTTACGGTTTTCTTCCCACTTTCCTTGCTTTCCCAATTTTCTCTGATTTTTGGGTTAAGTTTGCTTCCAATTCTGTGTTGCCATTCAGCTAATAAAGGGAAATAAAAAAATAATTAAATAATGTTTGATGCTTATCTCATAAGCTTTTGGAATAAAATATCTTATTTTGTTTCTATTTTCCTCACTTTTCTTTTATTTTCTTTCTTTTCTTTATTTTTCTAATTTCTCATTGGTAGCTTTTGGCTTGGTAGGTGAGAACTAAATTAATTCCACACATGTCCTATTCATATAGGACAAAATAAATATTTTGGTTGGCCATGACAAAGCTTTATAGGATTTTCGGCCCAATTTAGCCTTTTTCAGTCTTTTTCTCTAAAATTATAAATTAAGCTTAAATCGCTGTAAAAGTTTTATATTGACTTACCTGAGACCATACATTATTAACATATGATGATTCAGATGTATCTGGTCAGGTGTGCACTCCTTTTGGGGCCCACGAGCTTGCTGGTATGGAAATTCAAATTGTAGACACCTGAAACCGAAAATTTTCAATTAAGCTTCTTTTCACTGCTTACTTAATCCATATCATTCGTATACTTATAAAATTGTGATTCTTACAGTTATGGTCCTAAAAGGGGCCCATGAATTCCACATCAACTGTGTATTAGAGTTTGGTCCTATACTTAAGCATTCACATCACCATTCAATTGTGAAGCATCTTTTGGGAAAAAAGACAAAACCGTGAAGTAGAATGGGCCAAAGCGAATAATACCTTACAGTTGAGTGTGGACCGTGACAATTAGTATTAGAGCAAGCTTTTTTCTTGAGGGGGGTACTAGAGATGTGCCACTAAGGATGGTTGACCTTCAAGTGAGCGGGGGAGGATGTCATAGCCCTAAAGGGAAGCCATGAATCCCACATCGGCTATGTATTAGAGTATGGTCCTATATTTAAACATTCACACCGCCCTTCAATTGTGAGGCGCCTTTTGGGAAAAAAAGCCAAAACTACGAGGCCCAATGGGTCAAAGCGAACAATATCTTACAATTGGGTGTGGACCATAACATTATGCCTCTTTATTTTTGTATTAAGCAATCAATCTCATAGATTGAAATATGGCGATATTTGAGAATAGCATGTGGATGCTTATTAAAGAGTAAATTCACTAAATATCACATGTTATGAAAGCTTCATTTAGTAGTGCCACTTAAGTGTCAATGGAAATCCTCTCACGTGTCAGTAGTTTTAGGGATCCTTTGACTTTAGATGTTAGGTCATCTTATGTGTGAAATGTCATACTTTGATTTCACCCTTATGGGTTTGGATGTCCACATGCCTATCATGGTGCTTTTGGGGTGTGGCCTAAAGCATATGAAGGTGGATGAGTAGCCAAGATGAGGATTCATCACTTCGAGTAACTTTAGGTATAATATCTGATTCATCCTAACTCATATTGACAAAGAAGTCTCTGGCCAGAGCTCCATATATATATATATATATATATATATATATATATATATATATATATATATAGGAGTTAATATTAGGAGCTTAAGGGTAAATATGAAAATACACATAAAGTAGACATTATAACATGCTTTATGTATTCATGAGATATTATAAGGAAAGAATTGAATTTTATTGTAATACTACACACTGAATAAGTTAGTCAAATCTCTTTCACTTTTTCTAACATTTGGTTAATCATGATGCATTAATAGATGCTGCTCTTGATCTAATAAATTTAAATACCAACGTGTTGAAAACCTAATGTGTCACACACGTAAGAATAGTGAATGGATTAATTGAACTAAAAGTGTTTGAAAATTATGAAATTTTCACGGGACATAAGAGTAGGTTATCATCTAGTAAATAATTATTCTTTTATTCTATTAAGTTGCTCTAAGAGAATTTTTAGTAGGTTTATGATTTTGTGTAATTTACAAGTTATTGCTTGTTTTTCTTTTTAATATCTGTCCCTGATATTAATTGTCTTTCCAAATAAAAATATGATTTTTAACGAAATTTGATTTAAAATATTAACTAAATATATTCACGAACCAAACCCATTTTGAATAGAGCCTAGGACACATAATTTAAGCTTCAAATCGACCGAGTTTCAAATATTGGTGAGGGGGACGAAATACCCACTCACTTTACTCCACAGGCCATATGTGAGTGGTGTAGTGGGATGTATTAGAACAAGGAGAGTAAAAAGAGGAGTGCATTTAAAAACCTTCAATATTATTTTATTCATAAAAATCTTTTTTATTTAATCTTTTAGTTACATTTTTTTATTTAAAATCAACTGTAAAATATATGTAAAATGTTAAAATATTAGCATAAAATCGTTTTTTTGGTTTTTTTTTTAATAGCGATTGGTCTTATTCTGGCTTCCACGGGTGGTCCGAATTGAGTCTTGGACATAGAATTTCAAGTGCCACTCAAGGTAGACCAGACTTGGATACTTCTAATATAAACATTTAAAGCATAAAAAATATAAATTATTTTAAGTTTTAAAAAAATATATGTACTTATTCTAATAAAAACATTTGCCTCTCGACAAGAAAAGGACTAATTCTAGTAATTCACATACTACACATTTATCCACAGATGAAAAACAGACAACTCAAGCATGCATACTAAACTTAAACCCACGTTCTCACTGTTGCAAATATCATAATGCCAATACTCAGTTGAGATGTATTCCGAAGAAAGAAAACATTTCGAAATAGTAGAAATTGAAGCGTTTTCCTCTTCATTTTTCCTCATCTAGTGAAATAAGTACGGGGCGAGAAGAGTCGTCGCGGAGAGAACATTCCTGTGTACCGCGGCGAAGCAAGGCCGTCGATGGACCGATATTCCGACATGATGAAACCTTCTCTTTCCCCGCGGACTCCACCTTTCATCATGTGCCCGTTGAATGTCCCATATTTCACCAACTTCCCCACCCACGACGTCTTCTTCTGGGGGCTCTTGTGCCCTGCATTCATTTTCTCACTCAGGTACTCCTTAACCGAATGTAAGCTCTGCTCAAATAGCTCCATCGGCGGTGAAATCAAGGGGTTCCCTTCCACGCAGAGCTTCTGGAGCTTCTTCAGGCATCCGATGGAATCAGGCAACCTTGTTATTTTGTTGTAACTGACGTCCAATTCCACGAGGGAAATGAGGAGGCCGATGGAGTAAGGTAGGTTTTCGAGGTACTGGAAGTTTTGGCTAACGTTCAAAACCTCTAGTTTGATTAAATTCTGCAAGTCCTCAGGGAGAGACCTGAGGCAATTAAGGCGTGCATCAAGAACTCGCAAGGAAGTCAGGTGCGTGATGGATTGAGGGAGGACAATCAGCTTATTTGAGTTGATTGAGAGCTTCTTCAGGTTGATCAGCTCAAATCCAATAGTGTCTGGTAGCATTGTAAGCTTGTTGAAGTTAGCATTCAGTTCTTCCAATGATCTGGCAAATGCAGGACACGTTTATTGGCAGCTTGACGATATTCATAATCACAAAAATATCAATATCCTAAAAATACTAATAAATTATATCAGTGATATCTCACGGTTAATTTTTTAAATTTTTTGTGATTTTATATTTAAGATGAGATTCTTCACCTATTATGAATTCATTTTAGGTTTGATGTTTACTATGTATGATATGGGAGCCCAAATTTATTTTGTTCTTCTTTCTTTATTCCTCTTTTGAGTTTGTCAAGTGGTAGATTTTTATAGCTTTGATCATAAACATCTATTAAATCATGAAATTTTTTTTATATGTGGTTTATATTCAAATTGTCTACACTTATTACTACTGATTTTATGTTATTACCAGCTGATTTAGGTTGTATGCTTAACAAAATTATATGTCGAATAGTTTACCTTTTATAATTAGTCCTAATCCTATTCTTACATAATTTTTAGTAAGTGTTTGGAGAAGATTGTCAGAAACATTGAAAGTCTTGAGCTACACACATTCAATGGAGTTTTGGAGGGACCTAAGCTTATAACATATTAACTAAAATATTAAGATCCTGAAATACCAGTACACTATTATATAAAAAATTTTGTCATTGTTATATCATAGTTAAATTTTGAACTTTTTGTAATTTAATATTCAACTTGAACTTTTCCACTTATTATCAGATCATTTTAAATTTGATGCTTTAGACAGTAGAAAAGTCTGAGGCTTCGCTTGTTTTACAGAAAATGTTTTTTGAAAAATTATTTTTGCAATTTTTTATATTTGTTCAACAGAAAATTGTTTAATCAATGAAAATGACTTCCTTTTTAATAGAAAACAAAGTCAATGTATAGAGTTATTTACCAAACTTGCAAGCATAGTTCTACTCAAATCAGACTTTAGATATAATTTTTTAAGCTCGGATTTAATTTGACTCTTCCTAAAGTATTATTGATTTAATTTTAATTAAAAAAGCTAACAATATAGTCTTCTAATTTATTTCTATATTATTAAACATTAAAATATTTTTAATATTTCAATAATAAATAGTATTATATTATTAATTTAATTATAAATAATAAATATTAATATCATAACTAATATTTTAATTATTTAATTATTTAATATTATTTACTGTAGTAAAATTATTATTATTTTTATTTTAATAAAATAAATATTTTTAATCATTTCTGAATATTTTTAATTGAAAACATATTGTTTTTATATTTTATTGACAAATTTATTTTTATTACTATTTGAATAATAAATATAAATACTTTGCTATAATTTAATAATAAATACTTTTAATAGAAAATATAATTATTTTAATAGTATAAATATTTTTAATATTTTAGAAATAAATATAATTATTCTTATTATATTAATATAAATAATATTTTATAGTGGTAATATTATTTTAAATATTTGAATTGATTGAGAGCTTCTTCAGGTTATATTTTATATTTAAGATGAGATTCTTCACCTATTATGAATTCATTTTAGGTTTGATGTTTACCATGTATGATATGGGAGCCCAAATTTATTTTGTTCTTCTTTCTTTATTCCTCTTTTGAGTTTGTCAAGTGGTAGATTTTTATAGCTTTGATCATAAACATCTATTGAATCATGAAATTTTTTTTATATGTGGTTTATATTCAAATTGTCTACACTTATTACTACTGATTTTATGTTATTACCAGCTGATTAGGTTGTATGCTTAACAAAATTATATGTCGAATAGTTTACCTTTTATAATTAATCCTAATCCTATTCTTACATAATTTTTAGTAAGTGTTTGGAGAAGATTGTCAGAAACATTGAAAGTCTTGAGCTACACACATTCAATGGAGTTTTGGAGGGACCTAAGCTTATAACATATTAACTAAAATATTAAGATCCTGAAATACCAGTACACTATTATATAAAAAATTTTGTCATTGTTATATCATAGTTAAATTTTGAACTTTTTGTAATTTAATATTCAACTTGAACTTTTCCACTTATTATCAGATCATTTTAAATTTGATGCTTTAGACAGTAGAAAAGTCTAAGGCTTCGCTTGTTTTACAGAAAATGTTTTTTGAAAAATTATTTTTGCAATTTTTTATATTTGTTCAACAGAAAATTGTTTAATCAATGAAAATGACTTCCTTTTTAATAGAAAACAAAGTCAATTTTCTGAAAATTTATCTTGCACTTTCGAAAATAAGAAGATAGTTTTGGGGAAAAAAAGTTGTCAATGTATAGAGTTATTTACCAAACTTGCAAGCATAGTTCTACTCAAATCAGACTTTAGATATAATTTTTTAAGCTCGGATTTAATTTGACTCTTCCTAAAGTATTATTGATTTAATTTTAATTAAAAAAGCTAACAATATAGTCCTCTAATTTATTTCTATATTATTAAACATTAAAATATTTTTAATATTTCAATAATAAATAGTATTATATTATTAATTTAATTATAAATAATAAATATTAATATCATAACTAATATTTTAATTATTTAATATTATTTACTGTAGTAAAATTATTATTATTATTATTTTAATAAAATAAATATTTTTAATCATTTCTGAATATTTTTAATTGAAAACATATTGTTTTTATATTTTATTGACAAATTTATTTTTATTACTATTTGAATAATAAATATAAATAAATAGTAATTTTGCTATAATTTAATAATAAATATTTTTAATAGAAAATATAATTATTTCAATAGTATAAATATTTTTAATATTTTAGAAATAAATATAATTATTCTTATTATATTAATATAAATAATATTTTATAGTGGCAATATTATTTTAAATATTTAAAAATTTAATTTAAATAATAATTAAATAGTTTCTATTTTGTATTTAATAATAATTTTTTTAATATTAAATATTATTATTAAAATACAACTATTTTCCAAATATTGATAAATAAATATTTTTAAATATTTTAGTAATATATAATTTTTAATATTTTAATAGTTAAATTAATATCATTTGAAAAAACAGATTTTCAAAAAACAACAAAACAACATAAAACATTTTTTATTGATTCATCCAAACAACAAAATATCTTTAGTTTTCTAGAAAATGAAAATGTTTTCATCAAATCATTCTATGAAAGTCAATTTCTGTGAAATAACCGAAGTTGTGTTTTTCCTATGTCTCTATATTTTTTTTTTTGATTTGTCATGTGATAGGTTTTTCCTTTTGGATCCTACATATGAAGAGGTTATTAAGTGTTGTTATGTCACATTTATTAAATTTTAGATTTGTTGTGTTTTTATATTAAATTTGGATCTCTTCACTTATTAATAGTTGATTTTAGGTTATTGCTTGTTGATTTAGGTAGCATGCTCAATAAAATTATATAACAAATAGTTTATTTATTTTTATAATTAATCATATTGCTATTCCTACGTATCCTATCTAGATAAAATTAATACAAACCTGCAATTTTCAATAGTTCTAGGAAGAGTTTGGATAAAATTGCCGGAAACATTGAGAATCCTGAGCTTAGACAGACAACCAATGGAGTTTGGGAGGGACTTAAGCTGATTGGAGTGCACATCCAAAGCCACCACGTTTAGTAATCTTGCAGTCAGGGACTCTGGTATGCTCTGTAATATAAATAAAGAATATAATTATATAAAAGCAAAGGGAGAAGAAATTTGATGTGTTTTTTCTTTTGGGACACAGAGGCAATTTACTAACCGTGTGGTGGGAAAAAGTTTTTTCAGTTAGTTAATCATGGACGGAAGAAATGAAAACGACAAAATTGTTGAATATATATTTAATCAACAGATGTATAAAAAATAAAATCTGAAAGGCGACATTTAGTACCACTAAGCCTACGTATTAAATGAAACATATCAACTACAAAAAAATTAAATAACATATTTTATCAGTTTGTTTGAAAGGTGCAAAACCCTTTTTTTTTATTTATCTTAATGACAAGATTAAAACTTTATCTCTCAATCTCTAAGAAGAATATTGACAAGAAATAACTAAAACTCGATCTAGTGATTGTTACCCTTTTTTAGGAAAGAATTAAATCCAACCCAAGATTCGATTCTTCACTTCCATTTGTGCCTCTTATGAATAAAAAAAAAGAATATTGACAAGAAATTCAGGATCTAATTTCTCTCCATTGCTTACTAATATTTCTTTATATTAACACAAATTTTGCGATGGTTTAAAGGAAAAAGAAGAGATTATTCTGATAATGAGAGGAAAATTTATTAATGCAAGGGAGATTGTATTTAGCTTATGAGGGAGGATTTTATATATATATATAGTGCAGGGTAAGGAAAGGCAGGGAATAAAGGTGAAAAGATAACCAATAAGTTGTGACTCAGTTAATAACGCAGGTTAAATTTATGAAAAGAACTCTTGGATTCGATTTCCACTAAACACACTTTTGGAGAGGAGTGAAAAGCTTTAACTATAAATAAATGTTGAACAAAATTAATCTTAAACCGTTAAAACGGATGAAAATATCTATAATTTATAAAAAAAAAAAGTGAAAAGATAGATAAGTAAATCTCCCGAAATCCCCAGTTGAAGGTGCAAGAAAAAGAAATTTTGATATGATGAAAGGGCTGCTTGTTTCCAATTTGTTGTTCGTTATAAAAGGCCGAGGGGAAAGTACGGTTTTGCTTAGCCGAAATCAATTTTGATTTGATGAAAGTGCAAGGACGTACGGAGGAAAAAGAACCGAACAAGAGAAAAGAAGAGATGACGTTTGTCCGAAGACTTAAGAAAGGAAGGACACATAGCCGTATTGCTTAGCCGTAGAGAATATATTATGAAAGACGAAAAATTTTCTAATTCATGAAAAAATATAAAGAAGAAAAAAAATTGAATCTTAAATTTAATTTAAAAAAATCATTAGGTCAAAGTTCGATTGTTATAAAAAAAATTTTAATTCGGTTCTTTTATAAATAAATACACTTGCTCTTGAGACAAAATTTTGAGTTTATCCTGATCCATAGATTCTATTATCTTATTATTATCATATTATTCATTTTAAGATGCAAGCTCCAATTATTTGGCTTTTTTTTTTATGAAAACATACGATGAGTTGAGTCTGTTTTAGACTTGTTTTGATGTTGGATCTAACCATTCCGTCATTGGTCTAGGCCAGAGGCTGGCGCCAAATCCTAAGGTCAGTCAGATGATGGACAATGGATAGAGGAGAGAAGGAGAGACAAGAAATAAATAAAAAAAATAAAAGAAAAAAAATTAAATAAATAAGGTTACGTCCTGTCTTAGTAAAAGGTCAGTTTAGAATCCACCTCATTCTGATGTGGTGAGTTCCAAACAAGTAGGACAAAATTTTATGACAATAAAATTATCTTTTTGTCCATGCTTTAAATTTTTTTATTATTTTATTAAAAAAATAATTTTAATAGTTTTTTTTTTTTAATTTTACTATCTATCCAAACTAATCTTATGTATGATTATGGACTAAGTGAGACTGTCATTTTATTTAACCCATGCCATGACCATTTTATATTGAGATTAAGGTTTTGTTTGGTATGATGAAAGAAAAAAAGGAAAGATTAAAAATTAGAAGGAAAAATTATTTTTTGTGTAAATCACAAGTATCATCATCCTTTTCAACGGTTTGAGACTAATCTTGTTTGAGGTTTATTCATTATTAAGGCTCTTCACCTCTTTCCAAAGATGTGCTTAGTAAGAATCGAATTTGAGAGATCTTTTTACAAACTCAATCTGCGTTGTCAACTAAGTTACAACCATAGATAGAGGTAAAAAATTGGAAAGATAATATATATATATATATATATTATATCTTTCTATAAGTGTTTTTGGTAAAAAAGATGAAAAATATATTTTACTTCCCTTTATCCTTTGGTAAAATAGAAAAATTAGATAAAGTAAAATACACAAAAGAGATCAGGAGTAATTTAGTAATTTTCTCTAATTCACTTATATTGATAAAATTTTTCTTTGAAAAATTCTATTTGTACCCCAATTTTTTCCTTTTATACTGCAAAAATTATTAAGAAAATAAAGTCCTTGTATAAAAAGACATATATGTCCTAATGAAAATTTTCAAACATATAACTATTTTTTTTCTTGAAGATTTTCCTCTCATCCTACTTTTCTCATCTAAAAACTTTTTATTCTTTACTTGATCAGGCACCGACTTTTCGTTTCTGAAAACTTTTTGTTCTTTACTTGATCAGGCATTCTTTATTCTTTAACCCGCGCAAGAGCGCATCTCAAAGACTATACCTCGCAAATTTAAACACGACACAGGTGACACAATACGAACACGATACAAAAAAATCGTGTATGTATTTGAAAAATTCATGTTTCGTGTTTATTTGTATTGATTCGAATTTAGACACTGCATTTTTCATGTTTAGTCGTGTTTGACATGTCAAACACGTGTAAGACATGGAAACACGCTTAAGAAAATCGTGTTACACGAATACACGATTAACACATACTCGACACGAAAAACACGTTTAAATAAAACCGTGTCACACGGATACACGAATACATAGAGATATGTACAAGACACATTAACCAGTTGCTTTTAATGGGAATTGAACCTTGGCCAAAGGCAAAAATGCTTAAGTGTTTTATCAAATGAACAATTATAATGTATTAATATAATATGTTATGAAAATTAATTTATTAGAACAAATTAATGCTCTAATAAGTATTGCAATAAAACAAACTAAAAAATTTAATGATAAAATTAAATTAGTTAATTATGGTTAAGCTAATAAAATTTTAAAATTTTGAAAATAAAGTATTGAGAACTTAAGTCAAGAACTTAAGATACAATTATCAATTCTTTACATATATGATACTATATAATGTAGAAATATATATGATATTTTTTACTATAATGTATAAAATATAAATATTGTACTATAATAATAAGAGATTATATAATTAATTATTTATTTTATATCACGGACATTGCATCACATGAAATTAATAAGAGATTAAGAGTTTACACTTTACAAAATTACATTATTTTTTTTTGATAAGCAATAAATTTATTAATAGAGGAGACATGGTAAGAAGGCCAACAGAAATACAACATCAATAGATCAAGGCTGACAAAATAAACAAGACAAATAAATAGGTCTGAATAATAATGCCTGTAGCAGCAAAAACAAAACAAAAACTGAGCACTATCAAGAAATAAGTTCTACCACGACGCTATAAAAAATTCGTCCCTTAAGACCCTTGCTTTGGCCAATTCATCAGCGAAGCTGTTAGCCTCTCCTATAGATTTTAGACAGAGTGATCAAACCAATCGACTGCATCAGAGAGTCAATTTCACAAAAAATGGACCATAATTTCCAAAGATGATTGGAGCGGTTACTACACCAGCAAATGGCAACTTTCGAGTCAGATTCAAGTGTGAGAGGAGAGCCTTTCCTTCCTGAGTTAATGAACAAGTCTAGTCCATATTTAATCGCCAATAGTTCAGCTACATTGGAGTCTTGGGATCTAAGAGGATCGGAGAAGATACCAAGTATGTGACTATCACAGTTTCGAAGAACACCACCGCAGCTTACTGGTCCGGGTTTACCGAAAGCCGATCCATTAACATTCAGTTTGTAGGAGCCTCTTGGAGGTGGGGACCAAAAAATATTGCAGGGATGAGCTTTCTTTGTAGGTGGAGTAAAACAGAGGATCAGGGAAAGCCACCAAAGGGAATAAGGTATGATGACATCAAAGGGTAGAGATGCATTGATCCAAAGAAACGAACGTAGTTTAACTAAGTAAATGATATCTTTAATAAACCAGGTTTTCTTGTCGAAAACAGATTCATTTCTCGCTATCCAGAGGGACCAAAGTGCAACAGAAATTGAAGCAAACCACCATGATTTAAGAGAGCGAGGAAAGGCAATATCCAGGCAGCATAAAAGGAAAGAGTCGAATGAGTTTGGGAGGCAATGGCTAATGTTCCACCAGTGAAAGAATTCATACCAAAATCGGAGACCAGAAGCCAAAATTACATTATTTAGTATAGTAAAAGATTTTATAGTTTGTTAATTTATTCTATATCAATTATCACATTATAGGAAATTAAAATAACATAATACTAACATACAAATTATTATAATAAGAATAAGATATTAATATACTTATTAATGATTTGTTGATTTATTTTATATACTTAATCTTAAATCATAGTCATATGATGACAATGACTTGATGATATTATAATTCATATGAATAGTAGAATTGATGATATTATTCTATATCAATTATCATATTATATGAAATTAAAATAACATAATACTAGCATACAAATTATTATAATACGAATAAAATATTAATATACTTATTAATAATTTATTGATTTATTTTATATATTTGATCTTAGATCATACTCATATGATGACAACGAATTGATGATATTATATAAAATAAGATTAAGAAACTTAGACTTGCATTATTAATGATTTAAGATTTGAATGTTTTGTTAAATTATTTATGTTTATTGACTTAATGTTAACTATTTATGTTTTGTTTGTATGGTTTTGCAATTTTCAATATATATTATGGATCGTATGGATTGAAGATATTATTAGTTTGTTATATTTGTTACTTATATTTGAATGTTAATTAATATAGATGTGAATAGATGTAAATATGATTTTTTTTATCATTTTTTAATTATATTTTATTTTTAATTCGTGTAATTCGTGTCATGTCTATTCATGTCATATCAATTTCGTGTTATTTTATCTAAATCATATCGTGTCGTGTCAATTTCGTGTTAACCGTTTTGTGTAGTGTGACACAAATAATTATAATATGTTAATTGTGTCATGTTACGTGTTACATGTAAAAAAATAAGTGTCGTATTCGTGTTTACAATTCAAACATGTTTTATAATTCACGTCGTGTTCGTGTTTCGATAATTTGTGTCATGTTTTAATTCATGCTATGTCGTGTCATGACACGGAGACACGGATTGTCAGGTTTATCAAAGACTTGTCTCCTTGCTTGCGCTTAAGGGCCTAACTGAAGTCTTACGTGAAATCGAATCAAGATCCTATTTAAGGCCAAGTTCCAAGTGTAAAACAATTGTTTTTTTCCAGGCATAAAGTTGAAATTAGCATATGAGATGGCATTATAGAGAGTTAAAAGTAGGTGAAGAAGAAGAGGAATATTCTCTATCTCTACGCAAATGTAAGGACCGGGAGTGCCTGAATCTCCATTAACCAAGGATTTACCACCCCAGTACCTTACTCATTCGTACTCTCTGCTTTGGAAGCCCCACAAGCCCCTCACAGCTATATCGGGGAATAACACCCCAATTCACGTCCAGAGCAATTCGAACCCTTAACTTCATTAAAAGTCAAGTCACTCATAACCAATTGTCCTTAAATCTGTCACTACCCGAATGCCTTAACGCTTACATTTATTCCACTTAGTAAAATTATCAACTAAATTTTTTCCTTTTCGTTTTACGATTTGTATTCGGTGTCAGTGTAGTCACTAAACCGTTTTCATTTATTCTTTAATGCAAATATGATTTAAATTACTCTCTAAAATAGGGAAAGATCATTTATAGCCCATAACTTACTATTTCTTAAAAATGGATTGAAAATATCCCCCTTTATATCTTGAGATTTCTCTAGTTAACTACCTGCAAATCATCACAATGTAGCACAACAACATTCCCCACAATCCACATTTTATTTACCAAATAGGTATCATCTCAACAATCCTAATATCCATAATTAATCACCACATATACATCATATAATATTAGAATATTATATCGACTACTCATTATCCTAGTTGACATCCCATCCCATAGCACTGTACAGTAATTGCCTGAAAATAAAGCATATATGAGAGAAGATTACAATACCAAATATTTAATAGTGAGGACTTTGAAAGTCGACACACTATTAAATCTCCATAATTGTCCAACGTGTCCTTTGAATCAATTTGAAAAAATAATTCTCATTTAATAAGTGAGGGTTCAGTAAATAATTTATATAAGTGCAGAATTAGGCTTATATTGTTCTAATGCAAATGCATGAAACCTTTAAGTAAAGATTTTCATATCATGTTCCATTTGTAATTGTTTATCAAAACATCTCAGATCATGCCCTAAAGTCTATAAGTGGGCAAGAGTCTTAAGGTATCGATATAAGGATACTTGAAGATGCCTTATCATCCCCTGTTCTGGCACCTGTTTATCACATAGACGTTTGATCGTATCAATTCAATTATTTTTCAACCCTCTTGTCCTTATATCACTGTATATCATGCATAATGTATCATATATAATTTCAACATCATATGGTACTAACCCAGGCTCATATCAATCTCATGGCATATCACATCTCATATGAAAACCATGATCAAACACAATATCAAATCAAGTCATTTATCATCTAAAATTTATGCTTTTGTACTCTATTAAATCATCTCACTTTTCATGTAGAAAGATATGATCACATGTAGTATATAGTCATGGCACTCTTCATATAAATTCCATGTTCATGTAAAGTATAAGGTAGTGACATCTCTCATATAAAAAGAATATTGTTATATCATGATCTAATATGCAAACTCATGCAAGCTTTACTATGTAATACGACTATCTTTTCAAATTATATTGAGTTTGGCATATAGTCATATATAAAACTTATATAGTTTCGAAATCATATTACATACACTTGTAAAGCATGTTTAAAATGTGTAAAATCTCAAATTATTTCATGTTTACTTTTAAGACATGACAAAAGTAATTATAACTCACAAATCATATCATGTGTACTTTTAAAACATGTTTAAAATATGTACAGTTTCAAAACATATCTCATGTTCATCTTTTATAGCCTGTCTAAAACATGTACAGTCTCAAAACATATCTCATGTACTGTAAAAATCATGTCAAGTCCATAGTTCATATAAAATAAAATCATACTCTAGACGGCATATCATATCGGTTTGAGACTAAGCTACATCCCTAATGCTCTATCAATAAAGACTTAAATCACTGTAGCTAGCAATGAAAATCATGTCACTGTCCCTTGGAAACTAACTAGGGCGCTATCTATGGCCATAGACCTCACGTCTCTCAGCCCCACTGATTAAGTGTGACTGAGCCCTATCCACGACTAGTGTCGGACAATGTGATAACCGTGAATTTTCAAATTTTGATAATAAGTATTCGGAAATTTAATTTAATGCAAGAGATAAATTAAAGTAATAAATGAATTTAATTATGAAAAAGGGACTATCATTAAAATTCCCGAAATTGATAGAGTGAGGAAATTAAATTTTGGATATTAAGGCATCCAAGATTTAAGAAATAAAAATGTGAATATTTATATATTTATATAATGAGATTATGTAAATATATTTTCATATTATATGGATACATATGTATTAAGGCATCCAAGATTTAAGAAATAAAAATGTGAATATTTATATATTTATATAATGAGATTATGTAAATATATTTTCATATTATATGGATACATATGTACAGGTATGAAATATATAAAGATATTATTATATATATATATATATATATCGATGTAGTACTATATATTGATATGTATAATATATTATTTTTATTAGAAAATAAGTACATATGTATATTATATATAATTTATATATAATTTTGTATATATATTAATATATATACGTATCTATATGAAATACAAATTGTATTTTAAATTAAAGTGTATAAATAGATGTATATTAATATATATTGTTGTATACAATATATATCTATAAAATATATATAGGAAATATATATTAATCCTAATTAAATTGTATATATATATATATATATATGTGAGTGTGTGTGTGTGTGTTATAATTATATTTATATATATTATATAAATATAATATAGAAAAAAAAGAAAAGAAAGATGGGAATCGGGAAAACCCGATTCCCCTTTCCCAAACAAGGCCAACGGAAGCAGCCGATGCCACCGTCAGTGAGAAAACGAGGAGGCGAGAGAGGCAGAGGGGAGAGGCCGGCGAGATGATGAAGAGGAAGAGAAGGATCGCTGGTGATAGAGAAGGAATCGAGCGAAACAGAGGACGCGAATCGAAAGGAAAAAGGAAAAGGGGAAATCGGCGGTGCCGATCGATTCGGGCACCGCCACCGCCACCAGCACCACCGTCGAAGGGAGACGAAGGTAAGAGGAGTTGTCGGTGGTGAAGGAAACGATGGAGGAAGGAAGAAAAAGGGGAGAAAGGACCGAGACCCATGCTGACTCGATCCGTTGTCGTGCTGCCGAGCTGGGCTGAACGGAGACCACCAGCAACTTTGCCGTGATGTCCGCCAGCTGTGGAGACGTTGAACCACCGGAGAATCAGCCATCGCAGGAGAACCGCCGGTGAGGGATCTGGACTAGTCTGAACCGGTTCAGACCAGGAAAAGAAAAGGAAAAAAAAGAAAAGAAAAAGAAGAAAGAAAAGAAAAAGGAAAAGAAAAAGGAAGAAAGAAAAGAGAAGAAAAAGAAAGAAAAGGAAATTTTTGGGAATTCGAAAATTCCAATGAATTCGAAAATTTAAAATTTTATGGAAATTCGGTAAGAAATTCCGAAAATTAATTTCGAGTGAATTTTAATAAATTTATGGAAAAATTCTAAATTTTAGAATTTTAATTTTCAGAAATTATTCTCGTCGAACGAGATGATGAAATCGGAAGAGATGGAGTACGGGCGCGACCGATAAAGAGAAAGTCGCCAACCTGGGATAGGTAAGGGATGCATGTGCAGCACTGTAAAAATATTTAGCATGTTTTTAAATTATATATTATTTTATGAAAATATTGTGATGATTCATCGGCTGAAAATTGTGATGATGTACTGGCTGGGATTATAAACTGTATTTTTCGTGCAGGATGCTAGTCAATCGACAGCCGTTATGCTGCTGAAAAATTTTAGAAAATTACGTAAAATCATATTAAATGATTTTATTTCCGAAAATTGATTTAAATCACGAAAAACGAGAAAATTATTATTTTTCATAAAACATGAATATAATGAGATTGAATTTTAAAATATTCATGTTTTCGAGAATGGTGATAATGAAATCACCGAAAATTCTCTTGACATGTATATTACACGAAATATGAAATAGAAAATGAAAAGAAATAAAGTGAATATTTTTATAAATATTCACTAAATGATTTTTACCCTTTATGGTTTTAAATTATGAAATTATATATTTTTATAAATTCCATAAAGGTTATTTTATGATAAAAACATGGTTTTGAGACTAGTTGGCCCATCTATCTTGCCGACATGTGATACGTGATATGTGATATGTGATATGTAACAGTGATATGTGATATATAGTCCCGACTGACACCTGATCAGTGATTCGCTGAGGACAATTATAGACTATGGCCATAGATCTGACATGATTACTTTATACCTCCGAGTATTATTGCATGATAGGACTCGGTGATTGCCACTGTCTCCATATATGATTTATGATATGTGAAATGAAAATGTTTTTACGATATGTGACATTTAAAATGAATATGTTTCATATGATATGAGAAGAAAATGAAATGATTTATAGCATTTTATAAAATGCTCATTTCAGTACTATTTTAGTACTACGAGATGATTTTCATATGACATGACATATGAATATGTAATATGTTTTCAAAAGGAAAGAGAAGGAAAATAAATCTAATATTTTTATTTTAATTTTTAAATTAAATATTAGATTTAAACGATATATATGTTATACGAAAAAAGATTTAATAGCTTATTTTGCTATTTAAAGTACTATACTAATTATGATTGTACAGTAAAACATGAAACGAGTTTTAAAGGGAAATGATGATGATTTAATTAATATTCATTTCAAAGAATATATGAATGTTAATTACTTTATTTAAATGCTTTATTTCATAAAAGCATTATTTTGAAAAGAACATGAAAACGATATGGAATAAAAAAGGAAAAAGGATTTGAAATTCAAACGAAATGAAATTTATTACTCTCTACAGTTGCTTCTAGGTTCCGAGACAAGACAGGTATTTCAAAATACCTTCCTTACTCCATCCGGATCCCTAGCCGACTGTAGTATCCTTCCTACATGTGTGCCTAGAGCCCCTACAGGAAAAATGAAAAAACTTTTCAGCACATAGATAGTTGAGTATCAAGTGAGGCATATAATTCCTTTACTGAGCCGTGGTCTGCTCACCCCTTAATTTTAACATTTCAGGTTTTCGAAGACTGAGAGTCTGACACCTAAAGGATTTCGGCTGTGCATTTGGGGACGATGCGACAGCTTGATTTATTTAATAAGGTATGATCATTTATTTTATATATTTAGACTTACTTACAGTACTACTTCCTTATGAAGTAAGATAGGGGATGTAATTCATATTATAATTTAATATGGAATTGTTTATGTGTAAAAGAAAAGTAAAGTATCGCAGACAGCCCAACCAAATAAGATGTATAGAATAAGGTGAAAATAGGGTCACGAGCTGTGACAGACAAGCATCTCTGCCTAATGAGTAGTCTCCAATTAGGAGGTTTTCACTTTGCTTTATTGAGTTCAATTCTCTTAGGGTGCCTATAGTCTTATAAAACATTTAAATCTTTAACTTTTCTTATGAAAGTAGTGTAAGTATGTAATACCTTTCTTTAAGATCATTTGTATATATAAAAATACATACATATACACTACATATTTTCTCTTTCAAAACAAATCCATCATCCAAAGTATTCATATAAGCATTAAATGAATAAATGTTATAAAAAAAGCATGCTTATAGACGATGCAATTTAAAACATGAGTTTAAAATAGTATAACATAGTGCACTTGTAATGTGTCAATTGCAATAACATTTGGTATAAGACTAACCATAATGCCAAGTATTACTTGTATCTTCTCTTTCAAAATACCTTAATGTAATGCCTATATCCAACTCAAGATCGTTACTCAATTCACTTTAATTTCCCCAATTCCATCATTTCAATTTCAATAGGATTGTATTTGATAGAATCAATTTAAAAAAAATGGACTCATCATAATAAACCTATTCCATAGCTCATTCGATCACAGTGCTAATAATGTTCAATCATTTTGTCAATTATCATCACCATCATCACACAATCCTAACTAAACTTATACAATATAAATCTAACCCCGAATTATATAAATGTCTTACTGACTCCTTGCTTAGCGTGCATGTATGCCAATATTAGCGAAACTCATGTTGTTGCCTATATGTCACGCTACACGTTTAAACATCGTTAATCGGCATCAACTCAATAAAATCCTAAATATATATATTAAACGTAGTATGGCACTATATGACTCTCTTACTAATTTCTTTAAACCAAAACACTAACTGAGTACCCTAAATTTAGCTAGATTCGTGTTTGTCATCCTTTCATCGCATTACACCTTCAACACCATAAGTTTAATTAGTTTCGTCTAGCTAGAATTCTATATATATTTATAAAAATTCAATTACTAACATTTGTACTAAGGCTCTTACTAATAATACAATATTCACCTTGTTTCATTCCATTTTTCTTCTTTCTTTTTTTTCTTTCCTTTCTCTTCTTCTTTCTTGCTTTCTTTCTTCGACTGGTATAACAGGGCAGCAAGCAACCTACTCGACAACCTTGTTTTGGCTAGTTTTTCAACCTTCTCGACTCCAATGCCCCCTTCCTACACAACTTCCTTCAACCACTTTTCATTACCAGCCTTAACAGCTCCAATTCAGCCCCTAAACTAGTTGACTTCAACTTCCATAAATAGTTCAAAGATTGGCACCAAATCATCCTTATGCAGTGCCTTAAAATTCAGCCTTTCTCTCCTTAGAACAGCCCTACATTTAGACCCCAAACCAGCACCAATACCTTACCATTCAAGTTCACACCAACCTTTTTATAAACCCTCTTTAGTCCCTATTTTTATCCTTGTAACAACCTTGTTTTTTAGGCCATAACTCAACTCTAAGACAGTTCAAATAGCAGCCCTTCAGCTCCATATTTCCTCGCTTGATTTAGCCACAATACCCCTGCTTTTAGCCTTCATTGAAATGCCGCTATTCTCCAGCTATTTTTAGCCGCCCAAGGCACCTTCTACAGCCACTATTTTCTGCTTTCAACAGAGTGCCCATAGCCCTTCGAGACCCTAAGCATAGCCCCTACACATTGCCTCTGTTCACCTACTCCAACAGCCAAAGTTCAACCCAACTTAACCTTGCTGAGAACCATTAGAAATGCCTCTGCTTACAACACTTTGAAATAACCAACATCAACCCTTAAAGCATCGAGTATTTAGCCTAAAACCAGGACTAATGCCAACGTTTCCAACTTGGACCGCCTCTCTTCCACGCGATTTCATTGCTGCTTCAGTACGCTTTTGCTTTGTTGTTACGATCCCACATCAACTTCATAAGCAATTATGGAGGGGTATTTAAGCTTAATGGGTTCTCCTATCTACTAGATTGGTCTTTTGGACTAGGCTCTCTCTTTGGGCTAGGCTCTCTCTTTGGGCTTCAGTACCTAACATTAGTGCTTTCATTGAGAGTCGACGTAGTAGAGACGGCGACCTAGAAAAGGGCTACCTAGTGCTTGAAAAGGTCCGAAGTGAAGCCATCTAGGTGGGCCACCGTAGAGCGAAAGGGGCGACCTAGTGCCTAGAAGAGTCTAGAGTGAAAGCTATCTAAAGTGGGCCACCGTAGATGTCGGCTTCTCAAGGGGTAGGTAATGTTATGATCTCACATTGACTCCACAAGCAATTATAAAGGGGTATTTAAGCTTGAGAGGTTCTCCTACCTACTAGACTGGTCTTTTGAGCTAGATTCTCTCTTTGGACTTGAGTACCTAACATTTGTTTTCACCGGCAACTGCTTTGGTTCAATGCTATCGGTTCTCATTGTTCTCGGCTTCAGCACACAGCTTGCTCAACCTTGATACATCATAGCCTAGACCAGCCACTTTAATCTTATTATACTTAGCACCATATCTGCCTAATTCTCGCACTCCAGCGCTGCTTCACGCGTTGCCCAGCTCTACTTCGGTTCTATTCAAGCTTGTGTTTCCTTCAGCCCACTTTCTCGGCCTCTCCTTTTTCTTAAATCCTCTCTCTCAATTTGTGCGCGCGCCCCCGCGCCCCCGCCCCCCCCCCCCCCCCCCCCTACTGTTTTTTTTTTTTCTTTTATTTGTTTTAGGTGTACGAGAGGAAAGGATGAGTGATGATAAACGTGTGAGCAGGGTGTGCGTGTGTTGGTATGACAACTCTGCCATTGAGGCAGAGCTGTCAAGTTTGGTGGGAGTTTTCCCACCAAACCTATAGTATATGTTTATATAAATTTATATTATAATTTTTCTTATATAATAAAATGATATATATATATATATATATAGATCTTTTGTTCTCATAAATATTTTTATATTTATATATGTGGCTAATTGTATTCACATATTTATGTGTATCTTAAATTTATTTATTTATTTATTATTATTTTTTCTTCATTACTTATATTTTTATCTCTTAATCAATGTGTATATATATATACACACACACGTTTGGTATATATTTCTTCTTCTTCTTCTTTTATATTTAATTCCATCGATATATATATATATACAGTTATTTTTATACACTCGTATATTTTTATATGATTCTTTTATTCCCTCAAGCATAGATAAAGTTACATATGTATATTAATTTATTTTCTTGTTCCATTTGATCATTTTTTATATATAGTTATATTTTTATTTTATTATTTCTTTTCATTTATACTTATTTGTATATACCTATATTTATAATTATGTATATGTATCTAAATATAAATATATATATGTTGGATCTCGTCTCAAGATTATTGGAATTCTTCTCAAAGTTGTAGGTGTTAGAAGCTGAAACAAAAATAAGAAATTGTTAGTAATCAAAATAATATAAAGAAAATATAAATTAGAATTATTTTATGATCACGAAGAGTTGGACTGAGGCACGGATATCTCGCTCTCTTTAAGACGATTCACGCCTCTGCGGGAATTATATCACCGGTGCAGCAGGAACTCTAAGCGTGTCGCCTCCAGGATACAACAGCCCAACCTATCTTCGTTGTACACTCTACAGTTCTGCACTAACATGTAGAGTAAAAAGCTATATACATCTCTATCCCCGTACATATCTTTTATACGTATATTAAGTTAATCTTACTTCACTTGATCTTTTATTTATATAATTAGTTATATATAGGGATTTATGTGCATACATATATTTGCATGCATGCACACAGGTTAGATGTGTGCACATCCCATGTATGTGCGTCGCATGCATTTAATTGGCACATGTATGTACGTAAACATATCTGTGTAATTCGCATACTCCATTCATATTCAGTTAACGTACATCATATGTACGTGTTGCGCTCTAAAACCTATACCGCAAGTGTACGGGTCGCGACAAGTAATAAAGTAGTAAGTAGAGTATCGTTTCCACGAGGATTAGTTAGAATTGATATAACTAAGTACTAAAATTGATCATCCTAGGTTTATTCAAACAAATGAACATTTTCTGGAAGTCAATTAATTACTAAAAGCATTAAAATAAAACCTAAACTAATATTAGAAATTAAATTAAAGCACATGAAAACTAAATTGTAAGTTATGAGCAAAAAATATAAATAAATAAAACAAAAAAATAAAAATAAAAAAAATTCAAACTAAATTAAAGCAAAGCAAAATTAAAATGCAACTAATTTTAAACAACTTGAAATTTAAAAAGATAAAAAAGTAAAATAGAATGCATGAAAATTGAGTACCTAATTAATTAATTATTACTATAACTAAAGAAATAAAAAAATGCTCTAATTAAACTAAAACCATTTGAAGGTAATAAACTAATTAACTAAATGATAAACTAAATAAACAGATTTAATATACTTCTAACAATAAAATTTAACAAAACAAACTTTAAAGCTGCCAGCCCTTCCCACGCCTGCCACGCCTTCAGCTCTGCCATGCCACTAAGCCTGCTGCACACTGTCACGCCTTCAAAGCCTTGCAAGAACAGCCAGCTGCTCACGTCTCCACTTGCCATGCGTACCCTGCTAGCCACGCCAAACATCCACCTGCATTGAACCACCATGCAAACCGCACAAAGGCATGCCACGCTCTAGCTTCACCAATTCCACAGCAGTTCACGGACCTAGCAGCTACAGCAATTCAACGCCGATGCTCCTGCTTTAACCTTGCCACGTTCAGCGCCCAACAGCAGTAAGAAGCCACGTTCTGCCCCCGCCACACTTCAGCTTTGTTTACGGTAGAAGCTTCTGCGTCCAAGCTTCAGCAAAGTAGGAACACGCAGCAAACTTGAGCTTAGAGAACACAGCACAGCTCCTATAGAAACGTAATGCAACAAAACAAAGAACAGAAACAAAAAATGCAGAAAACAGAGACGCAAAGAACTAGCGATAAAGAAAAAAAAAACGAAACAAAGTGCAATGTGTTAACGAAGAAAACAGAATCGTGAAAATAGAAAAGGGTAAAAATTTGCAATGCATAATCTTTAAATTAGAAACTGAAAGTTAAACAACAACTAGAAGAAAACTAAAGCATGAAAGATCAAAATAAAGCCTTAAATAATAACAGAAGCAGAGCATAGGAAAAAGTAAATAAACAGTCCTTTATTTAATCTAATTAAGTAAGAAAGACTCAGTTTTTAAAGTAAACTTTGAAATAGCTACTCAAAATTTAACTGAAATCTAAAACTAAACAGGAAGAGACTAAAAACTAGGAACAACACAGCTAATTGGGAAGAATTTTGGCTGCTGTCACCAGCCACTCTCCGCCCCTTTTTAAGCCTATTCTATTGCTGAAAATTAAAACCTAAAACAACTAATCCTAAACTAGAGAAAGCAGTAAATAAATTTGCTGTAATGGTTGAAGAAGAATGCTGCTGTCACCAGCCTCATCTCCATGCCTCTCTCTACCTACGGCAGCTTCATCTTTTGTTGTTATAGGCAGGGTTCCCTTCAAGTCTTGGGCTGCCTCCTTTTCTTCACTTTGGGCTCTTCAAATCTAGTCTTTTGAAAATTCTTTTTAGACCAAGATATCATGTAAGAAAAATGGTTAGTTTGGTTTTTTTTTTTTGGATTTTTGGGGTTTAATATGGGCTTAAGGTGTTTAGTGAGATAGGGTTTTAAGAGGGTTATGGTAGGGAAAGAGTTATGTTTAAGGTTTGAATAAAATTTTGGGTCTTTTTTTTAAAGGTAATGAGAATAAGGTTTAGAATTTGGAAAAGGCTAAGTCTATGGCTTTTAGGTGTTAAACACCAAATCCAACCATTTTTCCTTGATTTTCTTATCATTTTCTTGACTTCCTCATCATTCTTGAATTTCCTACACATGAAGAAAATTTAATTAAATTGGGAAGAAATTACATTAAAATTTCAAAATTAAAACAAAATTGATGTAATAAAATACTCTAAAAAATGTATATTTTAGAGACTTATCAATACGACATACTCGGATGTTTCACGTTGACTCCTATTTTTGAAGACTTCATTTCTATAAAAATATGAACGATAATCTGACATTCAAAATCCCAATTTTTGCATTATATTCACTTAGGGTTATATATTGAGTACATTATCGGTTTAAGAAAATTATGATTCTCATAGCAAAACTATTGTTATTGTTCCTACACAAGAAGTTGTTCCTACACAAAATTGCTTGTGCAGAAACAATGTTCCTACGCAAAACTGCTTGCACAGAAAAATGTTCCTACACAAGAAATCTTGCATAGTAGCATTTGGGTTATTTGTTCTTGCGCAAGAGTTTTGTGTAGGAACATATTAGATTTTTTTATTTTTAATTATTTTTTTATATACATCATTAACAACAAAAATATTAATATCTGATATGTGAGATTTAAAGTAGTCTTTGGGGATGAAAAAAAGATAGAAAGGATAGTGGAGATGGTGATGAAGAAGAAGGGATCCATTGAAGAAGGATGGAGATAGTGATGAAGAGAAAGGGATGGATTAAAAGGAGTGAGGTTAAATTTGTAAATTTATGAAGTATATTTAATAGTTTTTGTGGTGTAACAAAAAAGTGTAGTATAAAAAGTACAAATTGTGGTAAAAATAGAAGTTCTCTTTTTCTTTTTATCTATCCAATTTGAATGGATTGTATCTTGGATAGGGAAAGAAAACATCATACTAACAATTAAGGCTTGATATAATGATTGTTATGTACTTTCCCATTAACATAAAAAAAAAAGAGAGAGAGAGACATTGATACCTTAGTTATTCTTTATTTTTATTTTTATTTTATTTTTTCTCATTTATACCTTCTTATGAATAAAAAAACACCTCACATATTCTTTCCTTTTTATTTTCTCTTGCATCAAATATTCTTAAAACCTATTTCCCTTCCACTTTTTCATCATTTTTCATCCTAAAAAAAAAAACAACAACAATATGGGCATTTCACATATTCTTTCCTTTTTATGTTTTCTTGTATCAAGCATTAACAAAATCTATTTCCCTTTCACTTTTTCATCAATCATTTTTTATACTTTAAATTTTCAGTTGTACCAAGAATAATCTAAAAGTTAAGATATCATATTAGATATGCTTTCAATGTGAAATCTAAAGTCGGCCATTGTTTTAAACCACTTTGATGTGTAATGGAAAAAAATATTAGTTTTTGGTGATATTGGTTTACCAGTGCATGATTAGATCATAGTTGCACTTGCATCTATTGTATCATTTATGGTGTCAAAGTATTGTGTAGACTTGATCATGTGCCAAATTGGGTCAAATTCAAGCTAGACGTAGGCTATATAATAATAATTTATATACAAGCTAGTTCCGCCGGGCTTGTCAAATTTAAGTTTGTCTTTTAGTTCAGGTCTGTTTTTTTTTTATAATGTAAGTCTGAGCTCCAGCCCAACCTGATTCGAGTATCATTTTATTTATTTTTTGGTATTTTAATTTTTGTTTATTTTTTTTATTCTTTTAGTCCTTTCGAAATTTAATTTTATTTGGTAAAATTTGCATGTCGAATTTCATATTAAATATATGTAATTATGTTTATTCATTAATAATGTTTTATATACATATAAATGCAGTATACTTAGTAAATATATAAAAAAATTTTAATTTTAATTATATTTGTCGTAACGATATTCGTCCGGGGACCTGATCGCTAGAAGATTTTTTGAAAAACACAAAGAAGGGAGTCGCCACCAATCTTTTTTGACTAGGTGTGATTGGCCACCTAAAATTATTTTATCTTTTTAATAAAATCTTAAAATTAATTAAGTTTTATAAAAAAAAAATAATTTCTTGGTCTGCGAAAACAAGGTTTGGGTTCGGGAGTTCGGTTACGCATGGGGAAGGATTAGCACCCCCACAACGCCCGTTAAGAACGGCACCACTTAATCATATATTATCCCTTCGATCTTAGTTAAATGGTCTTAATTAAATATTTAAAAGAACTTTATTTATTTCGAAATCATTTTGTTATTTGTTTTATTTTTGAAATATTTAAAATTTATTTTTTATTTGTAATAAGTGAAAATCTTTTGTATTGAAAATTATTCTGAAATACCCCAATACTTTTGGTAGCATTTCAGATAATTTCCTCACCTAGAGATTTCTTAAGAATCGCTACTTGCGATTTCTATAGAATCCCATCCTCGGGAGATTTGCACTTATTTTGGAGTTTCATGAATGCAAATGATGCAAACAAAGTAGATATGATGCACATGAGAAATATATTATTTTATTTTATTTTTATTATCTTTTATATTTATATTATTGCTTTTGAAATTTATTGATTTTATAAAATTTTATTTTTATTGAAAAAATCATACTAAATATTCCAATACGCTGGTAGCATTTAGCAGATCTCTCTCACCTAGAGATCAGTTAGGAATCACTACTTGTGAATTCCGTAACATCTCATCATCGGACATTATTTATATCTTATTTACTTTTAATTATTATTACTCTTTATTTCCGAACACATTTGCAATCTTGTTTATTTATTTGTTTAAAAATTATTTATTATTAGTTTATTTCATACAAGTTAATTATATTAGAAATCTTAATATCGAAGTAAAATTATTTGAATACCCCAATACGCTGGTAATATCCAAATAATTCATTTCGACCCTAAGGATTATCAAAGAATCACTACTTGTGATTTCTAAGAAATCCTATTATCGGGGATCCTTTTATATTTAAAATGTATATTCTTATTTATATTTGTTTTAATTTATTTATTTATTTTAATTCTTAGATTTTTATCTACTTAAAATTTATATTCCTATTCACTTACTATTACCTATTTTATATTCTTATTTTTATTATCATTTTTACTTGTTTTATTTTTTATTTATATAGGGCAATTTTTGATATCGAGATAAAGTCGATTAAATGTCCTAATACGCTGGTGACATTTAAGGATTTTATCTATATCCTAAGGATTATCAAAGAATCGCTACTTGCGATTTCTAAGAAATCCTATCATCGGAAATTCCTTTAAAATTTTATATTTTTTATTAATTTCATTATTTTAGTGTTTTATAAAACTTTCTTTTCATATTTTGTTCATTTATTCTTTATTTACTTTTATCTCTTTTTTTTTTAATGATTCATAGCTATATATATATATATATATATATATATATTTAATATATGCAAACAAGAATCACCAAAGTGCTTCAAAAGAAGCAAAATATCCATTAAAATTCTTTAGAAACCTGACAAGCTAGTTTTTATCACCTAAAAAAAAACGTGTGTATATATATCCCTTATTACTTTATTCTCTTTTCTTTAATATATGCAATCAAGTATCACAAAAGTAAGAACAAAAGAAGCAAAATATACCTTAATATCCTTTAGAAACCTGACAAGCTAGTTGGCGTAGAAACAACATGCATGCAGAAAGTGATAATGCTATGCAGCCGTGGCAAGCAAGGACACGGGCAGTGCAAGGGAGCTGACACACGATTCAGGCACTGGTGTAAGGCTGAAGTAGCTGTGGTGGAGGCGAAATGCAGCAAAATGGTGGTGGCGTTGCAGACAATCGCAGCAAAGATGCAGAGCAGTGGGGATGTTCTTGAACTTTCTTTCATGTTTGTCTTTTTCCACGTTAGTTTCAGCTTGGTTTGACCTTCCTAGTCGTCAACCCTGTCTTCCTCCAGTATCCATTCCTGTCACGGTTTTGCTTAGCTCTTGTTCAAGTACAGGATGCCAACGGCTTGGTGGTGGCTCGGGTTTGCAGATAGCTAGCATACAGGGATGAATGATGGTGAACGCAGTAGAAGACAATGGATAGAAACCCACACTCAGCAACAGCTTCGAGCAGCGGTGGGACTGGCGGCAGCAGGAAATTGAACGTATGTAGGTGGAGGCGTGTTTGCTGCTGCAGGGGACACGTAACAGAGCAGCTTGTTGATGCAAGTGGCAGCAGCTTGCTACGATGGCAGGATACAAACAGAAGGATGCGGCACTACTGGGCGTTCAAGGTGGTTGAAGATGAAGCAGCAGCACGCGATAACGATGAGGTAGGGCGATGCGGGGCTATGAAGTTGAATAAGCGGTGCAGCAATGAAGATGATGATGCTGATGCAGGCTCGGCAAGGAGACAATACAGCAGATGGGGATGTCTGCGAGAGGTGCAACGAGGACAGCAACCCGGGTGATGATGATAGGAACGGACAACAGCTTTGGTTCACGCAGAACGGTGCGGCAAGCAACGATGGTGATGGGAACTGAGCAGGTCAACGATGATGAGGATGTAACAAGGAATGACACAGTGGCAGGAATGGTGGCTATAAGGATCTTCATGTTGGAACGGTGCAGTGAAGGAGGGAAGCAGGGTTGGCGTGGAGCAGCGGAAGCATGGAAACAATGGGTCGGTGAAGATGAATACAGTGGCCGTGTAGGAAGTTGAGTTGAAGATGACAATCACGGGGATGGTAGGGGAGGAAAATCGTAATAGTGCAACAAGCTAGGTTGGAAGATGATGATGGTAGAGGCGGCGGTCAATGAAGGAGCTAGGGGTTTTTTTTTCGGTAATATGAGAAGAGAGTATCTCCAATCAGGATCAAAAGCAAACACAAATATCAAAGAAAATGGAAACGAGGGTGGCTCTCTCTGATCCGAGGAGAGAGCTCGGGTTTTCTCTTCAAGGTCTTTTTTCTAGGGTTTTTCTAGGGTTCTTTTTCTCCCGTATTTTTTCTGTGGTTTTCTTTCTTTTTTTTCTACAGAATGGCTAGGAACCCTTTTTATTATTGCTGTTTTTATTTATTTTAAGAAAGAAAATAATAGTTTTAATGCCTCCAACCCATAATTACGAGCCTTTTATTTTTGTTTGACCATTCCTTCTTCTCCCTTTTTGGTTTATTTCCTTTTCCTCTTTTTTTTTTAATTTTATTTTTGGTAATTAACTTCAATTCCTTGATCATTTCCTTGATTCTTTCTTTTATTCATTTATTTTCTTCTTGGCAACAAATCCCTTTTGGTCAACTCTTTGATTTAATTTTTTTTTTAAAAGAAGGTTACATGATGTGCATGGAATTGCATGGAAAAACATTGACGTTTTTTTATTATTATTTTTTATTTTCTTTGCTTTTTTTGTCAAATTTTTTTAATTAAAGTTTTTCGGACAAAATTCGGTGTCTACAGCTGCCCCTCTTTGCACATTGCTGAGAATCAGGAATAGGGCAAAGACTTTAGACAACAATTTTGTCTGAAGTCATTTTTCTATTTTTTTATTTTATTATTTTTTTGGAAAATTCAATTTTGATTCTCGAAAATAATACCTTGACTCCATACCAAGGCTCGATTCGCTGTGAAAAAGTGAATTCGATTTTGAAACACATGATACCTTGACTCCATACCAAGGTTCGATCCACTGTGAAAAAGTGAATTCGATTTTGAAACACATGATACCTTGACTCCATACCAAGGTTCGATCCACTATGAAAAAGTGAATTCGATTTTGAGACACATGATACCTTGACTCCCTATCAAGGCTCGATCCACTGTGAAAAAGTGAATTCGACTTTAAAACACATGATACCTTGACTCCATACCAAGGCTCGATCAACTTTGAAAAAGTGAATTCGATTTTGAAACACATGATACCTTGACTCCATACCAAGGCTCAATCCACTTCAAAAAAGTGAATTCGAATTTGAAACACATGATACCTTGACTCCCTACCAAGGCTCGATCCCTACCAAGGCTCGATCCACTTCGAAAAAGTGAATTCGATTTTGAAAAACATGATACCTTGACTCCCTACCAAGGCTCGATCCACTATGAAAAAGTGAATTCGATTTTGAAAAACATAATACCTTGACTCCCTACCAAGGCTCGATCCCCTTTGAAAAAGTGAATTCGATTTTGAAACATAATACCTTGACTCCCTACCAAGGCTCGATCCACTGTGAAAAAGTGAATTCGATTTTGAAACACATGATACCTTGACTCCCTATTAAGACTTGATCCACTTTGAAAAGCTGAATTCGATTTTGAAACACAATACCTTGACTCCCTACCAAGGCTCGATCCACTGTGAAAAAGTGAATTCGATTTTGAGACACATGATACCTTGACTCCCTACCAAGGCTCGATCCACTTCGAAAAAGTGAATTCGATTTTGAAACACATGATACCTTGACTCCCTACCAAGGCCCGATCCACTATGAAAAAGTGAATTCGATTTTGAGACATAATACCTTGACTCCTTACCAAGGCTTGATCCACTATGAAAAAGTGAATTCGACTCTAAAACATAATACCTTGACTCCCTACCAAGGCTCGATCCCCTTTGAAAAAATGAATTCGATTTTGAAACACAATAGCTTGACTCCCTACCAAGGCTCGATCCACTGTGAAAAAGTGAATTGGACTTTGACACATAATACCTTGACTCCCTACCAAGGCTCGATCCATTGTGAAAAGTGAATTCGATTTTGAAACACAATACCTTGACTCCCTACCAAGGCTCGATCCACTTCGAAAAAGTGAATTGGATTTTGACACATAATACATTGATTCCCTACCAAGGCTCGATCCACTGTGAAAAAGTGAATTCGATTTTGAAACATAATACCTTGACTCCCTACCAAGGCTCAATCCACTTCGAAAAAGTGAATTCGATTTTAAAACACATGATACCTTGACTCCCTACCAAGGCTCGATCCACTTCGAAAAAGTGAATTCGATTTTGAAACATAATACCTTGACTCCCTACCAAGGCTGGATCCACTATGAAAAAGTGAATTCGATTTTGAAACATAATACCTTGACTCCCTACCAAGGCTCGATCCACTTCGAAAAAGTGAATTCGACTTTGAAACACATGATACCTTGACTCCCTACCAAGGCTCGATCCACTTCGAAAAAGTGAATTCGATTTTGAAACATAATACCCTGACTCCCTACCAAGGCTTGATCCACTATGAAAAAGTGAATTCAATAAGAGAAATTTTGTTTTTTTTTTTTAGAGAATTCACATATTTGGAACAAAGAAAATATTCCATGATTCACAAAAATTTTGAGATTCGCATCTAGAAAAACTTGAAGATTTACATCCTAAGAAATTTGCATCTAGACTTGAAGATTCACATTCTAAGAGTTTCACATCTTGATTTGAAAATTCACATTCCAAGAGTTTCTCATCTTGACTTGGAAATTCACATCCTAAGAGTTTCCCATCTTGACTCGGAAATTCACATCTCAAGAGCTTCACATCTTGACTCAAAGATTCGCATTCTAAGAAACTCACATCTTAAATGTAAGATTCACATCCTGATTGGAAGATTCGCATTCTAAGAGTTTCTCATCTTGACTTAAAAGTTTACATTCTAAAAGTTTCGCATCTTGACTCAAAGATTCGCATTCTAAGAGATTTACATCTTAGCTGGAAGATTTGTATTCTAAGAGATTCACATCTTGACTCAAAGATTCGCATTCTAAGAGATTTACATCTTAGCTGGAAGATTTGTATTCTAAGAGATTCACATCTTGACTAGAAGATTCACATTCCAAGAGTTTTGCATTTTGACTCAAACATTCACATCCTAAGAGTTTCACATCTTGACTTAGAGTTTCTCATCCTAAGTGTTCATTGGTTTTGTAAGTTGAATCTAGAAGATCTAAGTCTTATCATGCATCAATTTTACAATGAGGCCAACTAAATCACATTTACTCATAAGCTAATTTCATTAGGCTTGAAACGACCTAACAATGCCAGTGACATTAGACTTAAACTCTTGTTATGACTGCACCATTTTTCTTTAAAGAAAATGTTCTTACTCTTTAAGGAACAACTAACCCCATTGCATTCCTTATTCATTCATTTTCATTTTTTTTCTTTTATTTTTTCAATGATGCAAATGCAAAATGCATGCCCTTAAAAAAAATCTATCACAATGATGATAAATGCAAATGCTTTCTTGGAATATGCCCCAATGTAATAGTTAAAAACCATGATGCATGTGTCTTTTATAATGATGTGAATGCCTAAATGAAAGAAGTCTCCTTTTTCTCAAAATTTCTCTCTTTTTTGTTGATGTCGAAAATCCATGGCTTTCTTCATTAGGATCGTTTCTTCTTCTCACAAAGATTCTCTTCTTTATTTCCGATCTCGTTCGTAGAAGCACATATGTCAGTTACATTTATCATTCTTGCTTTCTTTTTTGCATATGGCCTTTTGTCATCTTTAGAATCTTTCCTAAAGTAATGCCAAAGATTTTTATGTATAATTGTCATTTATTTATTATCATTCCGATTCCATGACAAATCCAATTCAGTCACCAATTTCCTCAATCCATTTTGGGAAAGTATGAACATTAGAAAGCCCGGGAGAATAGAGAAATGTAGGAACAAACTTGATAAAGTATAATAAGAAATTGGATAATTCAAAGTGGATAACAATGATAGATTCTCAATTAAGAACTGGATAATTTAGAGCAAACGACAATGATAGGTTCTCAATGAAAAATCAGACAATTTTGACAAACTAGTCAGGATTCTTTGAAAAATCTATTCAATTGACATTCTCGATCAAATTGAGTTACCCCTACACCATGAGATTCTCAAATGATGCTGGTTCTCCTTATGTCAAAACATCTTCCCAAATCTTCAACTAGATTATCATTCTTTTAACTCAAACCGCCTTTTCGGGTTTTCAATTTGAGCTTCCCCCTTTTATCCTTCTTTTCTTTTTTCCTTTCTTTTTTTCTTTTTTGTCTTTTCTTTCTTTTTTTTTTCATTTTCTCATTCATTCTTTTTTTTTCAACTTCACTAATATTCCCAACAAACAATTCGCAATCTTGTTGTTTCTTGATGGCATCATAAGTATGTCCAAGTTCAATGCATGATTCTCCAATTTCAAGTATTCACATTTGATCAAAATGGACTTTTAAGGCACGTAATGTAGGCTCTGGTGATGGGTTATGAAAAAAATGGATATAATCAGGCTCAAAATTTGTTTCTTTAAGGGTCAAAAACCAAAGGATCATTTATCATGCAAAGCATGCTTGCTGCTTTGCCTTAATTGATTTTTATTTTCATCATTTTCTCTTCTTCTTCCATTTTTCTTTTTCTTTCTTTTTTTTTACAACTTTTCATTTTCACCCCTCTTTTTTTTTTTTACAAGAGGACTCCAACACCAAAAGGTATTTTCTCTTGAGATTTTTCATAACTCATAACCTGAATTTCTTCATTTGTCGACTGGTTTTTTTTTTTTGCAAAATTTGCCCCTCAATGTGAAGGGTGATCCTTGGTGGGTTTGTTTTGAAAAATCATAATAGGCTCATGGGGGTGGCAAATGGATAATTTTACTCATGCACGAAGGATAGATCAAAGACAGCCATTTCTCATCTCAAATGTAAATATTCTTATTGAAGAACATTTATTGAACAAGAACAACAAAATGGATACAAGAGCTTCACTTCTTTCTCATTTCATGCGATTTTAACTTCTCTTGATAGGAGCTATCTCTTTATTGCTTCAACAATTTTAGCAATTTAAGGGACAAGAATGATCACTGACTGACTTTGCCAATAAAAATAGAATTTTCAAAATAAAATCCCAGACTATCGTCATAATTGACTGCTCATTCATTTTTTGGAAGTTAAGTGTGGCTGAAATACAAAGAGATGAAAACAAAGATCTGTATGGAAGAGGATATGTAGTGCAAATGCATTTGTCATTTTATTCAAATGATAATAGATAAACTAGCCCATGCATAAAAATTTCCCCAAAGCTTATGGGCGTAAGCATTTAAGGAATTTCATTACTTTATAATAAGAACTCAAAAGTGACAAAAACTTTGACCTTTCCTCATAGAACACTTATCCTCCAAAATCTATGCCTTTTTGCAGTGAAAGGTTCCCACCAACATTTTACTTTTCCTTCTTATCAAAATTTAGCAAGCCAACATTGATCAAACTCTGCACCTTGTATTTAAAAGCAGGGCAAGTTTCTATGGAGTGGCCTACATTCCCACAATGATAGTCACATCGAGCAGTGGCATCATACCATTTAGGATATGGAGGTTTTAATGGTTCTAGATAACCAGGTGCAACAAGATTATCTCTCACCAATTGTGGAAATAACTCTATATAGGTTATAGGAATTGGGTCCACAGAGATTCTCCCTTGATTGTTCCTCACCCTTTTTTGACTACCCACCGGTTTGTTTGATTGAGTAGGGACTTGAAAATTTGATTGCCAACTTGGGTGATAAACAAAAGGATTATGGGTAGTGTTGTCTATAGTTGGATAATAAGGATATGGGGAATGTGCAGTATAGGGTTGAAAAGGAACGAAACTCCTTGGTGGTTGATTTTCAATGGTAACAGCTTGTGTTTCTCCCTCCTTCCTCTTATTTGCCCCAACTCTATTTGAAGCAGAAGCATCCTCAATTTTACCACTCTTAATGGCATTCTCTATCATTTCTCCAGAAATTACCAATTCAGCAAATTTTTTTTGTAGCACTCCCCACAAGCCTATCATAATACGGTGATGGCAACGTATTGACAAACAATACTGTGGTTTCCTTCTCAGTAAGGGGAGGCTGCACTTGAGATGCGAGGCCCCTCCACCTATTGGCATACTCCTTGAAACTTTCAGAAGGCTTCATTTCCATATTTTGCAAAGACAATCTATCTGGTGCCATGTCAGTCATGTGCTTATACTGGGATAAGAAGGCTTTTGCCAGGTTATTCCATTTGCGAACGTAACTCCGATCAAGCTGATTGTACCACTTGGCTACTGTTCCAGTTAAACTATCTTGGAAGCAATGGATGAGCAACTTATCATTATTTGTATACCCAGACATTTTTCGACAAAACATAGTGATGTGAGCTACTGGGCATGTGGTCCCATCGTATCTCTCAAATTCAGGTACTTTAAATTTCGGTGGAATTACTAGATCTGGGACCAAACTAAGCTCATTAGCATCTATATTTCCAAAGAAATCCATTCCTTCGATTGCCCTTAACCTTTCATCCAACAGTTCATATTTTTGTTGTGACTCGCCACTTTCTTTCCTCAACTTTTCTTGCTCCATGGGATCATGTAAATTTGGGACAACAATAGGATCAACAGGGCTAGATCTCGAGTGCTGTCCTCGGTCTGGTTGTTGATTCACAAAAACATGAGCTTGGGGATAAGCTCTTTGGGAAGTTTGAGTTTGAGGGGCTATAAACTCCAATGGGTACAGTAGATTCTCTCTCATAGGTTGAGGCTCATTTCCTGATCCTTCCGTGACCTCTTTGCCTTTCATCAAAGTCATCATCATCTCTATCATCTTCGACATTCGCTTCTGAGATTCTTCTTGAGATTTAGCTAGCTCTTGCTGAATTCTTTCTATCTTTTCCATTCGTTCAACATGTTCATTTTCCATGGCTTTGGCCTTTGATTGAGTACTATAACGATGTCAAATAAGTGGTTCAGAATGCAGTGGCTTCTTTATTTTGGCACCTCTGACATTTGTTTACCGCAATTTAGAGCATATTATTGTTTGAAATTGTGCCATAAAAGAAAAGACTATTAAAATCATCCCAATACGCTGGTGAGGATTTTAAAAATCTTAACTTTTTACTTCCAAAATTTGATGTCATTACTTATGATCACCAAAAATTTTCATAAGTGGGCACAAGATGAAATGTATGCATGCATGCTAAATGCATGTATGTGCATGAAATTCAATAGCTATTGCTCATGTAATGAGATGCATATATCAAGTTTAAAATCTTACAAAAACACCTTCTTTCTTTTAAAAAAAATGAAAATCTTTTTTTTAGAATATGCATGCTATTGAAATCACAAATAAAATTGAATGAGAAGGTTTTTATTTTTATTTTTATTTTTTTTTCACAATTTCAATATTCACTTTATTATATTTCCCATAAAGGTGTTACATAAAAGTATTCATTCATGTGTCATGATTTAAGGTAACCCCCACAAAAGGCTGGTATGGCTCTAGCTAAGGTTAGTTTCTCTATGGCTCAGTACATGCTTGGTTTAAGTCTCTAAAGGGTAAAAGGTTCTCAAATTGTTCCTTACTGGCGTCCACACTAGACTAGTAAGGCACCCCAATCCTCACCCATGACAGGCTACAAACGGAAAGGGTTCAACTTGAGTGAGAGTATTTCGCTTGCCATTGTGGAGGTTATCACCTCACGAGAGCAAAGGTACTATACTCTCTCCTAAAAGGGACAAACTCGGGTGTAGGGTTGATGTATGCAATGAATATGTCATGTAGGCAAAGGAACAAAATTTAAAGTGCATCACAACAAAATGCAAATGATAAAGATGATTCACACACATTTTTTTTGTTTGTATTTTTTTGTTTTTTTAATTGTTTTTTTTATGAAAAGTTTTATTAAATATTTATTAAGACCATTAACTAAGATTTTAGATAAAACATGATTAATCATGGTTCGACTCTCTAATGTCCCCAGTGGAGTCGCCAAGCTGTCGTAACGATATTCATCCGGGGACCCGATCGCTAGACGATTTTTGGAAAAACACAAAGAGGGGAGTCGCCACCAATCTTTTTTGGCTAGGTGTGATTGGCCACCTAAAATTATTTTATCTTTTTAATAAAATCTTAAAATTAATTAAGTTTTATAAAAAAAAATAATTTCTTGGTCTGCGAAAATAAGGTTTGGGTTCGGGAGTTCGGTTACGCATGGAGAAGGATTAGCACCCCCACAACGCCCGTTAAGAATGGCACCACTTAATCATATATTATCCCTTCGATCTTAGTTAAATGGTCTTAATTAAATATTTAAAAGAACTTTATTTATTTCGAAATCATTTTGTTATTTGTTTTATTTTTGAAATATTTAAATTTTATTTTTTATTTGTAATAAGTGAAAATCTTTTGTATTGAAAATTATTCTGAAGTACCCCAATACTTTTGGTAGCATTTCGTATAATTTCCTCACCTAGAGATTTCTTAAGAATCGCTACTTGCGATTTCTATAGAATCCCATCCTCGGGAGATTTGCACTTATTTTGGAGTTTCATGAATGCAAATGATGCAAACAAAGTAGATATGATGCACATGAGAAATATATTATTTTATTTTATTTTTATTATCTTTTATATTTATATTATTGCTTTTGAAATTTATTGATTTTATAAAATTTTATTTTTATTGAAAAAATCATACTAAATATTCCAATACGCTGGTAGCATTTAGCAGATCTCTCTCACCTAGAGATCAGTTAGGAATCACTACTTGTGAATTCCGTAACATCTCATCATCGGACATTATTTATATCTTATTTACTTTTAATTATTATTACTCTTTATTTCCGAACACATTTGCAATCTTGTTTATTTATTTGTTTAAAAATTATTTATTATTAGTTTATTTCATACAAGTTAATTATATTAGAAATCTTAATATCGAAGTAAAATTATTTGAATACCCCAATACGCTGGTAATATCCAAATAATTCATTTCGACCCTAAGGATTATCAAAGAATCACTACTTGTGATTTCTAAGAAATCCTATCATCGGGGATCCTTTTATATTTAAAATGTATATTCTTATTTATATTTGTTTTAATTTATTTATTTATTTTAATTCTTAGATTTTTATCTACTTAAAATTTATATTCCTATTCACTTACTATTACCTATTTTATATTCTTATTTTTATTATCATTTTTACTTGTTTTATTTTTTATTTATATAGGGCAATTTTTGATATCGAGATAAAGTCGATTAAATGTCCCAATACGCTGGTGACATTTAAGGATTTTATCTAGATCCTAAGGATTGTCAAAGAATCGCTATTTGCGATTTCTAAGAAATCCTATCATCGGAAATTCCTTTAAAATTTTATATTTTTTATTAATTTCATTATTTTAGTGTTTTATAAAACTTTCTTTTCATATTTTGTTCATTTATTCTTTATTTACTTTTATCTCTTTTTTTTTAATGATTCATAGCTATATATATATATATATATATATATATTTAATATATGCAAACAAGAATCACCAAAGTGCTTCAAAAGAAGCAAAATATCCATTAAAATTCTTTAGAAACCTGACAAGCTAGTTTTTATCACCTAAAAAAAACGTGTGTATATATATCCCTTATTACTTTATTCTCTTTTCTTTAATATATGCAATCAAGTATCACAAAAGTAAGAACAAAAGAAGCAAAATATACCTTAATATCCTTTAGAAACCTGACAAGCTAGTTGGCGTAGAAACAACATGCATGCAGAAAGTGATAATGCTATGCAGCCGTAGCAAGCAAGGACACGGGCAGTGCAAGGGAGCTGACACACGATTCAGGCACTGGTGTAAGGCTGAAGCAGCTGTGGTGGAGGCGAAATGCAGCAAAATGGTGGTGGCGTTGCAGACAATCGCAGCAGAGATGCAGAGCAGTGGGGATGTTCTTGAACTTTCTTTCCCGTTTGTCTTTTTCCACGTTAGTTTCAGCTTGGTTTGACCTTCCTAGTCGTCAGCCCTGTCTTCCTCCAGTATCCATTCCTGTCACGGTTTTGCTTAGCTCTTGTTCAAGTACAGGATGCCAACGGCTTGGTGGTGGCTCGGGCTTGCAGACAGCTAGCATACAGGGATGAATGATGGTGAACGCAGCAGAAGACAATGGATAGAAACCCACACTCAGCAACAGCTTCGAGCAGCGGTGGGACTGGCGGCAGCAGGAAATTGAACGTATGTAGGTAGAGGCGTGTTTGCTGCTGCAGGGGACACGTAACAGAGCAGCTTGTTGATGCAAGTGGCAGCAGCTTGCTACGATGGCAGGATACAAATAGAAGGATGCGGCACTACTGGGCGTTCAAGGTGGTTGAAGATGAAGCAGCAGCACGCGATAACGATGAGGTAGGGCGATGCAGGGCTATGAAGTTGAATAAGCGGTGCAGCAATGAAGATGATGATGCTGATGCAAGCTCGGCAAGGAGACAATACAGCAGATGGGGATGCCTGCGAGAGGTGCAACGAGGACAGCAACCCGGGTGATGATGATAGGAACGGACAACAGCTTTGGTTCACGCAGAACGGTGCGGCAAGCAACGATGGTGATGGGAACTGAGCAGGTCGACAATGATGAGGATGTAACAAGGAATGACACAGTGGCAGGAATGGTGGCTATAAGGATCTTCATGTTGGAACGGTGCAGTGAAGGAGGGAAGCAGGGTTGGCGTGGAGCAGCGGAAGCATGGAAACAATGGGTCGGTGAAGATGAATACAGTGGCCGTGTAGGAAGTTGAGTTGAAGATGACAATCACGGGGATGGTAGGGGAGGAAAATCGTAATAGTGCAACAAGCTAGGTTGGAAGATGATGATGGTAGAGGCGGCGGTCAATGAAGGAGCTAGTGGTTTTTTTTTTCGGTAATATGAGAAGAGACTATCTCCAATCAGGATCAAAAGCAAACACAAATATCAAAGAAAATGGAAACGAGGGTGGCTCTCTCTGATCCGAGGAGAGAGCTCGGGTTTTCTCTTCAAGGTCTTTTTTCTAGGGTTTTTCTAGGGTGCTTTTTCTCCCGTATTTTTTCTGTGGTTTTCTTTCTTTTTTTTCTACAGAATGGCTAGGAACCCTTTTTATTATTGCTGTTTTTATTTATTTTAAGAAAGAAAATAATAGTTTTAATGCCTCCAACCCATAATTACGGGCCTTTTATTTTTGTTTGACCATTCCTTCTTCTCCCTTTTTGGTTTATTTCCTTTTCCTCTTTTTTTTTTAATTTTATTTTTTGGTAATTAACTTCAATTCCTTGATCATTTCCTTGATTCTTTCTTTTATTCATTTATTTTTTTCTTGGCAACAAATCCCTTTTGGTCAACTCTTTGATTTAATTTTTTTTTAAGAGAAGGTTGCATGATGTGCATGGAATTGCATGGAAAAGCATTGACGTTTTTATTATTATTTTTTTTATTTTCTTTGCTTTTTTTCTCAAATTTTTTTTAATTAAAGTTTTTCGGACAAAATTCGGTGTCTACAATATTCAGTCTGGGTTGAGTTGAGCTGAGCTCGAGCTTCAATTTTGATTTTTGATCAAGTTTAAAAATTTTGCCTAAACCCATTAATTGCATCTGATATTTTTGTTCAAACCCAACAAAATATCAGGCGAACATTCGGGCTTGAACAAATAACCTGTCTTTGAGCAAGTCTAGTACTATGTGAAACTTTTTTGTTTTCAGCTTGCAGTTTCATTTCTAGTGTCGAAGTGCCATTTGAAGCTTTATTACTTCAAGCTTGATAACATTAATATTGCTTTAACTTCTAAATAACTATTTCAAACACATTTTTTGAAGTTATAAAAAAAACTATGGCAAAAAAAAATTCAATTGAGTTGGAAAAACATATCGAATACCAAAAAAAAAATCTTATCTTTAAAAAATAAAATAAAAAATAAATGTTGATTTTGCAATATCACCCGGGTAATAATCTAGTATTTCAAATTTTGAGCACTAGTGCTCAAAACTAGTACATTTCTAGGTTCCTAAATATTATTTCAAAGAAACATCCCAAACAATCCGAGTTAAATTTCCCAATTTTAAATCTTTATTAGTGCAATTAAATTTAGAGGTGCAAGTGAATTGAACATGAATGAACATTATACTATATTCGTGTGTACATTTATTTTTTTGATGCTATTCATGTTCAGTTTGCATTCATTAAACTCGTTCATAAATATTAACAAATATGTTCACTAATATGTGTTTTAAAATATTAAATGAACATATTTACAAATATGTATTCATGAACATTAAACAAATATATTCATGAACGTTAAATGAACATGATTATGAACACTAAAAAAAAATATATATATATATATATATATATATAAATAAATTGTATTCAATTAATATATATGATGCTAAATTACAAAATCTTACATAAACATGTATGATTGATAATTACATATTAAAATAACTTAATAACCATGTAATTAAAAATTTATTATTATCAAATAGCAAACGAACACTAAATGATATGTTAAAAACGAGTTTTAAGCAAACTTTAAAAGAGTTTCTTCGTAAACATAAATGAAAGAGCTAAACTTATATCACTACAAAAAAATGAACCTTTAGAAATGGAAAATTTCGTCGCTGATAGTTAAATTCCGTCGCTGATGGTCTTCAGCGACGGATTACAGATAAAACTTTTCTATTAAAAAAATCGATGTCGTTGAAGCTCACTCCATCGCTAAAACTTCATTTCCATCGACAATTCTGTCGCTAATTAGCAATGGAATTTTTTTACATCAACGACAGATTTTATGTCATTAGTGACGAAAAATTCTGTCGCTAAAAACATAATTTCATTTTTTAAGTTACATGAAAATCCGTCGTTAAAGGGAATCAACAACGGAATTTCTATCGCTAATAGTTTATTATTTTTTATTTTATAAAAAAATCCATCGATGATAGTTTGTTATTTTTGTTAATTCAATAAATATTCTGTCACTAAAGACCATTAACGACGAAAATTCCGTCGCTAATGTGATGAATTCCGTCGTTAATGTTATGAATTCCGTCGCTTATTTGATAAATTTTTTCACTTATTTGACAGATTTTGTTGCTAATTTCTATGAATTTTGCCAAAAAAATGTTCTAGAATTTTTGGAATTAATTATTTATATTTATATAAAGAGAGAGAGAGAGAGAAAGAGAAACATTTAAAGCATTCAAATATACTAATATAAAACATTTAAAATAAACCTAATATTTATACTTAAATCCATAAACATTATCTTAAAATATATTAACTAAAAGACCTCCTCTTCAACATCATTATCACCACCACCACCAGCACCTCATCATATCATTATCATCATTATCATCTGTAAGTAAAAACAAAAAACAAAAACAAAAGCATAAGCATTAAAGTTTATCATATAAAAAAAATTAGCAGCATAAACATAAAAAAAGGGAAAAAATAGAAGGAATGAGGGATAAAGAAGAAAAACTAAGAAAAAAATGAAAAGATAGACAAACAAAGAAGTTAGGGAGGAGTGAAGAGGATAGAAAATGGAGAATATATAGAGGCTTTGGCGCTCATAACAGAGAAATTTTCGATGGAATTACCGACGGATTTTCGATGGAAATTCCGTCGCTAATACTATGTCGAAATATTTCCCGCTATAGCTGAGGCGAGGAAAATTCAAAAAATTAGAATTAGCAACGGAATTTCTGTCGCTAATATTAGTTCGAAATATTTCCCACTATGGTGGAGGCGGCAAAAATTCAAAAAATTGGAATTAGCGACAGAATTAGCGATGAAAATTTCCGTCGCTAATACCAATTTTTTAATTTTCGTATTAAATAATCAGCGACGGAATTTTCCGTCGCTGAAAAGAATCAACAACGGAATTTTCCCTCATCGAAAAGCATCAACAACGGAATTAGTGACAATAAATTTCGTCGCTGATGCCTTAAATTATGAAAAAAATAAAAATATAAATAAATTTTCTTTTTTAAGCATCAGCGACAGAATATTCTGTCACTAATTTCGTCGCTAGAAAGCAATAGTGACGGAATTAGCGACGAAAAATTTTGTCACCGATGCCTTAAATTCAAAAAAATAAAAATATATAAAAAATAAATTTTTTTCATTAAGCATCAACGACGGAATTTTTCGTTGCTAATTCCGTCGTTGATGAGTTTTAGTGATGGAATTAGCGATGGAAAATTCCATCGCTACTGCTTCAAATTTTAAAAAATAAATAAATAAATAAATTTGGATCAATTGAAATTAGCAATGGAAATTTTGTCGCTAATTTAGGCGCTAAATGAACAGTAGCTTCCCGCCACATTTAGTGACGGAATTAGCGACGGAAAACGCTCCATCGCAAATTACCTACAGAATTCCGTTGCTAATTCTATCACTAATTCCGTCACTAAGTAAAAAATATTTTTCGTCTCTAATCTATCGCTAATCCGTCGCTGAAAGTCATTCTTCTTGTAGTGTATTCACGATCATTTGTTAAGATTTATAAACAAACAAAATCCAAATATATTCCCTAAATATTTGTTGAACATTTTTTTCATTTACACTCCCTAATTAAATTTAGTCCACCAAGAACTAGTTTGGATAAGTGGTGAGATTAGCTGCGGAGGTATTGAAAATAATGAAAAGACACTTAAAGATATATCTTATTTAATAAATAATCAATAAAATTTAAAAGCAAGGGCACGAGGATAATTTTACTATTCTTTTATTTTGTCTTACATGCTCCCAACGGCATGCACTGGAGACCACTAGCCTCCCAAACTAAGTCCAAGTAAACGAGGATAGAATGAAATAACTAAATAGTCATAATGACAAGATGCTATCAACTTTAGGCCCCATTTGCTTGCATGGGTAGCTTCAATGTAATGCAAGTGTAGCTCTTATAGTTACCAGATCGGTTTTTGCAAGACTGGTCTTTGGCAAGACAGTTCTGGCGAAGTTAAGGGCATTCTCACCACTCTACATCCCCTCCCACCAGCTCAAACAGATTGGACCAAAAGGGGTGGAGATAGTTAATCGGATGTTTATTTTTAGTGCACCAGTAAAGGGAAAGCAATATGTAGGCATACTAAAGTTCAATTTGCCGAATATAAGTTTAGCAGTAAATCTTCCATAAGAAAGCCTAATTAAGAAATATAGAGGAATGATCAGTAATGCCTCTAACCCAATGAAATCATGTATTAATATGATAATCTCCTATAACTCTGTGTCATAGCTCAAAGAACACTCCTCCACAATGGAATTTAAAAAATAGAGGTGCATCTTAACTCATCTTTCATCATAAAAAAGAGAAATGACAAAAAAAGCAAACATGTTTATAGAGGACTATGATGGGTGACATGTCAACAAAACTACATGGCAGCAATTAGAACAACTGCACACACCATAATGCACTCAAAACCTTATTGAGAATTCAGGATAAGTGCCATGAAGGAAAAAAAATGCCAAATTCAGCTTCCTCAACTGGCATTTGGCAGCTTAATTCATCTTGTGATAATATTCGTTTTCAAAATTTATTGATTATGCACTGTATGCATCCATCTTTGAAAGATACAATTAAAACCAAGAACCTTATCCATCTTTGAAAGATACAATTAAAACCAAGAACCTTTCTCCTTCCACAACAGTTCATGTCAGTTTCTTTGTTTAATTCAGTTTTTTCCACTCACAAGTTGTAAAGTGAGATTAAACAAGAAAAAACTCAGATTTGGGATCACAGACTTGCTTTTAGGAAACTCAACAAGCAAAATTGGAATGAGAGAGGAGAAAGACTAGATTAAAAAATAATAGCATCTGAGTCACTAAGTCATTTCCTGGACATAAATAATGCTGGAAAAATATTTAGCACAACAAAGTTTTCCACTTTGCTCTATAAACCCTACAAAATGCAGAACAAGTCTAAATGCTTCTCTAAATACATTTTAATCTGAAATACTAGGAACATAGTTAAATTCTTCAAAATCTAATATAGAATGCACCGATGTAACATATGCCTCGAAGCATAATACTAGAAGTTGAATATTAGCATATATTGCACGCAAAAGCAGCCATAAAACAAGTTTAAGATCATCATCATGCACAATATGCCACAATCCATCTAGTAACTTAAATTATTTCCCCACTTTCTCTTTTCCTTTAAGACTTTCTAACATCTCAGAACCCCTTCAATTTTCTTTGTTAAGACCATCCAGCTTGTTTTGGAACACCTTTGCCATAACAGATACTATGCAGTGGATTCAAAAACTGACATTTGAAGAACAGTTGACTCATCCATGTAAGCAAGTAAATTACTGGTGATTTAAAAGTAAAGATCAAATCGCTGGATACATTATCTTCAACTTATTAATCCATGAACCTAATCCATAAAATTGTCTAATTACCATTTGTTGTTGTACAAAACAACAATAAAGATATGCTGACGTAAATGGTCGTAATCTGTCTCCACGTGTCCTCCAGAAGCTTCTGTAAAATAGTAAAAAGTCAGAGGGACGCAGGGGTGGTTCCCTGCGTAGACACTCCGATGCTTAAGTCAGCCCTCAGTTCTTAGGTATTGGGAAACGTAAAAGCCAGTCGTTAGAAAAAGTCCAGAATAGAATTATACATGGGGCCTATTTATAGGCGAATATTCAAGATTTGATACCAAGAGTTTGTTTCCCAATAGGATGCATCTTCCGTGGATCTCGGAGTCAACACGAGCCTGTCGCCGGCGAGAGACCCTATGGCGCGACACCTTACCGGGCGGCAGAGGCCTCTCGCCAGGCGAGAGGCGAGTGGCCACGTACCGCCTTCGCGATAGAGGGAGTCTGTCGCAGGCTAGCTTCTCTCGCTGTAGGCCGCGTGTCCCAATGACCGTGTGCCGCGTGGGGCCTCCAATGATCTTTGGGCTTGGCCCAGTGTAGATGGACTTTTGCCATATCAATTGCTCCCCAGTCTCTTGTTGGATTATTCCAATCAAGAGAGTATAAATATGTGTCCTTGGGCCTTTATCCACTATGAATAGTTTTTCTGGTTTTTGTGATTTTTCTTTGGTATATACTTTTTTCTTTTCTTGTAGGTGAAAAGCTTTATTCTGCGGGAGGCGTGATCTACCGAGACGTTTGGCCTTCTATGTCGCAACTATATAAAGCCGCTGGGGGCCACCGAAAAGGGCTAAGAGAAAACCTCTGAAACAGCAGTCTGTCGCCGATTTCCGACTCTCTCGCTAAAACAGTCTATCGCCAGCAGAAGTCTTTCGCTCCTCGAAGTGTCAGTAAGTATTCATCTGTCGTTTATCTTGTCTCCCGCGCGGTCTTTATGTCTTCCGCAGGTGTTTCACCTATAGGTCTGTCGTATTTGGTCTGTCGCCAATAAGTCTGCCGCAGGTCCCTGTTAGTAGGTCTGCCGCAGGTCCCTGTTAGTAGGTCTGCCGCAGGTCCCTTGCCAAATAGGTCTGCCGCAGGTCCTTTGCCAATAAGTCTGCCGCAGGTCCCTTGCCAATAGGTCTGCCGCAGGTTGTCTGCCGCCCCTCTTTATTATTTATCCTTTCTTTTATTATGTCTTCACAGCGTCCGGGTAAATTTCTTAGGAAAGGCGGTGTTGAATGCACACTGACGAATGCGGACTTAGAGGATTTCAATACTCGTTTTCCTCTTCCCTCTGGTTACAGTTATAGACTTCCAGCTAGTGGGGAATTTTCACCTGATCTAGTTAGGGATGGGGTAGCGGTGCATAAAGCGTCTTTATTTTTCGGTTTCCGTTTTCCGTTGCCCGAGTTTGGTATAGCGTTCCTTAGATACAAAGATATAGTTCCTTGCCAACTTCATCCTCATGCATGGGCTCAGATAGTAGGATTTTCGGTGGTTTGCCATAGCTTAGGTATTATTCCTACTGTCCCCCTTTTGAGTGCTTTTTTCAGAGTTCGGGGTCTGTAAGGACTAATAACTTTTTCCCTCCAACGGTTAACGGTTGACGATTTTCCCGATAACAAGATCTTTTCTGACCTTCCAAATAAGTTGCGAAATTTTGAAAGTGAGTGGGTCGTCGTCCAAATTCCAAACGATCTGCGAATCCGCACTGCATGGAACCGTGATACTAGCAACCACTTGAGGCGCTCAGAAAGGTTTAAAGTAGAGATCCTAAAAGACCAGTTTAGTGAACCTATACGACGAATTTGTTCTATCGGGGAACGTAATTTATTTTCCCTTTTGACTTTAGAGAACATTATAGCGGCTGGTTGGGGAGTAAGCCGAGCTGTTTCCGGGACTTCGACTGTCCCCTCTGGCCTTCCAATTGGGTTGTGTGTGCCCGATGCCGGTCCTAGTCAACCGACCAGTATTCCTACAGTTGAGACCTCTAACCCTTTAGGTCGCCCTGTGGATGAGTCTTCTCCGGATTCGAGAGACGAAACACCTGAGGTTGAGGGTACCAGTGGTCCATTAGAGGAGGATCTTGAATGGGCTCAGGGCAACGTTTTTGGGAGCCCTTTTGTTGATTTCCCGGCGGATCCTAATTTGGATAACTTAGAGGATCTTGGTGATCTTATAGGTTTCCTTTTTTCTATACTTTATATATCCATGTGTGTGGTATTTTGGGTTTTAGGTTCGTTAATTGTTTCTCCTGGTATTATGCAGGTATGGACTTTCGTGGTGCTATGCGCAGAAGGGAAGCCAATGCTTCTGCCCGAATGGCTCCTCCTCCTCAGCAACAGCCACAGGTCGGGGCTTCAGCTTCCAGACATCCTCGTATGTCTACCCTTCCTCCTCCTACCGGCGGACCTAGCCACACTGTGCAAGAGGCTGGGAGGAACAAGTGAAAGAGGCCCCTTGTCCGCGACCGTAGCTCAGACGATCAAGGGAGCTCTGGGTCACAGAGGAGCGAGTCGGCCCGACGAGAAGGTGCTTCTCATGCCAGCGAGGATCGGTCGGCCCCCCGTCAGCCTAGGCGCAAATTTAGGAAGAAATTGATTATTGAGGCCTCGATGCCCTCAAGACCGATATTGCCCAAGGTAGCTAATCCCACTTTGAAGCGCTACGTGGTCGATAGTGGAGTTGTCGTAGATGGCGAGGACTTCCAGACCTATCCCGGGGTAAATGATAATGACAGCATTGAGGAGCCTGGGATAGCGTCTCGTCTGGTATGGAGCACCATTCTTCCTCGTGACGAGGCAGCGCTGTTTCCTAATTTGACGGAAGCCGAGAACAACTCTGACTATCTTGCGATGAAGGTGATAGCATCGTGTTTATGTGTTAGTTATATTTTTCTTTTTCCTTTGTCGGGTTTTTAAGTTATTTTTGTTCTCCTGTTTTTTCAGTCGGCTCAGCAAACCGCGGCTGTTAATGCTCGTCATAGGGCTCTCAGGGAGAAGGCTGAAAAAGAAATTGGTGAGCTCCGAGAGACGAAGATGGTGCTTCAGAACGAGGTCATTCAATTGCGTCCCTATGTTGGTAAGGTTGAGGGATTGGAGAGGAAGAATGCGGAACTTGAGCTCAGGTTGAAGGAGGAACAGGCTAAGGTGGCCTCCCTTCAGGGATTTCAAGACGCCTACGACAAGGCGATGGAGGATCGGGACGCCATGAGGAGGGAACGGGATGAGACCGCCGATGAGCTGCACGATTTGTTGGACCGACAAAAAGAGGTTCGGGCCGAGGCTGTTCGCGAATACCGCCTGTCTCAGCACTGCTATGAAAAGAAAGAAATGCTTGCGGCGGGGTTCATCAAGTACGGCTTCTACTTAGCCCGTTCTTGGTTAGAGAAGAACCGTCCTAATGAGTCTTTTCCCGAACTTCTTTTTACTGAAGAGGCCCAGTATTATGAAGCTCCCTCCTGGACCAAATACGAACCCGACTCATTAAGTCCGGAGGATTATATAGAGATGGGAGCTACAGATAACCTGGATAATCTCGAGGGTCCATGGCCTCCTCGACGGCCACGTAGCCATCCTGAGCCTACTGGGCTACGCGACCAATCCGGGCCGTCAGTGATGCATGATGAGCCCGAACCGATCGAGGCGGGCGACCAACCTGAGTCCATCGAAGCGTTGGTAGGGCTGGACGACGACGACTTCCAAATTTCAGACTCTGCAGCCGCTGATCCTGTGTCAGATAGTGTGGCTGTGATTGATCTTTTAAGTAGTGCCCCCTCTCTCGGGATGGCCTCTTCAGTTCCTCAAGAGCTTGATTCCTCGATTCTTCACACTTCTGATCTTCCGGTTGTTGGAGACTCTTAGCTGGACGACCTTGTCCTTAACCTAGATTAGGGTGTTTTGCATTTCCTTTTGTTTGTTTTACTCAATGTAAAGATTCGTTATTCAATGAAAAGTACAGTTGCTTTCTGTGGTTTTTTTTATTTTATATATATATATATATATATATATCACAAAACTTGACAGAACAACATTAAGGTGTCAGTAATTAGTAACAAAACTTGACAGAACAACATTAAGGTGTCAGTAATTAGTAAGCTTTATTTTACACCATACTGCTCCCCAAGTTTTGTTTTGAGACGGTGTTATAGTCCAAGGTTGAACTTTGTCTTGGGCATTTTGCGCACCCTTAAATTTGATCAGCAAATAAGCAAAAATATACATATTTAATTATAGAACAGATGTATTGTAACATACCTCTTAACGGCATTTTCGCGTGTCCATTTTGTCTTATCGTTCAAGGACTTATTTCTGCCGCTTTCGCGTTTTTGCCGCTTATGGTTTTATTTGTGCTTTTTTCGCGTATTCTTCTCGCTCAGGGACTTATGTCTGTCGGGTTTACGGTCTTATTTATGCCCATTTCGCGTATTCTTCTCGCTCAGGGACTTATTTCTGCCGGGTTTACGGTCTTATTTATGCCCATTTCGCGTATTCTTCTCGCTCAGGGACTTATTTCTGTCGGGTTTACGGTCTTATTTATGCCCATTTCGTGTATTCTTCTCGCTCAGGGACTTATTTCTGCCGGGTTTACGGTCTTATTTATGCCCATTTCGCGTATTCTTCTCGCTCAGGGACTTATTTCTGCCGGGTTTACGGTCTTATTTATGCCCATTTCGCGTATTTTTCTCGCTCAGGGACTTATTTCTGCCGGGTTTACGGTCTTATTTATGCCCATTTTACGTATGCTTATCACTCCAATTCCTGTTACTACATAGACTGTCTAACAAGTTGAATTAGAAGATATAGGAAGCAAATAATTGACTTTATTCAGGAATCATATGATCTTAAAACAAGAATACTTTGCGAAGTAATAAAGTAATAGATGGGAAATAAATATAAATCTTATGGAAAGTGTACAACTTTTTACTGCCAGTATGGCTTAAGGTGGTTGGCATTCCAAGTTTTCGAGATCTTCTTTCCCTGCAAGGTTTCCAAGATGCTTGTGCTAGGCCCGATCATCTTCCTGATTCTGTAAGGTCCTTCCCAATTAGCTCGGAGTTTCCCGTCTTCCCTATGGGCGTTTGTAATCGCTGACTTTCTCAGTACCAGGTCTCCTTCTTGCAGTTCTCTGTTCTTAACTCGTGCGTTGTAATAGGCGGCTATTCTTTGCTGGTATGCAGCTAATCTCATTTTTGCCGTGTCTCGCAACTCATTGATCAGGTCTAGATTCTCCTTTAGTCCCTGGGAGTTAACCTCTTCGATGTAAGGGACCAATCTAGGTGACTCGGCTCCAATTTCAACCGGGATGAGGGCTTCAGTCCCATATACCAAATTGAATGGCGTTTCCCCTGTTGATACTCTGCTTGTCATTTTATAGGCCCATAGGACACTAGGGAGTTCATCTACCCATGCTCCCTTCGCCTTATCCAGTCTGGTCTTCAGACCATGCAGTATGGTTCGGTTACTCACTTCGGCTTGTCCATTAGCTTGAGGATAAGATACAGAGGAGATTCTCAACTGGATGCCCAGTCCTTCACAAAATGTTCGAAATGCGTCACAATCGAACTGTTTCCCATGGTCCGCGTTAAGCACTCGGGGGATCCCAAAACGGCAAATAATCTCCCTCCAAACCATTGTTTCCACCTTTTTTTTTCAGAAATCGTAGCCAAAGGTTCCACCTCTATCCACTTGGTAAAGTAGTCTGTGGCTACTAACAAATATTTCCTCTGTCTTGTGCCCAAGGGAAAAGGTCCCAGGATGTCTAACCCCCATTGTGCGAATGGTGTCGGCTGAAGAGTACTTTGGAGGGTCGAGACTGGTGAAGTAACTATAGGGGCGAACTTTTGGCATTTTTCGCACTTTCGCACCTTGTCAATGGCGTCCTTCTTAAGGGTAGGCCAATAAAATCCTGCACGCAATATTTTCGTGGCCAAAGCTCGGGCCCCTAGGTGTTCACCGCATATCCCCTCATGAACTTCAGCTAGGGTGTACTCAGGCTGTTGCGGTCCTAGACACTTTAGCAAAGGCATGGTAAATCCACGTTTGTAGAGTTCTCCATTTACCACAGTAAATCTTGCACTTTGCAATTTCAACCGTCGTCTTTCATCTTTGTCAGTTGGGAGTGTGCCCCCCATTATGTAGTCTTTGATTGGGCCCCTCCAATCACCTCCGACCTCGACGTCGCAGACATCCTCTTCTTCGATACTTGGCCTAGCGAGTGATTCCACTTTGACCATACCGCCTTTTAGTCCTCTTGAGGAAGCCAACTTTGAGAGGGCATCCGCATGACTGTTTTCGGATCGGTTTATCTGGGTCAGTTGAAAGTTCTGAAACGATTGTGCTAATAATCGCACTTTCTGCAGATAGGGGACCAAAGTCGGCTCTCGTGCTTCGTACTCTCCCGAGAACTGGTTGACCACTAATTGTGAATCGCTATGGGCCATCAGATTACTAGCTTCTAGTTTCTCCGCCAGTTTCATTCCAGCTATTAAGGCTTCATATTCAGCTATATTGTTCGAGCTTGAGAAATTGAAACGCAGGGAATACTCATAGGTCTCCCCTTCGGGTGAAGTTAGCACGATTCCAGCTCCACTACCATCCATGTTGCGAGCTCCGTCAACATATAACTTCCACCAAGCTAATCCGGTATCTGCTTGAGTCTCCCGACCAGTGCATTCTACGATAAAGTCGGCTAGCGCCTGCCCTTTTATTGCTTGGCGAGGTTGGAAGTGTATGTCATATTCGCTTAATTCAATGGCCCATTTCGTTAAGCGTCCAGAATGTTCTGGTTTCTGTAGTATTTGTTGTAGGGGCTGATCTGTCAAGACATCCACTGAGTGGGCTTGGAAGTAAGGTCGTAACTTCCGAGTCGCCATCACCAAGGATAGAACTACTCTTTCGACTAAGGGGTATCTTGCTTCGGTATCTAGCAGAACTTTGCTCACATAATAGATGGGACAGTCCTTATCTCCTTCTCTTCTCAGTAAGACTGCACTTACGGCCTTCTCTCCTACGCCGAGATACATGAAGAGATGGTCTCCATTTTGTGGCCGAGACAATAGTGGCAACTCTTTCAAGTAATCCTTCAACTGCTCAAAAGCACTATTGCACTCTTCTGTCCATTTGAAGAATGGCAAGCTTCTTTCAGCTGATTTAGACAAGAAGCGATTCAAAGCAGTTATCTTCCCTGTCAACCTTTGAATCTCTTTAACAGTACTGGGTGGTCTCATGTCCAGGATGGCTTGGACCTTCTCGGGATTAGCTTCTATCCCTCGATTAGTGATCATGAATCCCAGGAATTTTCCGGATCTCACCCCAAATGAGCATTTATTGGGGTTCAATTTCATTTCGTACTGCCGCAACACGTTAAACACCTTTGTCATTTTCTCGGCGTGAGACTCTTCCCTTTGGCTTTTTATAATCATGTCATCAACATAAGCCTCCATGGTGTTGCCCAAAAGGTCTTTGAATACCTTGTTCACCATGCGTTGATAGGTTGCCCTTGCGTTTTTCAGACCGAACGGCATTACCCGATAGCAATATGTTCCACTATCGGTAATGAATGAGGTTTTCTCCTCATCTTCTGGATGCATCATGATCTGGTGGTATCCTGAAAAGGCATCTAAGAAGCTAAGCAATTCATATCCACAAGTTTCGTCTACCATCTTGTCGATTCGAGGTAGCGGATATGAATCCTTGGGGCAAGCCTTGTTCAAATCTGTGAAGTCTACGCACATCCTCCATTTTCCGTTGGCTTTCCTCACCATTACAACATTAGCCAACCATTCGGGATAATTCACTTCTCTGATAAATCCTGCCTGCAATAACTTTGAGATTTCTTCATTTATGATCCGCTGTCTTTCCGGAGCAAAATTCCTCTTCTTTTGCTTGATTGGTTTTGCTCCTGAGACTATGTTTAACCGGTGACAAGCGACATTGGGATTAATCCCGGGCATATCCGCGGGGGTCCATACGAAAACATCAGCATTTTCCTTCAGGCACTGAATTATTTCTTCTTTTGCTTTTTCAGACAGATGACTCCCCACATACACCACCTTAGTTTCATCTTCTCTATCTACTTGAACTGGTTCCATCTTTTCATCAGGTTCTGGTTTAGGCGGTTTTTCAATCGTAAGGGTTTCCTTCCTTTGAATCCCTTTACATGTGGTGGATGCGATATTACATGTCCTAGCCTTCTTTTGATCTCCTCTCACTTGTCCGACACCACGGGGGGTTGGGAATTTCATTAACAGATAGCATGGATGTACGACCGCTCTCATATCATTCAACAATGGTCGTCCGAATATCATGTTATATGCTACCGACGTTGCCTTTACCACCATGAATAACACCTGTCGAGTGACACATTTCGGGCTTTCCCCCAATGTCACAGGCAGCTGAACTGCGCCTTCGACCTTCACTTTTTCTCCTGAGAAGCCATACAATGGTGTAGGAACTGGCTTCAGTCTATCATTCGAGATGTTCATTTTCTCAAAGCAACTCCAGTATATCAAATTCACCGAACTTCCATTATCAACCAGGATACGACTTACTGAATGCTTTGCTATCACTGCCGAAATCACCATTGGGTCATCATGGGGGATCATTACAGCTTCTCTATCGGCTGGCGTAAAAGTGATGGGCTCCTCATCATGCTTTTCTTCCATTACCGAGTTAACTTGATAAGCTTGCCGAGCGTAAGACTTTCGAGACGAGGAAGATGAACCAGCCAACGATTCACCCCCGGATATCACATTAATAGCAGGCCCTGTGGGTTCATTGTCCTCTTCTCTATCCCTTCTATCTGTTCTCCTGTCATTTTCTCTCCTGTTACCATCATCCTGCCTTGCAGTTCCCCTATTTCCACCTCTTCTGTCTCTAGAGTTGTCTCTAAAGTAATTTCCTCTGCCTCGTGCAGGATAAGTGTTCCTGTTGCTTTTCCACACAAACTGATTTATCTTTCCATCACGTGCTAGCTGCTCCAGCTGATTCATTAAATCCCTACATTTTTCCGTTGGATGCCCATGTGTGGAATGGTAGTTACAGTAAGAGTCTGTGTCACGGCCCAGAACCCCGGATGCTTTCCTTGGGAACCGTATAAGACCTGATCCCTCAATAGCAGCTAATACGGAAGTTCGAGACTCAGTAAGCGGGGTATAAGCGGTATACTTCATTGTAGAGGTTTTGTTAACCCTCCTCGACTGACTAGAGGATGCTTCGGGGACTTCTCTTCCTCGTTTCCTTCCTTCCTTAGATTCTCCATTACCCACCATTTTCATTACTTCTTCTTGGGTGACGTATTTATTGGCTCGGGAAAGTAGGTCTGAAATTGTAATGGGCTGGTCTAATGACAGGGACTCTTGCAGTTTTTCAGACCTTGTCCCTTGTAACATGGCTGCCACAGCTATACCAACTTGTAAGTCTCGCACTTCCAGAGTAGCGTCTCTGAATCGATCGACGTAACTCTTCAATGACTCCTTAACTCCTTGCTTGAGAGTAAGCAAATAGGTTGGTTCTTTCCTTCTCTGACTATTCACTGCGAACGCCTTAAGAAACTCATTTCGGAGTTGGTCAAAAGAGACAATAGACCCCTCAGTCAGGTTATTAAACCACTTCATTGCATGCCCGGTTAAAGTTAGAGAAAAGGCCCTGCACATTATTTCATCTTCCCATCCATGTAGTAACATCAATGCTTCATAATTCTGCATATGATCATAGGGGTCTGTTTTTCCTGTGTAGGTAGCCATCTGTGGCATCTTGAATTTTGGCGGTAAGGGTTTCTGCAAGATGGTCGTGCAAAACTGTACTCTTCTCCTCTGGCTCTCCTCTACGGACACCAATTTTTTCTCTTCGAGCACCTGTTCTATCATTTTCTTCATATCAATTGGGGGAGTGATTTGATTTCTGGCGTGAGATGAATCGGGCAGGTCCTCGGCAACTATTTCCTTTCCCTTTCCTTGAGGCGCTTCAGTTCGAGCCATTTGTGTACACCAAGTGGGATCGAATTCTGATCCGGCTCCCCAAATGCTTAGGTCATCGTCACCGTTCCTTCCGGCACCTCCGATACCAGCAGTATTTGTCAAATCATGGTGGTGGGCGGAAGACCCTGCCGCCGGTCGAAACCCTGTCGCCATGGTGCCTGCCGCGCAACACCAGACTCCTGTCGCCTGACATCCGGCACCTGCCGCCCGACACCAGACACCTGTCGCCTGACCCCTTCCGCGGGTTCGAGATTTACGGCCTCATCAGCCTCCCGCTGGGTCCCTGCGACAGGCACTCCGCTCCCCAGTCCTGCCGCATCGTGGTGTATGTCATTCTCTTCTACGAGAAGGTTCTCCTGTCGCAGCGAAGGATTCACCGCTGTCGCATCCTCCTGTCGCCCATCAGCACGGGGCGGAGCCCCTCGACTTGTTTCTCCCACCAAATTCTGTACAGCCGGCGGCAGACCCAATGTCGGGAGAACCCCTTTGAATAAGTCTACCATGGCTTTCAACGCATGGGTCGTTTCTTCACTCTGCCGCCTTAGGGCCTCGAATTCGGCTATAGATACAGTCATCCTCTCATCTTCTCTGTTCACCTGATTTCTATGGCGTATTGGCTGTTCAGGGGAACTCACGGAATTCTCATCACTGCCTGTTCTCACGTTAGTAGATCTAGTTCTCACCATCTTAAGAAGTTTGATTGGCTTTTATACGTTTCCCACAGACGGCGCCATTTGTTGTTGTACAAAACAACAATAAAGATATGCTGACGTAAATGGTCGTAATCTGTCTCCACGTGTCCTCCAGAAGCTTCTGTAAAATAGTAAAAAGTCAGAGGGACGCAGGGGTGGTTCCCTGCGTAGACACTCCGATGCTTAAGTCAGCCCTCAGTTCTTAGGTATTGGGAAACGTAAAAGCCAGTCGTTAGAAAAAGTCCAGAATAGAATTATACCTGGGGCCTATTTATAGGCGAATATTCAAGATTTGATACCAAGAGTTTGTTTCCCAATAGGATGCATCTTCCGTGGATCTCGGAGTCGACACGAGCCTGTCGCCGGCGAGAGACCCTATGGCGCGACACCTTACCGGGCGGCAGAGGCCTCTCGCCAGGCGAGAGGCGAGTGGCCACGTACCGCCTTCGCGATAGAGGGAGTCTGTCGCCTGCGACAGATTATCTGTTGCAGGCTAGCTTCTCTCGCTGTAGGCCGCGTGTCCCAATGACCGTGTGCCGCGTGGGGCCTCCAATGATCTTTGGGCTTGGCCCAGTGTAGATGGACTTTTGCCATATCACCATTATAACTCAAATCAGTAAAACAGTGGCAAAGCCATATTTCACACCCCTTAATTCAGGTTCCTCGATGAGGCTTTAGGACCATAATAAAGAACACCCAAAGACAGCAAGGTAAAGAGATGATCTAAACTTATTTAAATTTAGTTTGCACACCAATCACAGTCTGACACTAACAAGAACAGAAACATCGGAGAAATCAATAAGCTGTTACCATTTTGCAAAATTGTTCAACTAAGTAGAATAACTTCTTAATTTCACCTAAGATAAGTAGGGATCTTGATGCGAATAAACAGCGTACTCATCACATAGGCAATGACAATGGAGGAGATTCCAGCAGAGGCGTAGGAAGCCTTGACATTCTTGGCCCTGTTCTTATCAAGGGCAAGATCCAAGAGGACAAACCTAATGCCACCAAGCACAAACATAAAGCCGGAAGAGAGTCCTTCAATGATGTACTAATCGTTAACTCTCCCCGGAAGAAAGACAACAGGTCGGACAGAGCCAGTGGCAGGGTCCTGGATTGAGCCGATTCCGGGGGGCTCCATGATAACGTCGTAGACTACCATGAAGTAAGGGAGAAGGAGAGGGGAGAAGACAGTCATGGGGGAAGGAAGGGAGAGGGATGGGAACTTGAGGCGGAGGCAGGGCACGTGAAGGAAAGAGTAGGGGATGACTTTCAAGATGTGGAATAATGGGTCTATTGAGAAATGAGACGAGGTTTCAGCTGTGTTGGCAGCGCTGACAGATTGGGAATCTGGCTTCGGTGCCATTTTTTCGATTTCAGATGGATCTTTTTCTTTTTCTCACTACTTTCAGTCCTTCCGATCTATGTTTCATTCACACTTGGGTTTGATGGTTTGTGGAAGGTAAAGGTTAAAAATGTCTTTCAATTGTAATATAACTATCATGTGAGAAATCTGCGATTTACAAAGAGAAAATCCATTCACATCCACCTTTTATTAGCCATCTCTTAAATGCCAGAAAATCTTATTCTCAAAATATTTCTCTTCATTTTTATTTGACACATCCTAAATTGTCAAAACTTATTCCTAAACTACTCTCCACTCTCTTCAAATCTTAATAACACACCTTACCTCCCATTACTCCTTTTCTCAACCTTCACTCTAAAAATATTCAAATCTTTCAAATCATAAAAATTTACAAGATTATAAAGTAAATGTAACTTATCTCTTCATTGAAATATGTTTATTCTTCATTTTTTTTTGCATTTAAATATATTAAATTGCTGATTTTTTAAAAGAATTGATTGTAGTTTTCAAGTGGAGTGGGGATGGAAAACGCAACTCGAGGCAAGGATATGCCGCAAGCCCTTCACGGCTTACGGTTTGGGTTTGCTGCGAGCCTTCATAAGCCTACAGTAAGGGTATGCTGTGAGCCTTCATGGGCCAATAAGATGCTATTGTGTGGACTAATGGAAGCAAAATCCTGCAGGGCATTCGAATGCCCTAAGTAATTTTCTCAAATAAAAGCATATTAAGGTAGGGTAAAAGAGTAATTTCATACAAGGGTAATTTTATAATAAAAAATTATTCATTTAGGGTGTGCTTAGTACCCTAAAGGATGTGATAAAACCTTTCATTCACAAACTATTTTTAGCTTTAAATTAATATATATTTTGAAATGACAAACACTTAAGCAAGATTAAATGAATGATCAATATTGTAAATTTGCTTTATCAATTATGATTTTTCACAAACCATATAAGTGCTTTTATCAAATATAAAACCATAATTTAATTAATTATCTTTATTGGCTTTAATCAATTTAGAAAACACTTTTAATTATTGGTTTAAGTAATTTTCTTATGGAATTAATGAATATATTTTAAGAAAAATATTTGATAAATTTTTTAACTCAACTTCATGTTTTCAAGGTCATGTAAAATTTAAAAATATTCAAAATTAGCTTTAGAATGCTTTTAATGCTTAAAAACCTAGAAAAGACAAATGAATAGTGCAAGGGATGGATCCCCTGACCAAAGAGATGGATCCCTTGTTTGAAGGGATTGATCCCCTGATCAAAGGGGATAAATGAATAGTAAAAGGATCGATCCCCTCTTCTATAAGATCGATCCCCTCTTCTATGGGATCGATCCCTTAATGGCAGAAACCCCAAGAAGGCATCTCAAAACCACAGGATCGATCCTCTCTTCAAAGGGATTGATCCCCTCTTTGCTGGAAGCCTCCAACGACTAGTTTTTTGTGAGACAATAAGAAGATTTGCTCTAGGCTCCTCCAAACTTCAAAAACTCATAAAGGGGGCTATAAATAAAAGCTTAGAAGCTAAAGACACTCAAGAGACACAATTCCTCATCATCTTCAAGCTTCAAAACCAATTCTTATGCTAAAAATTCTTCATCTTTTATCATTCTCATCTTTCTTGTATAGTATAGCACAAAATCCTGTATAGGCTTCTCTTGTGCTTAACTTTTGCAATCACGTGCCTATCTAGAGGCTTTTCTTGATTACATCTCTTGTATACCCATTCACATCTTTTAAAGGGAAGAGTACCCTTGAGTGCTTCATTATAAGTGAGATTTGGGTAGATAAGGTTTACTCCTTGAGCTTAGAAAAAAAGAGGGTTAGGTTTCTCTTGAGCCTTGAAAAAGAAAGAGGTTTATCTTTAGCCTATAAAAAGAGAGAGGTTACTCTTAAACTTGTAAAAAGAGGAAGTATAACACAAATTCAAGATTAATGGATTTGGAGAAAATCCTTATGAGTGTCTCAAGGTGGAAGACGTAAGCAAGGTTGTCGAACCTCTATAAATCACTTGTGTATAATTCTCTTTCCCTACTCTCTTTATTTACTTGCAATTTATATTGTGATTATTGTGTTGAATTTGAATTACATGCTTGTGTAGCCTAAAGAACTTAAAAAACTTCAATATAGGCTAGAGAATTTAGAAGAACCACAAAATGAACCTAAAAGTAGCTACAAACCAATTCACCCCCTCTCAGTTAGGTTATAAAGTCAACAATTGGTATCAAAGCTTGGGCTTGAGATTGATTTGGAATAACATCCATCGAGCAAAACAATCATAAATGGCTCATTTGAACATAAGAACACCCTTAGAAGAAGAAGGACACTCATTAGTTAGACCTCCACTTTTCAATGGAGAGAATTAGTCATATTGGAAGACCAGGATGATGTTGTTTGTGCAATCAAATGACTATGGAATGTGGAAAGTTATAGTTCATGGTCCCCAAAGTCCAATGAAAAAGGTAGATGGAAAGGATGTCCCTAAGAGTGAGGATGAGTGAGACACAAATGACATAAGATTGGCACAATTGAATGCCAAGGCTATGCACACTCTCTTTTGTGCATTAGGTCCCAATGAATATAATAGAGTCTCCCTATGTGAGAATGCCAAGCAAATATAGGACAAATTAGCCATTACACATGAAAGGACCAATCAAGTTAAGGAAACCAAAGTAGGGATGCTTGCACATGACTATGAGCTCTTTAGGATGAAGGAAGATGAGTCCATTAGTGATATGTCCATTAGGTTTAATGATATAATCAATGGACTTAAGGCCTTATGCAAGACCTATTTTAACATTGAAATGGTAAAGAAAATTTTGAATAGCTTACCTAAATCTTAGGAGGCAAAGGTAACCACAATAGAAGAGTCTAAAGACCCTAACACCTTATTTCTAGATGAACTCATATGCTCCCTACTTTCATATGAAATGAAATTGAAAAGAAATGAATAGCCTTCAAAGAAAGTAGGAGTAGCATTTAAGTCTTCCACTCATGATATTAAAGATGATAGTGATGAGAGTGGAAATAAGGAAGAAAAGGAAATGGCAATATTTACCAAAAGATTCAATAGAATTTTAAGGATAAAGGAGAGAGAAAATGATAGGAGACCTCAAAGAAGAGAGGTGATAAGAGGAGAGTCAAGTAGGAAAGAAAATGATAGAAAACCTAAGAAAAAGGCTTTTGTGGCTACATGAAGCGATAGTGATAGCTCTAATGATGAGGAAAACATAGATGATGAGATAGCTTACTCATGCTTTATGGTCTTTAATGATGATGAGGCTAGTTCTAGTTCTAGTTCTAGTTCTAATGAAGGCAATGATTATAAATTTGATGAATTACAAAATACTTTTAATGAATTAGCAAATGAATTTGAATGCATGAACTCTAAATATAGAAAAATCATTGCTAATTTAAAAATAGAAAATGAAGCATTGACAAATGCTAAGCTAGAATTAGAAAAGAAATTAGAAGAAGCAAAAATATGAAATGAAATTGAAAAGAAATGAATAGCCTTCAAAGAAAGTAGGAGTAGCATTTAAGCCTTCCACTCATGATATTAAAGATGATAGTGATGAGAGTGGAAATGAGGAAGAAAAGGAAATGGCAATATTTGCCAAAAGATTCAATAGAATTTTAAGGATAAAGGAGAGAGAGAATGATAGGAGACCTCAAAGAAGAGAGGTGACAAGAGGAGAGTCAAGTAGGAAAGAAAATGATAGAAAACCTAAGAAAAAGGCTTTTGTGGCTACATGAAGCGATAGTGATAGCTCTAATGATGAGGAAAACATAGATGATAAGATAGCTTACTAATGCTTTATGGCCTTTAATGATGATGAGGCTAGTTCTAGTTCTAGTGAAGGCAATGATTATAAATTTGATGAATTACAAAATACTTTTAATGAATTAGCAAATGAATTTGAATGCATGAACTCTAAATATAGAAAAATCATTGCTAATTTAAAAATAGAAAATGAAGCATTGACAAATGCTAAGCTAGAATTAGAAAAGAAATTAGAAGAAGCAAACATAGAGATAAATGAGTTGAATGAAAAGAATATAAATTTGTATAACTCATTTTTTAGGTTTTAATGGGTTAACAAAAATTAGATCACTTGCTTGTGACCCAAAGAGCTTTCTTTGAAAAGATGGGTTAGGCTACAATACAAAACACAAAGAAACACATTTTAAGAATTTCCTAGCAAGCAAGAATACTATACATGATTTCTCCTACATGTGTAGACACCTAATTTTGTCCAGAACTATAAATGTATTTGGATTGGATCTTGTTTCAGTCCTAGTGATTTGAGATTGAAATTTGCTTGTTAATTAATTTAATTTAATCGTGCGCTTGAATTAATTTGTCAAAGACAAATTTCGAGTAATTTGGCTTCCGAGATGAATTTAAAGTTTAAATTAGTTCAAGTCTCATGAATATCGAATTCTATTTTTCAAGATCGATTCCAAATTTGTTGCAAAGAATTGGGCTTTCTTTGATTTGTTAAAATTAAAATAAAGCCCAAATTAAAAGAAATTGGGCTGTTGAAGCTAAAAATTTAAGCCCACTTAAAGCCCATCTTTTAAGTTTAGGATTATAAAAGTAAAAAAAAATTGATAATAAAAAAATAAAAAAATAAAAAAGAAGAAAATAAAAAAAAGGAGAAAAATGGCAGTGCCGGTGCCGACACCAACTTGGGACTGGGAAACTGCCAGCCATATTCAAACTGACAGCCACCCTAAGCCGACTGTCAGCCAAAATCAAGCTGACTCCATTGACAAACACAAAAGAACTTGAAAGTCATCTACTAAAGGGATTATAATCCCTGGATCTAAGAGATTTCTTCCGTTTTTGTTGACTAAAAATGCTTATTAAATGGCTTGAAGGAGGCCGGAGAAAGGGGAAACAGAGAGAAAAAAAAGGATTTGAAAAAAAAACGGAAGAAAATCGCTTTCTGCCAACCACCCAAGCTTCACCTCTGTTTTCCATCACCAAAGCCTGCACATTCTATCAAACATCCATTCCTTCTACCGAAATCAACCAAGAACCCAACATCTCCACTGTCAACTGATCCCTTTTCCATTTTGTTTGTAATCCATTCAACACCAAAAAAGAAATCCAAATCAATTCAAAAACCAAAAATACTCAGACGCAAATTCAATCCAAAAGTCACAAGACATATTCAAAATAAAAATAGAAAATAAAAATTAGCAAAAGAAATTGGACGCTGATTTGTTGGTGCCAGGAGGTGGGTTCTTCGATCACTACAGCTGGGGTTCACGATGAACCTAGGATCGGTAAGGCTGAGCAATGACACGGCTGGAAGCGATGTTGACAGTCGACTGGCCACTGCCACGAGCTGGGGTGAAGACTCAATCCAAAGCTGAGAAAAGAGAAAATACAAGATAAAGGAAAAGAAAAGAAAAGAAAACCAAACCCGACACAGTGTGAATATCTTTTATTCTTTCCCATTAGCCTTTTAATTTTTCTATTCTGTACCTTTGCTTCGATAATGTTGTCTGACTCATTGAAAATGCTGGTTGTTGGCTTGGGCTTTGATTTAATAATATGGGTCATGTGCATATTGAGGACATGTATTTATTTTGGGCTTCTTAAAAAAAAGGTTGTTGTTTTAAGCTTGGGTTCTATTTATAATAGTTTAAAAATAATAATACATAAATAAATAATCATGGTTTTATAAAAGGTTAATTAATAGATAATATATGCAAATAAATGAGCAGAGGCTTCTGAATAATGGATGAATAATTTAGTTTAGGCTTTTTACATATTAATTGGATATCATGACTTGGATTCCATAAATATTAGATAAAAAACTTGCTTTGGACATAATTTGCTTTGTGATTAAATCTATAAACCTGGAAATGAAAGAGGTTCGCGTATAGTAGATTAAAAATAAATCTTTAATTGAAAAAATGATTTTGGATTTGACCAAAGTGTTAGAAAATTTGGAACAAAAATTAATAACTTTAATCTTCTACATTCAATCAAAGTGTTGAAGAATGTAGAAAAATTTTCGCTAAAACTTATAAAGGTTAAATAAAAATATAGTGAATTAGTCCAACTCAAAATTAAAGAAAGCAACAATAATGAATAATCCTTAAAACAAAAATGTAAATTTTGTCAGATAATGACAGTAAATGAAACTCCAACTAGAATAAAATTTCGCAAGTGTATGATATTCAGAAATTTCTAAGCATGAAGATGTTCCTTTTGGATTTGACCAATGCGTTGGAAAATTCAGAGGAATAATTTTAATGTCAAAATTTTATTTATAAAAAAACAATAAAAAATGAAATTTAATAGTAAACTTTAATTAAATCCTTTAATAAAATATTTAATTAATTCGATGACAGAGCCTCTTTAGGGAAACGAGTATGTTTCCTTAAAAACTCTTAAGGTGAAGAAATTTTCTTAGGCACTCGATCAAAGTGTTGGACGGTACTTTATGGAATTTTTCAATTTTTAAATAATTAAAAAAATACAAAATAAATAAGTTAGAAATTTTGAAGATAAATTTTAATAAAATAAAAAAATTCGACGACGGAGTCTCTTCATGAGGACGAGTGTGTCCCGTGAATACTCTTGAGGTAAAAAGATTTCCTTATGTATTCGATCAAAGTGTTGGAGAAACATTAAGGAAGTCTTTTATTAAATAAATTAAGAATCGAATAGCAAATAATGCAAAATTAAGGGATAAATTTTAACTAATTTTTTTTTCATAAAACATTTGATTGAATCGTTGACGGAGCCTCTGTACGAAGATGAGTGTATCCTTTGAATACTCTTGAGGTGCAAAATTTACTTAGGAATTTAATCAAAGTGTTGGAGAATATCCTAAGAAAAATGTCAATATTTAAATATTAAATAATAAAAAGAAAATTTTAATTAAGCACAAAAGACCATTTAAATTAAGATTGCTTAAGATAAAACATGATTAATTGGTACTGTCCATTGGACAGGCATTGTTGGGGTGCTAATACCTTCCTCACACGTAACCATACTCCCGAACCCAAATTTTGGAATGCAGATCAGTGTACTTATCCTTAGTTTTGAATAGGTGGCCTCACACCTAAGTTAAAATTGATTGGTGGCGACTCTAATTTTTAACGTCTAGCGATTAGGTCCCCGGACAAAAATCGTTATGACAGTTTGGCGACTCCACTGGGCACTTTGAGAGTCGAACCATTAATTAATCGTGTGATATTTTAACTCTTGGTTTAATGGTCTTAATTGGTGTTTAAATTCTCTAAGTTCTAAATAATGTTGTTTGCTTTTGAATTTTATTAGTTGTGTTATTTTGATACTTGATATATTATCGTTCACGAATTGTTGGGGCATCCAGGATGAGGGTTATGTTTTGGTATGTTCCTTCACACACACAACACGTGCATTTGCATGCATAAGCTCTAAGTCTCGAGCTCTATTCTATATAGGAGGGAGTGAGTAGCTACATTGTCGTGAGGTAGTAACCTCCGCATGAACTAGTGAATAACTCCTACTCAAATTGAACCCTTTTCATTTGAGCCTAATGGGCGAGGATCGGGGTGCCTTTCTAGTCCATGTAGACGTCAGTAAGGAACAATTTGGGAACTTGTTAGCTTAATGATAAAATTTGAACCTAGCATATAGTGAACTTAAGGGACTAACCATAAAATAAAGCCTTACCCAACCTATTTTGTAGAAAACCTAAAGTTAAGGGCACATGAAGGAACACTTTGATATAGCACCTTTTTGTGAGAATAATAAAGTGAAAATGGTGAAAATTAGAAACAAAATATATAAAAATTGAAATTAAAATGATTTTTCAAATAAAAACATCCTTTACTGAATTCAATTTTGCTTCTCTTTCTCTCATCTAAAATTCAAAAAAAAAAAAACACATCATTTGTCGTCTTGATTTGAACATTGCATCATTACATTCACAATACATAACATGGAAAGTAAATGTCTTATTTCTGGGCTAAAGGAGTCGAGGACATGAGAGATCAATTAGAAGCTCGAAAAATTGCTTTGGAGAATAATCAAGAAGAATTTGGACTTGAAATAAGGGAGATGAAAAAAAAGCTTGCAAAAATAACGAAGATGGTAGAAAGCCTGGGAGAGGCTAAAGTGGTTCATCCTCAAGGATCTTTGTCACTTCTAACTCAACCACATGCTGAATCACCGACATATGAAAACCAATTGAATATTCATGAGACTGCTTGTCAAGATGATGTTGACATTGTTAACAGTCCAAGTGAAGATCCAGCTGTTAAAGAGGCATGGAAAAAGATAGAAAGGTGAATAGATTATCTTGATGGCCTTATGACTAAAATAGAACCTTATATTCCCTCAGAATCTACGCCAATATGGCCACAACTTAATTCCCACTCTCACCCTAATCTCTTTTGGCCACCCACCCAAACATTTGGAATAGAGTTTCCCAATTTTACACAGTCTCCATATTCCAGTCCTTATTTTAATCAATATCCTCGTCTTGCTCACATTCGACCATTTTCTCAGCCAGCCCCTAGAGCCCATACATCTGCAATGCTAACAAATGCCTCAGTTAAAAATCAAGTTGTCCAAAAACAATCCAAGAAGAAGAAACGCACTAAGATCGTCCCTATTCCTATCACATATGGAGAGCTTTACCCTCACTTACTTCAAATGCGTCTTATTGCTCCTCCATTTTTGAACCCTTTAGTGCTTCCGTACCTGAAATGGTATGATCTAAATGCAAGATGTGACTATTATGGAGGAAATATTGGGCATTCTATTGAAAATTGTAATGCTTTCAAGTATAAGGTGCAATCACTCATGGATGCAAAGCTGTTCGATATAGAAAAGATTGTTGATCAGAAAATCTGAGAAGATCGATGAGGGTTTAGAGGATGGGAAATGTGGATTTTGCTTGGTAGTTTTCTTTTCAAGTGGATTTCAAGTGATTAGGGCATTAGGATGATACAAAAGTACTTTTTGAATCTTGTAAACATTTTTTACATAAATGTTACAAGATGTTATTGGAGTTTAATTGATCTTACATGCATGTCACATTCCATATATGCATTGTCTTTCATAAATAAACAACAAAAAAATAACAAAAACAAAAAAATAAAAACAAATACAAAAATCAAAAAAATGTTTTCATTTCTCATGACATAGTAAGCATGGCTTCTAATTTGGAGTTATAACAGAGATAGCTTGGATACCAAAGGGCTTTGAGACAATCTATTCGAGATTTGGATGATGGAAGAAGTGGAAGCAGTTCAAATAGAAAGGATGGAAAAGACCTAGAATGAGATGAAAGAACAGTTGGTGCAAATGACAGATTTGTTGAATAGGCTAGACAATGGAAAAAGAATAATGGGAATAATGGGAGACGTGGCCACCCAAGAGGGGTACCAATCACAAAACAACCCTATTTTTTAGGCTCAAACATCTCAAGGGCCACAAACACTGCCCCTCGAAGGCTATGTAAGCCCTAATATGCCAACTGTAGTTGGTTATGGTCAAGTCTAGGGGCATGTAATGCATACTACAAAGAAGCAGCGAGTGGAAGAGGACTTGGGTTCCTAACAGAAGATAAATCTCATAGAAGAAAGGCTTCGAATCATTGAGGGAATAGATTTTCAAGGATCGTTAGATGCAAATGGTCTTTGCTTAATACCAGACATAGTAATTCCACCTAATTTCAAGACACCAAAAATTGAAAAGTATGATGGGAATACATGCCCTAGAACTCATGTTATCATGTACTGTAGGAAGATGGCTACCTACACGCGTGATGACAATCTGCTGATTCATGTCTTCCAAGATAGCCTTAAAGGTTTTGCTGCAAGATGGTATACTCAACTAGAGAGGGACCATATTCATTCATGGGAAGAATTGGTGAGGGCGTTCGTCATTCAATGTAGGCATCTTGTGGATCTAGCCTCAAATCGATTATCTTTGCAAGGCATGAAAAAGAAAGCTACTGAAAGTTTTAAGGAATATGCTCAAAGGTGGAAAGATATTGCTATTCAAGTCCAGCTAGCCTTCAAGAAAAGAGACTGCTACTTTGTTTCTTAGCATTCTTGAGGCACCATATTATGACAAGATGATTGGGAATGCTACAAAGAATTTTGCTGACATGGTGACTTCAGGAGAAATGATTGAGAGAGCAATTAAGAGTGGCAAAATTAATGTAGATGGTGTCATGCAAGACAAAACACAAGTTGTGTCATTTTAGGGGCAATTACCTAAAAGCTTCACCTCATACCTATCTCACTTACCTCACACACCATACCATCCAACCATAAGCACTATCTCCCAAAATCCCTATTTTTGTGAGCTAACCCTGCCATTTGGCTTTCAGGCTAATTCCTATACCCTAATAACTACACATGCTCCTGTCTTTAAGAGTGAGCCTATAGTTCAACAGGTCAATCAACTTATGAACAACAAAAAAAGGCCAAGAAACAATCAAGAGATGATTCCGATTTCAATCTCCAATCTTTTGCCATTTTTTGGTAAAAAACCAATATCTGACTCCTGTACCTTTGAGAACAGCCCCAAATCCATTGGCTAGGAGCTATGATCCATATAGCAAATGTGATTATCATATGGGGGTAATTGGGCACTCTACGAAAAAATACAGGCGGTTGAAGGAAAGGGTTGATGAGCTTATCAATGGGGGAATCTTGACTTTGGAACTTATGAAGCATTGTAAGTCTACTTTGATATAGAGTTAGGTCATTTCAAAGGATCAATCTATAGGAAAATGAAGATGTTAAGATTTCGAAGTCTGTATTTTGTGGAAAAATGCTTTTCAGTTTCATTAATGACAGTTGTTTGAGCATAAGTCCTCACACACTTTATTTTCCAGTTGCATATGAAAAGAATGTTTCTTGTTTTCACATTAATGATAAAAATGATCATAAGAAAATTGGTGATTACTATCAAAGATGAAAGCCTTAGGTCGTTCCAAAATTGTATCATGCTCCAATAAAGCCCAAATCGCTCAAGATCCAAACAGCTAAAATAGGGCATGAGATTTAAAAAAAAAATTCAATTTTGTTTTCAATTAGGGTCATGACAAGACTTCATAGTTGATGATTTTCAAGAAAATGACTAACTTGCAAAACCTTTTGAAAATAAATTAGTGATAATCTTAAAGATTCCGGATATTGGTAGTTTAATATTATATTTGACAAGATCATTTTGAAATACCTTTCCACCCAGATTCCTGTACAAATCTCAAATGCTTCAAGCCCATACTCCCTAGATTTTTCTTTGCCCATGTTTTGGGGCAAGATTGGCCAAAAGAAACAAAATTGATTTTCCCATCAATATTCTCCTGTACAACACCTTGACTTGTGCGGCACCCTTTTTTCCTTTTTTTTCCTTCCTTGAATAGATGAGTTGTGAAAAATGAGTTATATCATATTGAGATCTTACATCTCTAAAACAAAAAAAAAGAAAAAATGATGAAAAAGATTGATTGTGACACCATGCAATTGTGATATTCAGATGATTTCAAATGCCAAAAGAAAATTTACCCTAAGAATTGCTTTTTGATAAAGCATCTTAACTTGAAATGACGAATGGCCATCTTTCATCATCCCTTCACAAATATGAAAATGATCCATTTGCTACCCTTTTGAGCCTGATAATTTCTTTTGAAATAAACCTTAACCAAGGATCACCCTTCACACTGAGGGGCATGTGTAGAAAGGATTCCTCCAAAGAACATGAATGATTCAACTCTTCTGTTTTGGTCAAATAAGATTTACTGTATTGTGAGACAATATGAGGCAAATTAGATATGAAATTTGGGATGAGAAAAAAAAAGAAACAAAAAAAACACAAAAAAAGGAAAAAGGAATACAAGGAAAAGTACAAAAAGAAATGTGCTTCGAAGAATGAAAAGGACAGATATCTACATGAGAAGAAATGATCCTTGGTTTGATTAACCTTTAAACACATGTTTTGGGCCTGTTTATCCATCCTTTCAAAACCCTGAACCATGGCCTATATTACGTACTTAAAAGTCCATTTTGATCGAATATGGGTGCTTGTATCAAAGAGCTCTTCTTTGGAAAATTCTCACCATTATTTGGTTTTAATGAAATCTGAATTCTTAAATGCATGGTAGAACAAAAAAAAAAAGAAATCAAAACAAAAGAAAGAGTGGAGCTTTAGGGTGAAAACCCAAAAAGGGTAGTCTAGAGCAAAATAGAACTTTCTATGCAACCAACTCAAGTGGTAACACGAATCGAAAATATGGAAAGAGAACCAATAATCCCTGGGAAACCCTCAAAATGCTTAAAGATTCTTATGTCACTTGATTGCCGAACATGATTTTGAAAAGCTTGAACCTTTTTTCTTGTACATACTCTTCCTAAACAGAATAGACTCCAGTCATTCATATTTAATCTTGGCATTTATAGTATACCATTATTCGAGAATTTAAGATTGTCAAACCAAATTGTAAATATTTTTTAAAAATTTTTTTCAAAAAAAAGAACACTACAAAAAAAAGAACTTTCAGCGACGGAATTAGCGACGGAAAATTCCGTCGCTGATAGTTAAATTCCGTCGCTGATGGTCTTCAGCGACGGATTACCTACGGATTACCGACGGAAATTTTTTTGTTGAAAAAATCAATGTCGCTGATGCTCACTCCGTCGGTAAAACTTCATTTCCGTCGGTAATTCCGTCGCTAATTAGCGACAGAATTTTTTTACATCAGCGACGGATTTTATGTCATTAGTGACGGAAAATTCCGTTGCTAAAAACATAATTTCGTTTTTTAATTTACATGAAAATCCGTCGCTAAAAGGCATCAGCGACGGAAATTTCCGTCGCTGATAGTTTTATTATTATTTTATTTTATAAAAAAATCCGTCGCTAAAAGGCATCAGTGACGGAATTTCCGTCGCTGATAGTTTGTTATTTTTGTTAATTCAATAAATATTCTATCACTAAAGAGCATCAGTGACGGAAATTCCGTCGCTAATGTTATGAATTCCGTCACTAATTTGATGAATTTTTTCACTTATTTAACAGATTTTGTTGCTAATTTCTATGAATTTTGTCAAAAAAAAATGTTCTGAAATTAATTATTTATATTTATATTTTTATATATATATATATGAGAGAGAGAGAGAGTGAAAGAGAAACATTTAAAATAAACCTAATATTTATACTTAAATCCATAAACATTATCTTAAAATAAATTAACTAAAAAAAACAAAAATACATTATCTTCAACATCAGTATCACCACTACCACTAGCACCTCATCGTATCATCAGCATCATCTGTAAGTAAAAAACAAAAAACAAAAATATAAGTAGTAAAGTTTATCATATAAAAAAATTGACAACATAAATATAAAAGAAAAATAGAGTAAATTTACAAAAAAAAGGAAAAAAGTAAAAGGAAAGAGGGATAAAGAAGAAAAACAAAGAAAAAAACGAGAAGATAGACAAAAAAGAAGATAGAGAGGAGTGAAGAGGAGAGAAAACAGAGAATATGAGAATATATAGAGTCTTTGGTACGCATACAGAGGAATTACCGACGGAATTACGGACGGATTAGCGACGGAAATTCCGTCGCTAATGCTATGTCAAAATATTTCCCGCTAAAGCTTAGGCAGGACAAATTCAAAAACAATTTTTTATTTTTTTTCGAATTTAAGGCATCAGCGACAGATTTTTTCCGTAGCTAATTCCGTCGCTGTTGCTTTTTAGCGACGGAATTAGCGACGGAAAAATCCGTCGCTGATGCTTAATGAACAAATTCATTTATTTATATTTTTTTCGATTTAAGGCATCAGCGACGGATTTTTTCCGTAACTAATTCTGTCGCTGTTGCTTTTTTGCGACGAAATTAGCGACGGAAAAAATCCGTCGCTGATGCTTCGTGAAAGAAATTTATTTATTTATTTTTTTGATTTAAGGCATCAGCGACGAAATTTTTCCGTCGCTAATTCCGTCGCTAATGCCATTTTAGCGACGGAAAAATTCCGTCGCTAATTTCTCTTCATATTGTTTGAGAAAATGTAAGGAAATTAGCGATGGAATTTTTCCGTCGCTAATTCCGTCGCTAAAGGGCATTAGCGACGGAATTAGCGACGGAAAAATTCCGTCGCTAATTTCTCTTCATATTGTTTGAGAAAATGTAAGGAAATTAGCGACGGAATTTTTCCGTCGCTAATTCCGTCGCTAAAGGGCATTAGCGACGGAATTAGCGACGGAAAAATTCCGTCGCTAATTTCTCTTCATATTTTTCCACTTACACCGTGAAAAATATATGAAGAAATTAGCGACGGAAAAATTCCGTCGCTAATTTCTCTTCATATTGTTTGAGAAATAAGTAAGGAAATTAGCGACGGAATTTTTCCGTCGCTAATATCCTTGCATTTTCTTCCACGTGATTATACAAAGAAATTAGCGACGGAATTTTTCCGTCGCTAATGCCCTTTAGCGACGGAATTAGCGACGGAAAAATTCTGTCGCTAATTTCCTTACATAGTTTTGGGTTTAGCGACAGAAATTTCTGTCGGTAATATTTGGCGCGATTGAACAGCACCTCCCGCCATAATTAGCGACGGAATTAGCGATGGAAAATATTCCGTCGCTAATTACCGACGAATTTCCGTCGCTAATCCGTCGCTAATTCCGTCACTAATTTCATTATAAATTCCGTCGCTAATCCGTCGCTAATACCACTTTTCAGCGACGGAAAAATTCCGTAGCTAAATTTCCGTCGCTGAAAATCAATTTTCTTGTAGTGGAAAGAAAGAGAGGAGATGGTATTTTAAGAAAATTATTTTGAGCCAAGAAAGTAACAATTGGTCTTTTTTAGAAGTGGCAAAGTGTCACAGCCTGTGACCCTATTTTTCACCTTTTTCTATACATCTTATTTGGTTGGACTGTCTACAATACTTTACTTTTCTTTTACATATAAACAATTTCATATAAAATTTTAATATGAATTACATCCCCTATCTTAATTCATAAGGAAGTAGTACTGTAGATAAGTCTAAATATAGAAAATAAATGATCGTACCTCATGTAATAAATCGAGCTGTCATATTGTCCTCTAAATGTGCAGCCGAGATCCTCAATTGTCAGACTCTCAGTCCTCGATAATCTGAAATGTTAAAATTAAGGGGTGAGCAAACCACGGCTCAGTAAGAGATTTATATACAACACTTGATATCCAGCTATCTATATGCTGAAAAACTTTTTCATTTTTCCTATAAGGGCTCTAGACTCGAATGTAAGAAGGATACTACAGTCGACTAGGGATCCGGATGGAGTAAGGCAGGTATTTTCAAATACCTGTCTTGTCCCGGAACCTAGAAGCAATTGTAGAAAGTAATAAATTTCTTTTGAAATTTAAATCCTTTTTCCTTTCATTTCATGTCATTTTCATTTGAAATCTTTTCATGTTTTACTGTACAAAGCATAATTGGTACAGTACTTTAAATAGCAAAATAAGCTATTAAATCCTTTTCATATAAAATATACATCATTTAAATCTAATATTCAATTTAAGAAATTATAATAAGAATATTAGATTTATTTTCCTCCTCTTTCCTTTTTGGAAAACATATCACATATTCATGTCACATATAGTCTAATATTCAATTTAAAATCATAATAAGAATATTAGACTTATAAACTCTTTTTCCTTTTGAAAACATATTACATGTTCATATCACATGTCATATGAAAATCATCTCGTAGTACTAAAATCAGTACCGAAATAAGCATTATGTAAAATGCTGTAAGTCACTTTCGTTTAACTTATCACATATTATGTAAAACGTTTACATTTAACGTATAACATATCATATAAAACATTTTTCATATATGGAGACTGAGGCACACCTAGCCCGTTCACTGGGTCGTTACTCATATCATGCTATGGACCCCAAAGGGTATAAAATAATCATGTCAGATCTATGGCCATAGTCTATAATTGTCCTCAACGGATCACTGATCAGGTGTCGGTCAGGATTACATATCACATATCACATATTACATGTTACATATCACATATCAGCATGATAAGGTTGCCAACTAGTCTCAAAACAGTGTTTTTTCACCATCAATAAACCTTTATGGAATTTATAAAAATATAAAATTTCATAATTTAAAACCATAAAGGTTATAAAACCATTTAGTGAATATTTAAGAAATATATATAAAAACATTCACTTTATTTCTTTTCATTTTTCATCTCGTAATACGTGTAATTTACATATCAAAAGAATTTTTCGGTGATTTCATTATAACCATTCTCAAAAACATGAATATTTTAAAATCACTTTCATTTTATTCATGTTTTTATGGAAAATAATCGATTTCTCGATTTTCGTGGCTGAAAATCGTTTCTTGTGAAGTAAAATCATTTATTTTGATTTTTGGTAATTTTCAGGAATTTTTCGATAATTTTTCTACAGTATAACGGCTGCCGATTGGCTAGCCTCCTGCACCGAAAATACAGTTTATATTTTCAACAGATAAATCACCACAATTTTCCAACCAATCATCATCAATAGCATTTATAAAAATTTAAATGCATATTTAAAACATGTATGCCGAATATCCCTACAGGCTGCATATGTCTCCCTTACCTATTCATCGAGTTCGCGCTATCTTGTGCTCCACACGAACGCCGAGCTTCCGACTGCAATTTAATTCATCACAATCATTAGCTTAATTATCCTTTAATTTAAGCTAATGATTTATAAAAATTATAGATGTAAATAAAACCTCATAATTAAAATGGCTATTATCAATGCCATTCTTTCTCTCTTTTTCCTTTATGGCCAAATGACCTTTAACTACTTAAATTTGTTGTTTTAAATTTTAGTCGATATACACAGTGCATGGGCTGCCCTCTTACTTGTATTTTGTTATCAATTAAGAAGTAAAATGCTATATATATATATATATATATATATATATATATATATATATATATATTTTTCATTTCTTCTCCATCCGACAGCCACATATATTGGTTATATTTATTCTCTTATGGGTTTTATTTTCTGCTTTAACAGCCCTCATTGTTGACAATTCTTATTTGGTCATCTATCATTAATTTAGCCTCTTGTTTTTCCTCTACACACGGCAGCAACATGCTCATTTTCTTCTTGGTTCCACCTCTTAACAGCCCACTTATTGACTAACATTCTACCATTTATTACAATCAGTCAACACAATTTATTAACATAAGACTTCTTTTCGGGTTCCAGCTTGCAGGTTCCATTCGGTTCAGCCTTATTTTCCACTTCTATATCCTTTAAATACTATTCTTACTCTTAAGTTTTAAGCACCACTTAACAGCATAGTCCCCTGTTATTTTATATATATATATATTTCCTCATATTAAATCTTGTTTCCCATCATTCACGGCATACACACACTCAGCACAAATTTATTCCCTCCCTCACGTTACTAACCTACAGCCACGTTTTTAGCTTTCTTTCTTCCTCACCATTCACGTAAATCAATCCCCTGATTCCCAGATTCGAAACCCTCATGGCTGATAATATACTACCCTGTTTTCCTAAGTTTTTAATTCATTAATTTCATGGTTGTTCAAGGCTGCGTGTGTCTCCATTTTGTTAACAACTTCTGTTTCTTTTTCGATCAATAACTATCATTATCACCATTTTAACATTTCACAGCAATTTACCTTAGCATGATATCCATAAGGCTTTGCTCAAATCATGTTCATACTCATCATCAATTTATCCAACACACATCCATGCTAAAACTAAATTTACATGAACCGAAAACATCACCATACCTGGGCAGAATCGGTTCTGCCAGCAGCAAAAAAAGCCACGTATGGTGTCTTTAGTTGAACTTTTTGGGAATATCAGGAAGCTCTTGCAGTCTAGTATAATTTTGATGATATAGCTGAGTGGTTAAATACAAAGAGAAGGGGGTTTCTACTAGAAGAATCGGGTGAGCACTTGAAACTCAGCAGAAACGAAAAAAAATGCAACAGGACAAAGGCGGTGGAAAGGCTGGAGGAATTTATGAAAGTCTGCTGTGTTGTCCCGATTTTCATCAGTGGACTTCAATAATTTTATTTGTAAAATCGGACATGGTCTTAAAGGTCCAAAAATATCCATTTAAATTTCATTTATTTACTAAATGTGCCACTGCACAGTCTATATTCTGTCCAGCTCATTTTTAAATTTATTTTTCATTTATTTTAGTTATTTCTTAAGCCAATTAAATCACAAATTTGATCAACTTTGATCAATCCTTGAGGGAAGCCAACTTTACCCTTGTACAACTTCGAAATTTCGACTCTTTCCCGACTTAATTTCGACATTTAGAAAAATATCAAAATTTTATTTATTTATTTATTTATTTTTAAAATTTATCATTCCATACATGTACAGTACAAAATAAGGAGTTCTCACACAGAGTATTCCCTAAACAAAACATCTTGGTGTGCCAGACTTTTAATTGTCCAGTTAAAAAGATACGGATAGGATTTATGTCACTCATCTTGAAAAGTAATCACCAATTTTTCAAAAAGATCAAATATCATTTGTGAAATTTGGATTCATTTCACTCTTGGAAAATAGTTATGAGCAAAATTTTTAGTGCTTTTTGTCAAAAGGCTATGATGAGAGCATAAGAACTCTGCAGAAATGGAAAATAGAAAGGAATTTTCATGATCATGCTGGGGCAAAGAAGATAAAAAAGGACAAATGATGTGCCTCTTTGATAAGATAGGAAGGAATTTTAAAGTTAGAGAATGTATAGGATTGAGTGTCATGCATACATGCATGCATACACAATATCATACAACATCAACATCAGAAGTTTTGGTGTAAAATTTGAGATTAAAACATGTTTCTCAAGCTGAAGGCTCGACACCACCCAATCAAGATTTTGAAGGTTATGCAACCTTTTTCAAAACAAGAAAGTCAAGTTTATTCATTATAAGGAAATTTTCAAATCCAGTTTGATTAGTGCTATGTTTGATTAAGATTTAAGAATGATTTTCAAAGATAAGCAAATTCAAGTCCTCCGGGCACAAATTTCAAGACCTTCGGGCATAAATGTCAAATCTTTCAAATCAATGCTAAGTCTTCCAGGCACAATGCTAAGTCTTCCGAGCATAATTTTTAAGTCTTTTGGACAAAAATTTTAAGTCCTCCGGACACAATTCTAAGTCTTCCGAGCATAATCCCAAGTCCTCCAGGCACAAATTTCAAGACCTCCGGGCACAATCCTAAGACCTCCGGGCACAATCCTAAGACCTCTGGGCACAAATTTCAAATCTCTGAACAAATTTCAAGTCCTCCGGGCACCAATTCTAAGTCCTTCGGGCACAATTCCTAAGTCCTCTGGGCACAAATTTAAGACCTCTAGGCACAATTTTAAGTCCTTCGGGCAAAATTTTCAAGTCCTCCGGGCACAAATTTAAGACCTTCGGGCATAAATGATAAGTCCTCCGGGTACAATTTGAAGTCCTCCGAGCATTAAATCTAAGACCCCCGGGCACAAACTTTAAAACCTCAGGGCATAATCTCAAGATATCCAGTTTATTTTTCAAAGTCGTGTGCCTCCTAAAGGAGGAGCCAAAGTTTTTTTCAAAGCCGTGTGTCTCTTGAAAGAGAGGAGCCCGTTTATTTTTCAAAGTCGTGTGCCTCCTAAAGGAGGAGCAAAAGTTTTTTTCAAAGCCTTGTGCCTCTTGAAAGAGAGGAGCCCATTTTATTTTTTCAAAAGTCATGTGCCTCTTGAAAGAGAGGAGCTCAGTTTATTTTTTCAAAGTTGTGTGCCTCTTAAAAAGAGGAGCCCAATTTATTTTTTTCAAAGTCGTGTACCTCTTAAAAAGAGGAGCTTAATTTATTTTTCAAAGTTATATGCCCTTTGAGAAAGGAGCCAAATTAAATTGAAGAGCTTTTGGTAAGAAGAAAACTGTTAAATTTAAATCTTTTTGTTAAAAACAAAAAAAAGGAAAAAAATAAAAAAAGAGTAGGTCATGAGCCGGACAAAATTGTTATCTATTGTCTTTGCCATATTCCTGATTCTCAGCAATGCGCAAACAGGGGCAGCTGTAGACACCTAATTTTGTCCAGAACTATAAATGTATTTCAATTGAATCTTGTTTCAGTCCTAGTGATTTGAGATTGAAATTTGCTTGTTAATTAATTCGATTTAATCGTGCGATTGAGTTAATTTGTCAAAGACAAATTTTAAATAATTTGGCTTCCGAGATGAATTTAAAATTTAAATTAGTTCAAGTATCATGAATATCGAATTCTGTTTTTCAAGATCAATTCCAAATTTGTTGCAAAGAATTGGGCTTTCTTTGATTTGTTAAAATTAAACTAAAGCCTAAATTAAATGAAATTGGGCTGTTGAAGCTAAAAATTTAAGCCCACTTAAAGCCCATCTTTTAAGTTTAGGATTATAAAAGCCAAAAAAAATATTGATAATAAAAAATAAAACAATAAGATAAGAAGAAAATAAAAAAAAGAGAAAAATGACAGTGCTGGTGCCGACACCAACTTGGGACTGGGAGACTGCCAGCCATATTCAAACTGACAGCCTCCTTAAGTTGACTGTCAGCCAAAATCAAGCTGACTCCATTGGCAAACACAAAAGAACTTGAAAGTCATATGCTAAAGGGATTACAATCCCGGATCTAAGGGATTTCATCCATTTTTATTGACTAAAAATGCTTATTAAATGGCTTGAGGGAGGCCGGAGAAAGGGGGAAACAAAGAGAAAAAAAAGGATTTGAAAAAAAACCAAAGAAAATCGCTTTTTGCCAACCACTCGAGCTTCACCTCTGTTTTCCATCACCAAAGCCTACACATTCTATCAAACATCCATTCCTTCTACCGAAATCAACAAAGAACCCAACATCTCCACTGTCAACTGATCCCTCTTCCATTTTGTTTGCAATCCATTCAACACCAAAAAAGAAATTCGAATCAATTCAAAAACCGAAAATATTCAGACCCAAATTCAATCCAAAAGTCACAAGACATATTCAAAATAAAAACAGGAAATAAAAATTAGCAAAAGAAATTGGAGGCTGATTTGTTGGTGCCAGGAGGTGGGTTCTTCAGTCACTGCAACTGGGGTTTACAGTGAACCTAGGATCGACAGGGCTGGGCAATGACACGGCTGGAGGCGATGTTGACAGTCGACTGGCCATTGCCACGAGCTGGGGTGAAGACTCAAACCAAAGCTGAGAAAAGAGAAAATACAAGATAAAGGAAAAGAAAAGAAAAGAAAACCAAACCCGACACAATGTGAGCATCTTTTATTCTTTCCCATTAGCCTTTTGATTTTTCTATTCTGTACCTTGGCTTCGATAATGTTGTCTGACTCATTGAAAATGCTGGACATTGGCTTGGGCTTTGATTTAATAATATGGGTCATGTGCATATTGAGGACATGTATTTATTTTGGGCTTCTTAAAAAAAAAGGTTGATGTTTTAAGCTTGGGTTCTATTTATAATAGTTTAAAAATAATAATAATATATAAATAAATAATCATGGTTTTATAAAAGGTTAATTAATAGATAATATATGCAAATAAATGATCATAGGCTTCTGAATAATGGATGAATAATTTAGTTTAGGCTTTTTACATATTAATTGGATATCATGACTTGGATTCCATAAATATTAGATAAAAAACTTGCTTTGGACATAATTTGCTTTGTAATTAAATCTATAAACCTGGAAATGAAAGAGGTTCATGTATAATAGATTAAAAATAAATCTTTAATTGAAAAAATGGTTTTGGATTTGACCAAAGTGTTGAAAAATTTGGAACAAAAATTAATAACTTTAATATTCTACATTCAATCAAAGTGTTGAAGAATGTAGAAAAATTTTCGCTAAAACTTATAAAGATTAAATAAAAATATAGTGAATTAGTCCAACTCAAATTAAAGAAAGCAACAATAATGAATAATCCTTAAAACAAAAATGTAAATTTTCTCAGATAATGATAGTAAATGAAACTCCAACTAGAATAAAATTTCGCAAGTGTCTGATATTCAGAAAATTCTAGGCATGAAGATGTTCTTTTTGGATTTGACCAAAGCGTTGGAAATTCGGAGGAATAATTTTAGTGTCAAGTTTTTATTTATAAAAAAAACAATAAAAAATAAAATTTAATAGTAAATTTTAATTAAATCCTTTAATAAGATATTGAATTAATCCGATGACAGAGCCTCTTTAGGGAAACGAGTGTGTTTCCTTAAAAACTCTTGAGGTGAAGAAAATTTCTTAGGCACTCGATCAAAGTGTTGGAGGGTACTTTATGGAATTTTTCAATATTTAAATAATTAAAAAATACAAAATAAATAAGTTAGAAATTTTGAAGATAAATTTTAATAAAATAAAGAAATCTGACGACGGAGTCTCTTCATGAGGACGAGTGTGTCCCGTAAATACTCTCGAGGTAAAAAGATTTCCTTATGTATTCAATCAAAGTGTTGGAGAAACATTAAGGAAATCTTTAATATTAAATAAATTAAGAATCGAATAGCAAATAATGCAAAATTAAGGGATAAATTTTAACTAATTTTTTTCATAAAACATTTGATTGATCCGATAACGGAGCCTCTTCACGAAGAGGAGTGTGTCCCGTGAATACTCTTGAGGTGCAAAATTTACTTAGGAATTCAATCAAAGTGTTGGAGAATATCCTAAGAAAAGTGTCAATATTTAAATATTAAATAATAAAAAGAAATTTTTAATTAAGCACAAAAGACCATTTAAATTAATATTGCTTAAGATAAAACATGATTAATTGGTACCATCTATTGGACGGGCGTTGTGGGGGTGCTAATACCTTCCTCACACATAACCGTACTCTCGAACCCAAATTTTGGAATGTAGATCAAGGTACTTATCCTTAGTTTTGAATAGGTGGCCTCACACCTAAGTTAAAATTGATTGGTAGAGACTCTAATTTTTAACGTCTAGCGATTAGGTCCCCGAAAACAAAAATCGTTACTACAACATGCTCACTATGTAATAGAATATGACACTCATCACAGGCATGCACATATAGAAAAACCACATTATAAGGAAAAGTAGTTAGAAAAATGTGTGTTTCAAAGCATGTTATAAATAATGATAAACTGAGTTTGAAAAGGATCCCTAAATGATCAAAAATTATTTGCACTAACTCTCATGGACCCAAGAAAATTTGGGTACCAAAGCATGCTTGAAATGGTTTGTTGTAAGAGTGTTAGAACATGGAGTTACAATGAAATAATGAATTTCAAATGCTCTACACACCTCCATGGAGTTTGCTTATGCCTATGAGAAAGAGCAAAAGCTTGAGGAATCCATCCTTTGGTAAGGTCACAACAATCTTTCAAACAATGGCTAAAGGTGGATTCAATGAATCATGACAAAGCACTCTCAAGCAAAGGAGTTTTGTAAGCTTAAATTCTATTTTCTCAAAACTCATATTTGCTAAAATTAATTGTATGTTTCGATGAGGCATTTTGTTAATGATCTTTGATGCATTATGAGTTAAATGAATGAATAAAAGGCATGATAAATGATTTTTGATTATTTGGTGGATAATTTTTGATGCATTAAATGATCGGATGAAAAGCAGGTAATATGATTTTGAAATAATTATTGGATTTTTGTAATTTGAGCAAGTTTATTATGCGTTGATAATATATTTACTTGCTTCAAAAATGTTGAATATGTCATACATAAAAAATGCCATGTCATGAGCATTAATGAGAAATATGCATATTTGATATTATGGCATGTGTTCACAAATATTGTGATTTGATAATATATGTACTTAAAATCTATGTGAACATGTTTGATTTGGCATATTTGTGTTTTTAAACTTCTTGGCTTTGCCAAAATATGCATAACTCTTGAAATGACCTTTTATGTAACCAAAAATGCATTTTATGGTGAAAATTCTTCCAAAATTGCCAAATCTATTGTTAAATGATTTTTCATCTACATTTTTCATTTGTACAAGTCTAAAATTGTGTTGTACAAATGTTTAAACTTTCACTTGGATTTAAAACACTCAAAAATAGAATTTTGGCACCTCAAAAGTTGAATTTTTAGCCAAAATTCTATAGTTTTTAGACAAGGATCGATCCCCTATTAGTAAGGATCAATCTCCTTGGCTAAAAATTTAGAAATTCTGCATTCTGTGTATGAGGGATCGATCCCCCTCCTCTAGGGATCGATCCCCTCAAGGCAAAATGTCTTTCCTGCTCCATTTAAGCTGAATTTGAGAATAATTTTTCATTAGCTTCATACTTTCTTTCTTCTCAACTTAAAATCCATTGATTTAACTTATTCTTGATAATGCGTTAACATGTAAAATCATTATTCATTGGTATCATGCTTCAACTTCAACAATTGGTATCATTTTTAACAATTAATATCATTTTTCATTGAACTTACAAGTGCAAAATCATTTTTCTTATTGGAGACATTCATAAAATGCATAAGTCTTGAAAAATCTTTAAATATATTTTCAATGAATATTTAAACATTGTTTTGAGAATTATTTCAATGATTTGTGTATATATTTGAGAATTTGATAAACTTGTGCTTGATAGATATTGCTCATTCCTTTGGTTCATCTTAATCATGCATGCTTAGAGGATTATATCTCGTAGCTTGACCCACATATTCCACACTAGGCTTCATGATAAGTATACATTTATTGGAATATGAGTAAATAATAGCAAAATAGTTCACAAAGTCTGGCATGCAATTATCACTGATTGATGCAACACTAGGCAATAATTTGAATTCTACTTGTTTCCTCTGTAAAAAAAAAAAGTTGTAGAGGACACTTGGCAAGACAACATTTTTTTGTCATTCATGTTCTACAGATGTAATGTTCTCTGTTCTCAACGAGTCTTCTTAAGATGTTTGATCAACAAATTGAAAAGAGAAAGAAGATTGATGACAGAACAAAGTCAGATTGATTCTTTTAAAATTAGTTAAAATTAATCACAAGTGATTAATTACAATAAAACCAAGAGCAAATTTGATGACGTAGCAAACAAAGGAAAATTGGCTTAATTTTGTAAAGTCATCTTCAATATGTAAGTTATAGATTTTATATTTCATGATTAGATTTTCCTTGTTATTTTTATTTATTATTTATTATATATTTTATGTATTTCAGTTTATTCTAATCCTTTTTTTACTTATTTTACTATTGATTTATTACAACTTTCATATTTTTTATTTTACTTTTATTTCTTTAAAATTTTGTAATACATGCTCATGGATCAATAAACAAGTTAAATAAACATATAAGAAAATATATAGAACAAAAATAAAACAAAATTTAAAAAAAAAGGTACCAATTTTGAGTTGTAGCCCAAGTAAGATTAAGGCCCAACTAAACGATAGTGGGCTTAGGCTGGACGAGGGGTAGGATTTTCGACCCAGGTCGAGTTTGGACCAAATGAGTTGGCCATTTCCTTTTTTATTCCATTTTTTGTCTTTCTTTCTTTCCCTTTCTTTCTCTCCCATCTTGAGTCTAGCCTTCCTCTCTAATTCCATCCTTCAGCTGCAACCCATAACTCCAACCACCAACTGTTGCCATTAGCTAGTCGTCAACTAGCCTTCCTTTTCCTTTCCTTCCTTTTTTCCTTTTTCAAGGTCCGAGAGCTTCAAATCTCAAAATAAAACCCACTAAACAAAACCCCTTTTGGTTGTCGCTTTACTTTGCTATTATGTGATTAAGTTATGGTTTTTTTAAATTGTTTGTGTTGGTTTTTTAATATCACAAAAAAGGGATTTTTCTAGGATTTTTCCTATCCCTTTTTCTTGAAGGGTAGTTTTTAGGTCTTGATTTTTTGAGGGATGAACTAGGGGTGGTTTTGTGTACGGGGTGATGGTAGATAGGTGATGAAGGTTTGGCCAAAGTGATCTTTAAGGGGTTAGTTATGGTGATTTCAATGGGATTGTTATTTTATTTCTTTTTTTGGTTTGTTTGTTCTGGTTATGTGGAAGATCTGGCTAAGATGCCTGTTTTTCTTGATTGGGCGAATTCTCTAAGTCCTATTTGTTGAAGGTAATTAGGTTGTGAGCTATGTTGCCTAAATTGTTCTATATGAATTGAACTTTGCTTGGTGCGAGCTGATGATTTGATTTTGGTGTTTAGGTAGCTAATATGGTAATGGTGGCAATGTGATGATGCTGTTGGCTTATTTCAACTCTAGTTAATGGAGGCTAGCAGAAATTTGGGCTGGGGATGAGTAGTGTTGGAGCTCAAATGGGTGCTTAGGGTCTCATTTTTTTTTTGGCCGTCAATTATAGTTCTCTTTTTTTTAGGGGTGGGGAGGAGCAAAAAATTACCCTCATTTCGTTAAATTTTTAGGGGACTTTATAGAGAGACTGTAGCTATAATAGAAAACTTAAGATAAGGTAGGAAATGTGTAACTATATAGAAGGGATGGTTGGGAGATAGGTAGAGAGGGGAAGATAGAGTGATGAGGTGAACAGAGTAGAAACAGGGGTTAGCAACAAGAATTCTACTTCTCACCCATTGCTCCTTAGAGCCAACTCACTTAGCATGAGTCATGGTACCACAACCATATATGTTTACATATGGTAAGTGGAATGAAGGTTTTCCTTCACCATTTGGGAGACAATAATGATAATTATTAGTAATCAAATGAGGTAAAGCCCCTGTAACTATATAAGCCTAACAAGGGAACTACAAAGGGTAACAATTATGATGATCTCTATGCATCATAGTTTTGTTCCTAAAATTAGTTCTTGGTAATTATATTATCGAGATATAGCAGTGCTCAAAGACTAGTATGTGCTAAGTGTCATGGTTCGAGAGGGGAGCCTTGAATTCCACATCGGTTGTGTGTAAGAGTTTAGTCTTATATTTAAGTGTTCACACCACCTTTCAACTGTGAGGCATCTTTTGGGAAAAAAAGACAAATTCACGAAGCCCAATGGACCAAAGTGAACAATACCTTGCAGTTGAGTATGGACCGTGACAATTAGTATTAGAGCCGACTTTGGGGGTACTAGTGATGTGCCATTGAGGACAGTCGGCCTTCAAGTGAGTGAGGGAGGATGTTATAATTATAGCGAGGAGCCATGAATCCCACATTAGCTGTGTATTAGAGTTTAGTCCTATATTTAAGTGTTCACACCACCCTTCAACTGTGAGGTGCCTTTTGGAAACTAATGACAAAACTATGAGGTCCAATAGGCCAAAGTGAACAATATCTCATAGTTGGATGTCCAATAGGCCAAAGTGAACAATATCTCATAGTTGGATGCAAACTATTAAACTAAGCCTCTTTACTTTTGTATTAAGCAATTGATCTTATAGATTGAAATATGGCGATATTTGAGGATAACATGTGGGTGCTTATTAAAGAATAAGTTCACTAAACATTTTATAGATTGAAATATGGCGATATTTGAGGATAACATGTGGGTGCTTATTAAAGAATAAGTTCACTAAACATCACCCGCTGTGAAAGCTCCATTTAGTAGTGCCACTTAATGGAAATCCTCTCGTGTGTCAGTTGTTTTAGTGATCCTTTGACTTTAGATATCAGGTCATCTTATATGTGAAACGTAATACTTTGATTTCACCCCTACGAGATTTTATGTCCAAGTGTCATGGTGTTTCTAGGATATCACCTAAAGCATATGCATGAGAGCCATGTATTCTGGTACTGTTGTACATGTAGGGATACTCACTACTGTTCAATTCTTGTGTGTTTCGCAGGTATAACCTAATAAGTAAGGTAGGACTTACATGCTCTACAATGCCTGGAAGGTCGTGAGATAGGACAAATATTATTCAAGGAGTCCAATAAGCTTACAGTAAGAATCTGGAACCCAAAATCCCTTATTTAGATTATTTTTGGAAAGTGTGCCAATAATTTAGGAAATGACAATTAAGGACATAGCTCGGATAAACTTTTATGAATTGTGGTCAAACCAAAAGGAATTTTTATCCACTGATTGAAGTATGATATTCTACATGAAAATAAGTTCTAGGCTATGTCAATAGATATATCGAATTAGTGGTGAAATGGGAATTTTACGCGATTGGCTCGGTAAGGGTATTTTCATAATTTCACCCTTACGGTTAGTCGAACTTTAATAAAACCACCTTCATTCATCAAAATATGTTCAATAATAATATTTAATGATGGAATATGAATTTTTGGAGTTAAATTAACTAGTTAGAAAAATTATAGAAGTTTAAGGACAATTTTGTTCAAAATCTTTATAACCAAGGGTATTTTGGTCATTTTACCCTAAAAAAACCATCTAAAATTTTCTCCATCAGCTGTAGCCGGCCACTTCATCATCTTCTTCAACCTCCCTCATGCCACCACCATAGCCAAGCTTAGGAAGAAACAAAAACCTAACTAAAACAGAATCTAAATCACATTATTTCAAGAAAATTTCTTTTACAAAATTATTCTACTCTTCATCCTCTAAACACCCGTACCCATAGATCATTGTAAAGTGGAAAAAATCAAGAGGAAATAGGACATATAGGATTCGGCCAAGGTGAGGAATTTTTGTACATTTGATTTCTTTAAGTTTTTAGGTTACTACATGATGTATTTAAGCTTCCTAAACATGATTCTAGCCTTAGTTTTGATTGAATCTCATTCATTTCCCACCTTAGGGTTTCGGCCATTAATGGAAGCTTAGGAATTCTTGTAGATTGATGCATGAAAATGGTGCCAAAATAATGAAGAAACATGTATAAGCATGAATTTAATGTTAGTTTGTTGAAAATGCTTAAGAATTTCACCATGTTGATTTTAGCCATGGCAAGGGAAGGATGTTTTTTGTGCTCAATTTGATGAATTTAGGGTGCCATGAAACTGTAGAAATTAAGAGGAAACTATTGGTGAAGTCAGAATTAAAATCAAAGTTATGTAGGAGTTATGTTTTACTAACGGTGTAATTTAGACGGGGTTAATATTTTCTAATGACAATGTGATAGCATTTAATGAAGGAAAATTTATTAAAAATTAAATTATGGTGAATAATGGTGATTGGTATAATGTTTTGCACCCCAGGAGTGTTAATTCACAAGTAGTGCTATTGGTGATATTGACTGGAATAAACAGGTAAGGGATGAATGTGTGAGCTGTAAGGATATTGTGAATGCAAGTTTTGGTTCAAATAAATTTTATGAAGTGATTTGAAAGTTAATTGCTTTGGACTTGGTGAAATTGTGGATACTGGTTGGTTTATAAATTGTATTTCAATGCAAGAAGGCTAGGTTAGAAACAGCAATTATTCTGCCAGAATTTATAGAAAGAAATTAATTCTAATATTTTTAAGTGATAGAAATAAATAGATTTTCAAGTGGATTCCATGAGATTTATTAAAATTGCATTAATTGATTATTTACCGAAAAATAATATTTAAATATTCATGTTAATGAATTTTAATTACGTAAAGGTACCAGCATACGTTTATTACCATTCTACAGATAAATAGAACATTTTCAGAAAATGATATTGAAGTGTGAATATTTTATGAAATTTTATTCTTGAACTGAATATATTTTCAGTATATTTATTTATGGACTGATTGAAGATATTATTAGTGAAATTGATTTCATAAATGATGTTTCTACTATATATTCATTGTTTTAAGACTATTAAGCCTCGTATTATGCTCACGTGTCACGCACACTATTACTACTATTAGTGTGCCGATAGACCCGCCAAGTCTTCACCCTCTACTAGTGTCACCTAGCAAGTGTACACTATGGACCCTATAAACTATGACCATATGTCTAACGTGTTTACTATTTCTTCCTTTTCGGGACATTATTTTAGCATGATATACTTTGGGTGTTGCCTGGTCTCCACTATAATGTTACTGTTTATTGTACTATTTTACTAAACTGTTTACTGGTACGAATTGTTTGCTTATATTGAACTGTTTACATATTGTTTACTAAACTGCTTACCGTACTGTGTTTACCAATATCGAACTGAATATTATCATTGGAAGGAAATATTTATATTTTTATTAGATTATTTTTCTATGTGATTTCAATAGCATTTCATATTGTTTTAATATCAAATTCAACCGATTACTCCCTATAGTCGCTTCTAGGAGCCGAGACACGACAGTTATTCTAAAATACGTCCCATACTCCATCCGGTTTCTTAGCCGACTATAGTATTCTTCCTGATTTGTACCTTAGTGCACTATTAGGAAATAAATGTTTTAAGCATAAAGATTTCATAATATCAGTCTTTACATACGATTCTTTTATTGATCATGGTAGCTCACCCCGTATTTTTTCACTTCGTAGATTACCTGTAGTAATCGTTTATATACTGTTCCATGGATTTCAACTGCGCTATCGTTCCCCGAGGCAACTTTAAGTAGATCCTGGAGGTATATTTTACTTCTTTTATATGTTTAGACTTATTATGTAAAGTACTACAATTGTATAATTATGTACAGGGGATGTAAAGTGATGGTACAATTATGTAAATATTGATAATAGATAAATATAAATTCTATTTACTAATGTGTTTGTTATTACAAGTGAAAGTGAATAGTGATAAAGACATCATAGACAGCCAACTGATTACTGTTGTGTGTGTGAAATATGATATTTACTGTATACTACAGGACGTGACAATATGAAGGTAAATAGGTAGTCAGGATGAGGATTTATCACTCCTAGTGACTTTAGGTATAATATCTCATTCATCCTAACCTACATTAACAAATAAGTCAATGGCCAGAGCAATATATGTATTGGAGTTAATATTAGTAGCTTAAGGGTATAATTCACATAAAGTAGACATTATACCATGCTTTATGTATTCATGAGATATTATAAGAAAAGGATTGAATTATTTTGTAATACTACACATTGAATAAGTTAGTCAAATCTCTTTGATTTTTTCTAACATTTGAGTAGTCATGATGCATTAATAGATGCAGCTCTTGATCTAATGAATTTAAATGTCAACATGTTGAAAACCTAATGGATTACACACATAAGAATAGTGAATGGATTTTTTTTTTGAATGGAAACTTCAATTTATTAATTCATAAAGTTGGCATCATGCAATACAATATTGTTTAAAAATTATGGATGTTCTTCCACCCAGTACACATTTTCTTCTACTAGAAGTCCTTCCTTTGATAATAAATGAGCCACTCCATTCCCATCCCTGTTGACGTGTAGGATCCTGCATTCCTCAAAGTGTCCTTTCAACCTTCTACCATCAATGATCAGTGGTCCTAGTATTGAGAGATCTTCGACTTTCATCTGGAGTTTCTTAATAATCTATAATGCATCTCCCTCTAGAATAATTCTTTTACATCCTGTCCATCTACCACTTGCAGTGCTTTGTTTGCTGCTATTGCTTCTACTATGCTTGCCTCTTGTACTGTTTCAACTCCATGTGTTGCAGCGCTCACCACCCTTCCTTCACTGTCTCTTATGATCACACCAATATCGCCTCGTTTACGATTTGGATCCCATGCACCATCAAAGTTGACTTTGAAGTAAGGTTCTTCTGGTGGAGTCCACTTAGTTGCATTTCTTTCTCTTGGATCCTCTGTTTTTCTGTCTTGAGCTTCCTTGTAGTCTTTAAGGAAGATTACTGTATGCTCAAAATTTCTCTTTGCATCGATCTTCTTACCATCAATAAATTCTACATTTCTTCCATTCCACGTGGCCCATAGCATCATTAAGAGGTTTTCCATTTAACTTGTTAACAAAACACAGCATGCTTTCTCAATCCAATCTATCACCCTTTCTTCTTGAGTTTCTTTGATCTCATCCGATAGATTACATAATCCTAATAATTCCGTTGCTTTGGGGCAAAAGCCCAGTGCGTGTACGTCTGTCTCTGTTCCATTTCCACACCTCCTACATCGTGGATCCATTCCCTCAATTTTCTTCTCCAAGTTGGCATATGTTGGGAGAATATCATGGAGTGCTCTCCATATAAAGAGCTTAATCTTCGGTGGAATTATTAGCTTCACCAGACTACTCCAAACCCATCTTTGAGGTCCTATTCCAAATTGATTGTGTATTAAGGCTTTGTACCTACCCCTGACCGTGTAACAGCCTTCTTTATTATAGTGCCAGATGAGTTTATCTGCTGTTCCAATCGTACGTACTAGTATCCCTTTAATAATAGTAGCCTCGTCTTGTAAAAATTCCTCTTCGATGGTACCTGTTTTCCATTACCTTGTGTTTCTATCTAGCAATTGATCCACAGTTGCTTCCCTTATCAGCTTGATTGGCTCTGTTGTAACCCTAAAACCTCCATTTCTCGGAAGCCAATTATCCTCCCAAATTCTTATCATTCTGTCGCCCCTCACTCTCCATCTTATTCCCAATCTCAAAACATTTTTTAACTGCAATATACTCCGCCAGATTTGTGAAGGCTGGTTCCCCAACTCTGCTTGTAGAAAGTCACAACTTGGATAGTATTTGGCTTTAAAAATTCTGGCATATAATGATTCTGTGTTGCTGATCAAGTGCCAACCTTGCTTTGCTAATAGAGCTTGACTAAAAAGCTCTAGGTCCCGAAAAGCCATTCCTCCCATCACCTTCGGTTTGCACATGTCCTTCTATGTGATCCAATGAATGCTTTTGCCTCCCACTTTGTTTGACCACCAATGGCGGCTGATAATTCCATTTAACTCTCGAAGCAAAGCCTTTGGTAGCAAGAAGGTGTTCATTGCATACATTGGAAGTGCCTGCAATATCACTTTAATTAAAATTTCTTTTCCAGCAAAGGATAAGAGCTTACCATTCCACTGTTGTATCTTCGTTTTGACCCTTTCCTTGATGTTTCTAAAGGCTGCCACTTTCCCACATCCCACAAGTGTTGGTAGTCCCAAATATTTTTTTCGGATTAGAAACTACATTGATTCCAAACAGTTGCTTGATTTGATCTATCTGAGCACTGTTTGTGTTAGGACTAAAGAACAATGATGATTTCTCAAAGTTGACCATTTGCCCTGAGCTTTTTTCATACAACTTTAGCATGTTCTTCATCCTATTTGCCTGTGTTGACTTTGCTCATGCAAAAAGCATGCTATCATCGACAAAGAAAAGATGATTAACTCGAGGACCATATCTACTAGCTTGTACACCAATGATGTCTCTATCTCTTTGTCCTTTCGAAAGTAGAGCTGATAATCTGAGCACAACAAAAAGAGATAAGGTGAAAGAGGATCTCCTTGTCGGAGTCCCTTTTTGGGCAAAAACTATTAGATATTTGGCCATTGATAATAATAAATGATGACAATGTGGATACACACTGCACGATAATAGAGATCCATTTATCTACGAAGCCTAATTTTCTCATCATTAAGGCTATAAAATCAAATTCTACTCTATAATATGCCTTGCTCTTATCTAACTTAAGTGTAAAACAATTGTTCCCTCCCGCTCTCTTATTATGAATGGCATGGATAAGCTCGTATGCAATCATAATATTATCAATGATCAATTGACCCGAGACAAAAGCACTCTAGTTTTCACTTATGCACACTCCAAGAATATTTTTCATTCAGTTCACTAATACCTTTGCAATCAGCTTATACAAAACATTGCAAAGGCTGATTGGTCTATATTGCATCATATTCATTGGATTTTTGGTTTTAGGAATGAGGACTATGTTCATTTTGTTTATTTCATGCATAGGAATCTAGCCATTTAGTACATTTAGACAATATGAAATAATATCATCTCCTATAATATGCCAATAGTTTTGATAAAAAAGAGCAGGCATACCATGAGGGCCGGGTGCTTTGGTGGGGTGCATCTGTTTCAAGGCTGTGGTGATCTCCTCGAGCCTGAATTCTTTAAGAAGGGTCTAGTTCATCTCATCTGTGACACAAGTTTCCACTGCCTCAAGTATTTATTCATGATTCTGTGATCCCTGGGATTCAAAGAGTTCTTTAAAGTAGTTTATAGCAATGTTATGCACCTCCTCATCTGTTTCGCACCACTTCCCATTCTTGTCCTCCAAACCCAATATTTTATTCTTTCTCCTCCTGTATGTGGCTTGATTATGGAAAAAAGAAGTATTTTTGTTCCATTCCTTTAACCACTGTATCCTAGATCTCTGTTTCCAGTAGGCCTCTTCCTTTTTCAGGAGTTCATCAATTTCTCTTTTCATTGTCAATTCAACTTCTAAGGCTTCATCATCAATCGTCCCCTATTGGAGCCTTTCTAAATGGCGCTGTAGACCATCTAGTTTGTCTTCTATGTTACAATGATGATTTTGTTGCCACCTAAGAAGTCTTTGACTTGTTTTACTTAAATTCTCCTGCACTCCTCCATTACCTTCTTACTTTCAACAATCTTTAATTATTTGTTCACAGTTCAGTTCTTTTGTCCACCATTCTTCAAAGTAAATTCTTCTTTTTTGTCTACTTCTTTTTTTCTCCATTTTGCTACCCATTGTGTTTAGCAAGATTGGTGAGTGGTCTAACACTGAGACTGCCATGTGCTTTACCAAATAATCTGGCTTTTTATCCTTCCACTCCTTCGTTGCAAGGAATCTGTCCAGTCTTTCTTGCACTAGCGTGTTCGTCATCCTTCCTCTCGCCCATGTAAAAGGTGCTCCTTTAAAGCCCAGGTCTAACAACAAGTTATCGTCTATGGCCTTCTTAAAATCTTCCTTCTTCACAGTTGGCCTCAATCTTCCCTCGCTTTTCTTCGAATCATATAATATTTCATTGAAATCTCCAAAGCAAACCCAAGGGAGTGTTCTGTCCTCAGCAAGATTTCTGAGTAAATTCCAAGATAACATTCTTCTTCTTGTATTTGGTTCACCATAAAACCCTATAATTCTTTGACTAGCTTGGCCTGCCTCAACTATCTCCATGTCAATGTGTTTGTCCGAGTAGCTTTTGAGTCTCAACTCCACTGATTCATTCCACATCATAGCCAATCCTCCCCTCCTGTCGTTACAACTAACTGCAAAACAATTCTGCATTTTGCTTATTCTTCTAATTCTATTAACTTCTCTGACTTCCATCTTGGTTTTACAAAGGAAAACCACATCGGGAACTTTGTTTTGAATGAGCTTCTTCAAAGCTCGAACTGCACGTGGGTTCCCAAGCCCACGACAGTTCCATCCTAAGAGAATCATGGTGTCTGGTAGAGCTGGTAACTAGCCTCTGCCAATGTGATTTGCTCTTGTTCTTCTTGTCTTATCCTTTTGACGATGCTTTCTATCTCCATCAAATCCTTAACTTCCTCATCTTCTCTATCCTCCTTTTAGATTCTTCAATTTTCTGTTCATTTGTTGTTGCATTGTGTCCTTTGAGCCAATTTTTTCCACTTATGTTTCTTAGTTTCCACGTTGCATGTGCCATGCATCCCCCCTAATCATGCCTGCTTCTATCGTCTCTTGCCTCATTTACGATCTCAGCCTCTTTCCCTTTAGATTTGTCGTTAACCTCGTTTTCTTGCTCTCCTAAGATCCCCTATGATATCTTCTCTTTAACACTGTTTCCATCTTTTTTGCCTGCTATATAAATACCCCTTATTTCCCCCATAAAAGAGCCGACAAATATCCATTATTTTCTAAAATATCTGTCATGTCTTTAACTCTCCTCGAAAAATTTGCTTTTTCTCCATCAATCTGCTTTAGGATGATTCTTTCCTTATTTTTCCTTTCCATCCTTTGTTGCCATCCTCCGCCTTCCTCCACCACATTCCGGCTTTGCTCCTCCCCACTGCCACTGCTTGCTCCATGCTTTTGCTTCTTATCTTCCTCTTCTAGCCATAAAATTTCTTGTTTTTCAAAAATTCTGCTTCTTCCACCTTTGCTCTTTATAAGAGATGCTTGCAGCCATTCACCGTATTGTTTAAAATTTATCCCTACACTATCTTCTTCCTTACTCTTCCCTTCACAGTTCGCTTCTATATGTTCAAGTTTTCCACATTCAAAACAGTATAGTGGCAGTTTTTCATATTTTAAAGTTGCACTTACACTTCCCTTCCTACCAACTTTCTTCAACATTATAGTTCTTCTAAGTGGTTTGTTTATTTCAATCTCCACTCTCAATCTGATGAATCTTCCCCAACTGCGCTCTTCCTTACTCAAATCAATCCCCTTTAAATTTCCTATTCGCTTCCCCAATTGTTTGGCCACCTCCTGTGTGTACCATCCAAAAGGTAGATCATATATCCTGATCCAGAACAAGGTTGTGTCAAAGATGTAGTCACTTACTTTAGCTTATGCATCGTACCTCTTTAGCAGCAAGATCTGTTTATCAAAAGTCCAAGGACTTCCTTCCAGCACCCTGTTTCTGTCATTTTAAGACCCAAGTTTGAATAAAAAAATATTTGGCTCTAGGATCGCTATTTCAACTTCTTTTTTTATCTTCCAAATCACCTTGAAAGTGGCTATCATTGCCACTCTATTGAAGTTTCTCGTCGTTAACAATGATCCCACTAGCCATGGCTTTTCCTTATTGTTCTCTCCATATGCTTCTAGCCCTTCTATCACCACTTCATCTTCATCTTCTGTGAACTTGAGTTTGGACCATAGTTCTTCTAGCTTTGCATCCATGATGTTCACTTATGCTTTCCCTTACGAAAACACAACACTGCTATAAACTACTAGATCCCACAAGCCACCGATCGAAAACCTTGAGAAATGAAAACTTGTCCAAGACAAGACTTGAGAAACCTCTCCCTTAGAACCCCAGGACTCCAAGGAGAGGACTATAAAAAGAATCGTGAACGGATTAATTGAACTGAATGTATTTGAAAATTATGAAATTTTCATGGGACATAAGTGTGGGTTAGCATCTGGTAAATAATTATTCTATTATTCTATTAAAGTTGCTCTAAGAGAATTTTTAGTAGGTTTATGATTTTGTGTAATTTACAAGTTATTGCTTTTTTTTAATATACGTTCTTGATATTAATTGTCTTTCCAAGTAAAAATATGATTTTTAACAAAATTTGATTTAAAATATTAACTAAATCTATTCATGGACAAGCCCAATTTGAATTGAGCCTAGCACACTTATTTTAAGGCTCTAATCGACCAAGATCGAAATATTCTTGAGAGGGACTAAATACACCACTCACTTTACCCCACAATCCACACCCCATATGTGAGTGGTGTAGTGGGATGTATGAAAACAAGGAGAGTAAAAGGAAGAGTGCATTTAAAAATCTTCAATATTATTTTATTGATAAAAATCTTTTTTATTTAATTTTTTAGTTACATTTTTATTTAAAATCAATTGTAAAATGTTAAAACATTAATATAAAATAGTTTTCTTGGTTTTTTTTTTTAAATAGCGATTGGTCTTATTCTGGCTTCCAAGGGTGGCCTGAATCGAGTCTTGGGCAAAGAATTTCAAGTGCCACTCACGCTTGGCACGACTTGCATACTTCTAATATAAACATATTTAAAGCATAAAAACTATAAATTATTTTAAGTTTTTTTTTTAAATATATTTACTTTTTCTAATAAAAATATTTTCTCCACGACAAGAAAAGGACAAATTCTAGTAATTTACATGCTACACATTTATCCACAGATGGAAAACAAACCACTCAAGCATGCATGCTAAACTAAAAACCCATGTTTTTGCTGCTGCAAATATCATAATGCCAATACCCAGTTGAGATGTATTCCCAAGCAAGCAAACATTTCAAAATAGTAGAAACTAATAAAGTGTTTTCCTCTTCATTTCCTCATCTGGTGAAGTAAGTACGAGGCGAGAATAATCGTCGAGGAGAGAACATTCCTGTGTACTGCGGCGAAGCAAGGCCGTCGATGGACCTATATTCCGACACGATGAAGCCCTCTCTTTCCCCGCGGCCTCTGCCTCTCATCATGTGCCCGTTGAAGGTCCCACATTTCACCAACTTCCCCACCCACGATGTCTTCTTCTGGGGGCTTTTGTCCCCTGCATTCATTTTCTCACTTAGGTACTCCTTGACCGAATGCAAGCTCTGCTCAAATAGCTCCATCGGCGGTGAAACCAAGGGGTTCCCTTCCACGCAAAGCTTCTGGAGCTTCTTCAGGCTTCCGATAGAATCAGGCAACCTTGTTATTTTGTTGTAACTGACATCCAATTCCATTAGGGAAATGAGGAGGCCGATGGAGTATGGTAGGTTTTCGAGGTACTGGAAGTTTTGGCTTACGTTCAAAACTTCTAGTTCGATTAAATTCTGCAAGTCCTCAGGGAGAGACCTGAGGCAATTGAGGCGTGCATCAAGAACTCGTAAGGAAGTCAGGTGCGTGATGGATTGAGGGAGGAAAATCAGCTTGTTTGAGTTGATTGAGAGTTTCTTCAGGTTGATCAGCTCAAATCCAATAGTGTCCGGTAGCATTGTAAGCTTGTTGAAGTTAGCATTCAGTTCTTCCAATGACCTGGCAAATGCAGTACATGTTAATTTGCAGCTCGACGATAGCTCCGAAGTAACACGCCGCAGCTTTTAACAATATTCATATTCACAAAAATATCAATATCCTAATAATACCGATACAATATTATATAAAATTGTTATATCCGTGATATCTCACGTATAATTCTTTAAATTTTTTGTAATTTTATATTTAAGATGAGATTCTTAATTTATTACCAATTTACTTTAGGTCTGATGTTTAATATGATATAGAAGTCGAAAATTTTTTTTTCTTCTTTCTTTATTCCTCTTTTGAGTTTGTCAAGTGGTAGATTTTTATAGCTTTGATTATAAACATATCATGAAATTTTTTTATATATGTTTTATATTCAAATTGTCTACACTTATTGCTTCTGATTTTATGTTATTACTAGCTGATTTAGGTCGTATGCTTAACGAATTATTATCAAATAGTTTACCTTCTATAATTAATCCTAATCCTATTCTTACATAATTTAGTTTACCTTCTATTCTTACATAATTGGTATAAACCTGCAATTTTCAATATTTTTAGGAAGTGTTTGGAGAAGATTGTCAGAAACATTGAAAGTCTTGAGTTACACACATTCAATAGAGTTTTGGAGGGACTTAAGCTTATAACATATTAACTAAAATATTAAGATCCTGAAAATACCAGTACAGCATTATATAAAAAATTTTATGTAACTGTTGTATCACAGTTAAATTTTGAATTTTTGTAATTTTATATTCAATTTGAACTTCTCCACTTATTATCAAATCATTCTAAATTTGATACTTTACACAATGTAAAAGTCAAGACTCCGCTTGTTTCACAGAAAATGATTTTTGAAAACTGATTTCTACAATTTTTTTTATATTTGTTCGACAGAAAATTGTTTAATCAACGAAAATGACTTCCTATTCAACAGAAAATGAAGTCATTTTTCTGAAAATTATCTTGCATTTTTTAAAATGAGAAGATATTTTCCGAATAAAAAGTTGTCAATGTATAGAGTTATTTACCAAACTTGTGAGCATAGCTTTAGTCAAACTGGACTTTAGATATAATTTTTTAAGCTTGGATTTACTTGGACTCTTCCTAAAATATTATTGATTTAATTTTAATTAAAAATTTTAAAATATAGTCTTCTAATTTATTTTTATATTATTAAACATCAAAATATTTGTAATATTTCAATAATAAATTGCATTATATTATTAATTTAATTATAAATAATAAATATTACTATTTGAATAATAAATATAAATAAATAAAACTATTTTATAATTTAAGAATAAATGCTTTTAATATAAAATATATTTATTTCAATAGTATGAATATTTTTAATATTTTAGAAATAAATATAATTATTCTTATTATTATTAATATAAATAATATTTTAATAGTAGTAATAATATTTTAAATATTTTAAATATTAATTTTAATAATAATTAAATAGTTTCTATTATGTGTTTAATAATATATTTTAATATATTATTATTATTATTATTATTATTATTATTATTATTATTATATAAGTATTTTCCAAATATTGATAAATAAAAATTTTAATTATTTTAATAATATATAATTTTTAATATTTTAATATTTAAATCAATATCATTTGAAAAAAAAGATTTTCAAAAAAAATCAAAAAACATAAAACATTTTTGATTGATTCACCCAAACGATAAAAAGCCTTTAGTTTTTTGAAAAATTAAAACATTTTCCTGAAATTATTTTTTGAAAGTCAATTTTTGCAAGAAAAACGAGATTGTTCTATTTTTCCTATGTTTGTATTTTTTTTGAATTTGTCATGAGAGGTTGTTGACATTGTTATGTCACATTTATTAAATTTTAGATTTTTGTGTTTTTATATTAAATTTGCATCTCTTCACTTATTGATAGTTGATTTTAAGTTATTAGTTTTTAATTTAGGTGGCATGCTCAATAAAATTATATAACAAATAGTTTATTTATTTGAATAATTAATCTTATTGCTATTCCTACATATCCTATCTAGATAACAATTAATACAAACCTGCAATTTTCAATAGTTTTAGGGAGAGTTTGGATAAGATTGCCAGAAACATTGAGAATCTTGAGCTTGGACAGACAACCAATGGAGTTTGGGAGGGAATTAAGCTGATTGGAGTGCACATCCAAAGCCACCATGTTTAGTAATCTTGCAGTCAGGGACTCTGGTATGCTCTGTCAACATTAATTCAAACGAATTACTCATATTATTATATATTATTCTCTTTGTCTGTCCCATAAATCAGATAGCATATACAAATATATAAATATATATATATATATATAAAACAAAAGGAACAGAAATATATATTACTAAAACTTTACTATTTTAAAAATTAAAAAGTCAACACATTATATATATATATATATGTGCAATTATAATAATATTTGGTCAGCAGAAACAAAGCCGTATTTTCAAGGGCTCAAATTTTCGTACAACTCAAAAGCCTTACAACTTACGCAACTCTCCGCACTTTTTTTTTTTTAATTCAAACACGAGAAATTAGTAGCAGTAGTGTCACGGATACAGGATCAAAACTTGGACTCTCTCTACAAACGTGAAGAATCTAAGCCAGACTTTTACAGTTATAAAGAAGAATTTATATATGAATATATATATAGCTATATTTATATAAGAGATATATTTTTATCAATAAATCGTTATAAACAAATTAAAAAAATTTTATATGTTTATTTTTAAAGTTTATATATGATGCATTAACAATATATAATCTCTATATATTGTCAATATATTAAAAATTAACACTTTATCAATAAACAAATTAAAAAAATTAAACACCTAAAAATAAATACAAATAAATTTTTTTAATTTACTTATAAAGAATCGTGCATTAACAATATATAAAGATTATACACTGTTAATACATCATATATAAATATTTATCTTTTAAGGACTAGATTTTTTAATTTACTTATTGACGAAGTGTCAAATTTTGATATATTGACAGCATATATAAATTATACATTATCAATACATTATATATAAACTTTATAAATAAATTATATTTTATTGAAAATGCATATATAAATCCACAGAATCGCTAGTCCGTGTATTGGATCCAAGACCAATGATAATTGAATATATAATTATATATAGACATGAATATTAAAAATTGCGCAATGCGTAAGCCGATGATAGACAATATCAGATTTGATCCTTATCACTTCATTTTGTTATCAATCGACAAATGACGATCTTCGAAAATAAAAGTTTCTTCGGGCTTTAGCTATAACGTGTTTACACCATTTTGCATATTTCAATTCAAATTATTCTTCTTTTTTTTTTCATTTATTAACTTAAATTTCCAACATGGGTAAAAAAAGAATTCTCTTACAAAATATAGTTTTCCATCCAACCTCAGTTTAATTATGCTTTTCTTTATAAATTTCCTTTTTAATCTCAAAATCAAGTCTCCACAATTTTTGTATTTGGCCTAATAAAATTATAGATAATTATTTTATACACTGTCGGTGAAGTTTTTTTACTCTACAAGCGAGGTTAGGACATAACACATGTATTAGTTTTTTATTTTTTTTATTTTTTAATATTTTTATAAGATATATGTCATGATTTTAACACTGTCTGTGGAATAAAAAAAACTTCACCGGTGGTATATGAAATAATTATTCTAAAATTATTTGCTCATAAGTCATAAGAAAGAAGAAAAAAAACAGCAAAATAAATCATTTGCCTTAAATAAAGGATTGTTATATATATATATATATATATATATATATATATATATATATATATATTTATATATAAGCAAAGGAAGGAGAAATTTGATTTCTGGTTTTTTTTTTTGGGGGGGGGGGGGGGGAGAATGTTGAATATATTTGTAATCAACAGATGTAAAAAAAATATGAAAGACGAACATTTAGTACATTTAAGCCTACGTATTAAATGAAATATATCAACTAATAAAAATTGAATAACATGTTATTTCAATAGAATATAGTGTTGCTTAAAAGTTTTATCAGTTTGTTTGAAAGGTGCAAAACCTTTTTTTTTTATCTTAATGACTAGATTAAAACTTTATCTCTCAATCTTTAAGAAGAATAACGACAAGAAACTCATGATCTAATTTCTCTCCATTACTTACTAATATTTCTTTCTGGATATTAACTATTCAAATATATATTATCCTTTTCATCAGATTTTGCTATGATTTAAAGGAAAAAAAAAGAATTATTCTGTTAATGAGAGGAAAATTAATTAAAGCTAGGGAGATTGTATTTAGCTCATGAGGGAGGATTATATATATATATATATATATATATATATATATATATATATATATATATAAAATGTGTGCAGGGTAAGGCAAGGCAGGGAATAAAAGTGTAAAGATAGATAAGATACTTGAAGATTATTGTTGGAGAGGTCCAACTTGCAGATGGTAGCCAAATTTAGAGAAGGAATTGGAAGAGAATCCAATGACATCCCACTCAAGTCCACAATCTCCAGCCTCTCTTCCTCTCTCGGTGTTCTTCTGGGATCTCCCTTTTTGCTCAAATCAATTCTCACTTTTTGCTGCTGCTGTCGCTGTTGTTGTCGCTGTTCGTCCGTCATATTCAAAATCCCGATGTAAATCTCCCGAAATCCTCAGTTGTAGGTGCAACACAAAGAAATTTTGATTTGATGAAAGGGCTGCTTGTTTTCAATTTGCTGTTGGTTATAAAAGGCCAGGGGGCAAGTACGAGGACGTACGGATGACAAAAGAGCCGTACAAGAGAAGAGATGACGTTTGTCCGAAGACTTAAGAAAGAGAAAGGCACAGAGCCGTATGTTTAGCTCCGGGAATATATTATCAAGAGTTGCGTGGCCAAGTCTCCCACTTGATAAAGTCAACCTCTGCTTTTGTATCCTTTTGGGTGCCCGCGAATCCCGCTGTCCTTTCGAATAATTCTCTCGTTAACTAAACCCATTACATATTTATTTATTTCCGTACATGTAATGTTTGAAATTGCCAATCTACCAACCAATCATTTCTGTTCTCTGCCCTCTCCCTTCTTTTTTGAAGTTTTCTTTGTCAAGAGTTTTTGGTGCGATTCTGTAATGCTGTAGTTTTAAAGAGTAAAACTTCTAGAACAAATCGCAGAGACTACAAGAGAGTCAGGTAGCTGCACACCAAGTGATCGAAGAATGGTCTTGATAAGGGAAGGATGCGAGGAAGGGGAGGACCAGCAGGAAGACATTTGTGTTGACTTTGATACTCTGGAACTTAATGTTGATGATGAAGTTAACAGGGCGGTGAAGAAACATTCATCATCAGGGCGGTGAAGAAACATTCTCTGATAGGTAAGGTTGTAACTGACAAAGTCATTAAACTCGGCCCTCTCAGAAAAATACTGTCGAAGGCATGGCCAATTAATGAGGGGTTGGAGGTCCATGAAATGGAGAAAAACTTGTTCCTGTTTGTATTTAAAGAGGATGAAGACAAGAAAAGAGTGTTGGCCAGAGGACCGTGGTTAGTGATGAACAGCCATATTATGCTAAAAGAGTGGCCAGAGGAAGCAGTACTTGAAGAAATTGATTTCACAATGACTAAGTTCTGGGTACAAGTTCATAAACTCCCTCTTGTATTCTTAACAAAGGAAAATGCTGCTAAGATTGCTAGTGTCTTTCCAAAACTGAATGAGATTGATTTTGAACCTAATGAGAAGGTGAAATGGAATGGGATATTGAGGATGAAGGTCTCGATCAAGGTTAAGGAACCTTTAAAGACAAGATTTAATTTACGAAGGAGGAATTTATCAACCATTGGAGTTAAATTCAAATATGAGAGGTTGCCAGATTTCTGTTTCAACTGTGGTAGAATCGGCCATGTGGTGAAGGATTGTCATTATCAACATGACGGAGTGAAGAAAGCATTGTTTGGACACTGGTTAAAGGCAACGAGTCATGGCAGACAAGAGATGGGACAAGATGCAGAAAACCGTAGGAGGCTGGGTTTCTTCATGGAAAGGGGGGTGGCGCGTGAAGGTAAGTGGACAGCAAGGCGAGTGGAAAAAGCAAATACTGACCTTTCTGACAGAGAAGTAAATGATGATAAGAAAAGTCAAGAAGTGGGGATGTATAGAGCAGATCTATCTAACACAGGAGGCAGGCTGTGTAATACCCCAGAAAGGTGCAGTACATGGAAAAATGCAAGTTCAGAAGTCAGACAAAAAGAATGTCAAATCGGAGACATGGAGACAGAAGAGATTGAACAGAGACTCGAAGATATTGAGGAAGAAGGTTTTAACTCGAGGTTGACAACATCAAAGTATAAAAGCGTGGACCTTGGGGCCCATGGACTAAAACGAAAAAGGGAAGAAGAGTTAGATGAGCCCATGAAGAGAAGTAAGGCAGAGTTGAAAACCCAGATCAAACAATGGGTCTATGAAATTCACCCGGGATCTTGGGAATTGATGCGAATTGGACCAGCCCAAGATGATAATCTGTTGAAGGAGCTGTTTGGTCACAGTCAAAATGAGGATAGCTCAAGAATTATAGAGAGCTGGGAAGTTAGACTTCAAGGTGTAAGCAGAAGTAACAGACGATTAATCCAAATCAAAAAGGCAGCAAGGGCAAAAATGAAGAAGGAACAAAGGCGGATCTGGGATGAACATACAACAGGTACAGACGAAGAAAAAAGAGCTCGTATCCAACTTACTTACGAAGCTCCGAATCTAGAATTGGTCGAAGGGCTGTTGGAAACTCAATCGAAAAATGAAGAAAGGGTTGTGGTGGCTGTCCCAAAACAGCCACAAAGGGGCCAATGAGTCTAATGTCTTGGAATTGCCAAGGGCTTGGGCAACCCTCAGCAATTCAAGCTCTTCGAGAGCTCATTAGGAATCACCGCCCCTCCATCGTCTTCTTGATGGAGACAAAGCAAAGAAGTTCGAGGTTGGAAAGATTGAGGAACAGGTTTGGCTTTACAGGAAAGTACTATGTGGAACCGAGAGGGAGATCAGGAGGACTTGCATTATGGTGGGAACAGGGTATCAATCTTGATGTTTTGACTGCTTCCAAAAACTTTATTGATGTGAACTTGGATCTAAGTAGGGACGCTTTTTGGTTTTGCACTTTTGTTTATGGTGAGCCACGTAGGCAAGGAAGGAGAGAGGTTTGGAACATGATTAAGGAGTTACGACGACCCCAAGAAACAGTGTGGTGTTGTGTTGGAGACTTTAATGCTGTGAAGTCACAGGAAGAACGTAGCGGGGGACGATTGATTGATAGAGTTACCACGGCTAATTTTATCGAGTTCCTGGATGAATGTGGATTCATGGATATGGATATGCATGGTGAAGAGTTTACCTGGTCAAATAATAGATTGGGTCCGAATCATATCCGCCAAAAGATTGACAAATTCCTATTTAATGCAGAATGGAGTGAATTCTTCCCAACAGCTCAGGGACTTGTGGAGGTAGCAGTGGCGTCAGATCATTGACCTTTAGTTATCTTGCTTGACTATGCACGTAGAAGAAAGGGCAAGGACTTCAAGTTCGAGTCAAAGTGGCTTGTCGATCAGGAATGTGCTGAAGTGGTGAAAGAGGAATGGAATTTTGACATCCAAGGATCAAATATGTATCGCATTCAGAAGAAACTAGCATTGATAGGATTGCGGCTTAAGAATTGGTACAAGTCGAAATATGGGAAAACAAGACAGAGGATCAATCAGATATTGCAAAGACTTGCTGAAATCCAAGCAGAGCCCTTGAATCAGAACTTGAGGGACGAAAAACTTGAACTCCAAAAGGAAGTAGATGTGCTATGGGAGATGGAGGAAAGATTTTGGCATCAAAGATCAAGAGTGGAATGGCTGAAATTTGGCGACAGAAACACGAGGTTCTTTCACATATCCACAATGCATAGAAAAAGGTGCAATTCGATCGTTAAAATCAAAGGGAGAAATGGAGAATGGGTGCAATTTGATTGAAGATCACTTTAAGGAGTTGTTTAGCTCAAGCCTCCTTGCAAATATTGATGAGGTGTTAGATTCTGTCCCGAGGGTCATCACAAGTGATATGAATGAAGCTTTGTGCCGAGAAGTCACTGAGGAGGAGATTCGGAATGCGGTTTTCGACTTACGAGCTATGAAGGCACCAGGGCAAGATGGATTCCCAGGTCTGTTCTTCCAACAATTTTGGGATGATGTTTCGATAGAGGCTTATAATGCAGTTAAGAGTTTTTTCCAATCTGGTTTATGTTAAAGGAGATAAATCGAACAAACCTTGTCCTTATCCCAAAGCAAAAATGCCCTGAGGAAGTAAACCATTATAGACCGATTAGCTTGTGTAACTTCCTCTATAAAGTCATCTCAAAGATTATGGTGAATAGAATGAAGAATCTGTTGCCATTGGTGATCTCCCCATGCCAATCAGCCTTTATCCCTGGATGACAAATTCAAGACAACATTATTATTGCTCATGAGGTCTTTCATGCTCTAAAAAATAGAAGAAGGGGTTCGAAAGGAGTAATGGCAATCAAGTTTGATTTGAGCAAGGCGTATGATCGAGTTGAGTGGCCGTTTTTGGAGAAGCTTTTGATTAGAATGGGTTTCTGCCAATTTTGGACTTCCAGAATCATGGAATGTGTTTCAACAGCTCAATTTTCGGTGGTGATAAATGGAAGAAGAGGTTAGGCATTTAAGCCACAGAGAGGATTCAGGCAGGGTGACCCACTATCATCCTACCTCTTCATCCTAATTGGAAATGTTCTTTCTTACCTTTTTCAAGATGCCTTGAGTAAAAGGAGGCTTCATGGCTTCAGGATAAACCACAGATGTCCGGTTTTAAGCCACTTACTGTTTGCAGATGATTGTTTGGTTTTTGCCTCAGCCAATGAACACAACGCCGAAGTTATTCTGGATATTTTTGAAAAATTCAGAACTGCTACTGGACAAATCATCAATTTTGATAAATCAGCGATTTGCTTCTCCTACAACACTGATATGGGTCTTAGAGAGATGATCAAGGCGAAAATGAGGGTTTGCTCAATGAATCAGAACAGCTTTTACTTGGGACTACCTTCAAGTTGGGGAAGAGGTAAAAAAGAGGCGTTGCAATTTGTCTTGGATAGAATTAGAGCCAAGACTCAAGCTTGGAAAAGTAGGCTGTTGTCTCAGGCTGGGAAAGAGACCCTGTTAAAGGTAGTGGTATCTGCGATCTCGGTTTACGTCATGCATTGTTTTAAACTTCCATTATCCTTTTGTCAAGAGCTAAATGTTACTTGTAACAGATTCTGGTGGGATAATTCAGATGAGAATTCTCAGAACATGCATTGGATGCAATGGAGCAAGCTTGCAATTCCAAATGAGAGTGGTGGACTGGGATTCCGTGAGTTTCATCTTTTTAACAAGGCCTTGTTGGCAAAGCAAGCATGGAGGTTATTGTCTAATCCAGAGGCGTTGTGGGCAAAAGTTCTGAAAGCTATCTATTTTCCATTTTCTTCACTTATTGACGCTAAGAAAGGCAGGAGTTCTTCATGGGCTTGGAAGAGTATTCATGAAGGAGTTGGAGTTTTGAAAAAGGGGCTAAGATGGAATATTTGCAATGGTAAGAATGTCTATATTTGGAATGATAAGTGGATCCCATCTATTTCATCTTTCAAAATCTCTTCTCCTAGATTGGCAAGAGATGAACCTCTTCTTGTCCATCAGCTTATCGATCATGATAAAAGAAATTGGAATTCTGAAGTGCTAACGGAATTATTTTCGGAAGATGAAGTGAAGGCCATCTTAAAGATCCCAGTTGGAAGTCCGGAAGGTAATGACACATTGATCTGGCATTTCTCTAAAGATGGGGAGTATAATGTCAAGTCAGGTTTCAGATTTCTGTTGGCTGATCAGCTTAAGCAGCGAGACACTTGTGCTGGATCTAGTAATGCACCATCGATTGATAGTGCCTTCTGGAAAGGACTTTGGAAATTGCCTGTGATTCCAAGAGTTAAGAATTTCATGTGGAAAGCATGCCAAAATATGTTAGCTACAAGAGATAATTTGACAAGAAGATTTAAATTACCTTGTGAAGGGTGTAGCCGATGTGGTGAAGAACCAGAAACCTTAGACCATATTCTGTTTTTTTGTCCATTTGCAGCTACAGTTTGGGGTGCTTCTAACTTCAGTTACAGACCTGCTAGAGAAGGATTTGTGGGATTTCGATCATGGTGGAAGGAAGTAACCAATAGCCTTCCAGTTTTTGGTTCCTATGATCCAAAGGGCTTAATGGCTTATTTGTGTTGGAATATTGGAAGAGTAGGAATGAATTCATTTTTGAAGGAAAGGAAGGAAATCCTGTTTCAGTTTGGCTCGTAGCTTTACAGAATTTCCAGGAACTTTTGACCTGTAAATCTTCCCATCGTATAGCTTCTGTTCCCACAACTGTGGAGTCTTGCTGGCAAAAACCACTAGCGCTTTTTATAAAGATTAACTGTGGTGCTGCTTTTGACTCCAAGACTGGTTTGGCAGGAATTACAGTGGTGGCTAGAGATGAAGCTGGTGCTATTGTGGATAGAGAAAATGAATTAATTCAGACAAGCTCTGCTGTTGTTGCAGAGGCATTGGCAATCAGAATGGGAGTTCTCTTAGCTGTCAAAAGAGAATGGAGTAGAGTTTGCATCGAATCAGACTGTGAAGAAATTATCCAAAGACTTAACGATGCAGCAAGACCAAAAAGCTGGATTACCAAAGTTATTGAAGAGGATGTGCTTGATTTGCGATTGTCCTTTATAGCTTTATCCTTTTGTTTTATCAATTTTAAAGATAATTGTGTGGCTGATTGGGTTGCCAGAAAAACCAAGCAACAGAAATGTCCTTTAAATTGGGTTTCTTGGCCACCTAATGAGCTTCAAGCTCTTCTGTAATTCCTATTTCAGCAATGAATGCATTTTTTAAGGACAAAAAAAAAACCAATCATGTTGACTGCCAAGTGCCGAAGAAAACTCGAGGCCGATCACAACTTATCACCCTACTTCAATCCTCCCTCACTGCAATACTATCACACTATTCTCTTGAGTTGTGTCTCAGAATTTTTTAAGCCATTGAAAGAAGAAATTTTTTTAATTCATAAAGAAATATAAAGGAAAAAAGAAAATTGGATCTTGAATTTAATTTCAAACAAAAACCCTTAAATCAAAGCTCGATTGTTATGACAGAAGAAATTTTAATTCAGTTCTTCTAATAAATAAATACACTTATTATTGAGGCAATTCTTCATATGCTTTTCATAAGAAATTTTGAGTTGATCCTGATCCATATATTCTTTTATCTTATAAATATCATATTATTCATTTTAAGATTCCAGCTCTAATTATTTGGCTATTTTATGAAAACATATAATGATATGTTTTGAGTCTGTTTTATGTTGGATCTAACCATTCCATCATTGTACTAGGCCACAGATTGGCACCGAATCCTAAGGTCACATGATGGACAATGGGTAGAGGACAGGCGGGAAATAAATAAACAAATAAACGAAAAAAATTTAAATAAATAAAGTTACGTCATGTCTTACAGTTTGTAATTTGCCTCACCTCACTGCGGTGAGTTCAAAACGGATAAGACAAAATTTTATGAGGATATAATTACCTTCTTGTCCATGCTTTAAATTTTTTATTATTTTATTAAAAATATATTTTTAATGATTTTTTTTCAATCTCACTAAAGTTAATTTCATCATTAATCCAAACTAACTTTATGTATAATTATGGATCAAGAGTGAGACTGGCATTTTATTTAACCCATGCCATGACCATCTTATGTCGAGATTAACATTTTGTTTGGCATGGTAGAAAAAAAAAGGAAAGATGAAAAATTAGGGGGGAAAAATGAAAAGATAAGATACATATTATATCTTTCTATAAGTGTTTTAGGTAAAATGAAAAGATAAGATATACATTATATCTTACTGTAAGTGTTTTTGGTAAAAAAAGATAAAAATATATATTTTTTTTGTTAAGCCAAATGATTTATATATATTAAAAGGATTTGGTACAGCTCAAAATAGAACCCAATTCTTAATCCCAAAAAAAACCCGAAAGAAAACACATCTAATACCCATATAACAGACTTTGACTACTCTATCTGAGCCTAAAGAAAATAACCCCTCCACATAGAACCAACAAAGCAGTCTACAAGTTGAAGATGATAATTTTTTGAATCGACCAAAAAGCCAAACACCAAGCAGCAGCTAACTGACACCCAGCTCAGGTGGCAATGTCTCTTGCAGAAAACTAGACAGGTACCGGACCTCAACTCCTCAAACACCATCCTTTTGACCACACCTAAGACATCCCTTAAAATAGCCGCAACTTGCACTCATCGGCAACATGTTTTGCACAACCACCAACCATGCCACCAGTCCAATGGCACAATAGCACATAAGCGGCACACATGTCTAATATACTTCTCACCCAACAAAACACCTACTTCTGCTTTCAATCAAGGTCCAAACCTGTACACATAATAATCATCCCATTCACATCCAGTAACGCACACCAGAATAGGCAGCAAACAACTCCCAGTGAATAACACAATGATAACAAATTAACTGTCAAAATCAACATAGGCCCTAAAAAACTATCATTAACACTTGGGCATAACGAAAAGCACCTCCTATGCAGTGAAAATAAGAATATCTTAGAAGCTGCAAAACAGAGACGACAAATAACACAAAGGGTTAAGGCATCTTCATAAAGCAAGAACGTAGCAAATAATAAAGTCTAACAAATCCAACTTCAGAACAACCCAAATCCATCAAAAAATGTTATTACTACCCTATAACCAATTCCAAGAGCTGATACCCAACATCCAAACAATTCCATCAATTTCTTTTGCAACATTTAAACAGTTCAGAAACAAGCTCATAGGTCACGGGCTGCTAACTCTTTCAATCTCTCAATGATAATATCATCATCACAATTCGCTCTAAAGCCCATCATTTTACCGATTTTCCACCTTTCTTGAGCTTCCTTCATTAGATCTGCTTCCTTCATTAGATCTCTGTTTCTATTTTGAAAGTTACTGTCTGAAAGAGATTCATTAGCAAATCTATCTTCTTGGTTCATCTCCAATTCATCCGGCTCCTTGTTCTTAATCAATTTCTTTTTCGTCTTTCCTTTCGTAACGTTTTTCCTACCTTTTTAAGAAATCTTTTTGAAAAAAGCTTCTTTGATGTTCTCCAAGGATCTTATTCTACGACATTTTAGTTTGGCAATGGGGAGGTGCTTTTCACTCTTATGGGGTTCGGGATCTACCAAGAATACAAGGTCTTGCACTTCCTTTTCAAACAACGACCCAGTATAGTGGTTCAAAGGCGTGGGTTTTTCAACAACTCCTGGTTTATCTATTGATATTGGACTTACCAAAACATTCTGCACACTCACCTCATTTCCATCACCCGTGACTTCCAGGTTGTCTTCGTTTAATATAGAATGCTCTTTTTCTATTATATTAGTGCTACCTTTGTTAGCTTGATTTACTGTATTCTCGATATCCTTGCAAGTCTCTTCAGCTTCTGTCATTTCATCTCTCTCCTCCACAGATTTGAAATTCTGCACATGAACTGCTATTTCACTTCCCGAGCTAATTCTTTCATTTCCCAGATTAACCGTTAGGGTGGACTGGAAATATCATTGGCTTTGGGACTTGGCAATCTTGACATCTCCGATGACCGGTTTGATTGAGGAGGACTTGACTCAGTTGGAGAAGGAGATAGCTCATTTTCCTTATGAACTTTCAAGTTTGATATCAAATTAGGAAAGTTGTAAACTGGTTCCTCAGTTACTGATATACTAAAGAACTCACCGTTGGCTTTGAAAAAGATGGAAGAAGGAATAATCGAATCTGCTTTTACTGAAACTAATATTCTTGCAATATCAAACCTGAGTTTCCTATGAGTGCTATCATCAGTGGTAACATATGCACCCCCACAATTTCCCTACTGCAGAGAAGAATTTTTCTGACCATAGATGGATTGGGACACTTTCAAGCCTTAACCAGACAAAACGGTCGTGACTAACATCATGAACCTTCCACGGACTAATTTTCTTGAACCAAATATCAAGCAAATCTTTGAATTCTTTTAAACAAGCTTCCATTTCCTCTGTTTCGCTGAAGGTTAACAGGACACAATATATATATATATATATATATATATATATATATATATATATTTATATATTACTTCCTTTTATTCTTTGGTAAAGTAGAAAAATTAGATAAAATAAAATACAAAAAAAAGATCAAGAGTAATTTATTAATTTCTCTTGATTCACGTACATTGATAACCATTTTCTTTTTATCTATCCAATTTGAATGGATTATATTTTGGATACAAAAGGAAAACATTGATATTAACAATCAAGACTTAACATAATAGTTATTATCTTTTTTAAAAAGAATCAAGTTCAAAGTTTGATTTTTCATTCTTCATTTGTACTTTCCTATAAAAAGAAACATTGATACCTCACTTATTCTTTTTTTTTTATTATTTTCTTTCATTTGCACCTTTTTATGAACAAAAAAAAACATCGGTGCCTCACATATTCTATCCTTTATATTTTCTCTTGTATCAAATATTCTCAAAATCTATTTCCCTTCCACTTTTTCATCATTCACCTTTCATCTTGAAACAAAAAAAAATTTGGTACATCACATATTCTTTCCTTATTATTTTATCTTGTATCAAATATTCTCAAAATCTATTTCTCTTCCACTTTTTCATCACTCACTTTTCATCCTGAACCAAAAAGAAAATTGGTACCTCGCATTTTCTTTCCTTTTTATTTTCTCTTGTATTAAGTATTATCAAAATCTATTGTGTTTATATATGATGCATTGATAGTGTATAGTTTCTATATAATGTCAGTCAACCACATAATGACACCTCATTAATGAGTAAAACTTAAAATTGCACATGTCCTTAAAAATAAATTTAAAAACTTCATTAATATTTACATGTAAAAGCTTACATATTTTTAAATTTTGCTCATTAATGGATGGCATTATATGGTTGACTAACAATATATAGACAGCGTATAGTCTCTACACACTGTCAGTGCATTATATATAAACTCAAATCTATTTCCCTTCCACATTTTCATCAATCATTTTTTATACTTTAATTTTTCAATTGTACCAAGCATAATCTAAAAGTTAAGATATCATGTTAGATATGCTTTCAATGTTAAATCTAAAGTCAGCTGTTATTTTTAACCACTTTGATATGTAATGAAAAAAAATAATAGTTTTTTGGTGATTTTGGTTCTTTACTAGTGCATGATTAGATCATAGTAGCACTTGCATCTGCAGTATCATTTATGGTGTCAAAGTATTGTGCAGATCTGATCATAGGCCGGGCTTAATCAAATTCGGACCAAGCATAGGCTATATTGTGATAACCGCAAATTTTTCATTTATTGGAAATTATTAATATTAGAAATTAATATTAAAGAAAATAGATAAGAGGAAATAAATAAATTAAAGTAAATAAATAAAATTGTGAGAATCGGAATATTTTGAAAATTCCGAGAATTGAGGAAGTGATAAAATTTGAAAATTTAAGTGAAGGAAATTAAATGAGGAAAATAGGGAAATTTAATTTGGATAAATGGAAATCCAAATTAAATAAGAAAATGAGAAATGAGAATAAAATATGGTTATATAATTACAAATTATATAAATGTATTTTTATATAAATACATATGTGTTTAAATACCGTATGGTATATAGTATATATTAAAGGTACATTGGTATATATAAGAATATATATACTATTTGATAAATTTAAATAATACATATGTATTAAATATAACATTGTATGTATATATAAGTATATACATATTTGAGAAAGGCAAATATTAAACTATATTAAAGTTTGAAAAATATATATTGTAAATACAATATATATTACCTCATAACATATATATACATATACATATATATATATGCAAAGATTGTTTATTTTAAGCATATAAATATATACATATATATATATATATCTATAAATTTAATGCACAAAATATATATTTTAGATATATATTATATATATAATACTATATTATATATATGCTAATAATAAGATTTTGTGTATTAGATATATTATTATATTATGTATGTATATATATTATACAAATATATTATATAGTATAGTATATTTGATATACTAAAAATAGAAAGAAACAAAACAGAAAAATGGAAAGGAGAATCGGGGAAGCCAAACCCGATCCTCCAAGGCGAGGCCGACGGTGGCGGAGCTGCCACCGCCGGCGAGAGAGAGAAGAGGGACGAGAAGCGTCGACGCCGGCTAAGGAAGAGGAAGCCGACGCCAACGCCGGCGAAACGGAAACGGAAAAGGAACCGAAATCGACGGAAAAAGCCGAGAAAAGGAAAAATCAGATCTGGGGGTTGCCGGCGGAATTGACCGTCGCCACCACAGTCGAAGCATCGACGGAAGGAGAGGAATGGGATGGAGGCCACCGGTGAGGCCAACGACGGCGGAGGAAGGCCGACGGAGGAGGAGAAGGAACCGAACCAAAATCGAGTAGATCCGCCGCCGTGCCGCCGATTCGAGATGAACGGAGGCCAGATCCGGCTTCGTCGTCACGCCGGCCAGCTGCTGAGCCACCGAACCGCCGGAGAATCAGCCGCCGGAGGAGAACCGGCAGTGGAGGAAGGTTGACCGGTCTGACTGGTCTGAACCGGTCAGACCAAGGAAAAAAAAAAAAAAGAAGAAAGAAAAGAAAAAAAAAAAAGAAAAAGAAAAAGAAAAAGAAAAGAAAAGAGAAAAAGAAAGAAGGAAGAAAAAGAAGAAAAGGAGAAAAAAAAAAAAAAGGGAATTCCGGGAATTTGAAAAATTCCCGAGAATTCGGAAATTCCGGGAAATCCTGGGAAATTCGGGAATCGGTAAGAAATCTCGAAAAGTACTAAATTATTTAAATAATTTATTTATTTAAATAATTGTAGAAAAATTCTAAATTTTAGAATTTAAATTCCAGAAAAATTCTCTCGATGATCGAGATGAGGAATCGGAACAGATGGAGTACGGGCGCGACCGGTAAGAGGCAGTCGCCAACCCGAAACAGGTAAGGGAGACATGTGCCGCCTGTAAGGATATTCGGCCATGTTTTTAAATTGCATTTAATTTTATAAATGCTATTGATAACTATCGGTTTTATAGTGTGATGGTTTATCGGATGAAATTGTGATGAAACACCGGTTGAAAATATAAACTGTATTTTCGTGCAGGAGGCTAACCAAATCGGTAGCCGTTATAATGCCGAAAAAATTATAAAAAAAAAATTACTGAAATTTACCGAAAATCACCGAAAACTAAAATAAAAGATTTGATTTCACGTGAAACGATTTCTAACACGAAAATCGAGAAATCGATTAGTTTTCATAAAACATGAATATATTGATAATTAGTTTTAAAATATTCATGTTTTGAAAATGGTGAAAAAGGAAATCACCTAAATTTACTCCGATAGGTGATATTTCACGTGAAACGAAATGAAAATAAAAAAAGAGACTGAAGTGAATATTTTTACAAATATTCACTTGATTTTACAGAAAACCTTTGTGGTTTTAATTATGGAAATAATTAATTATGAATATTCCATAAAGGTTAAGAAATGATGAATAATTATGATTTCGAGACTAAAGGTCCCTACATTTGTTTTTTTAAAAGAAAACATGGTGATGAGAATTTAAATTTAGAAAATAAATATTTTATTTTCATAAAGTATAAAAATAATTTATTTGAATTCCGATAATTATAAAATTATGTTTTCAATTAAACGCACAGAAAAACATTAATATATGTTTTATGGTGGAAAAAGGACAGTTTTACCTTTTTATATGTTCAGTGATGATTTTTCAAATTGTCTTCATCGCAATTTATAAAGAAATGTTTAAAGCATGAATTTCGTTCTGAAATTAAATTCCATAGTCTTGTGATAATTAGCTAAACGAATTTATGATTTCTATGCATATTTTCCAATAATTCTATAAGTATATGTTTTCCGAAAAAGGTATCGGAGTGGCACACCCCAGGCTAACTTAGACCCTGGCACGCCCGGTCCTTACTATTTTATATCAGTTGTATGATTTAAGTATATGTTTTTCGAAAAAGTATCGGAGTGGCAAACCCCAGGCTAACTTAGACCCTGGCACGTCCGGTCCTTACTATTTTATATCGATGGTATGTAAGTAAGTTTTGAGACTAAGGCTTTCCTATAGTTTATGTTATTGCCTGTCATGCTTGCCACATTGTGCATGTTTCCGTCCCTTGTGGCATATGTTTAGCCCACGTCGTGCATGTTCTCGCCCACATTGTGCATGTTTTCGTCCCTTGTGGGTATGTTGGTCCTTCGTGGTGCAATGTTCGCTGTACGACCCTGATCAGGTCTACAGCCCATACCATGGCCATAGGTATTCTGTTCCCTCTTCGGAGGATGATGTTCTGTTCCCTCTTCGGAGGATGAAGTAAGTGTCATGACCCGCATACTGGCTATATGATTTTGCCTAGTCTCCATGAATTGTATGAAAAGTTTTATTAATTATGATGTTAAGTTTCGAAAGTATGATGCATGTTTGAAACAAGTATGAATTTTAGATATATGCATTAAAGAATTCATACAATGATTTAAAGTATGAAATGCATTATTATGGCATTTGTTTTCTGCATATATCGATACTATGACTATTTTAAATGCATTTCTTATGAGGCTTTAGTACGATACGGTTATTGATTTGAAAAGAGAAATAAATGTTTATTCTAAAAGAGTAACATAAGAATTATTTCTAAGATAAAGAAAATCGAAGAAGTAATTATCCAATGATTTGATATTTGCAAATCACTGTACTGTACTGTTTTTACTGTACTGAAGAGAAGAGAAGAGAAGTAAACCACTGTTTTTATTACTGAACTGTCAAGGGTTTTAAAGTATACCGAAGTGGAAAGGAACAAGTGGTTTACTCTGTGGAAAAACGAAAATTATATCGTTTTGAAACAACAAAATTGATATTCTCTACAGTTGCTTCTAGGTTCCGGGACAAGTATGGTATTCTAAAATACCTACCTTATTCTATCTGGATCCCTAGCCGACTGTAGTATCCTTCCTACATGTGTGCCTAGAGCCAGCTAGGAAGATTTTAAAGAAAGTGAAAAAAAAAAAAATATTTTCAGCATATAGATAGCTGAATATCAAGTGTGACATATAACTCTCTTACTGAGCCGTGGTTTGCTCACCCCTTAATTTTAAACATTTCAGGTTTTAATGATTGTGAGATCAATTGATTGTGAATTACGGCTGTACACAAAGGACAATGTGACAGATCGACTGATTTATATGAGGTACGATTATTTATTTTCTGTATTTAGACATATCTGCAGTACTACTTATCTGATTAATTAAGATAGGGGATGTGTATAATATAAACAATGTACTGTACATTTGTTTAACAGTTAGTAAAAGTGAAGTATCACAGACAGCCCAACCGAAGGAATCGTGTAAAATAAGGTGAAAAATACGGTAACGGGATGTGACAGATTTAATGGTATCAGAGCATGGTTGGCCTGATGTCTGTGAATACTTTTGGAAGGAAAAGTGTTAAACATCCCCGGTAGTACTGTGTTGTCTGAATATATAGAGAAAATAAATGATTGTAAATAGAGTAAAATAATTTAAAGGGAGTGAGAAAGTATAAATTGAGAATGTTAAAGAAATAATAGGCTCAGAAATACCAGAAAATTGGTGATCTTGAAATTTATTTGAAGGCCTGTTCGGTAAGGAATCGAAAGGACTCGGTGAGGGCCCCACCAGTACTTTACGGTCCGAACCGAACTGAGACCTGAAAGTGATGATATAAGGAGGGGAATGATATATCATCATTAAATAGACTTTAAGATCATCGATTGAGGGTAATTTGAAGAGAGAGAAAATTTTTGGCCAAAAATGACCAAAATACCCCTACCTCTGAAATTTTACAGGGAGTTAAAATAAACCAACAGAAGTTTGATTTGAGTGATTTGACAGAGAAATTGATGATGTAAAGCTACATTACATACAAAATAATTCAATTATAGATTTTAGTGGAATTCTCTGTCGAAATCGAATAAGATCTCAAATCGCTGATATTAGTACGAGAAGAGGTACTATCAGCACATAGATATTAAGATCCTTGATTCAAATGTATACTGAGGAGAAAGAAATAAATGTCGAAATGACGAAATTTGCCCCTATGTTGGGCAAAGCTCTGAATAGTGATGAAATCAAGTTAATCTTAAATCCATTGATAATAATGGAATTATTAATGGCATGAGGATGAAATGTCCGAATTAATAAGAAAGCTGGGATTAAAGAAAGCATCGGATTTGAATTTCGATGGAACTTCTAGAATTATATAAATTGGAGGAATCGAGATAACTTTGACTCGATTTTGAATATGAAATCTGATTCTAAGCTTCTATCGGAGAACTTAGGAGAATCCGAAAGCTTAAGAAATCCACTCTAGAAAATGAAAGAATAATGAAGTGCATGTGTATAAGGTGTGATTGATGGCAATACCGATAACATTAATTGTGGATAAGAAAGTTATCTGTATAAGTGTAAGTGAGAGAAGCACAAATGACATTGAAAATTAGATGAATAAAAAGGATGTATTAAATTCCTATCATTAATAAAGTTCTTTTGAAGAACAAATATTCATCTACATTATGGAATAGATGTCTTATGGATCTGATTCGATATGCATGAGGAGTTTATAAGACCTGTCTTGGTATAAAGTGTCCTTAGATAAAAGATTAGAGACTGATGTCCATAAGATGATGATTAGAACTCGAAGTGAATTTTACGAGTTCCTATTGAGGTTACGAGGTTAATGATTTGCCTTGTGAGGTATATAAGCCTAAAGAATGAGGCATCCATACATGAGTAAATTGATGAAATACTGATAGAGTCTAAAGTATAAATGGAAAATGAGCAGCATTGTGGTATAACCCTTAAACTCTTAAAGACTATGGAATTATGTTAAGATTGGCAACTAAGATGTTTGGCTAGACAGTATCTCTTTCTGAGATATATAATCTCGAAATGACAAAATGACAGTGAATCTGTCTATGATAGAGAGGTAATAATTGATATACGAAAGTAATGAGTCTAGCTAGATACTACTGCCAGTTTATAAAAGAGTGATGAGACTAGCTGCTCTACTAATGTGATGTAATTAAAGAAAGAAGTTAAAGTCGGTAAAAGGATAAGTGTAAAGAAATGATGGAATGCAAGATTTTAAAAGATCTTAGCAGTATAGTACCATACCAATCGAGAAAATCGACAAAAAGGATGAATATATAATATATATATATATATGAAGAGATAAAAGTGGGAATATGAAAACCAAAAATGAAAGTGGAATAAGGAAATAAGTTATATGATGAGAAGGGAACATCAATATGAAATAGTTCCCGAAGGTAAGACTGAAAGTGATTTGTATTGGTTATCACATAACTGCGGCGAGATGTAAAATTAAGTCAGATTTGATAAATGAAATTAATGATACTCCAAGGAGTAAGATAATTGATATGTTTACTGCCAATATGTAAATGAAAAATGATTATACATATAACCATCGTAACATGATAGAAACGGTAGAAGTATATAGATGATGTGGTGATTAAATGTATAAATTGAGGATTCAATTTTGGAATCTAGATTATGAAAAGAGATTTAAAGACTATACTACATGAAGAGAATATGATTGTCTCATGATTGGTAATTGTAAGAGATAATCCATAATAAAGTTTGCAAGTGAAATGTCGTTTTGATAAAATGAATATTGAGGACAATAAAGAGTCCAAAAGAGAGATGATGATATGGAAGTGATTAAAGACTGATGATCTAAATAAAATCACTTTCCATTATCAGACTCTTAGATTCTCTAGTGCTGTAGTCGAAGTATTAGTGTTAAACGGTGTGAATGTGTATGTACAGTTCCAGTGAGCCTTACATGTGATGGGAGTCTCTGAGTTGTCATATGCTTAATGAGAAATAGCAAAAGGCTTTGAGATCCCAAGTGTATTGATAGCACCGCTCCATATTGATATATATACATATATGAGCGTAAGATGTAAACGCTCCATGATATTGAGAGAGCGTGTGCATGAGATGTGAAAGCTACTGGGACACTTACATACAACTGATTGACATGTGTAATTGATAGTTTTAAACTATATCGACTTGGCACTAAGTGAGAAAAATGGAGGATGAACAGCATGGATCAGCTACGATATGAAAAATACTGTGCATGGACTCTTATGTGAAAAGAGTGGAAATGAAAACTCCTGATTTAATTAATGAACTTACGGGAGTATAGACATATATGATGAAATACAGCATGTAGTGGTCTAAAGTATTCTTGATGTTGAAAGTGTACTGGCAGTATTACTTGGAGGATGACCTAGAGGTTAAAAGTCGTAAGTATACGGCATGTACCACCTTTGGACTGAAGTTAAATTCGGAGGACCGAATTTCTTAAGGTGGGGAGAATGTGATAACCGCAAATTTTTCATTTATTGGAAATTATTAATATTAGAAATTAATATTAAAGAAAATAGATAAGAGGAAATAAATAAATTAAAGTAAATAAATAAAATTGTGAGAATCGGAATATTTTGAAAATTCCGAGAATTGAGGAAGTGATAAAATTTGAAAATTTAAGTGAAGGAAATTAAATGAGGAAAATAGGGAAATTTAATTTGGATAAATGGAAATCCAAATTAAATAAGAAAATGAGAAATGAGAATAAAATATGGTTATATAATTACAAATTATATAAATGTATTTTTATATAAATACATATGTGTTTAAATACCGTATGGTATATAGTATATATTAAAGGTACATTGGTATATATAAGAATATATATACTATTTGATAAATTTAAATAATACATATGTATTAAATATAACATTGTATGTATATATAAGTATATACATATTTGAGAAAGGCAAATATTAAACTATATTAAAGTTTGAAAAATATATATTGTAAATACAATATATATTACCTCATAACATATATATACATATACATATATATATATGCAAAGATTGTTTATTTTAAGCATATAAATATATACATATATATATATATATCTATAAATTTAATGCACAAAATATATATTTTAGATATATATTATATATATAATACTATATTATATATATGCTAATAATAAGATTTTGTGTATTAGATATATTATTATATTATGTATGTATATATATTATACAAATATATTATATAGTATAGTATATTTGATATACTAAAAATAGAAAGAAACAAAACAGAAAAATGGAAAGGAGAATCGGGGAAGCCAAACCCGATCCTCCAAGGCGAGGCCGACGGTGGCGGAGCTGCCACCGCCGGCGAGAGAGAGAAGAGGGACGAGAAGCGTCGACGCCGGCTAAGGAAGAGGAAGCCGACGCCAACGCCGGCGAAACGGAAACGGAAAAGGAACCGAAATCGACGGAAAAAGCCGAGAAAAGGAAAAATCAGATCTGGGGGTTGCCGGCGGAATTGACCGTCGCCACCACAGTCGAAGCATCGACGGAAGGAGAGGAATGGGATGGAGGCCACCGGTGAGGCCAACGACGGCGGAGGAAGGCCGACGGAGGAGGAGAAGGAACCGAACCAAAATCGAGTAGATCCGCCGCCGTGCCGCCGATTCGAGATGAACGGAGGCCAGATCCGGCTTCGTCGTCACGCCGGCCAGCTGCTGAGCCACCGAACCGCCGGAGAATCAGCCGCCGGAGGAGAACCGGCAGTGGAGGAAGGTTGACCGGTCTGACTGGTCTGAACCGGTCAGACCAAGGAAAAAAAAAAAAAAGAAGAAAGAAAAGAAAAAAAAAAAAGAAAAAGAAAAAGAAAAAGAAAAGAAAAGAGAAAAAGAAAGAAGGAAGAAAAAGAAGAAAAGGAGAAAAAAAAAAAAAAGGGAATTCCGGGAATTTGAAAAATTCCCGAGAATTCGGAAATTCCGGGAAATCCTGGGAAATTCGGGAATCGGTAAGAAATCTCGAAAAGTACTAAATTATTTAAATAATTTATTTATTTAAATAATTGTAGAAAAATTCTAAATTTTAGAATTTAAATTCCAGAAAAATTCTCTCGATGATCGAGATGAGGAATCGGAACAGATGGAGTACGGGCGCGACCGGTAAGAGGCAGTCGCCAACCCGAAACAGGTAAGGGAGACATGTGCCGCCTGTAAGGATATTCGGCCATGTTTTTAAATTGCATTTAATTTTATAAATGCTATTGATAACTATCGGTTTTATAGTGTGATGGTTTATCGGATGAAATTGTGATGAAACACCGGTTGAAAATATAAACTGTATTTTCGTGCAGGAGGCTAACCAAATCGGTAGCCGTTATAATGCCGAAAAAATTATAAAAAAAAAATTACTGAAATTTACCGAAAATCACCGAAAACTAAAATAAAAGATTTGATTTCACGTGAAACGATTTCTAACACGAAAATCGAGAAATCGATTAGTTTTCATAAAACATGAATATATTGATAATTAGTTTTAAAATATTCATGTTTTGAAAATGGTGAAAAAGGAAATCACCTAAATTTACTCCGATAGGTGATATTTCACGTGAAACGAAATGAAAATAAAAAAAGAGACTGAAGTGAATATTTTTACAAATATTCACTTGATTTTACAGAAAACCTTTGTGGTTTTAATTATGGAAATAATTAATTATGAATATTCCATAAAGGTTAAGAAATGATGAATAATTATGATTTCGAGACTAAAGGTCCCTACATTTGTTTTTTTAAAAGAAAACATGGTGATGAGAATTTAAATTTAGAAAATAAATATTTTATTTTCATAAAGTATAAAAATAATTTATTTGAATTCCGATAATTATAAAATTATGTTTTCAATTAAACGCACAGAAAAACATTAATATATGTTTTATGGTGGAAAAAGGACAGTTTTACCTTTTTATATGTTCAGTGATGATTTTTCAAATTGTCTTCATCGCAATTTATAAAGAAATGTTTAAAGCATGAATTTCGTTCTGAAATTAAATTCCATAGTCTTGTGATAATTAGCTAAACGAATTTATGATTTCTATGCATATTTTCCAATAATTCTATAAGTATATGTTTTCCGAAAAAGGTATCGGAGTGGCACACCCCAGGCTAACTTAGACCCTGGCACGCCCGGTCCTTACTATTTTATATCAGTTGTATGATTTAAGTATATGTTTTTCGAAAAAGTATCGGAGTGGCAAACCCCAGGCTAACTTAGACCCTGGCACGTCCGGTCCTTACTATTTTATATCGATGGTATGTAAGTAAGTTTTGAGACTAAGGCTTTCCTATAGTTTATGTTATTGCCTGTCATGCTTGCCACATTGTGCATGTTTCCGTCCCTTGTGGCATATGTTTAGCCCACGTCGTGCATGTTCTCGCCCACATTGTGCATGTTTTCGTCCCTTGTGGGTATGTTGGTCCTTCGTGGTGCAATGTTCGCTGTACGACCCTGATCAGGTCTACAGCCCATACCATGGCCATAGGTATTCTGTTCCCTCTTCGGAGGATGATGTTCTGTTCCCTCTTCGGAGGATGAAGTAAGTGTCATGACCCGCATACTGGCTATATGATTTTGCCTAGTCTCCATGAATTGTATGAAAAGTTTTATTAATTATGATGTTAAGTTTCGAAAGTATGATGCATGTTTGAAACAAGTATGAATTTTAGATATATGCATTAAAGAATTCATACAATGATTTAAAGTATGAAATGCATTATTATGGCATTTGTTTTCTGCATATATCGATACTATGACTATTTTAAATGCATTTCTTATGAGGCTTTAGTACGATACGGTTATTGATTTGAAAAGAGAAATAAATGTTTATTCTAAAAGAGTAACATAAGAATTATTTCTAAGATAAAGAAAATCGAAGAAGTAATTATCCAATGATTTGATATTTGCAAATCACTGTACTGTACTGTTTTTACTGTACTGAAGAGAAGAGAAGAGAAGTAAACCACTGTTTTTATTACTGAACTGTCAAGGGTTTTAAAGTATACCGAAGTGGAAAGGAACAAGTGGTTTACTCTGTGGAAAAACGAAAATTATATCGTTTTGAAACAACAAAATTGATATTCTCTACAGTTGCTTCTAGGTTCCGGGACAAGTATGGTATTCTAAAATACCTACCTTATTCTATCTGGATCCCTAGCCGACTGTAGTATCCTTCCTACATGTGTGCCTAGAGCCAGCTAGGAAGATTTTAAAGAAAGTGAAAAAAAAAAAAATATTTTCAGCATATAGATAGCTGAATATCAAGTGTGACATATAACTCTCTTACTGAGCCGTGGTTTGCTCACCCCTTAATTTTAAACATTTCAGGTTTTAATGATTGTGAGATCAATTGATTGTGAATTACGGCTGTACACAAAGGACAATGTGACAGATCGACTGATTTATATGAGGTACGATTATTTATTTTCTGTATTTAGACATATCTGCAGTACTACTTATCTGATTAATTAAGATAGGGGATGTGTATAATATAAACAATGTACTGTACATTTGTTTAACAGTTAGTAAAAGTGAAGTATCACAGACAGCCCAACCGAAGGAATCGTGTAAAATAAGGTGAAAAATACGGTAACGGGATGTGACATATATAATAATAAATTATATACAAGCTAGTTCTGCCTGGCTCACAAATTCAAGTTTGTCCCCGCTTTTTATTTTATAATGCAAGCTCGAGCTCAGCCCAACCTGATACAGTACCACTTGCATCTACATTATCATTTATGGTGTCAAAGTACTATGTGGATCTGATCATAGGACGGGCTAAATCAAATTCAGGCCAAGCTTAAGCTATATAATAATAATAATAATAATAATAATTTATATAAAAGCTAGTTCAGTTTGGCTCACAAATTCAAGTTTGTCTTTTGGTCCAGGTCCATTTTTTATTTTATAACGCAAACCTGAGCTTAGCCTAGCCTGACCTGAATATTATTTTATTTATTTTTTGGTATTTTAATTCTTGTTTATTATTTTTATTTTTTAGTTCCTTTGAAGTTTAATTTTGTTTGTCAAAATTTGTATGTCAATTTTCATATTAAATATATATACTTATGTTTATTAATTAATAATGTTTTATATACATACAATTACAGTATACTTAGTAAACATATAAAAAAAATTTTAATTTTAATTATATTCAACCTGGGCCAGGCCAGACTTGGTCTTCAATTCTGATTTTTGATCAGTCTTAAAAATTTTGCCCAAACCCATTAATTGCATCCCCTTTTTTTTGTTCAAATCCGACTGAATATCAAGCAGACATTCAAGCTTGTACGGATAATCCGGTCTTTGAGCAAGTCTAGTACTGTATGAAACTCTTTTGTTTTGAGCTTGCAGTTTCATTTCTAGTGTCAAAGTACCATTTGAAACTTTGTTACTTCAAGCTTGATAATATTTATATTTCTTTAACTTCTAATTACTATTTAAAAAACATTTTTTATGCTATAAAAAAAACTATGGTTAAAAAAATAATTGAGTTGAAAAAACATATGGAATAAAAAAATTATTATCTTCAAAAATAAAATAAAAAATAAATGCCAATTTCACCACATCACGGGCAATAATCTAGTATTTCAAAATTTCAACACTAGTGCTCAAAACTAGTACATTTCTAGGCTCCTAAATATTATTTCAAAGGAACATCGGGAATAATCTGAGTTAAATTTCCCAATTTTAAGTTTTTATTACTGCAATTAAATTTAGAGGTGCAAGTGAACTTAACGTGAATGAACAGTACTATATTCGTGTTCATTCGTTTAATTTTTTTATACTATTCATGTTCGATTTGCATTCATTAAACTTGTTCATAAATATTAATAAACATGTTCACTAATATTAATAACTTCTCTTCTCAAACGTGAGAATGGTATGGGAGATGAGTGGCCAACAATATGAGAGAAAAATGGGAAATATTATGTAACTGTACATGAATAGTTACTCTACTTATTTTATATTTATAAAATAATATTTAATTTAGATATTCTTTTTTTCTCTTTGATTTTCTTTATAAATTTTATTATATAATATGTATTTATGAGTCAAAATTTGACTTCCTTAAAGAGGTGGCTAGCCATAGGTGTAAATTTACCAAAATGCCCTCTTTAATTCCATTAATGCCATTTATGTCCTAACCTTTACAATTTCATTTAAACTATTTAATTAAATTACCAAATATTTTTATTTTACTAGGAAGTATACCTATTTAACACAATGTGCCTCAAACCTTGACTTTAATGAGGTTTTACAAGTCAAAATGCGAAATTACTAAAATACCTCCAAATAGTGTTTTTAGGCATTTTCGTGTGATTCAGTCTACAATTGGAAATAAAGTGAGATATCTTCACATGAGAGTTCAATTATACTATTTTATGGGTCTAAATTCAAGTCATATCGGCCTATATTCAAAATTTATACTTTTTAGTCATAGGTGCAAAATTGTCATTTTGTATAACTTTTGGCATGTTTCCCAAGACATGCACAAATGAAAGGATTCAAGATGAGAATACTTACCATTACCATATTTCACCCCAAAATCCTTTTTGTGAGATTTGTATCCCTTCAGACATTAAAATCATCAGTGGGACACACGATCCACTTTCCTCCTATGACTCCAAAACATAAGTGTTGGCTCTATAGGCTATACAGAGAAGGGGGGTGAATCGGTTTTTCACTAACCTTGGGTTCATTTTTCGGTTTCTCTAAATTCTCTAGCCTATATTGATATTTTCTAAGTTCTCTAGGCTACTCAATTATGCAATATAAATTCAAAGCAATAAACACAAATATAATTGCAAATAAGTAAAGAGAGTAAGGATAGAGAAATGTACGCAAGCGATTTATAGAGGTTCGGCAACCTTGCCTACGTCCTCTACCTTGAGACGCTGCCAAGGATTTTCCCCAAATTCACTAACTTGAATTTGTGTTACACTCCCTCTTTTCAAGGATCAAGAGAAACCTCTCTCTTTTTCTAGGCTCAAGAGTAACCTCCCTCTTTTTCTTAGGCTAAAGAGTAACCTCCCTCTTTTTCTAAGGCTTAAGAGAAACCTCCCCTTTACAAGGAATGCTGGAATACAAATAATGTAATCAAAGAAAAGGCCTCTAGGTAGGCAATTGATTACAGAAATTAAGCTCAATGAGAAGCCTATACAATATTTGTGCTAAGCACTACAAGGAATAAGAGAATGATAGATGATGGAAACTTTGTAGCTCTTGATTTGTTGTTTGAGGCCTGTAGATTTGAGGAATATGAGATTTGAAGTTGCTGAGTGGTTCCTCTTCCTTCCTTTAGCTTCTAAGCCTCTATTTATAGTCCCTTGGATGTATTCTAGCCGTTGGGTGGAGCCAAATCTCGAATATTACCGTTGTCTCACAGAAACTAGCCGTTATAGGCTATTTTCAGGCAAAGGGATTGATCCCTTTCCATAGGGGATCGATCCCTTTTGTCCAGAATCTTGATTATGGGCTTCAAGGACCTTGGGAAGACTTTCTGCCAAAAAGGGATCGATCCCTTTCCCTAGGGGATCGAACCTTTTCTTCCAGATGGCATTTTTCCTGCACTTTTGGGTTAGAAATGATATGGCTTTTGATTCTAAATCAACCCAAAACATTTATAAGCTTTAAGGGAGTTTTTCTTGACTTTCTCAAATGAAAATATTATCCAAAAACTTATAAGTAATTTTCTAAATTTATGTTCAATAATTCTTGAGAAAATTACTTAATATTCAAAACCATTTTATAAAGTATTAAGACCAATAAGAATATATCATTAAACCATGATCTTAATGTTTGTTATGAACACTTAAAATGGATTGAGAAGATCATTTGTGATAAGGCAAATTTACAATATGAATTACAACATTAAAGCTTACTTAAGTTTTTGTCATTTCAAAATATATATGTCAATTTAAAGCTAACAATAAGAAATTCATTTACTATCTTTAAATTTAATTATTCTAACTCTAAAATTAACTTATATAAGAAGAACAAATTGGGAATCTCACAATACATAATTGACAAAATTTTCTTCTAGGACAAACTGAAGTCCTATGAATTTTTTTTTTTATACTTTACTTCATAAAAGTCACATAGTATTAGGACAACATTATAACTTGACCTAAATCATAGAAGTAATTTATTCCAAATTGACTTCATCATTAGTTCACAAAGTCTGGCATGCAATTATCATAGCTTGATGCAACAGTAGGCAACAATTTGAATTCTACTTGTTTCCTCTGTCAAAAAAAAAAGAAAAAAAAATGTAGAGGACACTTGGCAAGACAACATTTTTTATCATTTATATTTTACAGGTGTAGTGTTATTTGTTCTCGGCAAGTCTTTTTGAGATATTTGGTAGATCACAGAAGAAAGTTAGATTCATTCTTTTAAAATTAGTCATAGTTGTTTTCAAAATTACAATAAAACCAAGACCAAATCTGATGAAGTGGCAAACAAAGGAAAATTTGTTTAATTTTTAAAGGTCATCTTTAATATATAAGTTGTAGATTTTATATTTCATGTTTTAGATTTTCCTTATTTTTATTTTATTATTTATTATATATTTTATGTATTTCAATTTATTCTTGTCCATTTTTTCAACTTCTTTTACTATTGATTTATTACAGCTTTCATTTTTTTTGTTTTACTTTAATTTCTTTAAAATATTCTAATACATGCTCATGGAACAATAAACAACTTAAGTAAACATATAAGAAAATAAATAGAACAAAGATAAAACAAAATAAAAAAATGTACCAATTTTGACTTGCAGCCCAAGCAAGATTAAGGCCTAACTAAACGATGGTGGACTTAGGCTGGACCAGAGGTAAGATCTTAGACCCCAGTCGTGTTTGGACTAGACGAGTTGGCATTTTCCTTTCTTTTCCATTTTTTGTCTTTCTTTCTTTTCCTTTCTTTCTCTCCCATCCCAAGCAGAGCCCTCCCCTCTAATTCCATCCTTCAGCCGTTGTGCATTGCCATTAGCTAGTTGTCAACTAGCCTACACTTTCTTTTCCTTGCTTTTTTCCTTTTTCAAGGCCCAAGAGCTTCAAATCTCAAAACAAAAGCCATTACACAAAACCCCTTTTGGCAATTCCTTTACTTTGCTATTATGTGATTTAGTTGTGGTTCTTTAAATTGTTTGTGTTGGTTTTTTAGTATCACAAAAATTGGATTTTTCTAGGATTTTTGCTATCCCTTTTTTTGAAGGGCAGTTTTTAGGTCTTGATTTTTTAAGGGATGCACTAGGGGTGGTTTTGCGTACTAGGGTGATGGCAGATAGGTGATGAAGGTTTGGCCAAGGGTGATTTCAATGGAATTGATATTTTGTTTCTTTGTTTGGTCTGCTTGTTTGTTTTGGTTAGGTGGGAGATTTGACTAAGCTTGTTGAATCGGGGATGCCTATTTTTCTTGATTAGGTGAATTTTTTGAGTTGTATTTGTTAAAGTTAATTGGGTTGTGAGCTATGTTGTCTAAATTGTTCTATGTGAATTGAACTTTGCTTGGTGTGAGCTGATGATTTGATTTTTGGTGTTTAGGTAGCTATTATGGTAATGGTGGCAATGTGATGATGTTGTTGGCTTATTTCAACTCTGGTTGATGAAGGTTAGCAGAAATTTGGGTTGGGGATGAATGGTGTTTGTAGACACTAAATTTTGTCCAAATTGATAGTTTTAAACTTAATCGAACCTTCAAAATCCAAAATAAAACATTGGGCTTCAAGGCCCATTAAAATGAGTAAATTTATTTTTATTAGTATTTTATTTATATCTATTTGTTTTATTTTTATTATTTTGTTTTTGTTTTCATTTTTATTATTATTATTTTTATATATTTGTTTTTATTTATTTGTTTTGTTATTATGTATATTATTATTGTTATTGTTTTTTTATCACATGGGTTTTATTATTGTTATTATTATCATTACTGTTTTTATTATTATTATTATTATTATCTTTTCTTATTATTATTATTATTATTATTATTATTATTATTATTATTATTATTATTATTATTATTATTGTTATTATTATTATCAGTCCTATTGTCACAGTGAAGCATTAAATAGTTCGGATTTACCAAATCTACCGGCCAGATCTGCCGGTTCCCTGCCCAGCCGCCGGCGCCGCAACCCCCGGCAAAATCATATTCCCCATGCCGTGAATCCCGCTCCAACAGGAGCCTATCGATTCTATGATTTTGAAAGGCTAGAGGAGGTTTCAAAATCGGTTTAAGACCCCAAGCAGAGATTTTTGGGATTTCTTCGGATAGAGGGAGGAGAGAAAAAAAACCCTAAGCACTCACCGCCACAGCCACTACCCATAACCACCGAAGCCACTCACCACCATCATCACAGCTACCCACCAACATCATCACCAACCACTCACAAAAAACCCTAAACTCATCATCGTCTACCCACCAGCATCACCACGGCCACTCATCACCATCACTCACCCGAGACCCTTGACACCTTCATCACTCTCAAAACCGAGACCCCCCCCAGAGCCCAAAAAAAAAAAAACCCAATCCGAAAACCCTAACACCGAGACCCTTAGGATCTCAGATCTGAAAATCCTAGATCTAATACCTGCAAAAAAGGAGAGAAACAACAATACAATATCACAACCACAACAGCTGAGCCATCAACCACAAAAAAAAAAGAAAAAAGAAAACAAAAATAGAAAAAGAGAGAGGAGGCTTCAGAGAAGGTTAGATCTATAGGGTTGGGAGTGTTTTCGGAGTAAACGGAGGGCAGATCGGAGTAGTGAAAGACGAGGGAAGTGATTTTAGGTTACGGGGAGGACCACCGGCGACTGGCGCACGGCGGCGCACGGTGGTCGGAAATCGCTCGGTGAGGGAGAGAGGCGAGAGGATCTGGGGAAGTTTTTTTGAGGGAGCCGGTTGCAAATGAAAGAAGAAAAAAAAAGGGATCTTTTATAGTTAGACGAAACTAGAGGTGCTTATTGGGCCGGGTTGGCCCGATCCGGTTCGCAATCGGATCGGATCAATTCGGTCCAAAATCCGAACCGGTACTGTACCGGTTCGGAACCGGCCCGGCCCGTTATGTTAACGGGCCGGGCCGGTTTTATTTATTTCAAACCGGGCCCGGTAAGGGCCCGGCCCGTTAAGAACCGGGCCCGTTAAGGGCCCGGTTAAAAACCGGACCGGTTCGAACCGGTCCGGTAAAAAAAAAAATTAAAATCTGCAGTTGCACTGCAGTGCAACTGCAGTACGCAGACTCGCAAGGCTGCGAGTCTGCGATACTTTGATGGGCAACGGCCATTTGGCCGTTGCCCATCAGTCTTTATTTTTTTTTTTTTAATTAAATTAAAAAAAAATTACAAAGGCTTGGCTGCCACTGCGCACGCAGTGGCAGCCTAGCCTGCTGCAAGATGGGCAACGGCCATTTTGGCCGTTGCCCATCAATCTTTTTTTTTTTTTAATTTTTTTTATTTTTTTATTCTAATTTTTTTCCTATAAATACCTCTATAATCTTCTACTTTCATTTACATTTCTTCTATATTTTCTCTCAAATCTACTATCTATATTCATCTACTCTTATTCTCTTCACTCACATACTCTCTCAATATTCACTCAAAGTCTCAAACTCTCTCAATATTCCTTATTCCAAATTTATAATATCATCATTTTCTTTATAAATTTCATTTTTCTTTTTATTTTATATCATCATTTTCTTTATAAATTTCATTTTTCTTTTTATTTTATAATTTTACTTTTAATTTTCAAATTCTAATATATTATATATATTCCTTATTACAAATTTATAATATCATCATTTCCTTTCTAAATTTCATTTTTCTTTTTATTTTATAATTTTGCAAATTTTACTTTTAATTTTCAAGTTTCAATTTTTAAATTTCAATATATTATCATACATCTATTTTTTAAATTTTTAACATATATTTATTTTCAAAAAAAATATAAAAATGTCAAATTTCTTTCGTCGTTCATGCTCTGTTTCTTGACCTTTTGGTTCCACTGAAATTCCTAATTTGGGTGACGAATCATTTAATGAAATCGAACCCGATATTCATCCGGAGGAGGAGCTTCCTTTGGCACCATCGTTTGGTCGTGGTCGTAGAGGAAGTCATGCTCAAACACAATCATCAGCTGCCACCACTGCTGCTACATCATCAAGACCGAAGTTTAGTCGAAAAAAAACAAGCAGGGTATGGGAGTATTTCGACATTGTAGCAAAAGAAGGTGAGACGAATAAATATTGTGCCATCTGTAAATTGTGCAAAGGCGTTTACTCTTATAACTCCGGTGGAGGTGGTGGCGGTACAGGTACGTATAAAAGGCATTTAATTACTGCACATAAAATTAATCCTGATGCCGAAGAAAATGAAATTTTAGAAGGTAAACAATCTCAAATTAATACGCATGATGGTGGAAAAAATTTTAATTTTGATAATGTTCAAGCTAGACGTGGTTTAGTTAGATTTGTAGTTAGAACTGAACAACCATTCACAATTTGTGAAAAAACAGGATATTTAGAATTTGTTTGTAAATATTTACAACCCGCATATAAATCTGTTTCTAGACATACATTAAAAAGAGATTGCATGGATATGTTTAAAGAATATAGACAAGCTTTAATTGATAAACTTAGTAATATTTCATCTAGGGTTAGTTTAACTAGTGATATATGGACTAGTACTAATGGTATAAGTTATCTTGTTATAACTTGTCATTGGATAGATGAAGATTGGTCTATGCAAAAACGAATTTTATCTTTAGATGTAATAGAAGAAGCACATAATTCATATACTATTCATAAATATATTACTAAAGTTTGTAAATTATATGGACTAGAAAATAATAAAGTTTTTGCTATTACTTTTGATAATGCTTCAAGTAATACTGCAGCTATTCCTCATTTAATTAAAAGTTTAAACCCTGTTATGCAAGGCATATTTTTTCATGCAAGATGTGCATGTCATATTATAAATTTATGTGTTCAAAGTGGTTTTAGTTCTAGTGGTACTGGTAGTGGCATAGGTCCAATTGATAAAATTAAAATTTTAGCAAAATGGATTCGCACACCAAGTAATAAACGTGAATGGAAGCAAATTTGTATAACAAATAATATACCTGTTAAAGCATTTCCACTTCCCGTGGAAACAAGATGGAATTCACTTCATCGTTTGCTTTCTTCTATTTTACCTTATAAAGAACTTGTTACTCCTTTTTATAATAATTATACAAATAGCACACATTTAGTACTTTTTGAAGAAGATTGGACTTTTATTGAATATTGTGTTGATTTATTATCTACTTTTAAAGATGCAACCGAAAGATTTTCAACTCAATTTTATCCAACTACACCGTATTTTGTTCCTATTATCTACACAATGTTTGACAAATTTGTAAAATTTAGGAATCATGAAACTTTAAGTTCTTTTGTATATGATATGGAGGAAAAATTTAAAAAATATTGGGAAATAATTCCTCCTATTTATTGTATTGCAACTTTACTAGATCCTAGTCAAGGTGAGGTAAATATAGAAATTTTTTTTGATTGTTATAAAGAATTTCTTGGTCTTGATTCTATTGAGGATCAAAAGTCCTCAATTAACAATCTTTTTCGAGAATTGTTTAATGTTTATGAAACAGAAAGGGAGCAATTCAACTTTAATCGAGAAGAAGAAGATTCATACGAAGAAACCGAAAGTAGCAAAAAAGGAAAAGGAATTTTAAACGCAATTAAGGAAGCAGCAAAGAAGAGAATGAAGCTAAAAGGAAAAGCGAGCGGATCGGGATCGGGATCAACAACTCGACGGAGTTCTAGCTTCAATGAGCTAGGATTTTTCTTAAGTCAAGATTTTTCTGTAGATGATAACTTTGATCTTCTCCAATGGTGGAAAGAAAACCAAAAACAATTTCCAGTTTTAGCTTCCATGGCCCGAGATGTTTTTGCGGTGCAAGTTTCTTCTGTTGCTTCGGAATCCGCATTCTCGACTTGTGGAAGAATTATTGGAGACCATCGAACCACTCTTAATCCGGATTCATTGTGCATGTTAACATGCCTTAAAGATTGGTTTGATGCGGAATCGCGCAATGTTGAACTTGGAATGGCCAATGAATTTGCTGATAATAATTCAGAAGAGGAGGAAGAAATTTCCAAGGCAATCCGTATAAATTATGAAGAGTAGAGAATAATTTTTTTTTTGTAAATTGTATGTAAAATTGTAAATAAGTTTAGTCATAGTGAATATTTTTATGGACTACGGTCCCGTGGTTTTTACCCTTCTAACTTTTGAAGGGGTTTTCCACGTAAAAAATCTTTGGTCTCCTACTCTCTCCTTTTTCTCCTTTGTTGTTGTTGTTATTATTATTATTATTATTACATACCAAATTAATTAATGTTATACTTATATATGTTTAAAATAAATAAATATTTAAAATACAAAATGAATTAATATTTTAAAAACATATTAAATAAATGAATAAATATTAAGTAAATGATATTTCAAATATAATAAATTATTTTAAATGCAAAATGAATATAAATAAAGATATGCAAAATGAATATAATAATAATATTCATAATATCATTATTTGTATTTTGAATCAAATATCATTTTATCATTATATTCATAATATAACTTTAATTTATTATAACAATAATTTTATTAGATAATTTTATAATAGTTTGTTTTTACATTATTGTTACATTAATTAAATAAATTATAATATAACTTATATTCTTATAATAAATTATTGTTAAATTAAACTATTAACATTATTTATTATAAAAATAAATTTACTACATTAAATTATTAAAATATATTAATATATATTAAAATAAATTAATATAATTTTTTTAAAAATAAAAATTTTTAAAAGGAAAAAAAAATGGACCGAACCGGTTTAAACCGGTTCGGTCCGGTTTTGAGGCGAACCGGTCCAACGAACCGGGCCGGTTCGCCTCACATAATATGTAGAACCGGTCCGAACCGGACCGGTTTAATACCGGTTCGGACCGGTTCTGAGGTGGTTAGGGCCGGAACCGGTGAAAACCGGCCCGGAACCGGCCCGGTCCGGCCCGTAACCACCTCTAGACGAAACGGTGCGTTTTGACTAAGGAGATCCGCGCCCCACGTCTGACCCAACCCGGATCCGCGAGACCCGTCCGGCAACCCGACTCCACGTCTGCTGTGATCCGCGCGCCTACCCGCTTCGAGATCCGACCCGTCCGCGCCTGCCTCGGCCCAGCGGCTCCAGCCCGCTCCGTTTTGGGTATATTTTCCTCCTTTATTTCATTTTATTCATTTATTTATTAATTATGGCAAAACAACAAAAAACAAAAAAAAAACAACAATAATAAAATAGAAAATGTAACAAAGTGAAAAATAAATAAATAAATAGTATGATACAATAAAATAAAAATGAACATATAGTTTTAAAAGGAAAAATAAATAAATATAAAATATGTAAAATACATAGTTTTAAAGTATATAAATTTGATGTATATAAAATACATATAATAATGAATATATAAAAGGAAATGTAAAAATATAGTTTTAGAATGAATATAAATAAATATGCAAAATACATATATGTAAACATATAAAATATATAGCCATAAAAACATATTTTTAAAATAAAAATGAATTTTTGTTAGATAAATGCAATGTGGGTTAGGAAAAAATAATAATAATAAATAAAGAATAATAACAAAATAAATAAAATAAGTATGGAATCTCGATGATAAGTCTTCGTAGAACTCGCAAGTAGCGATTCTTCGAAAAACTTTAGATGAGAAGAATTATATCGAATGTTACCAGAGTATTGGGATATTCGGTATTATTCCTCAATATCCAATTTCATACTTATTTGTTTTTTTAAAAGGAAAAAAATTAAAAATTAATGAATAAATATATATATATATAATAAATAAAGAGTTTTGACAAATAAAGAGTGTTTAGAGAAATATTAATTAAATAAAAACTAATAAAAACAAAAGAGGTAATAAAAACAATTGAGAGAAATAAACGAAAGGGGATTTTTAGAAATACATAAATACAAAATAATAAAAATTAATCATAATAAAGTTTCCAAAAGTAAAGAATGATAGTTAAATTAATTAAATAAGTAATAATGGAATTTTAATAAAAGGAAATAATCAAAGGAATCAAGACAATAAATCAAAAAAAAATATTAATTTCAAAATAAATGAAATTCTTCCGATGATGGGATGTCATGAAACTCACAAGTAGTGATTTCTTGACTGATCCCTAGGTGAGATGAATTAACTAAATGTTACCAGAGTATTGGCATGTTTAGTTAAATTTTTCAATATCAAGAGTTCGTTTATAAGAAATATTAAATACAAAGTTTTTATAATTTCATATGCATCTCATACTATATGCTTGCATCATGTGCATAAAAAATATTAATTTCAAAATAAATGAAATTCTTCCGATGATGGGATGTCATGAAACTCACAAGTAGTGATTTCTTGACTGATCCCTAGGTGAGAGGAATTAGCTAAATGTTACCAGAGTATTGGGATATTTAGTTAAAATTTTCAATATTAAGAGTTTCATTAATAAAATTTAAAGTATAAAGTTTTTTTTCATAATTCCGTATGCATCATACATTTTATCAATACTACATGCGTACAAGATTAATTATAAAATAATATGAGCACCACCAAGGATGAGATTCTATAGAACTCACAAGTAGTGATTCTTAAGAAATCTCTAGGTGAGGGGAATTATTTCAAATGTTACCAGAGTATTGGGATATTTGATCTAATTTTTCAATAAATGGTGTTCATGTTCATATTGGAATTTTTAACACATATAATATTGATATTTAAGCAAACACACGATTTTTTTTATATAATAAACGAATTAAACTTAAGCCAAGACTATTTTATTAAAATCAAAAGATACCGTGTAGTTGGATGGTACCGTTTTTTAACGGGCGTTGTGAGGGTGCTAATCCTTCCTCACACGTAACCGTACCCCCGAACCCAAGTTTTGTTTTCGCAGACCTCAAAAATTATCTTTTTAATAAAACTTAATTAATTTTGAGATTTTGTTAAAAAGATAAATATTTTAGGTGACCAATCACACCTAGTCAAAAAAGATTGGTAGCGACTCCCTTGTTTTTAAATTTTTTTTTCAAAACCGTCGAGCGCGAAGCCGATACGACAGCTTGGCGACTCCACTAGGGACGCTTTTTGAGGGTCAAGCCATTTATTGATCATGTGTTATCCTAAGTTTTAATTTAAAAGTCTTAATTAATATTTAAATTTAATTTCTTGAATTTTAAATAATTTGTTGCATTTGTGTGAATAAGTTATTATGTTTATTTTATGGCATTCTTTATCTTGTATATATTATTGCTAATAAATTATGGGGTAGAATAAGGGTTATGGTTTGATAAAAGTTCCCTCATACACACACTTACATTTGCATTTGCATAACATGAGCTCTATACCCGGGCTCCGTCCTTCTTAGGAGGGAGTAGAGTACCTTTGCTCTCGTGAGGTAATCACCTCCGCAATGGCAATCGAAATACTCTCACTCAAATTAAATCTTACTAGTCCAGTGTGGATGACAGTGAGATATAATTTGGGAACCTTTAGATCTTCATATCCCAACCCAGCATGTAAAAGGCCTTAAGAAGCCGAGCCTTAGATAGAGCCATGCCCGATTTTTGTAGAAATCATCCCGAGATTAGGACACATGAGGGAACATTTTACTATTTTCTTTTCATATCATAACTCTATTGATTTTTTAATTCATGTTCTCAAAAAAAAAATCAAAAAATATTTGTTTTCAAGTAAAATTTCACATTTTTACAATTTTATAGAATAAGACAAAGACTTATTCGGTTTCTAGCCTTTGTCAAAAATAACATGAAAACATCCATTCATTTTTTAATAATATTTGGAAAATAAAAATAATGTTTTTTATTTCTTTTAAACTAATGCATAGACATTAAAAAGAAAGAGCAATTTTGATGAGAAAATAAAAGGTAAGTGCATTGTCACATTCCTTTAAAAATAAATTAAATAAAGAAGGAAATTAAAGAAAATAAATTGTGGTGTGAAAATAAGATAATTTTGAAAGAAAAGATAGGAAAAAAGAAAAATTTTATTCTAAAAAAAAAGGAGAAATCATCAGAATTTAAAATAAAGAAAAAGGAGAGAATTCATTCATTGAATTTAAATAAGAGAAAATTTTGATTCTTTTATTCTTAAATTTTAGCACGGCATATCTCATTACATCACATAATAAGGAGGGCATTTATCTTTTTAGGTTAAAGGAGGTCAGAAACATGGGAGATCAATTAGAAGTTAGACTTACTGCTCTGGAGAATAATCAAGAGGAGTTTGGACATGACATACGGGAGATAAAGGGGAAGCTAGGTAAGATAATGAAGATGCTTGAAAGCTTTGGAGAGACTAAAGTGGTTCATCCTCAAGGCTCATCGTCATTTCCAAGACAACTACACGTTGAATCATCAGCAAGTGGAGACCATTCGACTCTTCATGAAATGGCTTGCCAGGGACACTCCGATGCTCTCAACTGTCCAGACGATGATCCCGTGGTAGAAGAGGCTATGAAAAGGGTGAAAAAGGTAATGGATGAACTTAAGGGCCTTACAACTAAAGCTAAACCTTATGGCCTCAAACAATCCATACCATGTAGGCCATTACAAAACCCTAACCTTCATCAGCCACCTATCCAAGCACTCCAAACAGGACCTCCTACTTTTGTTCGACCTCCGCGAATTGGTCCACGGCCAAACTTTTATCCTCGACCTACTTTTCAACCACATGTTCAGGCTTTTGGAACAGGATCTCCTAGTCTCGCCCAACCTTTACATACCTGTTCATCTGTGAACCCATATGCTCATGCCAATTCTATTCGACCACCTTTTCAACAAGTCCCTAACGCCCCAGCTTTTGTGCCACTACCTGCTCAAGTTAAAAATCAAGCTCTTGGCCAAAAACAATCCAAGAAGATGAAGCGCACGCAGCTTGACCCTTTACCCGTAACATATGGCAAACTTTTCCCCTATCTGCTTGAAAGGCACCTTATTGCCCCTGTATTCTTAAAACCCTTGGAGCCTCCGTACCCAATATGGTACAATGCAAATGCAAGATGTGAGTACCACGCAGGAAATATTGGGCATTCCATTGAAGATTGTAAGGCTTTCAAGGAAGGGATTGATTGAAGCAAAGTTGCTCGATATAGGGGAAGTGGTCAGCCAGGAATTTGCCATGCTTGATTAGAGTTCAGAGGATGAAAAAGCAGCTGTTGTTATGAAATTTCTTTTTGAAAAAAGCTTTGAATGTAAGGGGCGTTAGTATAGTAGGGAGTGTAATAAGGAACTTTTGAATCTTGTAAACAATTCCTTTATGAATATGAATGTTACAAGGTTTTATTTAAGTTTGCATTCACTTCATTCATATGCGCATAATATGATTTTGTCAGAATATAATACGGCTAACAACAACTGTTTCCTTTAAAAACAAAAAAAAAACAAAAACAAAAAAACAACAAAAAAATAGATGATCAAAACAAATGAATGGTCAAATGACAATTTTCAATTTATTTCTTTTCCTTTTTCCTTTCGGTATACAACTTGTAATACTATGATATGATAATAATATTTGAATTTTGTTCTTTTTAAATTTCCATACAATAAAAGCTTCATATTTGCATAGCAAGCATGACATTTAATTCAGGGTTATGTTGGATTAGGTGTCAAGTGGTTTGAACATCGAAAAGCTTTGGAGATAGTTTTGGACCATGGAAGAAACAGAAATGATTCGAATGGAAAGGATGGAAAAAGCACAGCAAGAGATAAGAGAGCAATTATCACAGATGGCCGTTTTGTTGGAAAGGTGGAATAATGGAAAAGAAACGATGGGAGGACTAGCTACTCAAGAGGGGCATCAGTTGCGAAATGCTGAGGATTCTTTTTGTCCAATTAACAGTGGCTCACGAGAAACCCAAACATCTCAAGAGCCACCAGCAATACCCACCAAAGATTATGTATGCCCTAATATGCCATCTTCAGTCGACCCTAGTCGGTTTCAAGTGCATGAGACTCCTACAATGAACCCCCTCGAACCAACTCATATTGGAAATTTGGATAGTCACAAAGATCAAGGGATGCCACAAGTGAAAGAAGGTTCATGTTCCCGACGAAAGATAGAGCTTATAGAAGAAAGGCTTCGAATTGTTGAAGGAGTGGATTTTCATGGATTTTTGGATGCAACTAGATTATCTCTAGTACCTGGTGTGATCATTCCTTTAAAATTCAAAGCCCCAGAATTTGAGAAGTACGATGGGACTACATGTCCCAAAGCCCATATAACTATGTATTGTAGAAAGATGGCAGCGCATGTGCATGATGACAAACTATTGATCCATGTCTTCCAAGATAGCCTTAAAGGATCTGCTGCTAGGTGGTATACACAATTGGGCAGGGGCGATGTTCACTCATGGGAAGATTTGGCAAGGGCATTCGTCACCTAATATAAGCATATTGTAGATCTGGCTCCAGATCGTTTATCTTTGCAAACCATGGAGAAGAAAGCTACTGAAGGCTTTAGAGAATATGCCCAGAGATGGAAGAATGTTGCCACTCAAGTCCGGCCTCCCCTCACTGAAAAAGAGACTGCAGCGCTGTTTCTTAGTACCCTCCAAGCACCATATTATGATAGGATGAGTGGGAGTGTTACTAAGAATTTTGCTAACATGGTAGCCTCTGGAGAGATGATTGAGAATGCAGTTAAGAGGGGCAAGATTAAGATAGATGACATTGCTGATAACAGGCCCGAAAGAACGGAAGAAGAAGTACAAGCTGCGACATTTGGGGGGCAATTTCTCAAAAATCCCACTCCACATAATTCTTTTTGTCTCACCCATCATACCGTCCAACCTCGAACAATGCTTCCTATGATCCTTCTTTATTCACCAATCCCGCAACCGGGATTCCAAGCAAACCCTTACCCTTCAACGGTTGCTCATGCGCCTATCTTCATGCCTAGGCCAGTAGCTCAACCTCCTCAACCATCAACAAACAACAGAAAAAGATCAAGAAGTAATCAAGGAAAAATCCCAATTCCAATCTCTGATCTTTTGCCCTTTTTGGTGAAAAACTAATACTTGACTCTTATACCTTTGAGGACAGCACCAAACCCGTTGGTCAAGAGCTATGATCCGAATAGCAAATGTGACTATCACATGGGGGCAATTGGGCATGCAACAGAAAAATGCAGACAGTTGAAGGAAAGGGTTGAAGAGCTCGTCAATGGTGGAATCTTGACTCAAGAACTTATGGATCGATGGAAGTCCACTTTGATGCAAAGTTAGGTCATGATGAGACACTAGATTGGAAGAAACTGAAATGTCAAGATCTTAGAATTTGTATTTTGTTGGAAAGTGCTTGTCATTTCCGTTGGCCTAGGTGACAATTGTATGAGCACAACTTTTTGCATAATTTATTTTCCAGTGGCATATGACAAGAATGTCTCTTTTCTTCACAATAATGATAACTGATTATAAGAAAATCGGTGATTACGGTCAAAGATGAATGTCTTAAATCATTTTTGGATCATGTCTCCATAAAATCTAAGACAGTCGAGAGCTAAAAAGCTAAATTGGGGCATAAGATTTTGAAAGTTCTATTTTGTTTTCACTTTGATCATGACAGGGTTTCATTGTAAATAATTTTCAAAGAAATAATTGATTTGCAAAACCTTTTGAGAATAATTTGGAAATCAATGACAATCTCTAAATATTCTTGATATTGGTAATTTTACACTTGACAAGATCATTTTGAAATACCTTTCCACCTAAATTCTTGTACAAATCCCAAACCCTTCAATCTTGTATTCCCTAGATGCCTTTTGCCCATGTTTTGGGGCAAGATAAAAAAAAAGAGAGAAAGAAAAAAGAGAACCAAAGTCGAGGATTTTCCCATCAATGTCCATCTGCGTAATACCTCGAGCTGTGCATCACTTGTTTCCTTAAATGACGATGTGGTCTGTGAGGTCAAGCTCTGTCATACTAAAGTGTTGTATTACAAAAAAAAACAACAAAAAAAAAGAGAAAAGAAAAAAGAAAAAAGAAAAATGAAATTGATCGTGACATCATGCAAACATGATATTCAGAGGATTTCAAATGCCAAAAGAAAAAACTTATCCTAAGAATTGCTTTTCTATAGAAGTATCTTAATTTGAGATGACGAATGGCCGTCTTTCATATTCCATTCTCAAATATAAATGTTATCCTGTTGCTACCCTTTTTGAGCCTGATAGTTTCTTTCAAAATAAACCTCCTCCAAGGATCACCCTTCACACTGGGGGGCATGTGCAGAAAATATCTCTTCAAGGAAAATGAATGATTCAACTTTTGTTTTTGATCAAATAAGATTAACTATTGTTGTGGGACAATTTGGGGCAAATCGTTTTTGAAATCTTAGACATGAATCAATGAAGAAAGAAAAAAAGAAGAAAAAGAAAAAGAAAAGAGAAAGGATGCGTGTGAAAGTACACAAAGAAAGTTGATTCAAAGAATGAAAAGGATTTTGAAAAAAGAAGAAGAAGAAAAGAAGAAAAGGAAGAAATACATGGAAAAGTAAAAAGAGAAAAGGTGCTTCTAAGCACGTAAATGATAGATGTCTATATGAAACGAAATGATCCTTGGATTGATCACCTTCAAACACATTTTGGGCCTGTTTATCTATTCTTTCAGAACCCTGAACCATGGCCTACATTACGTACTTAAAAGTCCATTTTGATCAAGTATGGATGCTTGTATCGAAGAGCTCTTCTTTGGAAGATTCTCTCAATTCTTTGGCTTGAATGAAATTTGAATTCTTGAACGCATAGTAGCACAATCAATCAATCAAAAAAAAAGGGAGAAAAAAGAAAAGAAAACAAAAGAAAGAATAAGGCTCTAAGGTGAAAACCCGAAAAGGGCAGTCTAGAGCGAACAATGAACTTTTCATGCAACCAAGCCAAGCAGTGACATGAATTGAAAATTTAGGAAAAGAATTAACAAGCCTTGAGAAATCCTCGAGATATCCAAAGATTTTGATGTCATTTGATTGCCCGACGTTTTTTGAAAAAGTTTGAACCTTCCTTCTTGTAAATACTCTTCCTAAGTAGGAAAGACGTCAATCATTCATGCCCAATCTTGGCATTTGTAGAACGTCATTATTTGAGAATTTGAGAGATTGTCAAACCAAGTTGTAAATATTTTGTTTCTTTTCTCATTCAAAACTTTGTTCCAAAAAAAAAAGGAAAACAAGAAGAAAAGCGATGGTATCTTAAGAAAACCATTTTGAGCCAAAAAAAAAACCATTGTTTTTTTGGATAAGTGGCAAAATGTTCCCCAAACAGAACATTCTGGTGCACCAAACTTTCAATTGTCCAGTTGAAAGATCCGAATAGGATTTATGTCACTCATCTTGAAAAGTAATCACTAATTTCTCGAAAGGATCAAGTATCACTTGCGAAATTTGGATTCATTCCCCCTGGAAAATAGTTATGTGGAAAATTTCTAGCGCTTTTCGTCAACAGGCTATGATGAGGTACAAGAACTCTGCAAAAAAGCGGAAATGGAAAGGAGCTTTCATGATCATGTTGGGGCAAAGAAAATACAAAAGACGAATGATGTTCCTCTTTGACAAGATAGAGTTTCAAAGCTAGAGAATGTACAGGATTGAGTGCCATGCATACATGCATACATACACAGAATCATACAGCATCAGCATTGAAAGTTTTGTGTAAAATTTTGAGATTAAAACATATTTCTCAAGCTAAAGGCTCGACAACATCCAATCAAAATTTTGAAGGTTATACAACCTTTTTTTCAAAACAAAAAAGTCAAGTTTTTTCATGATAAAGAAATTTTCAAGTCCAGTTTGATTAGTGCTATGTTTAATTAAGGTTAAAGAATGATTTTCAAAAAATTTCAAATCCAATTCCAAGTCCTCCGGGCGCAAAATTCCAAGTCCTCCGGGCATAAATTCTAAGACCTCCGGGCACAAATTCTAAGACCTCCGGGCATAATTCAAAGACCTCCGAGCACAAATTTTAAGACCTCCGGGCACAAAATCTCAAGTCCTCCGGGCAAAATTTTTAAAGTTTCATTGCCTCTGCTGCAAGAGGAGCACTTTCCAGAAAAAGCATTTAAGTCCTCCATGAAACAATTCTAAGACCTCCGGGCATAAATTTCAAGTCCTCTGGGCATAAATCTAAGACCTCCGGGCACAAATCTTAAGTCCTCCGGGCACAATTCTAAGACCTCCGGGCATAAATTTCAAGTCCTCCGGGCACAATTCTAAGACCTCCGGGCATAAATTTCAAGTCCTCCGGGCATAAATCTAAGACCTCCGGGCACAATTCTAAGACCTCCGGGCATAAATTTCAAGTCCTCCGGGCATAAATTTCAAGTCCTCCGGGCATAAATCTAAGACCTCCGGGCATAATTCTAAGACCTCCGGGCACAATTCTAAGACCTCCGGGCATAAATTTCAAGTCCTCCGGACATAAAATTTCAAGTCCTCTGGGCACAAATTTCAAAACTTAAGTCCTCCGGGCACAAATTCTAAGTCCTCCGGGCATAATCTTAAGTCCTCCGGGCACAATTCTAAGACCTCGGGCATAAATTTTAAGACCTCTGGGCACAAAATCTCAAGTCCTCCTGGCACAATTTTAAAGTCCTCCGGGCACAATTCTAAGTCCTCCGGGCACAAATCTCAAATCTTTTAGGTACAAATTCTAAGTTATTCGAGTATGGTTTCGAGATTCTTTGGATGCAATCTTAAAGTCATTGATTAATGTTAAAGTGAAGAGCCTTTAGTAAGAGAAATATTGTTAAGTATGTATATTTATGTGTATATATTAAAAAAAAGGAAAAAGAAATTCAAAAATAAGAAAATGCGAAAAATTCAAAAAAAAAAGAAAAGAAAGCAAAAAAAAGAGATAAAAAAAGAAGAAGAAAAAAAAACAAAAAAAACAAAAAACAAAAACAAAAAGAACAAAAAAGGAACAAAAAAAACAAAAACACGAAAAAAAAACTAAAAACTAACAAAAAAACTATTAATTTTAAAGTTTCATCGCCTCTGCTGCAAGAGGAGCACATTTTCCAGAAAAAAAATTAAAGTTTCATCGCCTCTGCTGCAAGAGGAGCACATTTTCCAGAAAAAAAATTAAAGTTTCATCGCCTCTGCTGCAAGAGGAGCACATTTTCCAGAAAAAGGATTTAAAGTTTCATCGCCTCTGCTGCAAGAGGAGCACATTTTCCAGAAAAAGAATTTAAAGTTTCATCACCTCTGCTGCAAGAGGAGCACATTTTCCAGAAAAAGAATTTAAAGTTTCATCACCTCTGCTGCAAGAGGAGCACATTTTCAGAAAAAAGGAATTTAAAGTTTCATCGCCTCTGCTGCAAGAGGAGCACATTTCCAGGAGGAATTTAAAGTTTCATCGCCTCTGCTGCAAGAGGAACTCATTTTTAGGATGAATTTTAAAATTTCGCTACTTTTGTTGTAAGAAAAACACCAAAACAAAAAAAAAAGAGAAAAGAAGAACAAAGAGAGAAGAAAAGAGGAAAAAAGAAAAAGAAGAAAGAAGAAAGGGAACAAAAAAAAAAGAGAGAGAGAGAGAGAGAAGGAAAAGGATTAGGTGTTGAGTTGGACAAAATTGTTGTCTATTGTCTTTGCTCTATTCCTGATACTCAGCAATGAGCAAAGAGGGGCAGCTGTAGACACCAAATTTTGTCCAAATTGATAGTTTTAAACTTAATCGAACCTTCAAAATCCAAAATAAAACATTGGGCTTCAAGGCCCATTAAAATGAGTAAATTTATTTTTATTAGTATTTTATTTGTATCTATTTGTTTTATTTTTATTATTTTGTTTTTGTTTTCATTTTTATTATTATTATTTTTATATATTTGTTTTTATTTATTTGTTTTGTTATTATGTATATTATTATTGTTATTGTTTTTTTATCACATGGGTTTTATTATTGTTATTATTATCATTACTGTTTTTATTATTATTATTATTATTATCTTTTCTTTTTATTATTATTATTATTATTATTATTATTATTATTATTATTATTATTATTATTATTATCAGTCCTATTGTCACAGTGAAGCATTAAATGCTTCGGATTTACCAAATCTACCGGCCAGATCTGCCGGTTCCCTGCCCAGCCGCCGGCGCCGCAACCCCCGGCAAAATCATATTCCCCATGCCGTGAATCCCGCTCCAACAGGTGCCTATCGATTCTGTGATTTTGAAAGGCTAGAGGAGGTTTCAAAATCGGTTTAAGACCCCAAGCAGAGATTTTTGGGATTTCTTCGGACAGAGGGAGGAGAGAAAAAAAACCCTAAGCACTCACCGCCACAGCCACTACCCATAACCACCGAAGCCACTCACCACCATCATCACAGCTACCCACCAACATCATCACCAACCACTCACAAAAAACCCTAAACTCATCATCGTCTACCCACCAGCATCACCACGGCCACTCATCACCATCACTCACTCGAGACCCTTGACACCTTCATCACTCTCAAAACCAAGACCCCCCCCCCCCCCCCCCGCCCAAAAAAAAAAAACCCCAATCTGAAAACCCTAACACCAAGACCCTTAGGATCTCAGATCTGAAAATCCTAGATCTAATACCTGCAAAAAAGGAGAGAAACAACAATACAATATCACAACCACAACAGCTGAGCCATCAACCACAAAAAAAAAAAGAAAAAAGAAAACAAAAATAAAAAAAGAGAGAGGAGGCTTCGGAGAAGGTTAGATCTATAGGGTTGGGAGTGTTTTCGGAGTAAACGGAGGGCATATCGGAGTAGTGAAAGACGAGGGAAGTGATTTTAGGTTACGGGGAGGACCACTGGCGACTGGCGCACGGCGGCGCACGGCGGTCGGAAATCGCTCGGTGAGGGAGAGAGGCGAGAGGATCTGGGGAAGTTTTTTTTGAGGGAGCCTGTTGCAAATGAAAGAAGAAAAAAAAAGGGAATCTTTTATAGTTAGACGAAACGGTGCGTTTTGACTAAGGAGATCCGCGCCCCACGTCTGACCCAACCCGGATCCGCGAGACCCGTCCGGCAACCCGACTCCACGTCTGCTGTGATCCGCGCGCCTACCCGCTTCGAGATCCGACCCGTCCGCGCCTGCCTCGGCCCAGCGGCTCCAGCCCGCTCTGTTTTGGGTATATTTTCCTCCTTTATTTCATTTTATTCATTTATTTATTAATTATGGCAAAACAACAAAAAACAAAAAAAAAACAACAATAATAAAATAGAAAATGTAACAAAGTGAAAAATAAATAAAATAAATAAATAAATAGTATGATACAATAAAATAAAAATGAACATATAGTTTTAAAAGGAAAAATAAATAAATATAAAATATGTAAAATACATAGTTTTAAAGTATATAAATTTGATGTATATAAAATACATATAATAATGAATATATAAAAGGAAATGTAAAAATATAGTTTTAGAATGAATATAAATAAATATGCAAAATACATATATGTAAACATATAAAATATATAGCCATAAAAACATATTTTTAAAATAAAAATGAATTTTTGTTAGATAAATGCAATGTGGGTTAGGAAAAAATAATAATAATAAATAAAGAATAATAACAAAATAAATAAAATAAGTATGGAATCTCGATGATCAGTCTTCGTAGAACTCGCAAGTAGCGATTCTTCGAAAAACTTTAGATGAGAAGAATTATATCGAATGTTACCAGAGTATTGGGATATTCGGTATTATTCCTCAATATCCAATTTCATACTTATTTGTTTTTTTAAAAGGAAAAAAATTAAAAATTAATGAATAAATAAATAAATATATATAATAAATAAAGAGTTTTGACAAATAAAGAGTGTTTAGAGAAATATTAATTAAATAAAAACTAATAAAAACAAAAGAGGTAATAAAAACAATTGAGAGAAATAAACGAAAGGGGATTTTTAGAAATACATAAATACAAAATAATAAAAATTAATCATAATAAAGTTTCCAAAAGTAAAGAATGATAGTTAAATTAATTAAATAAGTAATAATGGAATTTTAATAAAAGGAAATAATCAAAGGAATCAAGACAATAAATCAAAAAAAATATTAATTTCAAAATAAATGAAATTCTTCCGATGATGGGATGTCATGAAACTTACAAGTAGTGATTTCTTGACTGATCCCTAGGTGAGATGAATTAACTAAATGTTACCAGAGTATTGGGATATTTAGTTAAATTTTTCAATATCGAGAGTTCGTTTATAAGAAATATTAAATACAAAGTTTTTATAATTTCATATGCATCTCATACTATATGCTTGCATCATGTGCATAAAAAATATTAATTTCAAAATAAATGAAATTCTTCCGATGATGAGATGTCATGAAACTCACAAGTAGTGATTTCTTGACTGATCCCTAGGTGAGAGGAATTAGCTAAATGTTACCAGAGTATTGGATATTTAGTTAAAATTTTCAATATTAAGAGTTTCATTAATAAAAATTAAAGTATAAAGTTTTTTTTCATAATTCCGTATGCATCATACATTTTATCAATACTACATGCGTACAAGATTAATTATAAAATAATATGAGCACCACCAAGGATGAGATTCTATAGAACTCACAAGTAGTGATTCTTAAGAAATCTCTAGGTGAGGGGAATTATTTCAAATGTTACCAGAGTATTGGGATATTTGATCTAATTTTTCAATAAATGGTGTTCATGTTCATATTGGAATTTTTAACACATATAATATTGATATTTAAGCAAACACACGATTTTTTTTATATAATAAACGAATTAAACTTAAGCCAAGACTATTTTATTAAAATCAAAAGATACCGTGTAGTTGGATGGTACCGTTTTTTAACGGGCGTTGTGAGGGTGCTAATCCTTCCTCACACGTAACCGTACCCCTGAACCCAAGTTTTGTTTTCGCAGACCTCAAAAATTATCTTTTTAATAAAACTTAATTAATTTTGAGATTTTGTTAAAAAGATAAATATTTTAGGTGACCAATCACACCTAGTCAAAAAAGATTGGTAGCGACTCCCTTGTTTTTAAATTTTTTTTTCAAAACCGTCGAGCGCGAAGCCGTTACGACAGTGTTGGAGCTGGAATGGCTACTTAGGGTCTCAATTTTTTTTTGTCAACAATTGTGATTCTTTTGTTTTTGCAAAAAATTCAACTCATTTCATTAAAATTTTAGGGGATTTTTTAGAGACACTGTTTCTATAACAGGAGTGTTAAGATGAGGTAGGAAATGTGTAATTGTATAGAGGAGATGGCTGGGAGACGGGTAGAGAGGGGAAGAGAGACTGATGATGTGAACATAGCAGAAAGAAGGGTTGGTAGTAAGAATTCTACTTCTCACCCCCTATGCCCTAGAGCTAACTCACTTAGCATGAGTCATGGTATCACAATCATATATGTTTACATATGGTAAGTGGAATAAAGGTTTTCTTTCATCATTTGGAAGACAATAATGATAATTATTAGTTACTAAATGAGGTAAAGCCTTTAGAACTATATAAACCTTGCATGAAAACTGTAATGGGTTACAATTATGATGATCCTTATGCATCATAGCTTTGTTCCTAAAATTAGTTCTTGGTCATTATATTATCGAGATAGGGCAGTGCTCAAATACTAGTACATAAAGGGGACCCATGAATTCCAGATCAGCTGTGTATTAGAGTTTCATCCTATACTTAAGTGTTCATATCACCCTTCGACTGTGAAGCGCCTTTCAAGAAAAAAGACAAAATCGTGAAGCTGAATGGGCCAAAGCGGATAATACCTTACAGTTGAGTGTGGACCGTGACAATTAGTATTAGAGCCGGCTTTAGGGGGTACTAGAGATGTCCCACTAAGGATAGTTGACCTTCAAGTGAGCAGGGAAGGGTGTCATAGTCCCAAAGGGAAGCCATGAATCCCACATGGACTGTGTATTAGAGTTTGGTCTTATATTTAAATGTTCACACCACCCTTCAACTGTGAGGCGCCTTTTGCAAAAAAAAAAAGAAGACAAAATTGCGATGCCTAATGGGTCAAAGCAAACTATATCTTACAATTGGGTGTGGACTGTAACATTATGCCTCTTTACTTTTGTATTAAGCAATCGATGTCATAGATTGAAATATGATGATATTTGAAGATAGCATGTGAGTGCTTATTAAAGAATAAATTCACTAAACATCACCCGTTGTAAAAGCTCCATTTAGTAGTGCCACTTAAGTGTCAATGGAAATCCTCTCACCTGTTAGTAGTTTTAGGGATCCTTTGACTTTAGATGTCAAGTCATCTTATATGTGCAATGTCATACTTTAATTTCACCCTTACGGGTTTGGATGTCCACAGGGCTATCATGATGCTTTTGGGGTGTGGCCTAAAGCATATGAAGGTGATGAGTAGCCAAGATGAGGATTCATCACTTCGAGTGACTTTAGGTATAATATCTGATTCATCCTAACTCATATTGACAAAGAAGTCTCTGGCCAGAGCTATATATATATATAGGAGTTAATATTAGGATCTTAAGGGTAAATATGAAAATACACATAAAGTAGACATTATAACATGCTTTATGTATTCATGAGATATTATAAGGAAAGAATTGAATTTTATTGTAATACTACACACTGAATAAGTTAGTCAAATCTCTTTCACTTTTTCTAACATTTGGTTAATCATGATGCATTAATAGATGCCGCTCTTGATTTAATAAATTTAAATGCCAACATGTTGAAAACCTAATGTGTCACACACGTAAGAATAGTGAATGGCTTAATTGAACTAAATGTGTTCGAAAATTATGAAATTTTCATGGGACATAAGAGTAGGTTATCATCTAGAAAATAATTATTCTTTTATTCTATTAAGTTGCTCTAAGAGAATTTTTAGTAGGTTTATGATTTTGTGTAATTTACAAGTTATTGCTTGTTTTTCTTTTTAATATATGTCCCTGATATTAATTGTCTTTCCAAATAAAAATATGATTTTTAACGAAATTTGATTTAAGTGCCACTCAAGGTAGACCAGACTTGGATACTTCTAATATAAACATTTAAAGCATAAAAAATATAAATTATTTTAAGTTTTAAAAAAATATATGTACTTATTCTAATAAAAACATTTGCTTCTCGACAAGAAAAGGACTAATTCTAGTAATTCACATACTGCACATTTATCCACAGATGAAAAACAGACAACTCAAGCATGCATACTAAACTTAAACCCACGTTCTCACTGTTGCAAATATCATAATGCTAATACTCAGTTGAGATGTATTCCGAAGAAAGAAAACATTTCGAAATAGTAGAAATTGAAGCGTTTTCCTCTTCATTTTTCCTCATCTAGTGAAATAAGTACGGGGCGAGAAGAGTCGTCGCGGAGAGAACATTCCTGTGTACCGCGGCGAAGCAAGGCCGTCGATGGACCGATATTCCGACATGATGAAACCTTCTCTTTCCCCGCGGACTCCACCTTTCATCATGTGCCCGTTGAATGTCCCATATTTCACCAACTTCCCCACCCACGACGTCTTCTTCTGGGGGCTCTTGTGCCCTGCATTCATTTTCTCACTCAGGTACTCCTTAACCGAATGTAAGCTCTGCTCAAATAGCTCCATCGGCGGTGAAACCAAGGGGTTCCCTTCCACGCAGAGCTTCTGGAGCTTCTTCAGGCATCCGATGGAATCAGGCAACCTTGTTATTTTGTTGTAACTGACGTCCAATTCCACGAGGGAAACGAGGAGGCCGATGGAGTAAGGTAGGTTTTCGAGGTACTGGAAGTTTTGGCTAACGTTCAAAACCTCTAGTTTGATTAAATTCTGCAAGTCCTCAGGGAGAGACCTGAGGCAATTAAGGCGTGCATCAAGAACTCGCAAGGAAGTCAGGTGCGTGATGGATTGAGGGAGGAAAATCAGCTTATTTGAGTTGATTGAGAGCTTCTTCAGGTTGATCAGCTCAAATCCAATAGTGTCTGGTAGCATTGTAAGCTTGTTGAAGTTAGCATTCAGTTCTTCCAATGATCTGGCAAATGCAGGACACGTTTATTGGCAGCTTGACGATATTCATATTCACAAAAATATCAATATCCTAAAAATACTAATAAATTATATCAGTGATATCTCACGGTTAATTTTTTAAATTTTTTGTGATTTTATATTTAAGATGAGATTCTTCACCTATTATGAATTCATTTTAGGTTTGATGTTTACTATGATATGGGAGCCCAAATTTATTTTGTTCTTCTTTCTTTATTCCTCTTTTGAGTTTGTCAAGTGGTAGATTTTTATAGCTTTGATCATAAACATCTATTAAATCATGAAAATTTTTTTATATGTGGTTTATATTCAAATTGTCTACACTTATTACTACTGATTTTATGTTATTACCAGCTGATTTAGGTTGTATGCTTAACAAAATTATATGTCGAATAGTTTACCTTTTATAATTAATCCTAATCCTATTCTTACATAATTTTTAGTAAGTGTTTGGAGAAGATTGTCAGAAACATTGAAAGTCTTGAGCTACACACATTCAATGGAGTTTTGGAGGGACCTAAGCTTATAACATATTAACTAAAATATTAAGATCCTGAAATACCAGTACACTATTATATAAAAAATTTTGTCATTGTTATATCATAGTTAAATTTTGAACTTTTTGTAATTTAATATTCAACTTGAACTTTTCCACTTATTATCAGATCATTTTAAATTTGATGCTTTAGACAGTAGAAAAGTCTAAGGCTTCGCTTGTTTTACAGAAAATGTTTTTTGAAAAATTATTTTTGCAATTTTTTATATTTGTTCAACAGAAAATTGTTTAATCAATGAAAATGACTTCCTTTTTAATAGAAAACAAAGTCAATTTTCTGAAAATTTATCTTGCACTTTCGAAAATAAGAAGATAGTTTTGGGGAAAAAAAGTTGTCAATGTATAGAGTTATTTACCAAACTTGCAAGCATAGTTCTACTCAAATCAGACTTTAGATATAATTTTTTAAGCTCGGATTTAATTTGACTCTTCCTAATGTATTATTGATTTAATTTTAATTAAAAAAGCTAACAATATAGTCTTCTAATTTATTTCTATATTATTAAACATTAAAATATTTTTAATATTTCAATAATAAATAGTATTATATTATTAATTTAATTATAAATAATAAATATTAATATCATAACTAATATTTTAATTATTTAATTATTTAATATTATTTACTGTAGTAAAATTATTATTATTTTTATTTTAATAAAATAAATATTTTTAATCATTTCTGAATATTTTTAATTGAAAACATATTGTTTTTATATTTTATTGACAAATTTATTTTTATTACTATTTGAATAATAAATATAAATACTTTGCTATAATTTAATAATAAATACTTTTAATAGAAAATATAATTATTTTAATAGTATAAATATTTTTAATATTTTAGAAATAAATATAATTATTCTTATTATATTAATATAAATAATATTTTATAGTGGTAATATTATTTTAAATATTTAAAAATTTAATTTAAATAATAATTAAATAGTTTCTATTTTGTATTTAATAATAATTTTTTAATATTAAATATTATTATTAAAATACAACTATTTTCCAAATATTGATAAATAAATATTTTTAAATATTTTAGTAATATATAATTTTTAATATTTTAATAGTTAAATTAATATCATTTGAAAAAACAGATTTTCGAAAAACAACAAAACAACATAAAACATTTTTTATTGATTCATCCAAACAACAAAATATCTTTAGTTTTCTAGAAAATGAAAATATTTTCATCAAATCATTCTATGAAAGTCAATTTCTGTGAAATAACCGAAGTTGTGTTTTTCCTATGTCTCTATATTTTTTTTTGATTTGTCATGTGATAGGTTTTTCCTTTTGGATCCTACATATGAAGAGGTTATTAAGTGTTGTTATGTCACATTTATTAAATTTTAGATTTGTTGTGTTTTTATATTAAATTTGGATCTCTTCACTTATTAATAGTTGATTTTAGGTTATTGCTTGTTGATTTAGGTGGCATGCTCAATAAAATTATATAACAAATAGTTTATTTATTTTTATAATTAATCATATTGCTATTCCTACGTATCCTATCTAGATAAAATTAATACAAACCTGCAATTTTCAATAGTTCTAGGAAGAGTTTGGATAAAATTGCCGGAAACATTGAGAATCTTGAGCTTAGACAGACAACCAATGGAGTTTGGGAGGGACTTAAGCTGATTGGAGTGCACATCCAAAGCCACCACGTTTAGTAATCTTGCAGTCAGGGACTCTGGTATGCTCTGTAATATAAATAAATAATATAATTATATAAAAGCAAGAGGGAGAAGAAATTTGATGTGTTTTTTCTTTTGGGACACAGAGGCAATTTACTAACCGTGTGGTGGGAAAAAGTTTTTTCAGTTAGTTAATCATGGACGGAAGAAATGAAAACGACAAAATTGTTGAATATTATTTAATCAACAGATGTATAAAAAATAAAATCTGAAAGACGACATTTAGTACCACTAAGCCTACGTATTAAATGAAACATATCAACTACAAAAAAATTAAATAACACATTTTATCAGTTTGTTTGAAAGGTGCAAAACCCTTTTTTTTTAATCTTAATGACTAGATTAAAACTTTATCTCTCAATCTCTAAGAAGAATATTGACAAGAAATAACTAAAGCTCGGTCTAGTGATTGTTATCCTTTTCTAGAAAAGAATTAAATCCAACCCAAGATTCGATTCTCCACTCCCATTTGTACCTCTTATGAACAAAAAAAAATATTGACAAGAAATTCAGGATCTAATTTCTCTCCATTGCGTACTAATATTTCTTTATATTAACACAGATTTTGCGATGGTTTAAAGGAAAAAGAAGAGATTATTCTGATAATGAGAGGAAAATTTATTAATGCAAGGGAGATTGTATTTAGCTTATGAGGGAGGATTATATATATATATATATATATATATATACACATATATATTGTGCAGGGTAAGGAAAAGCAGGGAATAAAGGTGAAAAGATAACCAATGAGTTGTGACTCAGTTAATAACGCAGGTTAAATTTGCGGGAAGAACTCTTGGATTCGATTCCCACTAAACACACTTTTAAAGAGGAGTGAAAAGCCTTAACTATAACTAAGCTTCGAACAAGATTAATTTTAAGCCATTAAAATGGATGAGAATATCTATGATTTATACCAAAAAAAAGTGAAAAGATATGTATTGTGCAGGGTAAGGAAAGGCGGGAAATAAAGTTCAAAAGATAATCTATGAGTTGTGATTTAGTTAGCAACACAGGCTGATTTTGTGAGAAGAACTCTCGGATTCGATTCCTACTAAACATTCTTTTGAGAAGGGGTGAAGAGCTTTAACTATGATTAAGCATCGAATAAAATTAGTCTCAAATCATTAAAACGAATAAAGATATCTATGATTTATAAAAAAAAAGTGAAAAGATAGATAAGATACCTGAAGATTATTGTTGGAGAGGTCCAATTTGCAGATGGTAGCCAAATTTAAAAAAGAATTTGGAAGAGAATCCCATGACATCCCACTCAAGTCCACAATCTCCAGCCTCTCTTCCTCTCTCGCTGTTCTCCTGGGGTCTCCCTTTTTGCTCAAATCCATTCTCACTTTTTGCTGCTGCCGTTGCTGCTGTTCGTACATCATATTCACAATCCCGAAAGTAAATCTCCTGAAATCCCCAGTTGCAGGTGCAAGAAAAAGAAATTTTGATATGATGAAAGGGCTGCTTGTTTCCAATTTGTTGTTCGTTATAACAGGCCGAGGGGAAAGTACGGTTTTGCTTAGCCGAAATCAATTTTGATTTGATGAAAGTGCAAGGACGTACGGAGGAAAAAGAACCGAACAAGAGAAAAGAAGAGATGACGTTTGTCCGAAGACTTAAGAAAGGAAGGACACAGAGCCGTATTGCTTAGCCGTAGAGAATATATTATCGAGAGTTGCGTGGTCACATCTCCCACTTGATAATGTCAACCTCTCCTTTTGTATCCTTGTGGGTGCCCGCGAATCCCGCTCTCCTTTCGCATAATTCTCTGTTTGACAAACCCATTACACATTTATTTATTTCCATAAATGTGTTGTTTGAAATTACCAATCTACCAACCAATCATGTCGACCGCCGAGTTCGGAAGAAGAGCCAAGGCCGATCACAAGTTCTCACCACCCTACTTCAATTCTCTATCACTACAATACTAACACATTATATCACAAGTTCTCACCACCCTACTTCAATTCTCTATCACTACAATACTAACACATTATAAATTCATGCTTTTGAACATATTTATTTAATAATTTATGAATATTTGTTTGCAAACGAATTTGTTTATCTGAAATTATCCATCTACCACAAATCATGACAAGGAAGGCCGATCACAGCCTATCACCTAGCACACCATTCCCTTGAGTTGTCTCTCAGAATTTTTTTTTCTTAAAATGAAAGACAAAAAATTTTCTAATTCATTAAAAAATATAAAGAAGAAAAAAATTGAATCTTGAATTTAATTAAAAAAAATCATTAGATCAAAGTTCGATTGTTACAAAAAAAAATTTTAATTCGGTTCTTTTATAAATAAATACACTTGCTATTGAGACAAAATTTTGAGTTTATCCTGATCCATAGATTCTATTATCTTATTATTATCATATTATTCATTTTAAGATGCAAGCTCCAATTATTTGGCTTTTTTTTTATATGAAAACATATGATGATTTGAGTCTGTTTTAGACTTGTTTTGATGTTGGATCTAACCATTCCGTCATTGGTCTAGACCAGAGGCTGGCGCCAAATCCTAAGGTCAGTCAGATGATGGACAATGGATAGAGGAGAGAAGGAGAGACAAGAAATAAATAAAAAAATAAAAGAAAAAAAATTAAATAAATAAGGTTACGTCATGTCTTAGTAAAAGGTCAGTTTAGAATCCACCACATTCTGATGTGGTGAGTTCCAAACAAATAGGACAAAATTTTATGACAATAAAATTATCTTTTGTCCATGCTTTAAATTTTTTTATTATTTTAATAAAAAAATAATTTTAATAGTTATTTTTCTTTTTTTAATTTTATTATCTATCCAAACTAATCTTATGTATGATTATGGACTAAGTGAGACTGTCATTTTATTTAACCCATGCCATGACCATTTTATATTGAGATTAAGGTTTTGTTTGGTATGATGAAAGAAAAAAAGGAAAGATTAAAAATTAGAAGGAAAAATTATTTTTTGTGGAAATCACAAGTATCATCATTCTTTTCAACGGTTTGAGATTAATCTTGTTTGAGGTTTATTCATTATTAAGGCTCTTCACCCCTTCCCAAAAGATGTGTTTAGTAAGAATCGAATTTGAGAGATCTTTTCACAAACTCAGTATGCGTTGTCAACTAAGTTACAACCATAGATAGAGGTAAAAAATTGGAAAGATAATATATATATTATATCTTTCTATAAGTATTTTTGGTAAAAAAGATGAAAAATATATTTTACTTCCTTTTATCCTTTTGTAAAGTAGAAAAATTAGATAAAATAAAATACAAAAAAGAGATTAGGAGTAATTTAGTAATTTTCCTTGATTCACTTATATCGATAAAATTTTTCTTTGGAAAATTTTATTTGTACCCCAATTTCTTCTTTTTATACTTCAAAAATTATTAAGACAATAAAGTCCTTGTATAAAAAGATAAATATGTCCTAATGAAATTTTTCAAACATATAACTATTTTTTTTCTTGAAGATTTTCTTCTCATCCTATTTTTCTCATCTGAAAACTTTTTGTTCTTTACTTAATCGGGCACCTACTTTTTTGATTTGAAAACTTTTTGTTCTTACTTTAACTCAGGTAAGAATGCATCTCAAAGACTATAACTTGCAAATCTAAACACGACACAGGTGACATAATACGAACATAATACGAAAAAATTGTGTCTGTGTTTGAAAAATTCGTGTTTCATATTTATCTGTATTGACACGAATTTAGACACAGCATTTTTCGTGTTTAGCCGTGACTAACACGTCTAAACACATGTAAGACACGAAAACACGTTTAAGAAAATCGTGTTACATGAATACATGATTAACACGTACTTGACACAAGAAACACGTTTAAAAACAACCGTGTCACACGAATACACAAATACATAGAGATATGTATAAGACATGTTAACCATGTTGCTTTTAGTGGGAATTGAACCTTGGCCAAAGACAAAAATGCTTAAGTGTTTTACCAAATGAACAATTATAATGTATTAATATAATATGTTATGAAAATTAATTTATTAAAACAAATTAATGCTTTAATAAATATTGCAATAAAATAAATTATAAAATTTAATTATAAAATTAAATTAGTTAATTATGGTTAAGAAAATAAAATTTTAAAATTTTGAAAATAAAGTATTGAGAACTTAAGTTAAGAACTTAAGATACAATTATCAATTCTTTACATATATGATACTATATAATGTAGAAATATATATGATATTTTTTACTATAATGTATAAAATATAAATATTGTATTATACTAATAGTGCATGTTTGGCACATGGCATTATTTAAAGATAGGATGATAATCATCCTATCCTATGTTTGTTATGTAATTAAGCAATAGGATAGGATTACTGGGAGAATTAGTCATCCTATATCAAGAGGATGACTTAATCCTTTAAAAAAGTAGAGGATTACTTTTAATCCATAGGATAGAATATATTTTAAAAAAATTTTAACAAAAAATTTCTTATTTTACCCTTAAATTTAAAAAATAAAATTTAAATTATCAAATTATCAAATAAAACAAAACAGTTTATTAAACTATCGGGTAAACAACATTTTTCCCTCTTTCATTTGAAACATCTTTGCTCCAACCACTCTTCTCATTTTTTCTGCAATTTTTCTTTCGGATTTCTCAGTACAAGTCAGATCGATTTCAATTTTCTTTCAAATTTCCAAGTAACCAAACAAATTTTATCTCTTCTTACTATTTTTCTTTCAAACAAATTAACATTTAACAGAAGGCAAAGAGAATTGTCTTTTCTCTTCTTTCTCGATTGTTCCTCTGTGTCCAAAGGTCAAACCCAACCACCGCGAAAAAAAAAACTTTTTATTTCCGGAGATCTTGAAACCGTGAAACACCGCCATTCTGTTTTTTCCTCTTATGCTATTGCCGATTGTTTTCTCTTTCCCGGTAACACCTCGGTGGCCAACAAAAGAAATTAGTTTTGGATTCTTTCTTGACTATGAAGAGCATGTTAGTATATCTCCACAATTATGGAAATAAATATTTGATTGACCAATTCCGGATATGGTCCATAATTTCACGCTGAATTTCAACTCAATATTTGGCTATTAAAAGCACGATTTTATGATAGTTAAAAGGTGATTTTATTGCCATAATTAGCATGCTCTCGTTAGTAATAAAAGAGGACTCCTTCCGGTCTCCAAGTATGTAAATCTCAGACAAAGACACCATCTAGTGAGGTTTTTGAGTGCTTGGAAGGCTTGGAAGTAATTCAAACAAGCTCATCGATTTTCTGAGACTGGATCAAAATCAGACAGATAACAAAGCAATGGCTGGATGTTAGTTTCGATCCTTACAGTATTTTTCCGCATACAGATTAAAGCATGTTTCATGTATGTTTAGAAGCATGTTTAGGCTTAATTTAATCTTACATTTGGCATCAGAGCAGTCGTGTAACCTTTGTCTTGCTTGAGATCTGTAGAAAAAAGCTATAAAAACTCATATTTTGAAACTTTAAGTCTCGGATTCCTTGAAACCCATTTTGTTTTCATGTGATTTTGGCTCAAATATTTTAGATCTATTGTTGTAAAGCTCTAGGGATGAAAAATACATGAAAAACGGGATTGTTTGAAGGAGTTTGTGTCGGATTAGGTCAAAAAGACCCAAAAATATGGAAAATGCCCGTTCGGGCGAAGAAGAAGCTACAGGCGCGTGAGATCCATGCGCCCGGTGGTGTGAACAGGCGCGTGGATCTCACATGCTCGATGGTGGAAATGCGCGCGCGTGAGATCCACGCGCTCGATAGTGAAAATGCAGGAGCGTTGATATCACGCGCCCGCTCCTTAGTACAGTGCAGATGCACTGTTAAAATTTTTTTTTTCAAAAAAAGAGAAAACCTTTTGGGCCTCGAGTTTTGGGCCACTGTTTGGGCCCTTTTTGAGTTAGTTTTGGGCCATATAATTTATGGGTTTTTTCTTTTATTTTGGGCTGGATTGTTTAATTATTTGGGCATATGGATTAAATAAAAGGTCATTTGGTTTATTTATTTTAGGCCTTAAGGATTTATTTAATTTAAGTAATTTAAATTATTTAATTTAGGCCAAATAATTATATTTTTGATAATTTTATATCAAACTTTCAGTTCTGTAATTTTCATAATTTTATGAATAATTAAATCATTTTCACAAAATTAATATAATTATGAAAACTTCTCATTATTTGGATTTTATGATGATTTTTCATAAATTTGGAATTTTTATAAATGCTGTAATTTTAAATTGAATAATTTTGTGAAAATCATCATAAAATTATGATTAAGTTATGAAAATTTGATTTGAATGTGTATATGTACTCATTTTGAATATGTATAATTTTGTTATTTTTATACTAGAAGCACATGTAGCTAAGTTATTCATATTATTTGGAATTAAAATTGCCTTGTGTTAATTGCAATTTTTAAAATATGAATAAACTTAGAATTTTACCAATATGTCTAAGTGATTTATAATTTATTAATTAGGTTTTAGCTACAACAACCTTAATTAAGTAAAATTATATTTCTAAAAATCACATTATGGTATTAGACATAAATTGTGATTAGTTATAAGGTTATGGTAAATTTTATCCCACAGGAATTTTTATCATAATTTTATAACTAATTAGGATAAAATATCAAATTAGTTTCTTAATTTACCCACAGGAATTAGGAAATGATATAATTTGATAGTTTTATCATTATGATATGAATCTATTAGAATTAGAACTTTAGCCCACATGCAAGTTTTATGTCTGAGATTCATTAATAAAATATGTTTACATTGGTAGGCATAATTAAGTTTGCCTCAAAAATTCTAGATACATAAGCATGTTTATTTTCTGTATGCAGTATTTCCTCATGCTAGTATTAACCTGGAAGTTCCCGAGCTAGATGCAGAGAACTACAAGGTTTGGAAGGAGAGAGTTCCCCTCCAATTAGGGTGTATGGATATAGACTATGTTATAAGGAAAGACGAGCCCGTATTGACAGAGACCAGCACTCCTGCTCAAGTAGTTTTACATGAATGCTGGGAGCAATCCAATCGCCTTAGTGTCATGTATATTAAGACAAAGATATCTACTGGGATACATGATTTTGTCGAACAGCATACCAACGTTAGGACCTTACTGAAGGCCATAGATGATCAGTTTGTCACTTCAGACAAAGCGTTGGCCAGCACCCTAATAATGAAGTTCTCATCAATGAGGCTCACCAGTGTCGAAGGAGTGCGCGAGCACATAATGGCCATGAGAGATATAGCGGCCCAACTCAAGAAGCTAGAGGTGGAGATGTCTGAATCTTTTCTTGTGCACTATATATTGAACACTCTACCAAAGCAGTACGGACCATTCAAGATATCCTACGACACGCATAAGGATAAGTGAACCATCAATGAATTGATGACCATGTGTGTTCCAGAGGAGGGAAGGCTGCTTATGGAATTGGGTGAAAGTGCATTTTTTGCAAGCCAAGGAAAGACCAAGGATTGAGCCAAGAACAAGGGAAAAGGGAATATCCCTGCCCAAGCTGACATTAAGAAAGAGTCCAAGTGTTTCTTCTGTAAAAAGAAGGGACACATGAAGAAGGATTGTGCCAAGCTTCAGCAGTGGCTTGTTAAGAAAGGTAATCCACTCTCATATGTTTGTTTTGAATCAAATATGGTTGAGGTTAATCATAACACATGGTGGATTGATTCTGGATCTACAATTCACATTTCGACTTCCTTATAGGGTATGACAAACCTAAGGAAGCCAGTGGGAAATGAGGAGAGCATCTATTCAGGAAACAAGATGCGCTCACATGTTGAAGGCGTTGGAACGTGCACTTTAGTTCTTAGGAGTTGTTTTGTTTCTCGAGAAATTTAATCTTTGTTTCTAGGATAGTACCTTATGGATATTCCTTTCAATTTTCAAATAAATCAGTATTGATATATTTTAATTCTGATATTGTTGATGTTGGATTATGCCCTTAGAACCATTCATTAGATGATTGACTTTGGCATTTTTATGTATCATGACATTTTTATTTATAGTTCATTATTATATTTGTCTTATAACTGCGTAATATAATCTTATATGATAATGTCCTTAGAATAGTAATAACACACTATTCTTAAAGTATCCCTAGTCAAGTATTATTGTGAACAAGGATAACAATGATACGATAAGACTAGTATGTGGTTGACTGATGACCATTTTCATCGATATAGGATATCAAGTCATCACATAGGTACATGTTAGAGAACTATGTACTGGATCGACCCTCCATGAGAACGCTACATGGATTGTTATATGAGTGTCATAAGCGATTCTCATAGTGATGATGGTGTATGTGATCCTTTGACTTGAGATCATCACAGATCCCAACATAGAGAATTGCATACTTTAATGCTGCTAGATGTCATTCGTAACAGGATGGACTATAAAGGTAGTAATTGGGTATGCCTTGATCTATGTAGAGGGATGTTGAGTGATCAAGATAGAATTTATCCCTCTTATATAACAAGAGTGATGTCTTGGGCCCTTTGATAGAGTGAGACTAAGAAATGCATGGCCGTGCTCGAATAAGTCAATATGAGATATTGATTTTATTTGTTTAATTAGTCTACTCAGGAATCAAGAAACGTTGATTAGACTATACAAGTGTGACACATTCCATGACTTGTGTCTAATCAAGACATCAAAGGATAAAGGGATTAGACTACACGGTAACATCTATCACGAGTAAGGTTATGTCGAGTCATTGACATTCTCGTTACATGGGTAGCAATGATGTGTTGCTAGATACCGCTCATTGCCTATGACAATTTTCTCATTGCCATTGTTTTGAGAACCTATTGGGTCGCACACTTAGAACGGATCAATGAGGAGCTTAATTAATCCTATTCTGAATTGGATTAGGGATATAACTAATCCTATTCTGAATTGGATTAGGGATATAACTAATCCTATTCTAAGTAGGATTAGAGTTCTGTTTGGCAGTAAATTTTAGGGTAAAATTTACTGCCTATAAAAAGGATGTTTTTCTAAAACATAGCCGCACTTTTTAAAAAAAAAAACATAAAACAAAACATTCTTTTAATCGAAGCTAGCAGTTCGGTTAAAAGAATCAAAACGCTCCTTAAGGCATCTGATCGTGAGACGTTCAAGAGTCGTAAGATCCGTTCGTGTGGATACCATAGAGGCAGGAACGAAAAGTTGCTGCTTGTGATTCGACCAAAGACAGAAAAAGCAGAGAAAACGTTAGGTAAAATCTCGAAACCCTAATCAGGCAACCCTCCGAATCGATCCTGGTGGAGGCCGAATGTTTTATTTCTGCTGCGTGTTTGTTTCGGTCTCCTTCAGTTGAATGGTACCTTATGTAATGGTCTTTTCTCTATTGATTTGCAAAATGACACTGCTCATAACACTTTGCATGTTCAAACTGGCACTAAAAGATGTGTTATGAATGAGGACTCCTCCACGTTATGGCATCAGAGATTAGGTCATATCTCCATAAATAGAATTAAGAGATTGGTAAATGACGGAATACTTAGTACTTTCGATTTTACTGATTTCGACACTTGTGTGGATTGCATTAAGGGTAAGCAAACCAACAAGTCTAAGAAACGTGCCAATAGGAGTTCAACTATATTAGAGATCATACATTCTGACATATGTTGTCCAAACATTGATGCATATGGTCAGAAATACTTCATCACCTTTATTAATGATTACTTGAGGTTTACGTATCTCTACATGCTTCATAACAAGAACGAAGCATTAGACGCCTTTAAAATCTTTAAGGCTGAAGTAGAGAAACAATGTGGAAAACCCATAAAGATAGTAAGAACCGATAGAGGTGGAGAGTATTATGGTAGATACACTAAAGATGGACAAGCACCTGGACCATTTGCAAAGTTCCTTCAAGAAAATGGGATTGTTGCCCAATATATCATGCCTGGTTCACCGGATCAAAATGGTATTGCAGAAAGAAGGAACCGAACTTTGATGGAAATGGTGCGTAGTATGCTCAGCAACTCAAAGTTACCTAAGTCCTTGTGGATTGAAGCTCTTAAAATGGCAGCGTATATATTGAATCGGGTTCCAACTAAGGCTGTTCCAAAGACGCCTTTTGAATTATTCAAATGTTGGAAACCGAGTTTGCGTCATATGCGCGTTTGGGGATGCCCTTCAGAGATAAGAGTTTACAACCCACAGGAAAAGAAACTGGATCCTAGGACCATAACTGGGTATTTCATTGGATATGCCGAACGGTCCAAAGGCTACATATTCTATTGTCCATCTCATAGCACTAGAATTGTGAAATCAAAGAACGCTAAGTTTCTTGAAAATGACTTAGTTAGTGGGAGCGATTAATCTCAAGAACTAGTTTTTGTGAGAGATTAACCCTCTAACTCGAGTCAAGGATTGGTTACCATGAACAATGTCCCTTCAGTGCAGCTGGACATTGAATAACTAATGATTGAAGATCCACAAGTAGTTGATAACTTACCAGTAGACGAGGCTCCTCTAGATACACTAGAATTAAGTGAGCAACCAGTTGAACAACATGATCTTTCAGAGAATGTTGAACCAACATTAAGAAGGTCTACTAGGGAAAGGAAATCAGCTATTCCTAGTGATTACATTGTGTATCTACAAGAGTATGATTTCAATATTGGGCCCGTTAATGATCCAAAGAAGTTTTCACAAGCCATGAATAGCAAAGAATCAAAACTTTGGTTCGATGCTATGAAGGATGAGATGGATTCAATGGCATCTAATGGAGTATAGGATCTTGTCGAGTTGCCTAATGGGGCCAGGGCTATAGGCTGTAAATGGGTCTTTAAGACCAAGATTGACTCATTAGACAACATTGAACGTTATAAGGCAAGCCAAAGGATTCACTCAAAAGGAGGGAATTGATTACAAGGAGGCCTTCTCTCCTGTATCTAAGAAAGATTCTCTCCGCATTATAATGGTGCTTGTTGCACATTTTGACTTAGAGTTGCAACAAATGGATGTGAAAATAGCATTTCTCAATGGTGATCTAGAGAAAGAGGTTTACATGAAACAACCTAAAGGTTTTTCCTCTAGTAATGGTGAGCATTTGGTCTGTAAGCTCAAGAAATCCATATATAGGTTGAAAAAAGCTTCCCGCTAATGGTATCTAAAATTCCATGAAGTCATCTCTTCATTTGGTTTTGTTAAGAACATCATGGATCAATGTATATACCAGAAGGTCAGTGGGAGTAAGATTTGTTTCCTTGTGCTATATGTGGATGATATTTTGCTTGCAACTAATGATAAGGGGATGCTACATGAGGTGAAACAATTTCTTTCTAAGAACTTTGATATGAAGGATATGGGCGATGCATCTTATGTCATTGGCATTAAGATCCATAGAGACAGACATAGAGGTATATTAGGTCTATCACAAGAAGCCTATATCAATAAAGTCTTGAAAAGATTCAGAATAAAAGATTGTTCACCAAGCCCAGCTCCCATTGTGAAGTGTGACAAGTTCAATTTGAACCAATGCCCAAAAAATGATCTTGAGCGGGAACAAATGAAGAACATTCCATATGCCTCAACTGTTGGAAGCATTATGTATGCACAGGTCTATACTAGGCCTAATATTGCTTTTGCTGTGAGAATGTTGGGTAGATACCAAAGTGACTCGGGGATGGACCACTGGAGAGCTGCGAAGAAGGTGCTTAGATATCTTCAAGGCACTAAGGATTACATGCTTATGAATAGATGGACTAATGAGTTGGAGGTGATTGGCTACTCAAACTCAGACTTTGCTGGCTGCGTTAATATCCTAAAATCAACATTCGGTTACATCTTCATGGTTGCTGGTGGAGCTGTTTCATGGAAGAGTGAGAAGCAGACACTGACTGCCACTTCTACTATGGAGGCCGAGTTCGTATCCTGTTTTGAGGCTACCTCACATGCTGTATGGCTTAAGAGTTTCATTGGTGGGCTTAGAATTGTTGACTCCATATCTAAGCCATTGAGGATATATTCTGACAATTCAGCTACGGTATTCATGTCTAAGAACAATAAGAGTGGAAGTCGAAGTAAGCATATCGACATTAAGTACTTGGCCATTAGAGAACGTGTTAGAGATAAAAGAGTGGTCATTGAACATGTTAGCACTGAATTGATGTTAGCTAATCCTTTGACTAAGGGCATGCCACCGTTTAAATTTAAGGATCATGTAGAGAGAATGGGACTTGGTCCCACATTTTGATCGTAATTGAAACTCTTATTAATAATATGATGTTTCTCATTTTGATTTGTATACACTAAAGTTTTATTTGAGAAATATCCTTATTGTTTGAACCGAGAATAAACATAAGGTTTTAATCATTAAGTAAAAATGGGTTGATTTAGAAACATTTTACATAGTAATACATAGAAGATAATACTTACAATTTAAGGAACTTTCGCCATGATTCATGTGATTTGTTTCTTCTATAAGTGAAATATATGGACCAAGTGGGAGAATGTTAGTATATCTCCACAATTATAGAAATAAATATTTGGTTGACCAATTCCGGATATGGTCCATAATTTCACGCTGAATTTCAACTCAAAATTTGGCTATTAAAAGCACGATTTTATGATGATTAAAACGTGATTTTATTACCATAATTAGCATGCTCTCGTAAGTAATAAAATAGGGCTTCTTCTGGTCCCCAAGTATGTAAATCTCAGACAAAGACACCATTTAATGAGGTTTTTGAGTGCTTGGAAGGCTTGGAAGTAATTTAAACAAGCTCATCGATTTTCTGAGACTGGATCAAAATCAGACAGATACAAAGCAATGGCTGGAGGTTAGTTTCGATCCTTACAGTATTTTTTCGCATACAGATTAAAGCATGTTTCAGTATGTTTAGAAGCATGTTTAGGCTTAATTTAATCTTACAGAGCAATGGCAACATTCGAAACAACAAAGCCTCCAAAAACAATGGTCATAGTAATAATGGGTTTTTGCCCAATTCTTTGAAATTTATATCTTCCTGCATAAAAACTGCTTCTTTCGATGTTCGTTCCCCTAGTGCCTCCGTAGCTACTTCTATTTCTGGAGACAGCCACGAACACCAAAAAGACCAAGTTTCCTAGTTTAAATTTTTAATTATTGATTATTAGTTTTTGATTATTTAATTATATACTTAATTAATTTAGATTTGATTTTTTTTAATTTTGTTCATATTTTTGGAAAAATAAGCTATTTTTTAGTTTTATTTTGTTGTTTAATTGCTCAGAAAAATAAGGAGAAAATTAATTGCTTTCAGAAAATTTGTAATGAATTAGGGCTTAGTTAAGTGAATGTTGTAATGTACATCTAAAATGTTATTTTTTTTAAATTTTTACTTTTGAACTTGATTTATTTGTTAATATTTTTTGAATTTTAAATTTGATTATTGTGTGATCTGAAAGGAAAAAAAGGTCAAGTTTTGAGTTAGTATATAAATAAGGGTAATTTTGTCCAATAAAAAAATATCATTATATCCTAATTTTAATCTTACACATGACAAACATGGTAAAGGATAAAAAATCATCATATTTTATATTTAATCGTTGTATACACCAAACATAAGATAGGATGTTATCATCTAATTTCATCTTATCCACAATCTTATCTTATCTTATCATATTTTTATCCCATGTACCAAACATGTCCATAAGAGATTATATAATTAATTACTTATTTTATATCACGGACACTGTATCATATGAAATTGATAAGAGAGTAAGAGTTTACACTTTACAAAATTACATTATTTAGTAAAATAAAACATTTTACAGTTTATTAATTTATTCTATATCAATTATCACATTATAGGAAATTAAAATAATATAATACTAACATACAAATTATTTTAATAAGAATAAGATATTAATATACTTATTAATGATTTGTTGATTTATTTTATATATTTAATCTTAAATCATAGTCATATGATGATAATGACTTGATGATATTATATTTCATATGAATAGTAGAATTGATGATATTATTCTATACCAATTATCATATTATAAGAAATTAAAATAACATAATAGTAGCATACAAATTATTATAATAAGAATAAAATATTAATATACTTATTAATGATTTATTGATTTATTTTATATATTTGATCTTAGATCATAGTCATATGATGACAATGAATTGATGATATTATATATAATAAGATTAGGAGACTTAGACTTGCATTATTAATGATTTAATGTTTGAATGTTTTGTTAAATTATTTATGTTTATTGACTTAATGTTAACTATTTATGTTTTGTTTGTATGGTTTTGCAATTTTCAATATATATTATGGATTGTATGGATTGAAAATATTATTAGTTTGTTATATTTGTTACTTATATTTGAATGTTAATTAATATTGATGTTAATAAATGTAAATATGATTTTTTTATCATTTTTTAATTATATTTTATTTTTAATCCTGTAATCTGTGTCGTGCCTATTTGTGTCATGTCAATTTCATGTTATTTTATCTAAATCATATCGTGTCGTGTCAATTTCGTATTAACCGTGTCGTATAGTGTGACACAAATAATTATAACGTGTTAATCGTGTCATGTCACATGTTACATGTAAAAAAATAAGTGTCATGTTCGTGTTTACAATTCAGACATGTTTTATAATTCATGTTGTATTCGTGTTTCGATAATTTGTGTCATGTTTTAATCCGTGTCGTGTCGTGTCATGACACAAAGACACGGATTGTCAGGTTTATCAAAGGCTTATCTCCTTGGTTGTGCTTAAGCACCTAACTAAACCTCTTACATGAAATCTAATCAAGATCCTATTTAAGGCCAAGTTCCAAGTGTAAAGCTATTGTTTTTTCCAGGCATAAAGCTGAAATTAGCATATGAGATGGCATTACATAGAGCTATAAGCATGTGAAGAAGAAGAGAAATATTCTCTATCTCTACGCAAATGTAAGGATCGAGAGTGCCAGGATCTCCGTTAACCAGGAATTTACTACCCTAATACCTTACTCATTCGTACTCTTCGCTTTAGAAGCCCCACAAGCCCCTCACGACTATATCAAAGAATAACACCCCAATTCATGTTCAGAGCGACTTGAACCCTTAACTTCATTAAAAATCAAGTCACTCCTAACCCATTATCCTTAAATCTGTCACCACCCAAATGCCTTGACATTCACTTGGCACTTACATTTATTCCACTTAGGAAAATTATGAACTAAATTTTTTTCCTTTTCATTTTATGGTTTGTATTCGGTATCAGTGTAGTCACTAAACCATTTTCATTCATTCTTTAAGTCAAATATGATTTAAATTACTCTTTAAAATAGGGAAAGATCATTTATAGCCCATAACTTACTATTTCTTAAAAATGGATTGAAAATATCCCCCTTTATATTTTGAGATTTCTCCAGTTAACTACTTACAAATCATCACAATGCAGCAGAGCAACATTCCCCGTAATCCACATTTTATTTACCAAATAGGTATCATCTCAACAATCCTAAATCCATAATTAATCACCACATATACATTATATAATATCAGAATATTATATTGACTACTCATTATCCTAGTTGACATCTCATCCTATAGTATTGTACAGTAATTGCCTGAAAATAAAAGCATATATGAGAAAAGATTACAATACCAAATATTAAATAGTGAGGACTTTGAAAGTCGACACACTATTAAACCTCTAGAACTGTCCAACGTGTCCCTTGAATCAATCTGAAAAAATAATTCTCATTTAATGAATAAGGGCTCAGTAAGTCATTTATATAAGTGCAAAATTAGGCTTATACTGTTCTAATGCTAATGCATGAAACCTTTAAGTAAAGATTTTCATATCATGTTCCATTTGTAATTGTTTATCAAAACATCTTAGATCATGTCCTAAAGTCTATAAGTGGGCAAGAGTCTTAAGTTATCGATGTAAAGATACTTGAAGATACCTTATCATCCCCCGTTTTGGCACCTATCTATCACATAGACCTTTGATCGTATCAATTCAATTACTTTTCAACCCTTTTGTCCTTATATCACCATATATCATGCATAATGCATCATATATAATTCCAACATCATATGGTACTAAACCAGGCTCACATCAATCTCATGGCATATCACATCTCATATGAAAACCATGATCAAACACAATATCAAATCAAGTCATTTATCATCTAGATTTTATGCTTTTGTACTCTATTAAATCACCTCACTTTTCATGTAGAAAGACATGATCACATGTAGTATATAGTCATGGCACTCTTCATATAAATTCCATGTTCATGTATAGTATAAGGTCATGATATCTTTCATGTAAAAGAAATATTGTTATATCATGATCCAATATGCAAACTCATGCAAGCTTTACTATGTAATACGACTATCTTTTCAAATCATATTGAGTTTGGCATATAGTCATATATAAAGCTTATATGGTCTCAAAATCATATTACATAAACTTTTAAAGTATGTTCAAAATGTGTAAAATCTCAAATCATTTCATGTTTACTTTTAAGACATGACAAAAGCATTTATAACTCGTAAATCATATCACGTGTACTTTTAAAGCATGTTTAAATATATACAGTTTCAAAACATATATCATGTTCATTTTTTATAGCATGTCTAAAACATATATAGTCTCAAAACATATCTCATGTACTGTAAAAATCGTGTCAAGTCCAGAGTTCGTATAAAATAAAATCATACTCTAGATGCCCTATCATATTGTTTGAGACTAGGCTACATCCCTAATGCTCTATCAATAAAGACTTAAATCACTGTAGCTAGCAATGAAAATCATGTCATCGTCCCCTAAAAACCAACTAAGGCGCTATCCATGACCATTGACCTCATGTCTCTCAGCCCCACTAATCAAGTGTGACTGAGCCTTATCCACGACTACCGTCAGACAAGCATCTCTGCCTAATGAGTAGTCTTCAATTAGGTGGTTTCCACTATGCTTTATTGAGTTCAATTCTCTTAGGGTGCCTATAGTCTCATAAAACATTTAAATCTTTAACTTTTCTTATGAAAGTAGTGTAAGTATGTAATACCTTTCTTTAAGATCATTTGTATATATAAAAATGCATAGATGTACACTACATATTTTCTCTTTCAAAACAAATCAATCATCCAAAGTATTTATGTAAGCATTAAATGAATAAATCCTTTCAAAATCTCAAGTTATAAAAGAGGCATGCTTATAGGCGATGGAATTTAAAACATGAGTTTAAAACAGTGTAACATAGTGCACTTGTAATGTATCAATTGCAATAACATTTGATATAGGACTAACCATAATGCCAAGTACTACTAGTATCTTCTCTTTCAAAATACCTTAATATAACACCTATATCCAACTCAAGATCGTTACTCATTTCACTTTAATTTCCCCAATTCCATCATTTCAATTTCAACAGGATTGTATTTGATAGAATCAATTTAAAAAAAACAGACTCATCATAAACCTATTCCATAGCTCATTCAATCACAGTGCTAATAACGTTCAATCATTTTGTCAATTATCATCACCGTCATCACATAATCCTAACTATACTTATATAATATAAATCTAACTCCAAATTATATAAACGTCTTATCGACTCCTCACTTAGCGTGCGCGTACACCAATCTAAGCGAAACTCGTGTTGTCACCTATATGTCATGCAGCACGTTTAAACATTGTTAATAAGTTTTAGTATCAGCTCAATAAAATCCTATATATATATATATATATATATATTAAAAGTAGTATGGCATTATTTGACTTTCTTACCAATTTCTTTAGACCTAAACACTAACCAAATAGCCCGAATTTAGCTAGATTCGTGATTGTCGTCCTTTCATTGCATTACACCTTCAACACCATAAATTTAATTATTATCGTTTAGCTAGAATTCTATATATATTTATAAAAATTCAAGACCAGCAATTAAATTTTATTTGTAACATTTGTACTAAGGTTCTTACTAAATAAAACAATATTCACCTTGTTTCATTCCATTTTTCTTCTTTCCTTTCTCTTCTTCTTTCTTGCTTTCTTTCTTCGACTGGTATAACAGGGCAGCAAGCAGCCTACTCGACAGCCCTGTTTTAGCTAGTTTTTCAACCTTCTCGACTCCAATAACACCTCCCTACACTTCCTCCAACCACTTTTCATTACCAGCCTTAACAGCTCCAATTCAGCCCCTGAACTAGTTGACTTCAGCCTCCATAAATAGTTCAAAGACCAGCACCAAATCATCCTTATGCAGTGCCTAAAAATTCAGCCTTTCTCTCCTTAGAACAGCCCTACATTTGGACCCCAAACCAGCACCAATATCTCGCCATTCAAGTTCACAACAACCTTTATTTTTTAAACCCTCTTTAGTCCCGATTTTTATCCCAGCAACAACCTTGTTTTTTAGGCCATAACACAACTCTAGGACAGTTCAAACAGAAGCCCTTCAGCTCCATATTTCCTCGCCTGATTTAGCTACAATACCCCTGCCTTTAGCCTTCACTGAAATGCCCCTGTTCTCCAGCCATTTTTAGCCGCCCAAGGCACCTTCTACAGCCACTGTTTTCTGCTTTCAACAGAGTGCCCATAGCCCTTCGAGACCCTGAGCATAGCCCCTACACATTGCCTGTGTTCACCTGCTCCAACAGCCAAAGTTCAACCCAACTTAACCTTGCCGAGAACCATTAGAAATGCCTCTGCTTACAACACTTTGAAATAACCAACATCAGCCCTTAAAGCATCGAGTATTCAGCCTAAAACCAGGACTAATGCCAATGTTTCCAACTTGGATCGCCTCTCTTCCACGCGATTTCACTGCTGCTTCAGTACGCCTCTGCTTTGTTTTCACCAGCGACTGCTTTGGTTTAATGCTATCGGTTCTCATTGTTCTCGGCTTCAGCGCACAGCTTGCTCAACCTTGATGCATCATCGCCTAGACCAGCCACTTTAATCTTGAAATACTTAGCACCAAATCTGCCTAATCCCTCGCACTCCAGCGCTGCTTCACGCGTTGCCCAGCTCTACTTCGCTTCTATTCAAGCTTCTGTTTCCTTCAGCCCACTCTCTCGGCCTCTCCTTTCTCTTACTCAAATCCTTTCTCTCGATTTGTGCCCCCCCTACGGTTTTTTTTAGGTGTAAGAGAGGAAAGGATGAGTGATGATAGACGTGGGAGTAGGGTGTGCGTGTGTTGGTATGACATCTCTGCCATTGAGGCAGAGCTGTCAGGTTTGGTGGGAGTTTTCCCACCAAACCGTATAGTATATATTTATATAAATTTATATTATAATTTTACTTATATAATAAAATGATATTTTATATTATAAGATATATATATAAATATATATAGATCTTTTGTTCTTATAAATATTTTTATATTTATATATGTGACTAATTGTATTCACATATTTATACACATATATTTTTGTGTATCTTAAATTTATTTATTTATTTATTTATTATTATTATTATTATTTTCTTCATTAACTTATATTGTTATCTTTTAATCAATGTGTATATATATACACACACATACATTTGGTATATATTTCTTCTGCTTCTTCTTTTATATTTATTCCATGGATATATATACAGTTATTTTTATACACGTATATATTTATATGATTCTTTTATTCCCACAAGCATAGATATAGTTACGTATGTATATTAATTTATTTTCTTGTTCCATTTGATCATTGTTTATATATACTTATATTTTTATTTTATTATTTTTTTCATTTATACTTATTTGTGTATGCCTATGTTTACGCTTATGTATATAAATATAAATATAAATATATACATCCCCATACATATCTTTTATACGTATATTAAATTAATCTTATTTCACTTGATCCTTTATTTATATAATTAGTTATATATAGGTATTTATGTGCATACATATATTTACATGCATGCACACACGTTACATGTGTGCACATCCAATGTATGTGCTCGCATGCATGCACATTGCATGCATTTAATTGGCACATGTATGTACGTAAACATATCTATGTAATTCACATACTCTATTCATATTTAGTTAACGTACATTATATGTATGACATACTCGTATGTTTCATGTTGACACCTATTTTTGAAGACTTCATTTTTTTAAAAATATGAACCATAATCAGACATTCAAAATCTCAAACTTTGCATTATATTCACTTAGGATTATACATTGCGTTATCGGTTTAAGAAAATTATGGTTTCCATAGCAAAACTATTGTTATTGGTCCTGCACAAGGAGTTTTGCGCAGGAACATTTGTTCCTACGCAAAATTGCTTGCACAGAAACAATGTTCCTACGCAAAAATACTTCTGCGCAAAACTGCTTGCACAGAAAAATGTTCCTACGCAAGAAATCTTGCATAGGAGCATTTGGGTTATTTGTTCTTGCGCAAGAGTTTTGTGTAGGAATATATCAGATTTTTTGTTTTAAATTATTTTTTTATGCGTCATTAACAACAAAAATATTAATATCTGATATGTGAGATTTAAAGCAGTCTTTGGGAATGAAAAAAAGATAGAAAGGATAATGGAGATGGTGATGAAGAAGAAGGGATCCATTGAAGAAGGATGGAGATGGTGATGAAGAGAAAGGGATGGATGTAGAGGTGGCAAAAGTTGACCCGATCCGAAAAATCCGTCCAATTAACCCAAATTCAAACCCAACCGATCCGATTTGACTAAAAAAATCAACAATCCAAATCCAAACCGATCTGAATCTGAATTGATCCGAAACCAAATTTATCCGAATTTAAATTGATCCGAATCCGACCGGATCCGAACTCGAATTGATTCGAACCCAAATTCATCCGAATTTAGATTAACCCGAACCTGAATTGATCTAAACCCAAATTGACTTGAATCCAAATTGATCCAAATCCAAAATTACCAAACTTGAAAAGATTCAAACTTAAATTTAATATTACCAATAAATATTAAATGTTAAAATTAAATATCAAAGTATTTTAAGATAATAAAAATATAATTTTTTTCAATAATATGAGTGTTTTATATTTTTTTAATCTAGTTAAATTTAAATATTCACTTTTATATTGCATTCATTTGAACCTAATGTAGAATTATTTAATGGCTAATCTATAATAGAGTATAGAAGCTATATCATCTGCACTAATGTCTCCAATTATTCTATAAAAAATCAAAAGAATTAAAGAGATATATAGTACTAATTTATATTATTTAGTAGGGATTATTAAATCACTTTGATTCAAAAGTTATTAATTATTGTAGATAATAAAAATAAAATGAAAAAAATGTAATTAATTTATGAATATTGGTAAATATATTATAAAGAAAACTATCATACAGATTATTAAATATTTTGATTATTTCAATCTCAATTGTACTATAGGTAATGTAAGAAGAAAATTTTATTTTCATGAGTTTTGTAATTCTCAAAAATATGGTTTCAGTTGATTTTCATACCAGATAAATCACATCAAGATGACCAAAGCTTAATCCAATAAATATGTCTAATCGACCCGAATCCAAATTCGACCAACCCGAATTGATTGAAAAAGTGAAAGACCCAAACCTGATCTTATCTGAACTCGAAATGATCCAAACCTGAAATAGATCGATTTTTCCTTGACCTAAATCCGATCTTATCTGAACCCGAAATGATCCAAACCCAAAATAAACTGATTTTTCATTGACCCAAACCCGACCTTATCCGAACCCAAAATGATCCGATCCAAAATGATCCAACCCAAACCCGATCCGACCCGCCCATTTGCCACCTCTAGATAGATGAAAAGGAGTGAGGTTAAATTTGTAAATTTATGAAGTATATTTAATGGTTTTTTTAGTGTAACAAAAAAGTGTAGTATAAAAAGTAAAAATTGTGGTAAAAATAGAAGTTCTCTTTTTCTTCTTATCTATCCAATTTGAATGGAGTGTATCTTGGATAGGGAAAGAAAACATCAATGCAAACAATTAAAGCTTAATATAATGATTGTTACTACTCTTTCTCCTTTGTACCTTCCCATTAAAAAAAAAGAGACATTGATACTTCACTTATTCTTTATTTTTATTTTATTTTCTCTCATTTATACCTTCTTATGAATAAAAACAAATTTCTTTCTTTTTTATTTTCCCTTGTATCAAATATTCTTAAAATCTATTTCCCTTCCACTTTTTCATCACTCCCTTTTCATCCTAAAAAAAAAACCACCAACAATAACATGGGTATTTCACATATTCTTTCCTTTTTATTTTTTCTTGTATCAAGCATTAACAAAATCTATCCAATTTGAATGGATTGTATCTTGGATAAGGAAAGAAAACATCGATGCTAACAATTAAAGCTTAACATAATGATTGTTACTACTCTTCCTCCTTTGTACCTTCCCATTAACAAAAAAAAAAAGAGACATCGATACCTCATTTATTCTTTATTTTCATTTTATTTTCTCTCATTTATACCTTCTTATGAATAAAAAAAATTTCTTTCCTTTTATTTTCTCTTGTATCAAATATTCTTATAATCTATTTCCCTTCCACTTTTTCATCACTCACCTTTCATCCTAAAAAAAAAAAAACATGTGTATTTCACATATTCTTTCCTTTTTATTTTTTCTTGCATCAAGCATTAACAAAATCTATTTCCCTTTCACTTTTTCATCAATCATTTTTTATACTTTAAATTTTCAGTTGTACCAAGAATAATCTAAAAGTTAAGATATCATATTAGATATGCTTTCAATGTGAAATCTAAAGTCGGCCCTTGTTTTAAACCACTTTGATGCATAATGGAAAAAAATAATAGTTTTTGGTGATATTGGTTTATTGGTGCATGATTAGGATCATAGTTGCACTTGCATCTACAGTATCATTTATGGTGTCAAAGTATTGTGTAGACCTGATCATGGGTCAAATTGGGTCAAATTCGAGCCAGGTGTAGGCTATATAATAATAATTTATATACAAGCTAGTCTCGTCTGGCTTGTCAAATTTAAGTTTGTCTTTTAGTTCAATTCAGTTTTTTATTTTATAATGCAAGTCCAAGCTTCAGCCCATCCTGATTCGAATATTATTTTATTTATTTTTTGGTATTTTAATTTTTGTTTATTTTTTTATTCTTTTAATCTTTTCAAAGTTTAATTTTATTTGTTAAAATTTGCATGTCGAATTTTATATTAAAGATATGTAATCATGTTTATTCATTAATAATGTTTTATATACATATAAATACAGTATACTTAGTAAATATATAAAAAAAATTTAATTATATTCAGTCTGGGCTGAGCTCGGGCTTCGATTTTGATTTTTGATCAAGTTTAAAAATTTTGCTTAAACCCGTTAATTGCATCTGATATTTTCATCCAACTTCAACCAAATATCAGGTGAACATTCGAGCTTAAACGAATATCCTAGTCTTTGAGCAAGTCTAGTGTTATGTGAAACTTTTTTTTTTGAGCTTGCAGTTTCCTTTCTAGTGTCAAAGTATCATTTGAAACTTTATTACTTCGAGCTTGACAACATTGATATTTCTTTAACTTCTAAATAACTATTTCAAACACATTTTTTGAAGTTATAAAAAAAACTATGGCAAAAAAAAATTCAATTGAGTTGGAAAAACATATCAAATACAAAAAAAAATTCTTATCTTTAAAAAATAAATGCTGATTTCGCAATATCGCCTGGGTAATAATCTAGTATTTCAAAATTTGAGCACTAGTGCTCAGAACTAGTACATTTCTAGGTTCCTAAATATTATTTCAAAGGAACATTGCAAACATTCTGAGTTAAATTTCCCAATTTTAAATCTTTATTAGTGCAATTAAATTTAAAGGTGCAAGTGAATTGAACATGAATGAACATTATACTATATTCGTGTTCGTTTGTTTATTTTTTTATGCTATTCATGTTTAGTTTGTATTTATTAAACTCGTTCATAAATATTAATAAATATGTTCACTAATATGTGTTTTAAAATATTTAAATGAACATATTCACAAATATGTATTCATAAACATTAAACAAACATATTCATGAATGTTAAATGAACATGATCGTTAACACTAAAAAAAATATGTAAATAAATTGTATTCACTTAATATATATGATGCTAAATTAAAAAACCTTACATAAACATGTATGATTGATAATTACATATTAAAATGACTTTAATAACCATGTAATTAAAAATTTATTATTATCAAATAGCAAACAAACACTAAATGATCTATTAAAAACTGGTTTTAAGCAAACTTTAAAAGAGTTTGTTCATAAACATAAATGAACGAGCTACACTTCTATTCACGATCATTTGTTAAGATTTATAAACAAACAAAATCCAAATATATTCCCTAACTGTTTGTTGAATACAATTTAGATAAATTGTATTCACTTAATATATATAAATTGTATTCTTTGTCTTTTCAAAGTTTAATTTTATTTGTTAAAATTTGCATGTCGGATTTCATATTAAAGATATGTAATCATGTTTATTCATTAATAATGTTTTATATACATATAAATACAGTATACTTAGTAAATATATAAAAAATTTTTAATTATATTCAGTCTGGGCTAAGCTCGGGCTTCGATTTTGATTTTTGATCAAATTTAAAAATTTTGCCTAAACCTGTTAATTGCATCTGATATTTTCATCCAACTCCAACCAAATATCAAGCTAACATTCGAGCTTAAATGAATAACCTGGTCTTCGAGCAAGTCTAGTGCTATATGAAACTTTTTTGTTTTGAGCTTGCAGTTTCCTTTCTAGTGTCGAAGTACCATTTGAAACTTTATTACTTCAAGCTTGATAACATTGATATTTCTTTAGCTTCTAAATAACTATTTCAAACACATTTTTCGAAGTTATAAAAAAAACTATGGCAAAAAAAAAATTCAATTGAGTTGGAAAAACATATCGAATACAAAAAAAAATTTTTATCTTTAAAAAATAAAATAAAAATAAATACTGATTTCGCAATATCACCTGGGTAATAATCTAGTATTTCAAATTTTGTGCACTACTGCTCAGAACTAGTACATTTTTACGTTCCTAAATATTATTTCAAAGGAACATCGCAAACAATCCGAGTTAAATTTCCCAATTTTAAATCTTTATTAGTGCAATTAAATTTAGAGGTGCAAGTGAACTGAAAATGAATGAACATTATACTATACTCATGTTCGTTCATTTATTTTTTTGATGCTATTCATGTTCAGTTTGTATTTATTAAACTCCTTCATAAATATTAACAAATATGTTCACTAATATGTGTTTTAAAATATTAAATGAACATATTCACAAATACGTATTCATGAACATTAAACAAACATATTCATGAATGTTAAATGAACATAATTGTTAACACTAAAAAAAATATGTAAATAAATTGTATTCACTTAATATATATGATTCTAAATTAAAAAACCTTACATAAACATGTATGATTTATAATTACATATTAAAATAACTTTAATAACCATGTAATTAAAAATTTATTATTATCAAATAGCAAACAAATACTAAATGATCTATTAAAAACTAGTTTTAAGCAAACTTTAAAAGAGTTTGTTCATAAACATAAATGAACGAGCTACACTTCTATTCACGATCATTTGTTAAGATTTATAAGTTCATAAACATAAATGAACGAGCTACACTTCTATTCACGATCATTTGTTAAGATTTATAAACAAACAAAATCCAAATATATTCCCTAACTGTTTGTTGAATGTTTTGTTCAGTTACACTCCCTAACTAAATTTAGTCCACCAAGAGCTAATTTGGATAAGTGGTGAGATTAGCTGTGGAGATATTGAAAATAATGAAAAGACACTTAGTGACATATCTTATTTAATAAAACAACCAACAAAATTTAAAAGCAAGGGCACGAGGATAATTTAAATATTCTGTTATTTTGTCTTACATGCTCCCAACGGCCTGCACTGGAGACCACTAGCCTCCCAAACTTTTAAATATTCTGTTATTTTGTCTTACATGCTCCCAACGGCCTGCACTGGAGACCACTAGCCTCCCAAACTAAGTCCAAGAAAACGGGGATAGAATGAAATAACTAACTAGTCATAATGACAAGATGCTATCAGCTTTAGGCCTCATTTGCTTGCATGGGTAGCTTCAATGTAATGCAAGTGTAGCTCTTATAGTTACCAGATCGGTTTTTGCAAGAATGGTCTTTGGCAAGACAGTTCTGGCGAAGTTAAGGGTATTCTCACCACTCTACATCCCCTCCCACCGGCTCAAACAGATTGGACCAAAAAGGGTGGAGACAGTTAAAAAATTGGATGTTTATTTTCAGTGCACCAGTAAAGGGAAAGGATTATGTTGGCATACTAAAGTTCAATTTGCAGAATATAAGTTTAGCAGGAAATCTTCCATAAGAAAGCCTAATTAAAAAATATAGAGGAATGATCAGCAATGCCTCTAACCCAATGAAATCATGTATTAATATGATAATCTCCTATAACTCTGTGTCATAGCTCAAAGAACACTCCACCACAATGGAATTTAAAAAATCGAAGTGCATCTTAACTCATCTTTCATCATATAAAAACAAATGACAGAAAAAGCAAACATGTTTATAGAGGACTATGATGGGTGACATGTCAACAAAACTGCATGGTAGCAATTAAAACAACTGCACACACCATAATGCACTCAAAACCTTCATGAGAATTCAGGATAAGTGCCATGAAGGAAAAAAAAATATGCCAAATTCAGCTCCCTCAACTGGCATTTGGCAGCTTAATTCATCTTGTGATCATATTCGTTTTCAAAATTTATTGATTATGAACTGTACGCATCCATCTTTGAAAGATACAATTAAAACCAAGAACCTGTCTCCTTCCACAACAGTTCATGCAGTTTCTTTGTTTAATTCAATTTTTTCCACTCACAAGTTGTAAAGTGAGATTCAACAGGCAAAAACTCAGATTTGGGATTAGGGACTTGCTTTTAGGAAACTCAACAAGCAAAATTGGAACGAGAGAGGAGAAAGACTAGATTCAAAAATAATAGTATCTGAGTCACTAAGTCATTTCCTGGGCATAAATAATGCTGGAAAAATATTTAGCACAACAAAGTTTTCCACTTTGCTCTATAAACCCTACAAAATGCAGAACAAGTCTAAATTCTTCTCTAAATACATTTTCATTTGAAATACTAGGAACGTAGGTAAATTTTTCAAAATCTAATATAGAATGCACCGATGTAACATATGCATCGAAGCATAATACTAGAAGTTGAATATTAGTGTATATTGCATACAAAAGCAGCCATAAAACAAGTTTAACATCATCATCATGCACAAAATGCCACAATCCATCTAGTAACTTAAATTATTGCCCCACTTTCTCTTCTCCTTTAAGACTTTCTAATATCTCAGAACCCCTTCAAATTTCTTTGTTAAGACCATCCAGCTTGTTTTGGAACACCTTTGCCATAACAGATCCTATTCACTGGATTCAAAAACTGACATTTGATTTCTCAAAAAAAAAAAAAAAAACTGACATTTGAAGAACAGTTGACTCATCCATGTAAGTAAGTAAATTACTGGTGATTTAAAAGTAAAGATCAAATCGCTGGATACATTATCTTCAACTTATTAATCCATGAACCCAAGCCATAAAATTGTCATATTACCATCATAAGCTTCAAAACCCAAATCAGTAAAACAGTGGCAAAGCCATATTTTACACCCCTTAACTCAGGTTCCCTGATAGGGCTTTAGGACCATAATAAAGAACACCCAAAGAAAGCAAGGTAAAGAGATGATCTAAACTTATTTAAATTTAGTTTGAGCACCAATCACAGTCTGACACTAACAAGAACAGAAACATCGGAGAAATCAATAAGCTGTTACCATTTTGCAAAATTGTTCAACTAAACAGAATAACTTCTTAATTTCACCTAAGATAAGCAGGGATCTTGATGCGAATAAAGAGCGTACTCATCACATAGGCAATGACAATGGAGGAGATTCCAGCAGAAGCGTAGGAAGCCTTGACACTCTTGGCCCTGTTCTTATCAAGGGCAAGATCCAAGAGGACAATACCAATGCCACCAAGCACAAACATAAACCCGGAGGAGAGTCCTTCGATGATGTACTGACCGTTGACTCTGCCTGGAAGGAAGACAACGGGTCGGACGGAGCCGGTGGCAGGGTCCTGGGTTGAGCCGATTCCGGGGGGCTCCACGATAACGTCGTAGACGATGCCGGAGACTACCATGAAGTAGGTGAGAAGGAGGAGGGAGAAGACGGTCATGGGGGAAGGAAGGGAGAGGGATGGGAACTTGAGGCGGAGGCGGGGCGCGCGAAGTAGAGAGTAGGGGATGACTTTCAAGATGTGGAATAATGGGTCTATTGAGAATTGAGACGAGGTTTCAGCTGTGTTGGCAGCGCCGACAGATTGGGAATCTGGTTTCGGTGCCATTTTTTCCGATTTCAGATGGATCTGCTTCTTTTTCTCACTGCTTTCAGTCCTTCGGATCTCTGTTTCAACTTTCAATCACACTTGGGCTTGTTGGTTTGCGGAAAGTAAAAGGTTAAAAATGTCTTCAATTGTAATATAACTATCATGCAAGAGAAGAATTTTTAAATACTCTTTTTTTACTTTTTATACCCCAAATCTTTTTTGTAGTAAACAGTAATTTATTGAAGGAAGTGAGGTATGAAGAGTAAAAAAAAGAGTTTATTTAGAAATTTTCATGCAAGAGATCTTCTATTTACAAAGAGAAAATCCATTCACATAATTATCAAAAAAAAAAGAAAATCCATTCACATTAACCTTTTTATTAATCATATCTTAAATGCTAGAAAACCCTATTTTTAAAACGTCTCTTTTCATTGACACATCCAAAATTATCAAAACTTATTTCTAAATTACTCTTCACTCTCTTCGAATCCTAATAACACATCTTACCTCTCATTATTCATTTTCTCAACTTTCACTCCTTCAAAAATCTTCAAATCTTTCAAATCATAAAATTTACAAGATTATAAAGTAAATGTAACTTATCTCTTCATTGAAATATATTCATTCTTTATTTTTTCACATTTAAATTTATTAAATTGCTAATTTTTTAAAGGAATTGATTGCAGTTTTCGGGTGAAGTGAGGATGAAAAAAGCAACTTGAGGCAAGGGTATCCCGCTCATTGCCACAAGCCCTTCATGACTTGCGGTTTGGGTTTGTTGCGAGCCTTCATAGGCCAGTGGCAGGGGTGTGCCTTGTCACATGCCTTCATGGCCAATAAGATGCTACTGTGTGGACCAGCAGAAGCAAAATTCTGCAATCACTACTAGAAAATGAGACTTTAGCATTCAAAATTTGTAACGACTAAAAGGATCGTTGCAAAATCTCATGACATTTGTAACGATTTTTTATAATCGTTGTTTAATTGATTTTTGTTATATTTTATGCAACGATACTTATTGTTATTGCGAATTATTATCAAATTGACAACGATAAAAAAATCATTACGATATCTTATTATATTTGTAACGACTTTTAATTGTCTTTGTTTATTTGATTTTTTTATATTTTATACAAAGACATTTATTGTTGTTGCTAATTTTTTTCAAATTAACAACAATAAAAAAAGTGTTGCAAAAAAAGTCGTTGCGATATTTTATTATATTTGTAACGACTTTTCATTGTCATTGCTTAATTAACATTTTAAATATTTTATACAACTATAAAAAAATTGTTACCACGTATATCATTACGAAAAAAATCATTTCGAAATTATATTAATTTTGCAATGACTTTTCATAATTGTTATTAAATTATTGTAATTTAATTTTTATTTTGTATAATTTATAAAAATTAAAAATAAGAGAAATAAAAAAATAATTTCTTTAAATTTAACATTTGGGTTCATTTAATGGTTAATCATTAATATTAGGATATAATGTTAAATGATTAGGATTTATTTTGTGAAATAATATTCATTAAGATTAATTAAAATAGGATGGACGTTAGAGGTAATATTAGATTACGATTATTATTTAATTATATAATTTAATTATTAAATTAGGATAATCATAGAACTAGGATAATTTATTAAGATGTTTGTGATAATTCGGGAAATAGGTTAATTTTAATTTTAATGACATAATTCTTATGATTAGGATAGGATAATTTAAGATTATTATGAAGATTAGGATTATTATTAGATTTATTAGCTTTATTATTAACATTTATAAAAAAAAATAAATCAAGATAAAATTGATAGTTATTAAACAAATGAGATAATATATACTGTATGTAATAGTGACTTTTTAGAAGAAATATTGTTCAATCTTCCTCAGTTTCTAATTTAAGACCCTTTTAATCTCAAGTTTGCACTACAATATTATGTTTAAATTATTATTAAATTATCATCATGTCCATATTACCAAATTGACAATCTTGAAGTGTAACGTCGGGCTAAGCACTATTTTTATTTAAATTATTTGACAAAATGCTTAATTTTGACACATGAGGAATTATTTCAAATGTAAAAAAAATAATTGAACCTGAAGATTAATTAAAACTTTATAAACTAATATTATATTTTTAAAATTAACATTTTATTAAAAAGTATGCAAAGTTAATTAACTTATGTATACAAATGTTGCAAAAATAAATTATAAATTTTTGAAGTATTAATAAAATGAACAAATAATACAAAGAACATATATTATTCGAAGATAACAATTTTAAATTACTAAATTATTATTTAGCTAAAATGCCTATTTATTTAAATATTTGATTTTTAGAAGGTAATTAAAATTACTTTGTTTTAATTTTACTCCTCATTCCTCAATTCTTTACTTAATAAAAATAGAGTTCACTCCTCAAATTTTAAAGAGATCCCATAGTCCTACTTCCACTTCCTACACAACCCACGCATTTTCACTCCCTCTCTCCCTGTTTTTCTCTTTTTCACACATTACCCCTAAATTCTCCCCTCATTCCATCAGGCGGCCATCATTGTCTTCCTCTTCTAATCTTCTCATTTCACTCTTTCCTGCACTAAGTAGCAGAATCATGCCTAAGCAATGCACTAAGCAGCCTCCTCTTTAGTGCCTTTGCTCTCCCCTCTTGCTAGCCCCTGCCCCGTAGCAGTAGAATCATAGATCATAGATGTATCTCAATCGCCATACCCAGTTTTTGCATATTGACTCTACACCCATTCAGATTCAACAAATCTAACAAATTAAAGAGGTAATTTTCAGTTTTACAATTGCTTAAGACTGAGTCTCGGGGCAAAATGTGGTAGGAAATGGTGATGGTAAATCTTGTTCCTTAGGAGGCGGCGGTGCTAGCGAAGGAAACTTGAGGTCTTAGGGTTAGGCTTTGAGTGGGATTGGGTTTGAAATGGCTGTTTAAGTTTTAATTGTTTAGTTTGACGATGTTTTTTAATGGTTCTCTATTACTGTTTAGGTGTTTAGGTTTTATTCTCGTTTTTTACTAATGGTTATGATGGGAATTTGCAGTATTTGGCTTTGTATTTGTTCGCGTTGGCATTCATTATTTTGCTCTTACTTCCGCAGCAAAGAAGTACAAGTGCAAAAGCATCCTTGGAGTCAACATTGGTTCTGGTAAAATTCTAATAGAAGCCCAAATTTCATGAGAAGAAAGACATTTTGTCTGTGTTCACTTGCAATTTCGTAGGTAGATTTATTTCTTGCGATTTGTAATTATAATGACACCTTTTGTTTATTTGTTTTTCAGGTGCGAAGGTTTACTCCAGTGTTATCAAAAATATATATTTTAATTCTGTCTTTCTTTTAAAAGTTTATGACTCTTTTGTATTGAATTGTAATTGATAATAAATGAATTATCTTTCTTATAAATATTTTATTTTATTTTTTTAAATAAATGTAAGAGTTTTTTTTAATTCTTTTATCATATTTAAATAAATGTGAAAGCAATATAAAATAAAAACAAAAAATTGGATTCATAATTATTTTTCACAATGACCATAATAATTGTAAAACAAATTAATTAAAAACGACAAAACATGGTTTTCTAATTATTTTTAGTAACAACTATAATAGTAATAAAACAAATTAGAAATGACAGAATTGTAGTTTCGTATTTATCTGTTGCAACGTTATAGTCGTTGTTAAACTAATTATTGCAACGATAAAAAAGCAGCTGCCAAAAAAGAATTACAATCAAATATATTCCATTACTAAAAAATACATAGACAAATATTAAGTCGTTGTTAAAACAATAATATAATTAGTAAGGAGAAAAAATCGTTGTAACAAATATTTTTTGCAACGATTTATTATTTGATAAAAGTCGTTGCATATACTTTTAGCAACGGAGTTATTTGCAACGATCAAACAATGACTAAAAGTCGTTATAAAAAAGTTTTAGGAACGATAAATTTACATTTTGCAACGACTTTAAACTTTACGAAAAGCTCATTTTCTAGTAGTGAATGCATTCGAATACCTTAAGTAATTTTCTCAAATAAAAGTATATTAATGCAAGGTAAAAGAGTAATTTCATACAGGGATAATTTTATAATTAAAAAATTTATACATTTAGGGTGTGCTTAGCACCCTAAAGGTGTGATAGAACCTCTCATTCACAAACTACCTATGAAGTATGCCAAACAGTCTATTTAAAAAAAATATTTATACCAAAATACTCTCATAAGAAATTACTATCACGACCTGAAGATCGCGACTTTCACTTGATTCTTATACTTTTCTTAATCTACAAATTTATGGACTAAATTTTTCTTTTTCATTTTAAGGTTTGTATTCAGTGTCAGAGTAGTTACTATACTATCTAGGTGACCTATAGTCATTTCATTTAAATATTAAACTAACACGGAAACAGTTCTTTGTTACATCCCGACTTGTTAAACAGAATATGTACTGTGCATCAATTTGAGTCTTACATGTAAACAAATAATTCATAAGGAACATATACCTCAAAAGACTAGTACCAAGTCCATACATCGTCTCCGATGCCCACTCAGTAGCTCACAAGGCAGATGTTAACTTCAATAGTCTGAAAGAGATGAAATTTAGTGGGGTGAGCAAAACCACGGCTCAGTAAGATACTAATATAAATACAAGAGTAGGATTACACTGTCTTAAACTGCAATGTTTAAAACTTGAAAGTCTGCAATTACAGTTAATCATTTCTCATCGATAACATATCAATATCTTATTTCTTGTCATCTGTCTATCACTTCTACTTTTAAATAAATCATCATAATCACTTTTTCAGTCTTCTCGTCCTTACACTATAGTGCATCGCACGACAATCTGTCATATCCAAATTGAATTTCATGTATTATTAGTTTATATTTTCCTCTATCTCGGAGTACGTCATGTCCAATTGAAGTATCATATCAATTCACTTTATGTTTCATAATCATACTATTATAATCTATCATCTCATATCACTTTCCATATAGAGAAATCATGATCACAATAGTGTAAGTTCACAATTCTCTTCATATCAATCTTATATTCATGTATCATATCATGTCATCATCTAGATGAACTATCATTAATGTCGAGTCATGACATTCCTCATAAAACTCTCATGTACGAAGCATATTATCATGTCAAGGTTTAATATGCAATTTATGTAACTTTACTGTATAAACCGCTATCATTACTAATCGTATCATATGTACTTTAGAACATGCTCCACGTATAAATTTTCAATTCATTCAAGTCTACCTTTACGGCATGATAAAAACATGTTCAATTTCAATTCATGTATTCGTTTTTAGAGCGTGTCTAAATCATGTGCGGTTTTAAAACATTTTTCATATACTATAAGTCATATCAGATCTAGAGTTCATATCAAATCAATCTATACTCTAGACCGCATATCATTTTAAATTCGACACAAAATCGTATATAAATCATATAAGTGTCGAAATCATTTATCATGTACTTTTAAAACATATACTATAAATCATATCAGGTCTAGAGTTCATATCAAATCAAACTATACTCTAGACCGCATATCATGCCATATTCGACACAAAATCACATATAAATCATATAAGTGTCGAAATCATATTTCATGGACTTTTAAAAACATGTTTAAAACATGTACTGTCTCAAAACATATTTCATTTCAAACTTGTTTCATGTACAGTATAAATCATGTCAAGTCTAGAGTTCATATCAATAAAATCATACTCTAGACTTCATATCATATCGATTAGAGACTAGGCTAGATCCCTATCATCTTTATCAATAAAGACTTAAATCATTGTAGCTAGCAGTGAAAATCATGTCATCGTCCCCTGGAAACCAACTAGGGCGCTATCTATGGCCATAGACCTCATCTCTCTCAGCCCCACTGATCAGGCGTGACTGAGACCTATCCACGACTATTGTCGGACAAGCATCTCTGCCTAATGAGCAAAGCTCTAATTAGGCGGTTTTCACTATGCTTTATTGAATTTAATTCTTTTAGGGTGCCACAGTCTCATAAAACATTTAAATCTTTAGCTTTTCTTTTTAAAATCATGTAAAGCATATGGTGAAGTTCCTTAAGAGGTTTCATATATGAAAGTACGTATATACCATATACTTTCTTTTTAAAGCTAATCTATACTTTATAGCATTTATATAAATGCTATTTTAACATCTGAAAACTGTAGCAAATTATGCTTAAAAGCGATGCGATGAAATCATTTCCGTATGTAAATTTTGGTAATAGTTTCAAATGTCAATATAAGTAATACCTTCATTTAATACGGTGAAACAATTCATTTAACTTTATCACCATCAATCGTTCGATTTCAAATTATCCTTCTGACACATCAGTAAATCAGTGTTCAAATCAATTCAATATTCATTTCATTCAGTTTTCAACTTATTCAGTACTCCAATTATTCAATAATCAGATCATTTGGTATTCAAGTCATTCAGTATTCGATATCCTTTTTCGATAGCTATAAACTATAACAATCATTTCTACCTTTCACTATTAATACTAAGACCACATCACTTGCATGAATCCTCTTAGTATTCATAAATATTTAAATATCATGTCACTATATAGCCATCAAAATACTGAAATTATGCAATACTAATATCCTCATTCGATATCTTATCCAGAGTCGACATCGAGAATTATAGAACCACAAGATCAATAATCGCTTATCAAATCCATTTATGGTTTGACCTATAGGTACATATTCAGAATTCTCGACTTGCGGTTCAATTTCATTCACTATCGTAAAATCAGATCACAATCCTCAATTCACTTTTCATATGGTATGTAGAATGTAATATCATGCTAGAATTATCTATAAAACATCTTCAATTCAATTTTTGATTGGCAATTTACCCACTTAAAAGAATTTGTCAATTTCCACTATAAATAGTGTTTCAATCATTTAAGTCGCCTTGCGACTATCCATATTATTGCAAAAATCTCAGTTCACATCTATTTAACATCGATATGTACAAGTACATTTTTATGTAAACGTATGTTCTATCAAATGTCCATAAGATACCACAATCTACTTTTATATTATCATTATCTCAATCATACTGTTAAGACGGTCCATTCGTTTGAATCTATCAATTCTATAATCATCACTCGATTGATAATTCCGTAATTCTATCATTCGACCATCTAAATCACAACTTCAATTTTTTTTCTCTTTTAAGTTGTATCATATAATCATCGTCACTTTTATCCGTGATCAACGATTTATCTTCTCATCGATTTCAATATCAAACTTTTTCCGGTAATACCATAAAGTCCTTTCAATGTTTATTTTTCCATAATTATTTCCAAAATTCCATTTACTTGAGAAACTTAAATCTTTTTCCTCAACGTTTTCCTAGGAATTTTGGCAGCATAACGGCTTAATTTTCACTAAACCTCCTGCAAGAAAAACACAATTTATCCACAGCCGTTGATTCTCACAAATTCCTATATCTCTACTAAGACCCCCACCATCAGTTGTGGTTCCTCTTAGCATTTTTAACATTAGTTTAATCAACGCATCATATTAAAAATCACAATTCCATAAAAAAAATCATTCCATCGATGCATCATATGAAAATCATAAATCCCACATACAATATAATGCTACTAAAGCTTTATAAGAGTATTTTACCTATTCGTCAAGCTTAGCGTACTTTCCGATTTTCGAGTCTTGCCGAAGAACTCCACCATTCGTCTCATTTCCGTTTTTGCTACAATTTCAAAAATTAACATATATTTTCATTTAGAAAATAATCCGAAAATTTCTAATAAATCCCATAGACATATAGCGAAAAGACTTTTAAACTTTCCTTACCCATTTCTTATTCTTTGTTTTCTTCTTACTTCCCTTTTTCCTTTTCCTTTTCCTTTTCCTTTTCTTTTCTTTTTTTCTTTTTCTTTTCTTTTCTTTTCTTCTTTCTTTTCTTTTTCTTTCCTTTCCTTTTCTATTCTGTTTTTTTTTTGCCTGAACCGGTTCGGACCGATTCACTTCTACTGGCCGGTTCGGGCCTCCTTCAGCTGGCCACGGTTGCGAGGATGCCGGATCTGGCCTCGGTTTCGCCCCATCACCGGCGACGGCACCGGATCTGGAACGGTGGCTCTCGGCTCCTTTCTCCTTTGTTTCTTCCTCCCTCCGCCGTCCTCTGCCTCGCCGGTGGTCTTCCTTTGCTTCCCCTCAGCTCCGCTGAGCTCGGGGTTGGGGTGGCGGTGCCTAGACCGGCCGGCACTGCCACTTCCCTCTTTTCTCTTTTCCTCTTTTTCCTGCGGTTTTTCTCTTCTGTTTTCGCACTACTTCTTTCTCTACCCGGCGCTGGTGGGTCTCCTCTCCCTCTTCCCTTACTGGCGACGGCCTTGCCTCGCTCTTCCCTTGCTCCGCCGGCCGACGGGGTTGGCACTTTCTTGGAGAATCTCTCTTCTGTTGTAAACAGAGGAGGCAAAATGGGTGGGAATCGGGTATCCCGATTCTCGCCCGTTTTTCTAAAAAAATATTTTTTTAATTATAATTATAAAATATATTTATAATTATAATATTTATAATATTTATCTTTTATATTTATATATATAAATATATCATATAATTAAATATATATATATAGGTATGCATATATAAAATCTGTATCAATTATATATACATGTGTAAATCTATACATTTTAAATTTAAAATACTATACATATAATTCATATATATTATATTTATATATATATATAATTATATATTTCATATATAAACCATTTATATATGTATACTTTACTTTAAAATACTATATATATATATATATATTTCATATATATTATATATACATAAATGTACAAAAATTTACATATATATTCAATGATATAGAAATGGTATTTTAACATATGATGTATTCATATATTCCATATATGAATGTATATATTTATTTAAAAAATATATTTATATAATAACCTTATATAAATATATATAAAATTACATATCTATATTTTGGATTAAATTTGGATTTCTTGATATCCAAATATATTTTTCTCCAATTTCATTCTTATTTAATTTGGATCTCAATTTGTCCAAATTAAATTTTTCGGATACCTTGTGAGGCCATATCCTAGTGGCCCATACCCCACAGTCCAATGGTTAGTCGTTACTCGACACTTACAAGTGGTAAGGGGTTCGAGTTGCGGCGGACGCAAAAGAAATCCGTGAGGGGGCTCCACATGATACTCCCAAAGCGGACAATACGGATAAGTGAGGTATGGGCCACTAGGATACGGGCTTCACAATTACATAATTATCTTTAATAATATTTTTAAATTTTTAACTTTTCATACTCCAAAAAATGGATTTCTAGGAGCATAATATAACACCGGAAAATCTTTTTTCGGGAACACAATAGAAAGTGGTAGCATCTTGTTAGAACATGAAGGGGCCAACTGATGCCACTGCCAGGCTACACTTGCTTGCTGCCTAATAGCGTCTTACTGCCTGCTGCCAAGCAAAACTTTCAAGTGGGTTTGGTTAGTTTTGATATAAAAGAGAAAATAAGAAAAGAATCAATAATAAAGCTCTCGAAAATGGATTTTCGGTAGAGCTTCCGAAAATCCATTTTTGAGAGCTCAATTTTTATGCTGGCAGCATGTCAGGTAGCACTTTCCTGTGAAACCTCATCGAAATCTACAAAAAAAAAAGGGTGGGATAGGTTGACTTTGACATGAAGGAGAAAATAGGAAAAAATTTACATTTTGTAGGTTATGAGACACTACAGCAAAAATAACTTTTTGCGGCATTTATTTAGCGGCGTTTTTTATAAAATGCCGTTAAATACTGTGTTTTTATCAACTCATGGCGTTTTATAACTAAAACGCCGTAAGATTTAGCAAATGGCGGCGTTTACATGAATAAACGCCTCTAAGTTACTCAGATAGCGGCGTTTCTAAGAAAGAAACGCCACTGTATTTTAAAATAAAAATATTTATCCTAATTTTTTTGAAAATATATATAACTCTCGTCTTTCATTTTGCTCTCGTCTCTTACCATCACCACTCACGAAAATCTGAGTCGAAAGAAGAGGCGAAATCAGAGCTTTCTAAAGCTGGCCTATAGTCCGAAGCGAGCTATGGCTGAGCTGAGGCACTCGAGCAGCTCGCTCGGGAGCCAAGCCTCTTCTTCTCCAATGAAACGCGACGAGGACGCCTGTCCTCTTATCCACGATCAAATCCCTCAAGATGACGACGACGATCACCCTTGCCATTCTTTACGAGATCGTGACCGTTCGTTTCTTTAACGATGATCCTAGGGTTTCTCAATACGCCTCCAGGATCTCGCTTCTCTTGTTCCTTTTCGACGCCATTGCTGGATTGATCTCGATCTTACATCGATTAGTAAGAAACGGATTCACTTTATTTCTGCTATGAACAATATTTCCTAACTCCTGTTCAAATACTGTTGTTTTAGCTGTCTTGTCTAATGATATTATGGTTTAAACAGGTACATCAAGTTTAATTCATTCTCCCCTGCTGCAGACCTGGGGCTTCCAGTTACAAGAGTTATTATTAGTGAGATGACGTTGCAAGAAATCCTGGCTCGTGCATTTGGGGAAGATGTGATTTTCAACAGAGCAACGTTGATGATTTTGAGGATGATGGACATAAGGTAATATGAGTTGCTAATCAGTCAAGATTTTCTATTGTTGCTAAAGGAAAACAGAATCTTCTATTGTGTTGCGCATAGTTCCAAGAGACTTATTCTTTTGTATTCATTTTTGAAAAGAAACCTATCCAAGAAAGTGATGGTCTTTTTCTCTTCATGCAACTCAGTCAAGTTTCATGCGGAACTTCTTAGATATATTCATGTGGATTGCTTTGATATCCATGGAAAGCAGAAGCAGCAAAAGCGAACCACTACCTTCTTTGACTTTTGCAAAGCAGAAAAGGGCATTTTGCTTTGCACTGATGTTGCTGCTCGTGGATTTGATATTCCTGCCGTGGTATGTTTCTAGTTTGACTGGGTGGCCTGTGGTGCCAGTTATTTATGATTTTCTATTGTTATCTTTTGCTCATTGTTGGGAAAGAGATAACTTAATGTCTGATTATTTGTGGTCCAAGTGCAAGCATTCTTAATATGCATTTTACTTTATATGCAATTGATGTGATCGATTATGTATAAAAATGCACAATGCATTAGCATCTTGTGCAAAATGAGGAAATTCATTCTACTTTAGAAAGACAATGATAATCTTCCATGAAGTCCATAAGTTGGTGATCTCATAGGTTTAACTTCACAATTTTGCTTATACTGCATTTCAAGGATGCTGTTGGTTTTTTCTTTCCTTATATCAAAATGGCGATAGATACCAATATTATGGTTGTTCGCAAGTAGACTGGCATTGGATGATGAATTTTGTTGGTAGAAATGCATGCAGAGCCAAAGTGAACGTCTGTGTGGTTTGATGGACTCTGTTATGGTATAAATAATACCATATTTTAAGCAATCTTTTCAGTAACTTTATTTTGAACATGGCTTGGTCAACTCACCTACTTTTTGTAGAAGTTGAACTATAGTTTAAACTAAAGGACTACCATTTAGTTTTTTCCCTCTTTTAATGAAAAATTTGTACATGATTGCATATAGGTGTATATTGAGTACCTCAATCAGTTTAAACTTGAGAAAGAATAATTTTGACTGAAATTTTTTGTTTTCCATTCTTTGTGTAGGATTGGATTGTGCAGTATGATCCTCTAGATGAACCCAAGGTGTCTCCTCTTTATATTATATATGGCTATTCTTGTATCTTGATATTTTTCTATCTGTGTTGACTAAATATGTGGCTTTTGAATGTTGCTTTCAGGAATATATTCACAGGGTTGGTCGAACTGCCCGTGGGGAAGGTGCAAAAGGAAATGCTCTTCTTTTCCTGATCCCAGAGGAACTGCAATTTCTTCGCTATCTAAAGGTGCATTATTTCTGCTAAATGACCTTTTTTTTTCTTGGAGAGAAAGAAAGAGGGGAGGGGGTGGGGAGTAAAGGCAGTTGTCATTAAGAAACTTTGAGCAATCATATTGTAGCTCCTCAAAAGAGGGGAGAAATAACCTGTATTTCTGGTGCATGGTTGAAAGGATGTTATCAAGAGTCAAGACTTAAATGCCTTTGCCAAGGGTTGGAGTATGAAAAAGAAAACAACCTGATTTGGTGGCCGGTCAGTTAAAGAACTGATTCTAACTTGTTTCTTCCTTCTCTATATTTCTAATGGCAGGCAGCAAAAGTTCCTGTTAAGGAGTACGAATTTGATGAGAAGAAGCTGGCCAATGTGCAGTCTCATCTGGTAATATTTTGCTTCTTTACGCAATATGGTTTCTTGAAATAACAAAGTTTGAAGGAGCTCAGACTATCTACTTGGAATGATGCAGGAGAAGTTTTCTTTTTGTGTAATAAATGCCCTAACTTTTTGAGTCTTTTGACAAATATGATATTTGTCTTCAAGCATTTGAAGATTGCACGGTATGTTTACTTTTTTCCTTTGCCCATATTTCAGGTTTGTGGGCTTGCGTTCAATGCCATTGCTCCAAACTTATTAGCATCTGGGGTTGATGATGGTGAAATCTGCATCTAGGATTTGGCAGCGCCTGCACAACCTTATCATTTTCCACCTCTAAGGGTATGTGCCGATAATCTGTAACTTGTTGAATTGTAAATGTCATGCATCTATTATGCTGTTGATAGCAATCTCATAAGTTCTATTATGCCATTGGTATTCTAAATGCCTTCTCCTTCTGTCTATTTGCCATATCTCTACTATAGCAAGCATCATTTGACGTAATTTGTTTCTTTTTCTTTTTATTGACAGTTTTGCGGATTCCCTAAGGAGACGGTGCTCTGTTTTGCAGTGGCATCCTGATGTTGCTACTCAACTTGTTGTCGCATCTGATGAAGATGGTTCACCTGCACTTAGGGTAGCTATCTTGTTGATGATATTGCTTCTGTTGAGGATTACTATTTGTTGGGAATTTGTTAATTTCTGGTATTTTTGCTAACAGCTTTGGGATATGAGGAATATAATGTCACCAGTGAAGGAGTTTATAGGGCACACAAAAGGTAAGCATGCTTTTTGATTTTTTGAATTTTGTCCATCTTCTATTTGCTTTATGAGCATGGACTGATGCAACTGATAATTGCATTTTCACAGTGAAGACACAAGCAGAAGAGGGCTTCAAAGAAACAAGGTTTTTAAAGATGTTGAGAAGGCCCTCCATGTTCCCATTCGATACAGGAATTTGAATTGCAAGACATCTACCCTGAAAGTTGTGCTGGTTATAATCCTATTGGGCACTCTCTTCACACTCTTTCGCTCTCCTGCGGTTTATATTTCAGATCATCCATCCAATTTTGCATCTCAGTATATTCTACTGCCAGTTTATCTTTCTGTGCTCTCTTGTACTTTAATTATTTTCTGTTTTAAAATATAGTGTGTATGTTTGAGCATGTGCACATACGAGAGCGTACATTTAGATACATGTGTACACTTTCCTTGCAACAAGGCAGGAAAGTGGTCAAGGGATGTTGCACGTCTACACTTTCAGCTAGTGGCTGCAAGGCTTGCTTCATCAGCCAAGGGGTTTCACCCAGTGCATGTGCTTTTTGTGACTGACTGCTTCCTGCTTCCAAATCTTTTCACTTGCAAGGACCTTGTTGCACGTGAGGGGAATGCTTGGTTGTATACACCCAAGCTGCATAGGTTAAGAGAAAAGATTCGGTTGCCTGTCGGGTCATGTGAACTTTCAGTTCCTCTCCAGGCTAAAGGTTAGTTTCAAACTAGTTTCTTCAAGATACTTGTTCATACAAAATCTTCTACTCTTCAGTATAAATGAGGCTGGCTGGTTGAAATTTACATGTCACTATCAACTTTTTACACATTTAGAATCTTTTAGCTATTGCTGAGAAAACTTGAATGCATGACTATAATGATGAGGCAAGATTGTTGTCTTAGTTGGTGATGGTGACTGAGTCTGACAAAGGAATCTGTGACATCCTAAATTACTGACCTAAATGATCTGTTTGAACTCCATAATTCTTTTGAGCTAGGGTGTTTCTATTGGAATTCTAATTGTTGCTGTTTGTTCCCTTAATCTATTCTACATTGTATTCTACATTTTTCTTGCTGATTTGGAAATTTACCATCTTGGAATGATGAGTTGAAGTCCAGCACCTGTTAATGGAAGGCTTAAACTAACTGAATTTTCTAGTTTTCCCAAGTCTGAAAGGCTTTAATTTAAACTTACTGGATAAATTTGAACAGAGTATTTCCATTCAGAGAGAGCACACTATGAAGCATATGCAACAATTCTACACTCTGGTCATGTATATGTTTGTGGAGCCATTGCTGCTGCTCAAAGTATCTGCATGTCAGGTTCAACTAGGGACCTTGTGATACTTGTTGATGACTCGATCAGTGATTATCATAGAGGTGGTTTGGAGGCTACTGGGTGGAAAATTTATACAATCCAAAGAATCAGGAATCCAAAAGCTGAACCAGAAGCATATAATGAATGGAATTACAGCAAGTTCCGTCTTTGGCAGTTAACTGATTATGACAAGATAATTTTCATTGATGCTTGATCTTTGTTCTTTCTTTTTTCTTACATAATTATTCTGTAAAAGCTTAGATGTTGGGAGACTGAAATGTTTAGGACAGATATGACTGGAAGAATTGTATTTTACATTCTTAACAATTAACAACTCTTAATATATTGAAGGCAAAAGCTCATATTTTCATCATTCCTGTTTGTTCTTCTCTAAAAATAATTAAAATGTTTTCTAAAAATATAATTAAAAATCATTAAATATATTCAAATTGAAAAATATAAAATCTAATTATATAATTAAAATTCTAAAAAAAAAGTCTAAGTTAGCGGCGTTTTATGATAAAAATGCCGCTAATCTATAGCTTAGCGGCGTTTATGCAGAAAAATGCCACTAATTTTGCGGCGTTTTTCTGGATAAACGCCGCTAAATTAGCGGCGTTTCAACAAAAATGCCGCTAACTTGCGGCTACAATAAACGCCGTTAATGGGTAGAAAATCGCCGCCAACTTAGCGGCGTTTTTAGGAAAAACGCCGCTATTTTTCCCAACGTTAGTAAAGCCGGCACTTTTTGCGGCATTTTATGCTAGTGCCGCGATAGTTTAGCGGCATTTATAAATGCCGCTAAATAACAAAAAAATGCCGCTAAAAATACATTTTGCTGCAGTGGAGGAGTAGTTTTAGAAATGAGATTTTCGGGCTTAAATTTTTCTAGTAAATAAGATGAAAGGGATACTTGATAGGTTGTGAATAGAAGCTTTCATCATGTAAGTCCTCAACATTTTATTGTAATAACTAAAGTCCTTAATTTTGTATTTTGGCTCAATTAAGTCTTCACAAGAAAGAAATTTGATCAAGTTACACGTGATTGTAACATTACGATTATTAAGATATTTTTTTTTCACATGTATTAACAAGGATGTTTATATTTTGATTTTAACCGAATTGATGGATCGAATCGAAATTTAATTCAATTAATTAGTCAGTCAAAAATTGTTTTGGTTGGTTAACAAATATACTTTTTTTAAAAAAATTCAGTTTTTGATTAATTCGGTTAATTAAACCAATTAATTGAATTAACTGAAATACAATAAAATCCAAAAGTAGAATTAAAAATGTATGAAAACTAAAGATATAATTAATATTTGATTTTTAAATGATGTTTTAAGTTTAGTGTTATTAAAGTTTTTAGCTTAATATTTGGTGTTTGAATATTTTGTTGGATGATATTATTTAGTTTCTTCAAATATGAGAAATTGAAAATAAAAAAAATTAATTTAATTTAAAGTATTCTATTATTTCAGTTAATTTGGTTAATTTGAATTTAATTTGATTTGATTAATTTCGAAATTAAAAATTTGATTTGGTTAACGAAACAAGAATAAAAAGAGTTCGGCTTTAACCAATTTTATTCAAATTTTTGAACTGATTGAATGAAGATCCTTACGTATTAAAATACCAATGTGGCATTTGAGGTGGCAAACAAAAAAAAAAAAAGAAAGGCTACATTTGCTTTGATTTTTTTTGGGTAGGGTAATTCCCACCGATTAATGTTTATGTAGCTTGTTCAACTTGGTTCTTCATCATCATCATCAAAGTTTTTATCTTAATAGATTTGGATAGGCTACATAAACTAATGTTTGAAATCAAGTTAAATCATCCATGTGAATTCTCCTCCTTCACATATTCCTATTAAAGACAATGGTTTCATCTAACTCTAGTACCTCAATATCTTTCCGAATTACTTCCTTCCAAATCTTTTTCGGTCTTTCTCTATTCTTGACTCTTCTTTCATCATTCATAACTCCCACTCTCATCAGTGGAGCATCTACAGGTCTACATTGTACATGTCCAAACCAATGTAAACAACTTTCACATATATTATCTTCGATAAGTACCACTCCAACCATATTGTCTTCTACTTGGTTAATAATTTTTTTAAAAAAATTAAATAAAATTAAAACAAAATTAATCTAAAAGAAAAGTAAAAGAAACACAAGAAATTAAAAACTAAAATAATCTTTAAAAAAAAGAAAAAAAAGTTTAAAAAATAAAATATCCGAAATTGAAAATTGAAATCCCTCAAATTTTCTTATTTTACTCGAAATCCAATGCCTAGGTTGATAAGAAAAAAAATTAATAAAATGAAACCCAAAATCAAAGATTCTAATTCCCATGTTTAAAAAAATTAAAAAGAATACCAAAATAAATATTCAAATCCCCTCAAATTTTCATCTTACTTTTACCTAAAAAAAAAAAACCTAGCGTCTATTAGCATCAGTCCTCGCTAGGGATGGCAACGGGTTGTGAATTTTTAGGTATCTACACACGATTATATTTTACAATATTGGAATCAAATTAATTACAATAATACTTTGATTGTTATTACCTGAACCCTACCACAATTAACTATTTCAATCTGTTAAATATCAATTTATTAAGTTAAAATTTAACTTTAAAATTTTAATTTAAAATCAATTTTAATGCATATTATTAAGAAAAATTAAATTAATAAATGTAAATTAACTTATAAAAATAAATTAATGTTGAAAATCATAATTAAAATACGTAATGAATTAATTTAATTAAGTATTATATTAATAATAAATAATTCATAAATAATATATAATATTTAAAAATAATATATAATTTTGCTATTTATTTTTTTAAAAAAAATAACATGATGATATTAAAAACGGAATTTCATTGCTAATAGCCATTAGCAACAGATTAATGTATTGTTTTTTATTTTTGCATAAAATTTAAAATAAAATTAAATATCTTCAATGATGGAAAATTTTTCATTTTCTTAATTTTGAAAATGGAAAATAAAAAATGTCGTGATTTGCGGTGGAATTTCGTTGCTAACAACAAAATTTGTATTTAAATTAGCGATGGAATTTATGATGGAATGCATAAGTGGTCGTAGACTTCTCTTAGTAATGAATTAATTTAATTAAGTATTATATTAATAATAAATAATTCATAAATAATATATAATATTTAAAAATAATATTAATTAAATATTATTAATTAATATTAATTAAAAATTATTAATGGCCACCCCATTCCAATTTCTCCTCGTGGCTAAGAAGCATCCAAGTCCAATCACCAGCATCCAAGTCCAATCACCAAGGCTTTTGTTGCAACTGCCAACCTTGCCTGGATCAGCTCATTTTCTCCCCTGACAATGGCACCCCACTCATCCCTAGCCACTACAGCAATGCCTGCTGAACCAGTCTTCGAAGCAAAGTTAGCGTCGCAATTAATCTTGATGACTAAGACTAGAGGCTTCTATTAATTGGATTCCACTCGGGATTGTTCACCATCATTTGAGTATAGGCCATTATTGTTGAGAAAATCCTGGAAGTTCTGGAACGCTGCAAGCCAGATAGAGGCTGGATTCCCTTCCTTTCCTTCCAACACGAACTCATTCCTGCTCTTCCAAATGTGCCAACACAAGTATGCCATCAGTCCCTTAGGATCAAACGAGACAAAAGAAGGGGGATTACTGACCGCCTCCTTCCACCAAGTTTGAAAACCAACAAAACCTTATCTGACAAGTCTATAGCTGAAATTTGAAGCTCCCAAACAGCAGCTTCAAAAGGACAAAAAAATATGACATGTTTTAAAGTTTCAGGCTCCCTACCACACCTGCCACACCCCTCACAAGGTAGTCTAAGTTTTCGCACCAGGTTTTCTCCTATAGCCAATATATTATGACATGCCTTCCATAAGAAATTCTTTACTCTCAGAATGACCGGCAGCTTCCAAAAGCCCCTCCAGAACAAGCAATCTTTTGACGGATCATCACTTGGACCATCATGCGACGTGTTGCACTGCTGAAGTTGTTCATTAAGAAGGAGTTTAACCCAAATTTAACATTATAGACTCCATCTTTGGAGAATTGCCACACCATTGAGTCATCCCCTTTCGGATTGCCAATTAGGATCGTTGAAATGGCCTTTACTTCAGCTTATCAGCAACTCAGATTTCAATTTTCTATTCTCTTGGTCAATGTGCAGATGGACTAGAAGAGGTCCCTTTTCAACAGGCCTTGAGAAAGAAACTTTAAAAAATGGAAGGGATGGAATCCACTTATCATCCCAAATAAGGATGTTCTTATCGTTGTAGATATTCCATCTCAAACTCCTCTTGAAAACACTGATTCCTTCATGAATACTATGCCAGGCCCATGAAGAACTTCTTCCCTTTGTAGCATCAACCAGAGAAGAAAAAGGAAAATAAACCACTTTAAGAACTTTAGCCCACAATGCCTCTAGATTTGTCTCAACCCCATATATCACTTTATCTTACAGAAGTCGAAATTAGGGCTAGAAATTTTTTTCTTAATTGATGAATCTTTTACTGTACCGTTTGAGTGTGTATAATATGGGTATTGATTCAAGCCTGCTTTAATAAAAAATTATAATTTGGATTCGCCAAGTCATAGATATCTTAGAAAATCCAGCAGCAAAACGGCTCATTACTAACTTAACCCTCCTACAAGATAAACACAACAATAATGCAACTCCAACCACAATATATTCACTACAAAAGCAACTCAAAATTTCATAACCATTGTCGATGGACAACATCCAACATACTACATTTTTACATACAACTACGTTGCTATTCCATATTGACATAATTGCATACCTCATCGATATAGATACCAAAAGGCATATCATAGTTGGTGAAACTATAACATCATCATACATCCCACATACTTGACATATACACATCTATTACACTGTGCATGACTGCATAATTTTTGTATATATACATATGTTCAAACAAAATATAATGCCGCTTTCGATACCTCAAGCTAACTGCTAAGCGTCTTGGAGTATCAACCTAACTGTAGTCCACCAAAGATTATCACAAGCTAATCTGTGAGGAAAGGAAGGGGGTGAGTTGTGAGAACTCGTTATTTTGCACTGTATGTATACGGAATAATAAATTTTAAATAATACTTTTCTAAATGCCGAATTAAAGGTGGGAGAGAATCACAATTTTCGAAGTTGCACAAGGGCAAAGTTGGCTTTTCTCAAGGAGTGGTCAAAGTTGAGTAAATAAGTCATAATTTGACTTAAGAAATAATTAAAATAAATGAAAAATTAAATTAAAAAGATGGCTGGAACAGAAAAGGGATTATGCAGTGGCAACACGAGTAAATAAAGGGACTTGAGAGGACAATTGGACATTGAATAAATGGAATCAGAATTTTTATAAATTAAAATTGAATTATGGCCAATTAAATTTAGTCAATAAAGTTGGCTTCCATTATTTATTCAGCTGGATTTCACCATCAGCCATTTTTTATTTCACCTACGTTTCTATTCTTCTTCTCCTCCACCGAGCATCCTACACCAGCTCTAAAACATCATCCTCTCATTACCAAATCAGTTAAGCCCTTCTTCATCCTCACCTCCATAACTTCCCAATCATCAAAGAAATTCAGCCAAAAATCACCCAAAGAGGACTCCCCTGCTGCTTGACAGTAGCGTGAAACAGGTAAGGAAATTTTCTGCCAATGTTTCATGCATTTAATCTTTGGTTATGGTGATGATTGGTTGAGTAGATGATGTATAGGATTGTTATACTGAAGGAAACTTATTAAAGTGCAATTTGGATGGTTGTTTATGAAATAAATTCTTAAAGAAATAAAGCTGAAAGATTGAAACATTTACTGCATGTATATAACGTAAATGGAAGCAGAAAAAAATATTATATATATATATATGAAGCCATGTTGTTAAGGTTAGTCATGAGAGTGTTAAAGAGGCATAAACATGATGCCTTGATGGTGTGAAAGCCGAACATAGGGGCTGAAACCGAATGGAAGAGAAAGGCTGAATCGAAACAGAAAATGGAGGCTGAATTATTATGCTGTGGACGATGGTGGTGAAGGCTGGCATGGTAGTCAACAAAAGAGGCTAATGAGGCGTGAAATAAGTTAGAAAATGGGGCTGCAATGGCGTGTGAATGAGGAGAAACAAAGGGCTGAGTGGCGTGGAAATAAGAAAGAAAAGAAAGGTTGAAAAACCGAACAGAAAAAAATGAAGTGTTGGGACGTGGAAGTGAAGAAGAAAAATAGGCTGAAATTGTGATGAATGTTTAAGTGAAAAAGTCAATAAAAATGGCTGATTTTGGTGTGGAAATGAAGAAGAAAGAAAGATTAAATTTATGAGAAAATGACCTAAGAAACAAAATAGTCAACAATAGTGGCCATTTTGACGTGAAATGAGAAGAACAATGAAGTGTTGTGTGTGACGTGAAATGAGAGAGAAAAATAAGCTGGAATGGTGCTAAATAGTCAAGACTAAAAAGTAAAAAATGAAGGGTTGTGATAAAGTCAAAAATGAAGGCTCCTAGGGAAGAATATGTAACTTTAGAATATAAGAAATTAAATACAATATAGTCAATGAATGTGGGCTGCCGGCTAGAGAAGAAATGGAAGGAATAAAACATGGTATTTTATTTCTTAAATGATGGAAAGTGTCAAGGAAGAAGACAGCACATTTATATGGTACATTGACTAAGAAAATGGAACAATAAATTTAATTATCTAAGGACCATTCGGCCATAGTAGAAAAGTAACAAAGAATGACATGAAGAATAGCCATTTTAGTTATGAGACTTACTTATATTTATATTTTTGATATCATCAAGGCATCATGTTTATGCCTCTTTAACACTCTCATGACTAACCTTAACAACATGGCTTCATATATATATATATATATATATATATATATATATATATATATATATATATATAATATTGATTTATTTTTCTTCTTTTTACGTCACCTACATAGCAGAATTTTTTTCAGCTTCCATTTATGTTACATACATGCAGTAAATGTTTCAATCTTTCAGCTTTATTTCTTCAAGAATTTATTTCATAAACAACCATCCAAATTGCACTTTAATAAGTTTCCTTCAGCATAACAATCCTATACATCATCTACTCAACCAATCATCACCATAACCAAAGATTAAATGCATGAAACATTGGTTGAAAATTTCCTTACCTGTTTCACGGTACTGTCCAGTAGCAGGGGAGTCCTCTTTGGGTGATTTTTGGCTGAATTTCTTTGATGATTGGGAAGTTATGGAGGTGAGGATGAAGAAGGGCTTAACTGATTTGGTAATGAGAGGATGATGTTTTACAGCTGGTGTAGGATGTTCGGTGGAGGAGAAGAAGAATAGAAACATGGCTGAAATCAAAAATGGCTGAAGGTGAAATCCAGCTGAATGAATAATGGATGTCAACTTTATTGACTAAATTTAATTGGCCATAATTCAATTTTAATTTATAAAAATTCTGATTCCATTTATTCAATGTCCAATTGTCCTCTCAAGTCCCTTTATTTACTCATGTTGCCACTGCATAATCCCTTTTCTATTCCAGCCATCTTTTTAATTTAATTTTTCATTTATTTTAATTATTTCTTAAGCCAAATTATGACTTATTTACTCAACTTTGACCACTCCTTGAGAAAAGCCAACTTTGCCTTTGTGCAACTTCGAAAATTGCGATTCTCTCCCACCTTTAATTCGACATTTAGAAAAGTATTATTTAAAATTTATTATTCCATACACATATAGTACAAAATAACAAGTTCTCACATTTTCCATACCTTAAAAAATTCGATCCTCCAAATTTCATTCGAACCACTTACTGAATTAGCTCCGGATACTTTTCCCTTATTAGACTTTCTAATTCCCATGTAGCCTTTTCTCTAGAGTGGTACTGCCAGAGCATTTTCATTAGAGGAATCATCTTGCATCGCAACACTTTGTCCTTTCGATCTAGAATCTTGATAGGTCGTTCCATGTAACTCATATCTTTTCATATCTCCAATGGTTCATATCGAATTATGTGGGATGGATTTGGCTTGTATTTATGAAGCATCGAAACATGAAATATATTGTGCACACCCGATAGCTCGGGTGGTAGTGCCAATCGGTATGCCATGTTCCCTACACGATCCAAGATCTCGAATGGTCCGATGTAACGAGGACTCAGTTTTCCTTTCTTGCCAAATCTCATAATGCCTTTAGATGGGGAAATTTTCAAAAAATACATAATCACCTAGTGAGAACTCCAATGGTCGGTGTCGCATCCGCGTAACTCTTCTGCCGACTCTGTGCCGTACGTAGTCTCTCACATATCAACTGTACATCTTGTGAGGCTCGCTCCACCAATTCGGAAGCTAATAACTTTCAATCTCTCAATTCTTCCCATGCGATTGGAGATCTACATCATCTACCATATAACGCCTCGTATGGTGCCATGCCGATGCTTTGATAACTGTTATTATATGCAAACTTGGCTAATGGCAAGTAATCGTCCCAGGAGTCTTTAAAATCCAACGCACATGCCCGTAACATATCCTCGAGCATCTGTATCACTCGCTCAGACTGTCTATCAGTCTGCGGATGAAAGGCGGTGCTAAAGTTCAACTGGGATCCCATGGCCTCCTGAAATCTCTCCCAGAAATGAGATGTAAACCGGGAATCCCTATCTAATGTAATGCTCATTGGAACTTCATATAGCCTCACTATTTCCCGTGCATGCAAATCGGCAAGGGCATTGAGAGGATCGGTAGATCTGATAGCTAGGAATTGGACAGACTTCATCAATCTGTCAACTATCACCCAAATCACATCATACTGTCTTCGGGTCTTTGGTAAGCCTATGATAAAGTTAATCGTGATGTGCTTCCATTTCCAAGTAGGAATTGGTAAAGACTGTAGTAATCGGTAAAGACTGTAGTAATCTTGCAAGCTTTTGATGCTTGATCTTCATCGGCTGACACATGAGACATCTGGCTACAAACTCTGCGATGTCTCTCTTCATCTTTGGCTACCAATAAATCCTCCGAAAATTTTGGTACATTTTAGTACTACCAAGATGCAAAGTGTACCTAGAGGTATGGGCTTCAGTCAAAATCAGGTTTTTAAGCTGCTTATTGTCGGGAACGCAAATCCTGCCTCGAAACCTCAGAATCCCGCCGGTGCCAATCTCATAATCCAATTGTACTCCCACTTGTATCTGACTGGCAACCGCTACATAATAATTATCTGTCCTCTAGGCTTTTCTGATCTGACTCATCAAATTGGGCTCGATTCGAAAGCTAGCAATGAAGCCATAACTCTCAGAGGATACCACACTAATGCTGAGGTTCGAGAACTGCTCTAGTACCTCATGTTCCCTGACCATCATATAGGATACCATCACTACATGCTTTCGGCTTAGAGCATCTGCCACCACATTTGCTTTCCTCGGTGGTATAGTATCTTGCAGTCATAATCTTTAAGCAATTCTATCCATCTCTGCTGTCTCATGTTAAGCTCACGCTACGAGAACAAGTATTTCAAACTTTTATGGCCTGTATATATCTGAAAAGTTTCACCATAGAGTTAATGCCGCCAAATCTTCAATGCAAACACCACGACGGCTGGCTCCAGATCATTAGTCGTGTAGTTATTCTCATGCTCCTTAAGTTGTCTAGATCCATATGTAATCACCCGACCGTGCTGCATTAATACACACCCTAATCCTTGAGCTGAAGCATCTGTATACATCGCAAATCCACCCGATTCGCTGTGAAGGGCTAACATTGGAGTTTTCATAAGTCTCCGATTCAGTTCCTGGAAACTGTGCTTACATGCATCGGTCCACTCGAACTTCACATCCTTTTGTGTGAGTTGCGTCAATGGAGCAGCAAGTTTGGAAAATCCCTCAACAACCGACGGTAATATCCGACTAGACCTAGAAAACTCCTGATCTCAGTCACTGTCTCGGGTCTCTTCCACTGCACTATAGCTTCGATCTTGGACGAATCCATTGACACCTTTTCCTTCGAGACTATGTGGCCCAAAATTACAATATGATCTAGCCAAAAACCACACTTACCAAGTTTAGCATAGAGCTTTCGATCTCAAAGGGTCTACAAGACCATACAGAGATGCTGCTCGTGCTCCTCGGAAGACTTAAAAAACATCAAGATATTGTTAATAAATACGATCACGAACTGATCGAGGTAGGGCTTAAACACCTCATTCATCTATCCCGTGAATGCTGCTAGGGTATTAATCAGTCAAAACAGCATCACCAAAAATTCATAGTGTCCATATTGAGTCCAGAATACTGTCTTGGGAACATTCGACTCTCGAATCTTGAGCTAATGATAACTCGATTGGAAATCTATCTTTGAAAATATCTGAGCACCCCTCAACTGATCAAATAAATCGTTGATTTTAGGTAAGGGATATTTATTCTTAATAGTTATCTTATTCAACATCCGGTAATCGATGCACAACCGTAAACTGCTATCTTTCTTCCGGACTAATAATATCGGTGCGCCTTACTGAGACACACTAAGACGTATAAATACCTTATCCAGCAATTCCTGGAGCTGCTTCTTAAGCTCCTCTAACTCCAATTGTGCCATCCGATACGGGGGTTTAGAGATGGGCTCCGTGCTGGGTACCAAGTCTATGGTGAACTCGATCTTCCGATCTGGTGGCAACCCAGGTAAATCCTCCGAAAATACGTCCGAGAAATCCCTGACCATAGAAATCTCATGTAGCTTTGGACGTCTCTTCTCCACATCCTCCACACATGCTATAAAACCTTTAACACATCATATACACATTTACATAGTTTAGTAAGCACATCACTTTTATTATTTATCATAAAGCTTTAATATATATTTCTCGGGTTGGGAGAAGGTTACAAACTTAGTATAACAATCTATAGTTACATGATTTACAGCTAACCAATGTACACGCAATATCACATCAAAATCATACATCATAACAAAATTAGGTTAGATATAGTTTCCTTCTAGCCTATTTTAACTTTACAATCTCGATATACAATATCAATAACCTGGGATTCTCTAAAAGGATTATTTACATGAATGTATACCCTAACTGCTTCAGCTCTATTGGGACTCTTTAATGACATCTGTGGAGACATCAACAGTCTCCTGATTCAATGCGTACACCCATCCTTAAACCATGGGCTTCTTACCCTTCTCTGTTGCGGTCGCCCTTCTAGGCTGAGAGGCTGTCGCTCTCTCCGATTCTGTCGGAGCTGCTGGTGCTGATATCAATGATGGAAAGGTTGGGGCTGGTGTGGTAGAAGCAACTACCTCCCAGAGCATGGGGCAGTCTCTCACTAAATGTCCCACTTGCCCGCATCTAAATCAAGCCCTGGTCGACATATGGCAAGGTCGAGTACCATACGACCATCCACACCGATCACATTTGGCAATGGTACCTCTCGGCGTAGAAGCAGGACCAATAATAGTGGGGTTGCAGCAGTCGATCTCGTGGATCGCCCCTCTGAGATCTGAACACCAGAAGATCTAGCTCTCTTATGCTGCTCTCTACTAAATTTGTCATCCATGCCCCTCTTCGCTTTACCTTTACCTTTATCTTTAGCCTTACTCTTACAGGCGAACTTTGTATGATACTGCTCAACATCTTGCTTGCAGAGCTAGGCACGTCGGACCACCTCATCATATGTCCGTATATCGAAAGGAGCCAACTTAGACCAAATAGACGGTCTCAACCCAGCCTTAAACCTATTAATCTTTGATTAATGACCATTTATATATCCAGACTCAACAGTACTACAGGAGATGTACTCACTTTACTTTATCACTTAGACATCGACAGACATTAGGCCAACCTTGCTTTGATACCATTAAATACTGTCACATTCCAAGTACACAGTATTTTACAATTTTACACAATTTCATAACACATATTATTTTTCACGTTTAATTCACTGAAATTACAATACCTGTAGTTTGATATAATTATTGGGAATAAATATTTACAAGTTGTATTTTGTAATTCATACTTACATCCCTTAATTTAATATAACATCGTAGTACTGTAATTCAAAATCTAGAACATATAAAATGAAATAATTATACCTCCGGGATCTATAAGCACTACCTCGGGCACTCAAGATGTAGCCTCAAATCCTCGAATGGTATACTCCAAATGGTCACTGAAAATAATCTGGATAGATAAAATATTGGAGTGAGCAAACCACGGCTCAATAAGAGATTTGTATGCAAATCTTGATACCTCGAAGACTATATGCAGTAAAATCTTTAAATTCCTATTTATAGCTGGCACACTATAAAGGAAATGATACTATAGTCGATCGGGAAACCCAGATAGAGCATGGAAGGTATTTTGAAATGCTTGTCTTATCACGGGAACCTTGAGCGACCATAGAGAGTAGGGATTTATTTAAATATAAAATTCATCAAAATATTTACTGCATAAAAATGTCATATGATTTAAACAAAATAATAGTAAATCATATGAATCACACTTAAAATTTATTTTGATTTTTATTGTTGAAATCACTCACTTTAAACACATGTAGCAGTAAAATAAACTGTTCACATGTTTCACAAAACATTGATAAAACATCAAAATAAACAACATATTTCCACAATTCTCACCAAATCGAATAATAACACAGTGGAAAAATACTAGAGACCAGGCAACACCCTAGTAATATCATGCTATACGTCCCGTAGGGAATAATAGGGTACACGTGAGAATCCTTGTGGGCACAGTAAAATAAATCTCAAAGATCTATGGCCATAGTCTATAGATGTCCTCGGTCGTACACTAAGTGGGTGATAACCAGGACGCTGAAGACGACTCAATGTCAACAGCACAATACATGAGAGGGCACACATGAACATGTGAGCATGATATGGGGCCTAGCAATCTCAAAACAATCTTTACACGGTGATAACACCTTTACGGAACTTTATAACACATGGTAAAATTTCATAAATTCCATAAAGGAAAATATTTATTCTCAAATAGTGAATATTAATTTAAAATCATTTATAAAATATTCACTATTTATTATTTCACATCACCGATCACACAATTCACTGTAAAACATGTGGGATAAATTTTCAGTGGTGACACCTCTACTAAAATCGGTGTCAAGAATATTTAATAAATATTTTTCGGTATAATAACCATATATGAAAAATATTTAATTTATCCCACCATATATGAAAAATATTTAATTTATCCCTTTCGAGACTAGGAAAATATCAATAATGCACCAAAATATTTTCTCACATTTTTAGAAATATTTTGAATAAATTTTGGCAGTGTAACGACTGCTCGAGTTCTAGCCTCCCTGCACTTGCAAACACAATTCACCATCTAGAAAAATCACAAATTTTATGCAATTTGAGGCAAACCAATATTCCATAATTCTTATAAAATTTAGAGCGTCGGGATTATGCATTCGGATATCCCTACAATTTCCCACACGCATCTCTTACCTGTTTATTGAGATCGCGTTATCTCTTGCACCACACAAATGTCAAATTTTCGACTGCAATTTAATTCACCAAAATCATTAGCTTAATTATCCTTTCATTTTAAGCTATGATTTATATAAAAAATATAAATATAAGTAAGTCTCATAACTAAAATGGCTATTCTTCATGCCATTCTTTCTTACTTTTCCACTATGGCCGAATGGTTCTTAGATAATTAAATTTATTGTTCCATTTTCTTAGTCAATGTACCATATAAATGTGCTGCCTTCTTCCTTGACATTTTCCATCATTTAAGAAATAAAATACCATGTTTTGTTCCTTCCATTTCTTCTCTAGCCGACAACCCAACCTATTCATGTGTTGTGAAATTGTGTAAAATTGTAAAATACTGTGTACTTGGGATGTGACATGAGCTTGGGAGGCTCAGTAAGGTAAAAATATAAGCAGTAAAAATCAAAACTAAGTTAATGATGCTTTTCTAAAACCCTACATGTCAAAAATCACAATAAAGAACACTATGTAGTTTTTTAGAAATCATATGTTATAAATGGCATTGAAAATCATTTGACATACAATCAGTGAATCATGGTCCACAATTATAACATTTAAAGTCTGCTATGTAATAATCAGAAATAACTAGCCATATATGCACTTATAAATCATATAAATCATAAATTTCAAAAGCATACTAAAACATCATTTTAGGAAACAAGTCCGGCATATACATAAAAGTGTGAGGTTGCACCAATCAATCTCATGCCTAGAGCTCATATCATTATCACCAGATCACTGCAACGCTATCAGTGAACCTACTCATTCCTTTCTAGGAACTGTTCCTCTCTAGGAACCTACTTATGTGTACACAAGTTTGCTAGGCCATTGATCAGACGGTATCTGACAATATATACCAATCCTTTTGCGATAAGACCAAACCAAATACAGATCCTTTTATAGCAGGATCAAACCTAATACTTGCTCTAGTAATTTAAAGGTGCTATTCTAAAAAAAAACACTATGAAGGGATCCAATCCCATCACTACTTCGACCATGATTTAAAAAGATCTTAGTGTGCTAAAACATATCATTACATCTCAAAACCTTGTTACCCCTCTCTTAGCCATTAAATTCATATGAAAATTCATATAAAAACATCACAATCGGCTAAGTATAGAAAAAGCATGCTAAAAATTAAATTTATTTCTTTTAAAGCAAAATGCATCGTTAGTTTATAAATCAAAACTCTATAGGCATGTGAGCTTTTTCAAATCAATAATAGGATAATGGTTTTACAATTCGTCATGTCCTTTTAAATAAATTATGACATAAATCAATCAAGCACACTTTGCATAAAATTAAGGCATCAAAGCATGATCAAAACATAAACTTATAAAATAATTTAAATCATGCAATTTCTACTTATATTTTCACTTACCCTTATATAAGTCAATTGCACTACTGGGCCCACTTTTTTTTAATTCCATGCGAATTGCTACGTAACTTGACAATTAGCTACAAGTAAGAATTATATGATATATTAGTTCCTTGATTTTGTGTTAATAGTACTAGTTCATTTTTTGTCGAGCAATAGAAGTTACTACATGACCCCACTGTATACATGTAAATCTGACCTTTCAACACTATTCTAGCCTTGCTTGAAAAATTTAGAATCCAATTGTCGAATCGTAAATTTTGTATGAAACCTAGCTTAAATCCATATTTGAAAGTGTATGGCTCATTTTCTAATTCAATCTATACTTTTCCCAGTAAATTTAAAAAGTTCTATCCATTTATGGCATGTTGGGCAGATTATTTCCTAACCCTAGTGTACTAAAATTTACATTAATAATTATGGGAGTATCCAAAAATTATAAATCCAAGAACATGTGAAACCAAGTTCAATTCCTTATTCCGAAAGGTAAACTTTACACTTTTATCATTTCTGAGTTATTTCCAACAATTTCTTAAAATTACCCTATATACAGATACAATCAAATAGTACAGTCATCTGACCTTTATGCACAAACTGTCTCATATCTCAATACAGTGATATTCAATTTATGTAAACTCAAAACCATATTAATCTTGACTCAATTATCTTTCTGGAAATGTATGGTTTGAAATCAAATTCATTATGGCTATTTTCTATGCATTTTTGAATTCAACACTAGGCAATCTGTCCCCAATAGTGAGTGTCCTACATTCATTTGTACATATCTTAAGCCACAAAATTCCAAATCTAGAAATTTCAAAATTGGATGAAAACTAACTCATTTCTGTATCCAGGAATGTAGAGTTTATAATTTAACACTTCCTAAATCAACACCAGCAAATTTCCAAATTTTCATTATGTTCAATAGTTGTCTGACACAATATAACACTGACCAATTTGCACATATTACCTCATATCTAATTATAGGACTATCCAATTGGTGCAAACTCAAAACCATAATAATCCTAACTCAATACCCTTCTAGAAATATAAGGCTTGCAACCTAACTCAATATGGGCTATTTTCTACAATTTTTCAAACACTAACCTGGGATTCACTTTTTTGGCTGAACACCCTGTATTCATTTGTACATATCTCAAGCTATGGAACTCCAAATCAAGAAATTTCAAAACTGACTTAATCCTGACTCATAAGGCTATTTACTATAAGTTTTCCAGAATTTATCTCATTGTATAGCATTTAAACTAAACATTTTAACATTAGTCCATAACAGAACCATTACCCAGATTTCAATAGCAAACCAAAATCCAATCATGCCATGCCAATTTCATAGCAATTCAACTCAAATCAATATAATTTCATATTCATTGTCAAGAGCCTAGGATTATATAGTCAGATTCTTACCCCACTTGTTAATCCCCGACAACCACACTCCTTTAAACCGTAGCTTTCATTCTCTACCTCTTTTCGGTTTTTGTTTTCCCCTAACCTTCCACGTTAATACTGAGGCTAGATTCTAAAACTTACTTCACCCTTTTTTTTTGCTTCATGTTTCCCTAGCCATTATAGTAACATGCAAGCAAATTAGTTCATAATTCCAATAGATTTTCCACAACCAGAATTCAAATGAGCCACATTTCTCACCTTGTCTTTGTCTAACTGAGAGCGGTCTCCAAAATTTCTCAAGTTCCTCTCTTGTTGGAAACCAATCTTCACATGTAAGATGAATTTGATCTTACCTACGGTCCCTTCTTCAAGTATCCTTCAACACCTTTTCACAAGATCATCACTATTCCTCTTAAATCTCTCTCAAACCGTGGCCGAACCATGCATTTCTCTTCAAAGTTGAGAGCTTCTAGGGGTTTAAGTTCAGTTTTCTTCTTTTCTTCTCTTTGCCATTAACAATACACATGCAAAGCACATGGTTTTGAAGTTTGCCACTTTACTTTCTCACTAACTCGTGGCTTTCTCTTGTTTTATTCACTTTAGTTAATATTAAGGCAATATCTTTTACAATCATCCACTAATACTGATTGTCATTAAGCATCCCACTTTCCTTTACTCACTTAATTTGTGAAGCAACTCCACGGTTTTGCTTAATCATCCATTAAATTTTAAATTTAGATTACATTATTAAATCAATTTCCAGGTTATTGGAATAATAACTCATTTTAATTATGCCTAAGGAACCCATGACATTGTGTGGTTAATTCCCAATATTCTAATATTTATAATTCTTAATCTCATAATCTAATCTCTCCATGCCTCATTACTCCATTCCCTAAAATATAGAAATTTAATTAAATCTTAAACTGAGAATTTACCTTTTTACCCTTGTCTTAAAATTCCAGCATAATTATCTTGACACTTTCATTGTCCCAAATCTGTCCCCAAAATAACAAGGATAATTTTGGTATAACTGAAAATTCAACAAGGGTAATTACAAAAGGTAATAGACCAAGGGATTGTCACATCCTCCCTATCTAGGGAAATTTGGTCCCTAAATTTGAATACGACTATATCAAACAGGTACGGGTATCTTTCCTTCATAAGACTTTTTACTTCTCATGTGGCTTCTTCCTCAAAATGTCTTTGCCACAAAACTTTCTCTAGTGGGATTGTTTTAGATCTTAGACCTTCTCCTTGTGACCTAAAATTTGAACCGGCTTCTCTTCATATGAAAGATCATCCTGAATTCTAACTCTTCATAGTCTACCACATGAGATGGATCCAAGTGGTATTTCCGTAACATTGACACGTGAAATACATTATGCATACTTGCTAGCTGTGGTGGTAAGGCTAGCCTATATGCAACTTCACTAGCCATTTCAAGGTTTTCATACGGTCCTACATGCCTCGAACTAATCTTTCCTTTCTTCCTAAATCTCATAATGTCCTTCGAAAGAGATACTTCTAGAAACACCAACTCACCCACATCAAACTCAAGATGTCTCCTACGATTATCAGCATATGACTTCTGTCTACTCTGGGCAGCCTTAAGCCTATCACAAATAAATCTCACACTTTCAGAGGCTTGTTCTACTTGCTTTGGGGTAAATACCTTTCGATCACCAACCTCTTCCCATCCAATTGGAGATCTACACTTCTGTCCATATAAAGCTTCATAGAGTGCCATGTCAATGCTTAAGTGGAAACTGTTATCATAAGCAAATTCAGCTAAAGGCAAATGGTCATCCCAAGAACCTTTGAAATCTATAGCACAAGCTCGCAACACATCATCTAGAGTTTGAATCGTTCTCTCGGACTGTCCATCAGTTTGTGGATGGAAAGCTGTACTAAGATGTAACTGAGTCCCCATGCCTCTTGGAACTTCTCCCAAAACCTGGATGTAAATCTAGAATCCCTGTCATAAACAATACTCACCGGGACCCTGTTAGCTTTAAATTGACATATATATTTTGAAATGACAAAAACTTAAGTAAGCTTTAATGTTTTAATTCATATTGTAAATTTACCTTATCACACATGATTTTCTCAATCCATTTTCAAGTGATCATGTCAAACATTAAGACCATGATTTAATGATATATCCTTATTGGTCTTAATTCTTTATAAATATTTTGAATATTTTAGAAAATCACTTAATGAATTTTTGCACCATGTTTTTATCAGAGAAAGTCAAGAAAAACTCCCACAAAAGTGCCAATATGTTTTGGGTTGAATTAGGATCAAAGACCACATCATTTCTAACCCAAAAATGCAGGAAAAACTCATTCTGGAAGCATGGGATCCATCCAAGGGACTATAAATAGAGGCTTAAAAGCTAAAGGAATAAAGAGGAACAACCAAGCAACATCTTTCATCATCTTATTCATCTTCCTTAAGCCTCAACTACAAATCAAGAGCTACAAAGTCTTCATCTTCCATCATTCACTTATCTCTTGTATTGTTTAGCACAAATATTGTATAGGCTTCTCTTTGTGCCCAATTTTTGTAATCATTTGCCTACTTAGAGGTCTTCCTTGATTACACAACTTGTTATCCAATTCAATCCTTGTAAAAAGGGGAGGTTTCTCTTTAACCTTAGAAAAAGAGGGAGGTTTCTCTTTAGCCTAGAAAAAGAGAGAGGTTTCTCTTTAGCCTAGAAAAAGAGGGAGTGTAATACAAATTCAAAGATAGTGAATTTGGGAAAAATCCTTGGGAGCGTCTCAAGGTAGAGGACGTAGGCAAGGTTGCTGAACCTCTATAAATCACTTGCGTACATTTCTCTATCCTTACTCTCTTTACTTATTTGCAATTATATTTGTGTTTATTGTGTTGAATTTATATTGCATAATTGAGTAGCCTAGAAAACAAAGAAAATATCAATATAGGCTAGAGAATTTAGAGGAACCGAAAAACGAGCTTAAGGTTAGTTAAAAATCGATTCACCCCCCTCTCGGTATAGCCTATAAGAGCCAACAATTGGTATCAGAGCTTGGGCTCGAGATTAATTTAGACTAACCTCTATCGAGCAAAACGATCATAAATGGCTCTAGGTGATGATTTTGAGACTAGCTCACAAACTTCAGAAGAATATTCATTTGATGAGCTTCAAGATGCATTTGATGAGCTAAGTGATGAATATAAATCAATGCATGCAAAATATAACAAAAAATTAAATAAATTTAGAAAAGAGAATGAAATTTTGATGAATACTAATGTTGAGTTGGATGAGAAAATAAAAGATCTAGGCTCAAAGAATATGAACTCACCAAGGTGAAATTGGAGCTAGAAAAGAAATTAGAAGACATTAAAGATAAATTAGCAAATCCTAGCTCCTTGACTATCGAGGATGAAAAGGAGAAACCTAGCTCTAGTGAATGTAATGACCATTCCTATGACGATTTACAAAATGCCTTTGATGAGCTAGCTAGTGAATTTGAATGCATGAACTCAAAATACAAGAAAATGATTACAAAATTAAAAATGGAAAATGATGAGCTATTGAATGCTAAGTTAGAATTTCAAAAGAAATTAGAAGAGGCTAACTTAGAGATAAATGAGTTGAATGAAAAGAATACAAATTTGCATAACTCATTTTCTAGGTTTTATATGGGTCAACAAAAATTAGATCATATGCTTGAGACCCAAAGAGCTTTCTTTGATAAAGATGGGTTAGGATATAATGCAATACATAAAGAAACTCATCTTAAGAATTTCCTAGTGAGCAAAAATTCTATGTATGATACATCTCTCACATGCTCACTATGCAATAGAATAGGACACTCTTCACAAGTATGCACTTATAGAAAAACTACATTTAGAGGAAGAGTTGTTAGAAAAATGTGGGTGCCAAAGCATGCAATAAATAATGATGATTTGTGCTTGAAATGGATCCCAAAAGGATCAACAATTATTTGCACTAACTGTCATGGACCAAGAAAATTTGGGTACCAAAACATGCTTAAATTGTTTGTTGTAGGAGTGTTAGAGCATGAGAATACAAAGAAGCAATGGAGATCAAATGCTCTACACATCCTCATGGAGTTTGCTTGTGCTAATGAGAAAAAGGAAGAGCTTGAGGATCCATCCTTGGCAAGGTCACAACAATTCTTCAAAGAATGGCACAAGGTGGATTCAACTATTCAAGGCAAAGCATTCTCTAGCAAAGGAGTTTTGTAAACTTAAATCCTATCTCTTCAAAACTCATATGCATTAAAATTATTTGTTTGATTTAATGAGGTACTTGGTTGATGATTATTGGTGCATTGTGAGGCATGTTGAATGATTGTTGATTGGTTAATGGTTAATTCTTGAGGCATTGGATGATTGAATGAAAGGCATGATTTATGATTTTGAAAAGATTATTGAATTTCTGTAGTTTGAGCAAGTTTGATATGTTTAGATAATATATTTAGTTGCTCAAAAGTTGTCAAATATGTCATATATGCAAAATGCCATGTTATGAGCAATAATGAAGAACTTGTATGTTGACAATCATGGCATGTTGTTCACAAGATGTATGCTTTAATGATATTTGAACTTAAAACCTATGTGAACAAGTTTGTTTTGACATATTTATGTAATTCAATGCATTGGTTTGGCCAAAATATGCATGACTCTGAAAATGACCCCCTTTGAGGCCAAAAAAGCTTTTATTGGTGAAAATCCTTCCAAAAGTGCAAAATCTATTGTTAAATGGTTTTTCATTCATGCAAGTCCAAAATCATGTTTTACAAATGTTTAAACCTTTACTTGGACTTAAAATACTCAAAAACGAAGTTTTGGCACCTCAAAGGTTGGATTTTCTGTCATAAAATTGCAGAAACAAGATGAGGGATCGATCCCCCATCAAGCAGGATCGATCCCCCTTGAGCAGAATGCAGGAAATCTGCATTCTGGACTTAAGGGATCGATCCCCCTCCCAAAGGGATCGATCCCTCCAGGCCAGAAAGGGCTTTTCTGCACTTTTTTAACCAAATTTGAAAAGGATTTTTCACTTTCTTGATATCTTCTTTCTTCTCAACTTAAAATTCATTGTTTTAACTTCTTTTTGATGATCTTTAAACTGTGAAAATTCATTTTCCATTAATATCATGCCTCAACTTCATCAATTAATATCATTTCTAACAAATCGTATCACTTTCAACAATCAATACCATTTTTCTTGAGCTCACAAGTGCAAAATCATTTTTCTTGTTGAAAACATTCATGATTTGCATAACTCTTGAAATAATCTTGAAACATACTTTCAATGAATGCTTAAACATAATTTTGAGATTTATTTCAATGATTTATGGATATATTTGAGAATTTGATGAACTTGTGCATAATGAGTGTTTTTCATATCTTTTGTTCATCTTAGTCAAGCATGCTTATAGGATTATGTGTATTAGCTTGACTCAACTACTCCACTCTAGGTTTCATGATAATTATACATCTAGTGGAAGAATAATTAAAACTTGACCTTAAGGATTGACTTCAAATGTAAATTCAACAATTGGTATAAGGTCATACTTTTCTTTGGCTTATAATTAGTGATGATAAATGAATCATAAATGTTGAGTTACATGAAAATTTATCATCCATGAAATTAATTCTTTATAGCCAAATTATTATTGAACTTGAGCATTAATGACAACACAAACAATTGATACACATGCATAGACTCTTGATTGTTTTGATGATGAACATGCATGTTTGCTTAAGTTGAATCAATAATCATGCCTATGAGATGAGAATAGTTATTTCATGATATTAAGTGCTTAACCTCACTCATAGTTTATGGATTTTAATGATAAAATATATTTTAGCTTGATAATATTGATTCACTTAGGTGAAACCATTTTTGTTAAAATAGCATAGACCCTCTAGAACTTTAAATGATGATAACAACTAGGGATATGGTTATTAATTGATTAAAATGGTAATGTTGAATCTTTCCTTGCTCATAATTGGTTAAGATCTTGAATGGAAAATTGAGCATAGAATTCTTTAGTTTCATGGAAGAAAATGTGTTTGCTTGAATACCTTGATTTTATGAATCTTCCATATGGTATAAATTTGTGAATATGAATATGGATTAACACTTTATGATAGTGTGCTAATGATTAATTGATCCATATGCATATTTGATGATTTGTGTTGTGTTCTTGCATATTTGGAATGATTATTTTCTTGACATGAACACACTACACATAGATATTGGATTCATGCAAAATGCCTAAGTCAACCATTAGTAACAATTGGTATTTAGATTGAAATAACAATTAGTATCATTGAGAACCATATTTTCAATAATTGGTAAGCCAAATCTAAATTGCCAATTGGTATGAGCTTTAAATTGACAACTCTTCTCATGCTCCTTAGATTGAAATAATAAATAGAGAAGAATTCTCTTAAGATATTTTTGCATGAAACTCTTGTGTGCTAGAATTTGTAGTTGATTGCTGTATATCTTAATTCTAGGCACAATATTTCTTGAAAATGATTTATGAGCAGATACATATGATATGTTATCTAATTTTAGCTCATAATCGTGATGTATTACCATGCACCTTAGTTGGACCTTAGAAAACAATTGATATACTTAGGTGCTTGCTTAACTTCTTACCAATTGGAACCTTCTTGCAAAATTACTTATCAACAATTGGTATCAAAATTATTTATAAACAATTGGTATAGGATCATAAGTCATATTCATTGCATGAATATTTTATACTCTTTATGAATATTAACTTATTTATTTGTGCTATGAGTCCCATGTACTAACATGTTTCTTGTTGAATGGAGCATATTCTTTTATCTCTTCTCACATAGACATATTTTAGGGGGAGCATATTTTTTCTTAGTTTTCCTTCTTTTTGCTATGACAAAAAGGGGGAGAGATAGATATTAAAAGGGAAAGATATTAAGGGGGAGAGATAATGAGGGAAAATTCATTTTCAAAACCCATGCTTATATTAAGGGGGAGCTTTATAAAATCCTGATTTATTTGAGGGGGAGTATTTTATCAAAGAATTTTCAAAGCAAATTTACATTAAGTTTTGTCATATCAAAAAAGGGGAGATTGTTAGCTTGAAATTGACATATATATTTTGAAATGACAAAAACTTAAGTAAGCTTTAATGTTTTAATTCATATTGTAAATTTGCCTTATCACACATGATTTTCTCAATCCATTTTCAAGTGATCATGTCAAACATTAAGACCATGATTTAATGATACATCCTTATTGGTCTTAATTCTTTATAAATATTTTGAATATTTTAGAAAATCACTTAATGAATTTTTGCACCATGTTTTTATCAGAGAAAGTCAAGAAAAACTCCCACAAAAGTACCAATATGTTTTGGGTTGAATTAGGATCAAAGACCACATCATTTCTAACCCAAAAATGCAGGAAAAACTCATTCTGGAAGCATGGGATCGATCCCCTAAGGAAAGGGATCGATCCCTTTTTGGCAGAATGCCTTCCCAAGCTCCCTGAAGCCAAGAATGAAGGTTCTGGACAGAAGGGATCGATCATTCGGGACGAAAATAGCCTATAACGGCTAGTTTTGTGAGATACAACGATCATATTCGATTTTGGCTCCACCCAACGTTCACAAACCATCCAAGGGACTATAAATAGAGGCTTAAAAGCTAAAGGAATAAAGAGGAACAACCAAGCAACATCTTTCATCATCTTATTCATCTTCCTCAAGCCTCAACTACAAATCAAGAGCTACAAAGTCTTCATCTTCCATCATTCACTTATCTCTTGTATTGTTTAGCACAAATATTGTATAGGCTTCTCTTTGTGCCCAATTTCTGTAATCATTTCGCTACTTAGAGGTCTTCCTTGATTACACAACTTGTTATTCAATTCAATCCTTGTAAAAAGGGGAGGTTTCTCTTTAACCTTAGAAAAAGAAGGAGGTTTCTCTTTAGCCTAGAAAAAGAGAGAGGTTTCTCTTTAGCATAGAAAAAGAGGGAGTGTAATACAAATTCAAAGATAGTGAATTTGGGAAAAATCCTTGGGAGCGTCTCAAGGTAGAGGACGTAGGCAAGGTTGCTGAACCTCTATAAATCACTTGCGTACATTTCTCTATCCTTACTCTCTTTACTTATTTGTAATTATATTTGTGTTTATTGTGTTGAATTTATATTGCATAATTGAGTAGCCTAGAGAACAAAGAAAATATCAATATAGGCTAGAGAATTTAGAGGAACCGAAAAACGAGCTTAAGGTTAGTTAAAAACCGATTCACCACCCTCTCGGTATAGCCTATAAGAGCCAACAAACCCCATGAAGCCTGACTATCTCTCGGACATATAAGTCTGCTAATGTGTTGAGACAGTTAGTAGCTTTAATATCTAGGAAGTGAGCTGATTTGGTGAGATAGTCAACAATTACCCAAATGACATCATAATGTCTCCCGGTCCTCAAAAGACCTAGCATGAAAGGGATCGATCCCTTCTTGGCAGAATGGTCTTCAAAGGTTGAAAAGGGTCCTCGAGCAAGAACCAAGCATTTTGGAGAAAAGGAATCAATCCTCCTGTAAAGGGATCGATCCCTTTACACGAAAATTGAGCCCAACGGCTAGTTTTTAAGGGTTTCAATGGGAGGATTAGCATTAAATGCTTCACCAGCCGTTCCAATCAGTTAGTGGACTATAAATAGAGGCATTTATGAAGACTGGAGGTAGAACAAGCACTCAGAAATTCTACAAGCTTCAAGAGACAAAATCAAATTTGAAAATTCATTCTTTGTAACTCCATTTGTGTGAATTCTCATTGTACATCACTCATTCACTCAAACTTCTGATATTCAAGGGGTGTGTTAGCTTTGTAAAAATTGTTATTGTAAGAGTGTGGGTAGTATTACAAGGGGAGAGGCTTAGAAGATTATTTCTAAGTCTTCAAGAGAAATTGTAAAAGGTCTTACCACACCTTGAAGTGGTTTGTAAGAATTCCAAAGGAAGAGTGGAATCAATACCTTGATAAAAGGATCAAGGAGAGAGGACGTAGGCAAGAGATTGGCCGAACCTTTATAAATCTGTGTTTGCTTCTCTTTCCCTTACTTATTTACTGCAATTATTTTATTATAGCCTTATTTGTTTTATTTGTGCATTAAGTGTTAGAAAAATAAAAAATTAGTAGAAAAACTAATTCACCCCCTTTCGGTAAAGCCAACAATTAGTATCAGAGCTTGGACTTGAGATTCGATTAGGAGTAACTTCCTTCGAGTAGAAACGATCTAGATGGCTCAAACTAGTGTATTTACACCTTTGGTAAGAGAGGGACATTCTACGGTTAGGCCACCACTCTTCAATAGTGAAAATTATGCCTATTGGAAGACTAGGATGATGTTATTCATTCAAACTAATGATTATGAAGTGTGGAGAATAATAGTTAAAGGTCCCTTTATCCTTATAAGAAAGTAGATGTGGAGTCTGTGCCAAAGAAAGAGGATGAGTGGGACACAAACGATTTTATAATGGCACAACTAAATGCTAAGGCAATGCACACACTATTTTGTGCATTAGGACCAAATGAGTATAATAGAGTTTCACAATGTGAGAATGCTAAACAAGTTTGGGATAAACTAGCCATTACACATGAGGGAACCACACAAGTTAAAGAAACTAAGGTAGGCATGCTCACTCAAGATTATGAATTATTTAAAATAAAGAGTGATGAATCTATTAGTGACATGTCTACTAGGTTTACTGACATTATAAATGGCCTCAAAACCTTAGGAAAAACATATTCTAATGTAGAAATGGTGAAAAAGATCCTTAATAGTTTACCTAAATCATGGGAAGCTAAAGTTATAGCTATTGACGAATCAAAGGATCCCCATACTTTGTCACTATATGAACTCATGGGATCTCTACTCACCTATGAGATTAAGATCAAGAGAAATCAAGATCCTCCTAAGAAAGTTATAGTAACTTTAAAATCCACCACGATTGAGGAGTCAAATGACAATCATGATGAGAGTGGTGATGATGAAGATTTAGAAATGGCCATGTTTGCAAAGAGGTTCAATAGATTCATGAGGATGAGAGCTAGTGGAAACTCTAGGAGACCCCCTAAGAGAGATTTTAACAAAGGTGAAACAAGTAGGAAAGAAAAGGACCAAATTATTTGTTATGAATGTAAAAAACCTGATCATATTAAATTTGATTGTCCTTTTTATAGAAAGCAAAATAAAAAGAAACCAAAGAAGAAGGCAATGATGGCTACTTGGAGTGATAGTGATTGCTCCAATGAAGAGAATGTAGAAGATGAAGTAGTCAACCTTTGCTTTATGGCCACTGAAGATGAAAAGGTAAAAACTAACACATTAGACACTAATGAATATACATTTGATGAATTGCAAGATGAATTTGATGATTTAGCAAATGAGTTTAAGTGCATGAATATGAAATATAAGATCTCAAATTGAAAAAGGAAAATGAAATGCTTATGAATGCTAAATTAGAATGTGAGAAGAAATTAGAAAATGCACATCTAGAAATAGAAGAGTTAAGTAAAAAGAACATTAATTTGCAAAATTCATTTTCTAGATTTTACATGGGTCAACAAAAACTTGATCATATGTTAGAGACCCAAAGAGCATTTTTTGATAGAGAAGGAGTAGGTTACAATGCATCAAACAAAGAAACTCATCTTAAAAATTTCCTTGTTAAAGATAGAAAATTTGTTTTGTCCACCTTATACAATAAACTAGGACACTCTGCACAAGCATGCACATCTAGGAAGACCATTAGTAGAGGAAAAATGGCTATTAAGATTTGGGTGCCAAAACACGTTTTAAACTCAACTGATGAGTCATTAAAAATGAAATGGAACCCTAAAGGATAAAAAATTATTAGTACTAACTCACAAGGACCCAATAAAATTTGGGTACCTAAGATGAAAGTTTGATGTATTTGTATGTAGGAGGAGGAGCATTGCTACAAGGCAAGATCCAAGGAACATTGGTACCTTGATAGCAGATGCTCAAGACACATAACCAATGACAAGAGCCAATTCAAGTTCTAAAGCCTAAAAGTGGTGAAGTCACGTTTGGAGACAACTCCAAAGGACAAATTGAAGGAATTGGCTCCATTAGTAACTCTTTCTCAACTATTGAGAATGTTTTGTGTGTTAGAGGTTTAAAACATAATTTGCTTAGTATTAGTCAATTGTGTGATAAGGGTTTTAAAGTTATGTTTGATGCTGTATGTTGCAATGTTGTTAATGCTAAAACTAATCAAATTCTTTTTATTGGACATAGACAAGGAAATATTTATATCGTTAATTTAGATGAACTAAATAGCAAAAATGTATGCTTTATGGTCACTAGAGAAGATGAACCTTGGTTATGGCATAGAAGACTAGGTCATGCTAGCATGCATGTCTTATCTAAATTAGCCAAAGGAGATTTAGTGGTAAGTTTGCCTAAACTTCAATTTGAAAATGATAAAGTTTGTGAGGCATGTGTAAGAGGAAAACAAATGAGAATATCATTTAAATCTAAGACGTGTTACAACCTCTAGGTCACTTCAACTACTCCACTTAGATCTCTTTAGACCAACTAGAACTACTAGTTTAGGAGGAAAACACTATGGATTTGTCATAGTTGATGATTATACTGGGTTTACTTGGGTGTTCTTTTTAAGTGTGAAAAATGAAGCCTTAGATAAATTCATTATTTTTTCAAAGCTTGTTCAAAATAAAAAAAGTTACTCTATTACAAGCATTAGGAATGATCATGGAAAAGAATTTGAAAATCTTGGTTTTGATACATATTATAATGAAAGTGGTATTAGCCATAACTTTTCAGCTCCTAGAACTCTTCAACAAAATGGGGTAGTTGAAAGGAGAAATAGAACCTTAGAAGAAATGGCTAGAACCATGCTTTGTGAAAACAATTTACCAAAATATTTTTGGACGGAAGCCATAAACACTGCTTGCTATGTTATAAATAGAGTTATGGTTAAACCTATTTTAAAGAAAACTCCCTATGAACTTTATAAAGGAAAAAAGCTTAACATAAGCTATTTTCACTATTTGGATGTAAATGTTTTCTTTTGAATAATGGAAAATTTAGGAAAATTTTATGCAAAAAGTGATGAAGGCATTTTTCTTGGTTATTCTTCAAATTCTAAGGCATATAGAATTTTCAATAAAAGAACACTTGTTGTAGAAGAGTCAATTCATGTGACATTTGATGAGTCAAATACCTCTAGTAGAACCAATATTGATGATGAAGTAGAGATTTCTGATGAACCTATAGTTGATCCATCTCAAGATAAGGATGTTAGAGAACAATTAGAAGATCTTGGTATTAATAAGAATGAGGAGTCCATGGAACAAAATATAATTGAGAAAGAATCTAGGTGTCCTAGAGAACTTGGATATGTGAAGGATAATGATATTATCGGAGATCTAAATATTGGTGTTAGAACTAGATCAACCTATAGAAACATTTGTCAACATGTAGCCTTTGTGTCACAATTTGAGCCAAAGAATGTGTATGAGGCATTGAAAGATGAAAATTGGATTATGGTCATGCAAGAGGAATTAAATCAATTTGAAAGAGGCAAAGTAGACACAACCTTGTTTATCCAATCTAAGGGTAGTGACTTATTAGTATTTCAAATTTATGTGGATGATATCATTTTTGGATCTACAAATGGGTCATTGTGTAAAGATTTCTCAAAATTAATGCAAGGTAAATTTGAGATGAGTATGATGGGAGAGCTAACCTTCTTTCTAAGACTTCAAGTTAAATAATGCAAAGAGGGTATTTTTATAAATCAAGCTAAGTATGCTAAAGACTTGCTCAAAAGATTTGGAATGGATGAGTCTAAACCTTACTCCACTCCAATAAGCACAAATATCAAGCTTGATAAGGATGAAGGAGGAAAGTGTGCAGACACTAAACTATATATGTCTATGATTGGTTCATTGCTATATCTCCCTGCTTGTAGACCCGATATAATGTTTAGTGTGTGCTTGTGTGCTAGATTTCAATCATCTCTTAGAGAATCACACTTACAAGTTGTAAAAAGAATCCTTAGATACTTTAAAGACACCTCTTCCTTAGGTCTTTAGTATCCTAAAGATTCTATTTTTGCTCTCCATGCTTATTTCGATGCGGATTTTGATGGATACAAAGTTGATAGGAAAAGCACATCGAGAACTTGTCAATTCTTAGGAAATAGGCTCATTTCATGGTTCTCTAAGAAACAAAATAGTGTAGCTCAATCCACAACCAAAGCTGAATATATTGCTTTCGAAAGTTGTGCTCAAGTATTGTGGATTAAACAACAAATGAATGACTATGGAATAGAAATGAATCAAATTCCCATCAAATGTGACAACACTAGTGCTATCAATCTTACCATAAATCCCATCCAACACTCTAGAACTAAGCACATTGAGATTAGACATCATTTTATAAGAGATCATGTGCAAAAAGGTGATATGTTCTAAAGTATGTAGATACCTTGCACCAATTAGCTGATATCTTTATAAAACCGTTAGATAAAGAGTGATTTTGCACACTTAGAGGTGAACTAGGTCTCATGAATGCTCCTTGAATTAAATTGATTTTGAATGAATGGATTAAGTTGGTTGTGATGATTGGAAGTAAGAAATTTAGAAAATGTATTGATCACTTGCTGATCATAACCTTAACTTGCCATATTGTTGTTAGTCTTTAGGATAAATTGTTGAAATATGTGTGTTTGATCATGTTAAATCCTTCTCTTTCAGCTTCATCAACTGAAACTCACTTCTCATGCTTAAGACTTCATCACAATCATGCTAAAATGATTTTTAATGTTTTTCTGCATGTTTCAATTATTTTCTGCATATTTTGGTCTTTTTCAAGTCAATTATCATGCTTTCCAAGTAACTCAATCCTGGTTTTGATTTTAAAATAGTAAAAATGCATAAGTTCTTTTGTTTTCAAATCATTTTTATGCATCAAAACTAAGGCAATTGACTGAGGGGACAATTCTTCCAAAAATAGGATTGATTCTCAAGTCATTCAGGCCAAAAATCTGGTTTCTGCTATGAGGGATCGATCCTCATTACCATGGTATCTCTCCCATAGCATCAGAATGGTTTAGAGGGGCTTTGGGCTTAAAAGCATTGGGTCTTGAGGCATTCGGCCAGGAAGGAATCAATCCTTTCCTGGAAGGGATCGATCCCTTCGGGCTAGAATGCACTCGTGGCCTTTAAAATGTGTCGACCCCTCACCTTCTTCACTACTATTCATCATCCCCATCTATAGAACCTTCCCTCCTCCATTCTCCTTCACAAAACTTCAAGATCTACTCCATTTCTTCACTAAATCGCTTCATTCCTTCACCGTTCCTCATCTTTTCTCCGTCTCTTTCGCTTCTCATCATCTTTCCACACCAAAACTTCATCAATTTTAACTTCCTTTCATCTCCCTTGTGTTCATCACTATTCACACCCAACATTTCAATTGTAAGTTTTTCTTCAGTATTTTCCTTAAATTTTCTTGCATTTCTTGTTTATGTCATCATCTTTTGTCAACCCATTTGCATTTCTTGCATATATCTTCATTCCATCTAGGTTTTCATAGCAAATAAAGCCCATGCATTTGTCTAATTTCTAGGGTCTATAACTTAGAATCTAGTTAGTGTTTCAGAATCATTCCTTCATCAAAATTGTAGCTTGCACATTGCTTTGTGGTTTCCTGTTGTTGGTTAGGCCTTCACTCTCCCATACACTCATCTATAATCAACCAAACTTGTGCTCACCAACTGTTCGACTAAATTCCTCCTAGAACTTTACTTCATTTCTTGAACTCAAAGTTCTGTCAAAATGGCTCCTAGAACTAAACACACTGCTCAAAAACACAAAGCACCTGCTTCCTCCTCCTCCTCCATGCCAACCACCTTTAATAGGTGTTTTTGAAATGCTGAGGAGAAAACTAGGTATCAAAAGCACTTTGCAAATATGCACATTAAACATTGGCGTCCAATTGATTTCGATTTCCTAGAATCAATTAACTTCCCTTATTTAGCCAAATTCAACGAATTCCATTGGACTCATTTTCTAAAAATCAACACTACGGTTCCTCCCAACATCATTCGAGCATTCTTTTCAAATGCAGAACTTATCATGTCTCCAAATGATCCATGCAAGGTGGTGGGAATTCGATCATTTGTCATTGGCAAAGATGTTGAAATCACCAAGCTATCCCTCTCGCTTGTCTTTTGCGTTCCCGACGATGGTTTTATGTTTGAAACTATCGAAGTTCCATTAGAGTTTAACGTAGTCAATGACTGTGCGGGTGACCTTCCCGTCTTCGCACGACTTCTTCACATTATAATTTCTTGGAATCTTCACCCACTCAGCACCAAATATTCTCAACTTAGGAGACTTGATCGCTTCTGGCTCCACCAAATTCATTCATAAATGGAGATCAGCCAGACCTTCTTCATTTTATTCTCCAAGATTGGGTGAAGATTGTTCGTGGCAAGGTCAAAACAATTGTCTTTCCTCAGCTGCTTGCCTTTTATCTACTTGATGAAGGCATCGATTGTTTGTGTGAGGTTGGTGTCCTTTTGGAACCAAGTACCACCATCAATCTCGCTACACTGCATAACCTTGGGTGGTATGAATGTCAGCGGGGTGATACTACAGTATGAGAGAAGAGTCATGGTCCCCATGCCTCTCCCGAGCATGATGACGAGGAGGAAGCCCCTGTCAAACCTTCTTCCTCCGCACTATCGGGTCCACATCTGCCTCCTTTGACCAGATCAGGCAAATGATTCAGCAAATCCATACTTCTCAGCAGACTTTCCAGCATGAGGTGGGTCAGCAACTCAATCAAATAAAGGAGACCCAGGCTGCCTTGTTCGATGAAGTCCAAGATATCCGCATGTAATAAGAGGACTTCATTGACCAGTATCACAAGACATTTCCTAGGCATTGACTATGATTTTTGTGTGGGATGAACCTTTAGCTTGTTATGATTTTAGACCTTATACTTATTAGTTCATCATGACATTTCCTAGTATGTTTATGGTGTCTTAGCCTTATGTTTGTGACTATGACAGGCGTGTTATGCTCTTTGCACTTTATGTTTTTATGGTATGACTTATGATTTTTTATATATATAAATATATATATATATATATATATATATATATATAACATTGGCTTGACCTATATTTCTATTTATGTCATTGGATTGGTTTATCACTTTGACTTAGTCTATTTATGTTACTGAATTTATACCATTGGATTGTTGCTTTAAATTGACTTATACCACTAACCATTTCTCCATGTTGTTTACTTCTATTATTTAGGGGGAATATATCTACATCTTAGTTATCATTTTTTTTTTGCTATGACAAAAAGGGGGAGAATTAATGTGGTAAATTTATATAAATTTCTATAACACTTCGTGCTTAAATTGAGGGGGAGCATCATCTTTCAAAAATTTAAGCAACCTCATTTTTTTCAAACATATAAGCAAATTTACCTTAAGTTTTGTCATATCAAAAAGGGAGAGATTGTTAGCTTTAAATTGACATGTATTTTAAAATGATAAAAACTTAAGAAAGCTTAAAACATTTTTCTACAAATGTAAATTTGCTTAAATTGAATTCAATGATGGAAATGCTTTTTAAACAAAAGATTGGACTGTGATTTCAATTGAGAAAGTCAAGAAATATTCCTATAAAAGTGTTAGAATACTTTGTACTAACTAAAAATCACAAAAATCCACCAAAATATTCCAAAACAACTCAAAACTATATAGGTTAGAGATGAGGGATCGATCCCCTTTTGGCAGAATGGTCTTCAAAGGCTGAAAAGGGTCCTCGAGCAAGAACCAAGCATTCTGGAGAAAAGGAATGGATCCCCCTGTAAAGGGATCGATCCCGTTGCATGAAAACTGAGTCGAACGGCTAGTTTTTTATGGTTTCAACGGGAGGATTAGCATTAAATGCTTCACCAACCGTTTCAATCAGTTGGTGGACTATAAATAAAGGCATTTATGAAGATTAGAGGTAGAACAAGCACTTAGAAATTCTCCAAGCTTCAAGAGACAAAATCCAATCTGAAAATTCATTCTTTGTAACTCCATTTATGTGAATTCTCATTGTACATCACCCATTCACTCAAACTTCTAATATTCAAAGGGTGTGTTAGCCTTGTAAGAATTGTTATTGTAAGAGTGTGGGTAGTATTACAAGGGGAGAGGCTTAGAAGATTATTTCTAAGTCTTCAAGAGAAATTGTAAGAGGTCTCACCACACCTTGAAGTGGTTTATAAGAATTCCAAAGGAAGAGTGGAATCAATATCTTGACAAGAGGATCAAGGAGAGAGGATATAGGTAAAAGATTGGCCGAACCTCTATAAATATGTGTTTGCTTCTCTTTCCCTTACTTATTTACTGCATTTATTTTATTGTAGCCTTATTTGTTTTATTTATGCATTAAGTGTTAGAAAAACCAAAAATTAGTAGAAAAACTGATTCACCTCCCCCCCCCCCTCTCGGTAGAGCCAACATATGATATTGAACACAATTAAATATTTGAATACTTTGATTTTAACCATTTGAACTCTACCCATATAATGTAAAGAGTACTCATTAATTATTTGAATCTGCTAAATACTTGTAATTAAGTTAAAATTTGACTTTCAAATCTTTAAATCAATTATAATGCATATTGTTAAGAAAATTTAAATTAACTTGTAAAAAATAAATTAAAGTTAAAAATTATAATTAGACCACTTAATAAATTAATCACATACTCATTAACTATGAATCTACTAAATACTCATTAATTAAGTCAAAATTTAACTTTTAAATTTTTTTTGTTCAAAGGAGGTACAAGAGAGGAAGTGGGAAATTAAACCTTGGACCTAAGCCCTCCTAAGGAGGGGTAACAATAACTAGACCAAGCCTTGATTGTTAAATCTTTAAATCAATTATAATGCATATTGTTAAGAAAAATTAAATTAACTTGTAAAAAATAAATTAAAGTTAAAAGTCATAATTAGACCACTTAATATATTAATTTAATTAAGTATTATGTTAATAATAAATGACATAAAACTAATATTTAAGAATTATTATTTGTAAGGAGAATGCTAATGGTAGTAACTTTGACAGTCACATTTTAACACTCTTAATTTTATTGGACTACATCACTTCTTAGTTTTATGTAAAAACTGATTACCAATGTGAGAAGTTGAAATGTTGAAGGATGTAGATGTTAAAAAATACATTTTAAGTAAACTGTAATTGCAGGTAACAAGTATTCACATAAAATTGGGAAATAAAGTGGCCCAATAAGATGAAGAAAGTTGAAATGTGATTATCAAAGTGATTGCCCGTAGTATTCCTCTTATTCGCAATTAAGTTCGAATAGTGGGTACTCAACAATTACTATAAGAACTTGTGATGGGTAATAATATTGTTACACATCTTAGATTATAGAATATTCTAAGATCAAGTAATGAAAGATACTCGTTTATAGGATATCCATTGTTATCACTACTTGTAATATAGAATTATTTTTTATAATAGCTTATATTATTTTTATTTTACATGTGTGGTATAGATAGATGTGACACAATCATGTTGGATAAAAGCTATGTAAAACAAATTAAAAAAAGGGGTTAATTGATGGACCAAACTGTTGCATGTTTTGAAATTTTGAGTAATAATTTGTATAAAAGTTTTTAGATAGCAATTTATACATTTGTTGTCAAAGTTTGAGTATCAAATATGTCATTAACACAATAATGCAACGATAATTTCAATAAATATGAGCACTGAATTTTTTTTTTATAAATCACATGTATCTTCGTCTTTTTTAACAATTTAAGACTAATCTTATTTAGGGTTTAGTCACAGTTAACTCATAAACTCAGCTTGCGTTGCCAACTAAGCCACAACTCATTGATAAATATGAGCATAGAAGTTAAATTGTTTAGAAAATTGCAAGCATAGTTTTTAATGCAAATATGACACAATGGCAAGATAAGAAGGCATTTTTTGCACGAGGAGTTGGAGATCAAACTCAGTTATTTAACCTCCTAATTACTGATGTGATATGAAAGCTCAATAAAACAAAAGAAAAGGACTCAAATGGTGTCCTTATAAACCATTAACCGCAAGAGACCCAAAATTTCAACTTATTTTAAAACATAAAAGTTCTTTATTTAATCAGATATCTGAAATGAAAATGAAATAAAAGAAACAAAAAAAAATGCAAAGCAATTACTCGATTTTTTTCCTTATTCTGTCAACGGCTACTTTCAAAATCTTTTTCCTGCAATTATGCCTCCCCCTTATTTTCTGTCATTTTTGTACTTTATTGTAAATTGTTTTCCGACTGTTCTATTTATAGTTTCATATGAGAAGCAGAGAATTCGGAAATATAGGAGTCAGAGGGAAGGGAAGGCAAGAGAAGATTTATAGAGAAATGTTGTCTAACCGGAGCATTCTCAATTTTTTGGTCAACAAAGATGTTAGGAAACTGCTCAAGCGCAAAGGTAGTGATGCTAATGAGACAGGTATGTCATCAATTTATTTCTTTTTTCAAATTCGTACTGTTTAGAACCGAAGATTTCTGCATCAAGATCACAAATTTTTCCTGTAAGACTAATGTAAAAAATACATGATTAAGCGTAAGTTTAGAATTATTAAGTGTAAAATATGTTAGGAATATTGTAATGTTAACAAATTTAAACACATGATAATTTTGCTATAATGTATTTATATGTTAATTTTTATGTATTTATATACTTTTAACATATTTTACTTTTAATAACTTTAGAATTATATATAATCATATATTGTTTACATTAACCTTAAATAAATTATCAAGTGTTTAAGAGACTTCTAACATATTTAACGCTTAGTGACTTCAAATTTAAGCTTAATTATGTGTTTTTTTACATTGATTTTACAGTAACGTTAAATTTTGTGATCATACTATAAAATTCCCCGTCTGAAACCCTATATATTATGGTTGGTCGGATTCTTGTCTCCTTAATTCGTTGTCTTTTGGTAAAATTACAAAGGAAGAGCTCTGGAAGAGCTGCGGGCCTCCCTGTTTAACAATTTTTGCTCATCTCAAAATGCAAAGCATCTACAGCAACGTTTTTGCTCTCCAAGCGTGGCTCTTTCATTCAATTTTGTGATTGCTATTAGTATTATTTTCATGAACAAATGGGTTGGTATTCTAATTCTGACATCTCCAATCTATACAAGGCTATTATTAACCTGTTAATTTCGAATGCTGAGCGGCGTAGCCAATTAACTTCCTCGGCCTCTCTGGTTTCTCCTGCAGGTGCTGAAAAATGCCGGATTCCAATTCCCTGTGCTTCTCAGCTTTATTCATTACGTAGTAACTTTGGCATTGATAGCCGTACTGAAAGCATTGGCTTTGATTCCTCCCTCTCCTTCTGTAAAATCGACCCCTTTGTTTACTCTTGGATTGGTTATGTCTCTTTGCACCGGCCTTGCTAATGTCAGCTTGAAGTACAACAGGTGAGGAAATAAGTCTGGTTTAGTCGCGTAATGGAAAGAAATTGTGCTGTGTAAGTGTAACCATTTCTTTGTTATTCGCAATCGCAGCGTGGGATTTTATCAGATGGCGAAGATCGCTGTGACGCCCACAATTGTTCTGGCGGAATATCTATGGTATAAAAAGAAGGTTTCTTTCGCCAAGGTGATTTACTTCTTTTCTGACGCTACTTCGATTAATCAATGCTTTGATGGAAAATGGAAATTCTTTGATGGAAAATGAATATTTTCCAGGTGGTTGCACTGGCAGTTGTGTCGATCGGGGTTGCTGTGGCCACGGTGACTGATCTGCAGTTCAACTTCTTCGGTGCTATCGTAGCATTGTCTTGGATAATTCCATGTGCAGTAGCCAAGATCCTCTGGTCCACTCTGCAACAGCAGGAGAATTGGACTGCCTTGTCGTATGCAAACTTCTTTACTCGTCAATATTATCACTTGGCATAAATGGATTTTGAATGCGTTTTTTAATCTAATTAATAAGTTATAATATCCTAACAGATTAATGTGGAAGACAACTCCCATCTCTGTGCTCTGTCTGCTTATTATGATTCCCCTCTTAGATCCTCCCGGAGCCTTCTCCTACAATTGGAATTTTATTAACACTTTGATGATTTTAATCTCTGGTGTTTTCGGCTTCTTGCTTCAGTGGTCAGCAGCTTTGGCACTCGGGTAAGATTAAGAATGGACCCATTTCTAATTGAAATTGGAGGAACAAAACTCCTTTAAACTTTTAAGGTATTATACATGAAGCGAAATGAGAATTTATGTAGTAAGATCACAAATTTTAATTTTACTGTGAAGTCAACGTAAAAAATATATAATTAAACATAAATTAAAGTTATTATGCTTAAAATATGTTAAAAATATAGTAAAAATATGATTATCAATGTAAATACTAGTATCAATAGATTTAAACATATGATAATTTTGCTATAATATATGCTTATGTTAATTATCATATGTTTACATATTTTTAATATATTTTACACTTAATAACTTTAAATTTATGCTTAATCATGTATTGTTTATATATTAACTTTAAGTTAATTATCAAATGTTACGATACATCTAATATTTTACGTATAATGACTTTAAATTCATGTTTAATCATCGTTTTACGTTGATATTAAAGTCAAGTCAAAATTTATGACTTTACTGTAGAATTTTCCATGTAGAAGCTTAACTCATTTGGTACATATATTTCTCTACACAAAGAATGGTCCGAAGATTAGCTTTGTTGCTTAGCAAGATGGAGGAAAAAGCCTAAATGTTACTTTTAATACTTATTTTCAACATTTGGAAAGCGGATATTGTGTGACTTGAGTGACTAGCGTTACATATGGTGATAAATGCTGAAATTTCAGGGCAACGTCAGCCATCTCCCATGCGGTTCTTGGACAATTTAAAACCTGCGTGCTGCTTCTGGGAAATTATTACATCTTCAGTTCAAATCCGGGCAGAACCAGTATCTGCGGGGCTTTTGTAGCCATTGCTGGTATGTCATTTTACACATACCTTAATTTACGAAATGGGAAGCTGAAATCGGGGAAAGAATCTTCTACAAAGGACGACGAAGAAAGCAAGGATAACCCTAATGCCTTTAAAGGAGAACAGATTTAATGGGGTATTTAGACATACCTCAGATAATACGAGAAAATCTCCCATCAGTCGCCAATGTCTTTTTCTCATAAATTTGCAATTTGTGTGTCATGAATGATTATTGTTTTTTTTTTTATGGGCAGTTATAATTTTATTTATATTAATATAGGTGTAGTCACAATAGGCAGTTATAATTGTATTTATATTAATATATGTGTATGTGACTACACGTCTGAACATGTCCATTTCAATTTTCAAGTACAATTACATCTGCTTTATTATTTTTTTCAGAATTCTTGTGAGGTCGTTTATATCTAGCAGGCAAAACTGTTTGTGCAATTGGGCTATTGCAGCAATGAAAACGTTTAAAGTATTCTAAAGTCTAACTGCACAGAAGATGAATTTGGCCGCAACTTGCGGTGCAGTTGAAATTTAGGTTCCTCCATTTAAGTTCCTCCAGTAAAACCATCGGAGGAGCAAAGATCCAATCAATCCATTATATCTTCGATAGAAGCGTAAAATTACCTTTCTATTTTTTTAGAAGAAACACAGATTTTATTTGTTAATATTTATTTATTTATAATAATTTTTTAAAATAGATTTTATTTTTTGGAACAGCAAATTATTTTTTAAATATATTTTAAATATTTAATAATAAAAATATTAATTGATATAAAATAATTTTATTAATTTTAAATTTATTACAAAATATTTTTTAATTTCACATAATTTTATTAATTTCTTATTATTTTATTAATTTTATAAATATAAAATATATATTATAAATTTTTATTATATACAGATTTTAATACAATGTCTTAATAATTATAATTTTTTTTACACTCATCTCACCGTTACCACTGCAATTACATCCAAACACATCACTAATTCGCTACTCCATCTCACCTACGTGTCCTAGGTGTCTTGTTGCTGCTGAATCTATTTTACATGTCTTGCATGATTGTTCAACATCACAGAATCAATGGAAACACTGGCTACAAGATGATGAATGATTAGATTTTAATTCACTAGATTTAGTGAACTGGATTTTAGTGAACTGGATTTCCTTCAATCTTCAACAGACTTTGAAGAAAGCGGAGGTTGGTATCTCTTGGCCTTGCTTGTTTAGTTATGCATGTTGGTCGTTATGGATGTGGAGGAATAAATTTCTGTTTGAGCAAGGGTTTTCATGGCCAAACAATGGTGCTCATATTGTTCTACTTATAAGGAATATGAGAGGTACACTGTAGGCATACAGGAGATTGTTTCTCACCAGATTAAACTTGTTCAATGGTTGCCTCCCTCTGCTAGATTCATTAAAATAAATGCGATGCTTCCTGCTTCTCAAACCCTGGTAACTCTGCTATTGGTGGTATTTTTCGGGATGAAGCTGGGAACTGGGTGTCAGGTTTTGTAGAGTGATTAGGATGGGGCTCTGTGTTCAGGGCTGAAATTTTTGCTATCCACACTGGTCTGCGTTTGGCATGGGAATTGGGTATCAGGAAAGTTCAACTTTGAGTCTGATCCCATGGTAGCAGTCCAGCGAGTAACAGGAAAACTCAGAGATCGGGATCCTTTATACTCGATCATCAAGAACTGTCAAATTTTGCTTCAGAGTGATTGGTGCTGTTCCTTACACCATGCATATCGTGAAACAAATCTTTGTGCTGATAGCTTGGCTAATATAGCACAAGCAAGCCGACTGGAGATTATGATTTTGACACACCCTCCTGATAGTGTTCTGCATCCTTTGAAAGCTGATTGTATAGGGATTGGTAGGCCTAGGACTGTGCTAGCTTAAGCAGTAGCTATACTGCTCATGCGTACCAAAAAAAACTAGTGTTACCACCTCCAATATTTTCAATCAAAATTGATCACACCGCGAACCAATGTTGTTTAAAAACAAATCATGGGCTTGAGATATGATTCGGCAAATATACAAGTTATTTAAGCTGATGTTGTAATGACCAGTTGACCATTGCCATATGCGGAAATCCTAGTAACCCATATGCTCTATTTTTTACCATAGAGTCAGCTTACCATATTTTCTAAATTTTTTAATCCGCTCCCTCCTCACCTTTTGTAATTCATTTTCCATCTCTCTGTCTTCTTTATATCTCAACTTCTAAAAATAAAGGAAAACTATTTATCTTTTTTTTTTAATTTATACAGCAAACATCTATTCTTTCCCCATTACAGAAAGCCCCACCGATCATCCCAAAATTACTATACCAACCCCGGTTGAATGATGATGATGATCTCATAATACAAAGGCCCAATCAATAAAACAAGTTCTTTTCTAAGCAATAAAGCAAAAAATTTAAACCCAGGTTTCTCGTTACAACTGATATTGTAGTGGAGGATTTTATAGAATTGGTATAACACCATCAAACGAGTCATTCTCGTCTGGTGGCATGATTCCATTTTTTTGTATGAAAGATTATGGCAACTAAGAGATTTTTCAAACATCGAATACATTGATACCAATGTGTTTGAGTTGGAGATTCTGGGATATATTCAAATGGTCCAAAACCATTAGTACATCTAAAATGGAATATGTCTAACTCCAAATAAAAATTGAGTTCCAATCATATTTCTATAGGACTGTGATATGTGCAACATAAGTAATCACATATCAACATAAGTAATCACATACTTGAGCAAAAGCAAAAAGTGAGAATCCAAATTACATTAGTAACAGTTCTCTCTTAAATGTTTTATTGCTTAATTCTTAGACATCTACCAAGAATCCAGGGACTTGAAGTGGGGAAGTTTATAGACCGCTCTAATATTTGCTCCATACACAAGAAAGATTAATAAGCAATAAAAAGAGTGATCAATAAATAGATGCTTGGAGCTCTTCATGCAAGTATCGGCAAACCTATCTTGAGAATTCATATTGGCATTGTAGGTAACCCAAAACCTAATAATTTCCCTTCAATTGTAGTCAGTGGCCCCCCCCCATACTTTTTAATCAATTACTATTCGATACATTTATTACAACTTCTCACATATGCAGGGCTCAATCATGAATTATGAACTCTACAGATGTGAATCCTATGATTACAATGCATAATCAAAATTAGTGGAGAGTCAAATCCAAGTAAAGGCTTAGCTTCACAATGAGGTATTAAAATAAAATAGTTCATAAGGGAGTAAGAAGCTTATTTGTGACAACCAAACCAAAGACATAATAGACTTGACACTCTGCATTTTAGCACAAAGCCAAGTCCGCAAAGGTGAGGCATAAAATTATTCTTATAAAAACAATTAATCATTGAACACAATGATCCAATTAGTGCAAGCGGGCTCCATAATCTACCATAATTTTAAGACAAACAAATCATCATTGCAACTCGGAGATAATAACTTGTTAGATTTTATTTGAGTTACAATTTTTTACCAAGTCCTTACCTTGTTGAAGTAAAAGCAAGAGATACACTACGGGCAGTGAAATCAAAATTTACTCCAGAAAACACCATCCACTTTTGCTTATGAACTTAGAGATCATCCTTAACCTCCACCTCAATACCTAACAGCTTAGCCAAATTTCCATTCTGATACGCTTCAACAGTATCTGAAAATTAGAAATATAATCAACAAATTCTCTACTGTTGTCTTACAAACATATTAATTTCCATTGCATGAAGATAAGAAAATTAAATTTGCTGGAAAAGAAGCAAGTTACCATCTGAGCCTCCAATGTGCTTTCCGTTTATAAAAACCTGTGGTACAGTACGCCTACCAACAATCTCACTCAAGGCATCCTGAATGTTCCAACCATCATCTGCAAAATACATAAGCAATTATTTCTAGTTCAAGTACTTTTAATTTCAAAAATAAGGAATGAATTTCCACAAGTATATATGGAGCTACCGTAAAAGGATTAACTGAAATTACTTGTCTATTTTAGTTGAAGTTAGTAGAACAGGGAAACCATAGTTTTTTTTCTTTTTTTTTGTGTAACCACATGTATCCTCCGTTTTACGGTCTAAAATTAATCATGTTCAAGCCAAAAAGTAGTAAGCGGTAAAACTCTTCCAACAGTGATAACTCCAGAATTTGAACCATATCCAAATGTCTGAGAAAGAAATTCAATTCCACTTCTTCCAACCACTTGTTGGTGAGAAATCACAGCCATTAAATAAGCTCGACAAGCACATAACTGGCCTGGTTAGTATCTAGGCTTTGCAGCAATTGTAGCCATTAATTTCCAGCATTTTATCTTACAAGCAAATCAACATCTCTAACTCAACAATAATCTAGCGTTGTCCTGAAATTTATAAAACGGGAATGTAGTTGTCAACACACCTCGCTCATCAAGCTCCACAACGAATGGAACCTGGTTCAACTCCTTGAACACAGATTTTGCCCTCCTACAGTACCTGCACAACACCAAAATGAGTGACAGATTCCATATGAAAATAATTGTTAGTCCAAAATTCAAACTTGGTCACTAATATAAATATATATAAGTAAATATATATGGATTATTCAATTGTAACAATGAACAGCGTATTAGTTATGCACTTAAAAGGGGTAAAAGCATATCGAATATGAGTATGAGATGAATGAGAAAAAATCTAAGTAGAAATAAAGAGAACAATAGTAAATATTCAAAATAAATAAAAAAATTAATGGATTTTTGTCTTTTGAATAGCTGAATTGAGGCGAAGAAAAATTTACGGGCAATAGGACTTGGAGAAGATGACGATCTTGTGGGCAGAGATGGTTTTTTTGACGAAAGCTGCTTCAGGCGAATCAGCTGACGATACCCAACAGAGAGATGCTGCAATTATTAAGATTGAAGCTGTCAAGATTTTCACCGCCATTGAAGCCCACAACCTCAGTAAATGTTTGTCTCTGTCTCACAACTAGATCTGCACCTCACTTTCGTAGTCTCCACCCTAATATTTTTTTTTTCTTTTGCTATTGGACTTTTATTTATATTTTTATATTATTTATTATTCTTACTAGATTGTCAGCGGTCAGCCTATGCTGTGGATTGGAACCCATATTTTTTTTTATTTTAAATTTATAAAGATATTCGTTCTATGTTAAATATGTTTTTGTAATAATAAAATCGATAATTTCATTTTATAAAAGTTAATTCAAATTATTGCTTTTCAAAAACATAAAATAAAAAATCTTTTTCTATCAGTTTATTAATCAAAGTTAAAATCACAATTAAATTACTTTTTTTCATAATAAAGGAATAAAAAAATAAATATATTATGATGAGTTAAACAATCAAATATACAAAAATTTAAAAATATATTAATTAATAATAAATATTAGTAATTATAATAAAATTAATAATAATGATTAAAATATCTTATGAAATAAAATGATTAATATATGGTGATCCTTCGATGATAGAACTTTGAAATTATTACGAACATGTAATTTACTTGGAAGTTTCTTAGGAAAGAAAAACCTTTCTAATTTCTACTAGAATGGTGACTGAGTTAGGGAGATAGTTCAATATTAAGAATCATTGTTTAATCTTCAAAATAAAAAGAAAATAAAAAGTAATAATAAAATAGAAAGTTAAATAATAACAATAATAAAAATGAATGAGCAAATAAAGAATAAGATTAAACCAAAACCAAAATTTGAAAATTAAAATATGCAATCATACGGTTTTAGAACGTTCCCATAACAAATTTTCAAAATGAGAGACAACCTTCTGACGATGAAATCTCAAGATAATCACTTTTTATTTTTTGGTTACAAGGAAAATATTAAAATGTTTGAATTCGAACTAAAAACTTACAAAATATCACAATTCATCTTTAACCACTAGTTTAAGAGTTTGTTGGCCCCAAGATAATTACTATTGAGTGATTCTCTTGAGTATTTCTATATGAGAGAACTGCCCTAAATACTATCAGAACGATGAGGAATTTAGGATGTTTTTTCAACAAGGGTTGACGTTCATTTCTAAAAAAGCTAAAACCAACATGAAAACTTTGGGTAATTAGACACATTTAGGCTTACTTCAATAAAGAATAAAACTTTGGAAGTAAATGGAATTCATAGCGATGATGAGAATTCAGGAGAACTGTGAATGAGTAATATTCAAGGAAATTTTTAGGTAATGAAATTTTCCTAACAATCTACCAGAATAATGAAGAATTTAAGAGGTTTTTCCGATATTAAAATTAACATTTATTTCCTAACAAAACAGTTAAATGTTAAATATCATTTAGTTATATATAAAATAAAACCTTTACAAATAAACAATATTTCCGACAATGAGGCTCTAAGAGATTAAATAAAGGTTAGAAAATTTTTCTAAATCTTACCAAACTGATGGAAGATTTAGGAAGAATTTTTAATATTAATAATCTCTACTTATTTTTAAATAAAATAACACAATAATAAACTAATAACAAATGGGATAAAAACAATTAACTTGTTGTTTTCCATAAAATACTAAACGAATCCGATGAAACAGTCACTTCAAAGAAAATGAATGGTTTTCCTCGAATACTATTGGAGTGAGGAAACTTTTTGACATTCTACCATAATGATGAATCAAAAATCCTTTTTTAATATTTAAACAAAAAATTTTAATAAGAATAAAAGGATCTTTTAATTAAGACTTTATTAAATAACATAGGATTATTAGTAGAGTCTTTTGGAAGAGCGTTATAGGGTCATTAATTCTTCCCCATACTTAAACGTACTCTGATTTGTGATGTTCTCATTGACAATGTATTGGAACAAATGTCTGGAAGAAAAGTTCGAGGTCAACGAACGAAAATCATAGAATTGAGAAGAAGATTCGGTTGCAAAGTACAAAGGTGCTTCAAGTTCATCTCCTGTACATCATAATAGAATGTAATGATGTATTTTTTCTACGAGTTTTTATAAGATGCACAGACAGTATATAATTTCTATATATTATCAGTCAATTATAAGATGATGTCTTATATGCAGGTTCATAAAAATAAATAATAATAATAAAGCTTTTAAATTTATTTTTAAGGGCTTAAAACAATTTGAAGTTTTATTCATTAATGAGGTGTCATCTTATAGTTGATTGACAGTTCATAAAAGTTATACACTATTAATGCATCATATATAAACTCTTTTTCTATTACGTTCGTTAATCACAAATTAATTTTAAATTATTAAGTCTGATATCTCATTGAATACTTTTTTCATTTGTGCAGTCAAATGAGAGCAACCAATCTCATTTCAAGAAATGTTCAATTGCACCCACAAACGCGCAAGAGAAACCAGTAATTTCGTGCATATCAAGTCCAAAACTATCAACTTATGTAGTTAATTAAAAGTATAATTAAGTTGGGTATCCATGTTTTATTATAATAGATCATCTATTAATATGATAATTGTTCTAAACTTCTTATAGGACGCATATTCTACTGCATTATCTCAGAAGTATGGTCAAGACTCCTCTACTCATCCAGACTTTGATGCTCCAGCATGGGCTGAAACCTGTTGGAGGAACTATAGCTACGCAAACTCATGTTTACAGCTTTGGGTCCAGGTAGTTTGCTAGAGATATACTAGGCTCTGGTCATCTGCTATTACAAGTGCATCCAAGTCCTAATCCGTTTATAGTCCATCACCTATTGTCATTCCTCAAAGTTAGTTCAACCAATTTAAGGAAAAGGTCGTAACTTAATTGAGAATTGAAGTGAAGAATAAAATGAAATTTAAGTAAATAAAGGGTGCATGTTTTGTAACAGTCCGGAATACTAAATATTTTACTAAATTCACATAAATAAACACATAAAGGTTGGACTCATCCACAATGTCACTTAACTTCCAAATAAAAATTCTATTATTTAAATACAAAACCTAGGATACAAAATTTACAAAAATTCATTTACAAGAAATTTACATCCCAAATTTATTATACATAAAAGTAGTACTGTACAAAAATCTGAATACATAAAAGTAAATTTAGTAAACCTCAACGAGTCTATAAAGTTGCCTGAGGATTACCAAAATTAGGTCCTCTTGTAAAGCAGACCCAATCTCACTGCAAGTAATCTGGGAGTGAAAAATAAAAGGATGAGTTAACGTGCTTAGTAAGAAACATCTATTAGAAAGCTGACATAACGTATTTTATATACAGATTTCATAAACAGATATTTATACGAAATCATGAATTTAAAATATGAGATAAAATTGGCACGATCTAATAGGAAAGATACTATAGTGGGTTGGGTAACCAAATGGAATATGGGAGGTACTTTGAAGTACCTTTTGTGTTTCGATATCCAAAACCACTATAGAAAATTCATTTGATTTAATTAAATCACAAATTCAAATATAATTCCAATGTTTTGAGAAATAAACATACTTATAATAAAAATTAAACAATTCTTCGTAAACCGTATAAATCATATTTATAGTAATTTCTAACAGATAAATCAATTAAATGATTGCACAAAATATCATATTCATATCACGGAACATAAAATACAGATAAATCAAAATCATAAATATATCAAAATTGGGAGTGCCTGGATCTAAGTTAACTAGGGATTTACTAGCCCAATATAATTTTTGTGGAGACTAGGCTATACCCAATAGACACATGCATTATAATAGACGTATGACCATAGTCAGAGTACCACAATGTGTACACTAGCCAGGTGACACCTGTGGGAGTTAGAAGATTAGGCTAGAATCAACAGCAATCAAAACGGAACAGAAATGCATGTACTCACAAGTAGCTACGGGGCCACAGTCTCAAAACATTTAAACATATATTTTCAGAACAGTTTAGGGAGATAAATTTATTAAAACATATCATAAATATATTCATAAAAATTAATTCCATAAAATCAATAAATTTAAACATATAAAAAACAATAAAACTTAAATCAATATTTAATCTTCAAAATTATTTATTTAAATTCTATGAAATGTATAAACATATTCAAGCATCCAAAATAGATAAAATGCCACAAAAATCATTTTAGTTACCAAATTTGTGATTTAATATTTATCAAACCATATTCAAATATTTAAAATTCGGACACCTAAATTTTATTTTCTTTATATTTCAAAAATTTCATAGTAAAGCATGAATTTCATGGATTTCATAAATTTAGGGGTTTTAGGTTAGCATAGAAAAAAATTTCAGCAGCATAATGGTTCGTTCTAACTTAATCCCCTGCATGAAAATACAACTTCAAACCACAATTCACAATTTCCAAATTTCAATCCAAAATATTTATTTAAATTTAACCAATTGCAATTTTCATTAAATCTTGCAACGCTATATCCTTACACTTCATACAAATATCCCTTACTTTTATTTTCTCGGTAGACGCTTCGTTAGCATCAGTAGTACCCTCGGGTTTAGAAGCTACAAATTATTATTCAAACTTGATAAATTCACTATATTTTATCTAAAAGAATATATAACTATGTAAATATGAATGCATTGTCTACAAAAATTATCTAAATGCAGTTTAATTTCTAACGGTGCAAAACATAACTTTTGCTACATAACTCCAATTTCGATTTTGATTGCGCCTAAATTCTCAAAAATAATTTATACATTATTTTAGGACCTAAATTATATTGAAATTGGCAAGAATTCACCTTCCCTTCATAAGGCCGAATTGCCTTTCTTTCTCTACAAATTATATTTGTCCAAATTTAGCTTATTTTCTAATTCCAAATTAATTCTACCATATTTCTACATTTCTTCTACATAGATTACACATTAAATAACACCAAGATCATGCTTCCTTAGCCATGGCCGAACCACTCTCTTCATCCGAACATTTTGGTTTTGTTCACATTAAGCTTAACTAAGCTTAATTTTGTGCTTCCCATAATTTCTACATTATTTTCCTACATTAAATTCTATCAAAACACATCAAGTTCATGGACATGGGATGTTGGCCGAAACCCTTGTCTATCCACTTTCATGATTCTAACATGATTTAAGCTTAAAGAAGTATGGGATTAACTTAAACACATAGAAATTAATAAGAAAACTATAGAAAAATCTAACATTCTCCAACAACTCACCTTGGCCGAATTCAATGGGAGAGCTTGGAGTGTGATTTTGGCCACTTTAAGCTATGATTTTGGTATAGGATGATAGAGAAAGTTGAATAGAATAATTTGGTGAAGGAAGTATTTGATTTTGGTGTGATTTTGCTAAGTTTCTTTTCACTTTCTTTCTCTTCACCAAGGTCACGTTAATGGAGGAAGAGTGTTGGTTGGTTGCTGCCGAAAATGGGAGAAGATGTGTGAGACCTGTTTTTACTGTACTGTACAGAATATTTTGTAATTATTTATTTAGTGAAATATAAATTATTTTGTGAAATTAAGTGAAATTGTTATGTGGGCCCCACTTTAATTTTTATGGTTAAGATGGACTTAAGAGTGATAATACAGTGTACTTTGGGTGTAATAAATATAATATAATGATGTTGTGGCATAAAAATAATTTTTACATTTTTGGGAATTATTTTTTGAATTTTGGAAAACAAATTGAAAAATGATAGATACATCCTGATGGCATTTTCATAAATTACACCCAAACTAAAATGATTTGGGATGAAATACAAATACCATGAGATTATACATGAAAAGGAGAATAACATAGTGCCAAGAGATTAATTAAAACAGTGATTTAATTGGAAAATTTCACTACCGGTATGTTAGGGGTAAAATCATAATTTCTCATTATTGATGCACCGCGCGTCAACGAAACCACTTCCAATCATCAAAATACATTAAATTTGATTGATTGGTACTGGAATCAGAATTTTTTGAGTCCAACTACATGGTTTTTATGATTACGAAAGTTAAGGGCGAAATTGTCAAGATTTTTCATAAGTAGGGGCAAAAAGGTAAATTAGACTTTCTAGAATTTTCTTTTTTGACTCAGAAAATGGGACAGACGGCACTATTCATCATCCCTGCCCAGACCTCCCAAGACACCCACAAGAAAAAAGAAAGAAAAACAAAACAAAAGAAAAGAAACCAAGAAAAACCATATGAAATTGTCATTTTTTCACCATAATCATTTCTAGAAAAATTATTCTACATCACCTCCTCTCTTCATAGACACCAAAATCTCATCAAAAGAAGAAAAACACAAGGAGAAAAGAGGCCAAGAAGGATTCGGTGAAGGTATGGAAACTTCAAAATCTTGATGTTTTGTTTAATTTCAAAGTTGTATTTTAGGTAACTCAAAGGTGTAAATTAAGATGCTAGCTATGGAATTGATTAATTTTGGCTCAATAAATATTTGCCATTAGAGGAGACCTATGGTATGCTTGGGAATATAGTGATACCATGTATTTTCTTGCAAGAAAATAGTAGGAAATGATTAAAGGAACATGATTAAGAAGGTTAGAAAGCTTAAATTGTTGAAAAATGTTGAAATCAAGAAAATGGGTTCATGAAGGCATTTGGCCATGGGGTTTTTAGGGTTGTCATCATGCTGCATTTTATGGTTTGACTATAGAAAATGACTGTAGAAATTAAGAGAAGAAGACTGGTGAAGTCAATTCGAAAACGGAGCTAAAACGGGAAAGTTAAAGTTTACTACCAATATAATTTATACTGGTTAGTCATAGGTAGCATAGTTAATGGCTGCATTTTATGAAAGTCAATAGCCTAAAATTAAAAGGAAAATTGATGATAATTTTTGATAAAATTATTTTTGCTGCCGTGATTTACGATTTACAATTGGTGCTACCGAACGAGTCGGTAGTGCTAGACAGATAAAGGAGAAGTGTTGAATTGAAAGGATATAGTGAATTGCATGATTTGTTAAGTATGATTTTATGAAATTATTGGAATGATGAAATGCTTTGAAAATCATGCGAACTGTAGTATACGACTGGTTTTATATATTGTATTTTAAGTACAGGAGGTTAGGAAAACGCAAGTATTATGCCTCCGAAAAATTATCAAAATTATTCTAAAATATCATGAAATATTTTAGATGCATAATTTGAGTGAATTATGGATTTTGGACATTATTTCCATAACTTTTCCATAATTTGGAATTTTATTGAAAATTGCTATATTAAATATTCATGTTATGAAAATTCATTAAAGTGAGAATAAAAATATATTCTTTAAAATATTTTATATATAAAAAGAATATTTATGGATTGCTCACTAAAAACATGAATTTTTTATCGACAGTTTTCACTGTATTATTATTAATGAATTTAATACCTTTTTGGAATATTTCTTTAATTTAATGATAATTATTATTTAAATTCCTTAAAGGTATTTCATATGAAATTAAATGATTTTGAGACTTTAAGCGCCAACTTCATGCTCACTGTTACTGTACTATCACGTTACTGATTGACCCGCCAAGTCATCAACAGTCCCGGGGTCACCTAGCAAGTGTACTCTGTGGATGCCCTATAGATTATGGCCATAGATCTAACTGTTAACTATTACTGTTTCCCTTCGGGGATAATTAAAGCATGATTGATTTAAGGTGTTGTTTAGTCTCAACCTATTGTTAAATGATTACTGAATTGTGTTTTACTGAATATTGTTTACTGTATTGTACTGAAATTACTGTTTACTGAACTGAAGTTTATTGATTACTGTTTACTGAACTGTACTGAAACCACTGTTTATTGAAATGAAAATATTTAAGATATTATTTCTAAATTAGAAATAACTATTAAACTGTTTATCTACTGATTTTTGAAGAGATTCATTTACTGTACTGAAGTGACTGTATACTATTTGTACGGTTTAAAAACTTTACTGTTTACTGTACTATTTCACTACTGTACTGTCACGTGTTTTAAAATGCTACTGAAGTGATGAAAATAAATGGTTTATTCCAATTATAATTATTGAAATTTTGCAATTAAATTGTTTTGTTTATAACTGTTTATAAAATCACTCTCTATAGTCACTTTGGGTTTTTGGGACAAGACAGATATTTCAAAATACCTTCCATGCTCCATCTGGATTTCCCGATCGACTATAGTATCCTTCCCTTTTACGATGCTTAGTAAACCGTTAGGAAAATAAATATTTTTTAGCATATAGGTTTCATTATATCAAGCTTGCACACGACTCCTTTACTGAGCACGTTGTCACTCACCTCTTTATTTCCACTCCACAGGTTATTGTAATTGGATAAGAGACATACCATACAAAGTTATCAACCGCGATTTCAGTTGCCCGAGTCAGCAGATTTACGATCTTGGAAGTATTTTATTTTCTTTTATATATTCAGAAATTTTGTATGGTACTACTTTAATTGTGAGTAGAATACATGGGATGTAAATATGATAAGAAATAATGTAATATTCATATTCTGAATTTATAAATTAAATAAAATTCATTGTTTATTACTGTTATTGTTTAAGTAATTAAGGCATCGCAAATGGCCCAACCGTCAAATATGTGTAAAAATGAGTGATTTACTGTATATTCAGATGGTTACAGTTTTAATAGTATTAGAGCGGGGTTGGTCTGATGTCTGCCAGTGCCTTAAAATAAAAGTGAATAGTAAACATCTCCTGTAGTACTGTATAATTTGAATGTATAATAGAATAATTGATGGAAAGTGAAATAAATCATATTTGTGGTGCAGATATAAGTGGAAAAAGGTTAACGCGCACAGTTAGGGGTAAAGGTAGAGGTAGGGCGGAGCAGACTCCGAAGCCCCATACACCTCTGCTAGTACCGAAGCCTACCCTAGGACTTGCTCACCCACAGTAGCCGAAAAGTCCTAATAGTCGTATGACGAGGATAGAGAGGATGTTAGCCGACTTTATGGCTATGTATTAGGCACATAGAGCTGCAAATAGGGCGAAGAGAGATAGAGCAGTAGCTCCCGCAGCTCTTGCAGTAGCACCATCCCTACCTCAGCGGGCACCAGTAGTGCCTGAGCCACAGCCTATTCCACCACCGGCACCTCAGCCATAGGTAGTTCCACCATAGCCACCAGTTCAGCAGCCTAAGGATGTGGAGTCATACTGTGATGTTACTATGGTGAGATCATTTCAGAAGTTGGATCTATCAAAGTTTAAGGGTACTAGGGATCCGTTTGTGGTGGAACAGTGGGTTAATATGGTAAATAAGTTATTCTGGTATATAAGGTGTACGGAGACCGAGAAGGTAGGTCTAGTAGTGTTCCAATTGACGGATGACGCGTAGCACTGATGGAAGGCTACACAAACAGTATTACTTGCTCAGCATCAGGTGGTGACTTGGGACATATTTGTAGAGGCTTTCAGACGACAGTACATCCCCGACACTGCTCAGTAGAGAGTACATCAAGAGTTTTTGGATTTGGTTCAGGGGAGTCTGTCTGTTGATGAGTATGAGACTAGATTCACCACACTGAGCAGATTTGATCCTCAAATCAGAGTTGACGAGAGGCATAAGATTGATCGGTTTAAGGAAGGTTTGAGGTTGTTAAACATGTATGATTTTGATGTAATCCTAGAAATGGATTGGTTAGCTGTAAATCATGTTAGTTTGGATTGTTATACTAAATTTATCACCTTCTCTCAACCTGAAAAGTACATTGTAAAGTTATTTGTAAATTAATAAAAGTGATGTGGATATATGTTTACTGAATGATATGTGTATTGAATCGTGTAATTGTGTGTGAATGTATGTGAAGGTTTTATTGCCTGTGTGGAGGATGTAGAAAGGAAACGTCAAGTTGCATGAGATTCCTGTGGTTAGGGACTTCCTGGACGTATTTTTAGAGGAGTTACCAGGGTTACCACCGGATCGAGAGATGGAATTTACAATCGATTTGGTACCCAGTACGGAGCTGATTTATAGACCCCCATATTGGATGGCACCGACTGAGTTAAAGAAGCTTAAGATGTAGCTTTGGGAGCTTTTGGATAGGGGATTCATACGTCCCAGTGTGTCATTGTGGGGTACTCCAGTGCTATTTGTCTAGAAGAAGGATGGTAGTCTACGGTTGTGTATTGATTACAGGATGTTGAATAGGGCTACCATTAAGAATAAATATCCTTTGCCCAGGATTGACTATTTATTTGATTAGCTCAAGGGTGCTTAGGTATTTTCCAAGATAGATCTTCGGTTAGGCTATTATCAGTTGAAAATTCAGGAGTTGGATGTTTATAGGACAACATTCCGAACTCGGTACAGACATTATGAGTTCTTGGTGATGCCTTTTGGTTTGACAAATGCCCTTGTAGTGTTTATGAGCTTGATGAATGAGGTATTCAAACCATTTTTTGGATAAGTTTGTTATAGTGTTCATCGATGACATATTGATTTACTTTAAGTCTCTAGAGGAACACGAGCAACATTCGTATATAGTTCTATAGACCTTCAAGGATCGGAGGTTATATGTGAAGTTCAGTAAGTGTGAATTCTAGCTAGATCACATTATCTTTTTGGGACACATGGTGTTGAAGGATAGGGTGTCTTTTGATCCGTCCAAGGTAAAGGCTATTGTACAGTGGGAGAGGCCTAAGACCGTTACAGAGATAAGGAGTTTTCTGGGTCTAGTTGGATACTATCGTCGGTTCCTGGAGGGATTTTCTAGATTAGCTACTCCCTTGACATGACTCACACGTAAGGATGTGAAGTTCGAAAGGACTGATGTATGTGAGTGCAGTTTTTAGGAGTTAAAGCGGAGACTTACTACTACCCTTGTATTAGCCCTTCCCAGTGGATCTGGTGGATTTACTATTTATACTGATGCTTTCGCTTAGGGATTGGGATATGTACTCATGCAACATGGTCGGGTTATTTCATTTGGTTCTCGGCAGTTAAAAGATCATGAGAAAAATTACCCGACGCATGATTTAGAGCTAGCCCCAGTGGTGTTTGCACTAAAGATTTGGCGGCATTATCTATACGAGGAGAAATTTTAGGTATATACAGACCATAAGAGTCTGAAGTATTTATTCTCGCAACAAGAACTGAATATGAGACAACGACGATGGATGGAGCTGTTAAAAGATTATGACTGCGAGATTTTGTACCACCCGGGTAAAGCTAATGTAGTGGTAGATGCATTGAGCCGCAAACATGTTGGCATGGTATCTTATATGATGATCAGGGAACATGATCTCATAGAGCAGTTTTCAAGCCTCAGTCTGAATGTGATTTCCTTTGATAGATATGGGTTCACGGCTAGCTTTAGAATAGAGCTGGATTTGATGGATCGAATCAGAGAAGCTCAAAGGGAGGATGATTATTGCATCGGGGTTGCCAGTCAGACATAGACAATCAAACTTCGAGATTCGCATCGATGGTATATTGAGGTTCAAGGGTAGGATCTGTTTTCCTAGTGTTCAGCAGTTGAGAGATTTGATCTTATCAGAGGCTCATACCTCCAAGTATATTTTACATTCGGGTAGTACCAAGATGTACCAGAATCTTTGGAGGGTATATTGGTGGCCTAAAATGAAGAAAGACATCGCTGAGTAAGTTGCAAGATGTCTTACATGCCAGCATATTAAGATTGAGCATCAGAATCCTGCAAGTATGTTACGACCCTTACAGATCCTTACGTGGAAATGAGAGCATGTAACTATGGATTTTATTATGGGTTTACCACAGACTCAAAGAGGGTATCATGCTATTTGGGTGATTGTGGATAGATTGACAAAGTCTGCTCATTTCTTGGCCATTAAATCCACCAATCCAGTTAGTGCCTTAACCGATCTATATGTTAGGGAGATAGTGAGGTTGCATGGTGTTCCAGTGAGCATCACTTCGGATAGGGATTCCCGGTTCACATCTCATTTTTGGGAGAGATTTCAGGAGACCATTGGATCCCAACTGAATTTCAACACCACTTTTCATCCACAGACTGACGAACAGTTGGAGCGTACGATACAGACACTCGAGGATATGTTGAAAGCGTGTGTACTGGATTTTAGAGGCTCTTGAGACGATCACCTACCTCTAGCAAAGTTTACTTATAATAACAGCTATCATGCTAGCATCGGCATGGCACCTTATGAGGCGTTATATGGTAGATGATGTAGATCCCCGATATTATGGTAAGAAGTGGGACACTGTAAGTTATTAGCTCCTGATTTGGTCGAGCAGGCTTCCCAAGATGTACAGGTGATTTGTGAGAGACTAAAGATGTAACGGTCTTAGTGTATATTTTTACACTTTATTTACTCATAATTTATACTCTTTTACCGGTTGGGCTGTCTGTGATGCTTACAGTAAAATAATAATTACCGTACTAAATAGTACTTCCATTCACAGTGTAATTTCTGAAACATGAATATTTCATTTATTATATATCAGAGTTACATTCCTTGTATTTTATTTCTACTTAAAGTAGTATTGTACAAATTTTCTGAATATGTAAAAAAAATAATATACCTCCGATGTCTAAAGTATGCTATCTCGGGTAATCGAACTAGCAGTCGATACTTCGGATGGTACGTCTCTTAATCCAAATCAATACCTGTGGAGTGAAATTGAAGGGGTGAGCGAACCACGTGCTCAGTAAAGGAGTTGTATGCTGCTCGTTATAATGAATCTATATGCTATAAAACGATAATTTATTCTTATAGCATAATTTAATATTCATTTTTCCATAAAAATAAATGAAAGAAATCTTTTATTTCCTTTCACATCAATACTGTTTCGAATCAATAATTTCAGTAAACAATGTACGGTAAACAGTATTCCGTAAACAGTGTACGATAAACAGTATTCAGTAAACAGTGTACAGTAGACAGTATTCATAAATCAGTATTCAGTAACAGTAGGTTGAGACTAGGCATCACCCTAAATCATGTCATGCTACAATCATTCCCGAAGGAATACAGTAACAGTAAACAGTTTAGATCTATGGCCACAGTCTATGGGCGTCCTCGGTGTACACTTGCCAGGCGACACCGGGACTGCTGATGACATGGCGGGTCTATCAACCACGTGAACAGTACAATATAACAGTAAAGCATGAATCTCGGGGCCTAAAGTCTCAAAATCATATTTATATCTCAAAATACCTTTAAGGAAACACATTTATGAATTTAAATCATTTAAATAAATAATAATTCCAAAAAGGTATTATTCTCATTTTCATACACTGTAATTCAATCAATAAATATTCATGCTAAAGTGAGAAAACACATAAATATTCAATTCTGAATATTTAATATAATATAACATGATTCAAATTCTCACTTAAATAAATAATATATATAACATGAATATTTAAATACTTCATATTTTCTCATAAATCCCATCTTATGGAAAAGTTATGGAATTTATCTTTAAAATTCTCATGTAAATCATTTTCATATTTCTAAAATACTTATAATATTTTAGAATAATTATTAGAAAGTTTCCGACAGCACAACAGCTGTGGATTTTTTTTTAACCTCATGCATATAAATACAGTTATAAACCAGTCCACTTATCTCCAATTTATGCATGTTTTAAAATAATTCATACGTCCATTAATTTCACAAGATTTAACTTGTTAAAACATGCATATCATTATATCCCTACAACTCACACACTTCCCCCTTACCGATTTTATGCAGACGATCGTCCCGGTAATACTAACCGAAATCTGTCTACTCGGGCTGCAAAATAATTTTATCGAAAATTATTAATAATTTTCTTCTTATTTTTAAACTACTAACATTCATTTAATGCAGCCTCTAATGCCATAAAATAATTACAACCAGTATAATTATACTGATATTATAACTCAATTTATTCATTCTAGTTTCTTTCTCGGTTTTGATTTCACCGAAAATTTCCTTTTAATTTCTACAATTATTCTCTGCTAAGATACTCAATTTTCAGCCTATCATGGAGTCTCAAATGGTCATGGCCGAACCTCTCATGGCCATTATTGTTGACTTTTTAACATGGTATCTATTTCCTCATTTTGAAATTTATTGCTTCTCTACGTGAACATCATTTTCTTATTCTCTTGTATGAAGCTTTTAAATGCTTCTTTCTTTCTTTATTCAACCGAAATCTCCTCCTTAACCAAAATCTTCTTTTCATCATACTCCAAATTTCTAAATTCTTCCTCTATCTATCTAATTTTCCTATAGTTAATTTACATCATCAAACTAAAATTCCAGCTCAATTTCCATCTTATTCTTCATCTATCTCAAAACATAAATTCATTCTATTTCTATGATTCAACAAGAATAAATCAAAAGCAAGACTATAATCATGCTTCTCATACTTGAAATCATAGATTAATATCAATAAATCTTAAGAAATCATCAAATCTCACCTTGGTTAATTTGTATTTCTAAAACAGAATTTGTATTCTGTTTTGTTTCTCTTTTACGTCAACTTCTTTTGATTATTCCTTGATGAATTTCAAGCTTTAACTAAGGTTTAAAGGTGAGGTTTAAGTGTTTAGGATTCTAATCTATGAGATTGTTGAATTCTTTTCTTAAGTAAACCGAAGTAAAGAAGCAGAACAGAGAAGAAACAAAATATGGTTCTCGTAGCTAGGAAAGTTTCAGTGGTGAAGAAAATCTAGCCGATTCTTTCTTACTTCTTTACTCTTTCTTTATCCAATTAAATTAATTTTACAAATCCACCTATCATTTTATAGTATTTTTTCATCATTCATTGCATTAAAATCTATTTAATGCATGAAGAAAATGCATCTTAAGGTGGCGTAAAGCAGTCTCCTTTTACACGATTTTTATCACCTTTTTCTTTTGTTTTTATCTTTCTACTTCAGCCAAAATTTCCAACCACTTAATATATTATTTTTTATGTTTCTTTTCATAATTCTTTTACCATGAATTGATGATCTCGGCAGCCTTTACAAAAGCTACAAAGTTTGCAATTAAAACAACAAGCTGGTGTGTTGACCGATCAGCCTTAATTAACTTCTTCTCTTCTCTTATTTCCATCCAATAAGACTCCAATATATGTACTTACAATTTCTTATTTTTAATTGTTACTTCCTTATCCATTTATACCAAAAAAGTCAGATTCTTCAGCCTTTCAAGGCTGAACCGAAGCTGTCTTGCAGAGAAGGAAGTGGCGTGAATTCACTTGTACAACCACCTTTCTTGACTTTTTTACATATCTCTTTCAAGACTTTCACACATGAGTTTCTTGATCTTCATGTTATATGCAAATCTTGACTTTATTATATATATATATATATATATATATATATTATGCATGACTTGAATTCTATTCCTTGAAATTATTTCCAGCCGAACTCAACAAAACAAAGATTTTGTTGTGTTTCACGTGTACTCCATATTTATTAACCCCTCTTGGTCTTATTTGATTAGCTATTTTATCCTATACTAATTTACTTTACTCTTGATTGTTAACTCAATTCTTTTCTTTTAATCCAAGCTTTCTATTTATCTCATAAATATTTATTCTACTTCATATGTATCATATGAAATTTAAATTCCAAAATGTGAAGTGAAATTTCATCTTCACTATTTATTTGTACAAATGAATTTAATTCCGGTTGTTAATTGTATACAATATGATATACAATAATCATAAAATACCAAGTCTCACATTTCTCCCCTCCTTAATAAATTTGGTCCTCCAAATTTAACCTGGATCTGTCATTGAAAAAGCTCTGGATACTTCTCACGCATAAGGCTCTCCAACTCCCATGTAGCCTCCTCCTTAGTGTGATACTGCCAAAGCACCTTAACTAAAGGAATGGTCTTAGATCGCAATACCTTATCTTTCCTATCCAAGATCTGTACTGGTCTCTCAACATAACTCATATCCTCTCTAATCTCCAATGGCTCATGTCGAATTACGTGAGAAGGATCTGGATGATACTTCCTCAACATCGAAACATGGAATATGTTATGCACTCCTGACAACTCTAGTGGTAGTGCTAACCGATATGCCACATCTCCCACTCGATCTAAGATCTCAAAAGGGTCGATATATCGAGGACTCAACTTTCCTCTCTTCCCGAATCTCATAATGCCTTTGGAGGGTGAGAATTTCAAGAACACATAATCACTCGCTAAAAACTCTAATGGTCGGCATCTAGTATCTGCATAACTCTTCTGCCGACTCTGAGCCATTCTCAACCTCTCACAAATCACCTGTACATCACGAGAAGCCTGCTCGACCAAATCGGGAGCTAATAGCTTACGGTCCCCTACTTCTTCCCATGCTATCAGGGATCTACATTGTCTGCCATACAGAGCCTCATAAGGTGCCATAACGATACTCCCATGGTAGCTATTATTATACGCAAACTCTGCCAAGGGTAAATGATTATCCCAGGAGCCTCTAAAATCCAGTACACACACTCTCAACATATCCTCGAGCGTCTGTATCGTATGCTCGGACTGTCCATCAGTCTAAGGGTGGAAAGCGGTGCTAAATTTCAGCCGAGATCCCATAGCTTCCTGAAATCTCTCCCAGAAATGAGATGTGAAGTGGGAGTCCCTATCAGATGTGATGCTCACTGGAACACCATGTAACCTCACAATCTCCCTGACATACAAATCGGCTAAGGCACTCACTGAATCAGTAGATCTCATGGCTAAGAAATGAGCAGACTTCGTCAATCTGTCAACTATCACCCAAATAGCATCATATCCCTTCCGGGTCCGTGGTAATCCCATAATAAAATCCATGGTAACATGCTCCCATTTCCAAGTAGGAATCGATAATGGTCGAAGCATACCTGCCGGCTTCTAATGCTCAATCTTAATCTGTTGACATGTCAGATATCTAACAACAAAATCAGCGATGTCTTTCTTCATCTTAGGCCACCAATATACTCTCCGGAGATTTTGGTACATCTTAGTACTACCCGGATGTAATGTATATCTGGAGGTATGGGCTTTTGATAAAATCAGATCTCTAATCTGCTGAGGCGTCGACAGTCTCCTAATCCATCGCGTACACCCATCCTTGTGTCACAGCCTGCTTCCCCTTCTCTGCGGCTGTCGCCCGCCTAGGTTGTGAGGGTGTCACCTTCTCCGATCCACTCGGAGCTGTCGCTGCTTGAATCTAAGGTATTGTAGGATGAACAGTGGAAGTAGTAGACTCCTTAAGCATCGGGCAATCTCTAACCATATGCCCCGTCTGTCCACACCGAAAACATGCCTTAGACAGTAAGTAATAGGGGCGTGAACCATGCGACCTACCACAATGCCTACATCTGGTCGCAGGACTCCTCTGAGTAGAAATGAGGCCAGTAGCAGGAGTAGAAGCTGCTGATCTAGTAAATCAGCATCAGTAATCGTATGCCCGTAGGTCTAGTCCTCTTAGGCTGCTCCCTACTCTGTTTATCCTCCGAAAACCTCCTAAACTTCCTCTTACCTTTACTCTTACCTTTACTCCCAACCTCTGTATGATACTGCTCGAAATCCCTCTCACATAGCTGAGCCCGTCGTACCACCTCATCATATGTCAAAATATCAAACAGGGCTAGCTTCGATCTGATGAAGGGTCTCAAACCAGCCTTAAATCTCTCTATCTTATACCTCTCATTAACGCTGGTCTGTAGATCAAATCGAATCAGAGTAGTGAACTTAGCCTCATACTCATCTACAGCCATACTACCCTGAATCAAATCCATAAACTCTTGCTGCAACTTCTGCTGAGCAGTATCGGGAATATATCTATGCCTAAAAGCATTCACAAAAATATCCCAAGTGATCTTCTGATGCTGGGAGAATAATACTGTCTGGGTGGCCTTCCACCAGTGCTCAGTATCATCTGTCAACTGGAACACTGCTAGACCTGTCCTCTCAGTCTCTGTACATCTCAAAATCCGAAATAACTTCTCTATAGCAATAACCACTGCTTTAACGCCAACGGATCTCTAACACCCTTAAACATCGGCGGATCTAACTTCCTGAATGACCGTACCAGGGTGACATCATAATGTGACTCCACATCTCGAGGCGGCTGAGTTAATGGCTGTGGTTGAGGTGCCGATGGTGGAATAGGCCAAGGCTCGGGTATAATTGGTGCCGGTTGTGGTGGAGCTGGTGCTACTACAGGGGCTGCAGGAGCTACTACTCTCTCTCTCTCTCCACCCTATATGCAGCTTTATCAGCCTCATACATAGCCATAAAATCTGTCAACATCCTCTCCATCCTATTCATCCGATCACTTGAACTCTCGAGTTGCTGAGGATAAGCAGGTCTTGGGGCGGGCTCCGGTGTTGGCTCTGGTATCTACGGCTCTGGAGTCTATGCCGCCCTACCTCTACCTCTACCTCTAACTGAGCGAGTCACCCTTCTTCTACTGATATCTGCACCACAATTTCATTTATTTCACTTTCCATTAGTATTTCTATTATACATTCAGATTATACAGTACTACAAAGAATGTTTACTATTCATGTTTTTATTTTAAACATCACTAAACATCAGACCAACCCTGCTCTGATACCATTAAATCTGTAACGGTCTTAGTTGATATTTTTACACTTTATTTACTCATAATTTATACTCTTTTACCGATTGGACTATCCGTGATGCTTACAGTAAAATAATAATTACCGTACTAAATAGTACTTCCATTCACAATGTAATTTCCGAAACATGAATATTTCATTTATTGTATATCAGAGTTACATTCCCTGTATTTTATTTCTACTTAAAGTAGTACTGTACAAATTTTCTGAATATATAAAAGAAAATAATATACCTCCGATGTCTAAAGTCTGCTATCTCAGGTAACCGAACTAGCAGTCAATACTTCGGATGGTACGTCTCTTAATCCAAATCAATACCTGTGGAGTGAAATTGAAGGGGTGAATGAACCACGTGCTCAGTAAAGGAGTTGTATGTTGCTCAATATAATGAATCTATATGCTATAAAACGATAATTTTATTCTTATAGCATAATTTAATATTCATTTTTCCATAAAAATAAATGAAAGAAACCTTTTATTTCCTTTCACATCAATACTGTTTCGAATCAGTAATTTCAGTAAACAGTGTACGGTAAACAGTATTACGTAAATAGTGTACGATAAATAGTATTCAATAAACAGTGTACGGTAGACAGTATTATAAATCAGTATTCAGTAACAGTAGGTTGAGACTAGGTATCACCCTAAATCATGTCATGTTATAATCATTCCCGAAGGAATACAGTAACAGTAAACAGTTTAGATCTATGGCCACAGTCTATGGGTGTCCTCGGTGTACACTTGCCAGGCGACACCGGGACTGCTAATGACTTGACGGGTCTATCAGCCACGTGAACAGTACAGTATAATAGTAAAGCATGAATCTCGGGGCCTAAAGTCTCAAAATCATATTTATATCTCAAAATACCTTTAAGGAAACACATTTATGAATTTAAATCATTTAAATAAATAATAATTCCAAAAAGGTATTATTCTCATTTTCATACACTGTAATTCAATCAATAAATATTCATGCTAAAGTGAGAAAACACATAAATATTCAATTCTGAATATTTAATATAATATAACATAATTCAAATTCTCACTTAAATAAATAATATATATAACATGAATATTTAAATACTTCATATTTTCTCATAAATCCCATCTTATGGAAATGTTATGGAATTTATCTTTAAAATTCTCATGTAAATCATTTTCATATTTCTAAAATATTTATAATATTTTAGAATAATTATTAGAAAGTTTCCGACAGCATAACAACTGCGGATTTTTTTTAGCCTCGTGCATATAAATACAGTTATAAACCAGTCGACTTATCCCCAATTTATGCATGTTTTAAAATAATTCATACTTCCATTAATTTCACAAGATTTAACTTGTTAAAACATGCATATCATCATATCCCTACAACTCACAAACTTCACCCTTACCGGTTTTATGCAGACGATTGTCCCGGTAATGCTAACCGAAATCCGTCTACTCGGGCTGCAAAATAATTTTATCAAAAATTATTAATAATTTTCTTCTTATTTTTAAACTACTAACATTCATTTAATGCAGCCTCTAATGCCATAAAATAATTACAACCAGTATAATTATATCGGTGTTATAACTCAATTTATTCATTCTAGTTTCTTTCTCGGTTTTGATTTCACCGAAAATTTCCTTTTAATTTCTACAATTATTCTCTACTAAGATACTCAATTTTCAGCCTATCATGGAGTCTCAATTGGTCATGGCCGAACCTCTCATGGCCATTATTGTTGACTTTTCAACATGGTATCTATTTCCTCATTTTGAAATTTATTGCTTCTCTACGTGAACATCATTTTCTTATTCTCTTGTATGAAGCATTCTTCTTTCTTTCTTTATTCAACCGAAATCTCCTCCTTAACCAAAATCTTCTTTTCATCATACTCCAAATTTCTAAATTCTTCCTCTATCTATCTAATTTTCCTATAGTTAATTTACATCATCAAACTAAAATTCCAGCTCAATTTCCATCTTATTCTTCATCTATCTCAAAACATGAATTCATTCTATTTCTATGATTCAACAAGAATAAATCAAAAGCAAGACTATAATCATGCTTCTCATACTTGAAATCATAGATTAATATCAATAAATCTTAAGAAATCATCAAATCTCACCTTGGTTAATTTGTATTTCTAAAACAGAATTTGTATTCTGTTTTGTTTCTCTTCTACGTCAACTTCTTTTGATTATTCCTTGATGAATTTCAAGCTTTAACTAAGGTTTAAATGTGAGGTTTAAGTGTTTAGGATTCTAATCTATGAGATTGTTGAATTCTTTTCTTAAGTAAACCGAAGTAAAGAAACAGAACAGAGAAAAAACAGAATATGGTTCTCGTAGCTAGGAAAGTTTCGGTGGCGAAGAAAATCTAGCCGATTCTTTCTTACTTCTTTACTCCTTCTTTATCCAATTAAATTAATTTTACAAATCCATCTATCATTTTATAGTATTTCTTCATCATTCATTACATTAAAATCTATTTAATGCATGAAACAAATGCAGCTTAAGGTGGCGTAAAGGAGTCTCCTTTTACACGATTTTTATCACCTTTTTCTTTTGTTTTTATCTTTCTACTTCAGCCAAAATTTCCAGCCACTTAATATATTATTTTTCATATTTCTTTTCATAATTATTTTACCATGAATTGATGATCTTGACAGCCTTTACAAAAGCTACAAAGTTTGCAGTTAAAACAACAAGCTGGCGTATTGACCGATCAGCCTTAATTGATTTCTTCTCTTCTCTTATTTCCATCCAATAAGACTCCAATATATGTAATTACAATTTCTTATTTTTAATTGTTACTTCCTTATCCATTTATACCAAAAAAGTCAGATTCTTCAGCCTTTCAAGGCTGAACCGAAGCTGTCTTGCAGAGAAGGAAGTGGCGTGAATTCACTTGTACAGCCACTTTTCTTCACTTCTTTACATATCTCTTTCAAGACTTTCACACATGAGTTTTTTGGTCTTCATGTTATATGCAAATCTTGACTTTATTATATATATTTTATGCATGACTTGAATTCTATTCCTTGAAATTATTTTCAGCCGAACTCAACAAAACAAAGATTTTGTTGTGTTTCACGTGTACTCCATATTTCTTAACCTCTCTTGGTCTTATTTGATTAGCTATTTTATCCTATACTAATTTACTTTATTCTTGATTGTTAACTCACTTCTTTTCTTTTGATCTAAGCTTTCTATTTATCTCATAAATATTTATTCTACTTCATATGTATCCTATGAAATTTAAATTCCAAAATGTGAAGTGAAATCTCATCTTCACTATTTATTTATTTGTACAAATGAATTTAATTCTGGTTGTTAATTGCATACAATATGATATACAATAATCATAAAATACCAAGTCTCACAAAAGATGACTCAGAGTCGGCAGAAGTGCTACGCAGATGCTAGACGCCGACCATTAGAGTTTTCAGCTAGTGTTTATGTATTTTTGAAGGTCTCACCATCTAAAGGCATCATGAGATTCGGTAAAAAAGGGAAATTGTGTCCTCGATACATTGGACCCTTTGAGATCTTTGATCGCATGGGAGATGTAGCATACAGATTGGCACTACCTCCGGAGTTGTCAGGGGTGCATAATGTTTTCCATATCTCGATATTGAGAAAGAATCATCCAAATCCTTCTCACGTAATTCGACATGAGCCACTGGAGATTAAAGAGGACATGAGTTATGTTGAAAGACCAGTACAGATCTTGGATAAGAAGGATAAAGTGCTGCGGTCTAAGATTATTCCATTGGTTAATGTGCAATGGCAATATCACATTGAGGAGGAGCCTACTTTGGAGTTAGAGAGCCTTATGCGTGAGAAGTATCCAAAGCTTTTTCGGTGATGAAATTTAGAGGACTAAATTTCCTAAGGTGGGGAGAAAATGTGAGACCTGCTTTTACTGTACTATGCAGAATATCTTGTAATTATTTATTTAGTGAAATATAAATTATTTTGTGAAATTAAGTGAAATTGTTATGTGGGCCGCACTTTAATTTTTATGGTTAAGATGGACTTAAGACTGATAATACAGTGTATTGTGGGTGAAATAAATAAAATATAATGATGTTGTGGCATAAAAATAATTTTTACATTTTTGGGAATTATTTTGTGAATTTTGGAAAACAAATTGGAAAATGATAGATACGTTCCGAGGGCATTTTCGTAAATTATGCCCAAACTAAAATGAGTTGGGACGAAATAAAAATATCATGAGATTCTACATGAAAAGGAGAATAACTTAGTTCAAACAGTTATTTAATTGAAAATTTTCGCTACCAGTCCGTTAGGGGTAAAACCATATTTTCTCATTATTAGTGCACCGCGCGTCAACGAAACCACTTCCAACCATCAAAATACATTAAATGTGATTGATTGGTACTGGAATCAGAATTTTCGGAGTCCAATTACACGATTTTTATGATTACAGAAATTAAGGCGAAATTGTCAAGATTTTTCATAACTAGGGCAAGAAGGTAAATTAACCTTTTTAGAATTTTGTTTTTTGACTCAAAAAATGGGACAACCGACACTATTCATCATCCCTGCCTAGACCTCCCATGACACCCACAACAACAAAGAAAGAAAAACAAAAGAAAAGAAAAGAAACCAAGAAAAACCATATGAAATTGTCATTTTTTCACCATAATCATTTCTAGAAAAATTATTCTGCATCACCTCCTCTCTTCATAGACACTAAAATCTCATCAAAAGAAGAAAAACACAAGGAGAAAAGAGGCCAAGAAGGATTCGGCCAAGGTATGAAAACTTCAAATTCTTTATGTTTTGTTTAATTTCAAAGTTGTATTTTAGGTAATTCAAAGGTGTAAATTAAGATGCTAGCTTTGGATTTGATTAATTTCGGCTCAATAAATATTTGCCATTAGAGGGGGGCTACGATTTTCTTGGGAATATAGTGATACCATGTATTTTCTTGCAAGAAAATGGTAGGAAATGATTAAAGGAACATGATTAAGAAGGGTAGAAAGCTTAAATTGTTGAAAAATGTTGAAATCAAGAAAATGGGTTCATGAAGGCATTCGGCCATGGGGTTTTTAGGGCTGTCATCATGCTGCATTTTATGGTTTGACTATAGAAAATGACTGTAGAAATTAATAGAAGAAGACTGGTGAAGTCGGATTCGAAAACGGAGCTAAAACGGGAAAGTTAAGATTTACTATCGGTATTATTTATACTGGTTAGTCATAGGTAGTATAATTAATGACTGCATTTTATGAAAGGCAATAGCCTAAAATTAAAACGAAGATTGATGATAATTTTTGGTAAAATTATTTTGTAGCCGGGATTTACGGTTTACGGTTGGTGCTACCGAACAAGTCGGTATTACTAGACAGGTAAGGGAGAAGTGTGTGAGTTGTAAGGATATAGTGAATTGCATTATTTGTTAAGTATGATTTTATGAAATTATTGGAATGATGAAATACTTTGAAAATCATGTGATTTTATATATTGTATTTTAAGTGCAGGAGGTTAGGAAAACGTAACTGTTATGCTGCCGAAAAATTATCAAAATTATTCTAAAATATCCTGAAATATTTTAGATGCATAATTTGAGTGAATTATGGATTTTGGACATTATTTCCATAACTTTTCCATAATTTGGAATTTTATTGAAAATTGCTATATTAAATATTCATGTTATGAAAATTTATTAAAGTGAGAATAAAAATATATTCTTTAAAATATTTTATATATAAAAAAAATATTTATGGATTTCTCACTAAAAACATGAATATTTTATCAACAATTTTCATTGTATTATTATTAATGAATTTAATACCTTTTTGGAATATTTATTTAATTTAATGATAATTATTATTTAAATTCCTTAAAGGTATTTCTTATTGAATTAAATGATTTTGAGACTTTAGGCCCCAACTTCATGCTCATTGTTACTGCATTGTCACGTGGCTGATTAACCCGCCAAGTCATCAATAGTCTTAGGGTCACCTAGCAAGTGTACTCTATGGACACCCTATAAACTATGGCCATAGATCTAATTGTATATTGTTACTGTTTCCCTTCGAGGATAATTAAAGCATGTTGATCTAGGGTGTTGCTTAGTCTCAACCTACTGTTAAATGATTACTAAACTGTGTTTTAGTGAGTACTGTTTACTGTACTGTACTGAAATTACTGTTTACTGAACTAAAGTTTACTGATTACTGTTTATTAAACTGTACTGAAACCACTGTTTATTGAAATGAAAATATTTAAGATTTTATTCTAAATTAGAAATAATTACTAAACTGTTTATCTATTGATTTCTAAAGAGATTCATTTACTGTACTGAAGTGACTGTATACTGTTTGTACGATTTAAAAACCTTACTATTTACTGCATTGTTTCACTACTGTATTGTCACGTGTTTTAAAGTGCTACTAAAGTGATGAAAATAAATGGTTTATTCCATTTATAATTATTGAAAATATGCAATTAAATTGTTTTGTTTATAATAATTTATAAAATCACTCCCTATAGTCGCTATGGGTTTTCGGGACAAGACAGGTATTTCAAAATACTTTCCATGCTCCATCTTGATTTCCCGTCCGATTATAGTATCCTTCCCTTTTACGGTGCTTAGTAAACCATTAGGAAAATAAATATTTTCCAGCATATAGGTTTCATTATATCAAGCTTGCATACGACTCATTTACTAAGCACGTTGTCGCTCACCCCTTTATTTCCACTTCATAGGTTATTGTAATTGGATAAGAGACATACCATCTAGAGTTATCAGCTACGATTTCGGTTACCTGAGTCGGTAGATTTACGATCTTGGAGGTATTTTATTTTCTTTTATATATTCAGAAATTTTGTATGGTACTACTTTAATTGTGAGTAGAATACAAGGGATGTAAATATGATAAGAAATAATATAATATTCATATTCCGAATTTATAAATTTAATAAAATTCATTGTTTATTACTGTTATTGTTCAAGTAATTAAGGCATCGTAAACGGCCCAACCGTCAAATATGTGTAAATTAAATAAAATGACTGATTTATTGTATATTCAAACTGTTACAAGATGAAACTAGAAAATTCATCTAAATGATATTTTTATGAGAAAGTTACCATTTTGCCCTTATACTTAAAGATTTCTTCCAAATTTGCCTTAAACTTTGACTTGGTTGAAAATAGTCTAACATCCAAAATATTTTATTTAATCATAATTCAACTCTATTTAGCTTGCTCTAATGTTTGGTGAAGCTTTTGTTAAGGTTTAGATGCCGATTTGGGTGAAATTACTAAAATACCCCTAACAGTAAAATCGCATAAACTTCTGCTTTCACCTCTACTTTCTTCCATCCATCTAGATATTCTAAAACTATTTTTATGAGAAATTATTTAGTATAAATAGTAGGTCAAAAGTCTTCTTTGTTTGACCATTTATTTTCGAAAATTCTGCCGGCCTAAGAACTAAACCATTATTTTCTAAATTGTTGCACATTTTTCAAAACATGCAAAAATATTTGAGATTAAAGCTAGAACTCTTACCATCATATTTTTCCAGCCCTGAACATCGAATCCCTGAAGTTTCACCTTCTTCTGGACCTCCGAGAATCGGTGGAACCCACTTATTGTTTAACTGTAAAACCTAAAATAAAATCATATATGAATTAATTATAATTATTCCATAATTCTCAATTATTTAAATAATTAAATAGTACTGTAATTTACGAGGTCTCACATGTTTTTATTATAAAAAATAAAGTCATTAAAAGAATGACTATTACTTCTTCTTAAAGAAGGAAAAATACACTGTAACAATAAATTTAATTTGTTGTAATAATATTCAAGTTGAAAAACTTGAAAAAGTGAGGCATGGTAGATAAAGACTAATTAGTAACAACTAGTATTTGTTCAAAAAGTATTCCAAATAAGATAATGGAGGAAATGTGACATACATGAAATTCCTTCAATATTGAAACCAAATATGAAGCTCTATAAATTGGAAATTTATAGATTGCTTGATAATTAAATTTGGTTTCTATTTAATATTGAAAACAAAATCAAATTGTCTTGTCTAAAGTTGGAATATTTAGAAAGGACTATGTATGTGAGTATATGTTGAAATTTATTTTGCAATAAATGATCTTTAATTAAGATAAATTGTTTAAGCATATTCTTGATAAAGTATGTTTGATATGACTAAATTGAATCATTTATGAATGCAATTATAACAACATGTAATGAATATTGGTTAAATATGTATTGGTTGTTGTCATAACATATTAAGTTTCAGAAAAACTAATAGTTAAACACAGATTACGGAGTCACCACCAATCATTCAAATCTAGTTATGATTGGCCATCTATTCAAATTAAAAATAAAGAATGGTCTACATCTTAGATTTAGGGTTCGAGGGTAAAGAAAGGTGTTAGCACCCTCGCAACGCCCACCTTAAAATGATACTTAATTAATCTTGCATTATCTTTAAGAGATTCAAATTAAACGATCTTTACTTTAAATGTTCTTTATTTTATTCCAAATATTTAAATATTGAAAAATTTTTAAGAAACTCTCCATCATTTTAGCGGAATCTCTTAAAAATTATCCTCACCTCAAGAGAATCCAAGTAGTACCCTTTGACTTGCTTAAAGAGGCTCTGTTGTCGGATTAAATATTTCCAATTTTAATATAATGTTTATTTATTTTATCTTTCTTTATTTTTCTTTATTTAATTTTCTTTATTTCTTTTATCATTTTATTTTAATTTAATTTTCAAGAAATTTATTTATTTATTTTAATATGAGAAAATAATTTAAATTATCAATATTGAAAACTTCGTTTAGTCTTCCATCATTCTAGCGAGACTTTGAGAAGAATTTTCATCTAAAGAATTTCAAATGTCAGCCATTTGTAACTCTTTGGACTCTCATCATTGGAATAATCTATATTTACTTTTAATTTGTTATTGACTCTTACATCATCATGTCACGATCCAAAAGTAGTGACGTTCACTTGACGCTTACATTAGTCCTGTTAACAAATTTACGAACTAAATTTTTCTTTTCAATTTTATAGTTTGTATTCGGCGTTAGTGTAGTCACTAAACTAATTCAATTCATTCTTTAATTCCATTATGATTGAAATTACTTTCTAAGGTAGGAAAGATCATTTATAGTCCATAACTTACTATTTCTTAGAAATAGATTGAAAATATGCCTCCTTATATTTTGAGATTTCTCCAGTTAACTACTTGCAAATCATCATAATATAATAGAACAACATTTCCCACAGTCCACATTATACTCACCAAATGTCTATCATTTCAACAACTCTAGTATCCACTACTAATCACCACATACATATCATATAATATCAGAATATTACATCAACTACTCATTATCCTAGTTTACATCCCATCCTATAGTACTGTACAAACATTGCCTGAAAATAAAAACATATAGAGCAGAAATATTACTATACCAAGATGTTCAACAACAAGACTTCAAGAGTCGAGACATTGTCAAATCACTAGAATCGTCCAACATGTCCCTTGAATCAATCTAAAAAATAGTTCTCGTTTAATGAGTGAAGGCTTAGTAAGTCATTTATATAAGTGCATAATTAAACTTATATTGTTCTAATGCAAATGCATGAAACCTTTAAGTAGAGATTCTCATGTTATATTCACTCCGTAATCATTTATCAAGCAACTCAGATCATGTCCTAAAGGTTTCTAAATGAGCAAGAGTTTAAGGTATCAATGAAAAAGGGTATTTCAGAATACCTCATTATTCACGTTTCGGTACCTGTCTATCACATTGACCTTGGATTATAACCAATCAATCATTTTTCAATTCTCTTGTCATTATTCCACATCATGTCATGCAACAATAAATCATATGTAACTCCGACATCATTTGGTATTAATTTACGCTCGTATCAATCTCATGTTGTATCACATCTCATATGAAAATTATGTTCAGACGCAACATTAAATCATGTCACTTTTCATCTAGTAAGTACACTTTATACTGTATCAAATCATATCACTTTTAATGTGGAGAAACATAATCACATGTGGTATGTAAGTCATAATACTTTTTCATATACCTCTCTTGTTGATGTACAATATAAGGTCAAGACATCTTTCATGCAGAAAGTATATCGTTTTGTCATGATTCATTATGCAAACTTATGCAAGCTTTACTGTATAAAAAACGACTATCATTTAAAATCATCTTACATAGACTTTTAGAGCATGTTCAAAACATGAAAAATCTCGATTCATTTCATGTTCATTTTTAAGACATGTTAAAGTATGTACAATTCACAAATCATATCACTTGCACTCTTAAAGCATGTTTAAAAACATATAATGTTTCAAAACATTTCATATTCACTTTTAGAGCGTGTTTAAAACATGTACAATCTCAAAACATTTCTCATATAATGTAAAACCATGTTAAGTCTAGAGTTCATATTAAATAAAACTATACTCTAGACAGCATATCATATCACATTTGAGACTAGGCTAAATCCCTAATATTCTATCAATAAAGACTTACTTCACTGTAGCTAGCAGTAAAAAATCATGTCATCGTCCCCTGAAAACCAACTAGGGCACTATCTATGGCCATAGACCTCATGTCTCTCAACCCCACGGATTAGGTGTAACTGAGCCTTATCTACGACTATTGTCAGACAAGCATCTCTGCCTAATGAGTAATCTCCGATTAAGCGGTTTCCACTATACTTTATTGAGTTCAACTCTCTTAGGGTGCCTATAGTCTCATAAAACATTTAAACTTTTAACTTTTCTCATGAAAGTACTGTAGCGTAGATAATAACTTTCTTTAAAATCATTTACATATTCAAATACATCATTTACATTATATACTCTTTCTTTCAAGAAAACAAATCAATAATGCAAGATATGTAAATAAGCTTTAACTGAATGCATTCTTTCGAAATCTCAAGTCATAAAGAAAGTTTGCTTAGAGATGATGCAAATTCAAAAGCATATGCTTAAACAATACAAGAAAATGCTCATGAAGTGCTCAATGCAATGTCATTTCGACCTAGTAATGCCTATAGGCCCAAAACCACATTAGAACATTTATCTTGAAATCACATATATACCTTTAAAGGGCTCAATGCCATACCTGCATTTCACTTTGTTTAATCATAAGTCCATGGTATCATCCATTGACTTTTCATACATAGGTGTTCGGTTTAACTTCTATCACTATATCGTGTCATGTTGGCTACCACGATTTATATCACTTTGTACTACTAGTAAAGTCGAAATCTCTAAGTACTTGAATCCTCAAAAATCATATATCAACTTATACAATATAATTCTACTTCTAAGTTATATAAATGTCTTACCTCTATTGAGTTTGGCGTTCGTGCACCGAGCTTCACCGAGCTTGAATCATCGCCTTACGTCGCACTACATGTTTAAACATAACCCATAGGGTTTAGTATCTACCAACTAATTTTACTAATTATTTTATTAAAATAAAATGTAAGGCCATTAGATTTCTTACCAATTTATGCACGAAACCAAATTTCCCTTCTTCTTTGCTTTTATTTATTTTATTTTTATTCCTTTTTTTTTCCTTCTTCTCTTGTCTTTTATCTTCTTTCCTTTCTTTTATTGTGTTATATATATATACACACACACACACTATTATTATTTACTTTTAGCTATTTTGAATCACCCTTTTTAAACTCATTTCATGAACAAATGATTCTTACCCTTTTTAAAGCTTCAAACTGAGCCTATCTCTTGATGTCCTCACCCACGACTAGCTGCTACTTCATCCTTTCTTCTAGCTGTTGCAGCTCTCGATTTCAACCCCATTCTAGCCTTGTTTCAATGCCTACATAGCCTTGCTACCACCCTTTTAACAGTTTTCATAACAACCATATTTTCTAACTCTTAAAACCCCCACCGAACAGCCTTGCAAATTCCCTGTTCTCACGCCATTTCAAGCATCCAAGATCAACTCTAAAGTCCCTAATCTGTTCCACGTTGGATGTCTCAGACACCAAAAGCAGCAACTTGCTGCAACTCCACAAAATCGGGTAGAGAGTTCACCTACTGCTTTAGCCTTTACGCTACACCCTTAAAAGCCTTAATCTCCCCTGTTTATAGCCATATCTTTTGTCCCCTATACAGTAGCTAAAACCCCAACTTCTAGCCTTCAAGGACCACTCGAAATAGCACCCAAAAACCCCTTCGACCGAATGCCTAACTTCAGTTTTTTCTAACTTTAGTTTTTTCTTCCCTAAGTTTCACCATTTCCCCCTTCATTTTAGCTTTGAAACTCAGCACCATTTAGCTGCCTGATCAGCACATTTCCAGCTTCATTTTCCACACTATTTCAGGCCCAAGAGTGCCACTGTTCCGGTTCTTAAATCAGCACCTTCAGCATAATTTGACGCCACCAGAAATTGCTCTACTTTAGCTTCTAGCCCTACTCCTGTTTCCAGCCAGCGTCGACATTGGTAGCAGCTTCCACTTTCCTTTAGCTGTGTCGAGCCCTTTACTCCTTTTTCTCTCTCGTTTTCACCCTCCTCAGCTCACTATCAGTTCTCTCATCCCATTTCAATCTTTCCTTCCTTTCTCTTTCTCGTGTCTCTCTCCGGTTCATTCTCTTCTTCTCAACTCTTTCTTGTCAACCCTTATACAAACACCATTTATCCCCTGTCACGGCACCAAGAGGATCACCCACATCCGCCTTGAAAGCCCACTCTAACCATACAAAATGCCTCTGCATCGCCTTTGGTTTTCGACTTCTTTGACTCACTTTCTTCTCGCTTTTCAGTTTCTGTTTCTAAATTTTTTTTTCTGCTCCATTTCTGCACTCACCGACTTCACTATACTCCTCGTGGTAAGGAAGAGGTAAGAGAGGGTTGGCATGTCCCTTCTTGTGGCAGACGGTGTACTCGGGATTTGTGGGAGAGAGGGGTGAGGTGAGAGTGAGTGTAGTGCTTTGCCACTATGGTAGAGAGCACTATAGCATATAGGGTTGGTGGGAAATTTTCCCACCGACCCAATTTTTATTTTATTATTTTTTTAAAATTTTATTATTCTTTTTCTTTTATATTTCTTTATATTAACGTATAGATATTTATTCTATATTTTAATGTGTATATATATAGAGAGAGTTTGTATATAATGCACTGATAGTGTATAGTTTCTGTACACTGTCAATACATCAGAAGTTGACATCTCATCAATATGTCCTTATGGGCAAATTAAAAAAATTTATTTATATTTGCATATAAGGGCCTATTGATGAGGTGTCAACCTATAGTGCATTGACAGTGTATAGAAACTATACACTGTCAGTGCATTATATATAAATCCACATATATATATTCATATTCGCATATATTTATGCTTAATATACACATATATATATGCTTATATATATATATATATATGCTTATATATCTACATACATATCTTTCACTCATGTACTCCTTTGTGTACTTATATATATATATTATATATTTATTTACACGTACCTTTATTTATACTTATGTGTATAAACATCAATAGATACATCTCTATACCTATACATTTCTTTTATGTGTATATTAAGTTAATTTTTCTTCACTAGATCCTCTATTTATTTATTACTTATTATATATTTTTGTGCACATAAATATATTTGCATGCATGCATGCACGTTGTATGCATTTAATTTACATATGCATGCATGCACATTGCATGCATTTATCGGCTTTAAGGAAATTGCAGTTCTCACACATCATCATCATCATCATCATCATCATCATCATCATCATTTAACAAATTTTTTTGTTACAAATATGATAAAATATGAAAGGGATTAGAAGTTACGAGAGCTAAAAGTTAGGACAAAAGAATGGGTTTTTGAGTATGGGAAAATGAGATAGAGAGAAAAAATTATGCAAGAAAATGAAGTGGGTTTGTAAAATATGATGAAATGAGTGAAAAATGCAAGATATATGATGGAAATTGATGAAGAAACACTTACAATTGATATGTTGGGCGTGAATGGCGTTGGTCACAATGGAGAAGAAAAAAAAATACAAAAAAAAGAAGTTTTGACAAGAAATGAGGTGGAAAGTGAATGTGATGGAAAAATGAGGAAGAACGACGAAGAAATGGTGAGATTTGGTTAAGAAATGAGTGAGTTTGGAAGTTTGGATGTGAGGAAATGGTGGAAGGGGGTTACGCATGAAAAGGGAAGATGAATAGTGATGAAGGGAAGTGAACCATGACATTTAAAAGGGCCAATTTAAGCATTTTGGCCAGAGGGGATCGATCCCTTCTTAGCATAATGCAATTTCATGTATTCTGGTGCCATGGGATCGATCCCTCATAGTTAAAATGCAGTAATTTTGGCCTGAAAACTTAGGGAATCGATTTATTGCTTGAAGAATCAATCCTTCAGTCATTGCCTGACTTTTTATGTAGAAAAATGATTTGAAAAACGTGAAATTTTGCATTTTTATTATTTAAAATCAAGACAAATGCTCAGTAAGTTAAAATCTTGTTTTATGACTTGTAAATGATAAAAACATTTGGAAAAGTGATTTAGAGAAAGTTTTTGGACATGATAAGTGATTTTAGCAGGTGACATGGTGATTTAGCCAGATCAACATTCTTTCTCAAAAGAGCTGAATGGTAAGGAATTAACATGGAATTTACAACATGATTAAACACATATTTCAGCAATTCATCCAACAACTAAGAGAAATATGGTAAGTTAAGTCTATGAATAGCAAGTGGTCAACATTCTCTAATTTTCTGACTTGCATTCATCACAACTAACTTAGACCATTCATTCAAAATAACAAGGAAGTCAATTTAGTTCAAGGAGCATTCATGACACTTAGTTCACCTCTAACCGTGCAAAATCGCTCTTTATCCAAGAGTTTTGTGAAGATATCAGCCAATTGGTACAAGGTATCTATGTACTTTAAAACAATATCACCTTTTTGCATCAGATCTCTTATAAAATGGTGTCTTATTTCAATGTGCTTAGTTCTAGAGCGTTGTATGGGATTTTTGGTAAGGTTGATAGCACTAGTGTTATCACATTTGATAGGAATTTGATTCATCTCTATTCCATAGTCACTCATTTGTTGCTTAATCCATAGTACTTGTGTACAACAACTTCCGTAAGCAATATATTCAGCTTCGATTGTGGATTGAGCTACATTATTTGTTTCTTAGAAAACCATGAAATGAGTCTGTTTCCTAAGAATTGACAAGTTCCAGATGTACTTTTCCTATCAACTTTGCAACCACCAAAATTCGCATCGGAATAAGGATAAAGAGCAAAAGTAGAATCTTTAGGATACCATAATTCTAAGGAAGAAGTGTCCTTAAGGTATCTAAGGATTCTTTTCATAGCTTCTAAATGTGATTCTCTAGGAGATGATTGAAATCTAGCACACAAGTATACACTAAACATTACATCGGGTCTACTAGTAGTGAGATATAACAATGAATCAATCATAGACCTATATAGTTTAGTGTCTACACATTTTCCTCCTTCATCCTTATCAAGCTTGATATTTGTGCCCATTGGGGTCGATTGAGCTTTAGACTCATCTATTCCAAATCTTTTGATCAAGTCTTTAGTGTAATTAGCTTGATTTATAAAAATTCCATTTTACATTGTTTAACTTGAAGTCCTAGGAAGAAGGTTAGCTCTCCCATCATGCTCATTGCAAATTCACCTTGCATTAATTTGGAGAAATCTTTACATAAAGACTCATTTGTGGATCCAAAAATGATATCATCTACATAAATTTGAACCACTAATAAGTGACTACCCTTAGATTGCATAAACAAGGTTGTATCTACTTTGTCTCTTGCAAAACCTTTTTCAATCAAAAAATTTGAAAGTCTTTCATACCAAGCTCTAGGAGCTTGTTTCAACCCATACAAAGCTTTTGAGAGTTTGAAAACATGATTAGGAGATTTTGTATTTTCAAAACCGGGAGGTTGCTCAACATAAACCTCTTCATTTATGTAACCATTTAAAAAAACACTTTTAACATCCATTTGATATAGTTTAAAATCTTTGTAACATGCAAAGGCAAGTAACATCCTAATGGCTTCTAGTCTAGCTACTGGAGCATAAGTTTCATTATAGTCTATTCTTTCTTCTTGCCTATATCCTTGTGCTACTAATCTAGCTTTGTTTCTAACATTATACTATTCTCATCCATTTTATTCTTGAATACCCATTTGTTTCTAACATTATATTATTCTTGAACACCCATTTAGTGTCCATACTTTGCTTCTTTCAAATTGATTTAAATCCTCTTGCATAGCCATAATCCAATTTTCATCTTTTAAAGCTTCATGCACATTTTTTGGTTCAAATTGTGATACAAAAGCTACATGTTGACATATATTTCTATATGTTGACCTAGTTCTAACACCAATATTTGAATCTCCAACAATGTCATTATCCTTCACATAACCAAGTTTTCTAGGACATCTTGATTTTTTCTCAATTATTTCTTGTTCCAATGACTCCTTATTCTTATTTATATCAAGATCTTCTAATTGTTCCCTAACATCTTTAACTTGAAATGGATCAATTATTGGTTCATCAAATATTTCTACTTCATCATCAAGATTGGTTCTAATAAAGGAACTTGACTCATCAAAAATCACATGAACTGATTCTTCTATAACAAGTGTTCTTTTGTTGAAAACTCTATTTGCCTTAGAATTTAAAGAGTAACCAAGAAAAATAAATTCATCACTTTTTGCATCAAATTTTCCTAAATTGTTTTTTCCATTGTTTTAAACAAAGCATTTGCAACCAAATGGATAGAAATAGCTTATATTAGGCCTTTTTCCTTTATAAAGTTCATAAGGGGTTTTCTTTAAAATAGGTCTAACCATAGCTCTATTTATAACATAACATGCAGTGTTAATAGCTTCAACCCAAAAAAATTTTGGCAAATTGTTTTCACAAAGCATGGTTCTAGCCATTTCTTCTAAGTTTCTATTCCTTTTTTCAACTACCCCATTTTGTTGAGGAGTTTTAGGAGCTGAAAAATTATGGCTAATTCCATTTTCATTACAATAAGTATCAAAACCAAGATTTTCAAATTCTTTTCCATGATCACTCCTAATGCTAGTAATAGAATAACCTTTTTCATTTTGAACAAGTTTTGAAAAAATGATGAATTTATCTAAGGTTTCATTTTTCACACTTAAAAAGAACACCCAAATGAACCTAGTGTAGTAATCAACTATGACAAAATCATAGTGTTTTCCTCCTAAACTAGTGGTTCTAGTTGGTCCAAAAAGATCTAAGTGGAGGAGTTAGAGTGACCTAGAAGTTTTTTAACACACTTCTTAGATTTAAATGATACTCTCTTGTGTTTTCCTCTTACGCAAGCCTCACACAGCTTATCATTTTCAAATTGGAGTTTAGGCAATCCTATAACTAAGTCTCTTTTAGCTAATTTTGATAAAAAATGTATGCTAGCATGACCTAGTCTTCTATGCCATAACCAAGGTTCATATTCTTTTGTGGCCATAAAGCATACATTTTTGCTATTTAGCTTATCTAAGTGAACAATGTAAATATTTCCTTGTCTATGTCCTATAAAAGGATTTGATTAGTTTTAGCATTAACAACATTACAACACAAAGCATCAAACATAACTTTAAAACCTTTATCACACAATTGACTAATACTAAGCAAGTTATGTTTTAACCTCTAACAAACAAAACATTTTCAATAGTTGAGGAGTTACCAATGAAGCCAAAATTTAACCTTTAGAGTTGTCTCTAAATGTGACTTCTCCACCACTTTTAGGCTTTAAGATCTTGAATTGGCTCTTGTCACTGGTCATGCGTCTTGAGCATCCACTATCAAGATACCAATGCTCCTTAAACTTAGCTTTATAACAACGCTCTTCCTCTTACACAGAAATACATCAAACTTTTATCTTAAGTACCTAAATTTTCTTAGGCCCTTGAGAGTTAGTATTAATAATTTTTGATCCTTTAGGGATCCATTTTATTCTTAATGACTCATCATTTGAATTTAAAACATACTTTGGCACCCAAATTTTCATAGCTATTTTTCTTCTAATGATGGTCTTCCTAGATGTGCATACTTGTGAGGATTGTCCAACTTTATTACATGAAGTGCATAGCATAAATTTTTCATTTTTAGCAAGAAAGGTTTTGAAATGAATTTCTTTATTTGATGCTGTAACATCCCAAAGCTACTGTATGCCATGACACTTACTCATAACTTACTCTTAATTACCGGTTGAGCTGTCTGTGATGCTTATCAACTCCTATCACTTTAATAAGAATAATTAAATCATTTTCTTAAGATGTATATACATTCCCTTATAATTAAAGTAGTACTGTACAACTTTACTGAATACATAAAAGAATACAACATACCTTCGATATCCAATCTCAGGAAGGTAAGTCTCTTAGTTCAAATCAGTTATCTGTGGAGTGGAAAAATAAGGAGTAAGTGACAGCATGCTCAGTAAGGAAGGTGTATGCTGCTTTACAAATATAAAAACTATACTCTCAAAAAACCATTTAATTATCCTAACGATCAAACTCATTAGGAAACAATGAATATAGTTTACATTAAACGGGATTCAACAGATCCTTTCATAAATCATTTAATTGAGACTAGGCAGCAATTTAAATCATGCAAAGAACACAAGTCATCCTCTTTTGGGGTGCACCCGTAGGCCATCGCCCCTCACGGCTATCTCAACTAGATGTATGGCCATAATCTGTAGGTGATCCTCGGGTCCACTTGCCAAGTGACCTCGAGACCGCTGAAGACTTGGCAGGTCCATCAGCCCTGTGACGCCCTAGGGTGCACTCGTTGGTCTATTTGACACGAGCCATTGCCCTAGATGGGTTACGCAAAGTATATGAATGATAATGCATGAACTCATGGCCTAATGTCTCAAAATCAAGTTATCTTATGTATCATTTCTATAAAATGATTTGATTTCCAAAAGGTCTTATACAATAATAAAACAGCTCGTAACTTCAACATTTTCCGTGTGAGAAGGTACGGGTTAGACTGGCTCGCCCATGGCTAGTTCGCCCATGGCTAGTTCGCCCATAGTGAGCTTGCCAATACTCAACTCGCACATTGGTCAACTCGCCCAATGGTTAACTCGCCCCAAAAAGTTTCATATTTCCATTTTCGAAATATTAAAATAATTCATTTTTCGTTTAAGAAATTACACTTTAAAACCGTTCGCCAGAGTCAGCTCGCCCTTCACGGCTCGTCCCTGACTAACTCGACAAGACGACGAACTATTATTCGCCCGCCACTTAGCTTTTAAAAACAACACGTAAAGCTCGTTGATAACGGTTCGCCCGCCTTATATTTAAAACAAGGGTCACCTGCCTAAACACATTAAAAAGGGGTTCGCCCGACAATGGCTTACCCGGATTTCTCTTTAAAACAAGGGCATTCGCCCAGTTCTCATAAAAGAGAGCTCGCCATTTGGCTCGCCCGAGTTTCTGCCTAGAACAAAACTACTCGCCCGCTTTAACCAGTTCGCCCAACAAAACAACATATGGCGGCTTGTAGCTCGCCCAAGATCAAAACAGTTTATCAACCAATGCATCTCAGAAAATAAAACAATTTCTAATATTTTCTTAACATTTTTACTCCACAGGACATGCATTTACATCACATACTACTTCCTTACCTCGTCTGATGTAGCCTTGATTCTCGCCCGCCTTCCTCAATTCCCGTCTGCAAAAGCATTTATTTAAACTATGAATATTTCTTTTTCGAATATTTTCCAAAACGATTTATATTTTCCTAATAATAGTGGCACTTTGGCGAGACTCAATTCGCCATTCGTCCAAAGAACTCGCCATTCAATATTAACTCATTTCTGGGGAGTTCGCCCAGCTTAGGAGCTCAACTCGCCATTCTTATCACTTCAGTTCGCCATTCGTGGCTTTTCATTCATAAATGGGCTCGCCCATGAATTGGATAACGTTTGGCGACCTTTTTATCTCCTACTCGGCCCATTGGCGATCATCAACATTTCACATGGGCGATCTCTATGGTCACCCTTCTCGCCGTTTGGCGAATATATGTCCTCGCCCATTAACTATCATTCTGGTTATCCCATAACTATTGGCGAACATGTTCTCGCCTAGTCATGTATTGCAGTGTACTCGCCTCACCCTTCGGGCGAATACTCCTTACTCGCCTATTGTTTTTCTTAATCATTCATGGTTATTTTTCCATTTAGTTTCTTATACATTCCACAATATTCAACTACAACCATACTATCTCCATGTTTATTTCATTGTAAAACATAGAAATCTTTCATTAAATATCAAGAGAATTATAAAACTATGAAACTTACCTTTACTAAGTTGCTCTTCCAACAACAGAATGATTTCTTGCCTTTCTTAGCTTTACTTCTCTTGTTCCTTAACTCTTCAACGGTGAGGAAAAGGTTTAACTGACAGAAAGATGAAACTCCATGGTAATGAAAGGAACGAAAGAAACGAAGTAAAATTTGTAGCAAACAGGATGGGCAAGTAACAATTCCTCAGGTATTCTTCTTATATAGCCCCTCAAATCCACTTAGAACTCGCCACCTATTCTTATCCTGTTTTATGTCATCATTGCACGTCTTTCATGCAATTAAAACCCAGAGAAATTGGTGACAAAAGGAACGGTGGTAAAGTCTCCCGTTGCAGTCCTTTTCTTCCTTCCTTTTTGACTAAATTTTTTCTTCTTCTCGCCAACTTCTCTGCCAGCCAACGTTGATTGGCTAACTCCTAGTCCACGCTACTGTCAGCCAACATTTATTGGCTTTCCTTTCATTCTTTTCTCCATTTGTCTGACAGCCATACTCCTCAGTAAATGTTTTCACACTTTAAATAAAATTAAATCCCATTTATTCTTTATACACCATATATACATTATAACATAAAATGAAAAGTGGAAATTCACATTCCATGATTCTTTAATTTTTACTAAACAATTTATTTCCACCATCATTCATGTACAATTATAATATATATAGTATAATAAAATTCGGGTCTTACATTTCTCTCTACCTTAAGAAATTTGGTCCTCCAAATTTAACTAGAACCTGTCACTGGAAGAGCTCTGGATAGTTCTCATGCATAAAGCTCTCTAACTCCCAAGTAGCCTCCTCATCGTTATGATACTGCCAGAGCACTTTAACCAAAGGAATCGTCTTAGATCGCAACACCTTGTCCTTCCTATCCAGAATCCGTACTGGTTTCTCGACGTAACTCATATCTTCTATGATCTCCAGCGGCTCGTGTCGAATCACGTGAGAAGGATCTGGATGGTATTTTCTTAACATCGAGACATGGAACACGTTATGCACTCCTGACAACTCTGGTGGTAGTGCTAACCGATATGCCACATCTCCTACGCGATCTAAAATCTCATAAGGTCCAATGTATCGAGGACTCAACTTTCCTCTCTTCTCGAATCTCATTATACCCTTAGACGGTGAAATCTTTAAAAACACATAATCACCCGCTACAAACTCCAATGGTCGGCGTCTAGTATCCGCATAACTCTTCTGCCGACTCTGAGCCGTTTTAAGCCTCTCACAGATCATCCGTACATCACGAGAAGCCTGCTCGACCAAATCGGGAGCTAACAATTTACGGTCTCCAACTTCTTCCCATGCTATCGGGAATCTGCATCATCTGCCATACAAGGCCTCATACGGTGCCATGCCGATACTTGTATGAAAACTATTATTATAAGCAAACTCTACCAAGGGTAAGTGATCATCCCATGAGCCTCTAAAATCCAATGCACACGCTCTCAACATATCCTCGAGCGTCTGTATAGTACGCTCGGACTGTCCATCAGTCTGTGGATGAAAAGCGGTGCTAAAACTCAACTGGGATCCCATAGCCTCCTGAAATCTCTCCGAAAAATGAGAGGTGAAGCGAGAGTCCCTATCAGAGGTAATACTCACTGGAACACCATGTAACTTCACTATCTCCCTGACATACAATTCGGCCAAGGCACTAACTGAATCTGTAGATCTCATGGCTAAGAAATGAGCAGACTTAGTTAATCTGTCGACTATCACCCAAATAGCATCATACCCCTTTCGGGTCCGTAGTAATCCCATAATAAAATCCATAGTTACATGCTCCCATTTCCACATAGGAATCGATAATGGTCGAAGCATACCCGCCGGCTTCTGATGCTCAATCTTAATCTGCTGGCATGTTAGACATCTAGCAACAAATTCAACGATGTCTTTCTTCATCTTAGGCCACCAATACTCTCCGGAGATTCTGGTACATCTTAGTACTACCCGGATGTAACGTGTATCTAGAGGTATGGGCCTCCGATAAAATCAAATCTCTAAGCTGTCGATCATCAGGAACACATATCCGACCTCTAAACCTCAGTATCCCGTCAGTGCCAATCTCAAAATCTGACATAACTCCCATCTGAATCTGACTGGCAATCCCAATACAATAATCATCCCTTCTCTGATCTTCCCTGATTCGGTCCATCAAATCTGGCTTTATACGAAAACTAGCCGTAAACCCATACTGGTCAGAGGAAACAACTGTCAGACTGAGATTAGAGAACTGCTCTATCAACTCATGCTTCCTGATCATCATGTACGATACCATGCCAACATGCTTACGGCTCAGTGCATCCACTACTACATTAGCTTTACCTGGGTGATACAAAATCTCACAATCATAATCCTTTAGTAGTTCCATCCACCGTCTTTGCCTCAAATTCAACTCTCGCTGGGAGAATATATATTTCAGACTCTTATGATCTGTATATATCTGAAATTTCTCCCCGTACAAGTAATGTCGCCATATCTTCAGTGCAAATACCACTGCGGCTAGCTCCAAGTCATGTGTCGGGTAATTCCTCTCATGATCCTTTAACTGTCAAGAACCATAGGCTATAACCCTACCATGCTGCATGAGCACACACCCTAAACCTTGAGCGGATGCATCGGTATACACCATAAATCCACCTGATCTGCTAGGAAGGGTTAATACGGGAGCATTAGTCAATCTCCTTTTAAGCTCACCAAAACTACGCTCACACGCATCATTCCACTCAAACTTTACATCCTTACGTATGAGTCGTGTCAATGGAGCAGCAAGTCTAGAAAATCCCTCCACAAACCTGCGATAATATCCGGCAAGACCTAAGAAACTCCGTATCTCGGTAACCGTGTTAGGCCTCTCCCACTGAACAATGGCCTCTATCTTGGACGGATCAACTGATACCCCGTCCCTCGACACTACATGCCCGAGAAATATTATATGGTCAAGCCAGAACTCGCATTTACTAAGCTTAGCATACAATTTCCGCTCTCTGAGGGTCTGTAGAACAATCTGCAAATGCTGCTCGTGCTCCTCTGGAGTCTTAGAATAAATCAGAATGTCATTTATAAATACTATGACAAACTTATCCAAAAATGGATGAAATACCTCGTTCATCAAACTCATAAAAGCTGCAGGGGCATTTGTCAACCCAAAAGGCATCACTAGGAACTCATAGTGGCCATAGCGAGTCTGAAAGGCTGTCTTATGCACATCCGACTCCTTAATCTTCAATTGATGATAGCCTGACCGTAGGTCTATCTTGGAAAACACCTGTGCACCCCTGAGCTGATCAAGCAGATCGTCAATCCGAGGTAGTGGATACTTATTCTTAATGGTAGCCCGATTCAACATCCGATAATCTATACACAACCGGAGACTACCATCCTTCTTCCGAACAAATAGTACTGGAGCTCCCCACGGTGACACACTGGGATGTATAAATCCCTTATCTAATAACTCTTGGAGCTGCTTCTTGAGCTCATCTAACTCTGTCAGTGCCATCTTATATAGGGGTCTAGAAATCGGCTCCGTACCGGGTACCAACTCGATCATAAACTCCGTCTCTCGATCCGGTGGTAACCCTGGTAATTCCTCTGGAAATACATCCGAGAAGTCCTTAACCACAGGAATCTCTTGGATCTTTGGATGCTTCTTTTCTATATCCTCCACATAAGCAATATATCCTTCATACACATTTATACACAACCACAATTTCAGTACACATATTATTTCATAAATATACATACTTTTTATTAATTTACAATAACTTTACAATGTACTTTTCGGGATGAGAGAAGGTAATAAACTTAGTATTACAATCCAAACTAACATGGTTTGCAGCTAACCAATCCATACCTAAAATGATATCAAAATCATATATATCCAACAAAATTAGGTTAGCTGTCACAACCTTCTCTCCTATAGTCAATTTACAATTCCTATATATAATATCCGTCCTCTGGAAATCATTAAAAGGAGTTTTCACTTGCAAAATATACTTTAACAACTCCGGCTCTATTAGGGTCCTGTTGGCATATGCAGGCGATAAAAATGAATGAGTAGAACCCGGGTCAATTAAGGCAATTACGGGGATATCAAAAAGATAAACCTTACCTTTAATCACATCGATAGAGGCGTCGGCAGTCTCCTGATCTAATGCGTACACCCGACCCTGAGTCACAACCTTCTTACCCTTCTCTGCGGTTGTTGCCCGCCAAGGCTGTGAGGGTGTTGCTTTCTCTGGCTCACTCTGAGCTGCCGGGGCCGCAATCTGAGGTGCTATAGGAGGTCTAGTAGAAGCAGTTGACTCTCTGAGCATCGGGCAATTCTTGATAAAGTGCCCCGTCTGTCCACATCTAAAACTTACCCCAGACATTAAAGGACAAGGGCGTGATCCATGCGACCTTCCACAATGTCTACATAAGGGCGCAACACTTTTCTGAGTAGTGGTGGGGCCACTAACAGGAGTAGAAACTGTTGGTCTATCAAATCTGCCCTCTGAAATCTGTATGCCCGTAGATCTAGTCTTCTTAGACTGCTCTCTACTTTGTCTATCCTCCATGAACCTCTTAGTCTTTCCTTTTGCTTTGCATTTACTCTTACTACTGAAATCGAGCTGGAACTGCTCATAATCTCTTTTACACAGCTAAGCCCGTTGAACTATCTCATCATAAGTCTGCATAACAAATGGGGCTAGCTTTATTCTGATGGATGACCTCAAACCAGCTCTAAACCTTGAAATCTTATATCGAGTATTCGTACTAGTTTGTGGATCAAAACGGCTCAATGTAGTAAATTTAGCCTCATACTCATCCACTGACATGCTACCCTGTACTAAACCCATGAATTCCTGCTGTAATTTTTCCTGAGCAGTGTCAGGGATATACTGCCTCCTAAAAGCTTCCACAAACATATCCCAGGACAGATCCTGATGCTGGGCAAATAATACTGTCTGAGTGGCCTTCCACCAATGTCTCGCATCATCTGCCAACTGGAACACTGCTAGGCCTACGTTTTCTGTCTCGGAACATCTCATAATCTGAAGTAATCTATCGATCTCAATCACCCACTGCTCTGCCACCAATGGATCCCTAGTACCTTTAATTCAGATTGTACAGTACTATAGGGAATGCATACTGTTTACTTTAAGCATCACTAGACATCCGACCAACCCTGCTCTGATACCATTAAATCTGTAACATCCCAAAGCTACTGTATGCCTTGACACTTACTCATAACTTACTCTTAATTACCGGTTGGCTGTCTGTGATGCTTATCAACTCCTATCACTTTAATAAGAATAATTAAATCATTTTCTTAAGATGTATATACATTCTCTTATATTTAAAGTAGTACTGTACAACTTTACTGAATACCAAAAAGAATACAACATACCTTCGATATCCAATCTCAGGAAGGTAAGTCTCTTAGTTCAAATCAGTTATCTGTGGAGTGGAAAAATAAGGAGTGAGTGACAGCGTGCTCAATAAGGAAGGTGTATGCTGCTTTACAAATATAAAAACTATACTCTCAAAAAACCATTTAATTATCCTAACGATCAAACTCATTAGGAAACAATGAATATAGTTTACATTAAACAGGATTCAACAGATCCTTTCATAAATCATTTAATTGAGACTAGGCAGTAATTTAAATCATGCAAAGAACACAAGTCATCCTCTTTTGGGGTGCACCCGTAGACCATCGCCCCTCACGGCTATCTCAACTAGATGTATGGCCATAATCTGTAGGAGGTCCTCGGGTCCACTTGCCAAGTAACCTCGAGACCGCTGAAGACTTGGCAGGTCCATCAACCCTGTGACGCCCTAGGGTGCACTCGTTGGTCTATTTGACCCGAGCCATCGCCCTAGATGGGTCACGCAAAGTATATGAATGATAATGCATGAACTCATGGCCTAATGTCTCAAAATCAAGTTATCTTATGTATCATTTCCATAAAATGATTTGATTTCCAAAAGGTCTTATACAACAATAAAACAGCCCGTAACTTCAACATTTTTCGTGTGAGAAGGTACGGGTTAGACTGACTCGCCCATGGCTAGTTCACCCATAGTGAGTTTGCCAATACTCAACTCGCCCATTGGGCAACTCACCCCAAAAAGTTTCATATTTCCATTTTTGAAATATTAAAATAATTCATTTTTCGTTTAAGAAATTACACTTTAAAACCGTTCGCCAGAGTCAGCTCGCCCTTCACGGCTCGCCCCTGACTAACTCGACAAGATGGCGAACTATTATTCGCCCGCCACTTAGCTTTTAAAAACAACACGTAAAGCTCGTTGATAACGGTTCGCCCGCCTTATATTTAAAACAAGGGTCACCTGCCCAAACACATTAAAAAGGGGTTCGCTCGACAATGGCTTACCCGAATTTCTCTTTAAAACAAGGGCATTCGCCCAGTTCTCATAAAAGAGAGCTCGCCATTTGGCTAGCCCGAGTTTCTGCCTAGAACAAAACTACTCGCCCGCTTTAACCAGTTCGCCCAACAAAACAACATATGGTGGCTTGTAGCTCGCCCAAGATCAAAACAGTTTATCAACCAATGCATGTCAGAAAATAAAACAATTTCTAATATTTTCTTAACATTTTTACTCCACAGGACATGCATTTACATCACATAATACTTCCTTACCTCGTCTGATGTAGCCTTGATTCTCGCCCGCCTTCCTCAATTCCCGTCTGCAAAAGCATTTATTTAAATTATGAATATTTCTTTTTCGAATATTTTCCAAAACAATTTATATTTTCCTAATAATAGTGGCACTTTGGCGAGACTCAGTTCGCCATTCGCCCAAAGAACTCGCCATTCAATATTAACTCATTTCTGGGGAGTTCGCCCAGCTTAGGAGCTCAACTCGCCATTCTCATCACTTCAGTTCGCCATTCGTGGCTTTTCATTCATAAATGGGCTCGCCCATGAATTGGATAACGTTTGGCGACCTCTTTATCTTTTACTCGCCCCATTGGCGATCATCAACATTTCACATGGGCGATCTCTATGGTCACCCTTCTCGCCGTTTGGCGAATATATGTCCTCGCCCATTAACTATCATTCTGGTTATCCCATAACTATTGGTGAACATGTTCTCGCCTAGTCATGTATTGCAGTGTACTCGCCTCACCCTTCGGGCGAATACTCCTTACTCGCCTATTGTTTTTCTTAATCATTCATGGTTATTTTTCCATTTAGTTTCTTATACATTCCACAATATTCAACTACAACCATACTATCTCCATGTTTATTTCATTGTAAAACATAGAAATCTTTCATTAAATATCAAGAGAATTATAAAACTATGAAACTCACCTTTACTAAGTTGCTCTTCCAACAATAGAATGATTTCTTGCCTTTCTTAGCTTTACTTCTCTTGTTCCTTAACTCTTCAACGGTGAGGAAAAGGTTTAACTGACAGAAAGATGAAACTCCATGGTAATGAAAGGAACGAAAGAAACGAAGTAAAATTTGTAGCAAACAGGATGGGCGAGTAACAATTCCTCAGGTATTCTTCTTATATAGCCCCTCAAATCCACTTAGAACTCGCCACCTATTCTTATCCTGTTTTATGTCATCATTGCACGTCTTTCATGCAATTAAAACCCAGAGAAATTGGTGACAAAAGGAACGGTGGTAAAGTCTCCCGTTGCAGTCCTTTTCTTCCTTCCTTTTTGACTAAATTTTTTCTTCTTCTCGCCAACTTCTCTGCCAGCCAACGTTGATTGGCTAACTCCTAGTCCACGCCACTATCAGCCAACGTTTATTGGCTTTCCTTTCATTCTTTTCTCCATTCGTCTGACAGCCATACTCCTCATTAAATGTTTTCACACTTTAAATAAAATTAAATCCCATTTATTCTTTATACATCATATATACATTATAACATAAAATGAAAAGTGGAAATTCACATTCCATGATTCTTTAATTTTTACTAAACAATTTATTTCCACCATCATTCATGTACGATTATAATATATATAGTATAATAAAATTCGGGTCTTACAAATGCATTATAACCTACTCCTTCTTTATCAAAGAATGCTCTTTGGATCTCTAGCATATGATTAAGTTTTTGTTGACCCATATAAAATCTAGAAAATGAATTTTGCAAATTAATGTTCTTTTTACTTAACTTTTCTATTTCTAGATTTGCATTCTCTAATTTCTTCTCAAATCTAACTTGACATTCATGAGCATCTCATTTTCCTTTTTCAATTTTGAGATTATTTTCTTATATTTTATATTCATGCATTCAAACTCATTTGCTAAATCGTCAAATGCATCTTGCAACTCATCAAATGTATATTCATTAGTATCAAATGAGTTGGATTTTACCTTCTCATCTTCAATGGCCATAAAACAAAGATTGACTACTTCCTTTTCTACATTTTCTTAATCGAAGCAGTCACTATCACTCCATGTAGCCATCATTGCCTTCTTCTTTGGTTTCTTCTCATTTTGTTTTCTATAAAAAGGACAATCAAATTTAATATAGGTTTTTTACATTCATAACAAATGATCGAATCCTTTTCTTTCCTACTTGTCTCTCATTTGCTAAAGTCTCTCCTAGGAGGTTTACTAGAGTTTCCACTAGCTCTCATCCTCATGAATTTGTTAAACCTCTTTGCAAACATAGCCATCTCTAAGTCATCATCATCACCACTTTCATCATGATCATCTTTGGATTCCTCACTTGTGGTGGATTTTAATGCAACTCCAACTTTCTTTGGAGGTTTTTGATTCCTGTTGAGTTTCATCTCATAGGTGAGTAGAGATCCCATGAGTTCATCTAGAGAGAGGGTATAGGGATCCTTAGATTCCTTTATAGCTGTTACTTTAGCTTCCCATGATTTAGGTAAGCTATTTAGAATCTTCTTCACCATTTCAACATTGGAGTATGTTTTTCCTAAGGACTTGAGACCATTTATGATATCAGTAAATCTAGTAAACATGTCACTAATTGATTCATCACTCTTCATTTTAAATAGCTCATAATCTTGAGTGAGCATGCCTACTTTAGTCTCTTTGACTTGTGTGGTTCCCTCATGAGTAATTGCTAGCTTATCCCAAATTTGTTTTGCATTTTCACATTATGAGACTCTACTATACTCATTAGGTCCTAATGAACAAAAAAGTATGTGCATTGCCTTAGCATTTAATTGTGCCATTCTAAAATCATTTGTGTCATATTCATCCTCTTTCTTTGGTACTTCCTCCCCATCAACTTTCTTAATATGAACTAGGAGACCTTTAACAATAATTCTCCATACTTCATAGTCATTAGCTTGAATGAATAACATCATCTTAGTCTTCCAATATGCATAGTTTTCACTATTGAAGAGTGGTGGCCTAACTGTAGAGTGTCCCTCTCCTACTAAGGGTATACTACACTATTTTGAGTCATCTAGATCATTTATGCTTGATGGAAATTACTCCAAATCAATTCTCGAGTCCAAGCTCTGATACCAATTGTTGGCTCTACTTAGAGAGGGGTGAATCAGTTTTACTACAAATTTTGATTAAGACCCCAATTAGCAAATAAAGCAATTTATGCAATAATAAAGCAAATGTAGTAAATAAAGATAAAAGGAAGAGAAGCAAACACAGAATTTATAGAGGTTCGACTAATCTCTTACTATGTCCTCTCTCCTTAATCCTCTTGTCAAGGGATTGATTCCTCTCTTCTTTGTGAATGAATACAAACCACGTCAAGGTGTGGTAAGACCTTTTACAATTCTTTTTGAAGGCTTGGGAATAACCTTCTCAACCTATCCCCTTGTAAAGCTACCTTCACTTTTACAAGATAACCTTACAAGGCTAGCACACTCCTTTGAATAGCAGAAATTAATGTAAGTGGGTGGTGTACAAGGTGGGATATCACAAATCAAATACAAAGGATGATTTTTCAGATTTGAATTCTTTCTTGAAGCTTAGAAAAATTACTGACTGCTTGTTCTTACTTTAATCTTCATAAATGCCTTTATTTATAGTCCACCAACTGCTTGGGACGGTTGTTGAAGTATTTAATGTAATTCTTCTCGTTGAAACCCTTAAAAACTAGCCATTGGACACTATTTTTGTGTTAAAGGATCGATCCTTAGCCATAGGGGATCGATCCCTAACTTCTGAAAGTCTTCCAACCTATTCTGCCAACTGGGGATCGATCCCTTCACTGTGGGGATCAATCCCTTGCCTATTTTTGCACCTAGTAAGTCTGCTGGCCACTTGGGAGCCTTTCTGCCATCTGGGGATCGATCCCTCAAGCTCTTCCTGCATTTGTTGTAAGCTATTTTGGGATAATGTGATGAGTTTTTGTGATTTCAAGTCATTTCAAAATATTCTTTCACTTTTATAAGCGTATTTCCTGACTTCCTCAATTGAAATCTTAGTTCAAAACTTTGTTAAATGATTTTCTAACATTGTGTCCACTTTAAGCAAATTTACAATAAAATGTGAGACATTTTTCATCACTTAAGTTTTTGTTATTTCAAAATACTTGTCAATTTAAAGCTAACACTCTCCATCATTTTGGCGAAATTTCTTAAAAATTATCCTCACCTCAAGAGTATCCAACTAGTACCATTTGACTTACTTAGAGAAGCTCCATCGTTAGATTAAATATTTCTAATTTTAATTTAATGTTTATTTACTTTATCTTTCTTTATTTAATTTTATTTATTTCTTTTATCATTTTATTTTAATTTAATTTTCACAAATTTTATTTATTATTTATTTATTTATTTTAATTTGAGAAAAGATTTTAAATTATCAATATCAAAACTTGTCTTAGTCTTCCATCATTCTGGCAAGACCTTGAGAAAAATTTTTAAAGAATTTCAAATATTAACAATTTGTGACTCTTTGAACTTTCATCATCGAAATAATCTATATTTACTTTTAATTTGTTGTTAACTCTTACATCATCATTATCATCGTCGTCGTCATCATTATTATTAAGAAAATTTTTTTATTAAAAATATAGATTATTAATATTTAAAATTATACTTAAATCTTCCATCATTCTAGCGAGATTGAAGAAAATTTTTTCACCTAGTAATTTTCAAATGTCAACCATTTGCAACTCTTCGAAACTACACCCTTGGATGGATTTCAGTTTATCATAATTTCATTTAATGATTTATGAAATTGTTAATATTAAAAAAACTATAAGTATAATCTTTAATGATAAAAATTTAATTAATTAATTTATATTTTTATTTAATAATCTCCCAGCTTAATTTTTAACCATGTAATTTATTAATAATAAAAATAAAAAATTAAATATTTAATTTAAAATATAAAATATAAAATTTGAATTTAATTTATTTTAACTTAATCTCAGCAGATCTAATTTACAAATCCTTGTTTTAATTAGTCACCTAATTTACAAATCCAGTTTTTAAAGCCAATTATCTAATAAAATGATTTTCTTATTAAATCATCTAATCTTTAATTTTAAATTTATCTTATTCTTATCTCAGAAAGCAAACTCATATATATAAAATAACCAAATAGATGAATAAATATATATACCTCCTACAGTAATCGGTCTCCTCTGTTTTCATTTTTCTTTCCGCTGTTCTGCGTTATTCTTCCCCTTATTATAACAATGGTGCAGCACACAGCATCCTCATGGAATAAAGCAACAGCACGCACAACGAAACGGCAGTGTACTGCTGTCTATTAGATAATTAGCTGCCTGTGTACTGCTGTCTATGTGTGCTTCTTCCTTGTTCTTTTTATAAATCTAAATACAGATCTTTTTCGAAAGTTTGGTACTTAAACGTTAAATTTTGATTTGATCTTAAATTTTTGATTTCAGTGAAAGATTTCTTCCCAAATATATCCCAAAAACTTAATGGCAAGATCTTATTTGATCTGGTCTTTGATCCTATTGTCAAAAATATTTTATGCAAAATTGATTTTATTTTAATCTTCAAATGTAATTTTAATTAAAATCCCAAAACTTCTCAAACAATTGTAACCAAAAAAAAAAAAAAAACTTCTCAAACAAGATTTTCCTTATTTCAATTTGATACAAGTTCTTTATTTTTTTTTATTTTTCTTCATTTCCTTTTTATGTACATTGTTAAAAAATAAAAATAAACTCAAAATCTAATGAGTCCAATAATATGAACCTAATTTACTAATCCAACCTTGAGCCCAATTAAACAAATTTATACTTTTGTTCTATTTGTGAAATTACATGCTTATTAAATTCTTTATGAACTTAACTCCTAAGATAGAACTACTTTTAGAACTACTTGAATTAGTGCATAGTTTTACATAGCATCATTTTGATAGGAAGAAAGAATTAGTACATGACTTTTATGATAATTATTGAAGTAATGCTATGATTTCATGATGCATGAAAAAGATGGTTATTAGATATATTTCGATCATATGAACTTGATTGTAAAGTTGATAAGACTATAAATAAGAAGCCAAATGTTTTTCCAAATAAAGATTTACACAAATATGGAATAATTACTGTCATACATATACACCATTGCAAGAATTAATTGCAACAAAGAGAATGTTTATTGCATTCATTTCAATATAAAATTGATGCTAATTCACCAAAGGATGTGAAATTCACATGATGTTGAATTAAACTAAATGGTGTATATGGAATAACCTAAATGATTATTGATTCCATGACAAAAATAAAAATGTGTAAATTAGTTAAGTTCTTGAATTAACTTACCAAGATTCGAAGCAAATGACATCATAATTTGATGAGATAATTTTGGCTTATATCTATAGTAAGTTCAACATGATGTCATCAAATGATTATATAAAGATGACATGTTAATTTTGATACGGGTCAAGAATAAAATTAAAAGTACTTGTGAGATTCACACTTCCTATTACTATTATATAAAGCTAGTGAAATAAGATATCTCATAACTATTCATGTACCTTGTGTTTCGTAGGTATAACGGAGATTTGGACTGTGGGCCCTCTTTGAGAATTTTACTACTCCGATGGAGATGAAACCCTGTAGTATTGATATTTGAAGCAAAATACTGAGATGGTAAAAATTCTTATCTTAAAATTACTCTATTTGTGTATGTTTTGAAAAACGTGCAACAATTTCAAAAATGATTGTTAAGTCCATAGGTTGCGAGAATTTTCGTAAATAACAATCAATCTAGATAGATTTAAAACTAACTAAAAACCATAGATAAATCCTTGTATAAAGTAGTCTCATGCCATGTTCACAAGTAGATTAAATCACACGCAAGCACTAAATTATACACGATTGACCCCGTAGGAGTATTTTGGTAATTTTGCCTTTTTAATCAGTCATGCCTCGTCAAAGGCCTATCCAATGATTAGATTATGTTAAATACATATATTTTATGAGTGAATGAAATATTTGAGAAGTTAAACTGACTATTTAAATAGAAATTAGAAAGAAATGGACGTGTTTGAAATTTTTAAATTTGTATAAGGGCATTTTTTGTCATTTAGCATTAAAATATTAATTTTTAAAGATTATTATAGTCTTCTTCTCCATCTTGCCTGGCCATAACCATCACCATAGCTTTGTCACTCTACAAAGCTTAGTGAAGAGAGAGAAAACCCTTGAAAACTATAGTAAAACACCTCAAAATCGAAAACTGTCTGTACCAAACTTGTCCAGCTCTTTGAGCTCCTCAACATAGTACTAAAATCCAACAAAGAAGAGGCCATTTTCTTGGTGTTTGGACTTCCACCAATTTCAGCCAACTAAGAAAGGTGAGAGAAAGCTTAGTTTTTCAGGTTTTAATGGCTTTATACTATATGTTTAAGACGTTTAGCCATGTATTCAAGCTTGAATTGGATTAAAACCCTTAGAAATCACTCCCTAGGGTTTTGGCCAAGCTTGCCCATGCATGAATGTGATTTTTTCGAATGCAAAAGTGGTGTAGAATCAGTGTAGAGAGTGTGTAGAACGCGTTTACAGCCTTAAATCGTTGAAACAGAGTATGTAACCATGTGTGGCCATTTCAGCGAAGAGAAGAGCATTAGGAATTCATGCTCAAATTTATGTAAATTGGGTCCTAGGAAATTGTATAAATTAATAGAATACGACTAGTGAAGTCAAAACAGAAAATGGAGGTGCTTTGACAATAGTTGCAATGTTAGCATCAATATGAAGTAGATCAGATTTGCAGCTACAATATGCAATGTAGTTAATTTCAAGGAGTTATAAACTAGTTATAACTAAAGTGTGATGAATTGACTATGTTTGTATGATGTTTTGCAGCTCAAAAGTGAGGTGCGAAACATTGGTGCTAACGAGCGATTTAACAGAATCCGAGTGGTAAAGGATATATGTAAGAAGCGTAGGCTACTATGTTGCATTAATACTAATTAAATTGTGGTAAAATATGATTGAATACTATGGAATGATTGAGATTGGGAAATTGTGTTGGTGATTATTAAGTTGTGTTTTAGTGCACGAAGGTATAGGATTAACCCTACCGTTATGTTGTCAAAATTTTGTAAATCAAACCATTAACCCTAGAATTACTAGGGGTAGATTATAATGTGATAGAAATAAAGCTGAAAGAGTGTATGAATAAGAGTTGCATATAGGTCACTAAGACAACCCAATTTGTAACTTAGTTTCCGAGGCTGTTTTAATGATTTTCTCTATTTTCAAGATTCCTACGAGTACTGATGTCATTCTTATTTGTAAATAAAATATTTTGAACACTCGATTCTAAAATGAGAATATTTGCGAAATATTTTTATTTTGACTGCTATTGTTATTGATTTTACCGATTTATGGACAAACTAAAGTTCTGTTTTATCAAGTGGATTTCAAAAGAATGTTTCTAATATTTTAATAATCTGTTTTGAGATTATTGGCCCTATAGTAACCTTCAGGCTTAGCATGCTCACCTAAGTGAGTGATCGTTTGTACTGTTACTATTTGACCTTAGTCACGTCTTTAGCACCCATAGTTGACATCTGACTAGTGTTCATTATGGACCGTTACTGACTATGGCCATACGTCTTATTATTACTCCCTTTTTAAGATTTTTATACTGCATGATACTATTAGATGTTGCCTAGTCTCCACTATACTGCTACTAAACTGTTTTACTATATGTTTATTGAATCTAATCGACTGATTTGATTTATTGATTGTTTACTAAATCTGATCAACTGTTTACTGATTGTCTTATTAAAATAGTTTCTAAACTGAATTTCATACTATTTACTAAGTAATTGTTAATTATCTTCTGAGTTGCTTATGAAATGATTGATCAAAAACAAAACCTCTTAATTGTTTATTTAATAAGTTATATCAAATTCCCTATAGTCAAATTGTGAAAGATTGAAAATTTTCCATACTAAATATGTAAATAAATGAAGAAATTAAATAAACTTAGTACGAGATGTATTCTGAAAAATTCTATTATTGAGTAACAAAACTGAAGATGTGAGTGTACTGCTATTTTACAATAAATGATTAATATAAATAATATGGATTTATATAAATAAGTTTGAGATATATATATTAATTCAATAAAGAAAATAAATTAAAATTTTGCACATTTGTGAAGTAAACTAATAAATTAAATAAATGCACTACAAAACCTAAGTGCATATATTGTAAGTGATTAAATAATTAAAAGAACAAATAAATAAATATATATATTCAACTAAATGAAGGATACAAGTATATTAAATTAAATGCGACATATACTTGAGTATATGAATCAAATCTATATGTATATAAATTTATATAAAATAAATAAAGTATATATATACATTAAGGATAATATATATATAGATATATATATATATATAAATTTCAAACAAAGGAAGATAAAACATATATATAATACTATTATGGATATAGATACTGGACATATATATATATATATATAACATATTTATATATATAATTGAAATGAGATATATATATATATATATATATATATATAATACAAAAGAAATATATATTTATAATAGAAGAAAATACAGAATATAAGATATATAAGAAAAAAAGAAACGGGTTTGGTGGGAGAAGCTCCCACCAAACATAGATTACTCTGCCAGTTTGGCAGAGCACACTGCCCCATCCACACCTCCTTTTGTCCACCAGATTCTTACCTCTCATCTCATTTCAACTAATCTCTCAACTACTCACCTCTCCACCACGTTTCACCCTCATCTTTCACTCAATTCCTCCATCCATTCCTCACCTCTGCTGCGTCTTCCTTGGCATTAAAAGAAAAAAAAAAAAAGAAAACGACAACCTGTGAGTGAGTGAGTGAAACGAGAGAAAGACAGAACAGTAGAGGTGGTGCAGCCGAGCGAGTGAAGAGAAAGAAAAGAAGCTGCAGCCATAAGGAACTAAAAGAGAGATCAGGACTAGGAGTAGAGAAACAAAAAGAGGAAACTGTTACAGTGAAAGAAAGTGATGGAAGTGGATTGAAGGAGGAGAAAGAGAGCACCGAGAGAGAAAGAAAAAAAAAACTACAACGAAAGAAGAAGGAAAATAGATCGGGACGAGGGAAGAACGAAGTGAAAAGAGAGAGAGCTGTTGCAGGATCTGGGGCTTTTTTTTTAGGACTCTAAGGCTGAGTTTAATGGCTTGAAAAGCCTAGTGACGCAAGGGAGATAGGAAAGCATTTTTGTGGCTGAAAATAAGGGCTGTATAAGGCTGATTTGGCTGGAAATTTGGGACTGGTTTTAGAACTGGTGTCGGGCTGTTTTTAAGTGCTGTTTTAAGCTGTGTTGATCGATGGTTGATGGCCCGAAAAAACAAAGAGAGTGAAGGAAGAGGAAATGCTGCAGTGTCATGAGGAAAGAAGGATCGAATCCAAGTTAAGAATGTGAACTGTGTAGGGCAAATTGTTGGCTATATTGGGAACAGTTCAAGGCTGGTTGGTGCGTGTGAAACAGGGATAGCGTGTGCAGTGTAACTGAAGATGTTTGAGGGCGTGGAAGGCAGCCATTCCTTGATGAGAAAATCGACTGAACAACGAAGCAAACAAAGGTGCATTTAGGCACTCACCAAGCCACCATGAGGGGTGCGTTTCCCTCAAAAACTAGAGGACCTCTCGGCACAACAGGGAACACAAGGGAGGCTTATTATAGCTTCGGTTCAAGAGATTTTCAATGGGGGACTGTTGAAGAAACCGCCGCTTGAATCATGGACAACAAACCAATAGAGGAGGCTCGCAGTTTTGAAGAATATTCAAGGTTAGAATATCGCTTTGAGTTGGAAGATATTTATATATATATATATATATATTTATATATGTAAAGAATGTAACGAGATGGTTGGGAATGAATTCAATGTTGGGAATGTGTTGTTTTGAGGTGAAAGAATGTCAATATAAATATATATATGTATATCTATATATATTAATATATGTAGATATACAAAAATACGTATCAAATTGGTATGACGGGAATGATTGAAACATAGTTGAATATATACACCGAAATCTTTATGAGGAAGAATAATATGGGCTTTAGTCCAAATAGTTGTGCTTTGATGCAAATATGTGTATTAAGTACATATAGATGTTTAAGCGTCATTGATACAATATTGAAGGATTAAATCTTGGTGTAGGAATTACTTGGAAATATTAAGGAGAATGAATGGTACAAAGATCGGCTAAGGAGATTCTTTGAAATGCAATGGCTAGCAAAGATTTTGTAAAAGGTAAGTGACATAATTCTTGGTTTAAGACTAATGAGTATATATACATATCTCTCGGTTTGAAGTTAATGTGTGCTTATATATAAGTACATATATATGCAATATATATATATATATAAATATATAGATGTGCACCTCATTTGCATGATAAAGATGAGTTGATGTCCATGGTGTAGAAGTGAACTAGATTAATTGCGGTTTTAAGATACCTGTCTTGTAGTATGAACTAAGTATGATATGAGTATATGATTGAGATGGTATTGAAATGTTTGTAGTGACTTTGACTGGAGTGGAAGAGTAGATTTTGATCAGGGACTCGAAGAAAATATTGACTAAAGGTGTAAGACCCGAATTTTATTATACTATATACCATATTTGTACATGATTGATAGTGGAAATAAATTCTTTTAGTGAAATTAAAGAATCATAAATGTGAATTTCAACTTTTCATTTTAAGTTATGATTTACAATATGATGTATATGAATTAGGATTGAATATTAGAAAGCATTCGGTTGAAAAGAATGCAAAAGGAATAAAATGAAGTTCATGTATAAAAAAAACCTTATTGGTTGAAAGGTGAAAGCATTAATGAAGTGTTGGACAAATGAAGAAATAAATGACATAAAACAAAGTCAATAATAGTGGCAGGAATTGGCGTGGAGAAGAGAAGAAAAGAAAAGAGAAAAGTCAAGGAAAGGGGCTATAGTGGACTTCTCGCCACTTTGCTTCTCTTGACACATTGGGCTAGGCAATAAATGGCAAGTGAAATTAGTCAAGAATAGATTTGCAGTAGGGACTTCACCACCGTTCCTTTTTGCTGCAGTTTTTTTTTGTATTAATGCATGAAAGACGTGAAATGATGAAAGAAAAAAACGGGATAAGAACAGCTAGTAGGTTCTAAGTGGATTGGAATGGTTATATAAGAAGGAATAACCGAAGAAAACCAACTTAGCCAACTCCATCTTCTTCAAAACCCTTCTCGCCATTCTGTTTTCACTACAAGCTCACAATTAGTTCTTCCATTTCTCTTATATATGAGCCATGAAACCTTATTTTTAGTTAGCCAAATCTTTGCTTCATCAATGAAGAGCTGAGAAATAAGCAAATTAAAGCTAAGTAAGGCAGAAAACACTCTGTGTAGGGAAGTGCAATTCGGTTGAGGTGAGCTTCCATATTCTTATGGTCGTCTTGATAAATTGATGGTATATTTCTATGTTTTATAACGAAAATAAACATAGATATAGCATTGTTTTAGTTGAATCTTGTTAGAATATATAAGAAACTAGAACAAAATAATCTGGAAAATAATTAAGAATGAGCAAAGAATTTGAGTACTCGCCCAAAGGATGAGGCGAGTTCAATGGAATGCATGAATCGACGATACAATATTCGCCAACATCCTATGGATAATCAGGAATATAGCTGGATGGGCGAGGACCAATGATCGCCCAAAAAGGCGAGAATGGTGAACTCACAAAGATAGAAAGGCGAGTAGGATTTGGGGCAAGCTCCCATGTTGGGCGAGCTCCAACGAATAAGCCAATATGAACGGCGAGAACGTTGGGCAAACTCCCATATTTAAGCCAATATATGATAGCGAGTTGAATTGTGGGTGAGCTCCCACGAATAAGCTTGGGCGAGCTCACCCGTGTACGCCAATTAACGTATGGCGAACTATTTTAGGCGAGCTAGTAGATTATTAAGTCTCGCCAAAGTGCTGCAAATATTCAAAAAAAGAATATTAATAGTTTTAAATAAAATGATTTGTTTTGCAGCCAGAAATTGAGAGTTGATAAAGGCGAGCGGGAAGCTAAACTTTAAAGAGACCAGGTAAGGGAGTTGTATATGAAGTAAAATGCATGTCCTGTGGAGTAAATATATTATGGAAATATTAGAAATTCTCTTGGTTTACGACATGCATTTATTTGTTAAGTTATTTTGATTTGGGCGAGCTAAAAGCCGACCCCTATGCTTTGATTGGGCGAACTAGTTAGGGCGGGCGAGCCAAACCTTTTATGTTGTTTTGGATGAATGCCTCTTTTTCAATCTTCTGGGTGAGCAACCCTGTTTTAATTGAAATCCGGGCGAGCCAATGGAAGGCAAACCCTTTTATAATGTTTTAGGGCTGGTGACCTTTTTTGTTGAGAAAATTATGAACGAGCCAAAGAAAAATAAATTATGTTTTTAATATACTGGGCGAGTTGACCTCAATGGGCATGTGACCGTGGAAGTGTCGCATTTGGGCGAACTGACCATGGCAATGCCAAAGAGGGTGAACTGGTCATGGGCGAGCCACTGTGGCGAGCCAGTTTAACTTGTTGTTTTTAAATGCAAAGGTTGGCGGGCGAACACTAGTTCGCTGCATAGCCTAGTGAACCATGGGCAAGCCGTGATGGGCGAGCAGACCATGGCGAACAGGTTTCTCTTTTCCAAATTTCCTCAACGGAAAATGAACTAATTTTATTATCTTTGAAAATAAAAAATATGAAACCTTTTTGGGGGCGAGTAGACTATTGGGCGAGTTGACCATGAGCAATGCCATATTGGGCGAGCCGTTTCTGGCGAGCCAGATTACTTGTTTTAAAAGACTCAAGTTGGCGGGCGAGTACTAGTTCACCCCAACGGGGGAACTGATTATGGGCTAGCCACTTGGGCGAGCTAACCCTGGCGAGCCAATTAAATCCCAGATTTTCCATACGTAAATTTGGTGAAAATGGGTTGTTTTTAATTAATATATTTGTAAACAGAAAATATGAAACCTTTTGGAAAGCAAATCATTTTGAGAAAATGATAGAAATTATGAAATAATTTCATAAAGGTTTTTCATGAGATATAAAGTGATTTTGAGACTTTAGGCCCTAAGTTCATGCATTACCATTCATATAATTGCGTGACCCAACTGGGGCGGTGGCTCAGGTCAATAGACCAACGAGTGCACTCCAGGGTATCACAAGGCTATGGACCCACCAAGTCATCAGCGGTCTCGAGGTCACATGGCAAGTGGACCCGAGGACCACCTATAGATTATGGTCATAGATCTAGATGATATAGCTATGAGGGGCGATGGCCTACAGGTGCACCCCAAAAGCAGACGACTTGTGTTCCTGAGGGAACAATGAGAGCATGACTTATTTGTTGCCTAGTCTCAACTTATTGATTTCTGTTTACTGAAAGGATCTGTTGAATCCTATTTAATGTTAACTATATCCATTGTTTTCCTAATGGGTTTGATTGTTTAGGGATATAGTTTTTATTTTATAAAGCAGCATACACCTTCCTTACTGAGCACGTTGTCGCTCACTCCTTATTTTTCACTCCACAGATTGTTGATTTTGAGACTAAGAGAATTACCTTCCCAAGATTTGATATCGAAGGTATGTTGTATTCTTTTATATATTCAGTAAAATGGTACAGTACTACTTTAAATAGAAGGGAATGTATAAACATTAGTAAGAAAACAATTTAATAATTCATAATTCTATATGATTTACGAGGAATAACATTACTAATTCTTGTTAAAGTGTTAAGAGTTGTCAAGCATCACAGACAGCCCAACCGGTAAGTAAGTGTTAAGTATAAGTAAGTATTATGTTATACTATGGATTGGGATGTTACAAAAGGTATAAGGTAAGTAGGTTAAGTAAAGTCTGTTAGCACTATCTCATAAGAATGGTTTAAATTTTATAAATTCGCTTATGCTTGGGCCGGATTGAAATTTGTGCATTCACGTATAACATGTTTTGAGTGTCATTACTTAATATTTATGTTTTAAGGACTTGCATTATCTTATAAATTAGCAAAGTCTTAGTTTGAATTGACATTTGAAATAAATCAAAAGTATATTTCAAATGGAAAACTGATTTAATAAGTGATTTGAAATTCATGGAAGCCATGTGCTACACGAGGAAATTGTTTTCGAACTATTTTTTCGTACAAGCATATCCTACGACCTTCGGGTCATTTCTAGCCTATCGAGCTTAGCTCTAAGCCTTATTACCCGTCTATTGAGTTTTGTGCTCTAGACTACTGTATTGTACTGTACCTATCGAGTCTAGTGCTGTAAGACCCGATTATACACTACTGTAGACCCTAATTTCATAAAATGGATAATGGAAATTAAGTAAATAATAAATATTGAATTCCACATAGGTAAAAAGCTCCTTAATTTAAGAAGTAAATGGAGCAATTTCGGTGAAATAATGTATGGGCGAGTAGATAGAGCAGCTCGCCAATGGGCGAGCAAGGGTGATCTCCCAATGTTACGTGATATCTGATTTCCCAAGTGATGATTATGGCGAGTTGATTGTTTGCCTTTTTGGTTTGGCAAATAGCTGAGTTCGCCAAGTTGATTTGAGTGGTGATCGCCCGAGTTTGGCGAGGACTCATGATCACCCATATAGATGTTGTGAGTTAAAAGATAGCAAGTGGGCGAGTATGATTAATAGCCTTAATGACCAATGAGTTCGCCAAGTGAGTTACTGGGATGATCGCCCAAATGGGCGAGGACATGTAATCGCCCATTTATATTGAATAAACTGGAATGGAATCAGCATGTGACCATTGCAGCCAAAATTGACTTTGTAAGTGATTCGGTTGGAGACAATTAATAGAGAGGAGGGAAAGTCAATAAAGGAATTTTCCTTATTGGTTGAGAAGTAAAACAAAGTCAATAGCAGAGAAAAAGGCATGTGGAAGGAGGACTTTCACGCCACTTGTGCTGCAGTTTTTCTTCATGCATTAAAGGAATGAAAGACGTGAAATGATGAAAGAAAACAGGATAAGGGACAGGTGGTAGATGTTGATTGGTAAAGCATGGCTATATATATATATATATATATATATATATATATGAAGATTGAATGGAAAACCGATTTCTTGTTGCTGCAAGTTCATGTTCGGTTCCTTCCATTTCTCTGCCATGTTTGATCTACTAAACTCCAACTTTAAGTTGGCTAAACACATAAACTTGCTTGCAAAACCATTCCTCCATCGTTGATGAGCTAAAGGAATAAGCAAAGTGAGGCTAACAGGAGACATGAAGTATTCTATTTTGTAAGTGCAGTTGATTAAGGTGAGTTTTCATATTATATGGTTATTTTGGTATTTGATGATATCGTTTGATGTTTTACAAAGTAATGAACATAGAAATAGCCTTGATAGAATATACCAGAAACTAGAGCAAGGTATCGTCTGGAAAATAATTGAGAATAAATAAGGGAAGTAGTGGAGATGGTGTAAAAGTGATGAGAGTGGCAATTATGGTGATCGCTCATATTGAATATTTGTGATCGCCAATGAGGCGAGTAGGCAATATGAACTAGCCAAGTCTAAGAGCGTGAGGTCGCCCAATTTAGTATAATTCATGGGCGAACTGATAAAGGACGGGCGAGCCCATCTCTGAGTTGAAAGCCGTATGGCGAACTTACATGCATAAGGCATTGGGCGAGTAGAAATGTGGGCGAACTCCCGCATTTAAGTCAATGTAAACCTGGCGAGTTGAATATTGGGCGAGCTCACAAATATATGGCGAGTACTGGCAGGCGAGCTCCCACGTGTAAGCCATTTGGTGAATGGAGAGCTCGGATTGGGCGAGCTAGTTAGAACTCTGTTGGGCGAGTAGTCATTCCATTTATCTTAATCTCGCCAAGTGCTAAGAAATGAAAATATTAATTGAATTTATAAATTATTTGCAGCCGGGAATTATGACCTCGGTGTATGCGATTTGCAAAGCGAGAAGGAAGCAAGGCTTCGTTGAACCAGGTAAGGGAGATGTGTGTGAAGTGAATGCATGTCCTGTGGAGTAAATTTCATAGAAATTATTGAGAAATTGTTTTGTTTTATGACATGCATTATTTTGATAATTATTTTGGATTTGGGCGAGCTAAAGGCCGACCCTTATATTATGATTGGGCAAACTGGTACAGGGTGGGCGAGACCTTGTATTTTTATGTTGGGCGAACTGGTATTGGCGGGCAAGCCAAGCCCTTTTATAATTTTTATAAACCCGTTTATAATTTTTAAGGGCGGGCGACACGTTTTGTTAAGAAAGCTATGGGCGAGCCGAAATGGGCGAGCCGGTGTTCTTGTTTTACATATAGAGGGTGGCGGGCAAACACTTGTTCACCCCATTTTCGAGTGACCATGGGCGAGCCATGCTGGGTGAGCTGACCATGGCGAACAGATTTCAATGATATTTTCTTAAGGAAAAATGAGCCATATATCTTTGAAAATAGAAAATATAAACCCTTTTGGGCAAATTGACTAATGGGCGAGCCACTAAGGGCGAGCCAGTTTTGCTTTCTGATTTTAAAAGCAAAGTTGGGCGGGCGAATACAAGTTCTCCGCGTTGCGCGAGCTGCCATGGGCGAGCCATGTTGGGCGAGCGTGCCATGGGCGAGCAGATTTTAAACGTTGAGATTTTGTAATGTTTTCAAGGTGTTTTGTAAACAGAAAGCCTAAACCTTTTTGAGAATTAAATCATTTGAGTAAATGATAATGTGGGTGAGATAATCTCTTAAAGGTTTTTCATGAGATATAAAAGTGATTTTCAGACTTTAGGCCCTGAGTTCATGCAGTATTATTCATGGAGTTGCGTGACTCGCCTGGGGCGGTGGCTCGGTCGATGGACCAACGAGTGCACCTCAGGGCGTCACAAGGCTGATGGACCCGCCAAGTCATCAGCGGTCTCGAGGTAACTTCGCAAGTGGATCCGAGGACCACCTATAGATTATGGCCATAGATATAAGATAGCCGTGAGGGGCGGTAGCCTACAGGTGCACCCCAAAAGCGTACTTGTGTTCCCGGGGGAACAATGATAGCATGATTTGTTTGTTGCCTAGTCTCAACTTGTGAATTTCTGTTTATTAAGAGGATTTATTGAATCCTATCTACTGTTTACTACATTTCAAAGTAAACTGTTTAACCAGTGGTTTGAATGGTGTATTGAGAGTGTTGCTTACTATATCCACTGTTTTCCTATGTGATATGATTTTAGGATAAACAAATATTTTGTGGTATATAGTCTTTATTTTTATAAAGCAGCATATGTCTCCTTTACTGAGCGTATGAATCGCTCACCCCTTTTATTTTAACTCCACAGATAAAAGACACGGAGTTAGAGAATTAGCTCAGATGAGTACAGCTACGTGTAAAGCGCTGAGGCATATTATATTAAACGTGACAAGTACATTCTCTTCTCTTTTACATTTCAGACATATGTATACAGTACTACTTTATTGAAAACAAGACAATAGGGGGTGTCAGATGTAAGGAATAATGAAAAGAAATTTCATATTCCGTATTTGATAAATAAATATCATTATTGTAGAATGTTATTGGCATCACAGACAGCCCAACCAGTAAAATTGTATAGAAATTCGTGAAAAATGTGGTAACGGGCTGTTACAGATTTAATGGTATCAAAACTTGGGTTGGTCTGATGTCTGTTGATGCCTTTTGCACTGAAAGTGTTGAGAAAAATTAACATCCCCTGTAGTACTGTATAGTCTGAATGTATAGAGGAGTCAAATGACTATGAATTGAGTTAAGTGTTGAAATATGGTGAAAATTGATAAATTAAGGGTTACAAATAGAGATAGAAATCCGGAAATTTTACATGAGATAGGTGATCTTATCATCATAATATTGGGTCTATTCGATAAGGTGCAGTGAGGAACTTGGTGAGGGCCCCACCAAGACTTCTCTGTCCATATCGAACTAAGATCCTGAAATGATGGTATTGAGATGAAAAAGGGTAATATTAGCATATAAGCCTTAAGATCGCGTGTTTGGATGTATATCGAAGAGAGAGAATTAAAGGGGAATTTATGAACATACCCCTATATTGAAATATTTTATCTAAGTCATGAATGACTAAATTGAATTAAAGTAGTAATTGATGGTGTAAAGGATGATCCCTACTGTGGACCCTACTGATATATGACTAAGTAAGGCGACCCGAAGTATATACTATGAGAGGTCGCAAGATAGTTGGTCCTGTTGTGGATTTTAGGGTATGAATTAAAGTAAAAATATGGATTATATTGATGAGAGATTATTGAATATTATGAAAAGTGATGTACTTATAGAGTGTGAACTAAAAGGTAAATTGTGTGATAAATGATTTAAAATCGATAATAATACTGGTTATATATACTCTTTATGTTATAGGAGAATAAATATTAATAGTGAATTGACAATTAAAGAAGTCAAGTGTTAGAGTCACTGTGGATGCGAAAGAAAAACCTTGAAGTAGGCGAGCTCGAGCACGGTTGGAAGGACCAAGCGTCGAGGTGATCGCCAAAGAGGATAATATGGATAAGTAGCGTTGTCACAGCAATCGTTGTCAATGGGCCTAAAGAGGGGTTGCCATGGCCGGTTGGGCTGGTCCGTTACGATATCCATAGAACTGAAATATTGTGAGATACTTGTAAAGTGACTTGAAAATTTATATATGTGTTTGGAGAATACATAGTGATTTGGTTGGATGTAAATAACGAGACATCCAAGATAATATGAGTTTGTGAATTTGAAATTATATGATGAGATGAAATTCTAAATAAACTTTGGAATAACGTGGATTCGAGAGATTGTTGACTCGATTCACAACATGGAATCTGTTTGTAAGCTCTTACTAGTGAATCAAAAGAGTTTGAAAAATTACTTAAGAGATTGATGAGTAGAGAACTAAACTGTTTTGATATAATTGGTGAAAACGAAAATTATATCGTTTTGAAAAACAACGGGATTTGTACTCTCTACAGTTGCTTCTAGGTTCTGGAACAAGTATGGTATTCTAAAATACCTATCATATTCTATCTGGATCCCTAGCCGACTGTAGTATCCTTCCGATATGTATGCCTAGAGCCAATTAGGAATATTGTTGAATAATGCCATAAACTTTAGGTATGGAAAACCTTACTGTTAAGTAAGTGAACATGAGTTCTAATTGAACTATATATATATATATATATATTAGAGACATGAGATCTCAACAGATTAACTGGACATTAAAATTATCTGAGTAAAAGATTTTACCACTTAAGTGAGATTAAAGTGTGGTGATTGGGGTATAAAATTTATGAGTTTTACCCGTATAGCATAATAAATTGTTGAAGAGTTTGTGGAATTTGCTACCTTATTGATGCAATATTTAATTGTGGGAAAAGTGAAAGTGAATGGGTATGTATGAATACAGTATTCGAAATGGTTATGAGATATAAACAGTAAAGTACTATATTAAGTGAGAAAAATGACAAGAGACAAGTCATATGATGACTAGGGAACACGAGTGATTAGGTAGTTCCCAAGTAAAAGAATAAATATGATTTCCTCTGATCATTATGTAGTTATGGCTGGAATTAATGACAAGCCAGAATTGGACAGATGAAATTGTTATACTCAGGGGAACCGATACAAGAAGTATTGACAATCCTAAAAGGGATATACATGAGTATATATATATAAATATATATATATATATAAATATATATATATATATATATCTTAGAAATGTGAAATTGTATAAGTAAAGTGGTGATAAAATCTGAATGATAATAAATTTAAATTTCAGAAATTGATGTGAGGAAATTATACTCTCAAGTATATTCTCCAAGTAATAACATTACATGTACTAGGAGAATAAGAGATAGAATGATCACTTGATATAAGAGAAGTGATCGAAGGGAAAATGATTACCTGAGACGTAATCGATGGTTAGCATTAAAGTCTGCAAAAGAAAAGTAGTCCTAGATTAATCATGAAACAATCACTGTGAGATGGTGGAGAATCCGAAAGAACCATGAGGTTATAGTAGTGAGTATGGATTGAGTAACCAAATTATTTCACTTCTTCATCATCAGGTTTCGGGATGTAATGAGTGCCTTAGTCGATATATATTGGTGAAACAGAGAGAACGTATGTGAAGTTCCAATGAGTGGGTACTTGTGATAGGGATCCCTGATTCGCCATATGCTTTGAGAGAATAGCAAAAGGCTTGGGATTCCCAATTTTCCTAGTAGCACTGCCTCTGATTGATATAGATATCCAAGCGCATTGTGTGGACGCTCCGAGATATATTGAGAGCGAGTGCGTTGTATTTGAGAGACTACTAGGACAATTACATACGAATGATTAAAATTATCTACATGATAGTCATCAAATTATTATCGACTTAGCACAGAATGAGATGATAAGTGATAAATAGTATAGATGAGTTACTAACTCCCAAGGATGATAAAAGACTTGAGGGAGTGTAGATTGGTTTTGAGAGAAAAAAGCCCGAGTTCTTCAGGATCCTTGAATAAAATCCGGGATGGCGACCCATGAGTGGGGCGATCGCCTAATAGCGGATAATAGGTGTGAGATATGGGCGAACTGTGTGGTCGCCGACTCACTTAAAAGAGAAGTCAGGGGCGCGGGAGAGCGCCAAAGAGAGGATGGTTGATGACCTGAAAAGACGGGCAGGACTTTTAAAGACAATATAGAGTGTAAAGAGATATTCGTGGTCTCATATTAGAGACGAGAATTAATAAAAGTGAAAAATGTGATAAGGAAGAAAGATACCTATGTTGGTGGTACTTCCTATAGTAAGTGAAAAATTTAAAAGAGTAAAATGCTATCTGGACAGTTGTGGATATATTGAATAAGTCTGCTTATTCCTTGATTATGAAATTTATTGAGCTAATTAATGCCTTGGCCAAGTTATATGTTAAGGAAATGGTGAGGTTTTACAGTATTCCAGGAAGCATTACATTTGATAGGGAGTCCCGCTTCGTATCTCAGTGTTGAGAGAGATTACAGAAAGCTATGGGATCCCGATTGAGTTTTGCACCGCAGTTTATCCGCAGACTGAGAGACAATCCGAGTGTATGATAGACGCTCGAGGATATGGTGTGAGCGTGTGCAGTTGATTTTATAGACTCCTGGGATAATCCTCTACCCTGGCAGAGTTTGCTTATGATAATGGCCAAAGAAGAGTATAGGCATAGCACTTGAAAAGGGGTTTATTTAGCAGACGATATAATCCACGATAGCATGAGAAAATGGGAGACCGAGAACTATTCTCGACTTGGTCGAACAGATTTCTTGAGATATACAAGAAATTGTGTATATAAGGTCTCACCATTTAGAGGCATAATGAGAGGAAAATTGAGTCCTCGAGGCATGAGATCTTTGGAGATCTTAGATCGTGTGAGAGATGTGCACTATCTCCCGGGTTGTCAAGAGTGCATAACGTATTCCATGTCTCAATGATGAGAAAGTACTATTCATATCCTTCTCATGTGATTCGATATGAATTACGTTGAGAAATCGGTGTGGATTTTGGATAGGAGGGATAAAGTATTGTGATAAAGTGTGGTGATCAAAGATTAATTCTTGATGGGATTCTCTGGCAATATGAGGCTACTTGAGAATTTGAAAGCCTCATGCATAATAAATATCCAGAGCTGTATCACTGATAAGTCAGGCTGAAATTTGGAGGACCAAATTTCTTAAGGTGGGGAGAAAATGTAAGATTCGATTCTACACTACTGTAGACCCTAATTTCATAAAATGGATAATGAAAATTAAGTAAATAATAAGTATTGAATTCCACATGGGTAAAAAGCTCCTTAATTTAAGAAGTAAATGGAGCAATTTCGGTAAATAATGTATGGGCGAGTAGATAGAGCAGCTCGCCAATGGGCGAGCAAGGGTGATCGCCCAATGTTACGTGATATCTGATTTCCCAAGTGATGATTATGGCGAGTTGATTGTTTGCCTTTTTGGTTTGGCAAATAGCTGAGTTCGCCAAGTTGATTTGAGTGGTGATCGCCCGAGTTTGGCGAGGACTCATGATCGCCCATATAGATGTTGTGAGATAAAAAGATAGCAAGTGGGCGAGTATGATTAATGGCCTTAATGGCCAATGAGTTCACCAAGTGAGTTGCTAGGATGATCGCCCAACTGGGCGAGGACATGTAATCGCCCATTTATATTGAATAAACTGGAATGGAATCAGCATGTGACCATTGCAGCCAAAATTGACTTTGTAAGTGATTTGGTTGGAGACAATTAATAGAGAGAAGGTAAAGTCAATAAATGAATTTTCCTTATTGGTTGAGGAGTAAAACAAAGTCAATAGCAGAGAAAAAGGCTTGTGGAAGGAGGACTTTCATGCCACTTGTGCTGCAGTTTTTCTTCATGCATTAAAGGAATGAAAGACGTGAAATGATGAAAGAAAACAGGATAAGGGACAGGTGGTAGATGTTGATTGGTAAAGCATGGCTAAATATATATGAAGATTGAATGGAAAACCGATTTCTTGTTGCTGCAAGTTCATGTTCGGTTCCTTCCATTTCTCTGCCATGTTTGATCTACTAAACTCCAACCTTAAGTTGGCTAAACACATAAACCTGCTTGCAAAACCACTCCTCCATCGTTGATGAGCTAAAGGAATAAGCAAAGTGAGGCTAACAGGAGACAGGAAGTATTCTATTTTGGAAGTGCAGTTGATTAAGGTGAGTTTTCATATTATATGGTTATTTTGGTATTTGATGATATCGTTTGATGTTTTACAAAGTAATGAACATAGAAATAGCCTTGATAGAATATACCAAAAACTAGAACAAGGTATAATCTGGAAAATAATTGAGAATAAATAAGGGAAGTAGTAGAGATGGTGTAAAAGTGATGAGAGTGGCAATTATGGTTATCGCTCATAATGAATATTTGTGATCGCCAATGAGGCGAGTAGGCAATATGAACTTGCCAAGTCTAAGAGCGCGAGGTCGCCCAATTTAGTATAATTCATGGGCGAACTGATAAAGGACGGGCGAGCCCATCTCTGAGTTGAAAGCCGTATGGCGAACTCACATGCATAAGGCATTGGGCGAGTAGAAATGTGGGCAAACTCCCGCATTTAAGTCAATGTAATCCTGGCGAGCTGAATATTGGGCGAGCTCACAAATATATGGCGAGTACTGGCGGGCGAGCTCCCACGTGTAAGCCATTTGGTGAATGGAGAGCTCGGATTGGGCGAGCTAGTTAGAACTCTGTTGGGCGAGTAGTCATTCCATTTATCTTAATCTCCCCAAGTGCTAAGAAATGAAAATATTAATTGAATTTATAAATTATTTGCAGCCGGAAATTATGACCTCGATGTATGCGATTTGGAAAGCGAGAAGGAAGCAAGGCTTCGTTGAACCAGGTAAGGGAGATGTGTGTGAAGTGAATGCATGTCCTGTGGAGTAAATTTCATAGAAATTATTGAGAAATTGTTTTGTTTTATGACATGCATTATTTTGATAATTATTTTGGATTTGGGCGAGCTAAAGGCCGACCCTTATATTATGATTGGGCAAACTGGTACAGGGCGGGCGAGACCTTGTATTTTTATGTTGGGCGAACTGGTATTGGCGGGCGAGCCAAGCCCTTTTATAATTTTTATAAACCCGTTTATAATTTTTAAGGGCGGGCGACACATTTTGTTAAGAAAGCTATGGGCGAGCCAAAATGGGCGAGCCAGTATTCTTGTTTTACATATAAAGGGTGGTGGGCGAACACTTGTTCACCCCATTTTTGAGTGACTATGGGCGAGCCATGCTAGGCGAGCTGACCATGGCGAACAGATTTCAATGGTATTTTCTTAAGGAAAAATGTTTTGATATATCTTTGAAAATAGAAAATATAAACCCTTTTGGGCGAATTGACTAATGGGCGAGCCACTAAGGGCGAGCCAGTTTTGCTTTCTGATTTTAAAAGCAAAGTTGGGCGGACGAATACAAGTTCTCCGCGTTGCGCGAGCTGCCATGGGCGAGCCATGTTGGGCGAGCGTGCCATGGGCGAGCAAATTTTAAACGTTGAGATTTTGTAATGTTTTCAAGGTGTTTTGTAAACAGAAAGCCTAAACCTTTTTGAGAATTAAACCATTTGAGTAAATGATAATGTGGGTGAGATAATCCCTTAAAGGTTTTTCATGAGATATAAAAGTGATTTTGAGACTTTAGGCCTTGAGTTCATGTAGTATTATTCATGGAGTTGCATGACCCGCCTGGGGCGGTGGCTCGGTCGATGGACCAACGAGTGAACCTCAGGGCGTCACAGGGCTGATGGACCCGCCAAGTCATCAACGGTCTCGAGGTCACTTGTCAAGTGGACCCGAGGACCACCTATAGATTATGGCCATAGATCTGAGATAGCCGTGAGGGGCGGTGGCCTACGGGTGCACCCCAAAAGCGGACTTGTGTTCCTGGGGGAATAATGATAGCATGATTTGTTTGTTGCCTAGTCTCAACTTGTGGATTTCTGTTTATTGAGAGGATTTATTGAATCCTATCTACTGTTTACTACATTTCAAAGTAAACTGTTTAACCAGTGGTTTGAATGGTGTATTGAGAGTGTTGCTTACTATATCCACTGTTTTCCTATGTGATATGATTTTAGGATAAACAAATATTTTGTGGTATATAGTCTTTATTTTTATAAAGCAGCATATATCTCCTTTACTGAGCGTATGAATCGCTCACCCCTTTTGTTTTAACTCCACAGATAAAAGACACGGAGTTAGAGAATTAGCTCAGATGAGTACAGCTACGTGTAAAGCGCTGAGGCATATTATGTTAAACGTGACAGGTACAGTCTCTTCTCTTTTACATTTCAGACATATATATACAATACTACTTTATTGAAAACAAGACAATAGGGGGTGTCAGATGTAAGGAAAAATGAAAAGAAATTTCATATTCCGTATTTGATAAATAAATATCATTATTGTAGAATGTTATTGGCATCGCAGACAGCCCAACTGGTAAAATTGTATAGAAATTCATGAAAAATGTGGTAACGGGCTGTTACAAGTGCTCTAGGTAAATTGTTAGGCTTGTCTAGAAAACCAGCAGACAAGTTCTAGCTCTCGACCGATCAACGAGACTGGAGTATTGTTCTATGGCTATAGATTTCGTGTTGCTTGCACCACCATTCCATCACTATCTAGGATAGACATTGTTATCGTTATCGTATCAGTGATTGAGGATTATTGCCTAACTCTACACACCACTGTTTTATTATTGATATCAAATTCAGGGAATTGAGGCTTACACCTAAAGTGAAAAGTGATCGATTTGAAATTGTTTTCAATAAATTGAGGCCTACTCCTAAAGTGAAAAGTGATTGATTTGAAATCTTTTTAAGTAATTTAAGGCTTACGCCTAAAGTGATAAGTGATCGTTTTTGAAATTATTTTTAGTGAATCAAAGCTATACGCCTAATGTTTATTGATTATCGTTTTGTAAACTAATTAATTTATAAAAATGCTTAGTTATTGATTTTAAATGAATGCATAGCAATCGATTTATCAAAGTTCATAGTCACTGATTTAAAATAAATGCATAGCAATTGATTTATAAATATGCATAATCATTGATTTTAAACGAAGTGTTTAGTAATTGATTTATCGAAGTGCATAATGTGTTGGCTTTATCGAAGTGTATATTGATCGTTTTATCGAAGTGCATAGTAATTTACATAGTGATTGATTTATCGAAATGTATAGTGTTTTAAATTTAACTGAAATGCATAGTGAATCGATTTAATCAAAATGGTAAATTTGATTTTAATAAAGTGCGTAATAGAGTGTTTTGAATTGAAGTGCATGTTGAAAATGTTTTAATTGAAGATTGTGATTGAATACCATGCATACATGTCACTTCAACGTTATTTTTCTACACTTGCATGTAGATCAACATGAGTCTAACATGCATTTACTTAAACTATTTACTGAGCCATGGTTTGCTCACCCCCTTTTAACATCATCATAGATCACACAACCTAAAGTCCACGCCTAGAGTTTCTATGTGGGCCTTGGGAACTATACCTAGTAGGGGTACTTGCTTAAGTCCTTCAAGTGCTGCTTTTGTTACTTTTAAGATATATGAAATTTTATACATCATGTTGGTTATCATGTATAGACATTATGCAATGCACAATACATGTTTATTAGAAATATTTTGGGATGTAACTTAGGATCGCACTAGATTATTATAGACTAGAATGATTATTAAATACAACCGATATGTGCTTGTGGTATGATAACTATAAACTTTATGGAATGTGAAAATGCTAATTGATGATTCTAGGATTGTGTGTGGTGTATAATAATGTAAACTGTGGATTGTAGAATTGAGATATGATATTGGAAAATATATATTTTTTAGGTTAATTAACTGGAGAAAATTGATCATATATAAGGGGAGGTTTTTGATTTTTTTTCCTAAGTTGATCTCAAATTAATAAATTGAGGAAGTAAGTTGATTTGCTTTAGGAGTTAATAACCTAAATAGTAACGATAAGTCAAATCAAATTGAGAATGGTGAAAATTATTTAGCGGTAACACTAACGCCGAATACAAATCATAAATCGAAAAGAAAAAAAAATTGGTTCATAAAATTGGTAAATAGTATAAGTGTGATTGTTAAATGTACATCGTGGTCTTCGAGTCGTGACTGTCCAAATGGTATGATGTCTGTAGAACCCAAATACTTAAGGGGATCCCGAGTTCGAACTGAAACGAGCTCAAGGTGATAAATGTCCTATAAGGTACTTCAAGCACCTTGAGACAAAGCCGTAAGGTGGGCGACCGCCGAAGCGGATAATACGCAAGTGAGTGCAGGCAATCGCCAACCTCATGTTGTCAAGGCAAACCTGGGGCGAGGGCACCTAAAGGATGCTCACCGACAGTTTTCCTTGACAACGTGAGGTTGGCGATCGCCCACACTCACTTACGTAATGTCCGCTTCGGCAGTTGCCCACCTCACGGCATTGTCTCAAGGTGCCTAAAGTACCTTACAAGACATTTATCACGTTGAGCGCGTTTCAGTTCAAACCCAGGATCCCCTCAAGTATATGGGTTCTACAAATATCTGCTATGATGTCTGTAGAACCTAGATACTTGAGGGGATCCTGGGTTCGAACTGAAACGCGCTCAAGGTGATAAATGTCTTGTAAGGTACTTCAGGCAACTTGAGACAAAGCCGTGAGGTGGGCGTCCACCGAAGCAGACAATACGTAAGTAAGTGTGGGCGATCGCCAACCTCACGTTGTCAAGGCAAACCTGGGGTGAGAGCTCCCAGGAGATGCTCGTCGACGGCAGATAAATGGGTGGGGCCTTAACACAAATTTAGGGACTGGGACAAGTAAGGTACTTCAAAGTATCCTTCTGTTTTCAATCTGGTTACCTAATCGATTATACTATCCTTCCAATAAAATGCCTAAACTTTGTTCTAATAGTAAAACTGAAGTATAGAAACATGTTTTATGATACATGCATGTAGCTATGCATAATATCAACTCTTTTATATATATAAATATTTCTTACTGGGCGTAAGCTCACCCCTTTACTTTCCTACCAGATTATCCGCAGTAGTTTTCTTTTCCGTTCGGAGGTTGCTTCTATCGATATCCCTCAGGTGGTTATCTCGAAACCATAAAGGTATATGATTTTTCTTTTTATTTATTCAGACTATGTATGTACAGTAATACTATGTATGTAATATGTACAGGGGATATAAACTATTCTGTAGCATACTAAATGTAATTATTAAGTATTAACCAATGAAAATTAGATGTAAAGATGTAACACTCAATCATTCATGTATATAAATAAAAATATATATATATATATATATTGAAATGAATGTTTTGGGTTCTAGGTTTTTTATCAATAATGAAATCTGAGTGTGGACACTACAAATAGCCCACCAATTATAAAAGTTTATACCGAGTGTAATAATCAGATTGTGACAATACCAAAGGGTCTTTGTTTAGCAATTTTGCTATAAAAGACATAAGTGTTGCATATGTGATTTTAGTGAAAAGAAATTTGAGAATGACAAGTTAATTTTCTCTTTTCACTATATTAGAAAGATTCTAAAAGAATTTACTATTTTAGTTGTGCAATAGATGCAACTGTATATAAGATATGCTAGTTGCATAATGAAAAATGCAAAAGTAATTAAGTACTATATATATGATATGACATAGAGTGATGTTATAACTTTTGTGATTAGCAAAGGTTTTTTAGATATAATTGCATTGGAGTGTCTTAACATATTTAAGATAATATAATATGATTTTGAATATTGTAATCCTTCAATAATAGAAGGATAGGTCAATGCAATTTTGATCATCAACATGGCATAATTGGTGAGGGAAAATTATGGCTTAAGGGAGAAAATATATATATAGCAACTAGAAGGTTTTGTACTTCCAAAAAAAGAAATATATACAAATTTGGTTAAGTCACTATATGACCTAAAATAGGCTCCCAAGCATGGTATAAGATATTTGATGCACAAACTTTGATATATGATTTTAAGCACATTGGTGCAAACAAGTGCATTTACTCAAAGTCTATCAATAATTATGGAGTGATAGTATGTCTCTGTGTTGATCACATGTTGGTTTTTGGTACTAACATGTTTGGTGTAAATGAGGCCAAAAGGTATCACCAATCTTTAAAATAAAAAATTTAAATGAAGTAGATACCATTTTGGAAAGTAAAATAAAGAGACATGATATGTTGGATAAATTCCAACACCTTAATATAAATGAAATCGTCACTCCATATGATCCAAGTATAAAATTAATAAAAATTTTTGGTAGGTTTTTACTAAATTGTAGCATGAAAATGCAATTGGGACTCTAATGTATGCAATGCATTACAGTAGGCCAGATATAACTTTTGCTGTATATAAATTGCAAGATATACGAGTAAATCTAGTAATGAATACTAGAAGGCCATTATAAGAGTTTTTGGCTATTTAAAGAAAATAAAGGAACTTGCTTTTGTTTTACTTACATTATAAAATCGTTTTAGAAGGCTATACAAATGCAAGTTAGATTTTATTATTAGAGGAGGTGCAATAAGTTAGTCTCAAAGAAACAAACTTGCATCTCATATCCACCATGGAATCTGAGTTTATTGCTTTGGCAACAACAAGCAAAAAGGCAGAATGGGTGAGAAATATGTCATTTGATATAAAGTTGTGGCCACAACTTATGCTAGCCATCTCCATGGATTGTGGTAGTGAGGCTATAATGTCTAGAACATACAATAGTATTCATAATGGAAAATTTAGACATATTAGCCTTATACATGAAAATATTTGAGAGTTAATTGCTAGTGGGTTATAACCATAATTTATGTAAAGTCTGCAGACAATCTAACTGATTTTCTCATCAAAACATTTTCAAGAGATGTGTTGAAGAGAATGTAAATAGGAATGGGATCTAAATCCATTAATTAGGCATTAGTAATGGGAACCCAACTTTAGTTTAGTAACCTCTAAACTTAAAATTTAATGGATAATAACAAGTTACTGCATATGTCTGTTTAGCACTTGATTCCAATTCCTAAATTGTTTAGTCAAGTGCTATCTATTGCGTAAGTTGGAGGATGAGTTTTACTCTTAATGGAGTTGAAACAAAACGTCCATAGCAACAGGGACATCAAAGAACTCCACCTAATGGTCATAAAAGTGGTCTCAGTAGATTTTCTTGTTAAATGATCACTACCAAGATGAGCACATAGCCATAATAGTGCTACAAAGGTTGTAAACCTCTTGAAATAGGTAGACAAGTATTATGTGTGTCATATTATTAAATCTAACACTAGGAATTATGGTTCAATCTGCAGACACCATTAATTTTGTTAGATATTAATGTATGAACATTAATGAAAGGTCCAAATCGAGAGATACCTTATTTAAGCATATTACTTATTGTGTGAAATAATGAATTAAGCAAACATTTCAAACTAATGGGGGATTGTTATGTAGTTTGAAATGTGAAGTTTGAAAATTAAGTTTAAGTTGCCAAAAGTTATGTGTGATAAATTTTGAATAGACATAATTTGTTCAAAAGTTATGTCTAATGGACATAACTAGTTCCAATAAACAAAATTAGTCTAAAAGTGATATCTAAGAGACATAACTTATTCGAAGAAGTATATTTTAGGCAAAACTTATGTCTAAAGACTTAACTTATTTCAATAGGTGTCTTTTGGACAAGACATGTCTATTCAAATTGTTTATTGGTCATTATAAATATCCATACTTTGTGCTTAATTCTCATGATTCTGAAATTTCATACCCGTTTTGAGAGAGTTTGTGAGATTTTGTTGTATCTTGAGAAATTTTTGAATTCGTAAGAATAATTACTAAAATTTGCTTGCTTATTATCATGAATGAGGTAGTTCATTCTAAACAATAAATTGATTTTTTTTGTTCATATGAGGTATAAAATGAGAGTGAGGAATCGAACCTTAGACATAAACCCTTTTAAAGAAGGGTAACAACCACTAGACCAAACTTTGGTTATTCTAAAGAGTAAATTGATTGTTATTCTTTCCGTCATCTTTTATCACAAATTATTTACATGAGGACAAATTATTATTTTTTAAAAATTATCAAATAAATACTTTCATTCAACTCATACATTTTTGTTATCTCATTATTCTCAATTCTCAAGATCATGTTATTGAGTTCGATTATTTTAATCGTTAATGCCACTCACAAAGGCATAAAATCAAAATACTAAAGCGAGATTGTGGAGTTAGAAATAAAGCAAGATTGTTAGTTTGCGGTTAAAATATTGTTACACAGAAAATGATGGGAAAAAGTGATTTTCGGCCTCGAACTCTCTTGGGTGCTTTCTAACCTGAAAACAATGATAAAATAGTGTTTTTATGGGTAAGATTTGCATTAATAACTGAGCTAGCAAGCATAAGTAGAAGCTTTAGCACATGCACATCGAAATTATAATAAAAATATTGGATTGGATAATATTACGTGTATTTTACATGTGCACATGTACCCACATGTTTTATATGGTTTACTTACTTTTTAATTATTAAATTACATGTATAGTTAAAGAATACGATCATAATAAATATTTTTTAATATACATCAAGAAGAGTCAATAAACAAACCAACAATGGACAAATCTGACATATATAATTCATGCATGCCCTTTTCAAAAGAAAGTTTGAAGAAGTTGTTTAGCTTTCCTAGAAGCCTAGCTGCATTTTGGCTAGCTTCACTGGATAAAAGAATTAAATTGCCAAGTTTAGCAACTAAAGTTTCGAGTAATACAACTAAAGGAATAATATACTACCATTGGAAAGAAAAGCTTGCATTAATATATATATATATATATATATATATATATATATATATATATATATATAAATATAATGTAATATAAAAAAAGCGAAAAAATGGCTAATGCTATATGCTTTGTAATATAGAAGCGTACTAACGTGTTCAAACTTGAAATCTAAGCTTGGATTCTAAACTCTGCGAGTCTAACTCTCCTCCGCCAAAGGAGTCGGCCAAGAAAGGTTTAAAAAACTAATACAAGTCAAGAATAAAGTAGTACTAAATTAAAGGGAGAAAACGCATCTCTAGAAGACTAAATCCAAAAGTCACATGCAAATCATTATACAATTGCTGTAGTTTGCTGTTCACTGAATCCGATGGCATATTTTTCAGACATTGCAGTTCACTTGTCGACCAAAGCTTGACTCAATCGGATTCTTAAATATTGTGTTCTTCATTTCCTCTGATTGTCTTCTGCTTCCCGAGAAATTACAGTCCAAGAAGCACATAATACAGTATAGTAATGGGCAGAGCAATCAGCATGCCGAAAATAACCCTGGAAATAAAAATTTTCATACCAACCCAACATTAGTTTCATCATTATGTCATCATAAAAGTTAGAAGTAGAACTAGAGTTTTAACTAGCAAAAAATAAATGTATACGTAATTTCCCGAGGTAAGTTGACAATCAATATCAAGAAACTAAAATATTGCTGGTCACAACCATATCTTTAGATACTCCCAATAAAAGAAAAAAGAATATGTTTTGAGTTGTTTATGGAGCCTAGATCCGTTTCACAAAAGAATTAAAATCATGACGGCAATTAATCGTGGCAGAGCTTTTAATTGGGTTCTTTTAACAATTAAGGATTTAATTAAACAAAAACTTACGCAGTGCTTAGTATGTCTGGATGAACGTTATACTCCTTGGCAAAGACAAATGGAACTATTCCTTGGGGAAGAGCAGCCTGTTCATGACCAGAAAAGTCAAATGAATGAATATCTACCATGTCTTATCAGTGGTTCTAAGGAAGCCGAAGGCAACAATCTCCATGCCAGAATAAGTTCATTTTAGAAAATCAAATTAAAAATTGATAATAAAAATGGATGAGAAGAAGTTGGCATGCGTACTTGAACAATTGCTACATGCAAAAGAACGCCACGAAGTCCGATAGCAATGGAGGTTGCAGCAATAACAGCGGGGCCTGTCAAAAACCTGACAGCCATGGAAAATGTTGCTACAGATTTTCCACAAGCTATGATCTTGGGTTGTAAAGCCATGAATAAGCCTGTTAAATACCAAAGCAAGAATTTGTTGCTCTATTATCAGTAAGAAGTAGTGATGTAAGTTACAACATATAAAGTATTGATCGAGTATTCAATCATAACATAAGGGTATATATACCTAGGCTAAACATTGCCATTCCCAAACCAGCATCGGACAATATTGCTATCGACCCGCTTACAATTTTTGGCATTTGAATGTTCCACCTGCACATCATACCAAATCAAAATTTGAAATAAGTAAAAATTGCTGTTTGCAATAGCTTTATCGGTGTTTTTTTTTTTAAATACAAATATTTTTATCTATTTTACTATATGAAATTAACTTTATTCAGATTACAAGTAAAAAACGATAAAGTTCTTCCAATATTGATGATTTTAATATTCAAATTATGTTCAAATACTTGAAAAAAGCATAAAAGATGGTTAAATTTAAGGTAACTGAGTACTGGCGTTTAGGATATACACCTGAACGATATGAGTGACCAAGTCAGTCCCAAAAGACTTGAATATGTGTTAGGGTTTCTTATGAGCTTCCTCCAAACCATGATAAGAATAAGCCTTGTCATCACACTTGCTGGAGGCATCTGCTGTTTCTTTGTTTCCTCGCCTTCTTCCAGGCTTGCCTTTTTCTGACAACTGAAGGGAGATCCACTTGTCGGAAACTTTGATCCCTCCTCAATTTCAACATCCTTCGCTCCACCCATTTTACGAGCAATTAACTCATGCATTGCTGTTCATACATTCAACGGAAATTTTCCAAGAAGGATAGTTGTCAGATGGATAGATGAGCCAATATTGATTATATAACTTGAGTTCACATGGTAAAATAGAAGTTTAAAAGGCAAATCACCTCTTGAGGCAGCGTTTTCTTGTTGAAGAGCGCCTTTAGAAGAGTCAAGGGGCCCAAAGTCAGTGGAAGCAGCTTTATTGACTGCATGCCTTAGATTCCCTTCAGATACAGGAGAAGCACTTGAGCTCCAAACAAACATGTGAAGCTCCTTGTTAGGCATTGCACCGACGCCGCTACTTTCCTTCTTCTTTGAGCCACCGCTGGTGGACCCTGAAAACATCGGATTGGGAGGTGGATAAGAAGAAACTAGACCTCCGTTAAACAACTCGCCGCTCATGCTTCTTCCTCCCCTTCTCTTGGCAATCTTCAACATCTCCTCATCGAAGTTTGAAGTTCTTGGTGTCGCTCCTTTAGAAGACTGCACCGAGTAAAAATCTCCGACAGCCCCCTGGAAGCTATTTGTGTATCCATGCTTTGGACTTGGAGCCTTGCTTGCGAACATGGCATAGAAATCAGTTTGATTAAAGCTTGAAGCCCTAGGTGTCGGTTCTCTGGATGACTGAACGGAGTAGATTTCAACACCAGTGAGGTTCGATGCTCTTGGTGTCATTGACGTTAGTGAATTCAATCCATGAGATTTGTTAAATGACGACACCATTGATGAGGAACTCGATCTTCTCACCACCACATGGAGTTTACCATCATCGCCAATCTCAGCGTCAGCTTGTAAAGGCTCGCGGCCATTAAGTGAAACAACATCAGAGTCAACCCGGAAAGAGGTGATGGATCCAGCAGTCTCGGGGAATTGGTCATTGATGAGAAGCTTTGCTCCTCTATATTCAAACAGGAAGAGCATGAGAGTGTACCAAATCACACTCTGTAAAACTACAATTTGAACCATAAGGTTCCCTGAAAAATCCCCATACATAGCTTTCAGAAGAGGGATGCCCATGACAAGAGTGTTGGGAAGAGTGGATAGAGAGAAGAGAGTAATCATCCACTCGAGGCTGCCATGTTTGGAAAAAGCTTGCCATAGAAAAAGAGCCACAAGAATGACTATCTTCTGGAGAGAATCAGCAGCTATGAAGTGGTAGTTCATGGCATACGGATTATTTGAAGAGATGAAATGGAAGGAGAGTAATGGAACTGCAAAAACTGCAACAAAACGGTTGATGCCTGAACATTGATCTGGAGTGAAGATTTTCCACCATTTAACCGACCCATATGCTAATATCATAGCAACATATAGGGGCACAATAGCTGCAAGAACATCGTATATGTCCTTTCCAGTGATCATGGTTAACAAATAGAATAACAGTGATTGAAAATGGTTTCGGAGAGACAAAACAGGAGGAGAGGCTTGTTGGCTCAGACTGGTGAAGAAAGAAACATAACTGAAGAAAGAACTACAATCTAAACAAATAAAAACAAGAGAGGGCAGTGAAATGGCTTTTTATTCGGTTTTATATAGATTAGAAATACACGGAGATTGGCTAAGGATGAGTTGTGGCATATTATAAGTTTTGGGTTCAAATTCAAGTATTTATTCTCAAGTTATTTAATATTTTCTTTGTAACAAAAAAAAATTATACCGGCCTTGCTAAAAAAATAAAAAATTTATTTTTAAAATAATGATATAGTCTATTTAAAATTTTCAAAATTTGTAATTATAAATTTTTTAATAGAATATTCATAAACATTCATAATGTAAAAAACATTGATGATAAAATAATTCAAAAAAAATAAAAAGATATATAGACGATTTTCATATTTAATAAAACAGAAACCATAATAAAGATAATCGTAGTTCACAAAAAATCATAATAAAATATATATAGTTCACAACTGTAATAAAAATTTGACAAATTAAGTCAAGACTTTTCTCTTTCATATTTTATAATTTCTGCTGAAACCACTAAAATGGTATGAAACAGAGAAGTAATAAAAGAAAAAAAGTCAACAACCTTTTGACCAAATATTTAATGATGAGTTGTGACATATTATAAGTTTTGGGTTTAAATCCAATCATCTTTATTCTCAATTATTTAATATTTCTTTTATAACCAAACAAAAATAAAAGAAAAGAAGAAGCCACCAATGACAGTCATATAGGATTTAGTAAAAAATGTTTTAAATTATTTTTTTACAAAAAATAAGAAATCAGTATTTCTTGGAAATTAATTATAAAAAAAATTCCCTTTAAAAGATTTCATATTTGAAAAAAAAATGTAACAATAACACATTTATATCTTTTAAAATAATAGCAATAACTAATTTGTAATATATATATATATATATATATATATATATATATATATATATATATATATATATTGTTAACATTAGTTTTACTATAAACGATCTCAAAGACTTAGGATCTAAAAAATTTGCTCCGGTTTCGACCAAAAAAAAAATTTTGCTCCAACTCTTAATTTTTTTTTCGGATATTCCTCATTATCTATTCATTTCTTGTATTTCCCATTTTTTTTACTCAATCTTACATGAAAAACCTCATTTTTCCCTTTCTTCAAAAATTTGAGTTTTTTATATTCCGGTTAAAATTATGATTAATTCGATTAAAGTCAAATTAATTGAAAACCAAAGTTTTTCAAAATTATTTCAATAACTGATTAAAATTAATTTGGAAATTGATTAATTATCCAAATTAAATCGGTTTAATTAATTAATTTGATTAAAATCGAAATATAAACACCTTTACCCATTGGAATAGAAAACAATACCCGTACTCATTATAAAAAAAGAATAAAAGAAAAAACCTAATATTTAAAAAAAATAAAAAACAAAAAACTGAAAAGGAAACAAATAGAAAGAAAACCAATTGAAAAAAAAAAGGTCAGGGGAGAAGACGTGAACAACCCAGCTAGCTTTAATACCTTTTTTTCACCAAACAAAAAAAAAAGCTAGCTTTCATACCTTTCTACAAAATTTATCTTATTGAAGGATTTATACACATAAATTTTATGTCAAATAATTTCAATTTATCAAGAATATAAAATACTCTATAAAATTTTTTAAATCAAAAAAGTCTTATGAATATTTTCTTTAATTGAAATTCGCTTTAGGGTCTAGATGACTTATTCATGAGTGAAAGAAGTTGGGATCAAAATTTTTTTTATTTTACTTTGAATTATTGAAATTTGATATCAAAATTTAAAGATTATTGGAACTTTTGGAATTTGTCCCAAAATTTACGGTGTCATAAGTTTTGGTCTCAATTTGTTTTTTGGAATTGTCCCAAATTAGGGAATTTTAAATTTTGCTTTAAAATTTAGGAACTTTTTTAATTTTTTTCTCAATTTAGAGATTCTTCAAATTTGGAGTTTAGTAATTGATCCCAATTTAAACTTTGTTCTTTATATTTTCCTTGAACTTGTGTGGGAGTTTTAGAAATTTTGATTTTTCGAATCTTCTTTTTTTCAAATGTTTTTAGGTTTTCTTTTTCAAATTGTGTGACAAATGATTTAGAAGTGCTCTCTATTTATAATGCTATATGATGTGAAGGGAGAAGTTATTGAAAAACTTTAATCTCTACAACTTTATCTTTAAATTATTTTAACTTAATTTAAGATAAAGCCAATGATTTATTGGTAGAATTTTATTGGATAGTCTGAATATTTGAAACTAAAGCGAATTTTATAGAATTTCTTTTTCTCTAAATTATATATTATTTAATTAAAAATAAAAAAAATGACTCATATGTAAATTTTTATTGGTTGGATTAGAATTCATTGTCAAAATACGTGCTTTATCCTGATTTGTCAAGTGATGGATAGATTTTCATTCAATTATTTAACAATATTTAAAAACTTTAATTCTGTATTTAATAAATTCAAAAAAATATAGCAAAAATCATGTTTCAGTTTCATATTGATCAAAAGTGTTCGCATACCTACAAGTTATTAATGTAATATTTCCAAATGAGTTATTAAGAGAAAACAATGAAAAAAATTATTTTCTTTACATATTTTTGGTTGGGGTATAAAGAAAATAACTTCTGCCCATCAACACTTTCATTCACCTTAGTTTAAGTAACAAAATACTCTTTTAAATTCACTGAAACAAAGCCTGACTGGGGACAGCAAGAATCCTTTCCGACTGAGTACATTGGAAAAAATGAAAATAAAAAATAAAAAAATATGGGATGTTTGGGTTAAGCTAAACACTATGGCAATATAAATATTGCCATATAAACCTTACTCCTGGGCAGAGCAGTCATTGATTCACGTGAGAGAGACAATTTTTAGCGATCTGCGGTAGCAGTAAAGATCTGTCTGTCTGTATGCAAGAGAGGTTGCCGGGAGTCGAGCTGTTGCGTTAGGGTTATTCTCCTCATTTTAATTTGTTGTTGCTCAAAACAACAATAAATGCTTACTGACGTCAAATTCTTGATCTTCACGTTAGTCTGTCTCTAAGAATTCTGTAAGAAAGAAAACCATCAGGGGGCGCAAAGGCTTTCCCCTACGCGCGCACTTCGATGCTCAAGTCAGACAAGATCCAGGCAGGGTTTCCATAAGCAAATAGAGATTAAGGTTCGAAAATGATACTTGTGACTTATTTATAGGAGTTAGATAGCACATAATTACCTTTATGACCCATAGCTTAAATAGTCATTTAATGGATCACTTATGGGCATTCTGAGTCCTCTTTCCTCTTGAGCTTAGATTATCATTCGGCCCAATGGTTTCCAGCTTGACTTATAGAAAAGCCCAGTAATTTTTGATTTGATCCTCATCAATTGCTCTCCACTCTTTCGCAAGGTTTACCCTGCGAAAGAGTATATAAAGAACGGGTTTTTCAAATTCTTTTACTACCCTCTTTCTAGGATTATTACAAGAGTCTTTTCATCTTCACTTGAGGGCTCAACTAGTGGACTTCATCATTATTTATAACAGGAACGACGTTGTGTCATTATTTATTTTGTCAAGTGCCTTTTCAGAACACTACTAGGATACGTTTTCCTCCTCTGAGCTAAATGCTTCTTAAGTGGAATATGCCACCCTTCTTTTTGAATATTAGGTCTTAGCTGACTGAAACCAATAGCTATAAGGAGAAATTACAAGATTGCGGAGCCACCAAAGCCTTCTATTAGCCTAGGGGTAGAAAATCAAATCTGGGTTGAGGCCATGAGAGCCCATCGTCAAGAAGTGCCACAAGAGGATGCATATGTTCTTAACTGGTTTCATCAGAGGCGATTTGTACTTGGCATGCTCCTGATTGGTTGAAGCTTGATCCATATGCTGAGGATTTGAAACCTTTTCTAAGGATAGGCACTTATAAAGATCTATCCGATCTCACCAACCCTCAAGAGCCTTTTTGTCGACCCAAGATGGTTGAGGTTCTCACAAGCTTGGATGAAGATGATTTAGATAATCCAAAGACTAACTTTCCTAAAGATCAAGCTCTTGACATTATACCACCTCAGGACATACATGCTTGGGTGCTTGTTAGTATTGATGCTCCTTTTGATGCAAAAGTTAATCTGGAATGCTCCCCAGTTTTTTGTGAAAAAGCTTAGTCTTTTTCAAACTGATCAACACATTTTTAAACTCATCTACAGAGGCAACTACACATTTACCTTGTACTAATCTTACGTAATAATCAAACTTTCCTCGTGCACTTTTCGCTTCAAGTCTTTTTATTTCATCATGGCTTACCTTGCTCATTTTTCGCTTCAAGCCCATGTGTTGCCCATCTCGCGCATTTTTCACTTAGGGACTTTTATGTATGTTCAAGTTGCTCGCATTGCGCATTTTTCGCTTAGGAACTTATGTTTGCCCGTCTCGCACCCTTTTGTGCTTAAGCACTTTGGATTTGCCAATCTTGCACCTTTTTGTGCTTAGGGACTTTGGATTTGCCCATCTCGCACCCTTTTGTGCTTAGGGACTTTATAGAATTGATAAGAATATAACATCGTTTATATCCGAAATGCCAACATAAAATGTTAAATGTATTTTGTCTACCAATTGTAGCACATATTCAATGATAAAATTGTAGCATACCTCGTAACATACCTCGCAGCCTGTATACTGTTGGCTCCCCAAATTTTTCTTTACGTCTTTTTGTGTCCAAAGAAGAACTTTTACTTGAGCATTGAGCTTGTCTCGCGTATTCTCCGCTTAAGGACTTGTGTATTTGGTCTGCCCGTCTTGCGCATGTTTCGCTTAGGGACTTTCAAATTTGCCCGTCTCGCACCATTTTGTGCTTAGGGACATATGTTTGCCTGTCTCACACCCTTTTGTGCTTATGGACTTCGAATTTGCCCGTCTCGCACCTTTTTGTGCTTAGGGACTTTAGATTTGCCTGTCTCGCACCCTTTTGTGCTTAGGGACTTTGAATTTGCAATAGGCAGCTAGTTCACGCATTTTTCGCTTTTAGCCCCCTTCTTTGGCCAGCTTCCGTTTTTTCTTCTTCTATTCCTACAACATGTCTATCAAACATGGAAGATTATCATAGTACAGATAAAAATAACTGGCCTTCCATTTCATAATGTAGTATTTTCAATCAAATGGAACAAGTAACAACATAATTGCAGCAAATGTTAAAACAATAATAGCAAGTGTTTTACCGCCTAGTACAGTTCCAAGTCTTTATCTTTGTAAAGTCTGTGAAGTGCGAGTGCTTGGACATTCTACTGTCAATCATGTATCGTGCACTAAGTCGTGCCTTGGTTCTTCACTCATAAGAACTAGCAATCTACCTTCACAATCCTACCACAAGTTGTTTTCGATCCGACCATATCGAACTAAGCTCTCCCTGGCTTGCTGCCTTATAGGACAGTGGCTAGTGCCTCTTTTGGGCACCTCAAATATGCTACCACCCGCATGTCCTTGCTTGGTCGATGAAGACTATAACAATGTGCAAGGAACTTCGCTGACCTTGCGTCCAAGCAATTGGCTGCGTGCTTTTTCCTAACTTATCAGCAACTAGCTCTTGTTTCTTGCTGTCAACACTAATGGGGCGTCCTACCTGGACCATCACCCCTTCACTGTCTCTGCTTGATGCACTTGCGTGCACTTCCGTGCACTTCCGTGACATCACTAGGGCCATTAATTTGGACAAGGGCCGCCAACCTGACTGTCTTACTCTTTATTTCGATGGCATCAAGAACTTTTCTGCCTTTGGTCTCCCACTCTTTGTTGGGACAAAGCACAGGCACCTCTCGTCATCAATCCATAGGCTGCTCAAATGAGGTATAAGTACTGCTTTTGCGTCAACAAAGAATTTCAACTCGAGGATTAGCTCAAAATCATCAAGCGACAATGCTGTAAGTATGTTCCCATCTTTCCACCTTTATCGCAACAGCAGTCATGCTTAGGACAGATTGTGCTTTAGCGCTTATAGCCTTGATCTAACTTTGGCAACTTGGAGACGGTCAATCCAAGTCGCTGCATAACTTGCTGGGAGATGAAATTGTTGGTATCCAGCATGGCTCGCACACTTTCCTCATTTATCTCTGTCTTCACATACATCAACCTATGATGGGGGCCTCGCTTGCCTACCGTGATGGCTGTCGTAACGATTTCGTCCGAAATGAAAACATTTAAAAACAAAGGGAGTCGCCACCAATCTTTTTTGTTAGGTGTGATTGGTCACAAAAAAAAACTTGTCATTTTAACAAAATCTTAAAAGTAATTAAGTTTTATTAAAAAGACATTTTGGGTCTACGAAAACAAGATTGCGTTTAGGAGTATGATTATGTGTGGGGAAGAATTAGCACCTCCACAACACCCGTTAAAAACGGTACCATCTTAATCATATGTTATCGTTTGATTTTAATAAAATAGTATTGGCTTAAGTTTAATTCATTTATTATATATAAAAAAAATTTGTGCATTTGCTTAAAAAATTACTATTATATATATTTTAAAAAATTTCATTATGAAAATCAACATGAACATCATTTATTGAAAAATTAAATCAAATATCTCAATACTCTGGTAACATTTGAAATAATTTTCCTCACCTAAAGATTTTTTAAGAATCACTACTTGTGAGTTCTATAGAATCTCATCTTTGGTGGGGCTCACGCTATTTTATAATTGATCGTGTATACATGTAGTATTGATAAAAACGTATGATGCATATGAAACTTAAAAGAAATTTTATTTATTTTGATTTTATTAATAAAACTCTTGATTTTGAAAAATTTAGCTAAATATCTCAATACTCTGGTAACATTTAGTTAATTTCTCTCACCTAGGGATCAGTCAAGAAATCACTACTTGTGAGTTTCATGACATCCCATCATCGGAACATTGTTTAATTATTAAATTTTATTATTTATTTTTATTTGTTTTTTTTATTTAAAAATTTTTTTTTTTAATAAAAATTTAAATTATTGAAAAATCATACTAAATATCTCAATACTCTGGTAACATTTAGTAGACTCTTCTCACTTAGGGATCAGTCAAGAAATCACTACTTGTGGTTTCATAACATCCCATCATCGGACTTTATTTAATTAAATTTAAATTTTATTATTTTTTTTATTAAAAAAGTGTTTATTTTCATTTGTAACAAAAATTTAAATTATTAAAAAATCATACTAAATATCCCAATATTCTAGTAACATTTAGTATACTCTTCTCACCTAGGGATCAGTTAAGAATCACTACTTGTGAGTTTCATAACATCCCATCATCGGAATTTATTTAATAAAGAGTTTTTATTAAAAGGAAAATTTTTATTTGTCTATTTATTATTATTGTTTTTTTTACTATTAAAACTAAAATGGTGGAATTATATATTAATTAAACTTTAATACTAACATTTATTATAAGCCCTAATGAATTTTACATGTAAGATTTATATAATATAGAAATATAAAAATTATAAACACACACAAATTATACTAATAATTAAATAGATTGGAAAGATTAGAGAATATCCAAGGGGATTGGGTTTAAAACCCAAAATCAATGCTTCAAGGTGACTAATGGTGGCCCAAATGACAGCCCAAAGGGAAATATGGGCTTAGCAAGAGTCAGCCCGGGCGGGAACGGGTTGGATCAGGCGAAGTAGGTCAAGCGCGGCACGGGTCGAGTCAACTCCACACAGGTCGGCTGGGCACACGGATCTTAGACCCGGGTTGGGTCCAGGAGCGGATCCTTCAATTTTTTTTCAACTATACAAGCCACTCTTTTTTTTCTCACTTCATTTTAACCCAAAAAAGAAAAAAAATCTTCAGAGCCTAAACGCTCCCCCAGCCAGGTGATTTCCGGCAGCCGCTGGGACCGCTGTCGATCACCGCCAATGGCCAAACCAAAAAAGCTTCCCACTTTTAAAAGCTTCTCCACCTCCTGAACCCAAATCCAACCTTAGTTTTAGCTAAAAATGTCCCAAAACTAGCAGATCTGCAAGTGAAGCCGCCAATTAACAACCTCAAAAACGCCTTTCGCTGCCGTTCCTTGTCACCAAACTTTGGTTTAGCCTTCCCTTCCTCCTTGGTGACTCCTCCTCTAAATTTCGTGGCCCAAAAGGCTTTGAAACCCCTAAATCAAAACCTCCTTTTTCCGTTTCTCAAAAAAAAATTTTGTTTGATTGTGATTTATGGTGTGGATTTGTTGCTGATTTTTGTTTTATGCTTTTGCAGGTTGCAAAATGGTTGGTTTGGGTGGTTTGGGTTTTGGATTTGGTAAGGGTGGTTTTGGGTTGTGTGCGTGGTGAGGTTTTTGTTTGGATGGTGGTGTTTGAGGGCTAAAGTAGGTCTGATTTGGGATGGCAGTGGTGGTATGGGTGCTTGGGTGTGCGGGCAGTAGTGAATGGTGGTGGTTGTTTCTGTGATTTTGGGTTTTGGTGAGTGAAGGCCGAGGGAGGCAGTGGGGCTTGAGTTTGGTGGTGGGTAAGTTAGGGTGGAAATGGCAGGGGGAGTTTTTGGTAATGCTCGGTGGTGGTGAATGTTGGCTGAAAAAATGGTCATTAGCCCCCCCTCCTCTTGGTAGTGACCGGATGGGGTTTTTTAGAGGGAGTGAAACTTAGCTTCGAGGTTCGCAGAGATAGGACGGGGTAGGCATAGGCTAACGGAGATGGGATGGCTGGCAGGAGGGGTGGCCGGTGGTTATGGGGAAGGAAACCCCATTAAATGCATTGTTAGATAATAATAATAATAATAATAGAGTAACAATAATAATAATAATAATAGGACAAAATTAAGTGTCTTCAATGGCATTCAACCATCACATTGGGTTGAGTATATGATTCAACTCCTTGATTTTAGAGTCTGTGCAATTAGACTAGATGACAGCCTGTCACACAATGGTCCATAGTAACTTACTAACACAGTAAATCAAGTATTCCTCATTGTCTGGGAGAGCATGTCCTCGCTCGGTCCTTCATTACACGAGCGTGCGCCTGATTATGTACTAAGTCGCCTAATCCTTTCTCGCTTTGGTCACCCAAAATGGCTCGCCCATAGAGTTCTCTCACCTAGGTGGGTTCCTGCCTCAGTCAACAAGGGCTTGCTCGCCTGGGTCTTAGGATGGTCTTATTCTTGCTTGCCATCCATGACCATACTCGCATGGCAGTTGCTAACTCGTCTAGGCATGCTCCGAGCTCTCCTGTATTGTCAAACGCTTCGGTGTTCAGGGCTCGGCTGATTCCAGCTCATCTTCCAGATCCTCTCTCACCTGGGTGAGCTTATGGCTCACCTGGCTTTGTCTATCCATTGTTGCCTGGCATGTATACGGCTGGCCTGGGTTGTCGCTCTTCTGGATTTTTCACACGCCCTATTGCCTTGTGTGCATGCTTCTACGACGGATTTTGCCTTGCTCACCCATATAGCTCGCTTGTTTGCCGCATGGGCATTGTAGGCGATCGTTAGGATTGCTCTATCGCCAATTTGGTCTGCTGCCTAAGTTTTATGTTTACCATAAATGTCAACGTGCTCGCCATCTTTTGATCAACTGGGCGCGCCTAGCTTGCGACAAGTTTGGAGCCACTCAATGATCGTGTTCCCCTTAATGCCACTGTACTCTCCATCATTGCTCTGCGCATTACGTGCGACAGGCTAGGCTCATGGGAGGATTTGCTCACCCGCATTGTTGTTACATAGGAGCTATTCCACTTCTGAAGATGCCTGTCGCGTTTTGTTATATGCTCGCTGTCACCAAGGCACTCTACAGGCGATCCTTTTGGTGAGAATCTGTCTATCGCCAAAGTGGCTGTCTCATGGACGAGCTTGCTATCGCCAAAGATGTCTGCCGCATAGACATCTTCTTTCCTGTACAAACAATCGCATGGCGAGCCACAGTCTCTCGCCAGATGCCTGCGTATGCACACTACTAGCCACATTTCCACTCCTGGGCGAGCCTTACATACAGCAGTCCACATTTCTTACATGAGCGAGCCACATTCTCTCACCAAAAAGGCCTACCGCATGAACCTTTGATCACCATCTCCAAACAAACATTGCTAGTTAGGCTTTGCTTGTCTGCATGCGTTGTTCCATCGGGGCGCTTGCCGGGTGCACGCGCGCTTGCCCACATTGGCTATTGCGTAGGCGAGCCGATTTATTGCCCAAAGCTGCCAAATTTGCTCGCCTGCATTCATTGTTCTATCGGGTGATCCATTCTCTCGCCATTATTTCACTACTAGGCGATCCTATTGCTTGTGTCTATGCTTGCCATATTTGCTTTAGGGTGTGCCCTACGCGAGCATACTAGCCTTTCACACTCATGAGCGATTCTCTCATCAAAGTGGTCTGCCGCTTTACTCGTCTGTTGTTCTAGACTATATGTGCTCGCCTCTCGCCATAGTGGCTTGTCGAGTGGACTTATGATCGCCCGTACTATTGAACTGTCATGTGAGCGAGGTACTCTATTGCCAAAGTGGCCTACGTTTGGGACCTGTGCTCTCTCGTCAAAGAGGCCTGCCGAGAGCGGTAGATGGGGCTGTCGCCTGCCTCATGGAATTGTTCTCGTCGTATAGATTCTTGCCAAGTGATTGTCGCGTGGCACAAGCTTGCCGCATCCTATCACCAGGATGTCTTTTCTCACAAGGCTGTTGTCATAATGTCTAAGTCAATGAACCTAATCGCTAGACTTTAAAATTCTGGTAGTCGCCACCAACCATTCAAACCTAAGGTGTGATTGGTCACCTGTTCTTGTCTAAAGATAACGCATGGTCTACGTTTAAAGAATCTAGGGTTCGGGAGTACGGTTACCTGTGGGAAAGGATTAGCACCCCCACAATGCCCATCCTAAAATGGTACCACTTAGTTTTAAGTTTAGTCTAAATTTGCCTTTATGTTTGTATTAGTTTCAATAATTAAATATTGGAAAAGTTTCTAAAACTATTCCATCAATCTGGCTCCAATCTTAGAAACTCCCTTCACCTCAAGATGTTCAAGGAGTACCAATTAACTTTCTTGAACACCATCGTCGGATTGGTTAAGTATGTTATGAAATTCTTATCTTTAAATAATTTCTAATCTTATTTTTAAAATTCCTATCTTTTATTTCTTATTTTATTTTAGTTTCTTTTTCTTAATTCTATTATTTTACGTCTTCAAAAAATAAACATGACATACGGTTTATGGACAATTCTTGTTAAGTATCCCATCAATCTGGTTCAACTCAAGAAGAATCATCTCACCTAGAAAGTCCAAGGAGTACCAATTGACTTTCTTGGAGTTTCATCCTCGGCATATGTCACATTTACTTCTTTTATTATCATCCCATTACCTTATTATGGTATTATTTTATATTCTTTATTCTCGATTTATTATTTTATTTTATTTATTATTATTTATATACCTTTAAAATGAACATGAATTATATTTTCTTGAAAATTCTCCTTAAGTATTCCATCAATCTAGCTCAACTCAAAAAGAATCCTCTCACCTAGAAAATCCAAGGAGTACCAATTGACTTTCTTGGAATTTCATCCTTGGTATAATTCACATTTACTTCTTTTTTCGTTTGTTTGATTTTAATTATATATATTTATTGTTCATATATTTTTTATAACCTTGAAATATTCATCTAAATCATACAAAATTGTTAAATCAAAATTATATGTGCAAACTAAGTCAATGTATTATACTATAGTCATACAACAAATCAAGTAACACAAATATACAAATTAATATTTTACAAGCAGTTATCAACTCAAATTAATTATCATGCAAATTCATACTAAAATATCATACAATTGATCATTAGATTAAAACACAAAATAACATCAAATTAACATGCTTATCAAGATTATATTAAATTATTAAGTCAAATTATTATATTATCAGATTAATTAATCATGCAAGTAACTATTAACATACAAAACCGTTCATAGCATGTAAATTGCTAATCTAAATATTACTTATTTCTCTCATCCTATTGTCAACTTTTTGTTAAATTAATAAGGATTAATAAATTAGAATATATATATACTTGGTATTAATAATTAATTCCTTTGCCTTCTTTCCATTCTCTAACGTCCTGTTTCCTTCTCCTATCCTTTCTTTTTTCTATTGGCACTTAACAGCCTCTTTCTCTTTTTACTCACGTGGTTGTTCCAGCTTCAACATGCAGCAATTAGCAAGGGCGGTAGCAGCAGTCTATGCAAGAGCGATGAGATTACTGGGTTGATGAAGGAGCGACAGCAATAGCGAAACCAGATGCAGAGTTGCGATGCAAGTGGCTGGGTAGAGTTGCCAGTGGCTTAAGAATGGCAGTAGCATGAACACGAAGAGATGGCAACGGTGACAAACGCGGGCTTGGTGCAGGAATGACGATGGCAGTGAGCAGGGATGCAGCAGGGTGGTGATGTGCGGGTTCTCTGAAGATGATGAGGAATCCAACTGTTGTACTGGATATAATAAACTAGACAGAGGAAGTAGCTTGAAACAGCACAGGGCTGCGATGCGAGGAAGGCAAGAAGCAGCAGAGCGACGGTAGCTCGATGACAAAAACCGTGATGGAGGTGTGCTAAGTGCGGGTTTGATGCAGAGGAAAGAAGCAATGCAGGGTCGGTGAAAAGATGATGACAGGGCAGTGAGGGTGACGGTGATGGAGACAAGGATCGACGGCAGGACAAATGAAAGTGCTTGGGTTGAGTGCTTGACTGTGTATTTTATTCCCCGTTACTATGGAGTCTTAACCTTCTTTTATAGTAAAAAATCTAACTAAGTCTTAATACAACTCTACTTGCTATTAATTATCTCTTATTTTTCATATTTTATCTATTTAATTCTTATGTTAATCCTAATCTACTCTGTCAAATTTAATATTATCTTATAGAAATCTAATTATCCTTTCCTAAAATTATTTTTATTATATTTTCTCATCATTTTTTTAATTACTCCTAACATTCTATTTTAATTGTACTTTCCTAATTAATATTAATTCTAAATCTAAAAATTCTAATTTAATTCTAGCCTAATTCTAAATTGTTAAATTAAAATACAATGTCCCCCAATCCAATTAATTATTTTTACAAATTAATATCCCGGACAAAATAGGGTGTCTACAGCCAGTGGCGGAGCCAGAAAATTTTTTTATTGGGGGCTTCACTCAAATATGTTAAATTGTACAAAATAATAACAACAATATTAATAATAGTATTAATTAAAAAATGAAAATTTTTATATCTAGTCATAATTGTAAAAAAAATTAATCATTTTTTGTTCGATTTTATATTTTCAAAATTATGTACAATAATTTCATCACCAATACTTTGGAACATATATTTTTTAAGATATACAACTAATTTACCATTAAATCATTAATCTCTTATTTCGTTATACAAACAAGTTTTCAACATGTTGTTAAAAATATATTATATGTTGTTATAATAACTAATAAAATTAAGTTAGCGTTTACAACAAATAAACTAACGAATGAATTTTCTCTTTTTCAATCTTCACCATTTTTACCGTAAAATTGTTAATTCTTTTCAATTTTGAAAACTCAATGCTAGTATAAATAAACTTAAGCTTTATCTACTAAACGTTTCACTAAAAAAAGAATTTTGAATAAAATTTAATAATATATATATATATATATGTTGGGGATCAGTGGGGGCTTGAGCCCCCACTCGCCCCCATGGAGCTCCGCCCCTGTCTACAGCTGCTCCTCTTTGTGCATTTGCTGTGAAACAGTAATTGTACAAAAACATAGACACCTATTTTGTCATACTTCTTCCTCTTTTTTTTCAAGAAGCTCCCCTTAAACAGGTAGGCAGTCAAACTTTAAAATTTTGTCCAAAATGCTCCTCCTAAACAAGTAGGCAGTCAAACTTTAAAATCTTGTTCAAAATGCTCCTCCTAAAGAGGTAGCCAATCAAACTTTAAAATCTTGTCTAAAAACTTTGATTTTTCTTTTTTGAAAATTTTAGAAAACTCCTCTAAAATTTTTCTTGTCAAAATTTGGAATCTTAGGAAACCCCTCTAAAATTCCTTTTCTTATTCAATTTTAAAATTTTAGGAAACCCTTCCAAAATTTGTTTTCCTTTCTAATTTTGAAATTTTAGGAAACCCCATCTAAAATTTCTTATCTTATCAAAATTTGGAATTTTAGGAAACCCCTCTAAAACTCCTTTTCTTGTCCGAAATTTGAAATTTTGGGAAACTCCTCCAAAACTTCTCTTGTCTAATTTTTGAAATTTTAGGAAACCCCTCTAAAATTCTTTTTCTTGTCAAATTTTGAAATTTATGGAAAACCTCTCCAAAACTTCTTTTCTTGTCTAATTTTGAAATTTTAAGAAACTCTTCTAAAATTTTTTTCTTATCAAAATTTGAATTTTAGAAAACCCCTCTAAAATTCTTTTTCTTGTCAAATTTTAAAATTTTGGTAAACCCCTCCAAAACTTTTTTTCTTGTCTAATTTTAAAATTTTAGGAAACCCCTCTAAAATTTCTTTTCTTGTCAAATTTTGAAATTTTGGAACTCCTCTAAAACAACTTTTCTTGTCAAAAATGAAATCTTGGGAAACCCCTCCAAGACTTCTTTCATGTCCAATTTCAGAGATTTTATGCAATTTATCCTATTCAAGCAATTGCAATTTATCCTCTCCATGTAATGCCATTCATGCAATTTATCCTATTCATGCAATATCATTCATGCAATCTAGTCTATCCATGCAATATTATTCATGCAATCTATTCTATCCATGAAATGTTTTCTTTGAAAAATATTTCAACCTCAATTGTGGCAACAAAGTTTTTCTTCATCAATCTATCTTCATGCATTCTCCATCCTTCATCTGTCATCCTGTCCTTATATTTCTTATTTCTTTTCTCATTTTCCTTCTTCCATTTTTCTTTCCCAATGAAGCTCTTGTCTTTGCATCCTCTATATCCCACTTTCCTTGTCATTCATTTTCTCATTGAAAACCCCATCAAAATCTCATCATTCACTCTTTCTTATTCATTGATTTTTCTTGATTTCCAATTTCTATTCATCCATGAGTTTCTTTTTCTTCTCTTTTCCTAAATAATATAGGAGTCTTACACATATTTTGCCAAGCAAACATTCATTATCATTCCAATTTCAAGATCAATGCAACACAATTTCTCAATCCCTCAAGGTAGGGATATAGCAAAGAAATGATAGGTGAAAAGAAAAGAGTGGTATTTTTCAAAATTTGGACAGATTTAACAAGAAATTGCTAGGCTTAAAAGGAAAGTAGGCTTGAATGAAAAGCAAGAATTTTTAGGATTAAGTTTCAGGTAATAGTATCCAAATAACAACAATTTAAGCAATTCCGATCAATGAATACAAAATCCCCTTCAAAGGTCCATTAATCTAATCATGTTAAGTTCATCAAGATATCTTCTTACTCCAGTATCATTGACATCCAACTTTTTTGGTATCTAAGCCGCCTTTTCAGGTTTTCAACTTAGATGCACTCCATTGATCCAAACCGCCCTTTTTAGGTTTTCGATCTGAATCTTCCTTTCATCTTTTTTTTTTCTTTTCTTTTCTTCTTTTTTTCCTTTTCTTCTTCTTTTTTATTTGTTTTTATTCATTTCTCTTCATTTTCAACTTCATTGTCCTCGATGAAACTTCTTCTATCCGTTCTCCATTCTGATTCATGCCGCAACAACAAATATTTCTTCACCTAATTTAATGCTCACATGGATACAAGAAAGTCTTTGGAATCCCACTACTTTCATCTAGGTGAAATCTTTTTGCTTATCTTGATTCGCTTCTCCTGATTCCATCCAAAGAATCATCATCTCATTGTGTAAGTATACCTTCATTCAACACATGATTCTTTAATGCGAGTACTTATATTTGATCAAAATGGACTTTTAAGGCATGTAATGTAGGCTTAGGTGAAGGTGCATGAAAGAAAGGATAATATAGGACAAAAATAAGTGTTTCAGGGTTTATCAAACCAAGAATCATTTTTCATGAATCATTTAGGCATTCTGCCTTTTGCCCCATTCTAATTTGTGTTTTCTCTCCTTTCTATTCAAATATGACTAGGGTTTTCAATTCTTGATTCAAACCCTCTTGCTTCTCTTTTTCTTTTTCGTTCTTTTTTTTCCATAAAAGGGTTTTTTCCTTTGCCCCTTTTATATTTTTACTTTGCCCCACTAATCTTTCATCTTCCATTCTCTTTGCCCCCCCAGTATGGAGGGTGATTCTTGGTAGGTTATATCAAAAAGAATATAATAGGCTCAAAAGGGGTAATCAATGGATAATTTTACTCACGCTTGAAAGGTAGTGAAAGAAGGTCATTTCTCATCTCAATACAAGTACTCTCATTAAAGGTCAGCTATTGAACAAAGACAAACTTGTTAGAGATTCACCTTTACTCATAACATTCTATAGTTGAAGATTTTAGACAAATATCTTCCATTCTCTTCTTGCTTGAACAATCTTGGCAAACTAAAAATCCATTAAACCAACCAAAGCAGCTCTTTCATAATTGAATTTTATACTCATTGCCATCATCATTATCATGTTCATTATTTGGATACTTTTAAGCTTGGTAACAGTGTAAAGAATATGGGTATTGGTTTTTTACATAAAAGAACAAGATTGGAATGACGAATTGAGAAATATGCATCATATTAATCCTTTATTGAAATGAAAATAAATGAAAGCTGGCCCAATACATAAAAGAATTCTTAATGCCTTTTGGGCTTAGACACTTCTATATTACCTAAGAAATTGAAATGTCCTACGATGAATGAAATTAGAAACAAAGAAACAACCATTATCTTCAAATTAAGTGAATCAATCAATATCATCCACTTTCTTCCATAGCATTAACTGCTACCTCTTGTGTGATCTAGCAGAGGATTATCATTCACATTTGGATCGTTCTTTGCCCCAAAACTCAAAATTCTAGCGTTGACAAGTGCTTGGACCTTCCTCTTCAAGCTCATATAATTCTCAATGGAGTGACCAACATTGTCATTATGGTAAGCACACTTTGCATTAGGATCACCACTTTGGGTAGGGAGGCTTTAAGGGCTCCACATAAACAGGGCAATAAGGTGACCCCTTACCAACTGTGGGAACAACTCTGTGTATGTCATCGGTATAAGGTCTATGGTGACATTTCGGCTAACTCGAGTATTCTTTTGGTCATTTGGTGAAAAAGTAGGAGCTTGTGAATAGGGAAATGGGTTGGTAAGTATTTTGATGATGAGTTTGTGAGTGAGGTTGAGAATAGGCGTAATTCACTGAAGGTGAATAAGGGGTATAGGAGCGACGTGAGTTATTGGAGACAGCTTGTGCATCTTCTTCCTTCTTCTTTGAAAACCTATTCCTTTTGCTATCATTTATAGATGCTTCAATCTTACCACTCTTGAGGGCATTTTCAATAGCTTCACCCGTTAACACCATGTCTGATGCAATTTTGATACCTTGAGTGCCACAATTAAGTTGAAATTATATTTCATGTGGTGATATGTTTATGCACAAAAAATGAAAGCACATGGAATGCACTTAGGTCTACCAATCTCTCTTCACAATCAAAAGTATGTTCATGCTCATGATAAGACAAGTGCAAAGTTATGTGAATGAGTTGTTATGTGATGCAAAATCAAACACAAACTATGCATGACTTAATGATATAGACAAACTCTTTTTTTTTGTTTTTTATTCTTTTTTATTTTGAAAAATGGAAGAAAGAAAAACTATATTTTTTTGATTTTTTTTGTAAAAACAATGTAAAAAAGAGGAAGTAAAACTAATTCCTTCATGTGTCCTATCTTGGGTTTGAGTCTACACTTCAATCTAGTATGGTTCCACCCTAAGGCTAAGCCATATGTTTCATTACATGCTGGGTTTGGATAATTCAAGTTCTAGAGGTTCCCAAATTGTTCCTCACTATCATCCACACAGGACTAGTAAGGCATCCAATCCTCACGCATTATAGGTTACAAATGGAAAGGTTCAATCTGAGTAGGAGTATTTCGCTAGCCTATGTGGAGGTTATCACCTCACGAAAGCGTAGTTACTTTACTCCCTTCTAAAAAAGGAAGAGCCCGTGTTGAGGGTTTATGCAAATGCAAATGATGTGTGCGTTGAAGGAATGAATTAACATTTTATTATACATTTTCCAAATACTTCTAGGCAAACTTAGACTAATCTTCAAACTAATCTTTGGCGTGACTCTAAAGTCCTCAGCAGAGTTGCCAAGCTGTCATAACATCTAGGTCTGTGAACCAACCGCTAGACTTTAAAATTCTAAGAGTCGCCACCAACCATGCAAACCTAAGGTGTGATTGGTCACCTATTCTTGTCTAAGGATAAGGCATGGTCTACGTTCAAAGAATCTAGGGTTCGAGAGTACGGTTACGTGTGGGGAAGGATTAGCACCCCCACAACACCCATCCTAAAATGGTACCACTTAGTTTTAAGTTTAGTCTAAATTTGCCTTTATCTTTGTATTAGTTTCAATAATTAAATATTGGGAAAGTTTCTAAAACTATTCCATCAATTTGGCTCCAATCTTAGAAACTCCTCTTACCTCAAGATGTTCAAGGAGTACCAATCGACTTTCTTGAACTCCATCGTCGATTGATTAAGTATAATATGAAATTCTTATCTTTAAATAATTTCTAATCTTATTTTTAAAATTCCTATCTTTTATTTCTTATCGTATTTTAGTTTCTTTTTCCTAATTCTATTATTTTATGTCTTCAAAAAATAAACATTACATATGGTTTATTGACAATTCTTCTTAAGTATCCCATCAATCTGGCTCAACTCAAGAAGAATCATCTCACCTAGAAATTTCAAGGAGTACCAATTGACTTTCTTGAAGTTTCATCCTCGGCATATGTCACATTTACTTCTTTTATTATCATCCCATTACCTTATTATGGTATTATTTTATATTCTTTATTCTCGATTTATTATTTTATTTTATTTTTTATTATTATTATATCTTTAAAATGAACATGAATTATGTTTTCTTGAAAATTCTCCTTAAGTATTCCATCAATCTGGCTCAACTCAAAAAGAATCCTCTCACCTAGAAAATCCAATGAGTACCAATTGACTTTCTTGGAATTTCATCCTTGGTATAATTCACATTTACTTCTTTTTTCGTTTGTTTGATTTTAATTATATATATTTATTGTTCATATATTTTTTATAACCTTGAAATATTCATCTAAATCATACAAAATTGTTAAATCAAAATTATATGTGCAAACTAAGTCAATGTATTATACTATAGTCATACAACAAATCAAGTGACACAAATATACAAATTAATATTTTACAAGCAGTTATCAACTCAAATTAATTATCATGCAAATTCATACTAAAATATCATACAATTGATCATTAGATTAAAACACAAATTAACATCAAAGTAACATGCTTATCAAGATTATATTAAAATATTAAGTCAAATTATTATATTATCAGATTAATTAATCATGCAAGTAACTATTAACATACAAAACCGTTCATAGCATGTAAATTGCTAATCTAAATATTACCTATTTCTCTCATCCTATTGTCAGCTTTTTGTTAAATTAATAAGGATTAATAAATTAGAATATATATACATGGTATTAATAATTAATTCCTTTGCCTTCTTTCCATTCTCTAACGTTCTGTTTCCTTCTCCTATCCTTTCTTTTTTTCTATTGGCACGTAACAGCCTCTTTCTCTTTTTACTCACGTGACTGTCCCAGCTTCAACATGTAGCAATTGGCAAGGGCGGTAGCAGCAATCTGTGCAAGAGTGATGAGATTACTGGGTTGATGAAGGAGCGACAGCAATAGTGAAACCAGATGCAGAGTTGCGACACAAGTGGCTGGACAGAGTTGCCAGTGGCTCAAGAATGGCAGTAGCATGAACACGAAGAGATGGCAACGGTGATAAACATGGGCTTGGTGCAAGAATGATGATGGCAGTGAGCAGGGATGCAGCAAGGTGGTGATGTGCGGGTTCTCTGAAGATGATGAGGAATGCAATTGTTGTGCTGGAGATAATAAAATAGACAGAGGAAGTAGCTTGAAACAGGGCAGGGCTGCAATGCGAGGAAGGCAATAAGCAACAGAGCGACGGTGGCTCGGTGACGAAGACCGTGATGGAGGTGTGCTAAGTGCGGGTTTGATGCAGAGGAAAGATGCAATGCAGGGTCAGTGAAAAGATGATGATAGGGCAGTGAGGGTGACGGTGATGGTGATGGAGACAGGGATCGGCGGCAGGACAAATGAAAGTGCTTGGGTTGAGTGCTTGATTGTGTATTTTTTCCCCCTTACTATGGAGTCTTAACCTTCTTTTATAATAAAAAATCTAACTAAGTCTTAATACAACTCTACCTGCTATTAATTATCTCCTATTTTCATATTTTATCTATTTAATTCTTTTGTTAATCCTAATCTAACTCTATCAAATTTAATATTATCCTATAAAAATCTAATTATCCTCTCCTAAAATTATTTTTATTTTATTTTCTCATCATTTTTTTAATTACTCCTAACATTCTATTTTAATTTTAATTTCCTAAGTAATATTAACTCTAAATCTAAAAATTCTAATTTAATTATAGCCTAATTCTAAATTGTTAAATTAAAATACAATGTCCCTCAATCCAATTAATTATTTTTACAAATTAATAACCCGGACAAAATGGGGTGTCTACAGCTGTGACGTGCGGGATCACTCTCTCGCCCAAGCCTATGGCGAGCGTGGTCATTTTCTCTCACCCAAGGGCTGTCTTGTGCGAGAGCCCCTCTCTCATCAAGGTTGTTCGCTCTCACCAAATCTGTGCGCACGGGAGCCCTCTATCGCCGATTCTCTGGCAAGCGTGGTCACTCTCTCGCCCAAGGTGTAGCCTCTGCGAGAGCCTCTCTCGCCCAAACCTTGGGCGAGCGGGTTCCTTTCTAGCCCAAGGCTGGTCTCGTGCGGGAACCCCCTCTCTCATCAAGATCCGTTGTGTGGGGTTGTGCTCTCCGTAATTCTCTTGCCCATGCCTGTCGCCTGCGGGAGCTCCTCTCTCGCCCAATCTTGTTGCGTGCGGAAGCCCCTATCTCGCCAAGGCCTGTTCTCGCGCGTCCAAGAGCCTGTCTCTCACCAAAAGGGCCTGCCGTGTGGACCTTTGCTCGTATGCATGGCCTGTCGCACACCCACTCTGTTGCCTAGAACTGTCTGTCGATTGGGCCTTTTGTTCACTGGCATCCCCCTGTTGCATGCGTGAGCAACTCCTTTCGCGTTGCCTTTCGCATAGACTCTCACTTGGGAAAGCAAGTATGTCGCCTAAAAAGTCCTGCCACTTCAACATGTGCACTCTGTCGCCCAAGGTAGCTAGCCGCATACTTGTGTTTATAGCTCAACCGGGCGAGGCATTTTGTCCCCGTAGGTGGCCTACCGCATGGATCAATTGCTCGCCCGGAAGCCACTCTATCGCAAATGTAGCCTGCCAAGTGGGCTTTTGTTTGCCCACAACGGTTGTTCCTCGAGCGAGTCACCCTCTTGCCTGGAAGCTGTAGCAGGATCACTGTGTTCATCCGTCACTCCACCTCGCCAAAAAGCCTTGCGTGCGGTAAGACCATCCTATAACGTGCAGGGAGTGGCTCTCTCATCAAAGGCCTATCACGCGCGAGAGCTCCTCTCTCGCCCAAGACCTGTCGCCTAAGGCTTGTTACATGCGGGAGCTCCTCTCTCACCATGAAGCCTGCCATGTTGACCTTGCTCGCCATTCTGGCTGTCCAATGAGTGAGGCAGCCTCTCGCCCAACGAGCCTGCCACGGGCAGATGTGATCGCCGCCTTTGTTGATGCATGGGCGTGGCGTCCTCTCGCCAGGAAATCTGCCGCATGGCTTTTGTTCGCCTGTTTTGGTTGTCGCGTGGTTGAGCACTGCGTCACCAGAGTGGCCTTCCGCCCATGACCTATGCTCACCCGAATTGGGCGAACCTTGTGCACTCTATTGCCTAAGTAACCAGTCACATGGCCTCAGTGTGGGAGCATTGTGTGCGGGAGGCAAGGCTGTCACTTGCACGAGGCAGTCAGTTGCCTAAGTGGCCTGTCGCGTGCCCTTGCTCGCCCACAATCTATCTCCAATGAGGTCTACCATGTGGGCGAGCTACTCTGTCGCCATGCAACTTGCTTGCGGCAGATGGGAATCCCTCTATCACTGATATGGCCTGTCTCGTAGTGGTGCTACATTGTCGCCAAATATAATGCGTGCGGTAGGATACGGGCCACTCTATCGTCGAAGTGGCCTGCCGCATGGGCTTGACGCTCACCTATGCTGTTCTGCTAGGGGAGCCTCTCGTAGCCTACGTACTGCCTCCGCACCCTGTCGTGGGTCTTCACTTTTTGCCGCAGGTGTCCACTTCCTATCGCATATTGTGTTCTCACCATCTTTTACTCATGGCTTTTTTGTTTGTTTCCCACAGACGGCGCCAATTGTTGTTGCTCAAAACAACAATAAATGCTTGCTGACGTCAAATTCTCGATCTTCACGTTAGCCTGTCTCCAATAACTCTACAATAAAGAAAACCATCAGGGGGCGTAGGGGCTTTCCCCTGCACTCGCACTCCGATGCTTAAGTCAAACAGGATCCAGGCAGAGTTTCCATAAGCAAATAGAGATTAGGGTTTAAGAATGATACTTGTGACATATTTATAGGAGTTAGATTATTCGTAATTACCTTTATGACCCACAGCTTAAATGGTCATTTAATGGATCACTTATGGGCCTTCTAGGTCCTCTTTCCTCTTGGGCTTAGATTATCATTCGGCCTAATGGTTTCCAGCTTGACTTATAGAAAAGCCAGTAATCTTTGGTTTGACCCTCATCATAATTTTTTTTTATTTACTCTAGAGAGAGTTTCTAAATACACGTCTATTTTTAATCTTCCCACTTTAACATCTATGACACAAAAATATTCTTTTATTAAAAATACTTTTACCCTAATAAAATTTTCAACAAAACACACTTTTTCTGTTTTTCTTCTCCATTATTTTAGACATTTTTACCCTAATAAAAATTTCAACAAGATACACTTCTCCTGTTTCTTTTCTCCATTATTTTTACCTATTGTTCTTCTCCAAACTCTAAAATTTTTTTATGGTTTTTCTTTTCTATAACTATAAAGTATAAAAAATTTTGATAATTTTAATGAAAGTAACTATTATAATAGCATTAAAACCAAAGAGGAAATGTGATAACCGCAAATTTTCTATTTTTGAAAATTAATATTAAAGAAAATAGGTAAGAAGAAATAAATAAATTAAAGTAAATAAATAAAATTTATTTACGAGAGGGAATATCGTTAAAATTTCCGAAATTGATGGAGTGAAGAAGTAGAGAAAATTAAATTGAATAAAATTGAGGAAATTTAATTTGGATAATGGAAATCCATATTAAATAGGAAATAAAAAAGAGAAATAAATGGATATTAAGAAAATCCAAATTAAATGAAATAAAATGCGTATATTATATATTTATATAATTAGATTATATAAATATATTTTGATACATTTTTATAAGAATGCATATGTATATAAATATGATATTTTATGTATATATATAAATATATACATATATAAGAAAAGTAAATATTATTTTATCAAATATATATATATATATATATATATTGTAATACAATATATATCTCTAAATACATATATATATATATGAAAAATATATTAATTCAAATTAAAATTATATATATGTATTTTGTGCATAAAATATATATATATATGTGTTATATTATGTTTGTATATATTATACAAATATAATATGGTATATTATATTAATATAATATAGTATATTGTATTATATACAAAAAAAAAAGAAAGAGAAATGAAACAGAAACGGGAAAATGGGATCCCGTTTCTGTCAAAAACACAGATTCACGCCGCCCCCGCCAGCGGCCGCCGGAGAAGGAAAGGAGAGAAGGGAGAAAGAGCGACGTCGCCGGCGAGAGGAGAAGCAAACGACGGTGGCCGGCGACGGAAAGAAGAAAAGAAACGGAAAGAAAATGAAACAGAAACCGGCGGAATCGAGAGGAGAAAAGGAAAAGAGATACGGCGGTGCCGGCGGAATTGGTCGCCGCCACTGCCACCGAAGCATCGCCGGGGAAAGAGGAAGAGGATGGAGGCCACGGTTGAGGCGGAGAACGGCGGAGGAAGGCCGGCGAAGAGCGAAAGAAACCAAAGCTAAATCGAGTCGATCCGCCGCCGTGCCGCCGATCCAGAGCAAACGGAGGCCACCGGTAGTTTCGTTGTGCCGTCGGCCAGCTGTGGAGCCCTTGAACCGTCGGAGAACCGGCCGCTGGCGAGGAACCGGCGAGGAAGGGAGCTGACCAGTCCGGCGGGAAAAGAAAGAAAAAGAAAAGAAAAAGGAAAAAGAAAAAGAAAAAGAAAAAGAAAAGAAAGAGAAAGAAAAGAAAAGAGAAAAAGGAAGAAAGAAAAGAGGAAAAAGAAGAAAGAGAGAAAAAGGAGAATTTTGGAAATTACGAGAAATCTCAAGAATTCAGAAACCCGGGAATTACGGGAAACGGTAAGAAATCCCGGAAAGTGATAAATTATTTAAATAATTTATTTATTTAAATAATTATGGAAAAATTCTAAAATTTAGAAATTAATTTCCAGAAAATTTCCTCGATGACCGAGATGATGGAATCGGGCGAGGTGAACACGGGCGCGAGGAATGAGGCGATCGCCGACCCGGAAAAAGGTAAGGGATGCATGTGCAGCACTGTAAGGATATTCAGTCTGCATGATTTTAATTATGAAATATTTTATGAAAATATTTTATGAAGATATTGTGATGAATGATTGGTTGAAATTTGTGGTGATGCACTGGCTGGATTTTAAACTGTATTTTCCGTGCAGGAGGCTAGCCAATCGGCAGCCGTTATACTGTCGAAAAATTATTGAAAAATTCTCGAAAAATTACTAAAAATCATAATAAATGATTTTATTTCATAAGAAACGATTTTCAACAATGAAAATCGAGAAAAATGATTATTTTTCATAAAACATGAATATAACGCAATTCATTTTAAAATATTCATGTTTTCAAGAATGGTGATAATGAAATCACCGAAAATCCTCTTCGAGAATGGTGATAATGAAATCACCGAAAATTCTCTCAATATGTAAATTACACGTAATACGAGACAAAAAAATGAAAAGAAGTAAAGTGAATATTTTTATGAATATTTTCATAATTATTTCTTAAATATTCACTAAATGGTTTTATAACCTTTATGATTTTAAATTATGAAATTATATTTTTTATAAATTTCATAAAGGTTATTTTATGATGAAAACATGGTTTTGAGACTAGTTGGCCCTCTATCGTGCCGACATGTGATATGTAATACGTGATATGTGATATGTAACATGTGATATGTGATATGTAGTCCCGGCCGACACCTGATCAGTGATCCGCCGAGGACAATTATAGACTATGGCCATAGATCTGACATGATTATTCATACCCTTCGGGGTCTATAGCATGATATGAGTGACGACCCAGTGGACGGGCTGGGCGTGTGTGCCTAAGTCTCCATATATGAAAATGTTTTATATGATATGTGATATGTGAAATGTAAATGTTTTACATGATATGTGAAATGTTAATGAAAGAGATTTACAGCATTTTACAGAATGCTTATTTCAGTACTGATTTTAGTACTATGAGATGATTTCATATGATATGTGATATGAATATGTAATATGTTTTCAAAAGAAAAAAGAGGTTATAAGTCTAATATTCTTACTATGATTTTAAATTGAATATTAGACTATATGTGACATGAATATGTAATATGTTTTCCGAAAAGGAAAAAGGAGGAAAATAAATCTAATATTCTTATTTTAATTTGTAAATTGAATATTAGATTTAAATGATATATATGATATACGAAAATGATTTAATAGCGGATTTTGCTATTTAAAGTACTGTACTAATTATGGTTGTACAGTAAAATATGAATTGAGTTTTAAATGAGAATGATGAGAATTTAACTAATATTCTCTTCAAGAAAATATGAATATTAGTTATTTTATTTAAATGCTTTATTTCATAAAAGCATTATTTTGAAAAAGAATATGAAAATGTTACGGAGTAAAAAGGAAAGGATTTGAATTTCAAAACAAGAAAGAATATTATTCTCTACAGTTGCTTCTAGGTTCCGGGACAAGCTAGGTATTTCAAAATACCTATCTTACTCCATTTGTATCCCTAGCCGACTGTAGTATCCTTCCTACATGTGTGCCTAGAGCCCATAGGAAAAATGAAAAAGTTTTTCAGCATATAGATAGCTGAGTATCAAGTGAGGCATATAATTCCCTTACTGAGCCGTGGTTTGCTCACCCCTTAATTTTAACATTTCAGGTTTTCGAAGACTGAGAGTTTAGCACTTAAAGGATTTTCGACTGCGCATTTGGGGACGATGTGGTAGGTCGATTTATTTAATAAGGTATGATCATTTATTTTCTGTATTTAGACTTATCGACAGTACTACTTTCTTATGAAATAGAAATCGAGGATGTAATTCATATTATAATTTAATATGAAATTGTGTATATGTAAAAGAAAAGTAAAGTATCGCAGACAGCCCAACCAAATAAGATGTATAGAATAAGGTGAAAAATAGGGTCACGGGCTGTGACAGGAAAAGTTAAGGTTCAAAGAAAAAAATTGAAGCAAAATAAATTCAGAAGTTTCATATTCGCACAAGATAGCTTGCATAGGAAGCATGACCCAACACAAGGCTAGGACACACTCTTCGGCCAAGGTAGCTTGCGTGGGGCCTTGCTTCTTGCACAAGCTACCTTGAGTGACTAGTGAAACCTCTTAATTTTTTTTCTTTCAAGTTTTTTTTCTTGAATGAGACATTGTAACAAAAACAAAAAATTTAAAAGAAAAACCCAAAAACAACTGAACTCTAAACTCAATTTCTAAACTCAATTTTCAACTAGAAATCAACAATATTAGAAATCAATAGTAGAGAAAATTTTAAGAAGATGAACAGAAGAAAATGGAGAAGATGAAGTGGAAAAAGATGGAGGAAATGGATGAGTTTTCACTAGAGATACATTTGTAACTTTAGAGGGTAAGTTTAGTATTTTTTTTTTTGAAGTGTATTTATCATTGTAGTGTAGAGATTAAACTTTGGAGTGTGTTTAAAAAATCTCCTCTCTTGATTCAATTTTATTCAATCGAGGGATTCTATAGTAAAGTTAAATTTTTTTTGATCTTATTGTAAGGTTTCAAAGACAATCAACTATCCATAACATTTAATAAAATTGATTTTTATATACAATAACAATCAAAAGCTTGAAGAAAAAAGTCAACCACCTTAGTATATTTTTAAAGTGAAGTTTACTAACACTAATTTTATATTTATTGTCATGTATTTACATTCATTCTCATGTGTTTACACTTATTATCATGTACTTATGCTAAGGGGGACATGATTATAAACGTAAACACACTTGATAATAAATGAAAGGTTTGTGTCAATGACGTAAAATATATTATAAATGTTGAATATATGAGAATAAGCCTCAGCCAAACCAAGTGATAAATTTATGGGTAAATTAATTTGAGGACCTCAAGGTTTTATCATATTTCAATTATAGTTTATTTGTTTTGAAAATAAACACTTTGATCCTAAACACAAACTATTTTAACATATATCAGTTAATTACTAAACTTGAATTAATAATATCACATTCTCAAGTATTAACAATGAATATTATTATTTGTTATTTTTAAGTAATTTTTAAAAAAAAATTATTCTATGCAATATTTTTATTTTTTAATACCAAAAAAGGGTATTATAGATATTTCATGAGTAACAAATATTTATGATAATAAATTTTTAATAGGACAAATTTTTTATACTGTCAAATGCACCCTTACGAAATTGTCGCTTGATGATTTCTAGTTGATTGTCGGTTTGGAATTCTTTGTTGATGCAAAGACAACTCATATACTCTACTTGGGAGGCCTATGGATTGGTGACGAGAGGTGCCCAAGCTTTGTCCTTGCGGAAAGTGAGGGACCAAAGGCAAAAAAGTCATCGATGCCATCGAAATCAGAAAGGAAAAAGGGTAAGATAGTTAGGTTAGTGACCCTTGTCCAATTTGATGGCCCTTTTGATGATGTTATGAAGGTGCATGAGGGTGCATCAAGCAGAGGCATTGAAGGGGTGATGGTCTAGGGGGGACACCCCATTCATAGCAAGGAACGAGAGCTAGTTGCTGATGAGTTTGAGAGAGCACGTGGAACATACATGAGCGTAGTCCATTGCCCATTGCTATAGTCTTCACCGACCAAGCAAGGACATGCAGGTGGTAAACAGATTTGAGGCACCTTCATATGATTCTTTCAATTTTCTTATCCACTCTAATGTTTGTGATCAAATTTGTCAGGTGTCCGAGGTAGACACGAGCTACTATTGTGTGAGGTAGCAAGCCATGGAGGGCTTGGTTTGAAGTAGCTAGGTCGGAAACAACTTGCAGTATGCTCGCATGGGTAGGTTGTTGAGGCGCATATTAGTACACGATCTATGGTTGACAGCAACACATCCAAGCATAGGAATAATATTTGCTTGGATTTTCTGGCCAGGAGACATGGGAGTATTTGTCTGTACGATTGTTATGACTGAGTAGTTAAGGCAGACGGGATTGTTTCAACCACTACTGACTCCAAGCAGGTTGTTAGAGTCATTTTTTAAGGTGGAATTGCATGCATTTGATAGATGGGGATCTATCATGGTAGTGGCAGATCGTTTTGATGAGTGTGCAATGTTGATGGCTTTTCCTCTTGCCAACATCGCCAAGATAGCGAGGGTGCTATTAGGTCAGCATGTGGTGAAGATGCTTGACATTGACTGTTATGCTCAGGGACATTTTATAATTTTGGTCCAAAATATCCATTTCTCAAACTAATGGATTAGAGTTAAATTATAGTAAAACTTTAAGAATCTCAATCAAATTTACTCTAAATTTATTTATTGATATTTGAAAAGCCAAAGATAAATATAGCTTTGGGTCCTTAATTTCCTTCACTTTCTTGTAGAGCTGTCAAATGTGTTAGCCCAATCTGTTTGCAATCTAGCCCACATGAACCAGCCTTAAACAGGTTAGATTGAGTCAGGTCGAAAAAAATTAAGGTTCTAACCCGAATATGTTTGGTCCATGGGCTAATAAGTCAGCCCATGAACCAAATTACATCAATTTTACTATAAAGAAAAAAACACACAATAATTTCATAAAAAAATCTAAATTGCTTTAAAGAAGACCTAAAGAAAAGATTGTTTTCTTGCAAATATCACAACATTTAACATTAAATATAAATCCAGCCCATTTCAACAAATCAAACATATATCATTTGTTTTATGACATACTAACAACTATCATACTCTTGCAGAAATCCTATGCATTTCATCTAAATATTCTTTTATGAACAAATTGTTGTTTGAATTATCAGAAAAATACTTCATTGTTTGTGATTTTTGGATGAAATTGATTGAATTAGTTGTTAGAATGTGTTAAGAGTGAGAAGTGGAAAAAGAGAATGGGTTTGAGGTTTATGTTATTGTATATAAAGGTAAAATAATCATTTCATACAAGGTTTTTTTAATAAAAAGTTCATTAATTTAGAGTGCTAGCATCAAATAGGATGTAAATAAAACCCCTTGTAAAAAAAAAAATAAAAATTTAACATTTCTTTTATTTTAGAATAAGCAAATAAAAAAATCTTTTTTTTTTATGTTTTGCGAGGATTTTTTTGTAATAAAAAATTTTGATTAATTTAAGACGTGTCAAGCACCAAATAGGATGTGAATAAAACCATTCGTAAAAAATAAAAATAAAAAACTTAAAATTTAACATTTCTTTAATTTTAAAATAAGCAAATATTAAACAAAAACAGTCTTCTTTTTTTTAATGTTTTGCATCTTCTTCTCTTTCTAAATGTGATATTTTTTCTCTAAGTTCTCTGAAACACCAAGAACAACACCGCCCTAAACCCAGAATATGTTGAATCTCTATCGAATCGCTTCCACATCGACCTCCTACCGTCACCGTCTACAATGGTCGAAATTCTGCTAAAGATTACTCATTATTTCATATAAATGCCTTTTACACCCTTTGAAATGCACATAAAACATCACAAATGCCATTCATTTGATTTTTTTTTTTTACAATTTTTTTTCGAAAGAATTGACTGGTACGCCACAAAACAGCCACTTGTTCTAGTATCTATCATCACCCCACTGCAGAGCCACGAGCCTCTCCATTCTCTTCATCACAGTCGGTCCATCTTAACCTACCGCTTCAAGCCTGCATTGAACCACCGCTACCATCACCGTTTTGCCCTCCGTCGCAACAGTTTCTGCCCATCTCTGACCCTCTCACCATGACAGCCATCTTCTATCTGGACCCAAAAACCGAGCAAACCATTCTCTTCTCTTCGTCACCAAAAACCTTTAATAACGAGCCCCTGTTTTTCGCTGCACTAGGTCCGCTGCTGCCCTGCTTGCTCACGTGCCGCATAGCCTGCTTTTGTGGAAGTGAACCAAGCCACCTTGCTACAAGCTCCTGTCCGAAGCTTCCCTGTTGCACACTCGCAAATCGTCATCATCATCTCCGCGTCCCATCGTCATCACTGTAGCCATCTCCAAGCCCCAGTTTCATCATCTTCATCGCTCCCCTGCTATTACCGCTTCATCGTTCCCTACTGATTCAGACCCAAAACATCCTGTTGCCAAGAATAGCAGAAAACTGAACTGCACCGAGATATTTTGACGAGATCATTGGAGCAAGGTTGGCCTAATGTTATCAAGTCAAAAATTGATTCAAGTAAAGATAGTCTCAAAGAGTTACTGAACATGACAATAATAAAAAGATATAAATCAAGAAACCCTTATGAACACGTAATCTCCTGCACTTTGTTTCTTTACAGGTGCCTTCCCGTTGGTATTTTCTGCAATTTCCCTCTGCTTTTCCTTGACCTTAAATAGGTTGATCATTTTTCCTAAATTATGAAAACATTAGAATGAGAATGGAAGGCACATGACAATCAAACCTAATGCATTCTTGTGTAGCGTATAAATGGGTTAGAGGCACTCAAATAAGATTGGTGTAATAAACTTGTATATCCAGAAATTATTGCAAAAGAGAGCATCCAAGAGCAAGATGCCAATGAAAAACACTATAGAAGACTAAAGTAACATACACAAACCCTGTCCCGCTTGTGCCGCCACCTTGCTGTCTATTTGCTTGTCTTGGCCCCTCCCAAAGAACGTGAAAACAGGAAATAAGAAAACAAAGAGGAAAGGAACGGGTTGGTTATTCGGGCCACCCGAATTGCTTGAGGCGTCTTATTGGTCTCACGTAGAGGTGGCAAATGGACGGGTCGGATCGGGTTTGGGTTGGATCATTTTGGATCGGATCATTTCAGGTTAAGAAAAAATCGGATCATTTTGGATTCAGATCATTTCGAGTTCGGATAAGGTCGGGTTTGGGTCAAGGAAAAATCGGTCTATTTCGGATTTGGATCATTTCGGGTTCGGATAAGATCGGGTTTGGGTCGTTGACTTTTTTAGTCAATTCGGGTTGGTCGGATTTGGATTCTGGTCGATTTGACAGATTTATTGGATTAAGCTTTGGTCATCTTGATGTAATTTATCTGATATAAAAATCAACTGAAACCATATTTCTAAGAACTACAAAACTCATGAATATAAAATTATCTTCTTACATGACCTATAGTACAATTGGGATTGAAATAATCAAAATATTTAATAATCTGTATGATAGTTTTCTTTATAATATATTTACCAATATTCATAAATTAATTATGTTAATTAATAACTTTTGAATCAAAGTGATTTAATAATCCATACTAAATATTATAAAACAATACTATATATCTCTCTTTAATTTAGTTTGATTTTTTATAGAATAATTAGAGACATTAGGTAGATGATATAGCTTCTGTACTCTATTATAGATTAACCATTAAATAATTATACATTATGTTCAAATGAATGCAATATAAAAGCGAATATTTAAATTAAACTATATTAAAAAAATATATAACACTCATTATTGAAAAAAATTATATTTTTACTATATTAAAATACTTTGATATTTAATTTTAACATTTAAATATTTATTAATAATATTAAATTTAAGTTTGAATATTTTCAGGTTTGGGTAAATTTGGATTCGAATCAATTTGGATTCGGGTCAATTTGGGTTCGGATCAATTCGGGTCGGATCAATTCGGGTTCGGGTTAATCTAAATTCGGATGAATTTGGGTTCGTATAAATTCGGGTTCGGATCCGGTCGGGTTTGGATCAATGTAAATTCGGATAAATTTGGTTTCGGATCAATTCGGATTCGGATCGGGTTGGATTTGGATTGTTGACTTTTTTAGTCAAATCGGATCGATCGGGTTTAGATTCGAGTTAATCGGACGGATTTTTCGGGTCGGGTCAACTTTTGCCACCTCTAGTCTCACGCAACCTAAGTTGCGCGAGGCTTCAAATCTCGCACAATTAAAATTGCACGAGATTTGGCAGATTATGTTTCTTTAGAAGGGCTAAAATGTCTTCTCATCTAAGGTTATTTTTGTCATAAAATTTTTAATGTAAAACTTGAAGTAAGAAGAGCAAAAAAAAAAAATGGTGGATTTGGAAATTCTCTAGATTTTAATAAACCTGCTTTCGCATTAACCGAAAAGAAAATCCCAACCACTTCCCAATATATTCAAAACCATCGAAGCCACAGAAATTTACTCATTGTTTTTTATGATTTTTTTTGTTCTCTTAATCTTCGATTGTCTATCGTGTGTTGCATATTTTCTCTTGTTCTGTGTGTTGCGTATGTATATTGTTAATTTGACTATGGATCTGACCTTCCTGAGACAGATGACCAACCATTCTCCCTCCACGCCTGCCCCTCTCCCCCCGTTTTCCTTCTCCCTTCTTCTCTCTCCCCCTTTCCCTTCTTCCTTTCCTATTTTTGAGTCTACATTTTTTTTAATTTTTTAATTTTACAATTTAAATTTTTTAAACTTCGTATATATTTTTATTTTTGATTTAAATTTATTTAAAAAAGTGACAATTTTTATCCCAAAGGCACAATTTGAACAGTTAACGTGAAAAAGGTCTTAATTTTAACAACAGTGGACAAACTGTCTAACGAAGTGAAATTTAAATGCCAAAGTGAACTTTTTTATAATTAAAAAGCCAATATAAAATAACCCCTAACTAGATTCATCGTATATGAAGATTTATTGTAGCACCTCTACAGAAGTTACTCATCCACACATTTGTCACAAAGTACGAAAAGGAAACTCGTCCACTCACTGTGACTCGAATTGAGAACATTTTCAAGATGCAAAAGCAAAGGCAAAGGCAAAGGCATTTTTGACTTTTTGATTAGTAGATCCAAACTATGATATAAAGACCGTTAATGCATTGGTAAGAAAGGATTTATAAGCAGGATTGGCCAGTGGAGTAATGATGTGTAAAGGGAATCCCAGCTGTAAACGAAACAATGATGTATACATAAAAGCCAACTCCGACTACTTTGAGATTTGTGTGAACATCGTAAACCAAGGAGGGGAAAATGGCAAACAAATCAGTAGAGTTATAAGACAGTACAGGTTAGTGTCAATGTCTTCATGTTTCTATCGACTACCTGAAATAGTGAAAAAAATAACCAAACGCTTAGCATATCATCAAACTGTCATATTAAATAGCACAGACAAACATAAAAGATAATTACTTCGATTTGTTCGACCATAAAACATTCTCCAAAAGATCTTGCTCACAGGAGTTTTCGGTACTGGTATCAGCTTCCCGATGGATGCCAGGGGCCAACTAATTTAAAAAGAGAACAAAAATAAGATGAACTATGAAGACATTGCAGAGCATAATCTCAAAAATGTGCCATTTTTTTTGCAAACGCTACCGACCTGACAATACCAATAGCTATTGAAACTAGCCACAGCTTCCAGTTAAGCTGCACGGTTTTAGCAAACTTCCCAAGGAACTCGACGATAATCACCTGGACAACAAGGAACAGAATGTACTATGTAGCACCAAGAAAAATCTAAAATTAAATGTCAACCTGATGGATTGCCAACAAACCTCACCTGAAGTATTACAGTTATTGCCACTATTCCGATAAAAAGATAGTTTCTACCAAGTCCCTTGAAAATGTTCATTTCATCTGGCTTCCGAGCATTGAACTCATTAAAGATCTGCAATTGATAATAAGTTATACTCATAATCCATCAAAGTTATTTGCATGTTTACATTCAAGCACATTCAGATTGCTTATTTATGCTCCATTAAATGAAAAAGAAGATTATCTAAAGAGGAAAGAGAACATTACACCAATCACTGGCAGAGCCAAAGTTAAAATAATATAAAACATTAGATTTTATGTGGGCTAGGAATGTGGGGGGTGAGGACGAGTTATGCCTCCGCTGTGAACAACATAGCATAGCATGGACTTCCAATTTCAATCATGCTAGCTGAAAAGGAACAGTTACCGGTAACAAAAATTCCAACCAAACTGCAAAGCTGTTATTTCTAGTTTCCACAAAAGGCAATCCAGAAGAAAGCAGAATTTAAGGCTCAGTCCTCATAAATCGGGAAATTTTCCAAAACAATCAGTCGGATATAGACTCCACTTATCCTTTATAAGGGCTCCTCAGAGTTCAAGGATCATGAAAACAAGTAGAAGTGGCAGATGGACAGGTCGGATTAGATTTGGGTTAGATTATTTCGGATCATTTTGGGTCAATGAAAAATCAGTTCATTTCGGATTCAAATAAAGTCAGGTTCGGGTTAATGAAACATCAAGTCATTTTGGGTTCGAGTCTCTTCGAGTTCGAATTAGGTCGAGTTCAGGATAATAAACATCCGGTCATTTTGGATTTGGGTCTATTCGAGTTCGTGTCAGGTTGAATTTGGATCAAGTCGAGTTCAGATCAAGGAAGAATTGAGTCACTTCGGTTTTAGGCTCAGTTCAGTTTGGGTTGAGGAAGAATTGGGCCAATTTGAATTTAGATCATTTTCATTTTGAATCAAATTGGGTTCGAGTTGAAGAAAACTGAGTCATTCGAGTTCAAGGTATTTTAGGTTGGGTCGATTTGGATTTGAACTACTTTGAATTTGGATCATTTTGGTTTGATTCTCCGATCATTGGCTTGAGCACTAATGTTCTGATGTTAAATTGTTAATCATTTTTAATTTGCTAACTTTAAAAATAAAATAAATAAAATTAAACTATATAAAAATTAAAATATTAAATTAAATCATTTAAATTTAATTTGTTAATAATATTAAATTCTAGTCCATTAAATATAAAATTAGCTTTTTAAAATTAAAACGACTGGAAGGAAAATAGAAGTACAAAAATTATTGGAGGGAAGGGAAATAGTTTCAAAAAAATTTTGAAAAATTTCAGATCCTACACTAAGCTAACTACCTACAATTAAAAGTTCATTTAAAATTACTTACAGTAGTTAGATTGCCCCATGGATTTGGCTTTTGGGTTGGGAATTGAGAATCAAGATAGTAAGATATATAATTAATAATTACAAAAAAGGCAATATTTGTGTAATGTAAAATAATTGCATGGATGAAATAACTAAAAAAGAAACTTTAGCGCGCGCGCGCACACACACACATATATATATCTTATGAATACTTATTTTATTTTAACACACATCATATGTTTTATAAAATTAATCCATGTATTATATGTAAAATAATTATAAAATTTTATTCTTTTAGCAGAAAAAAAAATCATAGTATAATAGTTGTAACATTTCATGTATAGGAAAAGATACGTTTTTCATGTTCATCATTTCATGTACTTGATTCTAAATCACATGATAAAAGTTAGATATTATACTTTTTGAATTTAAGACGACACATCTATTCCAAATAACATGTAACATTAAAAAGTTACTGTTTGAACAGTGAAAACATTATTGGCAAAAAAAATAATGAAACATAGAAAAAAATCAATTGTAAATAACGATTATAAGAGTTTTGAATTTTAAACATAAGGTATCAAAATTAAATTAATAACAATTTCATAGTATGTTAAGAACAATTATTAACACATTTACATATATGATACTTATGTAAATTTTAACATATATATATATGTGTGTGTGTGTGTGTGTGCGTGTGTGTGTGTGTGTGTGTGAAATTAAATTAAATGATCTATTATTATGATCATTGATCAAAGCTAATCTATATTATATAAATACATTATAAGAAGTTAAATGTTTGAAATTAAAAATAATATCATTCTTTAATCCATGAATGTGATAATTGATAATAGATTGATACTAAAAACATTTTACATTAATGTAAAAGTTTAAAAGTATGCATCTTAAAATCAAATGATTTATGTAAAATGACTAATGAATCATGGATATAGCATTATGTCTTACAAATTTGTCAATCATACTCGAGCTAAGCCTAGAGGTCTTTCATAGGCAAATATCTAATTATCTCTCAATTTTATGATCTAATTAGATTAAAATTTGACACCAAAATATTAAAATTAATTCATCATTAGAATAAAAAGAAATTAATTGTTACGTACTATAAATATAAATGAGACAAAATATAACTTATAATATATAAGCAAATGTAAGAATAAATATATGAAATAATGAAATAAAAAGAAAGTCAGCAAAATTAGTCTCTAATTTTTTTTAATGCATACAAAATAACTAAAAGCTTAAAACACTTTGTTTAATTAGATGAGTACTACTATTACTAAAAAAAAGAATTCACCTTTTAATTATTTTTTTCTCTAAGAATAAATATATATTAAACTATAGTACTACAAACCATTTAGTAGCCTACTTCAATATTTATATTCACATAACATACTTAAAACTGTGAGGATGAGATAACTACTACAAAAAGAGGCTGAGAATTGCGATAATTTCACCGTTTAGTTTAGCCTATTTTGTCTCTAAACCTGGGTCTTTTATTTTCTATCTTTATTTTTCTCTTTGGCTGCTACTTTCATAAGTTAGTTTAACACCATTATTTACCTCTCACACCTGCATCAGACGAGCATCCTAAGAAACTTTTCTTATTTTATTTGTTTTATTTATAGTTGTTCTTACTGATAACTTCATTGCTTGGTGTCAGATATAGTATTATTTTTATTTGTTTGCTTGTGCACCAACGTTGATGGTAAGCAAAAGATAATGTTTGCTTTGACCTATCAAAGGTATTGGCAGTTTCGCCAACTTTGTTTGCAAGAAAGCTGATGTAGACATGAAAAAAGTCTGGTTTATTTCCATGAACAAGAGGCGTTTAGTTAACATTGGTGTGTCTAAGAAGCGATGAATGTTTCATATATATATATATATATATATATATATATATATATATAGAATGACAGAACAAATGTTCCAACCCGTAAACTTCCAACCGTCAGTGGGGTTATGTTTTTCAACTCCAGATGGTATTTTGGATCATAAAGAAGCCATTAGAAGGAATATAGGTGGGCAAGTTCTTGGTTATTTTCGTTAGACTTGTCTTTCTACTCACTTTCAAATGGCGCAAGGAGAGGAGTAGTTCTTTGAGTTCTGGTTTGCTTGCGAACTTTCAATCAATATTGATCTAAACTTTGTATCACTGAATATTGAGTACCGGATTATAACTTAATGGATTAGTGCCTCAATACAGAAGTAAACTTCAAAATGGATGACCATATATATTATATATTATGTATTATATATTATATATTATATATTATATACTGAACAAATATATATATCACCATTCGTCAGGCAAAGGGTTTATTTCCTTGCTTTTAAACACTGCTTGCATCAACACAAATTTTGAATGAGGTTTTCTTTTTTTGGGTTTGTTACAAACCTTGCAGACAAGTAGTTGTGTTTTAATCAATTGTTTGATCTTTACCTAGTGATATTTAGGATTAATTGTTGTTTCTCTGAAATTTTTTTTTTAACTTATTGTTTAGCCTCAAGCGTATTTCAAGTATCTGTTAATAGTTTTATTCATATCTACAAAATAGCAAATTAACGTAACATTTTATTTTTCATTTTCTATTGGCAGGAGTTTTGGAGATGGAATCAAATCAATCAATGAATGTTAATTACAATAATGATGAGCAAGAAGTTGAGAGTCAAAGTAAAGTTTCTTTCGCTTCTTCAAGGAGATTTAGCAAGGTTTGGAATGACTTTGACATTATCGAGGGACAATCTCCATCTAAAAAGCCAAAAGCCAAATGCAAGCATTGTCGTAAATCCTATTCTGCAGCGTCTGTAAGTGGTACTTCCAACCTTAATCATCATGTTCTAACATGTCCTAAACAACCTAAGAAGGAAACCACAGGTAATATGAATGTATATCAACAGGTTTATCGTGAACTGGTTGCTAAGGCTATTATAAAACATGGATATACATTCACATGGGCTGAAAGCAAATAGGGAAATTCATGTTTTTCTCAATGGTAATGTTCAAACTGTTAGTAGGAATACTATCAAAGCTGATTGTTTGAAATTGCATAAGAAATTGACAGAAAATCTTAAGTCTCAGTTGGGAGATTCCTAGTAGAATTTGTTTGACCAGCGATATGTGGACATCATGCACAAATAGAGGGTACCTTTGTCTAACAGCACACTTTGTGGATGAGAATTGGATGTTGCAAAGTAAAATTTTGAATTTTTGTCATGTTCCATCTCCACATAAGGCAAAGCACCACACTTTGTTAAGAGATTGGGGTATTGAGAGGAAAATTTTTAGCATTACTTTGGATAATGCACATAATATAGATAACATGCAGGATTTGTTACATAACAAACTTGTTCAACAAGATGCTTTGCTATCTCGTGGTGAATTTTTTCATATTCGTTGTTGTGCTCATATTTTGAATCTCATTGTCCAAAAGGGTTTGAAAGTACTCAGTAAAGCTTTGGATAAAGTTAGGAATAGTGTAAACTATGTTGTGGGGTCTAAATCAAGGGTGATGAAGTTTAAAGAATGTGCAAGCCGGATTAATTTAGAACATATAAAGGCATTGTGGTTGGATGTACCACTAGATAGAATTCAACTTATTTAATACTTGAGAGATACCTTTATTATTATAATGCTTTTAGAATTTTGCAAACAGAAGATGCAAACTTTCAACTTGAAGATCTTCAAACAGAAGAAGAGCTGCATAGGCTTCAACAAATTTGCAAGTTTCTAAAGCCTTTTTATGATATTACTACTCTGTTTTCCGGAACAAATTATCCTACTGCAAACTTGTATTTTGACAATGTGTGCAAGATTCATTCTAGTATTATCAAGGAAATACAGAGTTCAGATAGCAATTTGAAAGAAATGGCTCAATCAATGCAAAGAAAACTTGACAAATATTGGGATAAACACTGTACTGTGTTGGCTTTTACTATCATACTTGATCCGCACTTCAATATGAAATTCATAAAATTTTCATTGAAAAAGTTCGATGTGGATTATGAGAACAAGTCTAAAAATATTTATGACCAACTCAAAAAGTTCTTTAAAGAGTATGAGAAGGTTCAATCCAAAAATCCAAGCACGGGTAGGGGCACTGATCAAGATAGTGCAAAAGAACTTGATGAAAATATGAAAATCTTATGGTAGGTTTTATGTATCCATTTCATTGTTGTTTTAGATGGTTTAAAGTTCATTTAATATTTAATTTAGTTTTAAATATTTTTTTAATTTTTTCACTTGTTTTGTGCTTTTGTTGTTTTAGGAATTTGCATTTTATGACTCCGATGGCGATGGATCTATTTCAAGCTCAGTTAAGACATAATTGGAGCTCTATTTGAGTGAGCCTAGAGTTGAGCTCAATAGATCTTTATTTGATATTCTTACTTATTGGAAAGATAATTATTTTCGATATCCTGAGCTTGCAACTATGGCAAGAGATATATTGAGCATACCTATCACCACTAATGCTTCAGAACCAACTTTTAGTATTGGTGGTAGAGTTTTGAACAAGTTGAGAAGTTCTCTCTCATGGACAAATGCTCAAATGTTGATAACTAATCATAATTGGTTGTACGGATATGATGGTAATATATTATATACATATTAAAATTGTTATGAATTTTTTTACAGCTAATAATTATTTAGTCTTAATGTATTTTTTTTGTTTATTTATTGGCTTTTGAAAATCCTAAAGACAACTTGGAGATTATGGGCGAAGAGATAAATCTTACTAGCTGCATGAGGGCTTTATCGATGGCATCAAAAGAAGATTCAAATATTGAGGATTAAAGAAGCGTATGAGGAGGTTGAAGCAGAAGAAAAGGAAAATGAGGCAAAGCCGCAAAGATCTAAGTAGTCTAATTTCTTTAAAAGCTTGTTTAATGGGAACCTTTTTGTTAAAGGATTGAAGCTGTCATTTTTTTTTTTTTACTCTTCTTACCTTGCATTGAGTAGAATAAATGACCACAGAATCTTTAAGTTCGAAAATTTGGAATAGCTCTCTTTTATTGAGAATTTTTTCTACTACTGTAAATAGCTCTCATACTAACAATTTTTTTCTAAGGGCATTCATTGACAGCAGTATGATTTATGAATGATTTGAATTTGTTTTGCAATTAACAGTGATGAATACTGGGGTTCTTTCAATACTTCATGAATTAAGCAATTAAATTGCCCCACCATCTACCCATCTCTAACCATTGTGTAATTTATTATGTATGTATAAACTAAAATACCTCATGAGTCTAAAAAAACATTTAATGACACATGAATAAATAATTAATACAATTTGTAATGTATAAAGCCATTACCATAAAATTAAATGAATGAATACAAATTTTAATTATTGGTGAAATAGTTTAATAGAATTGATATATTAAACATTTATTGTTAGTTCCATATTTATACTCAAGTTCAATTTAATTTCGATTCAGATTAATTCAGATTCTTGTCAATTTGAATTCGGATTAATTCGATTTTGGGTCAGGTCAGGTTTGAGTCAATTTGATTTCGGATCAATTTGAGTTCGGATTAATTCGGATTCGGATTTGATCGATTTTGGGTCAATTTGGATTCGAATCAAGTCGTTTTGGATTGTTGACTTTTTTAGTCAAATCAAATCGGTCAAGTTTAAATTCGAGTTAATTGAGCGGATTTTTCGGGTCGGGTAACTTTTGCCACCTCTAAAAACAAGAATTATCACTTTTTCTGTTCATGCAAGGGTCCACATATTTTTCTCTGGCCTCACTAGGTCTAGCAGTAAAAAACAAGAAGAAGCCCCCTAAGCAGCATTATAACAATCAATCATTCTTAAACTATAAGTTGTCATCATAACCATTTGCACAAGCAGGAACACCTAATCTCACTCCCAAGAAAAAGAATAAAAAAAGCACTTCAAACATGCTTAAAAGAGGTAAAAACTAGTTATAGAATATTTAATCCAACCGCAGCAAATTCTGTAACTGCTTGTTTTAGTTATGACTTACCTGACACAAGACAAATGCGTTGAATATCAGTGTATTCTTAACTTTGTTAGCATGTTCGCTACTGTCATGATCCAGATGCAATATCTTCTTGCCTTGAAAATTGAGAGTGAGCAACACACTCACTTGATATACGGCCTGAAATTTCCATGGATGATTTGTAATGCCAGCTTAGAAAGATTGCCATTTTATTGGTATGAGCCATAGTAATCAGGAGAAAAAGAGGGTGATTGAGGTTTGCCAGGGGATTTGGGCAATCAAATAAATAACCAAAATCAGTAACAGTTACAAAATAACAAATAGATCTGCATGTATAACATGTACCTGTATAAGCAAGTTCCTCCACATGATATTCGTTATAAGAGGTTCTCTGAAACACAACCATCACGTTATTTAGAAAAAGAACAAAAAGAAAAGATGCCGAGAAGTGCTTTCCTATGCAATCTGTTTGGTAGGGAACCACAAACAATTTTTGAAGCAAACTGACCTAGAAAAAAGGCAAGGTGTTTATAGGGGAACCCATCAAAATTACAAATGCAAGATGGTTAAACTAGGTCAAAATGTCCATCACAGTTTCTCTACTTACAATTCGAGATAGTTAATGCCTGAATGCAATTAAGGCATATCATCGATACCATTTCCTTTTGCCACTAAATAAAGCTAACTCAGGTATGCAACAAAAGCATATCATTGATAGGATACTGTTTTCTCTTGATGTTGAATGCTAACTCAGCAACATTATGTCTAGGTCTTTTATCCCGTGGCAATGAGATAGCATATAAGGCAGTAATTTCCATTTCAAATTGAATGTCCACCTTTTAATGATTTTAAATGTGAGGTAATTTGCATCCATACAATAGAATTTTAGCCAAAAATTCCATGAAAGCTAGAGGGTGGTCCACCTAAAACAACAAAACAAATCAAATGAAGCAATACATTTTATAAGGAAGTTATTAATTCAATGATGGGTAACATTAGAGAATTTAAGAAAATGAACATTATTTTTTAATACCTTAAACAATATGATCGACAATCAATTTGAAACAAAAGGAAGACAATAATTTTGTTTGAAATTTCTGTAACATAAATTATCATCTAAAATATTTTTCTATAACTCTAAATTTATTAGCATTTAAATCCATTTTTTTTTATTTTACTTTTACATTAAAATATTAAAAAATCTATAATACTATTTCAATATTTGCATATATAGACAATTCTTTATATTTTGGTTAAAAGTGATTTTAAGTTATATAGATCTTGAAATTTATTATATTTCTTTTTCAATTTGTTGAAAATAAAAAGTCAAAACAAAGAGAACTACCATTAAATGGAAAACAAATTGAGCAAAATATATAAGTACTTCCAAAATTAAAGTTTGCAACATAATCTTCATAAAAGAAGAATATCCACATATTTTAAATTTATTAAAATATACTTTTACACATCACATTTTGCCATGTCAAATAAAACCACCATGTATATATTTCAATATTTGGATATATAGACAATTCTTTATATTTTGGTTAAAAGTGATTTTAAGTTATAAAGATGTTTTCTTTTTCAATTTGTTGAAAATAAAAAGTCAAAACAAAAAGAAATACCTATAAATGGAAAACAAATTGAGCAAAAAATATAAGTATTTCTAAAATTAAAGTTCGCAACATAATTTTCACAACAGAAGAATATCCACATTTTTTAAATTTATTAAAATATACTTTTGCATGTCACATTGTTGCCATCTCCAATAAAACAACCATGTAACCATGTAAATGCCATATCATATAGTTAACAACAAAAAGTGATAGTGTAATGGTCCTTAATTGCACCAAAAGTCAAAGTACAGGGATCAAATATTTCAATTGAATATAGAATTATGGCACTGAGGACTGCAGTGAACTTTTACTAATTCAAACAATTTTTTTAACTATTATTAAAAGAATGCAATAATAAGGAAAAGATTTAAAAAATGAATTTTACAACAAAAATCAAATTCCGGTAGAAGCTATTGAGATACGGAATAGCAATCAAGTCAGCAAATAGTCATATATGAATGTTAAATACTACACAGTATATATACTACCTGAAGTCGGATATTGGAATTTCAGACAAGAATTAGAAAGTTTGCCAACATTTTTTACTTTCTTTGATACAAATGAGTATGTGCAATAGGAAAGATATGATTCAGATCTTGCACCTTAGCCCTCCTAATGAGGGCTAACAAATGACAGCCAACTTAAGCTTTTACTAAGCAGTTCTTCTGGGTTTAAGAAACAAAAAAATAAAAAAAAATCCCAAAATAATCATCTATAGACAAAAATTATGATTGATAATTAGAGAACAGCCTTTAACCAAAATCTCATACCTTCTACCAACAGGAGGCCGGTGCATCAGGTGGTCAGTTGGTGGTTCAGTAGCCAATGCTAGTGCTCCAAGAGTATCCATAATAAGATTAACCCATAGAAGCTGCACAGAAAGAAAGTAAAATAGAGTACTCATCTCCATTCATAAGAGTTGACACACGCATAAATGCATATAAACAGAGTGTAAACAAACCTGGACAGCATTCAGTGGAACATCACCAGACGAAACAGCAGCTACAACATTTATAACAAGAGCTGCAACATTAACTGTAAGTTGAAACTGGATGAACTTTTGGATGTTTGCATATACAGATCTACCCCATCGGACAACCTAAAATCATAAGATGTTCAAGACTACGAATGAAATAGGTTGATTTAAGAAAAGAAGCTTCTAACATTAATCATTAAGGAACAAAATGGAAAGAAAGGGAAAACAATACCTTCACAACTGAAGCAAAATTGTCATCTAAAATGATGATATCTGAATTCTCTTTTGCAACTTCTGTCCCTTGAATACCCATTGCAAGACCAATGTCGGCCTGTAGTCCCAGACACTTAAAATTCAGCCTCCTAATGATAACCACTCATAACCATGTTTGATAACTAAGATTGTCCAGCCTTTACCAGTAGAATTCATTGCCTAAAACATTCTTGAAAGGGGTAACTAGAATCTGTGATTTTAAAACTTAAGCCAATAAATTTAATCTAGTGCAACATCCTTGCAACACTCTGAATCACGGGTGCTATAGGGCAACTCTATTAACAAATCAAAGCATATCATAATGGTCAATAAAAACAATATCCATTCACTCACCCAAAAGTAGTCATAACACAATCATTCTTAAAAGCAAATTTTCCTCAAAGCAAACATCATTGCAGGCAAATAAGGCTCATCTTTTTGGTAATTAAAATTTTGAAACAATTCACCATTGCAGTCCCAGTAGAATGTATTGACTTACTAGATTTCAATGTAAATTGTCTTGCATTTAGAAATGAAAAATGCACTTCCTTTTCAAAAAAAAAAGTACAAGAAGATTCAGTAACAACATACTAACAAAACAGTGTTTTCAAAATGCTCAGTTGTTAATAATTATACTTGATGACCAGAAAAAGAATGATATTGTCAGACCTCATGTAAAGCAGGAGCATCATTGGTTCCATCTCCAGTTACAGCAACAACATGTCCCCTCTTCCTCAATGCTTGCACAAGCAGAAGTTTATCATTGGGTGATGATCGGCCCATTACCTACGCATAAACACCCCAATTAATTTAAATTTTCTGTTCTTATTTTCGAGCCACGAGGCAAACTCAGAATATAAAAAGAGAACTAGATCATACAGATATTTTCTCAGCAACTTCTTCCCTTCGAGAATCAGAGAGTGCACGGAAAACTCTCCCTTCAATGAGACTAGGCTCAAAAGCATCCGCATGCGATTGTAGTATCCCACACTCTAAAGCAATTGCCTTCGCTGTCTTAAGATTGTCACCGGTGACCATGCGTACCTATGGCACACAGATGGAAACTCCGCTAAATTAATCATATTAACAAATATAATCCACCTCGAACATCATATCTGCTTTAAAGAAGAAAGGAGACCACAAAAGACCAGTATCTTTCATGTGAGCAAAATGACAAGCAAAACACAAAAAACAAAAGGTAGAACAATTCTTTTTTCAAAAAAAAAAAAAAAATCAAAATCCTATGAGATTGTGTATTGTAATCAGATTTCATTGAACGTAGGGATACATTTTGAAATTAACTCAAAATACCACATCCAAGAGAAATCACAAACCATGCCAACAAAAATTAAGTTCTAATAATTAAGAAGTATAAACAATTCACCATGAGTCACGGTTTTTACTTTAAAATTGTTCATAGACCAATCTTCAATTAATTAAAAGGTTCAAGTCAAACTAAAATTCAGAAGCATTTAAGGAATGGGAGTTAGTAGTAACCATCCCAAAAAGCCCTGAAATACTTTAGTAAGTCTCCTTGCAGTGGCAGGCAAAAATTTTGCTCCAAGAGGAATGAAAGTAGATAAAATGAAGCAGAACCCATGTCAAATGTACAGTCCATCCTTGAAAAGCATTCTCCTGGTTCTTGAAAAGTGAAAAGAAAAAGAATTGATCACAAAATATTTCTTGCTCTTATTACAATTTTGTGGGATAGGACTTTTATACGTTCAAGGCAAAAGTTTTTTGATAATAATGAAGTTAGGGAGGAAATTTTTGCAGGATTGGACTAGAGTTAGAGGCATATTAGGCATTCATAGAAATGAAGAGAGAAACCCAAAGTAAAACAATTTCATAACCTTGGAATCTTCCAAGAAGGGTTGGGCTTCAGCAGGATATGACACAACTAACTCAACAAAAAAAGGAATTTAAATGCAGTATATACTGATTTAAAAGTTAGAAAAAAAAAGGAGGGAAGATACACAATCCACAACAAGCAATTCACAATCTCAAAAATTTAAAAGCATATAAACAAGCATTAACATGGTTTTTAAACAGTGATTAATTGTAATAGATAAATAATTATACCTTTACACCAGCCTTTTGGCATAACTTCACTGAATCACTGACACCTGGTCGACAAGGATCCTGCATAAATTCTCAATGTAATTAAAGAACATACAACATATCAAGCTAAAACTACATTCATATTCATGGAACCAAAGAAAACAAAGTTTAGAGGATATCTTCTTTACAAAACTTCGAACAAGTCCACAACAAATAATAAACAAAGCCTTTACCAATATGTAAGGTTAGCTAAATGGATCATATTAGGCCAGCTCAACTCGGAACAAAGTCCTCATTAAGCTCGATAAAGATGAAGTCAATCTTATAGTTTCCAACCATATCATCATTGTTCTTCCTCTCATGGGTATACTCTTTTAAGTGACATCTTTTCACAATATTTGGTAATTTTTTACAAATCCGGACCAAATGACATGTGTTTTCCTCATTTTGTCAGCAGAGTATGAGACTTTCCAGTTTCTCCCTTGAGCTATTTATATCTTCATTTGCATGTTGAAATATATAGCATCTTCCTTTCAACCATGCTCATTTTTTGGGTATGATAATACTTTGTAACTCGACATTCAAATTCATAATACCCAAATTTTCATTAACTTTTGACATTTTGCAATCACGCACAGTTCAAGACCGAACTTCACTAACTACAAGACATAATTTACAATGTAAGGATGAGAAGGGTTTGGGGATGAAAAAAAAACACAATAAACGGAGAACAAAAACTGAAATTCTCTAAATGGAGAAAATAATGATGAAAACGAAGCTGCAGAAAGTAGTAAAGATCAAAATCTCCAGAATATGGACTTCATCGATCACAAAACAATTTTAGATTTTTCTTTGAAAATAAAATTGGCAAAAGAAAAAACATACAGCCTAATTAGAGAGGAAAGAAAAAGAGCAGCAACAAATGAAGATTCAATACAGAAAGATATTGACAGCAGTGAACAATCACCTCAAGAAAGATTATTAATACAGAAAAACATGGCGATGTTGGTGCTTCTATCAAATTGTCCAATCCATCCTCATATATAAGCATAAAAGTAAACATAAATTACCTCAAAGGATCAAACAATAAGGATTCATGCCTAAGGTCTTTCCCCATATGCAAAATAATAAATAAAATACAAACACAGATAAGACATGTATAGTTTGCATCAAACCTAAATAATATTTCCCTGAGATAGATACCTTTAGACCAACAATAGCCAGTAAAACAAGGTCATCCTCAGGTAAAGCCCATTGAGCCAGCTCTTCTTCATTAGTTGGAACCTTGTCACTTTCAAATGATCTGTATGCAATAGCAACACATCGCAAACTACCAGCAGCCATAGTTTCAACTGCCATTTCAAAAAAGGCCACCTGAAAACCAAGAAAATTCCATCAAATGTAAATTCTTTTATGTTAGCAACCACAAACCAAAAACATCAAATTATAAGCATAGTTGAAATTAAAAATTTAATCAGATATAATATAGGCTGCAGTCAGCCAGTCACCATGACAAACGGACAACGAAAAATACTAATTTCAATTTTCAAGAGTTAAAACTGTTCATCTCAAAAGGCAATTATTTCTCAAACCTTTTCTTCATCCATAGCTACAATGCTGTCATTACTGTCAAGGTACCAAGCACATGCAGCTAATACTATTTCAGCAGCCCCTTTCCAGTGAATACGAACTTTAGAATCCGGCTGGCAGACACAGTATCAAAGAATATAGTGGAAGCAGAAAATAAACAGTTTAATTGGATTAGAAGGCAGAAATTATTATGAATATAAAAACTCTAAATTTATTTCTCAACCGTTATCTTTCAAGCAAGTGCCCTTTTAGATTCAGTTGCAGTCTATAATGATGTTTGTACATGATTCATCCTTACACGATTAATGTTGTTCTAAGTCCAATGGTACATTTATCAACAAGGAGGAAAAATAATCAGCATTCTTGTTCTACACTATTTTATTCCAAAGGCTAAGCATTTAAAGAAGTCTTTAAGATGAAAATGAAATTATTATTTCAGCTACTGTTGCCACAAATCTTCCAACTGCCGTGATCATTTTTCACTGCAATAAGTTCAACCATTACCATTACAATCTTCCTAATTATTATAACATTAAGTTCAACGTTAATATCATCTATTATCATCAGATAAGAAATCATGTATCTTCTTGAAATTTAATTCATGTTCAATTTGGTTAGTGGAGAATCCAACTGAACATTTATCACTAATTGGTCTAATACTAAAAATCAAAAGTAGTTTATATTCATTGACATCCAATAGAAAAGCCACCTCTCTCTTACCAGTTGCCTAGACACTACTCAAATAATGACCATAAACTCAACCAGCACCACAGCAGACAAGCTTCAATAAGAACACTCACTCCCTCCCACCCTCCCACAACACCAGCAACTAACCTATCAATAAACTGCTAAAGTCCCTAATACAGAAAATTAAGTTCAATTTCACGGCCACAATTTTTAACCTGAATTTCCCAGAACTCTTCTAAAGTCACCAAATCCAAAAATATGACCAACACTCTGAATGGATTTGATTCTGTGCATGCATGCATAGTTTAAAAATCAAAGAAAAAAGGGCCTTTTGAAGTATAGATATTAAGGGCATATAAAAAATATCCTTCCAAAAGAAAAGGACATATATCACTGAAATTCTTATTTTATACTAGCATGAAAACCAAGCGCAAAAATGGGATTAAAATGCAGTCACCACCTGAAATACCAGCAAATATGATAAAATTGCTAAAAGTTAAAAATATAGTGACACTACCAATCGTATTGCAACACCCCCTCGTTTTTTCTCTGAGTTGAAGGGGAAGACATGAAAAATTGAACAGCCTGACCTAACGGCATCAAAATTCATACCAAGCTACAAGATTCAAGGACAACAGATTAGTATTAAAATTAGAAATATGCAATGACAAGAAGATAATGTGAGGTTAGATATGTAACCTTGATTGCCCAATTAAGAATTGCTTTTTCTGTTGGCGATCCAGAAACCTCTACGTCTCCGCCTCCCTAAAGAAACCAGAAAAAAAAAGTGATAATAGAATGCATCACACCAAAGACTGCTTAATAAATATGATTCAGAAAAAATATGAGCTATTGAGACATACCTCTGGGGTAAAGACGCAGCCATTTGCATTCACTGCAACACCTTCAATAAGTAATGAGATTAATGTATCAGGTAACTCTGAGCTGCTGTCTGGAGGATCAGTTTTTCTCCCACCAACATAAGCTTCAACCACAGTCATCTATACAGAAAATTAACTTTATGATTAGATAGATAGATATAAAAGGAGAACATTCCATATTGTGGCACTTTCCACACTTTCTATCCCAGCCCATTGCCACCACCTCTGATTCCTGTCTGCTTGGCAATCATTTAGATTTTTGGCTTAGACTTCTATAATTAATTTTTCATGTTGTAAAATTTTTAAATTCTCCTTTCACTTTAAAGATAAAACCCACAAAATGAAGTTTTTTTATTGCAATGCGTTTAAACCCAGAAAATGAAATTTTAAATTCTTCCAATTTATAAACCATTCAAAGTGATTTCACTTTAATTTATCCTGGAACTGGAATATGACCAAAACTTGATTGATCAAATTGTCAAAAGTTTAATTGATATGCATTTAAAGAGTTTATCTGAAAGTATAAATTACAAATTATAAGAATTAATTTTTGAATCATAATTCTGAATTTACATGACACCATAATGAGTCAAACAATTGCTCAATAATTTAAAATTAGGAACAAAAAATTACAATGATCAATTAATTCGCAGACCACAAATCACTTTGAATAGTTTAGAGGTCATTTGGTATCGTTTTTGTTTTTTGTTTTTTGTTTTTGTTTTCAGTTTTTTTAAAAACAGAAACAAAAAACATATTTGGCGACATATTTCCATTTTCAAAAAACGAAAACAAAAATTTCTAAAATTGTTAGAAACAAAAATTTCTTATATCCATTGTTTTTTGGAAACATGTTTTCATTTTTGCTACTGTTCACAAGTGAACCGAGTTTATATATTAATATAATATTAATATTTTTATTATAAAATATAAATAAAACTAATTATCTTTTAAATAAAATAATATTAAATTTTAATATAAAATATTAATTAATTAATATTTAAAAATTAATATATTTATTTTAATATAAAAAAGTTGAAAATGTAAAAACCAATCAAATATAAATTACATTGACCTATAATATTATAATATTATTTAATTTATATTTTTATAATAATTTATTAAATATATTATCTATTTTGAATAATATCATTTATTATAATTTCAAATTATCTACATATTATTATTTAATAAATATATTATTTTTATTTAATTTTTAAAATTTTGTTTTGTGAATTGAATTATTATATCTAAATCAATTTAAATATTTGTTTTCAAAATGTAACAGTATTAAACAAAAATGTTTTTTGTTTTTAGAAATTAAAAACAAAACAAAACAAAAACAGAATTTTCAAAAACAGAAAATATAAAACATAAAACAAGAAATGATACCAAACAATCCCTTATAAATTTGGAGAAACTTATGCTCTAGTAAGTGCAATTTGTTAATTAAGGGACCGTTTGGTATCGTTTTGGTTTTCTATTTGTGTTTTTGTTTTCAATTTTTTTGGAAACAAAAGTAGAAAACGTTTAGCAACATGTTTTTGATTTCAAAAAACAAAAACGAAAAGAAAAATTTTTAAAATTGTTGAAAACAAAAATTTCTTGTTTTCATTGTTTTAGGAAACATATTTTCATTCCTACTATCGTTCATAAGTAAGTGAATAAAGTTTATATATTAAAATAATATTAATATTTGGCATAATAAAATATAAAATAAAAATAATTAATTAAATAATATTAAATTTTAATATAAAATATTATTTAATTAATAATATATTGATTTTAATATAGAAAAGTTGAAAACGTAAAAAACAGTTAAATATAAATTATATTAAACTATAATATTATAATATTATTTAAAATTTAATTTTATATAATAATTTATTGAATATATTACATATTTTAAAGAATATCATTTGTTATAATTTTGGTATGTTAATAATTAATCTTATTGCTAAGTACCATTTTCTAATATAATTAATTATTATTTCACTAAACAATATTATTATTTAATATTATATTCTTTCAATTAAATTTAAAATATATCACTACTACTATTAAATAATTTAACATTATTAATTAAGAAAATACTTAACGTTAAATAATATTATTTATATTAAATATAATATATTTTAATAACTATATAATTTATTATCAATTAATTATTTAAATATTTTATTTAATATTAATATTATTACAATTAACTTAAACAATATTATTAATATGATTTATAATTATTAATTCATATTATTATTTAATATATAAATTTTGAATTTTACTAATCTCAATTATTATCCAATAAAAAGTAATATTAAAAAATATTTAATATTATTTTTAACTGAATTATTTATTTAATAGTATATTAATTATAAAAAATAAAAATATTTTATATTAGTATTAAATAGTATAAAATAATATTATGTACATATTATTATTTAATAACTATATTATTTTTTGTTTAATTTTCAAAAATTTATTTTGTTAATTGAATTATCATATCTGAATCAGTTTAAATATTTATTTTCAAAACGTGACAATATTAACCAAACATATTTTCTTATTTCATAATTTAAAAACAAAACAACACAAAAACAAAGTTTTCCAAAACAAGAAACAAAAAACAATGCCAAACAACCTCTAATAGTTTAGGGGTTGAAAACTTGTACCTTTCAATCCTCAATTTAATTGCATTTTTTCACTAAAGCTAAAGTTTATATACCAATTGACTTTCAAATTTAATTGCTTAAAATAACCAAAGGCGACTTTTTTTTATCACTATGATCACTTAAGAAATCAACACAATATTTATATTAATTAACTTTCCATCAGTATTGTAATTTTCTGATTTTTACAATAATTCCTATTTCCTCTGCCAACGTTATCTTCCTACTTGGAAACTTCCTAGAAAGCACTATTTTCCTTTCACACTACGTCAGTCAGCAAATAGGTTTAGTCCTACATGTTACATCACTTTATACATAAAATTAAAATTTATTAATATATATATAAGCTTTCTTTTCATAAAACAATGGGAAATATTCAAAACGAATGATATTCTCATGTTCTTAACTTGTTTAACTGGGAAAAAAAAACACAGAAAATCCCTTGTGTCAGAAAGAAGACAAATCCTAACTTACCTGATTCAAAGTCAAGGTTCCAGTCTTGTCACTGCAAATTGTTGTGGCAGAACCCATGGTCTCACAAGCAGAAAGTCTGCGCACCTGCATTTCAACTTCTATTAAGCTGCATGAAAAACATCTGCCCCCATGAAAAAATTTTACCTCAATGTATGCAAGGTGCAAAAAAAAAAATTCATCACACATACCAGAGCTTTATCTGCCATCATTTTCTTCATCGAGTAAGCAAGGCTGCATCATAATCAAATAGCACAACTATTATAGATTAAATGCAACGAGGGACCAGATGAATCAAAATTATGTATATGACCAATTTTTTGTTTATTTGAACAATTACACATCATAAGCTATGGCATCTGTTAGATGAAAACAAGAAGAGGTATTTAAGAGTACCATAAACATTACCACACTCAACTAAAACAAATAAGGGAAAACGAAGGGATACAGATTAACCAAAAAAAAAAAAAAAACACGGGCAACAAATGCAACCCAATATCAAGATATCCATACGCAACAAGATAACACAACTGTTCTCGAAATTCAAATAATTTTACATAGAAAGCAAACTTACGTTAAGGTAACAGCTAAAGGAAGCCCTTCAGGCACCGCTACAACGACAATAGTAACCTACATCATTCACTATTAGTCACTAATACAAAAATAAATATCACCTTAAGGGTGCACATAAGAAATACATTCAGAAAAAAGGCTATAAATAAGGAGCACATACTGCGACAGTGATAATCCTAATGGCTCCATCTACAGCATGACCTGCGCTAGTCTTTCCAGCAGTAAACTCCTTTTTTCCATTTTCATCTTTGGTATGGCCGGTGAAATACCTGAGTGAAATATTTTAAAATCACACAAAACAACAAAGGGGCCGACAAATACAGTGGAAGAGATAGAAGAGTTTGACATTAAGCCAGAATCCAGGTTACCTAACTAAAAGGACAACCAAGACAACAAAAGCTACACTGAGTCCAACAAAACCGATGAAAGTCGCAACCCCATTCAGACGCACCTATCAAAATTAATTTGAGGTAAACATAACAAGTAAGGCCTAAAATTTCATCGATTACATACATCGGGAAACAAAAACCTGCAAGGGCGTTTCTTCACCAGTGTCTTCTGAAAGATTAGCCATGAGTAAACCCCATTCAGTATTAATCCCCACCCCTGTCACCTGTCAGTTAAACGAAAGTGATACTTATTTGAGCTACAAGCATATACAAGGTTTAATGAGAACAAAGAATAGAACAGTAACAGTCTACAAATTATCAATGTAAACAGTCAAATATAGGAAAGTAAAAGAGCAAGTTCATCTGCAAGAAATATACAGATATTCCTAAGGAAAACAGATAAAAATGCAGCCCAAATGTTTCTGGTTAAGATGTAGAAACCGAGTACTAAGAAGTGAGGCCCAAGCATACCAAATACACAAATACACTTGTGAGGAACAGAAGAATTTATAAGTTCAATAACTATAAGACCCAGTGTGTAAACTGCATACTGAGAATTTGAACAGGCTGATAGCAGCACACACAATATAATGATATTAAGAAAAGGTACATGAATAAAATTTACCAGCATAGTACCACTTCCATCTGCCACTTTGCAGCCAGACATTAGAAAAGGTTGCTTGGTATTCTTGTGAACCTGCAACAAGATGTAATGTCAATTTTAAAGCACGTAAAAGTGTAAGAATTTCATTATATAAAGGTTATACGGCTTACAATGTCACTCTCTCCAGTCATGCTAGATTCATCTATTGCAAGTGAGTGACCAGAGATTAAAATTCCATCAGCAGGGACCTAAAGAGCATATTCAGAAATCGATTCATATAATGCATTAAAAAGATAATGAAGTGAAAAAGGCATAAGATACAGCAACTTACCTGATCACCAATGTTGAGGGGTATAACATCACCAACAACAATATCATATATGGAAATTTCAACTCTTCTACCTCCTCTAACAACCTGCCTTGTAGCATTGAAACATAAATTCCGGAAATATATTCTTTACAATCAATTCAATTCTTAACCAGTGGACACCTACCTCCAAATGTATGTTCCTCTTCTCCTCATCTAGTTTTTGGAACTGAAGAGATTGTTTATAGTCACTGATAGCTGCAGATTTAAAAACTCATAATCATAAGAAACAAAATCAAAAATTTATATCGCTCTACTTCATTAATGGCCAGATGCTCAACCAAACCTTATTTAAGACACTGGAGAAGGATTCAGAAACAAAATGTACTTTATTAAAAGATAAATGTGGCAATACAGCATTCTTTGTTCTCCCAATCCAAACTTCACTGTCCAGGTACCATTACTTATGACATCATACGGACTAGCAAATGCAATTGATGACTAAGTTCAGTGAAGAGGGAATAGAATTTAGTGGCAAATGGTAGCGGCTATATGCTTCTTCCTTACCGAAATATTATCAATATCAGGCCCTAAGGGGATCTATAAGCTGCCCAAACTTGAGACTCAAATTTGAAAGTCTCAGGTTTGAATCCTGGGAGCGTCGGGTGGGAATTATGGATTAAAGAGGGTTACCTCCCACTGTGTGTCCCAAAATCACATGCATCAAAAAAAAAAAAACCATAATAACAATGTAACAAAAAAATGATGGGAGATCGGAGCATTTTGGACCAGATATTACCTCGTGTATGCTAAGCCTAAGTAACAGAAAAAGAAAAAAAAATAGGATGTGAGGCAGCATAAAACCAGTATAGGTGAGAATGGAAAATCTTAGGCAAAGAACTTTAGGCGGTAGTAGAGTTGCTAGGTACACCTATTCCTTTACTTTCTAATAAAGACACAACTACAAAGACCTTCCTATCCTAATCAAGTTTATTTACATAGACTAGCTGTCACTGCCCAACACAAATGTGCCTTAGTGCTGCAATGCTGCACAAGATCACAGATGTACATTGATCCAAAAGGTTCAGATACTTTCCTATTGAATAGAGCATAGCAGTCTGCTTTCAGGAGTTGATAGAGTTATGTTCTTGGTGGCACTTGGCCTGACCACAGCTGGTTCTATTGAACTTTAAACGGCTTGCTTTCGTGCATAAAGAGATAGCCACTAACAGGACTGAACCAGATGGTTTGTTTGGTGGGACATTACGTTTTGCTTTTAGAAACACACAAAGGTTTACGCTTTAGGTAGCACGAGTCCATTGTGCCCAAAACAATGTTCAATTTAGGCCAACAAATTTCATCACTGTCAGTTATCTTGCGGTTGGCTATAGCAGTTGTGGGTGCTGTACTTGTGTAACTTGTTGCCTCTATGTTGCGAACAGGTTCTTTAAGCGATTGGGTATTGCCAGGGATTCTGCCATGTCACTTTAAGCATCCTCATTATAGCAAACAATGCAGGCCATTATCTGGGTAGGAAGTTCTGTTGGTGATGCTTAGCCTGTGACAGTCTAGCACAAATGTGTCAGTTTGTAGTTTTAATCTTAAGACCATCAGCATTTCAATTTAACCTTTAGACCATCACTTAACCTTAAGACCATCAGGAGTGCTCGAGCACAACATTGTTCATCTCACCAACCTAAGATGATATGGTGGGATTTTGGTACTAGGTTTAATCAGAGACCCTTGGACCAATTCTAGAGTAATGTGCTGCTAACATACTGTTGACTTTTCAGTTTTGGCTTGGCAATGGCAGATGATCTCCCCTCGTTTTCATTGCATTGTTGTATATCTTGTGGTACGTTATGAGGAAAAGAGTACTCCAGGTATAATGGTGCCAAAATGGTGCATCAGGAAAATCATGTGAGTGAGCTAGAGGTATTTTTGTAACAGATACATGAAAGGAGGATATCCCAAAAGGATAACAAGAACAAGAAAGGTCTCCATTACTATGAGTAGCTTTGGCACCACTAGCCACATGGTTTTAGAAATGCAGCTCAAGATACGAGCCTCGTTTCACATGTCAACCAAGCACTAAAAGATAATCTTTTTGCTTAGCTACCTACTAAAAATGATTTAAGAATGCCTAACAATCAAATGCCAAAGATTTCACACCAAAAAGTTGGCTTTGTAATCACATGCTACTGATTGAAAAAAAATACAAGATATATCTGCAATAGCATGTTGAGTTCATATATAAGAGGTTTATTTTACTAGAATTTCGAAAATTGATTAAATAAACAATTTCCAGCAATGCTTTAACATACAAGGATGAACAGAACTGAAGAGAATAAACAAAGAATTAATGACTAAAAGGTGTATATTTTTACACATTATGCAAAACACTTAAAAACTTTACACAATCAGTTCAGTACCTGTCACAAGAATGACAAGCATGACTGCAAATGCTATGCTACCCCCATCATACCAGCCTTCCTTAGGACCCTGTAATTGAAAAAGGCAACATGAGACATCAAAACTGAAAGTTTTTATTTAAAAGGCCTATAGGCTTAGAACAAAACATACAGGATTGAAGAAAAAAAAATCTACTCCAAAAAATATAGAGGGTGCACATTCTTAAAATGATAGGTGGTCACAACAAAGAAATTGATGTCATGCAATGCTCCTGCCTTAAGAAAATTTTGGCACTTACTTACGTCCCATACTCACTGCAAGGGAAACGTACAGATAAGCTTTAAACAATAATATTAAAGACTTCCATTCACTGATCATATATTTCAATGCTGAGCTCATGAAATAAACCAGTGATGTAACCCAGTAAAAACCCAAGGGTCTACCTCATCAGGAGAGTAGCCAAGTATATTTGCATGGGGTCAATTGAAAAAAATTATAGATATATATTTTTTTGGAAAAAATTGGTATTTTTTCTACACTGACCCCACTAAAATTAAAAAGGGTCAAAATTAAAATACATCTATTTTTTCATAAAAGAAATTATAAATACACGACTCAAAAAAAACATGTGTATTATACTATAATAATTGTTCGATTATATACATAAATACACACAAACAATTATATATAAAGATTAGCAATTATTAAACAATATTACTCAATTTTTTTCCAAAATAGATATATTTAATTTTATGATTAGCATTTTAGATTTACAAAAAGGAGATTCAAATTGGTCAATTAACGTTTGGGTGTTTATTATTTATAGTTAGAAAATTATAATCTACATATTGTTGAATGATATAAAATACAAATTTCTTATTGAATAATGTCAACTATTATATGACATCACTAAAAAAATAATTAACTACCAGTTTCTTGCGTCTTCAAAAAAGGAAAATCATTATAACCATAACTCAGCAACGTTTGCTTATTAAAATAAAAATAGAACCTCATTAACCATACAAAGAAAAGCTCACCTCTGTCTTCATACCCAAAGCCAGGGAAGCTACAGCAGCTACCACCAAAATTATCAGAGTAAGATCTTGGCAAGCTTCCCAAACAAACCTCTGTGTGCAAGAAAATAAAGGTATGATATTATTCGCAGAGCAAAAGCAAAAAGAAAAAAGTTAACATTTTAGTAAAAAGGACAGAATATGAACAGCAGTAACCAAAAAAAACAAAGACAAAAGGAAGACAAAATGAAACTGATATATCTATTTTTACCCAAAAACTCCTTCCTTTTTTCCGAGGATATGTGTTTGAGCCAAATGCATTCCTCCTTATCAGTAAATCATGGTCATCGCCATGAATCCCTTTCTCCAAATTTGCTTTTAGCAAATCAGATAGCCCATTAACCTTATTTAGAAGCAGAACATACAAAACCTAAAATAAGTGGCAAAATGATACAAGATATAAATATCAATCAACAAATTTTATTTTCACAAACTTACCCCTCCATACTCTTGCAGAGCATTAAAATTGTGATCCCTAGTCACTGAAGCAAGTTGCTCCGGTCCAATAGCAAACTCACCATTAGGAGTTGGGCGTGGAATTGCTGTTCCTATAAATCAAAGCACCATGATGAACATCTATGTCGAAATGATAAGCTTTTATAAGCAGTTGCAGCACAAAAAAACAGCAGGTAGAACAAATGAATCTTTTTAAAAACCATATTTTTCTGTGACAAAACACTAGCAAGAAAAGAAGACAAATATCCTAACAGAAAACTACACCAACCAAATCAAATTGCTAGTAAAAAGCTCAAGTTGATCACAAACCAACTTAATCAATGCTTTGCATATAGTATTGATTAAAAATAGATGTTAGTCCATATGAATGAAGGTGAAAACAGAGGCATTGATTGGAAGTTTCTGGGAAAAAGAAAGGCTCAATTAGCAGCATAATAATAGCTATGTCAATAATATTTTAGTCCAAGAGGTTGTTTCATGCGAGCATCCATTAAAGATATAACAATAGACCAGTATTTCTAAGATGTGAAATTTGCTAATATATTATCATCTCATTTTATCAATATATGCTGCTTTCATCTGCAAATGATATTGTCCTATGTGCGAAAACTAGAGCGGAGATCAATACAAAGTTGGAATTATGGAGACAAACGTTGGAATCAAAAGGATTTAAACTAAGCAGAGTGAAGAATGAATACATGGAGTGTAAATTCAGTTCTAACCGACTGGAAGAGCATGATGTAGTGAAGTTAGATGGGGTATGCATGATGTAGTGAAGTTAGATGGGGTGGCGATACCTAAGCGGGATCATTTTCGATGCTTGGGATCAATAGTACAGATGGATGGAGAGATTGATGGTGATGTAACCTATAGGATCCAGGCTGGATGGAGTAAGTGGAGAAGTGCTACAGGGGTGTTGTGCGATAAAAGAATTCCTACATGTTTGAAAGGCAAGTTTTATAAGACAGTTGTTAGACCAACATTGTTATATGGTAGTGAACGTTGGGCGACTAAGAGGCTACATACACAAAAGATGAGTGTAACAGAAATGAGAATGTTACGGTGGATATGTGGATATACAAGAAAAGATAGAATGAGAAATGATGATATTCGTAAGATGATTGGAGTGGTACCTATCGAAGACAAAATGTGTGAAAACCGTTTACGTTGGTTTGGACATGTAAGACGTAGACCTATAGATGCTCCAGTTAGGAGAATAGCGGCTATGGATGTTGAGAGAAGGGTTAAGACTAGAGGAAGATCGAAAAAGACTTAGAAGGAAGTAGTTTGGAAAGACATGGAGGTTTGAGAATTAGATGAGCAAATGGCCTTGAATAGGAATCTATGGAGGCAGAGAATACATATGGACGATCTAACGTGATTTTAGATATTGGTTCATATAGCCTACCCCAATCTATTGGGAAAAAGGCTCTGATGATGATGATGATGATGCTTTCATCTATCTACTCTAAAACACCTACTAAATCAAATTAACTACCTAATTCAACTCTATAACGTCTCTAGAGATACAGGTGCCCAATATAAATAAGATAATAGAAACAGAAGAGATGTAAATATAAAATCAGCAAAAAAAGATACAAAGACTAGACAACACTTCATACGTAATTGGTTATGGATGTCCAAAAAAGTAAATAGCAATGTCAAAAAAACCCAACCATGACTTCTATAGAAATAAAAGTGGATAGATATGAAAAAAAAAAAAAAAAACTCATTGCTAACCATAGTCATCTAGAATGCAGCATGTCCAATGTCCCTGTATGAATTAGGGTGATGCGGTACATGACATAGTCATGTAATGTTACAACGGGGTAGTATCTGTCTGTTATCTCATGCCATGGTGCAGATTGAAACTTTACCTAAATCATATCTATTTTGTGAAAAAATATAGGCTTTTTATTTTGTAAACTTTGCATAAACAAAAAGGTATATGGATATTTTAAAATCAATAACTTCCGTGAGTGTAGAAAGAAAAAATCTACAGTTTTTATTTAGTGCCTTTGTACATCTAATTTTTTTTAAAATGAAGCAGTTAATTTTGTGCCCAATATATTAAACCAATGAAATTGGTTTGATGACTATATGAAAGAATACTAATGGGAAATTCATGGATGAAGTAACGTCAAGTGGACTAACATAGAAATTAATGAGCCTGAAGCCCAGTTAGCAAACGATATCAACAGAAGAGTTAACATATGCCACTACTTTAAGCTAATTAGCCATTGCTGTATATTTCCCTGAACTTTTTGGCTGTTTATGCTTTTTCTTTTTTTAGGGGGGGCTGTGGGGAACCAATTCATATCTAGCTTTTCCGGTCAAAACCTCAATCTTTCTCTTACTCTCTTCACTAGTTGTTCATGCCTCTCTTTTCTTTCTTAGTTATTCTGATCTCTCTTTGATTCTCTTTTGCCAAGCTGTGTTGATTCCTGATTTTATCATTAAAACATCCTGGAATGAAAGGAACCACAATCTAGGGCATGCATAAGTCATGGTTCTAGGCGGTAGCAGCATTTAAGGTAACTATGTGCCTACCTATATAAACCCATAAAGAAGAAAACAAGAGCCAAAGAAAATAAAGAAGCTATACAGTTTTAATCATGTTTTAAAACCAGTTGGAAAGAAATTCCTATAGATAAACTACATATGCACAAAAACTACAGAGATACTAGGGATCTGTTTGGTAAAGCATTGAAAATTTTCAATGGCTTAATGTTTTCAATGTGTTTGATAACTCATTTTAATAAACATTTAAATGGAAGATTTTCAATTAAGTGCTAAAAATCTTTAGTTAAAAGCTACCAAATGAAATCAATCATTCTTATTGGAAAATTTTGCCATTTAATTACATTTAGCATATTCTTTCCTTTTGAACTATTTAACTTTCCTTTTTTAACTTTTATTAATGTAAAATAAAAATAAAAATAAATGAACAAAACATCTCCTCAAACATTTAATTTTCAATAGAGTACCAAGCGAATTTTACACTAACAACTCAAGTTATTTTTTTCAGAACTGAAAATTCAATACTTAATTTTTCATTATTTACCTTTTTAGTTTATCAACCAAAACCTAAGATTGGATAGGCCATAATAAATACTCAATTGACCAACATTTGAACCCAAATCTTTAGAATGAAATTAACAATAAATAATATAATGAGAAATATTTGATGCCTCCGAAGAAAAACCAAAAAGGGAAAAAAAATTAAGAACAGATGATAAAACAAGTTCAAAAAAAGAAGAAAAAGTAATGCTAGTCAAGAATATGACTCAGATAAAGCAAAATATATCTAGACAAATCTTAATTGAATGAACCTGCCAAACACATGGGAAAGATGCAAAGAACTGAATATCAAACTGAAGCTGTACAGCATAAGCATTAATTCTTAAAATCATTCTACAAAACTGAGCATACAATAAGCAGAACAAGTTACCATTTACTCGTTCCCCAGCTTGCTTGAAAAGATATGCAGCCTAACACAGCCAAAAACAGAAAATTAGAGGAAAAGATTCAACTTCAATACCATGAGAGAATACTAATAACAAGGAAAACGTACTCGTATAGCTTGCGCATGTGCTCTGATCTTCCCTAAGATCTGCTTCTTCTCTTCTTCCTTTTTCAAGTCTAAGGTGTATCTAAATCGACGAGAAGCATTAAGCACTAGTGCAGCTTGCTACAAAAAATAATTTATCATCAAATACTATTCAGCACCTATGAGACTCGGTAGTAAGGAAAAGAGAAGCCCAAATATATCATAAAGAGAAGAGGAAAAACAAAGCATATAAGAGACCTAGAGGTGTCAAATGGAAGGCTCACATCAGGTTTGGGTTGGATCACTTCAGTGGAAAAAAAATAGCTTAATAGTCAAATGTGTCATCAACGTTTACCAAAAAATGGAATTAAACCCTCAACATTTAAATGCATGGAAATTAGTCCTCAACGTTACAAAATAATTGAATTAAGGACATTTCCGTTAAATCCTTTAATTTCCGTTAAGTTTTATTACTAGTAAGGGTAACGGAAATTAAAGGATTTAACAGAAATGTCCTTAATTCAATTATTTTGTAACGTTGAGAACTAATTTCCATGCATTTAAACGTTGAAGACTTAATTTCATTTTGTGACAAACGTTGAGGACACATTTGGCTATTAAGCCAAAAAAAAAACCGAATCATTTCAAGTTCTACCATCTCAAGTTTCAATTTTTGGGTTTGACACTCAAGTTATTTGGGTTTGGATCATCATGCATGGATCACTTCAAGTCCAAATTATGGAATTTTAAAGTCCAATCAATTTAATTTTGGATCATCTTGGATTAGTCATTCAGGCATGGACAATTAAGTTCGGGTTGTTCACTATTCTAGGGCAAAATGACCAATGAGTTTGTGAGTTTGGGTTTGGACGGGTTATTCTGATTTGAGTCAGCTTTGCAACTCAAGATACCCATAATATAAATAACAGGAAAAGAAACTAGGCTCAAAACACAAAGTCACAACGGTCACAAGCAGCTAGGAGAGCTCGACCATAAGGAATATAGTTTTCAAATAAATAATATTTTATGGGACAAGAATTATTCTTATATAAAAGCATATGATTTATAGATTTTTCCTAAAAAGGGCAAAAAAAGTAAAAACTGGTAAATAAACCTCAACCCTATTCTAAGAAGATTGAGAAAACAAAGTGAGGGCAGCTAAAACTATTTGACAAAACAAGCTTACAGCACAGAAGTACAAACATCAACAAGGCAAAATTCAAACACACTACTAGTCGCTGGAAAGGTATTATTTGATCATTTATTTGAAGCTAGAGTATTTTAGGGAGGGTGTCTCAATTGTTAGGGCCCATTTACTATTGGAAAATATTTCCCATTGTCAGTCTTCACTTGTTCTCTACTTACGATCACTTAAGTAAGGTATTTGACAACTTTTTTCCAATTTTAAGAAAATTTAAATTGAAAATAATCTATAATAGCTGTCTAGTTCTTTAGAAATTAGAAAAGCATGGTAAATTTCATCGTTTACCCTATTTTATTGAAAGTACTAGGGGAAAAGCAAAGCCGGAAAATGGAAAACATATTCCAAAACTAACAGAGCCCAAGAATCCAAAGCTGTCTTAAGTAAAAATCTTTGCCATTGCTACTTGTTTCTGTAGTTACTTTAGAAAATAACATATATTTTGGCACAACTATCTCGCTAGCCATCCTAAGCTTACTCATTAAGGTACCATTTCAGCTATCATTTTTACTACTTTATTTTTGCTTCAAGAGTCCAAAAAACTAAAAGGGTGTTAGAATACAAAAGTAAAGAATATTTTAAAAGTTTTAAAATAATAGTACGACATACAAAATTTTCTACTAATAATTGTGATAGAATTGGTATTGCATTTTAATCGTTTGTCCATTTTTAATCAATTATAATGCTTTGCATCATTTGCTTTCGCTTTACTGTTTAATACACCCAAAAAAATACATAAAGCAAGTAGAAAGGGCAACAAGACAGGAGCACAACCAGGCTAAACAATTAAGAAGTAGCTCTACGATTCAAATCAGGTGAGACCAATCTATACTTAACTGGCTTGAACAGAATGGAAAAGACCAAATTAAATTTTTTTTAAAAATGAGCGGGAAACAAGTGACAGAAAAGGAAAAAGTGAAAGAAATTTCAGTTTCACTCGACTCTTTTGCCCAAAAATAAAAAATCATTGTCCCTTGCACAAAGGAAGTTTATGCAGTTTTACATAATGCGTTAATCTAGTCCCATCCGCCTAAAATTAGTAGTCCAACATCATCAGAATCAAAAAGCGTAAAATAATATTCAGCGTAACTTAACAAAGCAATGAATATATCAAATAACAGATAATAATTATTATTTATTAATAAAAAATCAAAGAGAGAGAAATTAGGGCATTACTCTCCAACGGCGGAGGATGTCGATTGGAGCATTCTTAGTGCTTGTGATGTCAAAAGGACCAGCGCTACATTTATTATCTTCCTCGTCGGATTGGACGGAGCGGCTACTTCCGGCCTCCATGTCATTCGGCCGCCGATACGGGGAGCCCTTGAATATGCTACTCATCACTCTGTGTGTCGCAGGAGAGATGGCACCGTCACTCTCTAATTCTCACTACTAGTATAATTTCTCATTCAATATTCAACCAAGAATATCAAACTGTTTTCCTCTTTTGAAGCCCCTACTAGAAGCCCCTCTACTTCACCGATTCCTCTCTCGATTTTCTTTCTTTCTCTTTCTCTACACCCGCTAAAGACGACAGCAACAGATTAGAAGAGGGAGAGGGATTTTTTCTTCTACAACAATTTTCGCGCTCTAAAATTTAGAAAAATACTTGTAATATTATTTATTGCAAAAATTAAAGTGATCTGAGAAACAAGAGTGGGTAAGTTCTAGGCGTAGCAGTTCCCTTTCACTTTCAGCAACCACTGGTCCCTTGCTTTTAACCTCAACTTCGTGATTAGTGAAAATAATAATAGTTTTTTTATGGACTCCAGGTGGCCAAGTAATGTTTTTCTTTTTTATTTTTTTCTTCCCGGAAAACAGCACGCGAGAAAATCAACGCGTGCTCACGCTCCGAACAATTTATTTTTCATTTTTCTTGTTAAAATATTAATTAATAATATAAACACCGTAAAAGGAGCACTCGATGACCCAATAACAAAGGCAATCTTTGGCTTATGCACCGAAAACCGTTTCCTATAACATTTTTTTTTCTGCAGAACTTTAACCGTCGCTTTGTCTTATTAAAGAAGAGAAAAGAAGAAGACAAACCAACCGTCGAGGCCGAGGCCAAGTCACCGGCTATCTAACTATGTACGGCTTTTCATCGAACAACGGAAACAAAAACTAAATTAGTAAGAGAAATGGCGTTTTTTTTTAATTAACCGTACCTGCGTTACGGTTTTCTTCTAAGAAAACGCCAGAAGCATTTTGTCCCTTTTATCTTCTCCCTCTCCTTACGCATCTCCAAGCTTTCTCCCGAGTTTACGACACCGCCTCTGAAAATATATTTGAATGCAACTGTAACCCTCAGCCTTTACTGCAAACTATACAAAAGAAAGGAAGACATTAAGGCTTACGTTTCTGCTTTAAAATCAAAAGCAAAAAAAAAAAACCAAAAAAAAGGAGAATATTTTGTTTATTTATTATATCTACGGATCCTACGGAGTCTGGATACTGCGATTTTTATGTGCTTTCCTTTTTTTTGTTAAAGAGATTTGAAACTTTTTATTTGTCCAAGGCTTAGATCCAGATGGGAAAGCTTAAGCCTAAAGACTACACCAAGCCAAAATTGGCTGCCATGGAACTTTTCACGATGAAAGAAAGAAAATCTGTCACTTTAAACGTGTCATCACATGATACTGATCTCTTTAGACAAGTGGCTTCCAATGCAAGCATCCATCTGCATCTCATCATCGAACCAACAATGAAACAAGGCTCCTTCCTCTCTCACTGTGAATAATTTAATGATGTGATGGGCTCAGTCAGAGCCGAAAAAGTGTAGGTTTCAGCTTCGGTTCAGCTTGATTCACGTTTAATTTTTTAATTTGTGTTTGATTTTTGAGATAAAGATTGAATGGTATGTATTGAATTATCACATGAATGCTTATTGAAATCTCGATTAACAACAGAATTATACAAAGTAATGTTTTATATACTTGAAATGTAGGCAATCAACTATCCTTATCTTAACAGACTAGACTTGATCATTATTTCTTTCTTATTAAAATATTAATAATATAAACACCGTAGAAGGAGCACTCGACGACCAATAACAAAGGCAATCTTTGGCTTATGCACCGAAAACCGTTTCCTATAACTTTTTTTTTCTGCAGAACTTAACTGTCGCTTCTCTTATTAAAGAAGAGAAAAGATGACTACTAAGAGAAAAGAAGAAGACAAACCGACCGCCGGCGCCGAGGCCGAGGCCAAGTCACCGGCCAGCTAACTATGTACGGCTTTTCAACGAATAACGGAAACAAAAACTAAATTAGTAAGAGAAATGTCGTTTTTTTTTTCATTAACTGTACCTGCGTTACGGTTTTCTTCTAAGAAAACGCCAGAAGCACTTTGTCCCTTTATCTTCTTCGTCTCCTTACGCATCTCCAAGCTTTCTCCCGAGTTTACGACATCGCCTCTGAAAATATATTTGAATGCAACAGTAACCGTTAGCCCTTAGCCTATGTTTGGATTGAGGGTAGAGAAAGGAAGGAAAGGAAAGGAAGGGAAAGGAAAGGAAAGTAAAACAAAGGAAGGTTGTAAACCTTTCCTTTATTTGGGAAGATTTTTTAGCTAGGGAAAGGAAAGAGAGGGGGAGTGAGCACCCCTTGCTTTTTCTTGAGTTATTTAGTTTTGTTAAAACCCCAATTTGGAGTAAAGGGGAAGGAAAAGAAACTTGAAAAAAATTTTAACATGTAGAATATCAAATTTAACCTTATTATCTTATAAAATTTAAAACAAAAAGGGTTATAGTTGGAAAAAAAGCATTACAATAAATCATTTTTTTTCCTTTCCATTATTTAACCAAACAAGGATTGTTATGATTACTTTCCTTTCCTTTCCTTTATTAATGTTAGCTATCCAAACAAGGGGTACATGTACCCTTTCCTTTCCTCTCCTTTCCTCTGGTTTACATTCCTTTCCTTTTCATTCCTTTCCTTTACTAATGTTTATCCAAACATAGTGTTACTGCAAACTATATAATAGAAAGGAAGACATTCAGGCTTACGTTTCTGCTTTAAAAAAACAAAAAAGAGAGAATATTTTGGTTATTTATTATTTCTACGGATCCTACGGAGTCTGGTCTGGAAACTGCGATTTTTTTGTGCTTTCCTTTTTTTGTTAAAGAGATTTGAAACTTTTTATTTGTCCAAGGCTTAGATCCAGATGGGAAAGCTTAAGCCTAAAGACTACACCAAGCCAAAATTGGCTGCCGGGGAACTTTCACAATGAAAGAAAGAAAATCTGTCACCTCAAACGTGTCATCACATGATATTGATGTATTTAGATGAGTGTCTTCCAAAGCAAAGCATCCATCTGCATCTCATATGAACCAACAAGAAACAAGGCTCCTTCCTTTCTCACTGTGAATAATTTAAGGTGATAGGCTCAGTCAGAGCCGAAAAAGTGTAGGTTTCAGCCTCGGTTCAGCTTGATCCACGTTTAATTTTTTTTAATTTATGTTTGATTTGAGATAAAGATTGAATTGCATATACGTAGAGTTATCAAAATCAATTTATTATAAAATCGATACGTATCAGTACCAATTTATTATAAATTGATAGCGTATTTATTGATACATAAACGAACGTGTCGTAAGATACATTGATACATTTTATAATGAAATTAGATTAGACTAACCCAATTAACTAAAATTATAATTTTAATAGTTTTTTTCATTTAAAAAACTTTAAAACATATTTTCTATATAATTTAATCTTGAAAAATTAAAAAAAAAACTTTTAATCATTAAATTAAAAATAAAAATATTATATAAAAATATATACTATTAATAAATATATTAAGAGTTTTTAGACAATTATATTTATAATTATTATCATATATTTACTTTGATGTGGACTAGGTCAATTATTACTGGGCTTTTCTATAAATCAAGTTGAAGACCATTGAGCCAAATGATAATATAAGCCCAAGAGGAAAGAGGACTCAAAAGGCCCATAAATGATCCACTGGGTTATTATTTAAGCTATGGGGCTTAAAGGTAATTACGCGCGAAATAACTCCTATAAATAGGTCACAGGTATCATTCTTAAACCCTAAGCTCTATTTGCCTACTGAAAACCTGTCAAAACCCTGTCTGACTTAAGCATTGGAGTGCGCGCGCAGGGGAAAACCCTTGCGCCCCCTGATGGTCTTCTCTCTTTGCAGAATTCTTGAAGACAAACTAACGCGAAGATCGAGGATCCGACATCAGCAAATATTTATTGTTGTTTTTGGCAACAACAATTGGCGCCGTCTGTGGGAAACAAACAGAAAAGCCATAAAAAATTGGTGAAAGACGATCTGCGGAAGAGAAGGTACGTAGGCTGCGGCAGAGTGCACAAATTACGCCACAAAATTGGGCGACAGCATGGAGAGAGACTTGCATGGGCGGGAGGCGATTTCAACTTTTAGTTTTATTAATGAGGCACATTTGAAAAGAATTATGACCCTGACTGAGGGGTTCCCAGGGGCGGCAAAAAAAAAAGGTTAACCGTATTGACATTGCCAACGAGAGACCTGCGAGAGATTTGCATGGGCGATAGGCGAGAGACACCTCCTGTCACCTGGGCGAAAGCTCTCTCTCTCGCGCAGAAAGGTCCTGGCGAGAGATCTCTAATGTTAGCCTGGGCGAGAAGCCGGACGAAAAGTCCTGGCGACAGACGGACGATATGTGCGACAAACCTTTGGCGAGAGACCTCTTTTTTGCTAGCACGAGCGATAGCCATCTCCCGCGTAAAATAGACTTTGGCGACAGACTTGGATGATATATGCGACAGACCCTCGGCGAGAAACCTCCTCCTACTAGCTGAGCGAGACGCTAGCTCTCGCGCAAACAGGCTTTGGCGACAGACGGACGATATGTGCGACAGACCTTTGGCGAGAGACCTCTTTTCTACTAGCACGAGCGATAGCCATCTCCCGCATAAAATAGACTTTGGCGACAGACTTGGATGATATATGCGACAGACCCTCGGCGAGAGACCTCCTCCTACTAGCTGAGCGAGACGCTAGCTCTCGCGCAAACAGGCTCTGGCGACAAACGGACGATAAGTGCGACAGACCTTTGGCAAGAGACCTCTTTTCTGCTAGCACGAGCGATAGCCATCTCCCGCGTAAAATAGACTTTGGCGACAGACTTGGATGATATATGCGACAGACCCTCGGCGAGAGACCTCCTCCTACTAGCTGAGCGAGACGCTAGCTCTCGCGCAAACAGGCTCTGGCGACAGACGGACGATATGTGCGACAGACCTTTGGCGAGAGACCTCTTTTCTACTAGCACGAGCGATAGCCATCTCCCGCATAAAATAGACTTTGGCGACAGACTTGGATGATATATGCGACAGACCCTCGGCGAGAGACCTCCTCCTACTAGCTGAGCGAGACGCTAGCTCTCGCGCAAACAGGCTCTGGCGACAAACGGACGATAAGTGCGACAGACCTTTGGCAAGAGACCTCTTTTCTGCTAGCACGAGCGATAGCCATCTCCCGCGTAAAATAGACTTTGGTGACAGACTTGGATGATATATGCGATAGACCCTCGGCGAGAGACCTCCTCCTGTTTAGCAGAGGCGAGAGCTATCTATCGCGCCGGACAGACCCCTGGTGACAGGCCTTGGAAGATATATGCGAGGAGCCTACCAGCAAAAGGGTGTCTTCCGCATGAGATATCTTTGGCGAGAAGGTGATTATCATGTCGCACTAAGCCTGTCGCGCGAGGTAGACCTCTTTCTGCAACCACGAGCGAACATGCATGGGCGAGAGGTGTGGATCTCACGTGCGAAAGGTGTTGGCGAAGAAGCCTCCCGCCCGCTACAGCTCCAGCACGCTACACCTCCTTGGGCGAGAGGGGGTTGCTTTAGCGCCGACATGCTTCGGCGTGAGGTGTGGATCTCGCGGGCGATAGGTGTTGGCAAGGAAGCCTCCCGCCTGCGACAAAGCAGCTTAGTCCAACCACTAGCCTTCTCTTCTCTGACGCCATAACCACCCCCATCACCGCATCCTCCAAGCACCACTGCTTATCACCGAAGCTCCCATTCACCATCAACATCTTGCTATCCCGCTTTGTTTCTTCACTAAATCGAGGCCTATTATTGCAAATGTGTTTGCTACCGTCTGCATGAAAAAGAAAGCAAAAATGTGAACAGCAACAAACTCAAAACCACCACTTGTTTGTTGACTTGCATATCCATAGCTCTCAAAAAATGCATGAAGCCCAGCTTAAAGGGGCTGAACGAAGACATAGAGGAGAAGAAAACGCAAGTCTGCTAATGTACGACAGGCACCTCCACAACAGAAAGGCTCTGGCCACGACAGATCGATCCGCCGTACGCTAGGACAATAGGTCAAAGGTAATGATGAGCACATTCGACAAGTAATGTCGTAATAAAGCGATTCGACAGCCATGCGAGTGAGAAAAAGTCACACTGTAAGCATTCTAGACAAGCGAATGGCTCCCATGAGCCTAGCATCTTGCGCACAAGGCACAAAGCAACGCTTACGAGTGTAGTGTCATGTGGCGAGCACAAGACCACTGACACTTTTGACGATTGAGTAACATACAGCGATTACATGACCAACGCCACAGCCCAGCCTTCACAGCAATGCTCGACCGGTAAAGCACGCACTAAGGCACGAGAAACAATCTAGATCGGCAAGCAAGGAATAAGCCAGAGGGTCTGGCAGAAGCGTGCACACAACGCTAGATGAGCTCACCCAGGAAAGGGAAGAGCTAGACAAAGAACTAAGAACAAGTGAGCGTAAGTCCAGAAGAGCTCTATTGGGCGATCCCCAACCAAAGACCTCAGGGAACACGCTAGAACTTAAGATGCCCCCTCGTGCTCACCCAGATGTGTAAGAACGTAGATGAGCGGCAAAAACCAGGCAGGACACAAAAGGTCAGACGAGCTAGTGGCCACCATGAGAGTACGGTTGTGAATAATGAGTAAGAATACAGCCATCCTAAGACCCAAGCAAGCAAGCCCTTATCAACCGATATAGGAACTCACCTAAGAGAGAAAACTCTATGGGCAAGCCATTTTGGGTAGCCAAAGCGAAAAAGGATTAGGCAACTTTGTACATCATCAAGCACAACGCTTGGGAAAAAGTTCATCTTTGAACAGAAATGACAACGCTGTTTCAAAGAAGAACTTGGGGAGCTATATGGTGTAAAGGTACGCTAAATACTATAAAAATAAAAGGTATTGTGCCGCAAAAATGGAAAGACAAAAGAAGAGAAAGAAAAAGCTGACGCGATGACCAGTCACATATTTGGCGGCAGGTAGTGATCTCTGGCGGCAGAATACAAGAAGTGGGCTACGGCCCTACCTAACGCCCAAAAGTTCCCTGGTGATTGAGTACACGAAATGGGTAGAGCCCAGCTTGTCGCCTGAAAGATCTCTGGCGGCAGAGTACAAGGAATGGGCGACAACCATGTCCTTAATTCAGCGAGCACAGGCACGCACATGACAAATTTTGGCGACAAGGTTCCACGTGGCAGACTCTTTCTGTGAGAGGTGGCTCACGCATGCAAATGTCAAAATGGCGAAAAAGAGGGACCACTATTGAAGATCTCACAAAGATGCCACTCTTTTGAATATTCAGTTGCATGCAAGACGTTATGTGACAAAACAATCTGTCGCTCGAAAGGTGCTTGCTACACTGCAAATTTGCGCGACTACAAGCATGCAACAGGTACTCTGTCCCAAGCTAGCTCAAGGTCACGTGACAGAGCAGTTTGCACCACTATAGGCATGCGACACGACTAGAACATGGGCAACCTTATCTTCTTCGTTGTGAAATTGAACTTCAAAGCCAAGAAGAGTGACAGGCCGTGAGCTAGACAAGATCTCCCGTACGTGACAAGCCTTTAGCGAGACATGGTCTCCCGCATGCGACAGACCTTGGGTGACAGGGGAGCTCCCACGAGCGACAGGCCTTGGATTAGATATGGGCTCTCGCATGCGATAAGCTCCCTACTTTGATAAAATGACAGCGAAGAAAATTAGGTGAACACAGCACCCATACATAAAATTCCCCCGTTAGCACAATGTAGGCGATGTCTGCGCACGCCCAAGTGCGGGATTTGAGCGGAACAATCTAGAATCTTCTAGACCTAGTCCGACCGAGTGTCCAAAAGCTTCCTTCGACCCAAGAACTGCTCTAGCAATCTAGAAGTGGCTTAAGAGCCACACACTTAGACTATTGATAACCACACATGTGAAAGAGGGCTTATCTATATAAAAAGTGTGTCGGCTTCATGAGTCCTTTAAGCAAGACAAGGATGTGCCGGCTCAAAGTGTCGAGATCAAGGATATGTCTCTTTTGTAAGCCCCTATACATAGCATTCTGGAGTATCAATACAAGTGAGTGCTTGGCACAACGGAAATTGCAAACACACTCAAGCAGGGACATAAGGGTGGTAACCAGATCTGAGGTACTCTCAAACGATGTTTTTAATTTTCTTGTCCACTCTAACAATTGTGATTGAATTAGGCAGGTGTCCGAGATAGGCACTAGCCACTGTCGTGAAAGGCAGCAAGCCAGGAAAAGCTTGGTTCAATCGAAAACAACTTGTGGTAAGCTCGTGAAGATAGATTGATGGTACCGATGCACGACTCGGTGCACAATCCATGGTTGACAGCAAAACATCAGAGCACTCGTACCTTACAGATTTTTCAAAGACAAAGACTTGGAATGGTACTGGTGGTAAACATTTGCTATTATTGTTTTAACATTTGCTGCAATTATTCCACTTAATTGAAAATACTACATTATGAAACGAAAGGCCAGTTATTTTTATCTGTACTATGATAATCCTCCATGTTTGTTAGACATGTTGCAGGAATAGAAGAAGACGCGAGACGGGCACAAATAAGTCCCTAAGCGAAAAATGCGCAAGACGGGCACAAATAAGACCTTAAGCGTGAAGAAGACGCGAGACGGGCACAAATAAGTCCCTAAGCGAAAAATGCGCGAGACGGGCACAAATAAGACCTTAAGCGTGAAGAAGACGCGAGACGGGCACAAATAAATCCCTAAGCGAAAAATGCGCAAGACGGGCACAAATAAGACCTTAAGCGTGAAGAAGACGCGAGACGGGCACAAATAAGTCCCTAAGCGAAAAATGCGCGAGACGGGCACAAATAAGACCTTAAGCATGAAGAAGACGCGAGACGGGCACAAATAAGTCCCTAAGCGAAAAATGCGCGAGACAGGCACAAATAAGACCTTAAGCGTGAAGAATATGCGAGACGGGCACAAATAAGTCCCTAAGCAAAAAATATGCGAAACGGGCACAAATAAGACCCCAAGCGGGCAAAATAAGACCCTAAGCATGACAAAGAAGCTAGAAGGGCAAAATAAGACCCCAAACGGGCAAAATAAGACCCTAAGCGAGAAAAAGACGCAAGACGGGCACAAATAAGTCCCTAAGCGAAAAATGCGCGAGACGGGCAAAAATAAGACCCTAAGCGAGAAGATACAAGACGAGCAAAACAAAAAGTCCCTAAGCACAAAAGGGTGCGAGACGGGCAAAAATATCTCTAAACGAGGTGCGTTACAATTTTATCGGATGTCCCCGAACGCATTATGTTAGCATCTCGGATATAAACGATATAATATTCTAACAAGTCCTTAAGCGGATAGTACGCAAGACAGGACCAATACTCCAGTAAAAGTTCTTCTTTGGACACAAAAAGTTGCAAAGAAAAACTTGGAGAGCACAAAGTATGCAGGCTGTGAGGTATGGTACGAGGTACGGTACGAGGTACGGTACGAGGTACGTTACAATTTTATCAGATGTCCCCGAAATTGATTGACAAAGTGCATGCAAACGTTTTATATTAGCATTCCGGATATAAGCGATGTTATATCCTTATCAATTCTATAAAGTCCCTAAACACAAAATGGTGCGAGACGGGCGATGTTATATTCTTATCAATTCTATAGAGTCCCTAAGCACAAAATGATGCGAGACGGGCGATGTTATATCCTTATCAATTCTATAAAGTCCCTAAGCACAAAATGGTGCGAGACGGGCAAATTCAAAATTCCCTAAGCGAACAGTGTGCGAGATGGGCAAATGAAAAGTCCTTAAGCACAAAAAGGGTGCGAGATAGGCAAACCAAAAGCCTAAAGCAAAAAAGTTTGCGATGTAAGTCATGCATGACGTGCTTGAGCTTGAAGCAGTAATTGAGCGACATAAGCCCCATATGTAAAAGAACTTGAAGCAAAAAAGTGCATGAGGAAAGCCGGATTATTACGTGAGACTAATACAAGATAAATGTATAGTTGCTTCGGTAGATGCGTTTAAAAATGGGCTGATCAGTTTGTAAAAGACTAAGCTCTTTCACAAAAAACTGGGGAGCACTCTAGATTAACTTCTACCTCAAAAGGAGCATCGATACTAACAGGCACCCAAGCATCTACGCCCTGAGGTGCTATAATTATCTAAATCATCTTCATCCAAGCCTGTGAGAACCCCGACCATCTCGGGTCAACGAAAAGGCTCTTAAGGGCTGGTAAGATCAGATAAATCTTTATAAATGCCTATTCTCAGAAAATGTTCCAAACCCTCAGCATCAGGATCAAGCTTCAACCAATCCGGAGCATGCCAAGCACAAACCGCATCTAATGAAACTAAAAGACTTTGGTGGCTCCGCAATCTTGTAATTTCTCCTTATAACTGTTGGTTTCGGTCAGCTAAGACCTTGAATTTGAAAAGAAGGGTGGTATATTCCACTGGAGAAGCATTTAGCTCAGAGAAGAAAAACGTATCCCGGTAGTGTTCTAAAAAGACACTTTGACAAAAAAAATGATGACATGAAGTCATTTTTGCTACGAATAATAATGAAGTTCACTAGTTAAGCCCTCAAGTGAAGATGAAAATTCTTGGAAGAGGGCAGCAAGAGAATTTGAAAAGCTCATTCTTTATATACTCTTTCATAAGGTAAACCTTGTAAAAGAGTGGGGAGCAATTGATGTGGACTAGGTCAATTATTACTGGGTTTTTCTATAAATCAAGTTGAAGACCATTGAGCCAAATGATTATATAAGCCCAAGAGGAAAGAGGACTCAAAAGGCCCATAAATGATCCACTGGGTTATTATTTAAGCTATGGGGCTTAAAGGTAATTACGCGCGAAATAATTCCTATAAATAGGTCACAGGTATCATTCTTAAACCCTAAGCTCTATTTGCCTACTGAAACCCTGTCAAAACCCTGTCTGACTTAAGCATCGGAGTGCGCGCGCAGGGGAAAACCCTTGCGCCCCCCGATGGTCTTCTCTCTTGCAGAATTCTTGAAGACAAACTAACGCGAAGATCGAGGATCCGACATCAGCAAATATTTATTGTTGTTTTTGGCAACAACATACTTAATCTTATTAATATATATAATATTTTTCTTTTTTTAACTTAAAAAAACTTTAAAACATATTCGCTACATAATTTAATATTGAAAAAACTGAATTAAAATTAAACTTTTAGTTAATAAATTAAAAATATAAAAATATTATTAAAAATATATATTATTAATGAGTATGTTAAGAGTTTTCAAACAATTATATTTTTTATTTTTATCATATATTCACTTAATTTTTTAATATGTATAATATTTTTTATTTTTTATTTATCTTATATGTATATGTATTATTTATAATTAATTTTAAAATTATTTGTCATATCTTACAATATAATACTCAATATTTAATTCTTAAAAATAAAATTTGATTAACGATATATATTTTGATTTAATAATTATGTATATACGTACCAAAAAATTAAATTGTTTATTATTACAGATGTTAAATATTTTAGAAGTTTTTCTAGTAATTAGTACTGACAAGATCACATTGGCAAAGAAGAGAATCAATTGGTAGTACGAATGATTTATTAACAATCAATTATAAATTATAAATAATCATTATTATCGTGAATGAAACTTTCCCTTATTTACAATGAGAAGGTTTGCAAATTTTGAGTTTTTAAATTAAGTCTCTTTAAACGTAATTTTGAATTTAATTTTTATAAAAAATAATATAATAACTATGATTGTAATTTTTAATAAAAATATTTTATAAAAAATAATCATTTTTAATATCTCTTCATAAAATATTAGAATTTTTGAATGAAAACAATTCATAATAGATAACTTCGTGTTTGAATTATTATTATATCAATTTTTTTGGATAAGCATCAGACATGAAGCACATGTAAGAAATCTTGATTAATTTATCTAATGTGCAACATAAAAAATAACACATCATAGATTATAAATGCGGAACATGATACTAACCTCCAGTCATTGATACCGAAAATATTGAGCTGCGATGAAATTGCGTTTCTTTCGTATTTGATCTTCTAATCTTAAGCAAACTAACTAATGGTGTGTTTTTCAGAAGGCTCAGATTAGGGACCCAATACCTTATATTTTTCTTTATATATGTCTTCTCATTAAAAACGTAATTCAATTAGTGGGTAACTATCACTTGTAGATATGGATAAATAATTTAAAATTTATTAGATAAAGATAATAAAATATAGGACCACAATAGGAAGTTTTAAGAGGTTATGAAACTAACCTCAAGTCTTTTATTTCTTATAAAACACTACTGACTAAGTAGTTAACTTATGTGGGGAACTTACATTCTCCCACTTGGTCCGTATATTTTATTATACTTGTTGTTCCATCCATAATCTATGAATCCTTATGCTTAAATTAAAGAAACAAAATACATGAATCACGGCGACAAGTCCTCTAAAAATGAGTAATATCTTCCATGTATTACAATATATTTCATCTCTTCAATATCAACCTATATGTGATAACATATCTTAATGAATAAACCTTATGTTTATTCTAGGTCCAAAATTTATTGTTATTCTCAATAACCAATATGTGCACCAAATATTGAGAAAATAAAACAAATGAATAAGAGTTTCATTACAAATAAAAGTTGTCCATACAACTAATTCACAAGATGGAACCAAGTCCCATTCGCACTACATGATCCTTAAAACCTTTGGTGGCATGCCTTTTGTTAAAGGATCTGCTATCATCAATTCAGTGCTAACGTGCTCAATGACCACTATATTCTCTTTAACATGTTCTCTTATGGCTAAATACTTAATGTCGATATGTTTACTTCGACTACCACTTTTGTTGTTTTTAGCCAAGAAAATCGCAGTTGAATTGTCACAGTATATTCTTAATGGCTTTGAAATAGAATCCACAATTCTAAGCCTAGATATGAAACTCTTCAACCATACACCATGTGAGGTAGCCTCAAAACAAGAAACGAACTCAGCCTCCATGGTAGAAGTAGCAATTAAAGACTGCTTTGCACTCCTCTAAGATATGGCTCCGCCAGCAAGCATGAAAACATATCCAGATGTTGATTTTCGTGAATCAACACATCCAGCGAACTCTGAATCTGAATAACCAACTACCTCCAGGTTTTCAGTTCGTTTATACATAAGCATGTAATCTTTGGTCCCTTGAAGGTACCTCATTACTTTCTTTGCAGCTCTCCAGTGGTTCATACCCGGATTACTCTGATATCTTCCTAACATTCCGACTACAAATGCAATGTCAGGTCTTGTGCAAACCTGAGCATACATTAGGCTTCCAACAACTGAAGCATATGTGTTAGCTCTTATAGGCAATACCGAGAGGGGGGTGAATCGGTTCTTAGCTAGCCTTAAGCCCGTTTTTCGATTCTTCTAAATTCTCTAGCCTATATGAATATTTTCTAAGTTCTCTAGGCTATTCAAGCATGCAATCCAAGTTCAATGAAATAAACACAATATAAGTGCAAGTAAATAAAGAGTAGGGAGAGAGAGATTTACACAATCGATTTATAGAGGTTCGGCTACCTTGCCTACGTCCTCTACCTTGAGACGCTCCCAAGGATTTTCCCCAAATTCACTATCTTTGAATTTGTCTTTACAATCCCTCTTTTTAAGGCTCAAGAGAAACCTCTCTCTTTTTCTAGGCTCAAGAGAAACCTCTCTCTTTTTCTTAGGCTAAAGAGTAACCTCCCTCTTTTTCTTAGGCTAAAGAGAAACCTCCCCTTTTTACAAGGAATGAATTGGTTTACAATAGGTGTAATCAAAGAAGGCCTTTAAGTAGGCAAATGATTAAAAAGATTAAGCACAAGGAAAAAGCCTATACAATATTTGTGCTATTCTATACAAGGAATATGAGAGCAATGGAAAATGAAGACTTTGTAGCTCTTGATTTGTTGTTGAGGCTTGAGGATTTGAGGAAAATGAGTATTGGAGTTGATTGAGTAGTTCCTCTTGCTTTCTTTAGCTTCTAAGCCTCTATTTATAGTCCCTTGGATGTATTCTAGCCGTTGGGTGGAGCCAAATCTCGAATATTACCGTTGTCTCACAAAAACTAGCCGTTATAGGCTATTTTCGAGCAAAGGGATCGATCCCTTTCCATAGGGGATCGATCCCTTCATTCCAGAATGCTTTATTCTGGGCTGATGGACCTTTCCTGGCGTTGGGGTGCTTACTGCCAAAAGTGGATCGATCCCTTCCCTTAGCGGATCGATCCCTTCTCTCCAGAAGGTGATTTCCTGCACTTTTTGAGTTAGAAATGATGTGGTCTTTGATCCTAATCCAACCCAAAACATTTTGGCATTTTTGTGGGAGTTTTTCTTGACTTTCTCTGATGAAAACATGGTCCAAAAATTCATCAAGTGATTTTCTAAAATATTCAAAACATTTACCAAGTATTAAGACCAATAAGAGTATGCATCATTAAATCATGGTCTTAATGTTTGATATGATCACTTGAAATGTATTGAGAAAATCATGTGTGATAAGGCAAATTTACAATATGAATTAAAACATTAAAGCTTACTTAAGTTTTTGTCATTTCAAAATACATATAGCAATTTAAAGCTAACAATATGGAATGTTTTGCATTTGTTCCCTTTCAAGTTCATTTTTTGGGCACTGGTTCAAATTGAACTTGTCACCCTTTACTATTGGTGCTACACTTGGTGAGCAATCTTTCATCCGAAATCTCTCAAGAACCTTATTGATATAGGTCTCTTGAGATAGTCCTAGGATACCTTGAGGTCTGTCTCTATGGATCTTAATACCAATGACATAAGATGCCTCACTCATATCCTTCGTATCAAATTTCTTAGAGAGAAATTGCTTCACCTCATGCAGCAACCCTTTATCATTGGTTGCAAGTAAGATATCATCCACATATAGGACAATGAAACAAATTTTACTCCCACTAACCTTGTGATATATGCATTGATCCATGATGTTCTCTACAAAACCGAATGAAGAGATGACATCATGAAATTTAAAATACCATTGACGGGGAGGCTTGTTTCAATCCATATATGGATTTCTTGAGCTTGCACACCAAATGCTCACCATTACTAAAGGAGAATCCTTCCGGTTTTTTCATATAAACCTCCTCCTCTAGGTCTCCATTCAAGAATGCTATTTTCACATCCATTTGATGCAGTTCCAAGTCAAAATGAGCAACCAATGCCATAACAACACGAAGAGAATCTTTCTTTGATACAGGGGAAAAAGTCTCTGTATAATCGATTCCTTCCTTTTGAGTGAATCCTTTAGCTACGAGTCTTGCGTTATATCTATCAATGTTGCCTAATGAGTCCTTCTTTGTTTTAAAGACCCATTTACATCCAATGGCCTTTACACCATTAAGCAACTCAACAAGATCCCAGACTCCATTAGATGCCATAGAATTCAACTCATCTTTCATGGCATTGTACCAAAATTCAGATTTACTGCAACTCATGGCTTATGAAAATGTTTCAGGGTCATCTTCGGCTCCAAAATTATAGTCAGACTCTTGTAGATACACAACGTAATCACTAGATATTGATGATTTCTTCATTCTAGTTGATCTTTTTAATGTTGTGTCAGCATCCTCCTATGAAGTATGTTGCACAACTGGTTGCTCAACAGTTTCTGGTAATTGTTGAACAAATGGATCTACTGGATTGTCATCAGCAACTTGTGGAGTTTCAATGATTGGTTGTTCAACATCTATTTGAACTTGAGAGAAGTTATGAACAACAACTAATTTCTCACTTGAAATGGGAGCCTGAATATCTGAATGATCCTTCTTAGAAACTACGTTCCAAGATTGATCACTCCCACTAATCAAGTTATTTTCAAGAAACTTTGCATTTCTTGATTCCACAATTCTAGTGACATGTGATGGACAATAAAATCTGTAACCCTTAGACTTTTCAGCATATCCAATGAAATACCCACTTATAGTCCTTGGGTCCAATTTCTTTTCTTGTGGATTATAAACTCTTACTTCAGATGGGCATCCCCAAACGCGTATATGTTGCAAACTTGGTTTCCAACCTTTTCATAATTCAAAAGGTGTTTTTGGAACAGCTTTAGTTGAAACCTGGTTTAATATATACACTGCCGTTTTAAGAGCTTCGGTCCACAAGGATTTAGGAAGCTTGGTGTTGCTAAGCATACTCCGCACCATGTCCATCAAGGTTCGGTTTCTTCTTTCTGCTACACCATTCTGGTCTGGAGATCCAGGCATAGTGTATTGGGCTTGAATCCCATGCTCTTCAAGAAACCTTGCAAATGGACCAGGCGCTTGTCCATCCTCAGTGTATCTACCATAGTATTCTCCACCTCTATCTGATCTTACGATCTTAATTCGCTTTCCACATTGTTTCTCTACTTCTGCTTTGAAAACTTTAAAAGCATCTAATGCTTCGTTCTTATTATAAAGCAAGTAGAGATACATGTATCGTGAATAATCATCTATGAATGAGATGAAGTATTTCTGACCATATGAGTCCATATCCGGACTACAAATGTCCGTATGTATGATCTCTAATATGTCTAAACTCCTCTTGGCACCTTTCTTTGTCTTGTTGGTCTGCTTTCCCTTTATGCAATCCACACAAGTATCAAAGTCAGTAAAATCCAAAGTACTAAGTACTCCATCATTCACTAACCTTTTAATTCTCTCTATGGAGATATGTCCTAATCTTTGATGCCACAACATAGAGGACTTTTCATTCATAACACATCGTTTAATACCAACATTGTCTTGGACGTGCATTATACTATTTGAAATACTATTTTGTAAATGAATTCGAAATAAACCATCAATCAACATCCCATTTCCAACAACACTAGATTTATAAAGCAAGCGGTAAGTATTTTCATAAAATTCAAAAGACAATCCAAGTGGTATAAGTCTTGAAATTGAAATTAAATTTCTAGAGTAACATGGAATATAAAAGGTTCTTTCCAAATTCAAAACAAAACCAGTATCTAAAACTAATCTGCACATCCCTATTGCTTCCACTTGAGAACGCATCTTGTTTCCTGAATATATGCATTGCTCACTGGCCATTGGTTTCCTTTGGTTTAGAAAACCCTGCAAGGTATTTGAAGCATGGATTGTAGAACCAGAATCAATCCACCAAGTGTTATGACAAACATCGACCATATTTGATTCATAACAAACAAGTGAGATTGGATTACCTTTCTTTTCAAGCCAAGCCTTATATTTGTTGCAGTCCTTCTTCATGTGTCCCTTCTTTTTACAGAAAAAACACTTGGACTTTTTCTTCTCGATCTGGATAGGTATTTTACCCTTTCCTTTTTGTTTGGCTTGCACTTTATTCTTTCCTTTGGTTGCCATATGTGCACTTTCACCCATTTCCATTAGCAACCTCCCTTCCTCTTGAACACACATGGTCAGGAGTTCATTTATTGACCATTTTTGCTTATGTGTGTTGTAAGAAATTTTGAAAGGTCCATATTGTTGTGGAAGGGAATTCAGAATAAAGTGCACAAGGAAAGATTCAGACATCTCAACCTCAAGAGACTTCAATTGAGCCGCTATGTCCCTTATCTGCATGATGTGCTCACGCACACCTCTAACACTAGTGAGCTTCATAGATGATAACTTTGTCATTAGGGTGCTAGCTAGTGCCTTATCCGAAGACTCAAATTGTTCATCAATAGCCTTCAGCAATTCCTTGACATTTTTACACTCAGGGATTGAACCACGAATACTAGCCGATATACGTGTCCTTATGAACATCATACTTAAGTGATTAGATCGCTCCCATTATTCATATATGGATATCGCACCTTGAGGGCTAGTATCAGTAGGTACAAGTGGTTCATCCTTCCTAATGGCATAATCAATGTTCATGCACCCTAATTGAAGAAGAACTCTCTCCTTCCATATCTTATAGTTATCACCACTTAAATAGGGAACATCACATTTATCATCAAAAAAATTCAGAGGTTGTATAACTGCAAATAAATCAAACATTCACGCTTATGTTACAAATTTGAGGCAAATAAACATATATCATGCTTTACCAATGTAAATCATGCATTAAAATATGAATAAAATAACATATAAAACTGCATGTGGGCGAAGTTCTAATTTAAACAGATTCATATATAAATTTTATGATGAAACTATCAAATTATATTCCTTTCCTTAATTCCTGTGGGTAAATTAAGAAAAATAATTTGTTACTTCATCCTAATTAATCACACAAATATAACAAAAATTCCTGTGGGATAAAATTTATTATATTAAATATGATTAATTACAATTAATGTCATTTTTCTATATGTGACAGAATATACTTGATATATAATTTAACTTAATCAAGGATGCTGTGGCTATTCCTTGATCAAGAAAAATTATATAGATAACATGACATCAAATTTTATGCATAAATTATGATTTTCTGATCATGTATACAGTCAGCATATTATAAACAGATAATATTGTATACATACATTCATTATTTACACATAAAATTCAAACATACAAAAATATATCATGAATCAAATAATGATATAAACTTAATTCTTTTATGATTAATTAATAATCAAGCTCCTTAAATTCTTGCCCACGGCATTGCGCAAAATTAATTTAGTTGTTTATAAACAACAACAGCAAGCTAAACTCAATGCATCATCGAAACAGAAGAAAAGGACATAAAGAAAGTTGTGTTCTCAATTGTCCAATAAATTGCAAATACCAAAATAGTGCCTTAACTAGCCATGAAACTCTAAAAGCTCAATTCCCATCAATCATCGTATTCAACCGAACTTCAAAGCAATCATGAAAACAATAATTTTTTTATAGTAGTAATAAATGTATCGTTGGAGCCTAGGATTTTATTATCCAAGAAACAATACCAAGCTAATTAATGGAATAGCTCACTGAAACTTATCCTAACAGATACAATAAATTTGACCAAAATTGTTTACCGATGCAAACATGGGAAGCTCGATCGCTAGCACTCCATTATTTATTACTAAATTTAAGCTTATTCAACATAAGGTAGTGGCAATTTGCTTAATCAAAAATCAAGACAGAGGTTAATAGGCTCTGATACCAACTGTAAGAAATCTTGATTGATTTATCTAATGTGTCAACACCAAAAATAACACATCATAAATTATAAATGCGGAACAGGATACTAACCTCCAGCCATTGATACCGAAAATATTGAGCTGCGATGAAATTGCATTTTTTTTCGTATTTGATCTTCTAATCTTAAGCAAACTCACTAATGGTGTGTTTTCAGAATGCTCAGATTAGGGACTCAATACCTTATATTTTTCTTTATATACGTCTTCCCATTAAAAACGTAATTCAATTAGTGGGTAGCTATCACTTGTAGATATGGATAAATAATTTAAAATTTATTAGATAAAGATAATAAAATATAGGACCACAATAGAAAGTTTTAAGAGGTTATGAAATTAACCTCAAGTCTTTTATTTCCTATAAAACACTATTGACTAAGTAGTTAACTTATGTGGGGAACTTACAACACAATCATAAATTAGTCTCAAAGTCAATGTGATATGAAAACACTTAATAGATTTCACCAAAAAAATCTAATTCATGTAAAAATTGTTCATAAATCATACTATTTGGACACATGAATTGCACTTTTTACTTTAAAAAGAGTTGTTTCTATGCTCCATTTGGATGTCCGATGGACATTAATGTGGGCCAGTAAGTTAGATGAAAAAAAAAGGTTAAAATTGGCCTTTACTCTTGTCTTTATTTTTTATTATTATTTTATTAAAAATATTTTTAATAATTTTTTATTATTTTCAATTTCATCAAAATCAGTTTTATCATCAATCGAAAATAACCTTTAGTTACCTAAGTACAGGGTTGGCAATGGGTACCTTATAATCGGGTACCCGACCATACCCGACCAGATTATATCAGGTTAGGGTACCTTATAATCGGGTACTTGTCGGGTTAGGGTAGTAATATAACTACCCGTATTGAGTTCGGGTAGGGTTCGGGTATCACCCCTTGGGTACTCGGTACCCGAACCCGATTATGATACATCGGGTAGTTAAGGTACCCGAACCCGATACCCGAACCCCTTTAATTTTTAAACGGGTAATAACGGGTATCCTAACCCGCTACCCGTTTATATGTGTACAAATAAATGCCAAATTGTAACTCATGAGACTTGAACCTTGGCCAAAAAGACACACGTGCATGTGTTTTACCAGCTGTACCAATGTTCTTATTTGATATAAGTTGTTATAAAAATATATTTAATGAAATGTTGTTAGCAACAAATAATAATAATAATAATAATAATAATAATAATACGATTATGCTTAAGATAATACAATTTTTAAAATCTATATATAAAATATTGAAACTAAATTATGAAAAATTTATATAATAAGTTAAGATAAAATTCTTAACATATATGAAATTTTAGTATAATTTATAAATATATACACACACACAACTTTATTATAATAGATAAATCTTAACATATATAAATTTGTATTTGTATATTGTTTAATTAGAATAAATTATAAATATAGTCATTAAGCAAGCTAATCTCAATTATATAAACATATTATATGAAATTATATTTTGAAATTAATAATAATAATATATTCTAAACTTATGATAAGAGATTAAAATGATAACAAATTACTATAATATATAATATACAAATCATTATGACAAGATAGCAAGATGTATATATTACAATGTAATATTAACATATACAAATTATTATGATAAAATAAATATGATAAGATATTATTATAATATATAATATACAAATCATTATGATAAGATAGTAAAATGCACATATTACATTGTAACATTAACATATACAAATTATTATGATAAGATATACATATTGAGAGATTACTATAATATATATGATAAGAGATTACTATAATACATATGATAAGAGATTACTATAATATATATGATAAGATATGCATGATAAGAGATTACTATAATTATGCTTAATGAATTAATTGTGATATTATAGTATATGTATTATAGTGTATGTGTATATATAGTATAGTATATGTATATTATATATATACTATATATGTAATATCATATATTATAGTATATGTGTATATACATCAATTTAATCTTTTAATATTATGATCATTGATCAAATTAATCAAGATTACATGAATATATCATAAGAAATCAAATGTTTGAAATTAGATATACAATATTATATTCTAATCTATGATAATAGATTGAATTGAATATATTTTATATTAAAGAAAAGTTAAGTAGTATGCAACATGCATGTGGATCATGGATATACATTTTGTTATTTTAAATTTATTAACTATCCTTAAGAGTTAAAATTATTTTAGAAAAAAATTAGTGCAACATATAAAATTAAATTTGTTAATTATTTTTGTTAATATAAGGTATATTAAATTTGTTTAAGATTACTAGATCTATTTATATACTACATATATTTTTTTGATGATATTTGTATACTGCTATTATATTTGATTTTAAAGCAAAAAATTTAAGCTTATATCTAACAAAGTATTCATTAATTACAATTTAGCCTACGTTTTACTGGATAGGATTAAGTTTAATAAAATCAGTGGATGATAATTTTTCAGTAATTCAATAAATTTAACATAATTAAATTCGTCAGAAAAAATGTACTCATGATGAAACATAAAAACCTTTTAGTGATAAAAAAAATGATTTAAGCACTAATGAATTCTAAATTAAATCAAAGTATCGAACCAACTAATAATGAAATAAAAGCATATAAAATTTAAATCTCTTCTCTCAATTTAATTCCACCTTACTTTATGATTTAAAATTTCTTAATGTAACAAGTAAAAATTCTTTAAGTTAGATGAAATTTAAAAATTTTATAAATCTTTTTATTTAAAGAAAATGCCTACTTCTATGAGAATGATTATGATAAAACAAAATAAAATGTTAAAAAAAATTGTAAAAAACCTTAGCTTCTGTTTTTACTATTCTGTTCATAAAATTCGGTCAATTTTTTACCAAAGCTCAATCCCCTTTTACTCATTTCATCCAAAACAACCATTTAAAAATTATATATGCTATAGTATTTTATTTTTCTTAAAATGATTAAAAGTAAAAAAAAATGCAAAACGACGAGTAGCAGTGTAGCTGAGTTCTCTTTTGTCTTTGCTTTTGCTTCATTTTTCAGTCTTCTTCTTCAGTTAGTCTTCACTTTCTCTGCAAACTACAAAAGTAACAAAACCCTAAAAGCCCTCTGATCTGACCATCCATCTAGCGGCGACTGTAGCAGCGCTTTCTCCGGTGGCGGCAGCAACTCTCTCCAGCGGCGGCAGCAGCTCTATCTAGCTACGACAGCAGCTTTTCTCTCTCTAAGGGTGGCGACAAGCTTCATCTTCTCCCTTCAGCACCAGCAAGCTTCTTCTTCTCCCTGCATCGACGACATGCTCCGGTGGTGAACTCCATCTTTGCTGTTCCGACGCCGCCATTTGCCGTACACCACAGTTCCTCTTCCTTCTGCCTCCACTCAGGGTATAATCTAACAACTCTTTGTTGTTTTGTTAAAATTTTTGTAAATAAGCTTAGATCTAGGTTAAATAAGCTTAGATCTAAATTAAATATGTTTAGATCTAAGTTAGATAGGCTTAGATCTAAGTTAAATAAGCTAAGATCTTGAATTTTTGGCATCTTGCGATTGAATGAAATGCCTAGAATTTCCTCACTTGCTGGATTGACAACGCTAGCAAAGCCGGTTTTCCTATCTCTTAACATTGATATACTGGTGTAGCTCATGTTGTAAAACTTTGAATTGGTTTGTTTGGAGGAGAATTAAAGCTATTATGTTGACAACCTGACTTTTTATTTTTGAAAAAAAAAGAAAATGTTATAACAAATGAAAAGAAAATGTTATAACAACCTAACTTTTTATATTAAATAAGCTAGATTGGCAGAGTCCTATAATTTCCATAATGCATTGAGAAACCATTTTGTTTGTCAGACGAATGGCATCTTGAGACAACTAATCTTTACATAGTGGGAGAGTAGTGAGTAATCATTGAAGTCAACTTCATCCGGATACTTTAGAGGCATTGATGTGCTCGCAAAATTGGTTAAGGAATGAGTTAGGAGGTAAATAATTCACTTACTATAATTTTATTTCATTTATTTTTTATATTTAAAAGTAGAATATATTATTATATTTCATTTCAAGGGTTATAATAAAATTTTATCTATTTTATTTGTGTAGGAGGACTATGTGCTGCTATGGATTTCATGTGTTATTGTTGATGAAGAATAATTGTTGGTCAATGATTGAAGGAATTTTAAATGTTGTTGGGTTGATTTTTATTAAATTATGCTTGTTTTTAGTTTTATAAATAGATTTCTATGAACTTGAAGTTGTTGTTTGTTGTATTTTTAAAGTTGTTTGTTGTATGTTTAAAAATGTGTTAAATTATGGACTTTATATTTTTGTTTTAGTTATTATTTGATTTTGTTTTTAATTAACAGGAGAATAAGTTTTTGTAATCTCGGGTCTGGGTTCAGGTTTTGGGTTCGGGTTTGGATTAAATAGATGACATTTATTGAAATTGATTGAAAGTCAAAATTTTGACTTATTAAACGGGTAATTAAACGGGTTCGGGTAATAAACAGGTAGTGTCAAAGTTATTAGGGTAGGGTTCGGGTAGAAAGGAAAAAAATATCCGGATAATTACAGGGTTTGGGTAGTGTGGTATATAAACGGGTTCGGGGTAAGGTACTTCAAAATAAGCGGGTACCCTACCCGTTGCCATCCCTACCTAAGTCCATGGCGATAACAGAAATGAATAGCTCGAAATTCTAACCTAACGGAATTTTGATAAGTTTTGAACATGATACCCCAGATTACTCATTAACGGCTCAAGGAGTGGTGCAGTTGAGAGTTGAGATAGCAGACCTTGAGGACCTAATGTGCCAGCCGTCGGCAGGCATGCAGCATGGTGTAATTTGCCTCTATCATGCTGCCGCATTGTCGCGCAAACCTGTCCAAACACGCGGACAAAAAATTTGGGGAGGTGCGGTGCACTAATATAGATCCTTTTACAAGCCTACGTATAAGGTTTTTTTTACTTTGAGCAATCCTCTTGCATATAAGTTTAATGATCATAAATAATAATATTATAAATATAAAAAACAATTAACATTGGATTTGGATATATGCACATAATGAAGTTTATTAAAAAGAGTAAATGATTTACGTAACCCCTCATTAAGAGAGATTAGATCTAAGGTTTAATTCTCCGCTCTCTCTTTGTATATCTTATGAACCAAAAAAATAGAGTAAAAGATTTACATACATAACTTGTTTTTTAATTGAGTTTGTATATGATGTATCGAAAGAGTATAGTTTTTACATATTATCAATATATTAAAGATGGACACCTCATCTATAAACAAATTAATAAAATGTCACGTCCTTAAAAATAAATACAAATAAATTTTTTCAATTTGCTCATAATAAAAGCTTATTGATGAAGTGTTAACCTCTTGTACATTGATAGTATATAAATATTATACACTTTCAGTATATCATATGTAAATCCTTTGTTATTATGTGGGATTGTTTTCTCTTAAAAAGATGAACGGGGCAAAAGGGTAACAGAAAAGGGATATGAAGGGTATTTTGAATTTTTGTCACATATATTCTAATTCCAAGCATCTATAATAAAAATAGCGTAAAAGGAAAAGAATATGGAAGGTATTTTGAATTTTTGTCATATATTCTAATTCTAAGTAGCTATAACAAATATTTTGAATTAGCTCGTGTAATCCTGAAATCATCAAAATATCCATCTATAAAATTTAGATTTTTAAGAATATTTAAATGGTGTAAATTTTTATTTGCTACCATAATTTTTTTTGTTACACTCAAGTTATTAACTACAATCATATTTCAAAAATTGAAAGACGAAAATTACTTAACATGACTGTTGCAACAAAGCTCTTTTGCCAATCTAACTTTGCAACACAATTGCAACATGATGCGCTTGGAAATGCATTTTCTCGCATTTTTAATTTTTCAAGAATATATTTTCGTAAGGATGGATATTTTATAGAAGTTCATTTTCGCAAGTTAATTATTTAGGTAAATCTTATTTAAATTTTAGAGGTTTCAATCTAATTCAACTTTAGCCCATCTTTTATATATATGTATGTATGTATGTATGTATGTATGTATGTATATAAAGTTTATATATAATGTACTGACAGTGTATAAATTTTATACACTAATAGTCATCCATAGGAAGATACCTTATTAATGAGCAAATCCTAAAAATGTATAGGTCCTTAAAAATAAATTTAAAAACTTTATTCATATTTATTTTTAAAGACCTATATATGAGGTGTCATTTTATGGTTGATTGAAAATATATATAAAAGTCAAAGCATTTAAGTATAAATAAAACATCGTGTGTGAATAATTTATAGGACTATATGTCTAAAACGTGTAATTTATTGAAATAAATAATAATATCTTTTTCCAAGTTTCAAAAAGATAAATCTCTCCCTTTATATTAAAAATACAAAATAAATTAATTATATTTTTAAATTAATTATCTATTTCAATTTCTAAAAAATATATATCTATATCTATACAACTTAAAATAATAAAAATCATATATCATTTATCTTTACCTAAAATTTTACTAAATATAACATCTATATTTGTATCTTAATTGTTTTATTTTCTACAAGAAAACATTTATATATATATATATATATATATATATATATATATATATAAATATTAAAATTAGTATTAACAATGTAATATAACATGCAATATTAATATAACAACAAGTTACGTATTATTAAAGTAAAAATTGAATTTTTTTTAATTTTCTAGAAGATAACATTATTTTTAATTTTCAAAACTTTTAATTAATACATAATATGTAATAATTTCTTTTTTTTTTCACATTAATATTACAAAATATAACATCTATATTTTCCAATTAAATTTCTTGTACCAATTTAATTTTTTAATTATCTAAATGATAAGATTTATACCTATAAATATCAAAATTTTTAATTATCTCTTTTCAAATTTTAAAAAGATAGAAATATCTCTCTCTATATGTCTGTATATATATTAAAATTACAAAATAAATTAATTATCTCTTTAAATTAATTATCAATTTTTATTTCTAAAATATATACATAGATATTTATATATTGTTAAAAGAAGAAAAATCAGGTTGATTTAAAAGAGAAAATTATGTTGTAATTATAGGTCTGATTTGTTCCTAATTTGTTGATTCTTTCTATTATTTGTTTCTATGTAATTATCCTATAAAAAGGATATGTGTGTACTCTATTAGATACACATAAGAAATAAAAAATATCACTTTATTTCTCCTAACTGTTAAGATGGTATTAGAGCCTAAGTTACCAATATCTCTTCATCTATTTCGGGTAATAAGAAAAGACTCCCTCGCTCTCCCAAGGCCCGATGGTTGAAGGAAGAGATTATTGGGGTATTCTCACATCGGTTGTAGAAAGGGCTTGGTGTGTGTTTATAAGTATGAGGAAAAACCTCACCTCTTAAGCTAGCTTTTGGGGTGAGAAGGTCCAATAGCACCTAACATTGGTATCAGAGCTGGTGAACAACTTTTAAGGTTTCCACCACTACACAACCGCTGCAAGATAGTCATCGATCTTCTTTGAATAGTCGGCCCTCTCTGGTCAGTCTTCTATCTTAATCAGAGATCAACAGGTCGACACAAGTGTGTTTAGTAAAGAGCAAATGGATCAACTCCTTCAATTGCTAAAATCCAATTTAGCATCTGGTATTCTTCATGCTTTTGTTGCTCAAACAACTAATAATTATAGAGCCTTATCCTGTTTAGTAAATTCTGCTTCTTGGATTATTGATTCAAGAGCCTCTGATCATATGACTAGTTTTTCTCATTTATTTTCTACCTATTCACTATGTTCTGGTCAAGAAAAAATTCGTATTACAGATGGTAGTTTTTCTCTTATTACAGGTAAAGGAATAGTTAAAATCTCTGAGAATATAGATCTCAAATCTATTTTTCATCTCCCAAAATTGAAATGTGATCTTTTATCTATTAGCAAACTATCTAAAGATTCTAATTGTTGTGTCACCTTCTCTGATACATATTGTCTTTTCCAGGACCAGAGTTTGAGGCAGATTATTAGCAGTGCTAGGGTGATCGATGGACTTTACTATTTTGATGATGACTCCTTTAGTAATAAAAAAGCTCAAAGCTTGAGTAGTATTAGTTCTATTTTTCTGTTTCTTAACAAATAAGGCTATGGCATCTTAAATTAGGCCACCCAAGTTTTCAATATCTTAAACATTTGTTTCCTACATTATTTAAGGATGTGGATTGTTCAAAATTTCAATGTGAAAGTTGTCTTTTATCAAAAAGCCATTGTGCTATTTATAATTCTCAATTTTATCGTGCATCAAAACCATTTTATTTAATTCATAGTGATATTTGGGGACCCTCCAAGATCCCTACTTTATATGGAACAAAATGGTTTGTCACTTTTATAGATGATCATACGCGTTTATGTTGAGTATATTTACTAAGTAAAAAATTTAATCTTGCACAATTGTTTCAAGACCTCTATCACATGATTGAAAATCAATTTCAAACAAAAATCAGCATATTTCGGTATGATAATGGAACAGAATTTTTTAATGAATGCATAGGCAATTTTTTAAAGAGAAAAGGCATCCTGCATCAATCCACTTGTCATGACACACCTCAACAAAATGACATTGCTGAGCGAAAAAATAGACATTTACTTGAAGTAGCTCGTGCCATTATGTTCTCAATGAATGTTTCGAAATAGTTGTAGGGTGATGCAATTTTAACAGCTGCTTATCTAATCAACCGGATGCCTAGTAGAGTTTTAAAATACAAAACACCTTTGCAATGTCTTAAAATTGTTTTTCCAATGACTAGAATATATGCTGATATACCTCTAAAAGTCTTTTGCTACACTTGCTTTGTTCACATAGCCAGCATGTTTCGTTCCAAATTGGATCCTAGGGCTGAAAAATGTATATTCCTCGGCTATGCCCCCAACAAAAAGGGTTATAAATGTTTCAATCCTCAGACCAAAAAGGTCAATGTTAGCATGGATGTTACCTTTTTGGAAATTCAACCTTTTTTAGCAAAAATTCTCTTGAGAAGGAGATTAAGCAGGAAGAAGAACTTAATTTTTGGAATATTTCCGTTTTACCAACACCTGTTTTTTCATCTAACTCCTCTGAAAATCAACAATTTGTTCAAAATATTGAAAATACAGAGAACCCTTCTCAATTGATGCCAAGGATAGATGTCTTAGAAACAGATGGAGAAATGCTTCTTAAGGATAGAAACAATCCTGATTCTAAGTTTTAGGTTTATCCCAGGAAGAGAAATCGTAAAAATGGTAACAATTCATCAATTCCTCTAGCACCAATCTAATCATCACCGAGAGATGGTCTTATCAACAATCCAGGTAATTTCATTTCTATTCTTTCCTCTACATTACCTACAGATTCAGAATTAAATCTTCCCATTGCTATTAGGAAAGGTGTTCAAACCTATACTAATCATCCTATTACTAAATATGTTTCATATCAAAGGTTGTAAGTAGGTGTTTACTGTCAAATGCAAATCTAATGGAAGTATAGAACGATATAAGGCATGGCTGGTGGCAAAAGGTTTTACTCAAACTTATGGAATTGATTATCAAGAAACCTTCGCTCCAGTGGCAAAAATCAATTCCATACGGGTCTTATTGTCACTTCTTGTGAACCTAAACTGGCCCTTATACCAGTTAGATGTTAAAAATGCTTTTTTGAATGGAGACTTGGAAGAAGAGGTCTTTATGAGTCTTCCACCGGGATTTGAAGAGAGACTTGGTGAAGGGAAGGTATGCAGGTTGAAGAAATCCTTATATGGTAGCAATCTCTTAGGGCTTGGTTTGAACGTTTTGGGAAAGTTGTAAAAGGCCATGGTTACTATCAAAGTCAAGCTGACCATACAATGTTTTACAAACATTCAAAAGATGGAAAAGTTGCCATACTAATTGTGTATGTTGATGATATAATTTTGATAAGTAGTGACTACATAGAGCTACAACTTCTAAAGAAAAAATTGGCTAAAGACTTTGAGATCAAAGACTTAGGTTCGTTGAAGTACTTCCTTGGTATGGAGGTTGCAAGATCCAAGAGGGCATATTCATTAATCAGCGAAAATATGTTCTTAACCTATTGGGAGAGACAGGTTTGCTAGGTTGCAAGGCTGTTGAAACACCTATTGAGCCAGATTTGAAACTACAACCTGCCACGACTGAAAGTGTTGTGAAGAGGGAGCAGTACCAAAGGTTGGTAGGGAAATTAATTTACTTGTCCCATACACGACCAGACATAGATTTGCTGTTAGTGTGGTGAGTCAATTGATGCATTCACCAGGACCGAAGCACTTTGAAGCAGTATATAGAATTATGAGGTATTTAAAAGGTACACCAGGAAAGGGTTTATTGTTCAAGAAGCGTGAACATCTGCAGATAGAAGTTTATACAGATGCAAATTGGGATGGAAGTATTACTGATCCTAGGTCAACATTAGGCTATTGTACTTTTGTTCGAGCTAATTTGCTAACATGGAGAAGCAAGAAGCAGAATGTAGTGGCTAGGAGTAGTGCGGAAGCAGAAATTAGATCTGTTGCTCATGGAGTTTGTGAGTTAATGTGGATTAAGAGACTATTAGAAGACTTAAAAATTTCCACTGCTTTACCTATAAAGACTTACTGTGATAATAAGGCAACAATTTTAATTACTCATAATCCAATTCTACATGATAGGACTAAACATGTAAAAATGGATAAACATTTCATCAAATAAAAACTTGATAGTGGAGTAATCTGCATGTCATATATTCCAACTACTGATCAGGTTGCAGACATACTCACCAAGGGCTTACAAAAGAAACAATTTGACAAGTTAGTAGGCAAGTTGTTCATAGAAGATATCTTCAAGCCAGCTTGAAGAAGAGTGTTAAAAGGAGAAAAATCTGGTTGATTTAAAAGAGAAAAATCTGTTGTAATTATAGCTCTGATTTGTTCCTGATTTATAGTTTCCTAATTTGTAGATTCTTTCTATTATTTGTTTCTATGTAATTATCCTATAAAAAGGATATGTGTGTACTCTATTAGATACACATAAGAAATAAAAAATACCACTTTATTTCTCCTAACTGTTAAGATATATAAATTTAAATTAAATAAAAATCACATATTATTTATCTTTACGTATATTAATATTATAAAATATAACTCTATATAGCTTTTACCAATTATATTTTTATATTCTAAAAAAAATTATATCTATATATATGAGTTTATATACAATGCACTATCAATGTATAGCTTCTATACACTATCAGTCAACCATAGGGTGACACCTTATATGGAGGTCTTTAAAAATAAATATGAACAAAGTTTTTAAATTTATTTTTAAGGGCATGTACACTTTTAAATTTTGCTCATTAATGAAGTATCATCTTATGATTAACTGACAATGTATAAAAACTATACATTGTCAGTACATTATATATAAACTTTATATATATATATATATATTAAGATGTGAGATCCACACTTCATATTATTGCTATTCACTATTCATGAAGTTAGGAATATTAGATGTCTCATAACTATTTAGATGCTATTTACTTTATAAGCATAAAAGAGAATAGGATGGTGGGCGCCATTAGTCTTTTAGTGTCCTGATAGAGGTGAAACTTGGTAGACTTGATATTTAGAGTCAAATACTGAGATGGTCAGAATCTGCACCTCAAACTCCTCTGTTTATGCATGTTTTGAAAAGCATGCAACGATTTTAAAAATGACAGTTAAGTCCATGGGTAGGTGGAATTTTCATGAATAATGTCAAACTGAGTTGACTTTGGACCAACTGACAATCATACGTAAATTCTCATGTGACAAAGTCTTATGTCATGTTGACTAATAAACTGAATCATACGAAACTATCAAAAACTGTACAATTTGACTGTTAAGGCTATTTTGGTAATTTCATCCCTTTAACAGTTAAACCCCAACAAAAGCCTAACCAATGATTAAAACATGTTAAATATATGTGTTTTATGATTGAATAAAATATTTTGAAGGTTAAATTAACTGTTTAAAACAAAGTCAAATCGCGAAAAGGCAAAATTGAAATATTTAAAGGTTTTAAGGGATTTTTAGTCATTTTCCACATAAGTTATTATTTTAAAGAATTCTCTAGCTTCTTCTTCCTCCATGTGCCTTCCACCATCTTCATCTTTCCAACCTCCATTAATAAAGCTTGAAGTAAGAGAGAGAAAGCCATTAAAACACCACCTCAAAGCTAAAAATTGCTTTTACCAAGCCTAATCAACTCTCAAAGCTCTACAATCTATTACCAAAATCAAGCCTTAAAGTGGCCATTTGCGTAGTGTTGGGATCCCTACAAGTTTCAGCCAAGGTGGTAAGTGAGAGAAAGCTTGAATTTTTCATGTTTTAATGATTCTACATTATGTGTCTAAGGTGTTTAAGCATGTATTCAAGCTTAAATTGAATTAAAACCAAGAGAATCATCACCCTAAAGGTTTTAGCCAAACATACCTCTTCATGAACATGATGTTATTCAATATAAAAATGATGTAGAATCAATATATAACAAGTTTAAAACATGAGTTTAAACTTAAATTGAAGAAATGAAGTGTGTAGGATAAAGAATGCATTTCAACCAAGAGAAGGGGAAACTAAAACCATGCTTAATTTAATGTATTTTGGGTCCTAGAATACTGTATGAATTGATACAATCTGCTGGCGCAGTCAGAACTGAAAACATAGGTGTTTTGATGAAAGTAGCAGTGTTAGCACCAGTTTAAATTAGACTGAAATTGTAGTTGTTGTAGACAATGTAGTAGATTTTAAGAAGTTGATTACTCTTTATAACTGAATTGTGAAGAAATGATAGTGATGATATGGTATTTTGCAGCTCAAAAGTCACAAAACGATACTGGGGCTATTAGGCAACACTACAAAAATCTAAGTGGTAAGGGATATATGTAAAAAGTGTATAGATAATGATGAAATTGGGTTTTAGGAGATTGAAATTGATGTTTTGGTTGAAATTGTGGAAACTGAAATTGTGATTATAAACTGTGCTTTCGTGTAGGAAGGCTAGGATAAGTAGTGCCGTTATGTTGCCGAAATTTCCTAAAATGAATTTACATCCTTAAAATCATTATTTGGCATAGTTTTGTGACTAGAATGAAATAAAGGTGTGTTTTGGTTGAGTTTCCCTAAAGGTCACAGATGCATACCAAATTTGTAACTTATTTCCAAAGGGATTTTTATTAATTTTCACTCTTCCCAAAATACTTCATGTTTTCACATCACTATTTTATGTAAATAAAATATTATGAACCTTGGTTTTCATACTGAGAATATTTGGTAAATTTTTAGACTTTGACTATGATAATTTCTAATTTGACTACTTTATAAACTGACTGAGGATACAAACCTTTGAATTCATTTCTATAAATGATTCTGAATTGGTTTATGAACTGTTTGAGACTGTTGGCCTCGTAGCTACCTGTGGGTACATGCTCTTCTGTTCTGTTGTTATTTGACCCTAGCCATGTCTTCAGCGCCCACAAATGTCACTTAGCTAACGTATACTATGGATCTTTGACTACGGTCATATGTCGTTATTATTTCTTATTGGGATATTTATATTGTATGGGTCTATTGGGTGAAGCCTAGTCTCCACTATACTGTTTTACTGGGGTGGTAAATCCCTGGCTAATCCAAGTACTCCCAGACTTGATTTACTTCTCATCTCTGTGTGTTTATGAAATTATGTTTTCTAATCTACATTGTATTCTAAAAATGATTACTATATGTTTCCTGATTCGTACTGTTATCAGAATGATGTTATGAACTGGTTAATAAAAGTTACCTAGCGTATTTATTGAATTTCATGAAACTCCCTATAGTTGGAATTGGATACCAGGATAAGTGAAGTGCTTTAAAACATCCTTCTGTACTCAATCTGGTTATCTAACCAACTATAGTTTCTTTTCTAATCGTATGCCCTAAGATCGTGTGATTACTATTTTGTATGTGAAAGAGAATGTTTTTACAATACTTGCACATAGTATGCATAGTATCAGCTCTTTTACACACACATATATATTTCTTATTAGGCGTAAGCTCACCTCCTCATTTTCCTTCCACATTATCTGTAGTAATTTTCTATTTTGCTCTGGAGGACCTTACTTTTGTATCCCTCAAGCGGCTCTTAATGTCCATTGAGATATACTAGTTTGTTTTTATATGTTCAGACAATAGATGTACAGTACTATGTGTATGTATATCAATACTTTGGATGTAACTTGATTGTGGATCATTTTGAGATAGTATATAATTAAATACAAATTTAAATTGAATAGTGCGATTGTCGGGAAAGTACGATTAAGTAAAAATATTTAATTACTATTAAGTGTGTATGGACACTGCAGACAGTCCAACCAAATGTAATTTGAATGTAAAAAAATAGTATGAATATTCAGTATTCAGTGCATGACATAAAATCAGTATGGACAATATAATATAACATGCAATATTAATATAGCAACATGTTACATATTATTAGATTACTAACTAAATACTTTTAATTTTCTAAAAGATAATATCATTTTTAAAATTTTTTAAATTAATGTAACTTGTATTGGTTGGAAGAACACATTGCTTTAGATAGAAATAAATGAAAGAGGAGAGTTCATACCGATGACTTAACATGAGATTATAATGGTTTATATAACCTACTCCAATATTAGGGTAAAAGCTCTGATAATGATAATGATGATGAATGTAACATGTAATCATTTCTTTTTTTTTTTTCACATTAATATTATATAATATAACATTTATATAAACAGTTTTTACCAATTAATTTTTTTTAATTGTCTAAATGATAACATCTATATTTATTACTATTAAAATTTTTAATTTTTTGCATTGTTATTGTGTAAACTACATGTAATCATTCATTTATTAGTATATTGTTTTATATGGAATTGATTACTTAACAATTATTTTAATATTGTCCAATATTCAATTTAATTTAATGATATGTATATGATCATTATTTAGGAAAATTGAGATTATAAATTAAATTTGAAAGATATTTGAAGATTTTAGAGGTCAAATTTTTGTGTTCGAAATAAGAGTGACAAATTATAATATTAAGACATGAAGTACTAAGCTAGGAAATCATGAGTCAAAAGACTCCACTAATAGTATATTAGTTATTAATCTTTAACATTATGGGTTATTGTCCAATGCACTGTTAGTAGAGTTTTTTGACTCTATAAGGAGAATTAAGATGATAACACACCCCATTTCATTTATTTTTTATTTTTTTATATTGCATTAAAATATGTGTCATGATCTTAGTTTTTATGGAGTTTGAAAAACTCAACTGATAATATAGGTATCCTTAGCATTATTATCTTTTTAGAAGTAATTAATTATACTTCTTTTTTAATCAAATCTTTGAAAATAAGATGATGTTTTTCTTTGAAGAGAATAAGATAATGTAAAAAGAAAAAAAAGAGAAATGTAGTTTCTTTTTATGTAATTATATGTATCTTAAGATTTGACATTAATTTTATTTAAATCGAAAATAATAAACCGTAAGTATTTACATTGTTCCCACATATCATACATATATATATATATATATATATATATATAAATATAAAAGACTGTTTGTATATAATAGTTAGAAAGAGAAAAGGAAAGAACGGGGGCCCATGTGCATTCGCAAGTAGCAACACCCTGAAGACATGGATTGTCTGGCTTGTCCTGGCGAGGCTAGGTGTTTTGTTTTGTTGTCAAATCAATAACTATAACTAAAAAAATTCAATCGCTAAAAATTAGATACGTGTCTTTTTTTTTTCTATTTTTATATTATTTTTACAATTTTAATATTATTTTGATTTGATTTAATATAAACCATGACACAGTATGAATTAAAATATTGATGGTATAAAAGCTATCTCTTAATATGTGAGTATCTACCATATGATGCTTTATTATCCTTTTAAAGATTTTTTTTTATTTTTAAATATATAATTAGTTTTAATTTTTTAAATAAAAATACTAAATAAATTTAGTCATGTGATAGTTTTTAGATTCATATGTGATTTTTTAATTAAAATAAAATGTTTATTTTAAATTTTTAATTTAAAATACTAAATATACGGAAAAAACTTATATAAAGAAGAAGAGATAATGAAAAATTCAAACAAAAAAATTAAAAAGAATTAAATCAAATATTCATAATATTTTCTTTATAAAATACTTATTATATTTCCAAAGTTAAAATAAAAAAAGTGAAAGACATGAAAAACGGGGAGCAAACAAAAATTAAAATTCAAAATTTTTTTGAAGCAATTAAACTAAATATTCATGTATAAAAACAACTATTCAAAATACTTATTAAATTTTTTTAAAAAATTCAAACCAAATATCCAAAAAATTTGGTTTGAAAAAATTCAAATAAAATACAAAAAATGTTGCAAATAATATAAAAATTAAAAAAGGATAAATTTATAGTATAAAGCAAAAAATTCCAAAAATAATTTTTTAAAACTTAAACACCAATAAACACAAAAAATTATAAAATTTAAATCTACGAATAAAAAACTTTTAAAAAAATTCTTTAAATATGAAAATTGACAATTATAAAAAAAGAAAATAAAGTAATAAATAAATAAATTCAATATTAAACACTTAGAAACTACAGCAAATAAAAAGAAAAAGTGGTAATGGAGATTAGTTTAATCTGAATTTATCTTGAGATAAACAAATTATAATCAAATTGAATAAAAATTTAATTATTTTATAAGCTTTTTTTATTTTGGTTTATTTAATTTATAACTTTATGTTAGAATTTTATTTTATTTTTAGAAAAATAAAAATAAATAAAATAATTAAATTATAAATTAAATACTATCATTTTCATTTAATAAATTAATATTTTTAAAATAATTATCTTGACATATTATTATTTTTAATACTATTTATAATATATATTTTTAAGGAAAGAAAAGGCCCCATGTGAGGGGCATCGTTTTGGTGAAATAGATGAAAATACCGTCATTTGTGGTTTCAAGAAGAAAAGATCTCAATAACCTTTTTTTTTTTTTTCATATTAAAGGAGTTGTTTTATACTACTGAGTTGTTGTCCATGCTCTACAGTGATTGAAATTTTTTTTTGTTATACAGTTTCAGAAATTAAATTTTGAAAGCCGATTTTTGAAAAATATTTATATTTTCTGAAAAAGTAAGACTTTTTGTTAATTAAATTAGTAAATAAAAAATGCGTTCGGTTGTTTGGTTTTTTTGTGAAAGATTTGTTTTTATTATTAAAATATTTAAATGATTTATTTACTAATATTTAAAAATAGTAATATTCTAATAATAATATTTAATACTTAAAATAAAACTATTCATTATTATTTATCTTAATGTTTTTAAAATATTTAAATAGTATTATTATTATTAAAACTTTATTTATATTAATATAATAAACATTAAATTTTATTCTTAAAATATTATACTATTAAAATAATTATATTTTATATTGAAAGTACTCATTACTAAATGATAACAAAAGTATTATTTATTTATAATAATTATTAAAATATTAATATAAATATATTTGTCAATAAAATATAAAAATTATATATTTTAAGAATCTAAAAAATATTCACATTAATAAAATAATAATTTTACTATAATAATAAAATATTTATTATTTTATTAGTAAAATAATAATATAATACTATTTATTATTAACATATGGAAATATTTATGTTTAATAATTATAAAATAAAATATAAAAATATTTTAATATTAATATTTTAATATTTCCAATTAAAAACTTTTTTATTAGTATAGTAATATTTTAGGTTGGGTTAAATTAAACTCGGGATTAGGGCTTCGCCCTTTCGGCAGAGATCTGAAGGAAATTAAACTCAGGATTAAAAAATAATGCCCAATTTCCTATTTTAGTAAAACTACCCCTACAAGCTGGATAATTTTTTATTATGCATGCATTAATGCAAGATAAATTATAGATTAATCTTACCAAAATTAAAATTTGAGATAAATTGATCCCAATGGAATAAAAAATTAAGAATCAATAAATAATATAATAAAAAATGATTTTGGGTTAAATATATAATTACTGAAAATAGAGGCAACATAAGTAGTAGTTGAGACAAGGAAAATCTTAGTATTATTTATGCACTATTTTTTTTGTTTTTAGTTTTTATTTCAAACTAAAACTAATTTTTATTTTACCATTTGCGAATATAAATTGTTTTTTGAAGTTATTATTACAAGAAAGTTACGACCATGGTCTAGTATTAAATATAAAAACTCAATGAATCAAATCAAATATAAACCAACCAAACAATGATCCAACGTATAGTCAGTTACATTAAGGCTTGATATCTAAATATACCTTTAACAGTTACCATAAAATGGAATTAAGCGTTTAACGTTTAATTGTATAGCAATAAATTCATTAGTTTATTTTAAGCAATTAAAACCTAAATATTTCAAAATAACAGAAGTAAGCACATTCCCATTCTTTAACTATTGTTGAGTTTTAATTGCTATGCAATGGTAGTAGCAATTAAAGGACTTAACGGAAATGTATTTAATTATGTTATTTTGAAACGTTTAGATTTTAATTGCTTCAAATTAAACTTAATGGATTGATTTTTATAAAATTAAACGTTGAAGGCTTAATTTTATTTTGCTGTAAACATTGAAGGCATATTTGAGTATTAAGCCTTACATTAAACTTAAGACTTTAAAGTTTCAAGATCTCCTCATTGTAATTAAGTCAAAACTTCATTGGCAATTACAAAGAATTTTTTAGAGTTTGTTTCTTAAACCATTAATATATAGTTGGTGAATAATTGTTTGATTATCTATATTGAAGAAATGCATTTAATATGTCATTGATTAATTTTAAAATATCAAAACTCTTCATCGAAATTTGTAAGAAAAAAAATTTCTATTGAATTTTTTTGAATTATTATTTTTTATAACAATGATTGGGTTTTTAAATTCCATAAGCGAAATTAGATTATTATTATAGGCTTATTTAATAATTTAATAATTTATCATGCTCTAAATATATCTTAATGGATATATGTTAGCTCTTCAATTTCACTTGTGAAATGTAAAATTGCATTGTCGGATAAGATAGTAATTATTTTTTTTTACTATTTGTACTTAATTTGCAATGACATTTTAATTATTTAAGGATTTTGTATGAAAAAAAATTTCTAATCATATATTTGTGCAATTTAAAAGATAATTTTCAGTCCTTTCTTATAGGTTTTTTTATTATTATTATTGATTAAGAGATAAAAATAATAAATGATTGAAAAAGAAAAAACATATGATGTCACGCACTGAATACCAGATAATAATACCATTTTCTTCTATTCACTTACATTAAGTTGGGCTGTTTGCAGTGTCCACACACACTTTAATGATTTGGCATACTCATTTATCCATACACAACCCAGGATTCACAGATTCGATTTAAAACTTATATAAACATCTACACTAATTCCAATTTATATTCAATACTTTACATTTGGTTTACATCCCAAATAAGTATTTACATACCAAATAGTAATGTATATAAACAGTTTGAACATATAAAGATAGACTTGTATACCTCAATGGGAAGTAAGTAGCTGCCTGAGGGATACCAAAAGAGAGATCCTCTCGAGCAAATAAAGAAACTTTATGTCATGCCCTGAATATCGGATATTCTTACTATTTTCATATATCTTAATCTTTTTCAATTGAGCTGTTTGCAGTGTCGACATATATTTTAAATGAATTAATTATTTTCATACAACTCCAGCTTACCCAGGATCCAGACATTTAAGTGCTAAAATATAAATTTAATTGAACTTAAAATTTCATTTAAGAAACTATTTCAAAATTTACATCCCAAGTACTAATATACATAATGTAGCACTGTACATAATTTAGTCTGAACATATGGGCTACAACTTGTATACCTCAATGGATATGGGTAAACCGCATAAGAGATACCAAAATCAAGTCCTCCAAAGCAGACCAGAATCTACTATAGATAATTTGGAAGGAAAATAAGAGGGTGAGCTTACGTCCAATAAAAATATATATATACAAAAGCTGATGTAACGTATAAGTTAACTATATGCAATATTTAAAATCATATTATTATATATAGAAAACATTAATTGTTGGCACGAATTCAGAAAAGATACTATAATGGATTAGATAACTAAGCTGAGTACAGAAGGATGCTTTGAAGCACCTCACTTGTCCTGTCATCTAGTTCCTATTATAAGGAGTTCAGTGACATTTGATTAAATTCGCAGACTTCCATAAACATTTAATAACTTCTAATATACATATTCATAGAACATTCAAACTAATTTCTAAAACACTCCGTAAATAATATAAATCGTTGTCAAACAAATAATGTAGAGATTCAAATCATAAGCATATTTATCATGTTAGGAAATCAGAAACTAATAAAGTCTGGGAGTGCTTAGATCTATGTTAACTAGGGATTTACCACCCCAATAAAAAAAATATAGAGGAGACTAGGTTTCACCAAATAGACTCATGCACTATAAGTAGACATATGGCCATTGTCAAAGGGGCCACAGTGTATACTAGCCAAGTGACAATTGTGGGAGTTGAAGGCTGGGCTAAGGTCGATAGCATTGGAACAGAACGGAAAAGTGTTAGCTTTAAATTGATAATGAGATATTTTGAAATGACAAAAACTTAAGCATAATTAAATGCTTAATGTTTATTTGTAAATTTGCATAAAGCTTTTTACAACAATATCAAGTGCAAGTATATATTGAAAATGTTTTATTTCAATGTACTTGGAAAACATGAGATTAAGTAATTTTCCATTGAACAAGTTGATTAAATTTTTTTTAAATTACTTAATAAATGTTTTGATTCAAATTTCTACTTAACTAAGCTAAGAAATATTCACATGAACTTCAAAAATGATTTGGTATCAAAGACTACACTTAATGCATCTCAAAAAGTAGTAGAAAAGTCAAATATGAAGTGAAAGGAATGATCCCCTCCTTCATGGGATCAATCCCAAAATGGTGGAATGCATGGAATAGGTGTCAAGACATGAGGGATCGATCCTTAAACCCTAGAAGATCGATCCCAGGTAGGCAAATTTCTTCAAAAGCTCAACAAAGCTTAAGAGGATCAATCCTATGGCAAGAAATTTGATTCCAACAGCTAGATTTTGAAGGTTTTAACGAGCAAAAATGCATTTAATGCTCCAACAACCGTCCTCAGCCTTGGATTGATTATAAATTCCAGCATTTATGAGATTAGAGGGCAAAACAAGCACTCATCATCTTCTCTAAGCTTGAAGAAAGACTTCAAAGCTCAAAATCTACTCTTTGTACTTCATTTTGTGTTTTTCTATCTTTGAGAGATCTTATATTGTACACAACCCATCTCAAACTCAATTCTACATTCAAAAAGGAGCGTGTAATCGTGTGAGGTTATCTTGTGAGAGTAGCTTTACAAGAGATTGGGTATAGAGGTTTCTTCCTAAGCCTACAAAAGGAAGTGTAAAAGGTTTAAACACACTTTGAAGTGGTGTGTGCTATATTTCAAAGAAAAATTGAATCAACACCTTGACAAGTGGATTAAAAGAGAGGACGTAGGCAAGAGAATTAGCTGAATCTCTATAAATCTTGTGTTTGCTTCTTCTCCCCTACTCTTTATTTACTGCATTTGTTATTTTACTGCATAACCTGTTTTATTTACTAGTTAAGCCTTTAAAATTCAAATTTGGTCAATTAACCGATTTACCTCCTCTCTCGGTAGAGCCAATAATTGGTATTAGAGTTTAAGTTCGAGATTGATTTTGAGTAATTTCTATCGAGTATAAATGATTTAGATGGCTCAAAACAGTGTAGCTACACCCTTAATAGGAGAGAGACACTCTATAATTAGGCCACCACTCTTTAATGGTGAGAATTATGTATATTGGAAGACTAGAATGATGTTGTTCATTCAAGCCAATGATTATGAAGTGTAGAGAATTATAGTAAAATGTCCTTTAGTTCCAACTAAGAAAGTTGATGGAGAAGAAGTGCCAAAGAAAAAGGATGAATGAGATACAAATGATTTTAGAATGGCTCAATTAAATGTTAAGGCAATGCACACATTCTTTTGTGCACTAGGGCCTAATGAATACAATAGAGTGTCATTGTGTGAGAATGCAAAACAAATTTGGGATAAGTTAACTGATGCGCACGGACAAGAGAAACGTAGCTTGGAATTTGAAGGAGCTAAAACGCAACAGGACAAACTTCTGAAACTTAGACCCGAAGCCTAAAGAGACTCGAACCCAAAGGTATTGGACCTTGACCCTACGAATAAGAATTCGAGAACCTAAGGTATAGCAATGGTGGATGGTGAAGAAGGAGGCGCCACAAGGAAAAAGACCTTGATAAGCCTAGTAGAGAGGGAACCCAAGATAAAGGCACACTCAAATTCTGAAAATTCAATTTTTACTGATCTGTCCATCAATAGCGTTTACAAGGTATTTATAATAATACCTAGCACTTAAGCCCATAAACAAGTGGGCTGGAATTAACACCAATAGAAAATAAGACTAAAACCAAATTCATGCCTAAACCTAGTTACATAAAATAAATAGTCCAAGACACAACAAGACTCAAACGTGGGCTATCCAAACACTTAGCCCATCTTATTGTTAAGCTAAAATAAGACAGTAAACCATGCTCATGTCGTTTGGGCTTCCAAGCAAGTATAGATGTCTTGGGACTCTTCATGGAAGCTTCCTTGACACTTCAATGATGCTAGAGCTTGTTGCATTAATGAGGCCAGGGCTTGTTGCGTCTTCTTAGCTCGAGCTCGGGTAATTGGACCTCCTTGGATGACCAATGGATCCTGAGCATCACGAGCAAGTGGATCTCCATCATTCCCCCTCTCCTCAAAAGGATTTGTTGTCAAATCGCATATACCTTCATTAAAAGAAAAGGGAGAAAGATCAGAAACATTACAAGTAGCAGATACACCATACTCACCAGGAAGATCCAATTTGTAGGCATTATCATTGATCTTCTCTATGACTTGGAATGGTCCATCTCCTCGGGGATGTAGCTTGGTTCGTCGCTGAAAGGAAACCTCTCCTTTCTCATATGTACCCAAACCCAATCTCCAGCCTCAAAGACTACTCTCACATAACCTTTCCTCATAAGCTCCTCAACTTGCCTTTGTAGCTCCTTCGTCTCCTTGGGATTATTTCTGTAGGCTGGATGGTTAGGAATGGTAGCTCCAGGGACAAGGTCAATCATGTGCTTGATCCCACGAATCGGTGGTAATCCACTTGGGATCTCTTCAAGAAGGACATCCTCGAACTCCTGCAACAATGAGACAACATCAGTAGGCAAAGTATCATGAAGTTCAGCATCAATAAAATAAGAATCTTTAAATAAGAGTAACAGGATAAGAGACTTAGCAAGAAATGCAGTCTTCACATCTCGGGATTTGGCATAGCAGCTCACTGTTTTGCTTTCCTTGTTTTCCTTCTTTTCTTTCTTTTCTTTAGCTTGCTTCCTTTGCTCGTCATGTTGCTCCTTTAGCCTTAATTGGTCCTCATAAATCTCCTTGGGGCTAAGGGGAGCAAGAGCGATCTTGTTGCCATCCATAGTAAAGGAGTAACGGTTAGTGTAACCATCGTGGATGACTCTCCGATCATACTACCACGGTCTACCCAGCAATAGGTGGCTAGCTTGCATGGGCACCACGTCACACAACACCTCATCGTGATACCTTCCAATACGAAAAGGAACCAAGACTTGCTTCACCACGTTGACTTCACCACAGTCATTAATCCACTGCAACTTATATGGGTGGTGATGCTTGGTAGTGGGCAACTTTAACTTATCAACAAGGTATGTGCTAGCAACATTAGTACAACTCCCACCATCAATGATTACAGTACATACCTTGTCACTAATATGGCATCTTGTATGGAAGATGTTCTCGCGCTGTGCCTCATCTTCAAACTTCACATGAGTAGTAAGAGCACGCCTAGCAACAAGTGCTTCACCATGAGCAGCATACTCAACAACTTCTTCTTCGTCAACATCTTCTAACGCATGCATCTCATCTTCTACACCGATTTCAGAACCTTCACTTTCAACATCTCCATTCCCAAGCATGATCATAACTCTACGGTTGGGACACTGAGAGGCAATATGTCCATGACCTAAACACTTGAAACACTTAATATCACGTGTCCTGCTTTGGGATGCTTGGGCAGATTCAGTCTTGGGCTTTGGAGGGCCCTCAAGCTTGGGCTTAGCAAAGCTCTCTGACTTAGGCATAGACACAGGCTTATCATCCCTATGAAAGGTGTTAGATTTCCAAACAGGAACTGAACTAGAAGTAAAACGGGATGTACCTTTCCTTTTGAGTTGCCTTTCCACTTTGATGGCCACATGCAGCATCTCCTCTAAATCCATGTAATGCTGCAACTCTACTACATTGGCAATCTCACAGTTTAAGCCTTGGAGAAAACGAGCCATAGTAGCTTCTGCATCCTCCTGGATATTGGCTCGGATCATGGTTATTTCCATCTCTTTGTAGTAATCCTCAACACTCTTTGAGCCCTGGGTAAGACCTTGGAGCTTCTGGTATAACTCTCTGTAGCAATGAGTAGGAACAAATCTCTTCCTCATGATGCGCTTCATCTCATCCCATGTAGACACTGGAGGATCACCATATCTTCTTCTACTAGTGACTAACTGATCCCACCAAACCATAGCATACTCTGTGAACTCAATTGATGCAAGTTTGACCTTCTTTTCCTCAGAGTAGTGGTGGCAGTCAAACACCATTTCAATCTTCTTTTCCCACTCCAAATATGCCTCAAGATCATTCTTGCCTTGGAAAGAAGGAATCTTCAATTTTATACTGCCAAGGTTTCCATCCATCTTCTCCTTACCTCTATCACGGGCTCTATCAACTCGATCTCTATACCCATGGTACCTTCTATGATGTCCATCTATCCCAGACTCTTTGTTCGAATCATACCCAACATTATCATCATACTCGTCATTGGCAACAACCTTACTTTTTAGACGAGAAGTATCACCTTGCTGGATCTTTGCAAACTGAACTTCATGTTGGTTCAACTTATCATGAATGTCATTGAATTTCACGTCCATCTGTTGGAACTGTTGTTGCATTGCCTGAAGCATGAATTCAATCTTTTTAAAGTCAGACTTATCACCTTCAGAAGACATTTCCAACAAAGATATCCTCACGTGTTTACACTCGTGTTTCACTCAAGGAATTTGGCTTTTCTCTACTAATGTTTCTCACACACTCATGCCTTTTTCCCTTACTCTACCTGAACTCTATAGGTTCACAATCGCACTAGAGACTCAGTCAAAGATTCAACCTCGTAGAATCAACTAATTCACCAAGTATTGTCACTAAGTATTGTCACCAAGAAATTTTTTTTGAATTCGTTTTTTTTGTTTTTTTTTCACAGAAAGGTGTGGCTAGGGTGACTCAAAGAAAGAAAAAAAGAAAAATTGAAGAAAAATAAAAAAAATCACTAGGACAAAAAAATGAATTCAAAAGAAAAAAATAAAAAAAATCACTAGAATGACAAAAAAAATAAAAAATGGCCTAAAACTATAGGAAAACGATGGAATTTGGCCAAGATAGGGTATGGCCCGTGAAGCAAAGCCTAGCGGGTTCGGTTTCTTTCGTCGTTTTCTTTAAAACGGGTACTCGCACACCTCCTAACTCAACCAAAATTTTCTGTTTGAACAGTACCGCAACAAATTTTTTTTTGAATTCTTTTTTTTTTTGAATTCTTTTCTTCTTCTTTTTTTTTGAATTCTTTTCTTCTTTTTTTTTAACTCTGAGTGTTGCGGTTTCCTTGAAAAGAGGAGGGGTGCGGTTAGGATTTTTTTTTAGGGGTGCGGCTAGGGTTTTTTTAGGGGTGCGGCTAGGGTTTATTTTTGAGGGGTGCAGCTAGGGTTTTTTTTTTGAGTGGTGCGGCACTTCAATGATGCCAGAGCTTGTTGCATTAAGGAGGCCAGGGCTTGTTGCGTCTTCTTGGCTCGAGCTCGGGTAATTGGACCTCCTTGGATGACCAATGGATCCTTAGCATCACGAACATCACGAGCAAGTGGATCTCCATCATTAACAATCACTCATGAGGGAACAACACAAGTAAAGGAGACTAAGGTAGGCATGCTCACTCAAGATTACAAACTATTTAAAATGAAAAAATGAAGAAACCATTAGTGACATGTTTACTAGGTTCACCGATATCATAAATGGTCTTAAATCATTATGTAAGACTTGCTCAAATGTTAAAATGGTTAAGAAGATCCTAAATAACTTACCGAAATCATGGGAAGCTAAAGTTACCGCTATTGAGGAGTCAAAGGATCCCCATACACTATCTTTAGATGAACTTATGGGATCTTTTTTTACTTATGAAATGAAAATCAAGAGAAATCAAGAACTTCCTAAGAAAGTTGGAGTTGCATTGAAATCCACCACACATGAAGAATGTAAAGATGATCATGATGAAAGTGGTGATAATAATGAATTTGAGATGGCAATGTTTGCCAAGAGGTTCAACAAGTTTATGAGAATTAGATCTAGTGGAAATTCTAGGAGACACCCTAAGAGAGACACTAGTAAGGGAGAAACTAGTAGGAAAGAAAAGGGAACCATTATTTGTTATGAATGCAAGAAACCTAGTCATATTAAATTTGATTGTCCTTTGTATAGAAAACCAAGTGAGAAGAAAATAAAGAAGAAGGCAATGGTGGCTATATGGAGTGATAGTGATTTCTCCGATGAAGAAAATGTTGAAGATGAAGTAACCAATCTTTGCTTCATGGCTATTGAAGACGAAAGGGTAAAATCCAATTCATTTGATACTAATGAATACACATTTGATGATTTGGTAAATGAATTTGAATGCATGAATATAAAATACAAGAAAATAATTTCAAAATTGAAAAAGGAAAATGAAATGCTCATGAATGCTAAATTAAAATGTGAAAAGAAGATAGAAAATGCCAATCTAGAAATAGAAGAGTTAAATAAAAAGATCATTAATTTGCAAGACTCCTTCTTTAGATTCTATATGGGTCAACAAAAACTTGAACACATGTTAAAGACCCAAAGAGCATTCTTTGACAAAGAAGGAGTAGGTTTTAATGCATTAAATAAGGAAACTCATCTCAAAAACTTTCTTGTCATGAATAAAAAATCAGTTTTATGTTCTTTATGTAATAAACTAGGACACTCCTTACAAGCATACATATCAAGGAAAACAACCTTTAAAGGAAAATTGGTTAAAAAAATTTAGGTACCCAAATATGTTGTAAATTCAAATTATGAATCCTTAAAAATGAAATGGATCTTTAAAGGATCAAAGATTGTTAATACTAACTTTCAAGGACCCAAGAAAATTTGGGTACCTAAGGCAAAAGTTTGATGTGTTTGATTGTAGGAGGAAGAGCATTGCTACAAGGCAAAGTCAAAGGGACATTGATACCTTGATAGTGGATGCTCAAGACACATAACCGGTAATAAGAGTAAATTCAAAAATCTAAAGCCTAGAAGCGGTGGAGAAGTCATATTTGGGGACAACTCCAAAAGGCAAATAGAAGGGATTAGCTCTATTGGTAACTCTTTATCTACTATTGAAAATGTTTTGTATGTTAGAAAATGTTTTGTATGTTAGAGGATTAAAGCATAATTTGCTTAGTATTAGTCAATTGTGTGATAGAGGTTTTAAGGTTGTGTTTGATGCTATGTGTTGCCTTGTTGTTGATACTAAAACCAACCAAATACTTTTTATTGGACATAGACAAGGAAACATTTATATTGTACACTTAGATGAACTAAATAACAAAAATATATGCTTTATGGCCACTAAAGAAGATGAACCTTGGTTGTGGCATAAGAGATTAGGTCATGCTAGTATGCATGTATTGTCCAAATTAGTAAAAAGAGACCTAGTTGTAGGATTGCCCAAACTTCAATTTGAAAATGATAAGGTGTGTGAGGCTTGTATAAGAGGAAAGCACAAGAGAGTATCTTTCAAAGCCATGAAGTGTGTTTGCACCTCTAGGTCATTCCAACTCGTCCACTTAGATCTTTTTGGACCAACTAGAAGTACTAGCTTAAGAGGAAAACACTATGGTTTCATTATAGTTGATGACTATACTAGGTTCACTTGGATGTTCTTCTTAAGTGTTAAAAATGAAGCCTTAGACAAATTCATTACTTTTTCAAAACTTGTTTAAAATGAAAAAGGTTATTCAATTAGTAGCATTAGAAGTGATCATGGAAAAAAATTTGAAAATCTTGGTTTTGATGATTATTGTAATGAAAATGAAATTAGCCATAATTTTTAAGCTCTTAGAACACCTCAACAAAATGCGGTAGTTGAAACGAGAAATAGGACCTTAAAGAAAATGGCTAGAACCTTGCTTTGTGAAAACAATTTGCCAAAATATTTTTAGGCTAAAGCTATTAATACTGCATGCTTTGTTATAAATAAAGCTATGATTAGGCCTATTTTAAAGAAAACACCCTATGAGCTTTATAAAGGAAAAATGCTTAACATTAGTTATTTTCATCTTTTTGGATGCAAATGTTTTGATTTGAATAATAGAAAAGATAATTTAGGAAAGTTTGATGCAAAAAGTGATGAAGGTATTTTTCTTAGATCCTCTTTAAATTCTAAGGCATATAGAGTTTTCAACAAAAGAATACTTGTTGTAGAAAAGTCAATTCATGTGATTTTTGATGAGTCAAATTCATTTAGTAGAACAAATCTTAATGATGATGTGAAAATATTTGATAAATCAATAATTGATCCATCTTAAGATAAAGATGTTGGGGAACAATTAGAAGATTTTGATATAAATAAAAAGGAGGAGTCATTAGATCAAGAAACAATTGAGAAAGAATCTAGATGTCCAAGAAAACTTAATTATGTGAAAAATAATGACATTTTTGGAGATCCAAATATTGGAGTTAAAACTAGATCATCCTATAGAAATATTTGCCAACATGTAGCCTTTGTATCTCAATTTGAACCAGAATGTGCATGAGGCTTTAAAGGATGAAAACTGGATTATGGCTATGCAAGAGGAGTAAATCAATTTGAAAGAAGTAAAGTTTGGAATCTTGTGGAAAGACATAATGACCATCCAATTATTGGAATTAAATGGATATTCAAGAATAAAATAAATGAGAATAGTGTGATAATTAGAAACAAGGCTAGATTAGTGGCACAATGATATAGGCAAGAAGAAGGAGTAGATTATGATGAAACTTATGCTCTGGTAGCTAGACTAGAAGCTATTAGGGTGCTACTTGCCTTTGCATGCTACAAAGATTTTAAACTTTATCAAATCGATGTTAAAAGTGCTTTTCTAAATAGTTGCATAAATGAAAAGGTTTATGTAGAGCAACCTCTCGGTTTTGAAAATCTAAAGTTTTCCAATCATGTTTTCAAACTTTCAAAAACTTTGTATAGATTAAAACAATCTTCTATAGCTTGGTATGAAAGATATTCAAGTTTTTGATTAAAAAGGGTTTTCAAGAGGCAAAGTAGACACAACTTTGTTTATTTAATCTAAGGGTAGTGATTTGTTAGTAGTTCAAATATATGAAGATGACATTATTTTTGGATCCCAAATAAATCATTGTGTAAAGATTTCTCCAAATTAATGCAAGGTGAATTTGAAATAAGAATGATGGGAGAGCTAACATTCTTTCTAGGACTTCAAGTTAAATAATGTAAAGATGAGATTTTCATAGATCAAGCTAAGTACACTAAAGACTTGCTCAAAAGATTTGGGATGGATGACACCAAACCTTAACCCACCCTAATGAGCACCTCTATCAAGCTTGATAAAGATGAGAGAGGTAAGTGTATAGACACTAAACTATATAGGTCTATAATTGGTTCATTGTTATATCTCACTGCTAGTAGGCTCGATATAATGTTTATTTATGTTCGTGTGCTAGATTTTAATCATTTCCTAGAGAATCACACTTACAAGCTGTCAAAATAATTTTTAGATACCATAGAGACACTTCTTCCTTAGGATTATAGTATCCTAAAGACTCTACTTTTGCTTTTCATGCATATTTTGATACGGATTTTGATGGATGCAAAGTTAATAGGAAAAGCACATCCGGTACTTGCCAATTCTTAGGAAATAGGCTCATCCCATAGTTCTTCAAGAAATAACATACTGTAGCTTAGTTCACAATCGAAGCTGAATATATTGCGTCCGGAAGTTGCTGTGCTCAAGTATTTTGGATTAAGCAACAAATGAGTGACTATGGAATAGAAATAAATCAAATTCCTATTAAATGTGATAAGACTAGTGCTATTAATCTTACCAAAAATCCTATACAACACTCTAGAACTAAGCACATTGAAATAAGGCATCATTTTATAAGAGATCATGTGTAAAAAGGTGATATTATTCTAGAGTATGTAGATACCTTGCATCAATTAGCTGATATTTTTACTAAGCCCTTAGATAAAGATAGATTTTGCATATTTAGAGGTGAACTTGGCTTAATGAATGCTCCTTAAATGTGAATATCATCCTTGTATCCTTAGTTGAATGGTTTAGGTTGGTAATGATGGGTGCAAATCAGGAACTTAAAGAATATTTTAACTACTTGCTCTTCACATGCTTAACTTACCATAATTCTTTAAGTAATTTGTGAAGGAATTTAGTCATTAGGATGATTTGATGAAGTGTGTGTTTAACACTTATGTGATTATGTTCAAAATTTCTTGTTAAGTGTTCAACACTCAGTTATTTTGAAAAAGAGCATAAACTTTGCAGAATCACCATGTAAGCTCTTAAAAAGACATTTCACATACCAAAACGCATTTTCAATGATTTTGCTAAGTATTTTTGTCTTTTACATGTCATATAAGATGGTTTTAACTTGCTCAAATCCTGTTTTGATCTTAAAAAGACTAAAAATGCATGATTTCACTTGTTTTCAAGACATTTTTCTACATGAAAATTGAGGCAAATAACTAAGGGATCGATTCCTTATGTTATAGGATTGATCCCCTGGGCTTTACATGCCTAAAACCTCAGGTCCAGCTATGAGGGATCAATCCTCGTGACTATAGGATCGATCCCATAAGCTCAATACGCGTTTTTTGGGTTAATAAAATGCCGAATTTTCAACACAAATCTCACTATTCATCATCTTCCTCGTGCATACTTTCTCAAAACCGACTTTCTCTCACCCAAAATTCCAATCTTTCTCATTTCTTAACCAAATTTCATCATTCTTCTACCATTCTTCATTATTTTCAATCCATTTTCACTTCTCATGTTCATCATTTCTAAACTTCTTCTATCTTTGCTTAGTTTTCTTCCTTTCACTCTTTCAAACGAAATTTCATCCAAAATTTCAATCTTTCTCGTTTCTTCACCAAACGTCATCATTTCTCTTGCATTTTTCATTTGTTTTATCATACTTTCCAAATCCACTTTCATTTCTTTCTTCTCGCATCTTTCCATCTCATTTCCAATTCAACAAAAACCCAATTTTGGGTACAACTTCTAGGCATTATATCTATCAATCTATTTCATATTTCATAACACCTTCTTCAGCAATCTTGCTCACCATAGTATAATTTGTGTTTATGTGTTGACTGTGTGATCCAAATCCTCCTACAAAATCATCACCACTTCACCAAAGTAGTGACCACCACCTATTTGCTAAAATTCCTCAAAGGGCTTCTCTTTGTTTTTCATCTTCCAAGCTTGCTCAAAATGCCACCAAGATTAAAACATAAAGCCAAGAAATGCAAATCAACTACTCCCTCCTCCTCCTCCTCATCTTCATCTATTTCTATTTCCTTCAATTGAAGTTTTCATAATGCGGCAGAAAAGAACCGTTTCCATGAGTACTTAGCCAATATGAAAATCAAACATTGGTAACCCATCAACTTCACCTTTCTTGAAGAAATTGAATTCCCTTGCCTTCTTCGATTTGAAGCCTTAAAATGGACCAAATTTCTTCGTATCAACACTCATGTTCCATGTAACATCATCCGAGCCTTTTTCTCCAATGCCGAACTCATCACAAGTCTTAACGATCGTTGCAAAGTTGTTGGGATTAAGTCATTCATCATGGGACAGTCCATTGAAGTCTATCCAAATGAGCTTTCCAAGGTCTTTTGCATTCCCAATGAAGGTCTTATGTATGAGGATGAGAATGCCCCTTTAGACTTTCTAATCATTGAAGATCGAGTAGATGATCTTCCTATCTTTACTCGTCTCTTTCATATTATTATCTTTTGGAATCTTCGTCCCTTTGGCACCAAGTACTCGCAAGTTCGCAAACTTGATTGATTTTGGCTTCATCATATTCACGATCCCACTACTATAAAGCCTAATCTTACTCACTTCATTTTCCAAGATTGGGTAAATATTGTAGAAGGTGGAGCCAAAACAATCGTGTTTCCTCAGCCACTAACATATTATCTTGTTGAAAAAGGAATTGATTACTCATGTGAAGTTGGCATCCTACCTGATCCAAGCACAACAATTAATCTAGGAACACTTCACAAGATGGGTTGGCATCGAGATGTGCGAAGTGGTATGGGTAGATAGGAGAAGCAACATGCATATCATCCAACTCCAGCTCCAACTCTCAAACAAGCTCCCGCAAAAGAAGCTCAAGATGTTCCTTCTTCATCTGCACCATCGAGTTCCATGCCTGCTACTCTTGACCAGATCATGCTAATGCTTCAACAATTCAACACAAATCAGCAAGCTTTTTAACTAGATGTTACAACGCGATTGACTCAAATTGAAATGCGTTTTACATCTCTTGAAGAGCACCGTCAGGCTTTTTAGTCCAATTTCAACTCCTTCCAAGATAATGTCTATTCTCAATTCGCTCGCATGGAAGAGACTCAAATTGCTTTGTATGATGAAGTGCAAAACATCAGGATGCAATAAAAGAAGTTTATAGAACAATATCACATGACCTTTCCCAAGAGGTCTTAAGCTAGATATAACTAGGATATCTAAGTTCTAAGGATTCCATGACTGATTAGGATATCTAGTTTAGACTACTTATCTAATGACTGTTTATGACTGTTTAGCAATGTTCACTATGTGACTGATTAAGTCTTTATGACTGTTTGTGTGACTTCTCTTGCCTATGTTTATGCTAGGTCTTATCTTTATAAATGTGACATTATTGTTGCTTTAAATTGCCAACTCCTTTGTTATATGTTATATATGTATTCATTAAAGGGGAGTTACATGTTTGTTATGACAAAAAATGGGAGAAATAATGGTAAATTTTATTAAAATTCATGCTTTAATTGAGGGGGAGCAGTTCTTCAAAAATGTTTGAGCATTTTTTTTCAAAGATGTTTCAAAGCAAATTTACCTTAAGTTTTGTCATATCAAAAAGGGGGAGATTGTTAGCTTTAAATTGACAATGAGATATTTTGAAATGACAAAAACAAAGCACAATTAAATGCTTAATGTTTATTTGTAAATTTGCATAAAGTCTTTTACAACAATATCAAGTGCAAGTATATATTGAAAATGTTTTATTACAATGCGCTTGAAAAACATGAGATTAAGTAATTTTACATTGAACAAGTTGATTAAAATTTTAAGAAAATTACTTAATAAATGTTTTGAATCAAATTTCTACTTAACTAAGCTAAGAAATACTTGCATGAACTTGAAATATGATTTGGGATCGAAGACTACACTTAATGTATCTTAAAAAGTAGCAAAAAGGTCAAATCTAGAGTGAAAGGATCAATCCCCTCCTTCATGGGATTGATCTCAGAATGGTAGAATGCATGGAATGGGTGTCAAGACATGAGGGATCGATCCCTAAACCCTAGAGGATCAATCCTAGGTAGGCAAAATGCTTCAAAAGCTCAACAAAGCTTAAGAAGATTGATTCCTTCAAGCTAAGGATCGATCCTATGGCACGAAATTTGATTCCAATGGCTAGATTTTAAGGGTTTCAACAGGTAAAAATGCATTTAATGCTCCAACAACTATCCTCAGCCTTGGGTGGACTATAAATTCTAACATTTATGAGACTGGAGGGTAGAACAAGAACTTATCATCTTCTTTAACTTCAAGAAAGACTTCAAAGCTCTTCAAGAAAGACTTCAAAGCTCAAAATCTATTCTTTGTACTTCATTTTGTGTTTTTCTATCTTTGAGAGATCATGTATTGTACACAACCCATCTCAAACTCAATTCTACTTTCAAAAAGGGGAGTGTAATCTTGTGAGGTCATCTTGTGAGAGTAGCTTTACAAGGGATTGGTTATAGAGGTTTCTTCCTAAGCCTACAAAAGGATGTGTAAGAGGTCTAAACACACTTTGAAGTGGTGTGAACTGTATTTCAAAGAAGAGCTGAATCAACACTTTGACAAGTGGATTAAGGAGAGAAGACGTAGGCAAGAGAATTGGTTAAACCTCTACAAATCTTATGTTTGCTTCTTCTCCCTTACTCTTTATTTATCGTATTTGTGATTTTATTGCATAAGCTGTTTTATTTACTAGTTAAGCCTTTAAAATTCAAATTTAGTCAATAAACCGATTCACCTCCTCTCAGTAGAGTCAACAAAAAGTAGGTACTCGTAGGTAGCTATGGGGCCAACAGTCTCAAAACCATTCATAAATCATTTCTAAGTTTGTTTACGGAGATTAATTCAATAATTAATATTTTTAGGCAATCCATAAAGTATCAATTTTGTGATAATCATACTTGCAGTATAAAATTCACCAAATATTCTTTGTTCGATAATTAACATTCAAAATATTTTATTTACATATGGCAGAAACATGCAAATATGAATGCATCAAGATACATGTAAAAACTAGTGAAAATCCATTCAAAAACTAAGTTGTAAATTCAGTGTGCAAAATGCCACATTTAGAAGCTTTAATCCCAAACACATGTAACCACATTCTTTTATTTCTAAAAATCATACCAAGTGACACATTTAGGTATTTAGGTTTTTTTAAGAAAATTTCGGTAGTATAACGACACTTTTTATCCTAACCTCCTTGCACAAAAACACAACTCAAACCACAAGTCTAGTTCACCATTTCAAATCAAACCATCAATTCAAATCTCATATAAGGTGGGATTTATCAAAACAATGCAACTTAGTATCCCTAGGCTTCATACATATATCCCTTACTTATTAAATTCTCGTTGTTCCACTCATTAGCACCAATATCACCTTCTAGTTTCTGAGTTGCAATTCACCACACAAACACAGTCAATTCACCACAACTCAGTTACAAAGAATATTTAACTCATTAAGTACTAGTATATTGCCTATTGCAGCTCTAAATTCAGTCTAATTTCTACCAGTGCTAATATTGCAACTAGCGTCAAAACACCTCTATTTTCAATTCTGATTGTGCCTACAGTCTCATATGAATTTATACATTATTCTAGAATCCAAAACACATTGATTTGAGCATGATTTCTATTTCCCTTTAGCTTGGGCGAATCTCATTCTCTCTCCTACATTGTGTTTTCTTCAATTTAAGCTTAAATTCTTATTCTATGTTAATTCTACATTATTTCTACATTGAATTTACATTGAATCACATCATATTCATGGAGGAGCATGCATGGCTGAAACCCTAGGGTGCTAGTTTCCATGGTTTCAATTTGATTCAAGCTCAAATAAATGTCTAAACATCTTAAACACATAGCATTTAATCAAAACATAAAAAACTTAAGCTTTCAAACCTTTCTCACCTTGGCCAAATTCCTTGGAGAGCCTCTCACTATGCAAATGGCCACTTTAGGCCTCGATTTGGGTACCAAGATGTAGGGCACAAAAAATTAGACAGGGTTGGTGAAGAGATTTTTCAGTTTCGATGTCTTTTTCTCTAGGTTTTGGTAGGTTTCTCTCTCTTCCAAGCTTTGGTTATGTAGCATTGATGGCCAGCCAAAAAGAGGAGAAAGATGGAGAAAATTCCATTTTGAAAAATATTTCCATGTAAAATTACTAAAATACCCTTATACTTAAAAAATCCTTTAATTTTGCCTTTAGTTATTGACTTAGTTGAAAATTGTCTGTCTAATCTCCAAAATATTTCATTTGAACATTAACCACCTCCATTTAACTTGATCTAATCATTAGTTGAGCTTTTGTTGAAGTTTGACTGTCATTTAAGTGAAATTATCGAAATAACCCTAACTATTAAATCGAGTAAATTTCTACTTTTACGCTTGATTTATTCCATCAGTTCACATGGCCTAAAACTTTATTACATGAGAAATTATCTATTACTAATAGTTGGTCAAAGGTCAACTTGGTTTGACCATTATTCACGAAAATTTCGACGGCCTATGGACTTAACTGTCATTTCTCAAATTGTTTCACGTTTTCGAAACATGCCAAAATTATTGAGTTTGGATGTGCAGATTCTTACCTTCACATTATTTAGCACTGAAATTTCACTTTTCCAAGTTTCACCTTCATTCGGACCCTAGGGACCTACCGGGGCCCACTATTTGGTTTCTCGTTCATACCTAAAAAAATCAACATTTAAATGGGCACGAGATATTTAATATTCCTAATTTTATGAATATTTGATTTTAACAGTAATACGAAATGTGGATATCACACTTTACTATAGATAATTTGGAAGGAAAATAAGAAGGTGAGCTTTCACCCAGTAAAAAATATATATTCAAGAGCTAATACTACACATAACTATATGCAAATATCTTAAACATATGCTCTTTCATATAGAAAACAATGATCATGTAACATTAGGCACGATATCGAAAAAGATACTATAGTGAATTAGATAACTAGGTTGAGTACAGAGGGATACTTTAACGCACCTCACCTATCCCAGCATCTAATTCCAACTATAGGGAGTTTAGTGTAATTGATTCAATCATAGTATTCAATAAACCTTCTATTATGCAGCTTATAAAACATTTTGATAATTAGTTCTAAAGTACCCCGTAAACAATATAAAATCATTATTGAACAAACATTGCAGAGGTTATAAATCATAAAGCATATTTAACATGTATAACAAGACAGAAGTCGATAAAGTCTAAGAGTGCCTAGATTGGCCAAGGATTTACCACCCTAGAAAAACAGTTCAGTGGAGATTAGGCTTCACCCAATAGACTCATGTAATATAAATATCCCCATAAGGAATGACATATGACCATAGTTAAGGATCCATAGTGTATACTAGCTAGGTGACAACTGTAGGTGCTGAAGACGTGGCTAAGGCCTAACAGCAGCAGTTTCACACACACACACATACACACACAAAAGGCATGTACCCGTAGGCAGCGATGGGGCCAATGGTCTCAAAACATTTCATAAATCATTTCAGAATTGTTTACGGAGATCAATTCAGTGAATAATATCTTCAGTCAATCCATAAAGTATCAAAATCAAAAAATCATTATACTTGAAGTGTAAAAATTCACCAAATATTCTCAGTTCAATAACCAATATTCAAAATATTTTATTTGCATATATTAGTGACATAGAAACATGAATGTATCATAAAACGTGTAAAAATTAGTGAAAATTCCTTTGAAAACTGAGTTTCAAATTTGGTATACAAATATAGCATTTAGAAGCTTTAACTCTAAAACATCTTTTCACATTCTTTTCACTTATAAAACCACATCAAGTGATGAATTTGGGGGTTTAGGTTCGTTTAAGAAAGTTTCGACAGCATAACGGTACTTCCTATCTTAATTTCCCTGTACGAAAACACAGTTTATAATCCACATTTCCAGTTTAACAATTCAGTCAAATAATCAAGTTCAATCTCATAAAAATTCATTTTCAACATCCTCAATGCAACCTAGTATCCCTACGCCTTTTGCATATATCTCTTATTACTTAGATTCCCGTAGTGTTGCTCATTAGCACCAATATCATCTTCTGGCTTCTCAACTATAATTTACCATACAAACACTGTCAATTCAATTTACCTCAATTACAAAGAATGTTTAACTCATTGAAACCTAGTATATTTCTCATTGCAACCGTAAATTCAGTCTATTTCATACCGGTGCTAACACTGCAACTACCATTAAAACACCTCCGTTTTCAGTTTCGATTTCACATACAGTCTTGTATGAATTTATACATTATTCTAAGACCTAAAACACATTAAATTGAGCTCTCTTTCAACCTCCCCTTCACTTGGTTGAACTCCATTCTCTCTCTTACACAATTCATTTCTTCAATTTAAGCTTAAATTCATGTTCTACAATTATTCTACATTGATTTTACATCAAATTCACATCAAACAATACCACATTCACACGCACTTATGTTTGGTCGAAACCCTAGGAGAGAGAATTACATGATTTTAATTTAATTCAAGCTTGAATACATGCTTAAACACATGACAAGGAATCATAAAACCGTGAAAATCACAAGCTTTCTTCCATTTCTAACCTTGGCCGAATCTTGAAGAGTGCCATTCATATGCAAATGACCACTTTAAGGCTTGATTTTGGTGTCAAGTTGTAGAGCACTAAAAATTAGACAATGTTGGTAAAGGAGATTTTCGGTTTTGGTATTGTTTTCCTAGGTTTCGGTGACTTTCTCTCTCTTCTTAAGCTTTCAAAATGGAGGAGTGAGAAGAGGAAGAAGATGGCCGGCCTTGATGATAGACAAATGTAGAATTTTCTAAATTTAAACTATCTTTTATGGCAAATTACGAAAATGCCTTTATATTTATTTTAAAGTTCCTATTTTGCCCTTCATGATTAACTTCATTTAAAACAATTAGTCTAACTTTCAAAATATTTCATTCATTCATAAAACACCTCTATTCACCATGCTCCAATCATTGGTTGAGCTTTTTTGGGGTTTGATTGATCATTTGGGTGAAATTACTAAAATACTCATAATTTACTACTTTTACGCTTAATTTATTCCATCAGTCCACATGCCCTAAAATTTCATCACATATGATTTTTTCTAAAACTATCAGTTGGTCAAAAGTCAACTTGATTTGACTGTTATTCACGAAAATTCCAACGGCCTATAGATTTAATCGTCATTGTCTAAATTGTTACATGCTTTTCGAAACATACATAAACAATTGAGTTTGAGATGCAGATTCTTACCATCATAGTATTAGGCTCTAAATATCTAGTTTGCCAAACTTCTCCTTCATTCAAACACCTGAAATCTAGTGTAGACCACCATTTGGTTCACCTTCATACATACAAAGTAAATAACATTTAAATAGGTGTGAGACATCTGATATTCCTATCTTCATGAATAATGAATTAATAGTACTAGTAAGTGTGGATCTCGCATCAGATGTTTGAGAAAATTAAGATAATATAATCTTAAGAAATTCACCAAAAATTAGATAAAAAGATAACGAAAGAAGTGTATCTATTTTTTTGAACCCACTAATTAATATTTTTAGCTACCTATTATGTCATGTGATCATTATCCTTTCTTATTAGAGTGTCCAATGCTCACACTTATAGTGACCTTCATTTTTGTATCCAATGTGGGATTGAAGCACCTTACCTATTTCCATTTAAAGCGTGTGGTGTGAATTCTCCCCAACTCAGTCTTATGATGCATTCATCACAGCTAATTCACCTTGTGTACCCTTTTTGGGAGCTACTTTCCCTTTTGAATCCATTATGGGATTAAAGTACCCTACCTACTCCACTTTAGAGCATGTGACGTGACATTTTTCTCTACCTAGTCTTGTGATGTTCTTGTCAAGGCTAATTCATCCTACCTATCCTTTTTAGGGCACTTTACGTGGAATTGGCCCATCTTGCCTACCCTTTCTAGAGCTCGGCATGGAGTCGGATGGTCAAGGCTGGCTCTAATACTAATTGTCATGTGGTCATTACTTTCATCTAGCAAAACTTGCTAATTAGAGTGTGTAGTGTTCATGCTTATAGGCCTTGTAACCTTTTCTTTCCCATTTGATATGGGATTAAAGCACTTTGCCTACTCCCTTTTGGAACGCGTGGTATGACATTCTCCTCCATCTAGTCTCATAATGCCATTGTTAAGGCTAATTCACCTTGTCTACCCCTTCGAGGGCACTCGGTATGGAACTGACCTACCTTGACTACCTCTTTTGAGGAGCTCAGAGTGTAGTTGAGTGGTTAAGAGTTGACTCTGATATCACTTGTCAAGTGTTCACTACCTTTTCTTCGCAAAATCAACTTATTGTGGTGTGAAACGCTTATACTTATATGCCAACGACCTTCTCTTTCGTATCTAATGTGAGATTAAAGTACCTTGCTTATTCCCTTTTGAAGTCTATGGCATGACATTCTCCCTTACCTAGTCTTGTGACGTCATCGTCATGACTAATTCACCTTGCCTACCCCCTCTAGGGCACTTGACGTGAAATTGGCCTACCTTGCTTAACTCTTTGGTGCTTGACGTGGAGTTAGATGGTCAATGTTGACTTTGATACAACTTGTCACATGTCTATTATCCTCTATCCACGTAACTGGTTTATTGGGGTGTGCAGATCTCATGCTTATATACCTAATGACCCTTTTCTATCCGATGTGATATTCAAATATCTCATTTATTCCCTTTGAAGCACGTAACATAATAACATGTAAACCTACTATTGTAATATATTTTTGATAGAGCTAATATGAATTTTTGAAAGTTGCGATGTACTTGGACCTTGGCTTGCTAACTCCGAGGTAAAATTGCTCAAGGATAGGGCTATTGATCAAGCTTGAAGGCTCGCTCGATATTCGATCGGAGTTAGGCAAAACTATGGGATATATTTAATGGATTTGGGCAAAATTTTTAGGTCCAATCAAAAAGTGAGCCACTCAGCCCAAACATAAATAAAATTAAAGTTTTTTAAAATATATTTAATAAGTATAATGTAATTATATGTACATATAATTTATTGATTAATAAACATAATTATATATATTTAATATGACAATTGACATGCAAATTTTGGCACATCAAATTAAAATTCAAAGGGATTAAAGAAATAAAAAAACAAATAATTAAAAATAAAAAAATAAAATAATATTTGAGTTAGATCGAGCTGGTTTGAGCTTGAAATATAAAATAAAAAAAATCTAAACTAAAAATCAAGCTCAAATTTACAGATTGAGATGAATTTGAAATTATATGTAAGTCATTATCATATAATTTAAAGCTGGTCTGAACCCGCCGATGATAAGCTTTACTTTTGATATTCTTAACCAAATTCAAAACTTAAAGTTGATTCAACATTGCGTTTTCTTTGACTAACTCTCCACCTTTTGAACCAAATTTCCATATTATACCAGATTTTGCGTATCAAAATTGATTTGACAACGACCGTGTCGGCCCTCAGAACTCGTATCATAAACGAATAATTATATGAGATATTAAAATGAAGATAAACAAAAAGCGAAAATCTACTTAAAATCTGTAATTAAGCATAAAAGAATATTATTTTATATTGATGATGAAATGTTTAATTTTATAAAAAAATTAATTATTTGTGTCTCTCCTTTGACATTGGTTAGGATGGATATGTAAATATATATAGTATTATTATTTAATTTATTGTCATTTGAGCTTTTAGATTCTACAAATGTTATTAAATGGTGATATACTTGATTTTATTTATTTTTTATTTTTAAATATTTTTAAAGGGTTACGTGTCTTACCTTAACAGTTGATGGAGTCAAATTTTACTTAAAATATATTGAATAATAATTCAAATATATATTTATATATAGTTTTTGAGAAATAGAAAAATACAAAATTAACACAGCAAAATTAAGCAAGGCTGAATATATAAAAACAGATACCAGGAAAAAGAGGGGGCAGAAAATTCTTGACAATGAGAAAAGAATCAAAATACATGATCCACATCAATGAGGATTGAGGAATAACATAAATGACCATATATTATATTTTTTTACCAACTAGTTAATATTCTAGCACTGAATAATAATAATAATAATAATAATAATTCTGCTTTCTTTCAGGATTGATTCGAAAGCCACGCATGCAGAATCCATCCCCATCTTTCCTAAATTTTGCAAGTATATTTAGTAAGATTATGTACCATTCACATTCATAAGAAACTGGTGGTGGCAGACATGATTATTATTAATTAAAAGCTACACAAAATTGGAAAAAGAAAAACTTTCGCCAAAACCATGAGAAAAAAATATAAGTAATTAAGCAAGAGCAAGAGTACTTTTAAAGCTTTTAATTTGGTCTGGAGAGAGGAGGCCGAAATTTTACGAAACGGTAGAGTAACTCAACTTTAACGATGTACCAGAAAAAATTCAACTTCAATGAAATAATAATTAATATATTCTACATCCATACAAAAAAATAAAAAATAAAACATTTCCATAAGCTAGCTGATTATATGCATGGTCCTGAAATAGAAAAAAATCATAAAACAGAAAATGAATATATATAGTAAAATCCATCTATTTTGGGCCAGTTTAAAAAATTAATAAACCCTTCTATTGTAAAAATCTAAAGTAAATTTTTGATCTTGATTCTCGTGCAAATTAATAATTTGATAAAATATAAAATATATTACATAATATTCAAGAATTATAAAGCATTTTAAGATTTTGATTGGCAAAATGTTATCATATTTGAGATTTTTAGGTTGAAAACTAGAGAAGTAATAATTATATTATATAGGATTTATTTGCAATCAGATTTTTAAGAAGTTTATCAACCAAAATGAGATTTAAAAAAATCTTACAGAATTATTGGATGAGTTCAATGAGTGTGAAAATTAAACAGACATTTTGCTTAAGATAAAAAACAATTTACAAGGTAAACTTTTTAAATTAAGTATTTATATGTGATATACTAATAATGTATAGTTTTTATATACTGTCAATGTACCAAAAGTTAACATCTCATCAACAAGCTCTTAAGAGCAAATTTAAAAAAATTTATTTGTATTTTTTTAAGGACTTAATTTTTTTTAGTTTGTTTATAAATGAAGTATTTACTATTAGTGAACTGTCAATGTATAGAAACTATATACTGTTAGTATATTATATATACATCCAAAAATTAATAACCCTTTTAAATATGATATATGCAATCTTTAATTGTACTTCAGACGGTTGGATGGGTTAATTCATTAACTGAGGAGCTAGCGTTATATCAGGGTCGCAAATGTATATTCCTTTGATGCATTTAAAAGTTAAAATGTAATTATTAAAAAATAAAAAAATTAAAAATAATAGTGGAAAAATAAAAAAAATTCTTTGGCATTAGCGACGGACAAATTTCTGTTTCTAATGCCTATTTAATTTGTAATAACTAAAATAAATAATAATTATCACAAAAAATATAAAAAATACTTGGGGCATTAGCAACATAATTCAGTGCAAATTTCATCGCTAATGTCTATTTATTTTGTAAATATTATTTAGGGAACTTTTAAAAAATCATTTTTGCAGCATTAGCGACAAATTCCGTCGCTAATAAACATTTGATTTGTAAAAATAAAAAAAATATTATCAAGGGAGATTTAGAAAACATTACAGGGGCATTAGTGGTGGAATTCCTTTGCTAATGCGAGTTTTATTTGTTAAAAAAATTATAAATATTATCTTTTTCAACTAAAAAACTATTTTTCCAGAGCATTAGTGACGAAATACTGTCATTAATGTCAATTTAACTTGTTAACGAAAAAATCCAGAAAAGCTTTTTTGAAAAAAATTAATCTTGGCCATTTTGCGATGAAATTTTGTTGCTAATTTTGTCATTAATATTTTGTCGCTTAATCTCACTTTGGGCAAGTGGTTTAACAATGAATTTATTGTAGAAATATCATTAGATGCAAATTAGCGATAGAATTTCGTTGATAATTATCTACAAAGATTGCTACCACATTTGCAACAAAATTTTGTGATTAATTCATCACTACTGTGAATTTTTAACGATGAAATTTTTCCATCAGTAATTTTCTGTCACTAAAAGTGTCTTTTCTTGTAGTAATTGCTGATATGGAGTAAACATGGTAGTTAAGCAAGAAAAGTTAGTTGAAGTGTGTTACTAATAGTTAAGATGATAGTTAATTCTGTTAACTATCATTTCATTAGCTCTTTTATAAGTACAAACATTGCAATTCAAGAAGATTACGTGTATGAAAATATAGGAACTTCTTTGTTCTTTACTCTTCTTTCTTCATTCCCATGTTTTCAGAATAATACATTCCGCATTCTTAATCATATAAGCTCGAGGATTGTTCTTCGTTTCCTTCAAACTTCCTGCATTTGATCTTTATCCGTTGGATTTGTTCATTTACTTCGTTCGATATATAGTCCATTTATATTTATTTTTGTTCATATGCGAACCCAGAGGCTATTTTGGATTGAATTTCCATTAACTTTTGACCTGCAGCTGGAATGTCTCTTCAAGAAAATGCTCCGATGTTCTAGTTTCTCCTTTCATTTTTTTTACTAATACGTTCTCCTTGAGTTGTGTATTTCTGCACCATTACGTTCTCCCTGAGTTAGTGTCTAAGTTATTGTCATGCCGAAAAGTGCTGTTAAGATACTGATAAGCACATAGCAACCCTTTTCACTCGCAAAATTGAAAATTCATGCCAATGAAATTAAGTACCATTAATCTGGTGATTAACGACAAATAAAGAAGAAAATGTTAAAAAATGTGCATGGAAAAAAGTTGTAGATCACCAGCGAAAAACATCGATACTAGTAGATGCCAAATACTCCACTAATTAAAAAAGAACTTATGGCATGTTTGGATTCCACTACATCATATCTGCAGTGGAATTTTGGATAAAAAAAATGGTTGAAGACTGAAATTTTCCTTTATCTTTTATTTCAAATACCTTTTTATTATTTTATTAAAAACATATGTATCTTCATTGGTCATTTTTTTAATCTCATCAAAACTTATTGGCTATTGCACGGTCCATCTAAATTAGCTCTTAGCTTACCATCCGACTACAAAAATCATTAGTCTTTTCCTTGAAGGAACCGGTAACAACTGACTTACCATCTAAAAAGTGGATGGCTTGTCTGGCCGAAAGGAAAAAGAAGAATTCCAGTGTCGTTGAAAATCGTAAAGTAAGATGAATCGATTTTCTCCGCACTTTACATATTACCTATCCAACAATCCAACTTGCTGAATTTTCAGCCAAAAGTTTGTATAGCTGGCCATTAACTCCTCTCCTTTTTTATTCACCAAAAGCAATTCCATTCTTTGCTTGATTCCATTCTTACAAATGGCCCAAACTAGTTCACTCTACTCTAGAGTTTACCTGCATTTTCATTCCTTCTTATCTTTTCTTCTTACAGGAAACCAAAGAAAAAGAAAAGAAAAATAAGATAGTTATACCTAAAATAAGCTGAGAATCATTCTAGAAAATCTGCGTTTTCACTCATTTTCCGGTTACTTCATAATTTGGCACAATAATTACGAGTGGGTGAAAAAGAAAAAAACCAAACTAAGAACAGTATTTGTTACTTTTGTGACAAACGTGAGATGGCGGTACTACCATTGCAACCTTGCCAACAAAGGAAGGCATGAAACGAGTCATAGTGGTTGCGAAGTCATGTCCCATACGAAAAATAAGGATTCCATGCGTACGCGCCAACGCAATTTTTAGGTGAAAACGTTCCGTATACCTTTTGTCAGTTGTCATTCGCACCTTTCATACGTGTTACTTCAAATCCCTGCCAAGTTTTGCCAATTTTTTTAATTGTATATTTTGCTTGTCAAACTAACAAAAAGAAGAGTTAAATATACATTTCACTTTCCCCTTTACACTTAAAATATAAAAAGGCATGAGTTAATTTGGATGAATGATAAAATTAATTTCGATGAAATGAAAAATAATAAAAAGACATCTAAAGATAATTTTTTAATAAAATAATAAAAAACTATAAAGAAAATATAAAAAATAAATTTATTTTAATAAAATTTTGTCTTTTTCCTCCCCAAAAGCATTGAGCTCAGCACATTGTGTCTTATCCCGTGATCACATTTTTCACGTTATTTTACACAACTTATCCGGTTGGGCTGTCTATGATACTTTACTTTTCATATTCATTTAACTATTAACTATAAAATTAGTAATATCAATTACATCTCCTATCTTAATTCTCAAGAAAGTAGTAATAAAAGTAAGTCTAAATACAGAAAATAAATGATCATACCTCATATTATAAATCAAGCTGTCGCAGTGTCTCCAAATGTACAGCTCGAAATCCTCAGATGTCAAATCTCACAGTCACCGAAAATCTGAAATGTTAAAATTGGGGAGTGAGCAAACCACGGCTCAGTAAGAGAGTTATATGCAACACTTGATATTCAGCTGCCTATATGCTGAAAATAAGTTTTTCACTTTCTTTAAATCTTCCTAGAGGCTTTAGGCTCACATGTAGGAAGGATACTACAGTCGGCTAGGGATTCGAATGGAGTAAGGCAGGTATTTTGAAATACCTGTCTTGTCTCGGAATCTAGAAGCAATTGTAGAGAGTACTATATTCCTTGTTTTCGAAACGATATAATTTTCGTTTTCATAGAGTAAACCACTTATTTCTTTTCACTTCAGTATAATTTAAAACACATGACAGTTCAGTAATAAAACAGTGGTTTCCTTCACTACAATTAAAAACACGTTACAGTACACTGGTCTGTAAATATCCAAGTCATTGGATAACCACTTCTGCAATTATTTCTATCTTAGAAATAATTTCATGTTATTCTTTTTGAATAAACATTAATTTCTCTTTAGTTCAATAACTGTATCTTACAGTTCAGTAAAACAGTAATATTCAATACAATACCATTCGGTAAAACTGTATTTTGCAAATCAGTAAAACAATATCTTGATACGGTTCAGTCAGTAAACAGTAAACAGTAGCTACCAATTCAATAAACAGTATACGATAGCTTTCAGTTCAGTATCATGGAGACCAGGCAACACCCTAAATATATCATGCTATAATAATATCATCCCTAATAGGAGAAACACATGAGATCTATGGCCATAGTCTATGGGGTCCACAGTGTGCACTAATCACGTGTCCACTGGGACGCTAATAATAAGATCAGTATCTATCAGCACTAACACGTGACACGTGAGCATGATATGGGGCCTAACAGTTTCAAAACAGTAAACACGTGATATAAACCCCATTTATGAAATCAATTTCATTGAATATAAATTCAATCAATCCATAAATATTCATAAGGAAAATATTTTCATCTTATGAATAACAATTTATAAAATATTCGTACTGGGGTAATCACTCCTGAAAATGTTCTGAATATTATAAAACAGTATAAATCACATTTTCCATATGGTGAAAACAATTTATAAAATAATCACATTGTAAAATAAATCTCATGACTGTTTCTTTTTCACCGTAAAACATGTACGCACGTTTTTCCGTGCTTTCTATCGAAAACATGATTTTCAAAGTTATCGGGATTCAAATAAATTATTTTTATGATTTATAGAAAATTAAAATATTCATTTTTCAAATCAACACTCCTGTCCGGTGTTTTCTCTGTAAATACATGTGGAGACCTTTTAGTCTCAAAACACTGTTTTCCACCTTTAATTACCTTTATGGAATTTTCTATAAACACTTATTTTCACAATTGAATCCATAAAAGTTATTTATAAAATCAAGTGAAAATTTGAAGAAATATTATTAAAATATTCACTTTGATCCTTTTCATTTTTCACCTCGTTTCACGTGAAATATCACCTATCGAGATAAATTTAGGTGATTTCCTTTTTCAACATTCTCAAAAACATGAATATTTCTAAATTAATTATCAGTACATTCATGTTTTACGAAAACTAATCAATTTCTCGATTTTTGTGTTGAAAATCATTTCTCGTGATGAAAAAACATTTATTATGATTTTCGGTAATTTTTTCAATAATTTTCGGCAGTATAACGGCTGCCGATTGGCTAGCCTCCTGCATGAAAAATAGTTTAAATCTCAACCGGTAAATCACCACAATTTTCCAACCAATCATTATCAATAACCTTTATAAAATTAAATGCATAATTAAAACATGTGTGCCGAATATCCCTACAGGCTGCACAGGTCTCTCTTACCTGTCTCAGGTTGACGACTGCCTCTCGAAGGTCGCGCCTGTGTTCACCTCGTCCGATTCCATCAGCTCGATTATCGAGGAGATTTTCTGGAAATTAAAATTCTAAAATTTAGAATTTTTCCATAATTATTTAAATAAATAAATTATTTAAATAATTTAACACTTTCTAGGATTTTTTACCGATTCCCATAATTCCTGAGATTTCCCGTAATTTTCGAATTCTCGGGAATTTTTCAAATTCCCGAAATTCCTTTTCTTTTCCTCTTTCTTCTTTTTCCTCTTTCTTCTTTCTTTTTCTCTTTTCTTTTCTTTTCTTTTTCTTTTTCCTTTTTCTTTTTCTGGCTCAGACCAGTGCAGACCAGTCAGATTTGGTTCACCGCCAGTTCTCCTTCGGTGGCCGGCTCTCCGGCGGTTCGACGGCTCCTCAGCTAGCCGACGGCATGGTGAACCTGCTGGTGGTCTCCGTTCGGCCTGGTTCGGTGGCACGGCGACAGATCTACTTGGTTTGCCTCAGTTTCTTCTCCTCCTCCGTTCGGCCTTTCTCCGCCATTGGTGGCCTCACTGGTGGCCCTCTTCTCCTTCCCCTCACCTCCGTTGAGGTTCGAGTGGCGGTGGCGGTGCCAAGATCAATCGGCACCGCCGTTTCTTCCTCCCTTCTCCTCTTCGGTTTTCCTTCGGTCCGCCTCTATTTTCCGACTCTGTTTCTTCCGTTTTCCGTCGCCGGTCGCCCCCTCTTCCAGCTTTCGACTCACCGGCGACGTCTATCCTCCCTCGTCTCTCTTTCTTTCTCCGGCAATAGGGCCGGTTGCCCTTCGTGGAGGAAGAATTGGGAGTTTTCCCAATTCTTTCCTTTGTTTTTTTTCTTTTATTTAATTTATTATTAGTTATATTATATTTATAACATCAAGTATATAAATATAATATTAGTATTATATTATATAGTATTTTACTATATAATATTATATAGATATATATATATTATATTTATAATATATATTTACACATAATATATACATTTATATATATATATTTACTTAATGTATTTAATACTATATAGATTGTATTTACAATTTATATATATATATATATATATAAACTTTAATGTAAAATACTATTTACATTTCTCAAATATGTATATACTTGTATATACATACAATGTTATATTTAATACATATGTTGTGACGACTCGGGTGCACCCACAGGCCACCGCCCGAGCTCACTCAACCGTATTGTCCGCTCTGGGGTGCACCACACGGGCCACCGCCCCTCACGGATTTATCGGGAACAAATTCCCAATTCGCGTCCCCTAGGAGGTTCGAACTTAGGACCCTTAAGTACCTAGTTCTTACACTCCTGGTACCATTGAGACAAGTTGTCTCAATGGTACCAGGAGTGTAAGAACTAGGTACTTAAGGGTCCTAAGTTCGAACCTCCTGGGGGACGCGAATTGGGAATTTGTTCCCGATAAATCCGTGAGGGGCGGTGGCCCGTGTGGTGCACCCCAGAGCGGACAATACGGTTGAGTGAGCTCGGGCGGTGGCCTGTGGGTGCACCCGAGTCGTCACAAAAAAACGCGCGTTTTTTTGTGACGCCCCGGGGTGCACCCGCTGGTCCACCGACCCGAGCCACCGCCCCAGGCGGGTCACTCATCCGTATTGTCCGCTCTGGGGTGCACCACACAGGCCACCGTCCCTCACGGATTTATCGGGAATAAATCCCCAATTCGCGTCCCCCAGGAGGTTCGAACTTAGGACCCTTAAGTACTTAGTTCTTACACTCCTGGTACCATTGAGACAAGCTGTCACGACCCGAAGGCCTCGACTTTCCTTTATACTCATACTTTTCTTAGTCTACAAATTTATGGACTAAATTTTTCTTTTTCATTTTAAGGTTTGTATTCGGTGTCAGTGTAGTTACTATACTATCTAGGTGGCTTATAGTCATTCCATTTAAATATTAAACAACACGGAAGCGGTTCTTAGTTACATCCCGACTTGTTAAACAAAATATGTACTGTGCATCAATTAAAGTCATACATGTAAACAAGCATTTTATAAGTTCCATATACCTCCGGAAACTAGTACCAAGTCCATACACCGTCTCCGATGCCCACTGAGCAGCTCACATGGCAAATGTTAACTTCAATAATCTGAAAGAGATGGAATTTAGTGGGGTGAGCAAAACCACGGCTCAGTAAGATACTAATATAAATGCAAGAGTAGGATTATACTGTCTTAACCGCAAATGCTTAAAACTTGCAAGGATGCAATTACAGTTAATCCTTTCTCATCGATAACATATCATTATCTCATTTCTTGTCATCTGTCTATCACTTATACTTTTAAATAAATCATCATAATCACTTTTTCAATCTTCTCGATCTTACACTATAGTGCATCGCATCTGTCGTATCCCAATTGAATGTCATATACTACTAGTCTATATTTCCCTCTATCTCGGAGTACATCCTGTCCAATTGAAGCATCATATCAATTCACCTTATGTTTCATAATCGTACTCTTGTAATCTATCACCTCATATCATTTTCCATATAGAGAAATCATGATCACAATAGTGTAAGTTCACAATTCTCTTCATATCGATCTTATGTTCATGTATCATATCATGTCTAGATGAAATATCGTTACCACTGTGTGCTATCATCACATGATTCAATATGTACCGTATAAAATTTGTGTTTTGTATAAAACATTCATTTCAAATCATGTTTCATGTAGTACATAATCATGTACGAAAGTCATGTAATTTAGAATCATTTGACATATGTTTTAAAACACATTTTAAAACATATGAAATCTCTATTCATATCATGTGTGGTATAAAACACATGTACATCATTTCATCTGTCATGTCAAATAAACATGGTTTTAAACATATAAAGTCTCAAATCATATAATGCATAATATAAACCATGTTTCAATCATTCAATTTCAATCATTTCATGTATACTGTAAAACATATCATGTCTAGAGTTTAATATATAATAAATTGTACTCTAGACATTCTTTAACATTTAGTAAGAGACTAGGCATGAATCCCTATTCTATTATCATATCATCTCTAACCCATTGTAGCTATCAATGGGATAGTTTCCCTCGAAGGGTTCACTATCTATGATCATAGATCGTCCCAGTCCCACTGATCAGCTGGAAACTGAGGAATGTGTCCACGACTATTGTCGGACAGCCTGGAATGATCTCATCAGGCAACATTTACATGTACATATCATATATGTATAAATGGGGTTCCATGCCACACAGGCAGAACCACACAATAAATACATACTCTGTGCCACAAGGGCATATGCCACTCAGGCATTCAATAGGGTACCTGTCGTCTCAAAAATCGAAATCTTTTGATATATCATTTTGAATTCATTTAGACAGCCCTCATAAAAAAAAACATTTAAAACCGAGTCTTTTCTCAAATCAATGCATAATTAAATCTCATGTTCAATATGTACATGTCATGAATGATATTAAACATCAAGGTCTGTGACTGTCTAATCATTTCAAATATTTACTTTCACTTAAAAGATTTCGATGCATCTCTTTTTAAAATATCACTTTTTCTTTTAAAACAACATGAAATCATATGTCATGCATGAATGATTTTCTAAATATATCCAAATATATCTCAATACTCATTCAATCTGTTGTTGTGCATATTATGACATCAGACTAAGGTGTGTCTTTAGTAGCCTAAATTTCTTATTCAAACATGATCATGACACGAAAGTCATCCGTCATTCATTCTACAATTACACACGTCTTTCAAGTCCCCAATGGCATCATTAAAATCCACTGTACATATGTTTGCACGTTTATTCAAATACATTTCAATAACATCCATAGACTACTAGGATCATTCTAGTATATTTTTCCATCAAAGATCACAAGCTACCTCAAGCTTTCATTCTCCCTTTCATTATTTTGCACATTAATTAAATCAATTCCCAACATTAGCTTTACACATACAAAGTTAACATGCCACAATCAAACATTGATTCGAATCCATTCTATTGACAAAGATATTCCATAATGTAGTATATATCAAGTACCAAATTCTCTAAATCTCATTTTATTGCTATTTTTTTTTTCTCAATTTCAGCCTTATGGTATATTAAGATTATATTGTCATATTGCCAGATAGGTCATGATCCACACTTACAATCCTCTAACTTCGAGGTCATAACACATCAAAATGTCCATAAGATTTCGCGATCTACTTTCTTATGATCATTATCTCAATCATACCACTAAGACAGTCCATTTGTTTGAATCTATCAATTCTATAATCATCACTTTTCAACTATGATCTTCTCTTCAAAGCAATATCATATAATCATCGTTACATCTATCAATACTCCAACTATCGAGATTGCACCTCAATTTCTACTCGATAGTCAACTTGAAATATTACATAACCCGAATTATCGACTCTATAAGATTCACAACCAAATTCTTCATATTGTCGTACTCATCCGTTAACCTTCTCAACCATTTAAAAATCAATTTTTCCTATGATACAATAAAATCCTTTCAAGCTTATCTTCGATAATTCTTTCAGGATTCCATTTAGATGAGAATTTAATATTTTTCCTTAAACATTTTCGTGGAAATTTCGGCAGCATAACGGCTTAATTTCCTCTAAACTTCCTGCAAGGAAACACAATTTATACTGACAGCCGTTGATTCTCACCAATTTTTACCTCTTACTAAGACCCTCACCATCAGTTGTGGGTCCTCTTAGCATTTTTAACAAATCAATTTAAATCGATGCATCATATAAAAATCATAATTCCATTAAAATCATTCCATCAATGCATCATATAACATCATAAATCCCACATACAATATAATGCTACTAAGGCTTTATAAGAGTATCTTACCCATTCACCAAGCTTAGCGCACTTTCCGATTTTTCGAGCCTGGCCGAATTCCACCATTCGTCTCATTTCCGTTTTACTAAAATTTCAAAAATTAACATATATTTTCATTTAGAAAATAATCCGAAAATTCCCAATAAATCCAATAGACATATGGCAAAAAGACTTAAATTTTCCTTACCACATTTTTTTTCTTTTTCCTTTCTTTCTTCTTCTTCTTTCTTCTTTTCTTTCTCCTTTTCTTTTCTTTTCTTTTCTTCTTTTTCCTTTCTTTCTCTTTTTTTTTTTTTTTCTGAACCGGGTCGGGTCGGGTTCGGGTTGACCGGGTCAAATCGGGTCGGGTCGGGTTGACCGGGTCAGGCGGGTCGGATCGGGTCGGACCGGTTTCGCCGGTTCAATCTTCTGCTGGCCGGTTCGGTCACCGGCGGCCACCCATTCCGGCGGTTCGGCCACCCAACAGCTTGCCGAGGTTGCGAGGACTCCGGATCTGGCCTCGGTTTCGCCCCATCACCGGCGACGGTGCCGGATCTGGCGACGTGGGTTTCGGCCTCTTTCCCTTCTCTTTTCTCCCTCCTTTCTCTTCCTCCTTCACCGCCGGTCACCTCTTTTCCTTCCCTTTACCTCCGCCAGTGTCGGCGTTGGAGTGGCGGTGCTCGGATTGGCCGGCACCGCCGTTTTTCCTTTTTCTCCTCTCTCTTTTTCTTTTCTGTTTTTCTTTCGATTTTCTCTTCTCCTTCCGACTCGAGCCGCCGTCGTTCGCTTCCTCACTCGCCGGCAACGCCCTCTCTCCTCCGCTTTCTCCTTTGGCCGGTCGGCATTGGCCGGCTTCTCATCTGTTTCTTTTGTTCTTCTTTAAGTTTCTCCTCTGTTTTGTTAACAGAGGAGAAATAAGCAGGGAATCGGGAATAGCCCGATTCCCGCCCCTTTCCTTCTCTTTTTTTTTTTTTAAAGTTTGATATTTATTATTATACATAATAATAACTATAATATATATATAATTATTATACACCATAATTATATATATATACTATTCATAATATGTATTTAAATACATATTTTGTATCAAAACATATATTTATATATATACTTTTTTACACTTTTAACACAAAATAATATTTATATTTATCAAAGGTATATTTATATAATATCATTATATAAATATATCAAAATATTCTTATTTCTTATTAAGTTTTGGATTTCTAAATATCCAAAATTATTTTCTCCATTTTCTTATTTAATTTTGATTTCCATTTATCCAAATTAAATTTCCTCCTTCATTTCTTATTTCCAAATTTAATTTTTCCTTTTCATTTCTTATTTAATTTGGATTTCACTTTGTCCAAATTAAATTTTCCAGATACTTTATATTTATTTAGAAAATTCTCGGTCTTCACATATGTACTATTTAAATTTATACAATAGTATTTATATCTATATATACTTTCGTGTATTAATATATACTATATAATATTTCAATACATATGTATTTATATAAAAATATATTTATATAATTTATAATTATATAAATATATTTCTCTTTCATTTCTCATTTTCTTATTTAATTTGGATTTCCATTTATCCAAATTAAATTTCTCCTTTCATTATTTTCCATAATTTCTCATCTTATACTTATTTCCAATTTAATTTTCTTCACTCGAATTTCCCGGTCCGTCTCTTCCTCAATTCTCGGGAATTTCACTGATCTTCCAATCTCATAATTTTATTTATTTCCGCTTATTTATTTTCTTCAATGTTTATTTCCAATATTACTAATTTTCAAAAATTGAAAAATTTACGGTTATCACACATTGGGGATCCAAACTAAGCCTAAGTGAGTATAGTAGCACATATGAAGAACAAAGAAGGCAAAATAAGGAGTATATTTAGAAATTTTCATTAATAAATTAGTACATCATATAGTGCAAAGGTGTAATCGAATCAAGTTGAGACAATTCAATATCAAGTTTGAACTTAATACGATTAAAAAAAATTCAAGATTCAAACATCAACTCGAGCTTGATTTTTAAAGTTGATCTCGACTCAAAAAAGTACTTGAACTGTTCAAGGTCAACTCGATAGGTTCGATTTGTCAATTTTCAACCATTCTATCATGAGGATAATGTAAATTAATAATAAAATATTAAAAAAAGCTCAATGAGGCTTGTGAACCACTTAAGTCGAGTATTAAAATACTTGAACTCGACTTACTCACTGCTCGAATAGCTCGGGCTCGAGTTCGGCTTCAAAATAAAAGAGTCAAATTTAAGTAATTATCAAGTCAAGCTTAAGTAATTCCTGACTAACTTGACTTATTTATACTCTTAGTTCAATATAGCATGGTAATAAATATATATGGAGTAATATTTTCCTAAAGCTGCATGTTTTTAAACACATACGCGGGTAAACTATATATTTAATCACTTAGGGATCGTTTCTTTTTCTTTTTTTGTTTTGCTTAGCTTTCAAATTTTGAAAACAAAAGACATGTATTTACATAATATTAAATAATATTATTTTATAATATTTAAAGCTAATATTAAAATTTCATTATTCATATTAAAATTTAATAAAATTTAAATAATATTATAATATATAATATTAAATACAATAATTCAATTAAAAATAATATTAAATAACTTTTTAATATTAATTTTTAAATAATAATTGAGATTAATAAAATTCTAAATTTATATATTAAATAATAAAATGAATTAATAATTATAAATTATATATAATAATATTATTTAATTTAATTATAGTAATATTAAAATATTAAATAATATATACTTAACTAGTTAATTTATAATAAATTATATAATTATTAAAATATATTATATTTAATATAAATAATATTATTTATTGCTAAGTATTCACTTATTTAATAATTTTTAAATTATTTAATACTAGTAGTGATATATTTTAAATTTAATTAAAAATATAATATTAAATAATAATATTGTTTAGTAAAATAATAATTAATTATATTAGATTATGGTACTTAGCAATAATATTAATTATTAATATATCAAAATTATAATAAATGATATATTTTTCAATAAATTATTTACAAATTATAATTAAATCATATTATGATATTATCGTTTAATATAATTTATACTTAATTGCTTTTTACGTTTTTAACATTTCTATATTAAAATGAATATATAAATTTTAAAATATTTATTTTTTAATTAAAAAATATATTATATTATATTATATTTCAATATTATTTTTATTTTAAAAATTAATTAAGTTTATTTTAGGTTTTTACTATGAAAATATATTAATATTATATTCATATATACATTGTACACTTATTTATAAACAGTATCAGAAATGAAAACATGTTTTTAAAACAATGGAAAAATAAATTCTTTTTTCCAACAATTTTGAAAATTGTAATTTTTGTTTTTGTTTTTTGAAAACAGAAACATATTGTCAAACATATTTTTTTGTTGTTGTTTTCAAGAGAATTGGAAATAATAAACAAAAATGATGCCAAACGACCCCTTTATTTAAAGTTATTTTTTTAATTTGGTCTTAATTAAGAAATTTTGTCAAGTGATTAAGGAAGAAACTGATGTTATGTCTATTATTCCTTACTCTTTTACAGTAGGTTCATTAATGTATCTTATGATTTGTAGTTGCTTGACATTGTTCATGTGAAGGCTGCAAATTTTTGTATCGAGTTAGTAAATAAATAGAAGACATTAAATAAACTAAGTATTGAAATATAGTCTTTAATTCTTATTATTTCAAGTAATGGAAACAAATATTCTAATTTGGAGCATTTAGCAATAAATGATTAATGCATATATAATTTAGAAATTATACAAATAAGTTAGAGATAAATATATATATTAATCCAATAGAGAAAATAAATAGATATCTTGTACATTAAGGGTACAAAGATACTAAATTAAATATGATATACATAAGTATATATAATATATGTAGAGAGAGAGAGAGAGAGAGAGAGAGAGAGAGAGAGAGAGAGAGAGAGAGAGAGAGAGAGAGAGAGAGAGAGAGAATAAAGAAGGAAAATAAATATTAAGTATAATATAAACAAGAAGATGATATAAAAATAGAACATATAATATATATATATATATATATATATATATAAAATAATAACAATAAAACATCTCATAGGAATGGTTTAAATTTTATAAATATTTAGATTAATTTTTTTACGTAAAGGAAATTCAGTTTATGCTTACGTTGGATTAAAACTTGTCTTTTGCCTTGAGTGTTGTGGCTAGCTAAGTGTGCATGTTAAGTGAAGTGAATTGATACATATGAGCATTCACGTATAACATTTTTTTTAGTTTAATTACTTAATATCTATGTTTTAAAGACTTGCATTATATTTTAAATCGCAAAGTCTTGGTTTGAACTGACTTTTGAAATAAATCCAAACTTCTTTATATTTAAACTCAAAACTTATTTAATAAGTGCTTTGAAATCCATGCAAGCCAAGTGCTACACGAGAACATTGTTATCGAACCGTTTTTGAGTGCAGGCATATCCTATAGTCTTCGAGTCATTTCTAGCCTATCGAACTTAGCTTTAGGCCTTATTACTCGTCTATTGAGCTTTGTGCCATAGACTATTGCACTATACCTATCAAGCTTAGTGCTCTAGGTCAACTGTTACTTATTTGGAAAACCAGTAAGCAAGTTTCAACTCTTGACTGATCAACAAGACTGGAGTATTGTTCTATGGCCATAGATTTTGTGCTGCTTGCGACACCCCTCTATCACTAGCTAGGTTGGACATCGTTATCATATCAGTGATTGAGGATTATTGCCTAAACTCTACATACTATTATTTTAGTATTAGTATTGATTTCAATGAATCGAGACTATATGCCTTACGATTATTGATTTTCGTTTTATTAACTTATTAATTTATCGAAGTTCATATTGATTGATTTATCGAAATGTATACTGATTCATTTATCGAAGTGCATGGTGATTGATTTATCGAAGTGCATAGTGTTTTGATTTAACTGAAATGCATAGTGATTTGATTTAATCGCATTGCATAGTTAATTTGATTTAAATAAAGTGCATAATGAAAATGTTTTAAATTGAAGTGTATAGCGAAAATGTTTTGATTAAAGTTCATAATGGATCATTGGTATCGTATAATGGATCATTGGTATCGTGAATGAATACCATGCATACACATCACTTCCTATTGATTATTTGTACACTTGCATGTAGATCGACATGAGTCTAACATGTATTTATTTGAACTACTTATTGAACCGTGTTTTGCTCACCCATTTCTAACAACCTTGCAGATCATAAGAGCTAGACTCTACACTCAAAGTTCTTGTGCGAGGCTTCGAGGATGGTATCCCTTAGCAGTACTTGTCTAAGTCCTCCGAGTGTTGTTTTTGTTTCTTTTGAGGTATACAAGTCTTGTATATAATTTTAATTATCATGTATGACATTTTAAGTACACTATACATGCTTATTGGAAATATTTTGGGATGCAACTTAGGATCGCTGTAGATTATTATAGATTAGTATGATTATCGAGCGCGATCCAAGATATGCTTGTGGTACGATAACTATGAACTTTTTGGAATGAGAATATGTTAATTGATGATTCAGGGAATGTGTGTAATGTACGATGATATAAATAGTAGATTCTGGAATTGAGTTGTGTTGTTGGGAGTAGTTGTGCATTTTGTAGGATTTTTACCTGGGAAATTGACTATATATAAGGGGATGGTTTTTGATCTTTTTCTTTTGCCAGTTTAATACTGAATTAAATTATCGAGAAAGTTGATTTGCTTTAGATGTTAACTGCTTAAATGGTAAAGTAAAGTTAAATCCAACTGAGAAAGATGAAAATTGTTTGGCAATGACATTGATACCGAATACAAACCTTAAAGTGAAAAGAAAAAAAATTTAGTTCGTAAAATTGGTAAACCATAATGAAGTGAAAGTGTTAAGTGTATGTCATGGCTTTCGGGTCGTAATAGTTCATGTAGTTGTTATGGTGGAAAATTACTTTTTAATACCAGAAAGGTTCATTAGGAAGTAATGAAATGGATATTTAGATACTTAAGAGGTAGTTCAAAGGTGCAGTTAAGTTTCAAGACTACACAACTAGTTTTAGAAGGTTCATTGATGTAGACATGGAAAGTGATCTTCAGAGTAGAAAATATATTTCAGGTTATATATTTACTTCTGAGAAAGGTGTTGTATCTTGGTAGTATAAATGAGAAAAGTGTGTTACCTTGTCGGCCACAAAGACTAAGGGCTAGTTTGGGAGCCTAGTATGCTCTAGTGTAGTGCGATTGAATAGAATAAGACAAAGTAGTGTGAGGACCACATTTCCCTAAAGGATATTGGGAAATTTACTTTTCGAGATGAAAAGTCAATGAAAATGAATAAATTAATTTATTGAAAGTAATTGGTAAATTTAATTAAGGATTGAAAATTGTGAGGATAAAAATATCATAAGGCTTGAATGTCCAATCGATAGTGTTTCAATTATAATTCTTGATCGAAGTATCCAAATGATAAACCGTAAAATTCTTTGGAAAGCTAACTTAATTTTCTTTCCAAACATATAGGCCTCTTATTTTAGTTCCTTATGGATCAATACCAGAAATTTTGTAAAGTTACACTATGAGTAGTAGATTCTACTAGCCGACCTATCTGTAAAGATTCACCCATAACGGTTGGTAGGAAACTCCGATTAAGGTGATTCAAAATCCATTAGAAAGCTAACTTGAATATATTTTTATCCATATAAGGCTCATATTTTAATTCATTATATATTAACAACAATAAATTCCTACATTTACGTCACATGTAGGGAATTTAGAACTGAGCAATCAGTAAAGAGTCGAACATATTTTTTGATAGGGAACTCCAATTGCGTTGGAAAGTTAACTCTAATACCTTTTTGATCATGTATGGCTCATATTTTTATACATTTTGAATTGATTTCGGTGAATTTTTAAAGTTGGTTATAAGTACAGTAAAGCAATTATAAAAATGAGATTAGTGTTTTGGAGATTAAATTGGCTTCCAAATTAAATTATATAGATAATTATCAAATTAAATAATTATAAATTGTTACAAGATATTTATGAATAATGAGGAGAATGGAAAAGTTACCTAAGGCTTTGTTTGAAGAAATAATGAAAATTGAATTTTTGAAGAAGGGAAAATGTAGTAAAACAAAGTGAACTTAGAAAATTTAAGTGGTAATAAGGGTATTACAGTAAAAAGTCACTAAAATCTGAATATTATGGTTATAAATGAATTTAGTACATGTTGAAATTCATTAAGAACTCAAACAATCGGTTATCTCTCCCAAAACCACCCAAATTCCATCGCAGCCCCTATTTTAGGCGTTAGTCACGAAATTACTGTGCAAGGCAGAAACGACCATGAAAATGGCCTCGGTTTAAGTCGATCAAGAAGGATCAATTGAAGCCCTACCTCTTCTCAACCACATATCTAAAAATCAGCCAAAACGGACCTCATTTGGTGGGTGAAAACTGAGTTGGAAATTGATTGCAGAGAAGTGAGATTATGCTACAAATTTTAGGTTGCTTTAAAATGAATATATGTTTAATTTCTGATTTTTCTAAGCTTATTTCTAGTGTTAGAATGATGTAAAAATGTTCTTAAAGTAGTGTAGAGAATTCAACCAGATGGGTTTTATGGTGGAAAAGTATGAGTTTTTCTATGAAGAGGAGATACGTTAGTGAATAGGTGATGTTGAACTTAGCTATGGTGTTTATTTTGAATTAATCTTAGGGGTAGTTTAGAATAGGCATTTGGCTAGCAAGGGTTTTAAAGGGATTAGTGTGCTTTAATTTGATTAAGTGTAATTAAGAGTAATATTAAATGTAAAGAATAATACGGGAATAGTTAAAACCGAAAGAAAATGGTTCGGACTTCAAAAAGTGCACCGAGCTAGGTGAAGTACATTGTTAAATTGAGATTGAAATTATAATTCGATAGTTTTAAATGAGTTAGAAAATAACATTTAAAGTATCGGTATAATTGAAATTGAAAGAAAACCAAAAAGATCATGAAATGACCATTTTGGCCTTAACAGAAAAGTAGTGAAAAACTATCTTGATTGAGTAGTTTAAGGTCAAAATGATATTCCTTGAAGTGTAATGAAATATAATTAATATTGAACGACCTTATTTGAATATTGATTTCAGCTAAGGAATTCATAGGAGCAAATTTTGGAAAAAAAATGATAGCCACAAGTGAGTTGCAATTGAAAGATTTTGGCTAAAATCATGAGGAGTGGGGTAAGAGACTTATATAGAAGAAGTAAGATAATATCGTCTTTGCATACAAAATTGATTTGGTTGTTATTGGAAAAGAATAAAACCAAATGAGTCGAGCCTAAAGTTTAAAAATACATATATAGAAATCCATGTTTGGGAATTAAACAAATTCATGAATTGTAATTGTGATAGTTATAGTTAAAGAATGATGATGATATAATTAAGGTTGAATGTTTATAGATAAATAATAGTGTGATTATTTAATGTATGATTCAAGAAAATAATCATTTGTGATTGGTATTTGAGGTTTTTAAGGTAGAACTGGAACTATCTATAACTTTGAATTGATTAAGGGTTGAGATTAAATATTTTATTATATTAAATCAGTTGGTTTTGGATGTTGATAATTTACTTTTAATATGTGGATAATGGTCTGAGAAGTAAATTAGTATTTGAAATGAATTGTACTATGGATTGTGATTGGTTAAAGATATATAAACTGTGTTTTCATGCAGGAGGCAAATAAAGATCTACTCACTAGTTTAATGTTACAAATGGTTGTTTGAATGAAATGATACTGTAGAGGTAAGGGATGAGTGTGTGAGCCATAAGGATATTGTGAATGCATGTTTTGGCTTAAGTTAATTTTATGAAATGATTTGGAAATCAATTGCTTTGGAATTGATAAAATTGTGAACACTGGCTAGTTTATAAACTGTGTTTCTCATGCAGGAATGCTAGGTTAAAAACAGTAGTTATATTGCCAGAAATTCTAGAAAATTTATAAAATTATTTTATTTTCCACAATTCTTGGGAATAAATAAATTTCCAAGTGATTCTCATGTGTTTTTAATAAAATTGCAAAATTTTATTATTTAATGAAAAACAATATTTAAATATTCATGTTAATAAATTTTAATTATGTGAAGGTACCAGTATATGCTTATTATTGTTCTACAGATAAATAGAACTTTTTTAGAAAAGAATACTGAAGTATAAATATTTTATTCATTTTTATCTCTGAACTGAATATCTTTTCCATATATTTATTTATGGACTGATTGAAGATATTATCAATGAAATTGATTTCCTAAATGGTGTTTCTACTGGATATACACTGTTTTGAGACTGTTAGACCTTGTATCATGCTCATGTGTCACGTGCACTGTTACTGTTACTGTTGCTGATAGACCTGCTAAGTCTTCAGCTTCTGCAACTGTCACCTGGCAAGTGTACACTGTGGATCCCACAGACTATGGCTATATGTCTGACTGTTTCTCCCTTTTTGGGGATCTTATTATAGCATGATATACTTTGGGTGTTGCCTGCTCTCCACTATACTGTACTGTTTGTTGAAATGAAAATGCTACTGGTACCAAAGTGAATGATTTACATAATGATTGTATGGTGAATTTCTAAAGTGTTATTATACTGTTTACTGATTTCTATATTGAACTGTTTACTGAAGTGATTTCGATTAAAGTGATTGCAAACTGTTATATACTGAAAAGTGCATAAATGATTTTGAGTGACTTATATTGTTTAATCATTTCAACTTCAATTGATTACTCCTTATAGTCGCTACTAGGGATCGGGACACGAAAGGTATTCTAAAATACCTCCCATACTTGATCCGATTTCCTAGTCGACTATAGTATCCTTCCTAAAATGTCCCTTTGTGTACTGTTAGAAATCAAATGGTTTGATGCATATAGATTTCATAGTATCAGTTCTTGCATATGAATTTCTTACTGGGCTTTATATCTCACTACCCTTACTCACCATCTTAGATAGCTCATTGGTACAAGTGGTGGCTGTTGCTGAAGGTTAAATGAAGAAATTTCTAGAAGTTTAAGCAACCAAGTGTACAGGTATATTTAAATGTTATGCGTTTATATTCAAACATATATATGTACAACAATTGTATTTTTAATACAGGATATAAATTGTATGATGTAAGGTCAAGAATACTAAAGAACTAGTCGAAATGTATTTACAATAGATTGATATTAATAAAAGTATAAATTTTTACATTGTGTTTTATACTCTGATTTCATATTTAATATTCATGAATAAATTATTCTAATGGTATAAGGATTAATAGGTGTCGAAAGTTATAAGATGAATTTACACTGATACCGAATGCAAACCGAATGGTAAAGAGTATTTAAATGAGAAAGATAATATCAAAAAAAGGAAAAAGTTAGTTCGAAAGTTTATAATTTCAGACGTTACAGCAAAAGAGTAAAATTATCCCCCCTTCTTTTTCTCTTCATATTAAAGAGTTTTTTTGCATGTTATTTTTTGTTTCACTTTATTTTATAATTTATTGTCTGCATAGCAGTTTTTGATTTATCTATCCATTGATTGATTTGTTTAGCTTCATTGTGTTGGTTATTATTATTGGCTTGTATTTAGGTTTAGGGTATTAGATAAGAGTCCTGTTTGTGGAGTCTAAAAACTTCACTGACAATGTATTAAGTAATAATAAAGTTTTATTACCCTTAATTATAGTTATAAACTTTTCTCTTTTTGAAAGTAAAGATATTTAAAATAAAAAGTACTTTCATCAAAGAAAATCAAATTTTAACTTAAAATTTCTTAAATTTTGTATAAAGTCAAAATAAGATACTATATATGGGACCAAAGATAGATTTAGGGTGGGGGGAACTGACCCCATTCAAATCCCTTAAATTTATTTTTATATATTAGTAATATACTTAAATTTTTTTCTCCCACTAAATTATAAAGGCAATATTTAAATATTGGTCTTTAGTAATATTGAAAAGTATATAAACGTATTAACAAAATGAAAAGGGTAACTAGTAAAGTAATGATTCACAATGTAAATATAGAATTTTGTTAGTAGTTAATATAATAATTCTCTTTACATTAGTTGAAATTAGCTTCAAAAATAAATTCAAAAAGTTAAGAAGTGTCACGCTCCAAATTGTAAAATTTAAAACAAACTTTTCCCTTTTCTTTCATTTGGTTAAGTTGTGCTTAGTATCTCAATTTCAGTATTAAGCTAAACCTAGCTAATTTAATATCCAATAATTCAAATCTGTCCCAGTTCATTCATTTACAGAAAACATACATTTCTCTTTTGTTTACATCTCAATTCCAACTAGTCTAACTAAAACCCTTCCATGATTAAACTCGAGTAATCACCTCAAATAGTATATATATCATAACCTCAAAACATTATCATTAGGTTTACATCTACATCAGTTGTCATAAAACCAAGACTCTACTTGACATCTAATTCGTTATAGTTTACATCCTATTTACATAACTAAAGTATTGTACAAACTAAGTCTAGATACATAAAAAGTTGTACAGTGTCTACCTCCAAGATACAAAGCAGAAGCCTTGAAGGAATATAGTCAAAAGTCCTCTTGATTTGGGTAGCAAATTACTTTGGATAATCTGTAAGAGTAAAGGGGGATGAGCTTTATGCCCAGTAAAAAACATATATAAAAGAACATATATCATGCGACCTATATGCATGTATTCTATATATGTGTATTTACATTACAGTATGAAATCAATAACAATCTTTCATTCGATAAACGCTTAGACAATGGACAATAATGGATAACTTGAAGGAAGCAATTACTATAATCGGTTTGGGCTGAATATAAAGGATGCTTTGAAGCACCTCACTTGTCCTAGTCTCTATGTCCGACTATAGGGTCTTACGAAAAGTTTACCGAGAAACATTTCATAAGCATTTTAATACTGATATCAATATGATGTCAAAGTCCTAAGACTCGTGTCAAAATCATAAGACTCGTGTCAAAATCAATGCATGCAATTCGGACATTTCATTTTCGAAATCAATAAACTTTCATTTCAAAATCAATGAATGGTATAAAAGATGCAATTTTAATTTCAATATTATTACATTTCAAATACATTTCAAAAATGGTATGAAAACCAATATCAAGTTCAATCATTTAGAATAAGTGTCAAAACCAATATCAGATTCAATAGTTCAGATTTAGTATCAAAATCAATATCAGATTCAGTTATTTAGAATTAATGTCAAAAGCAATATCAAATTCAATAGTTCAGATCTAGTATTAAAACCAATATCAAATTCAAAATTAGAATCATTTAGAATTAGATTCGATACAATGGAGACCTGGCAATGTCCCATCTTGGGTCAAATCATGCAAAGATCCCACATAGGGAATAAATCAAAATCAGGGGACATATGGCCACAGTACAAAAGGAGCCCATAATGTATACTGACCAAGTGACAACTACGGATGCTAATGACTGGGTCTGAGTCAAACAACATTCAAAATTAGAGCCAGAACAAGAGCCAAATAGCATGATTACCACAAGGATAATGTGGGGAGCCAATAGTCTCAAAACGGATCATAAACATTTCGAAATCAAACAAGTCATAAAATAGTCTTAAAACATTTCATAAACAGTCGAAGTCATTTACAATAGTCAATTCGATTCAAAACCTCTCATTCAGACATTTCATAAACCTTCAGAATCAATAACAGTTACATTCAAAACAATAACATTTGGTATACGCGTATACGATATAAAATATTCTCAGAGTCATAAATAGTGCTCAAAATATTTTATTTATATATAAGAATAATGTTGAATCATATCGGTTTCATGAAAAACATTAAAATCACTTTTAAACCTTTTCAAAACGGAGTTACAAATTTATGCATACTAACATGTTTGATGCCAATCTAACAAATCATTAACTTTGCATATCCTTATCTATACCAGTTAGTTTTTCAATCACAGTTTACGAACTATGAAATTATTTTACGAAATTTCGGCAGCATAACGGTATAAAATATCATAACCCTCTTGCAAATCAAACATAGTTCAAATACCCAAACCAGTTGATTTTAATGCAACCACATTATTACAATCTTAAAACCTTAATCATTTCAAAGCCATAGACAATTAAAATCCCACAGTAGAAACCTCAATCAATCAAAAACACAAAATTTTCATTCAAATCGTAAACGATCAATTTCATTACTTTTCATAAAACCATAATCATTTAAAAATAGATCATGATAGCACTTACGTCCTCCATATATGTTTCTTACCTCAGTCCTCACTATTTTACTTGGTCATCCTTTGGTTGCAGCTCAATTGCGATTATTCTTTTCTTATTGAAGTTTGCTCCAACGGATTCCTTAACTACCACCAGTGTTCAAACAACATCATTCAATAACAATTTTATCTCATTACACTTCAAAGAATATCATTCTAACCTTAAACTACTCAAATGAGGTAGTTTTTCACTACTTTTTTGTTAAGACTGAAATTGTCATTTCACCATCTTTTGGTTTTTGTTCAATTTTAACTATACCGATACTTTTAATATTTTTTTCTAACTTATTTTCAATAATTAAATTTTCATTTCAATCACAATTCAATACTGCCCTTCACTTAGCTAAATGCACCCTTGGCACTCGGGCCACTTTCTTTTTGTTTTAACTAGCCCAGTACCATTCTTTCATGCTTATTATTGCTATACATTACACTTAACTAGATTGAAGCACGCTAACCCTTAAAAACTCTTGCGTGCCAAATTCCCCTCATAGGTTTCCTTAGGACTTTTCTCAAACTAACACCATGGGTAGCTTAAGACTATCCCTACACTCATATCTCATCTTCGGGCCAATTTATACAAACTTTTCTATCAAAGCCCATTTGGCCAAATCTTCATCACTCGCCTATACACAGTCAATTTCCAGCTCAGTTTTCACCCATCAAATAAGATCTATTTTGGCTGATTTTTGGATATGTAGTAGAGAAGAGGTAAGGCTTCAATTGATCCTTCTTGCCCATTCTGAGATAAAGCCGTTTTCCTAGCCGTTTCAGCCTCCCACGGTGGTTCTCTCAATCACGCCTAAAATAGGGCAGTTTGATAGGTAGAGTTTCCAGCAACTTTTCACCAACCAAATGAGCTCCGTTTAAGCTAAATTTTGGAAATGTTAAAGAAGGAAGATAGGATTGTAATCGGTCCTTTCATTTGGTTAGTGTTTTCTGGCTCCTAATCTATCAAAACCAAAGCTGCCCTATTTTTATGCCGTGTTCAGTTCTACCCTTTTTGCTACTGTTTCCTTCAGTTTCCGGCAGCTATTTAGGGCATTTGATAGAGTAAAAATAGGGTTTAAAAGGGTAACTATATGGGGTATAAGTCTCTCTTTCTTTCCCTTTCTTTTCTCTCTTTTTTTCGTCTCTTTTTCTTCTTCTTCTCCCTCACTCTTCCTAACGTCTTTGCCTTAGGCTTTTCTGATTTGTTGTTCCCATCCATCCTAGCGCCTTTTTCCACCTTTTTGACTCTTATTTAGTCAATACACATATTACAAATATCTTACATATTTGTTGTATATTTATTCATTTATTTAATTGATTAAAAAATATATTATTTGGAGACAAAATTTTCAGATTTACATAGGTGGGAAATTACATGCAGTTTTGACTCATTTTACACCTTATAAAATTAATTGGAAGACAATTGTTATTCACTTATTAACTAATTTAGTAAATATGGTATTTATCCATTTACATGAATTTTACATGGGTAAATAACACCTTATAATTTAATTAGAAGCCAATTCAATTTCCCATCACTTTAACTCACTTTGCTAATTGCTTCACCACACTTGTAATTGATTTTAAAAATTTACTGAGATCAATCTAAAATGAATAAAAATATGAATCCTATAGGGTCAGAAAGTTAACTTTCCAACTCAATTTGAATCACCTCAATCGGAGTTCCCTATTGAAAATTATGTCTGACTCTTTACCGATTGCTTAGTACCAAATTTCCTGCATGTGACGTGGCTGTAGGAATTTATTGGTGTTAATCCACAATGAATAAAAATATGAGCCTTATACGGCTAAAAAGGTATTTGAGTTAGCTTTCTAACGAATTTTGAATCACCCTAATCAACGTTTCCTACTAATCGCTATGGGTGAATCTTTACAGATAGGTCCGTTTATAAAATTTTCTACTCATAGGTTAACTTTACAAAATTTCTGGTATTGATTCATAAGAAACTAAAATGTGAAACCTATATGGTTAGAAAGATGATTAAGTTAGCTTTCCAAAGAATTTTACGATTTATCATTTGGATACTCCAATCAATAATTATAATCAAAACACTAGCGATTAATCATTTTAGTCTCATGATGTTTTGATCTTCAAAATTTCTAATCCTTAATTATATTTACCTGTTACTTCCAATAAATTAATTTATTTGCTTTCATTGACTTTTCATCTTGAAAAGTCAATTTTCCAGTATCCCTTAGGGAAATGTGATCCTTGTTGAAATATCTCTATTAATGTAGACTATTTAAGTGTAATTAACATCATATAATATTTAATCAACAATATATTTTGTATAAAATGTGATCCATAGTATAATTATATTAATTATATAGTATATGTGTATTAAACCTATAATGAGATGAGTTTATACATGAATCCCATATAGAGAAGTCCCAACTCTTAATCTCTATATATATGAGGCTGGCCCATTGTGTTTCATAACTTTCGACAGAGAGAAATGAGAGTAGTTTCTCCCTTTCTCTTTTGCTGTCCTTCTCACTCTCTCATTTTCTCTCTGTTTCAGGCCTAAGGGCAGTCAACGAGAAGCATGTGGCTTGAGCTTCAACAACATGGTAATACGGTATAGCGGGATTGAGCTCTCGCTTGCATCCAGGTTAGTTTTTACTGCGTAATAATTTTGTGTTATTGACTTGGTGAGCTTTAGCTAATTCCAATAATTGACATCAGAGCCGGACTCACCAGAAGTTACTGACCATTTCTGTTTGAGAGAAAAAAGCCATTAAAGGCCATTTTTGAAGCTAGTTTTTCAGATGGCTTAAAACCCATTTCGTTTTTTGGTGTTTTGAAGCAAAAATTTGGTTGGATTATTGTTGTATAGTGTTTTTGGGTGAAAAAACCCTTTATTTTTGAGCCAAAATAGCTCATTTTCGGTTGGGTCGGTCACAAGACCCGTTTTACAACAAAACGGGTTGAAAAGATGAAGAAGATGACTAGCGCATGCAATGAAGCGTCTGGCGCGTGCAATCCTTAAAATTAAAAAAACAATTTAGCCCACTTTTGGGCCAACGGTTTAGGCTCCCATTTTTTTGTGTTTTGGGTCATTTTTTTGGTTTTTTTTTGGATTAGTTTTTTTTTGGGGCCATTTACTGTTGGGCCATTTTTTGTGGTTTTTTGGGTCGATTTTTGTTTTACAGTAGGTCGTTTTTTGACGTGGGGCCACCATTTCTTTTGGGCCGTTTTTTTGGTTTAATTATGTTGGGCCATTATTTGTGTAATTTTTGGGGCCACCAATTATGAAAATAAAAGGGTTATTTTATTTTATTTTAGTTAGGCCACATGCTTTAATTAATTTAGGCCAACAATAATTTTGTTATATTATGAGCATTTTTTATTTGATTATTTTATTAATTGACATTTTAGTATTAAATTAATTTTGGGCAATTAAAATTAACTAATTTTAGGGCCAGTTTACCTAACTAATTTAGGGTCCATATTGATTAATTAATTTATTTGGCTATTAAATTTGGATTAATTATTGGCTATTTTGCATAATTAATTAATAGGCTATTTTGGGTTATGGTTTAATTATCCATTTTGATTAATTAATTATGTGATATTTGGATAATTAATTTTTGGACAATTTTGGTTATAACCAAATTTATTTAATAGCCATAATTAGTTGTCAAGCCCAAAATTAAAGGGGCATAAGTAAATTTTTTAGAGAAATTAATTTTGGAGTAATTTCTAAAAATTCAATTACCCATTTAATTCATAATTCACTTACTTTTGGAATAAACATCCATGCCTATAAAATTATTGATAATTGGCCAAATTAAATGGGTTTAAATAAATTATTTAGGTATTCCATTTCGGCCAATTGTCTGGATTTTGATTTGCCCATTTTGTTAATAATTTGTCTAAACAAATAAACTCTCTAAAATAACATTGCCTTATTATTTGAATATTCACATTTGTGGAATTAATTAATTAAATTAAATTAAATTAATATAGGACCTAAAATTACTACATATGCTTCAGAAATTGCATATTTTGGGTTTAGTCAATTTTGGTCAATTAATTATGTAAATATTCTTAAAGTTATAAATCATTAATTGGATTGACTAGTACTTGCCTGTTGCAAGAATGGTCATGAAGATTTTCTGATGATTATTTTGATAATTTTAAAGAGAATTATAAGCTAATGCATAAGGATAGTTGTATAATTTGTCAAGATCACTAGAAGTGACAATTCTCTTCCTGTTAGATTACTTGTTACTTTGAAGGATGCTTGGAATGGAGAGGATTTTGGTTTGGATATAACACGATTTTCCTACCCTGTCAGTGGGCGATCATTTCAGTCTATATTCAACCAGTTTTGTCTTATCCTCTGTAATGTATTGTGGAATAAATTTAATATTGTTTGAGTTATTCCACTAGCATCCATTAATTTTGATTGTCATGCAACTATCACATAGCAGGATCAAATTAGATAGATGGTGTGAATCGCTCTACAATTGGGGGCATATTGAGCTAGGAAGTAACCCCGAGAGTCGTTCTACCTTCTGTACCCAATAGTGTGAGCTCTTTGAGGACAAGATATTCAGAATTTTGAGAGCACTCAAATAAGACTTCTCTGATTATATAGGGTATACCATGAATAAGTACATCAGAGAAAGTGTTCCGAATTAGTGGTAATCGTAAAGTATATATGGATGCCATTAAGAAATAGTTCAGATAGGATTGAAAAGGTTGTAATAGGAGACCAACTTCATATATGGTAGATTGTGAACCACTTCCTTTTGGGTGGAGTGTGGGAAATCTTTCAAGTTCATAGATCTCATTCAGTGTACCTTAATGGATAGAAAGAAGTATGATATTTAAATGTCAAGAGTGATTGTCATCTAAGAGTGGGAAATCTTTCAAGTTAACAGATATTATTCGGCCATAATGATGACATTTGTCAATATTACTGCCAGAAGTATATAATTGAGATATCTCAATACAAGGTCATTTTAAATGGAGAAATTTGCCAAGCCCACTTCCCATTTTGATTCCACCAATACCTCTGAATATCGATGCGTGCCACTTTTGTTATAAACTTGGGCACAAGAGGGTAGTTTGTAAGAGTCCTTCTAGATTGGGAGATGTGTGAAAAGGCATTATGTTAGCCTTTATTTTAACTCAAATCTAGGAAGTATGCCCTTCAACTATTGGTGGTTGAATACCGATGTTATTAAATCAAAGACTAAATAAGGGAAAATAGTTTTGAAGTGGGGCTATGAAGTTAAAATCCATGCCGAAAACATAAGAATAAGCCAAGTTATTGTTACATTCCATGGACAAATTTGAATTACTGTCAGTTTATGCTTTTTATTTTGATAATGGAAAAGTATTTCTGTTTAGTAACAACATATGAATTGATCCTGGCATTTTATGTCATGGATGTATAATAGACTTGTACCCCAATATTGGGTAAATTTTCTTTAATTGTGAATGTTGTGACTATCGATTCTAATTATGGTAGAATAGATGATAAATTTATCAAGTTGTGGCATGAGTTAGGGACATTTTGAGGCACATGTAGAGATTGCATTAAGGGAAATCTTATTGCTAATATTAAGGATATGATTAACAGATATGGAGATAATTAGGAACTGATACATACCAACATTTGTAGATAAATTCCACATACTATATTAAGTGGATACAAGCATTTCATCACTTTCACTAAAGACCATTGTGACGTAGGTCATGCAGAGTGAAAGATCTAATCTTATAGAGGCCTTAAGTATTCTGATTAATTCTACTGTGTAGCTTACAAAAGGTCAGCTACATAAGGTAATGATTAGATAGAAGTGATGAATACTGTAGCCGGTATAATAAAGCTAGGCGAAATCATATACCGATTTTTTGGTTAAGTGCACTACAAGATTATGCATTGATGCCCAGTATACTGTTTTTGGAATACCGAAAAAAGAATGCGATTGTAGTAATAATCATTTGTACATTTTGACATGGTACAATTTATGTTGATCACTCCAAATTTTCAAAATTCGGGTGGAGTGGAGTTATGAAAACTGCAACTCACATTCAAAGTTGATCTCCAAGCAAAATCAGTTCCCAAATTCATCTTAAGTTGTAGTCAGACCTTAATCCAAGTTTGTGCCGCCTTTCGTGTTTAAGGTTATAAAGTAAGGCAAAAAGGCCTATAACCCACAGTTAAAAAAACTTGATAAGAAAATTATCAATGGTAATTGTGTTGGTTAATGAGATTCTAGATTTTGATTTTCCATTATGTGGTACTAGAATCACAATCTGACAATGCAATCTATTTAAAGGATGCCTTAGAGAGTGGGAGTTGTGAACTCCACAAAGTTATCCAGGAAATACATATTATTGTGCCAGTTCCATACATGTGTTACCTATTGATGATAAAAAGCCACAACATAAAGAATCAATGGTTGATTCCAATACCATATTTTGAACCTACACCTGACTTTAGAAAAGAACATGAATATGAAATTCATGTGTCTTCTAATTCTAATATTTGTCAGGAGGCTTTATTGATCTAAACTCTTGAAGTTGGATATTTGTCACATAAGATAAATAAGCATTTATGTTGCATAAAGATGCATGGGATCTATTTTAGTGGTCACATCATTGTAGACTAAAAGAGACTATAAAGATCAAGAAGAAGATTTAAAGCTAAATTTGCCCAGAGGCTTTAAATAAAGAGAAGAAATTGGTTTTAAGAAAACCTTCTCTCTTATTTCTACCAAAGACTTTTTTAAAATCATGATGGCAATTGGTAGCTCATTTAATTAAGAGCTACATCTTGGATATTAAAATGTCTAAATGAAGCAACCTAAAATTTTGTAGTTCTTGAGATAGAACATACAGTTTGTAAACTCAAAGAGTTTGTTTGCGAACATTAAAAGGCATCCAGACTGTAATGTCCAAAGTAATGAGATTGTCACTTTATGAAGAACATTGTTGATTGATAAATGGATCCATTACAAGGTCAATGAAAGTAGTTATGTGCTTATTGTGCTCTAAGTTGATGATATCTAATAGCAGCCAATTGCACTGACCTGTTGTATGGGACAAATTTCATGTCATCATGTCACTTCAGGATGAAGAATCTAATTAAGGCTTTATTTTGTTTTAGGGATTGAGATTCTTCGTGACATATCTATAGGCATACTTTGTTGGTCTCAAGAAACCTACATTGTGTGTGTTAAGTAGGTTTGATGAATATTATTCTCCTATTAAGACGTCTCTTCTTGAAAAGTGACATACTATGAAAATCTCAAAGTCCTCAAAGTAATGATGAAAGAGCTCATGTAAAGTGTTATGTATGCCTTATTGTGGGTAATTATTATATACTCAAGCCTATACATATTTTGATGTTGTGTATATTATATGTATATTTCGGAGATACTTGAGTGATCCTGTAATAGAGGAGTTGAAAGATGCAAAGAGAGTATTTAGATATCAATAAATCTAACATTCTCGGTTTGGTCAGATATTCTAATGTTGATTTTGCATGCTATCCAGATGATGAAACCAATTTTAGTTACACTTTTGTGTTATATAGAGAAGTTGTTTCTTGGAAAAGTGTGAAACAAACACTTACAACATCCTTGATTTTGGAGACTAAGTATGTAGCATGCTGTAAAGCTACATGGTGGGCCATTGAAGTTGCAGAATTTTATCTCAGGATTGGTTTCTGAGGTTACCATTTCAAAGTCCTGAAGATGTACCGTGGTAATGCTGTAGCACGTAATTTCTCTCACAAAAATGCTAGGATTTTCTCACACTCCAAATGTTTAGATATCATCATTCAGTTTGTTAGAGAGAAAACAAATGGAATCCATTACTTGATTGGATTGTAGAGCACATAGTTAAAGAGCTCATTCTAGTTGATGTACTATGAATTTGCCTGCTAAAGTGTTATTACGACAACACTTGTTTGAGGCATATGGAGCCATTTGTTGTATTAAGTTGGTGGGGGCTTTGTGTAATGAAATCAATTGCAACTGTGTGGATGGATTCCTACTTGCCATATATGCATATTTTGTTTGCGAGCATTTTGATGAATATGTCATTTTGTTGAATGAGACATTCTGTATTAGTCTCATGTGCTTCTATTGAAGCAATGTATCATTCGATTTAGATGCATGGACTTAATGGAAATGGATGTTTGATTTTGTTTTCATATCATTTCCATTTTACACTTTTATACTACTATTTTGTTGAAATCTTTATGAGTTTAAGCATTTGTACCTTATCGGTATGATGCATTTTGAAGCTTGTAAAGGCTTATTGTTGTTAAAGTAGTTATAATACTACACATTTATACGCCATCAGTATAATGTATCCAGAAGGTCTTATGAATACACATTGATAGTTGTATGATGTTTTTGTTAATTAACTTAACTGTCCAAGTGGGAGAATGTTGAAATATCTCTATTAATGTGGACTAGTTAAGTGTAATTAACATCATGTAATATTTAATTAGCAGTATATTTTGTATAAAATGTGACGCATAATACAATTATATTAAATATATAGTATACGTGTACTAAACCTATAATAGGATGGGTTTATACATGAATCCCATGGAGGAAAGTCCCTACTCTCAACCTCTATACATAGGAGGTTGGCCTATTGAGTTTCATAACTTTCGATAGAGAGGAATGAGAGTAGTTTCTCCCTTTATCTTTTGCTCCATTTCTGACTCTCTTGTTTTCTCTTCATTTCAGGCCTAAGGGCAGTCAACGGGAAGCGTACGGCTTGGGCTTCAACAACATAGTAATACGTTATAGCGAGATTAAGCTCTCACTCACATCCAGATCAGTTTTTACTGCGTAATAATTTCGTGTTGGTGACTTGGTGAGCTTTAGCTAATTCCAATAATCCTCAGAAGAAGATTCTAAAAAGAAAGAAAATTACAATAGACAAAAAAAATTACTTGTTAGGAATTAAACAACTAAGAAAAAAACTTATAGAAAGGAAATGTTAATTAATTTAGTGTAAGTATACATTTTTTATATTTTCCCATCTTAATTTTATCAAGTAAACTTTATTCGATAATTTGAACTTTTTGTTTAAATACTTGATTTAGATTAAATTTAATACAATGATAAAAAATTCAACATTTTATGAAGTTATCGATTTTTTTTATTCTTTGAAGTTATGTGACGAATTTATTACTTTGAAAAATAAATTTATTTATAATTATTGCATCCTAGAAGTGAATTTAATAACCCTTTGGACTTTGGATAAAAAATTGTTTGTAAACAATTATATATGAAAAAAAGTCAAAAACAAATTCTAGTAAAGAGATTTTTATATAAAAATAACATTTTATACTTTTATTGTCAATTTCTGTTGGATAGCTTGTAATAAATACAAGGGAACAAGTTCCCACATTGCTTGTAAAAGTGTAAAGTGATTTATTTATAAAGGGAAATCAACTCTTAAGAGTAATTTGGAGTCAAAGAGGAAATGGGCTTTGACCATTTGGCTTGGGCTTGGGCTTTGACTAGAGCTTGGCCTATTTTAAAAGTCAAAAATGGGCACTTGGACACTTGGGGCACTTGGGCTCTTGGCTCTTTGATTTAATCCGAATTTTTTATTTTTGACAGAAATAATTTAAATTCTTTTTGAATTTAAAATTGTTTTAAACTGTTCCAACAGACATATTTTCAGTTATATGTCTGGAACAGTTATGTCTGAAATGAATGGTTGTTATTTAACAGAGAATCACAACCATTCATTTATGCCTCTTCATACTCTATATAAGAGTGATGATTTCCAGAAAAGAATTACTCTGCATTTTCTTACTTTTCACGAAATTCTAAAGGCTTTGTTGTATCCTGGGGTAACTTGCTTCTGTGTGAGGCAATATTACACTCAAGAAAGTGTAATTCTACACGCCTCAAAGCCATATACTCTGATTATTTTCCTAACAATTTCTATATAACAATATTTAAAACTAAGTGTTAATAAAATTAATTATAAGTTATAATAATTTTAAATAAAATAGCCTAAGTAAATATTACTTAAGAATTTGCCCCAGTGATTATAAATTTTGGATCCATCCCTCCGTGGGAGGGAAGCAGTGCAAGGAGTTCTTAGTATGTCATCCAACATAATATGTGACAAAATGTCTATTTTCTTTTTATTAAAGGCCAAAGGGTCAAAAAGACCCCTAAAAATGGTTTTCGCAGTTGAACCCTTAATTTTTTTTGTTATCAATTGAATCTTTATATTTTAATTTTTACTTAATTAAGACTTTTCGTGGATGGAAACAGTTAAATTCGTATAGTACACATGATCAAAAAAATAATAGATCTAACTGTTTTTGTTCAAGTAAGGTTTAATAGAACGAAATTGGAAACATAACCTTTCTACTTTAATTTCAGTAAATTTTGTCATTATATTTTTAAATTTATTAATTATTGGATATAAAGTAACTTAAGGAATGGAATCTAAGTACTTGGCTGAATCAATCCTTATATATATTTTTTGATACGAATCAACCCTTATATATATTTAACAAAAGTAAAGAGAGATAAAAAATAAAAAAAAGGAAAAGAAAAGAATAGAAATCTAATTACTCGGCTAAATGCTTATTCAGAGTCCAAATAATGAAAATAATAATCAAACAGCAAGCATATGACGTGAGTCCCAATCAAGAAGTCACGAATGTGCGAACCAAATCTTTTTTCTTTTTGTACAAGATTATGTGCTAAAGACAAAGAAAATCACGATGTTATCTCTTTTCCAAGCATATTTATTGAGAAGCTGAGGTAAAATTCTCCCACTGAAATGCCGAATGGTGGACGGAATCCACCGCCTTCTCTTATTGGAGAAAAGGAAGAATTTAAAGTACTTTGGAAATGCTTTCGGCTTGGTGACAGGATTTCGCATCAAATGTCAACGACAAACGAAAAAGAAAAAGGAAATACTTCTTTCCTAAGCACTCGTTTTAAATCGTCAGTTACCACTGAAGAGCATGTAAAAGAGTAGATTTTGATTATGAATATGAATAATACCTTTGGTTTCACAAAAATAACTTCCACATTATGATTATGAATAATACCTCTGACAGTGCGGAAGCAGATTACCTATTTGGAATAAATAAGATGCAACAACAAAGTAAGCAAATATGAAAGGAGATAAGAGGCACACAAATTTACGTGGTTCGGCGTAAGCCTACGTCCACGGGTGAGGGGGAGATCAAATCCACTAATAAACTGAAGAAATACAAAATGGGTAGGAGAATAACACTCTAGCCCTGAACCCCAGTACACCCAAAACTTATATAGATTTCACTCTTAAATTGTAACGACAGTACGAAGACTGAAGCAATGCTGTCGTACCTAGACTAAGAGAGGGTGAGCATAAAAGGTTCAAAAAGTTTTATATATATAGGACTCCAAAGAGTCCAAAGTAAGTCAAACAAAAGAAAAACTGACGTGCTTGCTTGATGGCCAGGTTCTTCACGTTTCTTGGTTGGCAAGCGTTAAAGTCGGTAATCAAAACAGACTTAATCTTGAATTCAAGGCAACATAACAAATCTCCACCTTGACTTGAATTCTTTCAGTTTTGATACAAAAATCAGTAGATTGAAACTCCACCTTCTCCATTGAGCCCTTAAGGCATCTCAAATATGGTAAACACCAACCAAGTCCAAGCAGTGCTTGAACTTGCTCACTGTAAGAGGTTTAGTCATCATATCAGCTGGATTGTCTGCAGTACCAATTTTCTTTACCGAAATATTCCCTTGAGAAATTATATCACGAACAAAATGGTACTTCACATCAATGTGCTTTGTCCTCTCATGAAACATTTGATCTTTTGTTAAGTGAATAGCACTTTGACTATCACAATGGACGACAGTCACCTGTTGATTTAATATGAGCTCACCAAATAAACCTCTCAGCCAAATAGCTTCCTTTATAGCCTCAGCTACTGCCATGTATTCTGCTTCTGTAGTGGACAATGCAACCGTAGACTGTAAAGTAGCTTTCCAACTAATAGCCGTATTGCCAAGAGTGAAGACATAACCTGTAATGGATCTTCTTCGGTCAAGATCTCTTGCATAGTCTGAATCAACATAGCCAACCACATTATTCTTACTTCTCCCAAATTCTAAACAATAGTCAGTAGTACCTCGCAAATATCTCAAAATCCACTTTATTGCCTGCCAATGCTCTTTACCAGGATTCGACATGTATCTACTAACCACACTGATTGCATGTGAAATGTCAGGACGCGTGCAAACCATAGCATACATGATACTACCAACAGCACTAGAGTAAGGAACATGTGACATGTATTCAACATCTTTTTCCGACTGTGGTGATAAAGCAGCAGATAATCTAAAATGAGCACCAAGTGGAGTACTTACAGGTTTAGCATTTTTCATGCCAAAACGCTCTAAGACTTTTTCAATAAAACTCTTCTGAGTTAAATACAACTTTCCTATAGTTTTGTTTCTTTGAATCTCCATACCCAAAATCTTCTTACCTGCTCCTAAATTCTTCATCTCAAATTCACCACTCAATTCTTCTTTCAACTTGTTGATCTCAGACATACTCTTGGCAACAATGAGCATATCATCAACATAAAGTAATAAATAAACAAATGAGCCATCACCAAGCCTTTTAAAATAAACATAACTATCAAATTGGCTCCTAGAATAGCCATGTTGCAGCATAAATGAATCAAACCGCTTATACCACTGTCGAGGAGATTGTTTCAAGCCATACAATGATTTCTTTAATAAGCAAACATGGTCTTCTTTACCTTCAACTTCAAAACCCTCAGGTTGTTGCATGTAAATTTTCTCCTCAAGCTCACCATGCAAGAAGGCAGTCTTGACATCTAGTTGTTCTAATTCTAAATCATATATGGCAACTAATGCAGGCAAGACACGAATAGAGCTATGTTTGACAACAGGTGAGAAAATATCATTGAAATCAATTCCACGAACATGACTATAGCCCTTTGCAACCAACCGTGCCTTGAATCTAGCATCTTCAACACCTGGAATGCCCTCTTTCTTCTTAAAGACCCATTTGCAACCCACAATCTTCTTGTCTTTAGGCGGTTTGACTAATTCCCAAGTGTTTTTCTTGTGGAGAGACTCCACTTCTTCTTGCATAGCAACTAACCATTTGCCTGAATTATCACAAGAGATAGCCTCTGAATATGTGGAAGGTTCCCCAACACTATTTGTTTCTTGTGCTACTGCCAATGCAAGAGGAACATAATCTGTACCAAGCAATCTCGAACTGAATGTTGATCATCATGTGGAGGTACACTTTCCACCTCAAACTCCACCTTTTCAGTTGAATTCTTTGAATTTGAGTCAAGTGAATTAAAAGATTCCTTTCCCAGATTAAGCATCTTGGATTCATCAAATATGACATCCCTGCTAATTATAGATTTTGGTGGCTTGTGATTAGGAAGCCACACTTTATACCCCTTAACACCAGATGGGTAACCAATGAATATACCCTTCTTGGATCTAGCTTCCAACTTTCCATCATTAACATGAATATAAGCAGGACAACTAAATATCCTTAAATTGGAATAATCAGCAGGGTTACCAAACCATACCTCTTCTAGAGTCTTTAAGTCAATAGCTGTAGATGGAGAACGATTCACCAAGAAGCAAGCTGTAGAAGCGGCTTCTGCCCATAAATCTTTAGATAAACTAGAATTAAATAACATGCAACGGACCTTTTCTAATAGAGTTCTGTTCATGCGCTCAGCAACACCATTTTGTTGTGGGGTTCTTCTAACTGTGAGATGTCTGACAATACCCTCATCTTTGCAAAATTTGTTAAATTCACCATCACAAAACTCCAATCCATTATCTGTACGGAGCCGCTTGATCCTTTTACCTGTCTGGTTCTCTACCAAAGCCTTCCACTGCCTAAAAATGGTAAATACATCATTCTTGTGAGTCAAAAAGTAAACCCATACCTTTCTGGAGTAATCATCAATGAAGGTCGGCATGTACCAAGCACCACCTTTCGATGGATCACGAGTAGGTCCCCAAAGATCTGAATGAATATAATCCAAAGTACCTTTAGTTCTATGGACTGCTGTTTTGAAACTGACTCGCTTCTGTTTGTCAAAGACACAATGTTCGCAGAACTCCAATTTAGATGTACTCTGACCACAAAGAAGACCCCTCTTGCTCAAAACTTCCAAGCCTCTTTCACTCATATGTCCCAGCCTCATGTGCCATAGTTTAGAATTATCAGAATCTGTCAAGGAAGAAGAGACAGCAGCTGTACCTATAACAATGGATCCTTGGAGCACATATAATCTACCAATCCGCTGACCCTTCATCAAAGTAAGAGCACCCTTCACAATCTTCAAGAAGCCATTTTCTCCAACAAATTTGTGACCACCCATTTCTAATGTGCTCAAGGAGATAAGATTTTTCTTCATGTTTGGAACATGTCGAACATTAGTCAATGTCCTCACTACACCATCATGCAATTTAAATTTGACTATACCAATCCCCAGAACCTCACAAGGATGATCATTTGCCATCAACACTACTCCATCACTAGTAGGCTCATAAGTGGAGAACCATTCTCTGTTAACACAAATATGATATGAGGCACCTGTGTCTAAATACCATCTTTGCTTGAAACTGGATTGATCTTCAGTCACAGAGAGAACATCACAAACAACCTCATCTTCCACTATATTTGCTTCAGCAGGCTTCTTCTGATCATTTTCTTTGCTTTGCTGCTTGTTTTTCAATTTGAAACACTCAACCTTAATGTGCCCCTTTTTCTTACAATAATTGCAAGTCAGATTCTTGTGTCTAGATTTTGATCTAGATTTATGTCCACTACTGCTAGTAAAGTCTCTATTAGTGGACCTTCCTCTAACCATTAAGCCTTCTGCTGGACTATCATTATTAAAAGCTAGCTCTTTGTCTAAAAGCTCTTTTGAAAACAAAGCTGATTTAACATCCTCCACAATCAAAGTAGACTTACTGAAAATTAGAGTATCTCTAATATGTTTATAAGATGGAGGCAAGGAACGAAGCAACATAAGAGCTTGGTCTTCTTCTTCATACTTAATATCCATGTTTTTCAAATCCATCAAAATAGAACTAAATTCATCAATATGAGATTTCAAAGAAGTACCTTCTGCCATTGAGAGCATGTGCAAACGATGCTTTGCAACCAATTTGGTTGTGAGGTTTTTCGCCATGTACAATGACTCTAGTTTATTCCACAAATCTGTTGTAGTCTTCTCAGTGACAACTTCACGCAAAACCTCATTCGACAAACTTAACTGAATGGCAGCTAAGGCTTTTTCATCTAACTCCTGCTTCTCATCTTCCGTCATAGTGGCTGGTAATTTCTCCTTGCCTAACAAAGCTTTCTGCAGCCCATTTTGTGTCAGAATTGCCCACATCTTAACTTGCCATAAGGCAAAACTAATATTGCGGTTATATTTCTCAATATCAAACTTTGTTGTCGCCATAACTAATCCCAAATAAATAGTAAACCTGACTCTGATACCAATTTGACAGTGCGGAAGCAGATTACCTATTTGGAATAAATAAGATGCAACAACAAAGTAAGCAAATATGAAAGGAGATAAGAGACACACAAATTTACGTGGTTCGGTGTAAGCCTACGTCCACGGGTGAGGGGGAGATCAAATCCACTAATAAACTGAAGAAATACAAAATGGGTAGGAGAATAACACTTTAGCCCTGAATCGCAGTACACCCAAAACTTATATAGATTTCACTCTTAAATTGTAACGGCAGTACGAAGACTGAAGCAATGCTGCCGTACCTAGACTAAGAGAGGGTGAGCATAAAAGGTTCAGAAAGTTTTATATATATAGGACTGCAGAGAGTCCAAAGTCAGTCAAACAAAAGAAAAACTGACGTGCTTGCTTGATGGCCAGGTTCTTCACGTTTCTTGGTTGGCAAGCGTTAAAGTCGGTAATCAAAACAGACTTAATCTTGAATTCAAGGCAACATAACAACCTCTATTGCTGGGCTTAATTGGCTGCTATTTTAGCACTGCCAATCAAGGTCTAAAGAATAAAGTTAAGCATGTATAAATCATATTCTTCTTAGCTTCATTTTCTTATTAAGTTTAATTTTTCGAAGATGGGATATAAAGCTAGATCTTTGATATATATATATATATATATATATATATATATATATATATATAGCGTTAAGAATGAAGAAGCTTAATTTAAATATAAGATCAAAAAAATTCAAAATTTAATATATGGGGAATAAACACTATTTAACGCCATTTTTTGATGCAAGTCCAGTAATAACAACAAAATCAGAAGGTTATAACATAGAAGTGTCAAATGGATCATATTAGCTTAGCGCACTGTCTTGTGTCGGTCTAGGCACACTGTTTTTATGCTGGATTGGACCAAACATGGTTTATTAATAATTTTTTAGATTTTTTTAAATATTTTAAAAAATATATTTGTTATTAAAAATAATATGCAAGATAATTAAACGTAAAATCAATAAAAAAGACACATAGTTTATATGATTCAACAAAATACTTACATTTACTAGAAAAAATAATAGAATCTATTAAATAAAAACATTGAAATCTATAATCCTAATATTAAAAAACACACATGCACACATATAAAAAACTATAAGACACCCTATTCTATTCTTCACTCTCAGCATCTAATAATTTACTTATATCTTAGCTATTTTTACTGCTATCAGATCAAGTGGCAATTATGTTATCTTAGTTGTTTTTTTTAATGAAATTTTGTTAGTAGTGTAGTTTTTATGAAATTATTTTTTCGTTATAAAAGTGACATATCATATAATTTTTTATAAACTAACAATTTAAATATTTCACTAAGTTCATTTAATATAATATTTTTTATAAATTGCCAACAAAATATCAAAAACAAGTATAAATTTCATCTGACAGGAAAAAAAATGAATACAAGTAAAAGACCAACAAACTAAGCCCATATATTGTCACGTACTGATATACAATTCATAATACCATTTCTTAAGCTTTACTTACTTACGGTTGGGTTATCTGTAGTATCTTCATTTCATAATTTATATTAAACGATTATTTATTTAACCCAAGAACTATACTGCTTAGTTTATAGTATACAAAAACATATAAAATCTTAAACTTTCTTAACAGTCTTCTAGTTTCAATTTACATCCCAAGTATAAATATACATATATATATATATATATAAAATGTACTGTACATATAAGTCCGAACATATAAACGTAAATTCATATACCTCTATGGAAATCCAAAGTCCGCTTGAGGGATACCAAAGTGAGATTCCTTCTAATTCAAAGTCGAGAGACTACTGGAAATAATATGCAAAGGAAATAAAGGGGAGGTGAGCTTATGCCCAATAAGAAATTTGTATAAAAAAACCGATACTATGCATATCTATATGCAAGTATCAAAATCATACTCGTTTACATAGAAAACATGAATTTCATGAATTAAGCACAATGTCGAAAAAGATACTATACTCGGTCAGATAACCAGGTTGAATATAGAAGGATGCTTTAAAGCACCTCACTTGTCTCAGTATCTGAAATTTTTATTGAAATTGCATAGTTCAATAAACGTGCGTAGTTCAATAAAATTTCATAAATAATGTTTAGCAGTACATTTGTCATTTCGATAAACAATTTAATAATTTCTCTGTAAACAATACAGTAATCAATTTCTATAAGTAGTAACAGTGTTTAGAAAGGATATTTAATGAATGTTCTAAAATAAAAAATACATATTAAAGTCTAAGAGTGCTTGAGATATCTAAGAATTTGCCCCTCCCACCTAAAACAGTGGAGACAAGGCATCACTGAATAGACTCATGCATAACGACATATGGCCATAATCAAAAGTTTGTCCACAGATGTACACGGGCCAAGTGTCATCTGGGACATTGAATGATGTGATCAGGATCACTCAGCTACAATAACAATAACAGTGGGGGTGCATGTGCTCGCAAGCAGCTATGGGGCCAATAGTCTCAAAATAGTTCATAAAACAATTTATAGTAGTTTACGGAGATAAGTTCAATAACATATATCTTCAGTCTGTTCATAAAGCATTTAAATCAGTACATCAATACAATCGAAGAATAAGAATTTACCAAATATTCTTAATTCAAAAATAAATATTCAAAATATTTTCTTTACACCAAACAGTAGTATAAGAACATGGATATAACACTAATAGCAAGGAAATCACTAAAATCGCTGTGGAAAATAGAATTACAAAATTTATGCACGTTTATGAACTTTTGACCTCCAATCCACAAATTTATAATCTCATGTTATTCTAAGTATAAATATAATAATAGATGGTGGTTAGGAAGATTTTAAGTTTGTTTTACGAACATTCGGTAACATAACTGTATAGTCTACCCTAACCTCCCTGCACAAAAACGCAGTTTATAAACCCAATTCTAGTTCTCATTTCCAAATCAAATCTCAACAATTTAAAAACTTATAAAAGCACTTTATATCAAAACATGCACCATAGTATCCCTACATCTTTTATACTTATCCCTTACCACTTAGTTTGCTGTAGTGATACTCGTCAGCACGAGTATCTTTTTCTGACTTCCCAGCTGCAAAACACCATACAAACACTGTCAAATCATCACACTTCAATTATAAAGAATAATTAACTCTTCATAATCTATTACATTGCCTACAGTAACTCTCATTTTAATCTTTTTCACATAGGTGCTAACACTGTAACTACCGTCAAAACACCTTTGTTTTCAGTTTTGATTTCGCCTACAGTCTTGTATTAATTCGCACGTTATTCTAGGACCTGAAACACATTGAATTGAGCTCTCTCCCTATCTGCCCTTTGTCATAACGTATTAAGCTTTGGAGAAAACCTAATAGCTAGACACAAAACTATGGAGTCGCCACCAACCATTCTAACCTAGGTGTGATTGGTCACCTATTCAAACTAAGGATAAGGCTTGGTCTACGTTAAGAGTTCTAAATTCGGGAGTACGATTACGTGTGAGGAAGGATTAGCACCCTCACAACGCCCATCCTAAAATGGTACCAAATAATCTAAGGTTATCCAAATTTTGCCTTTTTACTTTAATTTCGATATGATTAATTATTGAAGAATCTTTTAAGCCTCCTCCATCAAGCTGGTTGGACAACTTAAAAAATTTTCTCACCTCAAGAGTATTCAAGTAGGACCAACTGCCTTTCTTGAAGAGGCTCCGTCGTCGGATTATTTAAATATTTTATACAAATCCTATTTTGACTCCTATCCAATTTCTATTTATTATCTTATCTTATTTCATTCTATTGTTATTATTTTCTTATATAAATTAGTATTTCTTATATTTTTATATCTTTAAATAAACATGAATTATTTGATATTGAAGATTTTCTTAAAGAACTTCCATCAAGCTGGTAAGACCTTAAAGAAACTTTCTCACCTTAGGAATTTTTTTAAAGAAATTACTCAAGTGCAATTTCCTTTAAATTCCATCCTCGGAATAATTCACATTAATTAAAATATTTAATTTAATTTAATTTCTATTTATTTTAATTCTTTTCTAATTTTAATTCTAATTCATTAGTTTGATTTTATTCTTTATTATAATAAACTTAATTTTAATTTAATATTCTTTTATCTAATTTAATTTTTATTTTCATAAGTTAATTTATCAAATCTTGGAAATGTCCTTTAAATCTTCCATCAAGCTGGCAAGACTTAAAAGAATCCTCCTCACCTCAGGACATCTAAAAGTACTACCCAAGCGCAGTCCCTTTAGAATTCCGTCGTCGGAATATTTATAGTTATATTATCTTATTCTATTTCTAAATATATTGAAATCTTTTATAACTTTTAATTCCTAATTTGATTACTAATTCTTTTAATTGTAATTAATTTTAATTAATTCTTATTTTAATTTTTAATAAGTTTGAATTTTAAATATCGGAAATAACTTTTTAAATCTTCCATCAAGCTGGTAAGATTTAAAAAAGACCTCCTCACCTCAAGATCTCCGAGAATATTACTCGATCGCAATCCTCTCGGAATTCCATCGTAGGAATAACTCATTGTTTTTTTATTTAAAATGTTTATTATTATATTCCTCTAAGACATTGCAATTCTAAACTACGTAATTAAATTTTGACGATATTTTAATCAAGCACTAAATTAAGCATATCATATAATTTTTTATTCAAAGTCTTGAAATAAATAAAAGTAAAAAATAAAATAGAATACAATAAAATAAAATAAAAAAAATAGCAATTGTATTGGATCATGTTAATTAAATTAAATCATACTAATTAAATTGAAACTTACACAATCAAGTCAATATAAAAAAAACATATATCAGTTTATATACACAAACTACATTAATTAAATCTTATCAATACTTGTCAAATTATACTATCCATACATCAAAATTAAATCTGTTGACTCACCAAATTAATTACTTAAAATATTTTATTTCATAATTTTTGTAAATTAAATTACTGTATTAATTACAAATATACAAAAAAAATCATCAAAAGAAAATAAATAAATCAAATAATAAATAAAATAAAATAATAAATAAAATACAAAAAAGAAAATCGTCGGAAAATGGAAAAGGGAAACCTGCGAACGGGTCGATTCGGATGCGGGTCGGCACGCGGGTCAACACGCTGATCTTGGCTGCTCCAAACGACATCGTTCCACGCCTGGTATTTAAAACCCATTTCCAAAATTTTTGGACAGATTTCCACTTTCCAAAAAAAAAATTTCAAATCATCTCTGCCCAGAAGATTTTCGGTGACCGGAAACTTCAAACGATCGTTGGAAAACTCAAAAATCCCAAATTTCGACGGACCCCTCCACCGTACGCCACCCTAAACCACCAGATCTACACCTATACATGCCTAAAAATCCTCGCCGACACTCCCACACACCAGATCTATAGATCCTGATTACTCAAACCCTCCAGAAATCCACAGATCTAACTCCTAAAAATAAAAAAAAAAACTACACTGCCTCCACTGGAAAACCCTTGACTAACCCCCCTCTGCTTGTTTTTTTTTTTTGGTTTTTGTGGTTGCGGTTATTTTTTGGTTGTGGTCACTGTTGTCTTTTTTTTTCCGTCTCCCCCCCCCTCAGATCTGTGGCTGTCCCCCTTATAATAGGTTTCAATATTGTGGAAGTTAAGAAACCGAATCCCCAATCCGATTTTCTTTCTCTGCTTTTAATATTTGATTAATTTTTTTCCTTGATTTCCTTGCAGATTTCGAAGACCAAATCTTTCCTTTTGTGTTTCTGACAGCTATGTTGAATTTAGGGTTGGGCTTTAAGTCTCGGTTTGGGGTGTGGATTCTGTTTGGGGTTAGGGTTTCAGATTAGGGTTTCTATTTAGGGCTTGAAGTCATGGTTTGGTTTTTGTTTAGGGTTAGGGTTCGGGTAATTAAGGTTTCATTAGGGTTTGGGGTTCTATTTGGGGTTTGAGGTTTCAATTCAGATTAAGGTTTGGATCTTGGCAAAGGTTTCGATTAGGGTTTTTGATTAGGGTTTTCGTTTTTTGTTTTGTTTCTTTTTTTAATTTTTTTGCTTTTTTTTTATCAAAAGAAATGAATAAACAATAAAAGAAAAATATAATACTAAAATTCATATCAATAAAATAAAAATAATAAAAAAATAAAAAATAAAAGTAAGAATAAAAAGAGAAATAAAAATAGAAAGAGAAATAATAATAAAATGAATAATAATTAAAAAGAAAAGAAAAGAAAAAAGATAAAAGTAAAAATAAATAAAAATAAAAAATAATGATAATAATAAAAAATAATAATAAAAATGATAAAAGTAAAAATATAAAGGAAAAGAAAAAAGAAGAAAAAAGAAAGAAGGAAAAGAAAGAAAAATAAAATAAAATAAAACAAAACAAAATCAATTAATCAAACATGGGTTTAATTCATTTTCGATTTTTCGAATACACGTCAAGTGACTCGAGATTCACAATATCGGACAAAAATTGATGTCTACAGTTGCCCCTCTTTGCACATTGCTGAGCATCAGAAATGGAGCAAAGACTTTAGACACCGATTTTGCCTTTTTCGTGAAAAACGTTCTTCCAAATAGTGAGACCCTTAAAATTTCAAATTTTCTTATCTTTGACGTGCTCTTTCGATTAAGAAAGCCCTAAACCCCCCCCTTTTTTTTTAAAAAAATTTTCACCTAAAATGCTCCTTCGACTAGGAAGGTCTTGAACTTTTAAAATTTTCTCACCTCTTAGATGCTCCTTCGACTAGGAAGGCCCTGAAACTTTAAATTCTCTCATCTCTTAAATGCTCATTCGACTAGGAAGGCCCTGAAACTTTAAAAATTTCTCATCTCTAAAATGCTCCTTCGACTAGGAAGGCCCTGAACTTTTAAAATTTTCTCACCTCTTAGATGCTCCTTCGACTAGGAAGGCCCTGAAACTTTAAATTTTCTCATTTCTTAAATGCTCCTTCGACTAGGAAAGCCTTGAAACTTTAAAATTTTCTCATCTCTAAATTGCTCTTTTGACTAGGAAGGCCCTGAAACTTTAAAATTTTATCCTCTCTAAAATGCTCCTTCGACTAGGAAGGCCCTGAAACTTTAAAATTTCTCCTCTTTAAAATGCTCCTTCGACTAGGAAGGCCCTGAAACTTTAAATTTCTCCTCTCCAAAATGCTCCTTCGACTAGGAAGGCTCTAAAACTTTAAAATTTCTCCTCTCTAAAATGCTCCTTCGACCAGGAAGGCCCTGAAACTTTAAAATTTCTTATCTCTAAAATGCTCTTTCGACCAGGAAGGCCCTGAAACTTTAAATTTTCTCATCTCTTAAATGCTCCTTCGACTAAGAAGGCCCTGAAACTTTAAAATTTTCTCATCTTAAAAATGCTCAATTATGCCCGGAGGTCTTATAAATTATACCCGAAGGTTTTAGTGAATCATGCCCGGAGGTCTTACAAGTTGTACCCGGAGGTTCTAATGAATCAAGCTCGGAGGTCTTACAGATTATACCCGGAGGCTTTAATGAATCAAGCCCGGAGGTCTTATAGATTGTATACGGAGGCTTTAATGAATCATGCCCGGAGGTCTTATAGATTGTACCCGGAGGTTCTAATGAATCATGCCCGAAGGTCTTATAGATTGTACCCGGAGGCTTTGATCTTATCTCATTATTTCAATTCTATCTTCTAGATCATCTTATCATTCCAGTTTCTTCTTTTTGTTATTTTCTATCTAAATATCACATTTTTTCATCTCATCACATCTCTCAATCCCTTTTCATTATCCCATCATATCCATAACTTTTTAATTTCCTCTTTCTTTCCAAATTTTAACATTTTTGTTTCAAAACTTCATACTTTTTTTGTCACATCTTATTCCTAATCTTTCTCACATTTTCTGATTTTTTTTCTTTTTCTATCTCTTTTTTTTTAAAATTTTCCAAATTTTTAGTCATCTAGTCTTTCAGAACCTTCTTTTTTTTTCCTATTGTCTTAACAAACAAACTCTCTTTTTTTTTGTGTCAGAATGCATGTAATGGAATGCAATGCCATGCATGTCATGAATGCAATGCAAATGATAAACAATGCCTTACCAAGTCACATCATCAGCCTACCTTATTCCTTTCTTCAAAAATTTGTCATCCTTCAATCTTCTCTTTGCCTTATCACTCAATCTTTCAATACCTCATCATTCTTCTTTCTTCAAATTTAGCAATCCTAAAATCATTTGCCCCATCATCATCGTTCATTCTGTCTTCTTCTTGCCCCACAATTCTTCTTTCTTTAAATTTAGCAATCATCACTCATTCAGTCTTCGCATTGCCCATCATCATCATTCATTTAGTTTTCTTCTTACCCCACAATTCTTATCAACTTAAAATTCATCAATCCAAATCGTAACAACAAAATCATCCCAAACTATTCACAAGAACACTTCACCACTTCTGATATCTTCAAGAAAATTCATGCTCTCAAATCAACCAAAGATTGCCCCAAGAATAGTCTTAAAAACACCATCACCACACTTGATTTCTTTAAAACAAGAACTTGCCCCCATAAAATCACAAAACTCTTATTTTTCACTTCTTCAAGTTTCTTTTTGAAAATAGAAAAATTGCCGCACATAATAATTTTCCAAGATAAAAACATTTGACATTTAACTCTCTTAAAAATTGGTGATTACTATTGAGAACAAATAGAATGAGTCACAACTTGGTCTAGCTGAATAAATGTACTGATTTGGTGCATCAAGGATGTTTGGTTATCAAGAAAGGTTCTATTGATCAATGTCTTTTCATCTAGGCTCACAAATGAAACAAATTCCTTGAAAATCAAAATTCCTTTTGTAAAAGTAACTTTCACATAATACAATCCATTTTAGCACTCTCTTAATTTCTTGATACGTGGACTTTAACAAATGTCAAGACTAGCTGTGATGGCTCAAATTTCGAGGTAAGGAAACCAAAGATACAAATCTCAAGTCAAAATTTCCAGGTGATGGTTTTCAAATTTCTCAAAAGGTCTTAACTGAAAGCATCACTCATTTGGTTTTTCTTCTTTCTTGTTATTGCCTTAGCATAGTCACAAACAATGGCCTTGAGCTGTTTCAAATTTGCTCTAGACTGCCCTTTCATGGGTTTTCACCCTAGAGCTTCATTCTCTCTTTTTTCTTTTTTTATTGATTATTCTACCATGCATTTGAGAATTCAAATTTCATTCCAAACTAAATAATGATGATGGTTTCTCAAAGAAAAGCTTTTCAATATAAGCATCTTTATTTGATCAAAATGGACTTTTAAGCACGTATCGTAGGCCAAGGTTTAGGGTTTTCAAAGAACGGATAAATAGGCCCAAAATAAGTGTTTTCAAGGTTTATCGAACCAAGGATCATTTCTTCGACTGTGAACATCAGTCCTTCCCACTCTTCGAAGCATTTTTCTTTTCTCTTCTAACCTTTTATTCTCGTTCATTTCTTCTTTTTTTTTCTTCTTTTTTCGCATCTACCTTTTTCATTTTTTTCAATTTCTTGTTTTTTCATATTGATTTCCATCTTCACATATCCTTCTTCTCACATTTGCCCCTTTAACAAGGGAATCATTTTCTTGCATTTGACATAAGATCAATCACTAATGCTTCTAAAACTCCTTTGATGTATTTGCCTCTCCAATGTGGAGGGTGACCCTTGATCAAGGTTCATTTAGAAAGAAATCAATAGGCTCAAAAGGGGTAACAAAGGGATAATTTCTTTTCAGTAATAGGAATATGAAAGATGGCCATTTGTCATATCAAATATTGACACTTCTATTGAAAACCAATCCTCAAGATGAAAATTTGGCTTTGCTTGTGAAATCATTTGAATATCCCTCGTGCATGGTTTCACAATCAATTTTTTCTTCTTTTCTTTTCTCTTTTTTTTTTTATTTTTTTTACTTCATTTTTTCTTCACCTTTTTTTTTTACAACTCATGCCTATAATGTATCAACTCAACTTATGAAAGCCTTACGCAATGATTCTCATTATCATGGTTTAAAATAGGAGAAAGGATATCAATCAGATTAAGAATGGTCATTAAAAGATGTTGAGGTTATCAAAAACTTGGCTCTTTCAATCATTTTGCCTCAAGGTGTAGCGAAGGACGATTTGAGTCAGAGAGTTCAAGTTATGAGAAAGAATTTTTGGTTGATGTGTTTAGGACTCTTAGCTTGGCTTTAACATCTATCAAATTTCCAAATACAAAGTCCTTAAGAGAATGCTTCATGAATTAGTTCTTCAAAACAATTCAAAAAGTTTTGCAAATTCATCAATCATTTCATTGCTTATTGCCTTAACGAAGATCATTGTCTTCAAAAGTTTACCATGGTAAGCAAAAATGAATGAATTTCAAGTTTGTGTGTCTTTATGGATTCCAAGTTTTCACTAAATCGGCAAGTATATTGGAAATGTGATGGCTAGGTTTATTCATTCTCAATAACAATCACCAATGTTTTCAAAATTATTTTATTTCATCTACTTGGAAAGAAAAATATGGAAAGCTTTTCAAAACTTCTTGATGCAAATTTCAAGAATCTTGAGAATGTCTCACATCCACAAATTACACATAGGAAACTTGGCCTATGGAGAAGCAGACTTCCATTGTTCAATAAGCTCTTGAGTCAAGGCACCACTACTAATGAGTTCTTCAACATTTTCCTTTCCTGCACTTTTCTGTTGAATGAACAATTACCTTCGATGCAGGCCAAGTTTTCTCACAGAATTTTTTCATCGGGACTGACTGAGATAAGCTTCTCAAAACTTTTCTTCGTTACCTCCAGGTGACTTTCCATCCAAATGTATAACAATGGTGTACATCCGATGGAACATCCTTCCCCCTTGCGATGACAAAAATTTAAAGACCTAAAAGTCTCAGACAAGATAACTGGGGCCACGTTTCACCTCATGATCAAGTTGCTCAACAAAATCCACCATTGTAATCTCAATGTGTCCTAAGAATTTAGGGAACACGGCCATATCATACACAGCTAATGCCATTATGCTCATATGTTGTTCTTTCGTTAGCTACTTCTGAAGACAACTTCGTAGAAAACTCCATGGTACATAAGTGGTCTCTCCTTTCTACCTTGTGTGATGATCAATTTCTTGAATACTATGGCCAGTCATGGAGGACAATTTCTTACGATATCCCGATTTCCTTTTCTTCCAAGGTGGGATTTTCTAACTCACGACGGAGCAAGGGTGAATACTCGTCTATGGTTGGCATCAAATCGGCCTCATTGAAGACAAATCATCTGTAGGACAGGTCCCAAAATTGCACCATGGCCTTTATCAAATCCAAGTCCACTTCCACTGACAATAGTAACATCAAGTCCCCATATTTTTTTTCTGAAATTCTGTCTTCTTTTCTTCACCCCATACCTTCCAAATTCCTAGCAACTCAGTGTAATCATTTTGTCTTAAGTCCAAATGAATTCTTCCTGGCAGAGTAGAAACAAAACTAATAGGTAGGCAATCACCATTCTCACGTTGGGCCTTTTCGGATCGTTCCTTCACTATGTGGGCTGGCTCCTCTTGCGATAATTTCTCCATGGATGCAAATGGATCTTAATTTATAACAATTTGTTATGAGACAGAAAAAAGAGAAAAATGCAAGAAATGAGAATGTGCATTATGTTTTTTTTATTTTTGTATTTTATTATTTTTTATATTTTTCTTGTATGAGATGATGGTCGTTCTTTGTGTCCTAATATAGGTTTCAATTCTAAAGCTCTAGCTTACGAGTGGGCATCATAAGTTCACTATATGCTTGGTTTGTACATGTAGGATACTAAAGGTTCCCAGACTGTTCCCTACTGTCGTCCACGTGGACTAGTAAGGCACCCCAATCCTCACCCATTATAGGCTTCAAACGGAAAGGGTTCAACTTGAGTGGGAGTATTTCACTGGCCTATGTGGAGGTTACCACCTCACGAAGGCAAAGCTACTTTACTTCCTCTTAAAAAGGTAAGCCCGGGTCAAGGGCAAATGCATGCACATGTAAGTGGAGTGTGTGTAGTTAAATGTCTTATGAAACTTAAAGTTTTTAGGCAAGATTTTGATAACCTTAAACTTCCTAATGGCCTGACTCTCTAAGTCCCCAGCGGAGTCGCCAAACTGTCATAACGTATTAAGCTTTGGAGAAAACCTAATAGCTAGACACAAAACTATGGAGTCGCCACCAACCATTCTAACCTAGGTGTGATTGGTCACCTATTCAAACTAAGGATAAGGCTTGGTCTACGTTAAGAGTTCTAAATTCGGGAGTACGATTACGTGTGAGGAAGGATTAGCACCCTCACAATGCCAATCCTAAAATGGTACCAAATAATCTAAGGTTATCCAAATTTTGCCTTTTTACTTTAATTTTGATATGATTAATTATTGAAGAATCTTTTAAGCCTCCTCCATCAAGCTGGTTGGATAACTTAAAAAATTTTCTCACCTCAAGAGTATTCAAGTAGGACCAATTGCCTTTCTTGAAGAGGCTCCGTCGTCGGATTATTTAAATATTTTATGCAAATCCTATTTTGACTCCTATCCAATTTCTATTTATTATCTTATCTTATTTCATTCTATTGTTATTATTTTCTTATATAAATTAGTATTTCTTATATTTTTATATCTTTAAATAAACATGAATTATTTGATAGATTTTCTTAAAGAACTTCCATCAAGCTGGTAAGACCTTAAAGAAACTTTCTCACCTTAGGAATTTTTTTAAAGAAATTACTCAAGCGCAATTTCCTTTAAATTCCATCCTCGGAATAATTCACATTAATTAAAATATTTAATTTAATTTAATTTCTATTTATTTTAATTCTTTTCTAATTTTAATTCTAATTCATTAGTTTGATTTTATCCTTTATTATAATAAACTTAATTTTAATTTAATATTCTTTTATCTAATTTAATTTTTATTTTCATAAGTTAATTTATCAAATATTGGAAATGTCCTTTAAATCTTCCATCAAGCTGGCAAGACTTAAAAGAATCCTCTTCACCTCAGGACATCTAAAAGTACTACTCAAGCGCAGTCCCTTTAGAATTCCGTCGTCGGAATATTTATAGTTATATTATCTTATTCTATTTCTAAATATATTGAAATCTTTTATGACTTTTAATTCCTAATTTGATTACTAATTCTTTTAATTGTAATTAATTTTAATTAATTCTTATTTTAATTTTTAATAAGTTTGAATTTTAAATATCGAAAATAACTTTTTAAATCTTCCATCAAGCTGGTAAGATTTAAAAAAGACCTCCTCACCTCAAGATCTCCGAGAATATTACTCGATCGCAATCCTCTCGGAATTCCATCGTCGGAATAACTCATTGTTTTTTTATTTAAAATGTTTATTATTATATTCCTCTAAGACATTGCAATTCTAAACTACGTAATTAAATTTTGACGATATTTTAATCAAGCACTAAATTAAGCATATCATATAATTTTTTATTCAAAGTCTTGAAATAAATAAAAGTAAAAAATAAAATAGAATACAATAAAAGAAAATAAAAAAAATAGCAATTGTATTGGATCATGTTAATTAAATTAAATCATACTAATTAAATTGAAACTTATACAATCAAGTCAATATAAAAAAAACATATATCAGTTTATATACACAAACTACATTAATTAAATCTTATCAATACTTGTCAAATTATACTATCCATACATCAAATTAAATCTGTTGACTTACCAAATTAATTACTTAAAATATTTTATTTCATAATTTTTGTAAATTAAATTACTGTATTAATTACAAATATACAAAAAAATCATCAAAAGAAAATAAATAAATCAAATAATAAATAAAATAAAATAATAAATAAAATACAAAAAAGAAAATCGTCGAAAAATGGAAAAGGGAAACCTGCGAACGGGTCGGTTCGGATGCGGGTCGGCACGCGGGTCAACATGCGGATCTTGGCTGCTCCAAACGACGTCATTCCACGCCTGGTATTTAAAACCCATTTCCGAAATTTTTGGACAGATTTCCACTTTCCAGAAAAAAAAAATTTCAAATCATCTCTGCCCAGACGATATCCGGTGACCGGAAACTTCAAACGGTCGCCGGAAAACTCAAAAATCCCAAATTCCGACGGACCCCTCCACCGTACGCCACCCTAAACCACCAGATCTACACCTATACATGCCTAAAAATCCTCGCCGACACTCCCACACACCAGATCTATAGATCCCGATTACTCAAACCCTCCAGAAATCCACAGATCTAACTCCTAAAAATAAAAAAAACCTACACTGCCTCCACTGGAAAACCCTTGACTATCCCCCTTCTGCTTGTTTTTTTTGGTTTTTGTGGTTGAGGTTATTTTTTGGTTGTGGTCATTGTTGTCTTTTTTTTTTCCGTCTCCCCCCCCCCCCCCCCAAGATCTGTGGCTGTCCCCCTTATAATAGGTTTCAATATTGTGGAAGTTAAGAAACCGAATCCCCAATCCAATTTTCTTTCTCTGCTTTTAATATCTGATTAATTTTTTTCCTTGATTTCCTTACAGATTTCGAAGACCAAATCTTTCCTTTTGTGTTTCTGACAGCTATGTTGAATTTAGGGTTGGACTTCAAGTCTCAGTTTGGGGTGTGGATTCTGTTTGGGGTTAAGGTTTCAGATTAGGGTTTCTATTTAGGGCTTGAAGTCGTGGTTTGGTTTTTGTTTAGGGTTAGGGTTCGGGTAATTAAGGTTTCATTAGGGTTTGGGTTTCTATTTGGGGTTTGAGGTTTCAATTCAGATTAGGGTTTGGATCTTGGCAAAGGTTTCGATTAGGGTTTTTGATTAGGGTTTTCGTTTTTTGTTTTGTTTCTTTTTTTTAATTTTTTTGCTTTTTTTATCAAAAGAAATGAATAAACAATAAAAGAAAAATATAATACTAAAATTCATATCAATAAAATAAAAATAATAAAAAAATAAAAAATAAAAAAAAAATAAGAATAAAAAGAGAAATAAAAATAGAAAGAGAAATAATAATAAAATGAATAATAATTAAAAAGAAAAGAAAAGAAAAAAGATAAAAATAAAATAAATAAAAATAAAAAAATAATGATACTAATAAAAAATAATAATAAAAATGATAAAAGTAAAAATATAAAGGAAAAGAAAAAGAAGAAAAAGAAAGAAGGAAAAGAAAGAAAAATAAAATAAAAAAAATAAGACAAAACAAAATCAATTAATCAAACATGGGTTTAATTCATTTTCGATTTTTAGAATACACGTCGAGTGACTCGAGATTCACAATATCGGACAAAAATTGGTGTCTACACCCTTCACTTGGGCAAACCTACCTAAGCTTCCTACACTTGTGTTTTCTTCAATTCAAGCTTAATTTCATGTTTTACACTAGCTCTACATTAATTCTACAATATTTCCTCATCAAGCCACAACATGTGTGCTTGGCCGAAACCCTAGGTGGATGAATTTCATGGTTTTAATTCAATTTGAGCTTAAATACATGTTTAAACATCTCAAACACATAGTATAGAATCATGAAACCATGAAAAACATAAGTTTTCTCTCGCTTACCAACTTGGTCGAATTTGAAGGGAGAGCTTACACCTTGATTTTGGCTACTTTGGCACTTGATTTTGATACTAAGAGATTCTGTACAAGTTTGGTGAAGGTTATTTCAAGTTTTGGTGTGTTTTCAATATAGTTTTCAAAGCTTTCTCTCTCTTCAAGTGTTCAACAATAGAGGAAAGGAAGAGGAAGAAAAATTAGTGATGAAGAAGCTTGAAATTCTATTAAAAATTGATATTTTATTGTGCAATTTACCAAATTGCCCTTACTCTTATGTAATCTTTCAATTTGCCATTCACGATTTGACTTCTTTTTTAAACAATTAGTCTAACCTTCAAAATATTTTATTTAATCATAAAATATCCTTATTTGGCATGCTCCAATCATTGGTTAAGCTTTTGTTGATGTTTGATTAATCATTTAGGTGAAATTACCAAAATAGCCTTAACATTGAATCGCATAAATTTCTACCTTTATGCTTGATTTAGTTTATCAGTCCACATGGCTTAGAACCTTATTACATGGGAAATTATCTATCACTAATAGTTGGTCAAAAGTCAACTCGGTTTGATCGTTATTCATGAAAGTTCTATTGGCCTATGGATTTAATCGTCATTTTCTAATTTATTTGCATGCTTTCAAAACATGCATAAACGAATAAGTTTAAGGTGTAAATTCTTACCATACCCATGATTGGCTCCAAATAACATGTCCACCATGTTTCACCTGCTCCAAAACACCAGAAGTCCTTTGGGACCCACCATCCATTTCACCTTCTTACCTACAAAGTAAGCATCATATGAATTGTTATGAGATATCTAATACTCCTAACTTTATAAATGATGGCTTAACAGTAATAAAGAATGTGAATCTCACATATATAATAGTTACAAGCTAACATAAAACAACGCATGGGCTTGTGTGTCATATTATGCTAGCTTGCATGCTGCGTAGTAGCTCAAGCCCTTAACAAGTTGTGATAACCACAATTTCTAAATAGTACATATAAATGAATCAGTATTTAAGAGATCAGGGTATGATACTGTTGTAGGTTACCAAAATAAATCCCTAAACTACTATTATGTAAATAGCAAAAGTCAGGGTCGATCTCACAGAGATTCAAATAAATAAATTACATATTTAAATTAAAATTTATTTTCAAGGAAGAGAAGACAAGATTTTTAGGATATCTACAACTAACTTTAGGGCTAACTAATTTTAGGGCGAAATCAACAAAGAACTGTAAATAAATAAGTATAAAAAAATACAAAAGCTCCAGCTACAAGGCATCAAAATTCTTGGATTTTCTTGTTGATCATTGACATCAAAAGATTATTGTTAGTTAAATAGTCAACCGTAGTGCAACAACAAGCACTGTTACACCTATCAATCCTTACTATGTTGTTAGTTAAAACAAGCTCTTTAACTAATCCCTAATTACCACTTTACCTAGAATAAGTTCTCTATATATAATTTGTAGCAGCATTAACAACTAGTAAGATATGAGTTGACTGAAGCAATAAACACATACAATGTAAATTTATTCAACCTAAACTTCCTTTCCCTTAACCCTCTTGTGATTAAACCCAAAAGTAATTACGGACTTAAGTTTTTAATCTAGGAGTAGATTAATTAATTAAACTAAATAGTGAGCCCTACTATTTAATCAATCAAACAAACATGAAATCAAGCTCAGGGAATTTCAGATACTTAACAATTATATCATAAGTTCATAAATCTCACAACATGATTTCCAAGAACAATTAATTTATCTAGTAATTGAATTAAAGAATTAGCTAGACATAATAAAGAAATTGCAATTCATGCTTAATAATATCAAGAAATCAATAATCATGCAAAAGAACAATAATTAAATCAATCTTTAATAATACGAAGCAAAAAAAACAAATTAAGATTATAATCTAGTAAGCAAGAACGAACAAACAACATTAAACTAAAACAAGAAAACTCAAATGTAATAACAAAAGAAACTAGTTTAAAAGAAAAGCAGTAAAAATTGAAAAAGAAAAATTAAAGAGAAAAAAATAAAATAATTTTATTAAAAACTTAAGAAAACCTTAAAAGACTTTGAAGGGAAAAGAGGGGATCATCCCCTCAAGGGAGAGAATGAATTAAAATTATAAAGAGCCTAATGCTCTTTATATAGGCTTAAGAGTGTTATGTAAGGTGGGATTAAGATAACAGTTTACTTGGCGAAGAAGTTATTTGACTAGTTAAACTCTTATCTTTATCTCATCTTTTTACAATAATTATCTAAATAAAATTCCTAAGGCCTATTTTTATTAATTAATTACAGACTTAAGCCATAATAAAATTAAGACATTATTTTGTCTTAATCAAATCTTGTCTTAACCTTGTTTTGTTGGAATTTCTTTTCCAACTTGTAATTATTAGCAAATTTTATATGTTGACTTTCTTCAAACGTTTGACATATCAAACGAACTCCGATTTTCGCAATCTTATACATTCTAGAACCTTAAGAAGTCCTCTACAACTTTAGTCAAGACATTTTCTTGAGATCAGATTGTTAAAGTGGTAAAAAATGTGCATCTTTAAAACTAGATAGAAAAATCTGGCACTTGTTCCTTTTAGAACCTTTTAATTCCAATTTTGATATTTAATACTTAAATCATAAACTAAACATTAGTAAGCTCTTTTAGGCATAAAACATCAATATAGAAAATATATTTGCATATTAATAATTAATAAAATATCAACCTATCATATTCTCTCACACTTAGCTTTTTGCTTGTCCTCAAGCAAAACCTAGACTAAACTACTATCTTCCTATATAGCTAAATCCTAAATTCCAAATCCTAAATCCTAAATCCTAACTCACTTTGATAGGAATCATGATTGCATTTAGCATATGCAATAAGCCTTTAAACCCTTAGGTCACCCCTAGTGGACGAGTTGTGTCTCGTGATGGCTTTCAGAAGATATACCCACAAAATCTTTTACTTAAGACTCTACCCTAAAATTCAAAAGTAAAGATACTCAAAAATAAAAATTCAAAATAAAGACTCAAAAACAAAGACAAAGATCATGAATATATATTCAAATCTTTCAATTCTTAATTCATAACTTCAACAAAAGTTTAATAATTAAGTCAATTATATTCTAATCATTACTTCTCATATTCATGCATACTTCTAAATAAATTCATATTAAATTCACAATCAGTACAATTGAAACATATAATATCAACTTTGCAATTTATCCATCTCCATTACTACAAGCGTAAGCAGCAAATCAAGAACTTTTTTTTATATGTATATTTTTTCTTTTCTTTTCTTTTCTTTTCTTTTTCCTTGAGGCTTCAATAATGGCTTCTCTAAGTACTCACTTGTGTTATTGACAAGTTAGCATTCATATTTAGAGTGTTTTGCATACTCATATTTCAAGTCACTTTTAAAGATAATTAAATGAAGATCAAGTAACTCAAAACATTGGAGTAGAATTTATAACCTTTATATTTTTTTTTTATGATTCTTTTTTACTTGAACCCTACTTAGAACTAATTTCAATGGATAAATCACATCATCAATATTACATGAAAAAAAAATCATAATGAAAAAAAATCATATTTAATCATGAATTCACATAAACTCTTTAAAAAGTATTCACTTCAACAATTATAACAATCAAAATACTCTCAATTCTTTTATAAAATCATGTTTTAGTTTAGAATTAATTATCAAAAGAAAGAAAACATACCATGATCTTTTTAAGACTAAAAAAAAGACTTTTTCTTATTTTTTTAATTTTGACTTCTTTTATTTTTTTTAATTCTATAGACTCTAAACTATTATTCCCCCACACTAAAATCTTACATTGTCCTCAAAGTAAGTCTAGCATGCAAACAAGAATAATATAAACTTAAAATTAAATAGTAATACAAGTAAAGGAAAGAAATACTCCTTTTGTTTTACATCCTTAGGTTGTCTACCAAGTAGCGCTTTTGTTTATCGTCGTTTGCTCGACGACACGCTTTTGTTTGATTGGACAAAGCTTCTAATCCTTTAAAGTCTTTGGGAAGAATCTTCGTGTACCAAACCTGAAAAGAAAATCATAAGAAGAAAATTAGATAATAATCAAATAATAGGCAATTTAAATAATTATGAGTCCCCGGCAACGATGCCAAAATTTGGTACTATCGTAAGTTACCAAAAATAAATTCCTAAACTACTATTATGTAGATAGTAGAAGTCAGGGTCGATCCCGCAGAGACTCAAATAAATAAATTACCTATTTAAATTAAAATTTATTTTCAGGGAAGAGAAGACAAGGGTTTTTAGGGTATCTATAACTAACTTTAGGGCTGACTACTTTTAGGGTAAAATCAACAAAAAACTGTAAATAAATAAGTATAAAAAAATGAAAAAGCTTTAGCTACAAGGCATATAATATCTTGGATTTTCCTGTTGATCATTAACATCAAAAGATTATTGTTGGTTAAATAGTCAACCCTGATGCAACAACAAGTTCTGTTACACCTATCAATCCTTACTGTGTCATTAGTTAAAACAAACTCTTTAACTAATCCCTAATTACCAATTTAGCTAGAATAAGCTCTCTAGATATAATTTGTAGCAGCATTAACAACTAGAAAGATATGAGTTAACTTAAGCAATAAACACATACGATGTAAATTTATTCAACTTAAACTTCCATTGTGAAAACCCCAATTTCATGTAAATTTCTCATAATTGTAAAGTATTTCTAGTTGGAATGATTAAATAAATATGAGACATATGTGGAATAAATGGAATTGATAGTCAAATAGTCAAGGGATTAATTTTGATATTGTAAGAATAATTTAAGTATGGGAAAAGAATTAATATTAGATTTTTGTAATTAAGGACATGTGGCATATGCATGGAAGAGGAGAAATTAAGATGGTCAAAGGAATAATGGCTGACATGAAAAGGGATAAAGAAGCTTTAAATGAACTTGGCATTGTCATCTTCTCCATCTCCAAGTCGACAGCAACATTTCAGCCTCCCTCTCGTTCCCCTCTAAAATTCTCTAAGTTTCCATTGAACTTACCTTGACAAACCACCATCTCCTGTCATCCAATCGTTAAGCTTCCTTAACGAAAAACGTTCCTCAGCACTAACTAAAGCTATACCTTTAATATGAAAGACTGAATCAAAGGGATTGAGGATATCTAAATTTTTGTCATTTTAGTGACTAGCAAAGGTAAGAGATTAAAGTGGTTCTAGTTGAGTTTGTCCAGAGTTGAAGTTGTGTAAAGTTGGTAGAGTATATTTATAAAGGTTTCTTAAAGGTTTGAATTGTGAGGATAATTACAGCTTTGAAGAATCGAAAAGAGAAGTGGTGAATCACAATCAAGTGATCGTTTTAAGTGCGGGAAATGTCAATTTCGAGCTTTCCTCCTAGTTACCAAAATTTCTAGGAGCAGTCGACTGCCTTAAGTAGCAGTCAACTGCTTAGAGACAATCAAAGCGTAGATTTTCGAAAATCGATGCAAACCAGTGAACTACTATTTTCCAGAAAGCATTCTGTTTCAAAACAGTCGACTGCTATATGAGACAGTCGACTGCTATTTACATGAAAAGCATTCTGTTTGAGAAACCAGTCGACTGCCCTGTTTTCAGAAGCATTCTATTTCAAAACCGGTCGACTGCTATATCGGACCAGTCAACTGCCTCATGCATTTTCAGAATTTTGAAATATCAAAATTTTAAAAGAAAATAATTTCGATAAATCAAGATATGTGATAGCAACCGACTGCCCTACAAAAGCAGTCGACTTCCCCATTTCAAAAAGAGGTTTTAAAGCCTATTTTAGATAAGTATAATTGTCATTGCAAAAAGCTATATGACAACTGTTTTGAGACTATAAACTACTTGATGATTATGCATTATCTGTATATGCACTTGACTGAGGAGCCCTAGTCCGATTCTCAGTGCCACAAATGTCACCTGACTAGTGCTCATCGTGGCCCATCGACATTTGGCCAATTGTCTCTGTTATATGTTTGGCTAGGGGAAGATTCCTGGCCCCTACAAGGGTACGCCACTTACTTGACATCTCTCGGGATTATCCCTTACGGTATATATTTGTCATATCCCTGATGAGATTTATCTAGTGCATGATTCCATTGAAATGCTAATAGTCTCCATGTATTTGAAAGATATATGTACATGTGATTTCACAAGATTTGAGATATGTGAAAGTATTCGAAGTATTTGAATATGTGATTTCAAAAGAATAAGGAAATCAAAAGTAATTGCATTACTTGATTTTACTTGTATATGATATTTGAAGGAAGTACATGATATATGCTTTATAATGGTTTTACATGACATTATAGAGCCAAGCAGGAAAACTGCATATAGAGGCATAGTACGCTTTTTTACATATGTTTCTTACTGAGCGTAAACTCACCCCTTTACAATCATTTTTCATACAGATTTCATGAAGTAAATTTCGCTCCAGATAGAGGAGCTTACTTTTGGGATTTTCTAGTGTACCTTCGAGATACGCTTCCTAATAAATTCTGAAGGTATACTTATTTGTTATGCACTTCAGATTATGTATACTAGATGGTACTACAGTACATTGATGTATATTAGATCAGTTGGGGATATAGGTTATGTAAGTATGTGAGATCCTGATGTATTTGACTTATGTGAAAATATGAAAAATTTACATTTCATGTGGGATTTGATATCATGTTATAAGTGATAAAGTTTAAAGTATAAGAAGAAGAGAGGATGACATTGACGAACGAGCCTAACCAAACCCTATGTGAAAGAAAAAGTTAGTTGATATTTATGAGTGACGAGGATGTCACAGGTTGATATCAGAGCACGGTTAGTCTGATGTTTGTCAGTGTCAATAAGTTAGAAATAGTGTATATCCCTAATGTACTGTACTTGTCTGAATACGTATGCATAGTATAACTGTTTATAGTTATACTAAATAGCTCAATTTGGTGGTGATATTGGCAAAATGAATACCCGAAGAAGGGGTACTAATAGAGGTCGAGGACAAGGAAAGGGTCGAGTGGAACTGCCCTAACATAGTCTTCTCCTCCATCTCCACCGCATAGCCCAAACACTAGGCTAGCTAAAATGGAGAAGCATATGGAAAATATGGTCACGATGTTCACGCAGTTTGTGGCAAACTTTCCGAATGTGGCCACTAGTGAACCAACAGCTACTCCTACTATTACTCCTACTCCTACAATACAACCCCTACCAGCACATATAGAGTTACCCCCACCAGTCCCAACTATTGAAAGGCGGGATCTCTAAGCTTATTGCAATGTTGCCTTGATTAAGGAATTTAAGAAACTGAATCCGCCTATGTTTAAGGGGGATAGAGATCTGTTGGCCGCAGAGAACTGGGTGAAGGCTGTCACTAAATCCTTTGAGTACTTGCCATGTTCCGAAAGGGAGAAGGTGGGTTTGGCTGCTTATCTGTTAGTGGACGATGCAGAATATTGGTGGCAGTCCACTTGAACCATATTGGAGGCTCGATATGCCGAGGTTACGTGGGATAGATTTTTAGAAGCCTTTAATGAACAAGACATCCCACGCATTGATCAGACTAGGTTGAAGATCGAGTTTCTGAACTTGACTCAGGGGACAATGTCAGTTAATCAATATGAGTCGAAGTTCATTACCTTGAGCAGATTCGACCCAGAGGTTCTCAGGAGTGAAGAGCACAAGATCTATCGGTTTATAGAAGGATTGAAGCCTCCTATTAGATCTAAGTTATATCCTATGGATATCACCCCTTATGGAGAGGAGGTCCGTAAGGCTCAGTTGTGTGAGCAGGACTATGAGTTTAATCATGCTAATTTCCGAGTCAAGGGTAACGACAAAAAACTGATGAAGCGAAAATCAAACGAGAGAGCCTCTAGTGATAGATATCCATCTAGGAGAAGTAGGCCACATGAAAGAGCTCTGATAGGTAAGCAATTAAATTACAAGAAAATGATTGCTTAATTTAATTAAATGGTTATATGGAAATACACTGAATTTAGGAGTTATGATGGTTATGAAACAGGGACTTCTAGACCTGCCGGGATCAAGATAAATGATGAAAGATCCCGACATTCAGTTGATAGTACCGCTAGCTCACCGAGGAGTACAATGCAAAGGTGTGAGCATTGTGGGAAGTTTCATGGGTCACAAGCATGCCGCATGGCTACTGGGGCTTGTTATTAGTACGGTGAAATGGGACACAGGATTAAGGATTGTCCCAAGAGGAACCTTCGAGAGTCTGAGAAATTGGAGAAAACCCCTCAACCACAGCCTAAGGCCACAGCTACAGAGAAGGGAAAGAAAGCGGTGACTTAGGGACGAGTATTTGTAATAGATGAGGAGTCTATCGATGCTTTGTCCAAGGTGATTAAGGGTAAGATGTACTTGTTTGATATAAGTGTTACTGCGATGTTTGATCCAGGCTCTACGCATTCATTTGTTTCACCCATGATTGCTAGGAAATTACCTCTTGAGCCTGAACCTTTAGGACAATTGCTATAAATAAGTACTCCATTTAAGGAATCCCAAATGACAGATATAGTGTATCGTGGTGTAAGCTACGGGTAGGAGAGAGAGAATCAATAGCTGACCTAATCCTACTAAATATGTTTGGATTTGATGTCATATTAGGATTGGATTGGTCAGCTAAGAATCATGTGATATTGGACTGTTATGCTAAAAGTGTGATCTTCTCTTCTCTCGTTAGCTATGTTGTAAATTTTAGAAGTGTTTAATGCAAAGTATAATTGTTATTTGACTTAATTGAAATTAAAATTGATAAAATATATTTGCTATGTGAAGGAATTATAGCATATGTAGTGGACGTAGAACAGAAACGTCCTGAACTTCATGAAATTTCGATAGTCATGGAATTTCCCGAGGTGTTTCTAGACGATCTTCCAGGACTTCCTCCGGATAGGGAAATCAAGTTTCTTCCTTCGGATAGGGAAATCGAGTTTACTATCGATTTGGTGTCGGGGATGGAGCCTATTTCGAGACCTCCCTATCGGATGGCATTAGTAGAATTGGAAGAATTGAAAAAGCAGCTTCAGGAGTTACTAGATAAGGGGTTCATACGACCTAGCGTATCCCCTTGGGGTGCTCTTGTACTGTTTGTCCGAAAGAAGAATGGCAGCATGAGGTTGTGCATCGACTATTGATGGCTGAATAAGGTGACAATCAAGAACAAGTACCCTCTTCCCAGGATTGACGATCTTTTTGATCAACTACGAGGTGCACAAGTCTTTTCCAAGATAGATTTGAGGTCGAGATATCATTAATTGAAGATCCGGAGTGAAGATATCCCTAAGACTGCATTCAAGACACGGTATGGTCACTATGAATTCCTAGTGATGCCGTTTGGTTTAACCAATGCACCTGCGGCCTTTATGAATTTGATGAACGATGTGTTCAAGCCATACTTGGACAAGTTTGTCATCGTTTTTATCGATGACATATTGGTGTATTCAAGATCTCAGGAAGAGTATGAGCAGTACCTAGAGATAATTTTACAAACCTTCAGAGATCGTGGATTGTATGCCAAGCTAAGTAAGTGTGATTTTTGGCTAGATCAAATCTCCTTTTTGGGTCATATAATAGATAAAAATGGTGTTTCAGTCGATCCATCGAAGATTGAAGCTGTAGTGCAATGGGGGAGACCGAAAACAATGACGGAGATGAGGAGTTTCTTGGGTCTAGCTGGCTACTACCAAAGATTTGTGGAGGATTTCTCGAGGTTAGCTGCTCCATTGACGTGCAATGAAGTGAAGTTTGAATGGAATGATGCCTGCGAACATAGCTTTCAAGAGTTGAAGCACATGCTGACGACTGCACCAATCCTCACCATTCCTAGTGGTTCTGGTGGATTTTCAGTATATAGTGATGCCTCAAGACAAGGTTTAGGATGTGTGCTAATGCAGCATGATAAGGTAGTTGCATATGGTTCTCGTCAATTAAAGGACCATGAGAAGAACTAGCTAACTCATGACTTGGAATTAGCTGCAGTAATATTTGCTCTAAAGATTTGGAGGCATTACTTATATGGTGAGAAATTTAAGATTTTTACGGATCATAAAAGTTTGAAGTACTTATTCTCTCAGAGAGAATTGAACATGAGACAAAGGAGATGGCTTGAGCTTCTGAAGGACTATGAGTGTGAGATCTTGTACCACCTGAGAAAGGCCAATGTGGTGGCGGATGCTCTGTGTCGGAAACATGTAAGGACGATATCTTACATGATGTTAAGGGAATATGAGCTACTAGAGCAGTTTGCAAGCCTCAATTTAAAGGTTACACCTCGTGAGCAATTTGGGATGATAGCTAGTCTGTTGATTGAGCAAGAATTGATGGATAGAATTCGGATTGCTCAGAGGGAGGATGCCCAATGTATTGAGGCTATAGATCGGATTCAATCGGGTATGTCGTCGGAATTTGATAGTGATAGCGATGGAATTTTAAGATTTAATGACCGTATATGTATTCCTAATGATAAGGAGTTAAAGAAGTTGATTTTGACTGAAGCATATGCCACTAAATACACGTTGCATTCGGGAAATACGAAGATGTATCATAATCTTCGCAAGGTGTATTAGTGGACTGGCATGAAAAGAGACATAGCAGAATTTGTGGTAAAGTGTCTCACATGTCAACAGGTTAAGGTAGAGCACCAAAGACTGGCAGGTTTGTTACAGCCTCTGCCTATACCTATATGGAAGTGAGAACACATTACGATGGATTTTGATATGAGATTGCCTCAGACGAGGAGGAATCATGATGGTATTTGGGTCATAGTGGATAGACTAACTAAGTCTGCACACTTCCTACCTATAAAGTCTACAGATACACTTAGTGCTTTGGCAGATTTATATGTAAAAGAAATTGTTCGGTTACATGGGGTTCCAGTGAGCATAATATCCAATAGAGATTCCAGGTTTACCTTTTATTTTTGGGAACATTTCCAAGAAGCCATGGGATCTCAGTTGAATTTTAGCACAGCTTTCCATCCGCAGACTGATGGTCAGTCCGAGCGCACTATTCAGACGTTCGAGGATATGTTGAGAGCATGTGCTATGAATTTTAAAGGCTCATGGGATGAACATCTGCCATTGGCTGAGTTTGCTTACAATAATGTTTATCATGTAAGTATCAGGATGGCACCATATGAAGCTTTATATGGTAGAAGGTGTCGATCCCCGATTGGGTGGGAAGAAGTGGGTGAACGTAAGATACTCGCTCCAGAGTTAGTCGAGCAAGCCTCTAAGGATGTTAAATTGATTTATCAAAGACTTAAGACAGCTCAAAGTAAACAAAAGAGTTACGTAGATGCTCGACGGAGGCCACTGGAGTTTTTGGTTGGAGATTTAGTGTTTTTGAAAGTTTCTCCATCTAAAGAGATTATGAGATTTGGCCGAAGAGGTAAGCTTAGCCCTCGTTACATCAGGCCATTTGAAGTCTTAGACCGAGTCGGAGATGTTGCTTATAGGTTGGCACTACCTTCGGAGTTAACGAGAGTGCATAATGTATTTCATGTGTCTATGCTTCGGAAGTATAATCTGGATCCATCTCATGTCATAGAATATAAAACCTTGGAGATTCGGGGAAGACATGAGTTATATGGAAAAGTCGGTTCGGATATTGGATAGAAAAGAGAAAGTGTTGAGGTCTAAGACGATTCCATTAGTCAAAATTCTCTAGCAATACCATACTATGGAAGAAGCGACATGGGAGCTAGAGAGCTTAATGAAAGAGAAATATCCAAAACTGTTTGAAATGTAACACGATTCAAATTTGGAGGACTAAATTTCTAAAGGTGGGGAGAATGTGAAATCACCAATTTCATGTAAATTTCCCATAATTGTAAAGTATTTCCAGTTGGAATGATTAAATAAATATGAGATTTGGATACATAAATGATATATGAGACATATGTGGAATAAATGGAATTGATAGTCAAATAGTCAAGGGATTAATTTTGATATTGTAAGAATAATTGAAGTATGGGAAATGAATTAATATCAGATTTTTGTAATTAAGGACATGTGGCATATGCATGGGAGAGGAGAAATTAAGATGGTCAAAGGAATAATGGCTAACATGAAAAGGGATAAAGAAGCATTAAATGAACTTGGCATTGTCATCTTCTCCCTCTCCAAGTAGCAACAACATTTCAGCCTCCCTCTCATTCCCCTCTAAAATTCTCTAAGTTTCCATTGCACTTACCTTGACAAACCACCATCTCCTGTCATCCAATCGTTAAGCTTCCTCAACGAAAAACATTCCTCAGCACTAGCTAAAGCTATACCTTTAATATGAAAGACTGAATCAAAGGGATTGAGGAGATCTAAATTTTTGTCATTTTAGTGACTAGCAAAGGTAAGAGATTGAAGTGGTTCTAGTTGAGTTTGTCCATAGTTGGAGTTTCGTGAAGTTGGTAGAGTATATTTATAAAGGTTTCTTAAAGGTTTGAATTGTTATGATAATAACAGCTTTGAAGAATCGAAAAGAGAAGTGTTGAATCACAATCAAGTGATCGCGTTTTCGGTGTTAATTGAGGTAAGGAATATATGTAACGGACGTAGGGTGGCTATGTCCGCATATTTTAAATGTTTTGGGATGAAGTACAAGCTGATTTAAGTGCAAGAAATGTCAATTTTGAGCTTTCCTCCTAGTTGCCAAAATTGCTAGGAGCAACCGACTGCCTTAAGTAGCAATCAACTGCTTAGAGACAACCAAAGCGTAGATTTTCGAAAATCGATGCAAACCAGTCGACTGCTATATAAGCCAATCGACTGCTATTTACTTGAAAAGCATTCTGTTTGAGAAACCAGCCGACTGCTATATGACCAGTCGACTGTCTTATTTTCCGAAGCATTTTGTTTCAAAACTGGTCGACTGCTATATGGGACCAGTCGACTGCCCCATGCATTTTCAAATTTCGAAATATCAAAATTTTAAAAGAAAATAATTTCATTAAGTCAAGACATGTGATAGCAGCCGACTACCCTACAAAACCAGTCAACTGCCTTATTTGAAAAAGATGTTTTAAAGCCTATTTTAGATAAGTATAATTGTCATTGCAAAAAGCTATATGACAACTGTTTTGAGACTATGAACTACTTGATGATTATGCACTATCTGTATATGTACTTGACTGAGGAGCCCTAATCCGGTCTTCAGTGCCATAGATGTCACCTGACTAGTGCTCATCATGGCCCATTGACATTTGGCCAATTGTCTCTGTTATATGTTTGGCTAGGGGAGGATTCCTGGCCCTTACAGGGGTACGCCACTTACTTGACATCTCTCGGGATTATCCCTTACGGGATATATTTGAGGTATCCCTGATGAGATTTATCTAGTGTATGATTCCGTTGAAATGCTAATAGTCTCCATGTATTTGAAAGATATCTGTACATGTGATTTCATGCGATTTGAGATACATGAAAGTATCTGAAGTATTTGAATATGTGATTTCAAAAGAATAAACAAATCAAAAGTAATTGCATTACTTGATTTTACTTGTATATGATGTTTGAAGGAAGTACATGATATATGCTTTATAATAGTTTTACATGACATTATAGAGCCAAGTAGGAAAATTGCATATAGAGGCATAGTACGCTCTTTTACATATATTTCTTACTAAGTGTAAACTCACCTCTTTACAATCATTTTTCATATAGATTTCATGAAGTAAATTTCGCTCCAAATAGAGGAGCTTACTTTTGGGATTTTCTAATGTACCTTCGAGATACGCTTCCCAATAAATTCTGAAGCTATACTTATTTGTTATGCACTTAAGATTATGTATACCAGACGGTACTACAGTACATTGATGTATATTAGATCAGTTGGGGATATAGGTTAGTATGTGAGATCCTGATGTATTTGACTTATGTGAAAATATGAAAAATTTACATTTCATGTGGGATTTGATATCATGTTATAAGGGATAAAGTTTAGAGTATAAGAAGAAGAAAAGATGACATTGAACGAGCCAACCAAACCCTATGTGAAAGAAAAAGTTAATTGATATTTGTGAGTGACGAGGATGTCACATCCATTCCCCTAACCCTCTATTAATTAAACCCAAAAGCAATTATGGACTTAAGTTTTTAATCTAGGAGTAGATTATTTAATTAAACTAAATAATGAGCCCTACTATTTAATCAATCAAACAATCATAAAATCATGCTCATGGAATTTCATATACTTAACAATAATTATATCATAAGTTCAAAAATCTCACAACATGATTTCCAAGAACAATTAATTTATCTCATAACTAAATTAAAGAATTAGCTAGACACAATAAAGAAATTACAATTCATGCTTAATGATATCAAGAAATCAATAATCATACAAAAGAAAAATAATTAAATCAATCTTTAATAAAATGAAGCGAGAAAAACGAATCAAAATTATAGTCTAGTAAGCAAGAACAAACAATATTAAACTAAAACAAGAAAACTCAAACATAATAACAAAAGAAACTAGTTTAAAAGAAAAGAAATAAAAATTGAAAAAGAAAAATTAAAGAGAAAAAATAAAATAATTTTATTAAAATCTTAAGAAAACCCTAAAGGACTAAGAGCGGGAAAAGAGGGGATCACCCCTCCCAAGGGAGAGAATTGATTAAAATTGTGAAGAGCTTAATGCTTTTTATATAGGCCTAAGAGTCCTATGGAAGGTGAGATTAAGATAACTGTTTACTTAGTGAAGAAGTTATATGACTAGTCAAACTCTTATCTTTATCTCATCTTTTTACAATAATTAACTAAATAAAATTCCTAAGACCTATTTTTATTAATTAATTACAGACTTAAGGCATAATAAAATTAAGACATTATTTTGTCTTAACCAAATCTTTTATTGACCTTGCTTTGTTGGAATTTCTTCTTAAACTCGTAATTATTGGCAAATTTTATATGCTGACTTTCTCCAAACGTTTGACATATTAAATGAACTTCAATTTTTGCAATCTTATACATTCCAGAAACCTTGAGAAGACCTCTACAACTTTGATGAAGACATCTTCTTGAGATCAGATTGTTGAAGTGGTAAAAAATGTGCATCTTTAAAATTAGACAAAAAAATCATGTACTTGTTCAATTTAAACTTTTTAATTCTAACTTTGATATTTAATATCTAAATCATAAAATAAACATTAGCAAACTCTTTTAGGCATGAAACATCAATAAAGAAAATTAGATATAAGATTAGGGATATGAGTAAGAGTAGGAATACATGTTTCGGACTTCCAAAAAGGTTATCACTAACCTAAGCTTAATGAAAATCAGTATTAGGTGTATAGGTTACCTTAGAGCGGCATTTAAGGCTAAAATAGTGAAAATCTCAATATTTGGTCTCAAGACCAGAACTCTTGTACGGACAGGTATGCAGGCTCCACGAGATTGCATACCTATCCATAAATCAGTGAATCACATAAAATGATGATATGTGGCATCGGGTAAGTTACTTGGATTCATAAGATTTTGATTTTGGCTTATCTCAAAAAATGTGCAATAAATCAAAAAAAATGACCATGTTATCCCTAGATTAAAGGATCGAATGGTCAAATTGAATGATGTGACTTGACTTTTTGAGGATAAAGGAATAATTTTGAAGTTTTATGGAGTTATGTCAACCTGTACCAAAAATTATTAAGTTAGAATTGAAAAAGGGGCGATATAATACCGAAAAAGGGGTTGAAGCATGAAAACCTTGAAGGAATTAGAAACGATCAGCCATTACCTTAAATAAGTTCATAAAATTTGATTTTAAGACAAAGGACATCCATAGAATTAATGTATTTAATATCTATTTATTGTTGATTAACTGATTTGAATTTAGTAAACGATATTAAGTGAAAATGTGCTATATGTATAAATAGGCACTAAATGGCCATGCTACCTTGTCCGTGACTTGTACAATGCCTAGCTAATAAGGAAGTGAATACATAAATAGGCTAAATGAGAATGAAGGCACGGTACGGACAAGAAATATTGGAAGAAATAAACAAGAACGGAATGATAAATACTATGAGAACCAATGAGATTTCATGAAGGAAAAGCCACTGTTTTTCCATGTTTCTCATTGGTCATTGAATATTCAAAGACTTAACTACAAAATGAAGCAACCAGGGGCTGATTTGTACATGAAGCAATCGGCTGATGAATGGAAATAGTGGTTAAACCGAGAATATGGAAAGGAAATGGTAGCAAAGTCAAAAAATTTCAACTAGCCAATGAGAAAATAGTATGCGATATATAGCAAGGATATTTTATAATTCTTTAACTTTGACCATTCAAACTTACTCACTCAAGAAGCCAAATGTGGCTCAAGCACAACATGAGGTCTGGGTATGATCAGGAAAAGAGAGAAGGACCGAAAGTTAAGGGAAGCCGAAAGGGCAGCAAGAACTTGGAAAAGTTTGGAGGCATTCAACCAATAAGAATTGAGGGAAGAAAAAAAAATAGAATTTTCTTCCAAGGATTTCGTTGGTTGTTGACCGTCTTTTTATGGAGAATGAAATGGAATAAAGAAATCCCCTAAACTAGTCAACAATTACAACCACAAGTGTCATCATTTTAATTCTATTTGTAAAATTAAAAAATTTCATTGACAGTGTATTGGATATTAATTTTATATATATGTGATAATTACTCAATATACATTTAATGAGTTTTTTACTTCACAAGCGAAATTAGGATGATGATACATGTCCTCTAAAAATATTAAGAAAATAAAAAATAAATAAAATAAGACATGTGTCATTATCCTAATCTCACTTGTAGAGTTAAAAAACTCAATTGACAGTGTATTATTATTATTATTATTATTATTATTATACTCCTTTCTATTTTATGTATAATTTAACATTTTTTTTAAAATTTGACTTTCATTTATTACAAATTTTTTATGCAGACTTACGCTTGATTTTAGAAAGAAAAAAAAAGTAACTATAATTAAAAATAAAAATGACTTCCTTTTACTTTTTAAACAAGTCATCAATTTAGAACATTTAATTATAGACAAAAAAAACATATATGAAAGGAACAACTAAAAGAGAGCTGCTCTACATACCGACGTTTTTACTTTTTCTATCCCATTTTTTTCATTGTGTTACTGTTCATTTAGATAGTGATGGGGTATGAATAGAAAAAAAAAAGGTTGATTTAGTCATTCTCCAACTAAAAATATGCAGACACAAAATACTTATAAAACAGAAAAAAAAAAGGATAAATTACATAAAACAACCATGCGGTTTGAAAAAAAAATAGCCCTGTTGTTAAAACCCTACATCTACTATCTTGTGATATTTATTGGTTAAATTTATTGCAAACATTGTTAAAATTTTGTTTTCCATGTTCTTCATTGATTTCCAACAAGCTTTTTTATTTTTTTTTCCTTATTCAAAGAAGGAACACACCACTTAACAAAACCATGATAATTTTGTTAAACATGGAATCCCTTATAAATACACACCACACTTATAAGCACACAATATGGAACGGAGAATAAACCCATAAGGAAAGCCAATGCTTTAGATTCTAAACAATACACCACACCAACACAGACGGGCATTGGGAACAAGCTCCGTTTTTATCAAATTCTGGACGACAAAGAATCGACGATTCAACATGTCTTAGGTAATGCTCGCTCTTTATTGATTTTGTTGAATGAATGAATGTAGCTCATACATTCTCATTAGTCTAATTGGTATATATACAGAGTGTAGAGAACTAACGAGCTGAAAAGATTAAACTAATTACAATAATTAGTTAGCCTAAGATTAGTTACTCTAACTAACTGTACAGCTTGGCAAAAAACAAATTTCCAGCTGGACCAATTACAGCAGTATCGTGTATTAGCCCCCCTCAAGCTGGATCATAAAGGTTGTGAAGATTCAAATGTTGAAGGAATCGTCCGAAGCTAGTAGCAAAATGAGTCTCAGTGAAGATATCTGCAAGTTGAGAAGAAGATACATGCAACAACCGAATGATCTCAGCTTGCAACTTTTGACGAATGAGATGACAATCGATCTCAATATGTTTCGTCCATTTGTGAAAAACAAGATTTTTAGCGATTGTAATAGCAGATTTACTATCACAAAACAACAAGGCAAGAGAGGCATGTCTTAAAGAAGATAAAGCAGCCACTATATTTCACAAGAAACAGATGCAAGAGCATGATATTTGAGTCAGAGGAAGATCAGGAAATGATGTTTTGTTTCTTTGACTTCCAAAAAATGAGAGCATCATCAAGAAAAACACAATATCTTGTGATGGACTTGCGTGTATCAATGCAAGAGGCCTAGTCAAAATCACTAAAAGCCTTTAACTTAGAGGTGACAAACGGGCCAGTTTAGCCGAGTTTGCTCCGGGTTATATTCGGGTTTGGTTATTTCAAGTTCGAATTATTTCAATTTTGGGTTTTTTCACTCTCGAGTTTTTTTGATTTTGGGTTTTTTTTATTTCGGGTATTTTCGGGCTTGGTTATTTTTTATTTTGGTCGTCTGGCCCTAGCTTCGCTCTGGTCCTAGCTTCAGTCCGGTTTTAACTAGATGGGCTTAGCGGGCTTAATCAAATTATTTTGAAATTTTATAAGTTATAAATATTTTTATAATTTTGAATGTAATAATTAATTTAATTTTATATAATTAAATAAAAATATAATAGAAATGCTAAATTAAAGTTAAAATTTAATAAATATTTATATAAATATAAAATTTTACATTGTAATGTTTTTATTACTTAACAATTATTATTTATTTTTTAGTTTCTTGCGATATTCACATTTGTTATAAAATATATAATCATATATTAATAATTATATAAAAATTCAAATATATATATATATATATATATATATATAGAGAGAGAGAGAGAGAGAGAGAGAGAGAGAGAGTAAAACTAAAGGAAAGTGAAAATCCAAAAGTATTAGCTATACAAATAAATAACTAATAAATTATAAATAAATCACACTAAACAATTAAACATTTATATAAATGGCTTTATACTCTTAACAATAATTTTATTAGATCATTGTATTTTTTTGGGTCAACGTTGGGCCATGGAAATTTGGATACTCTTAGTTCAATAAATTTTCTTTTTTTTTTACTTTGTTTTATTATCTTTTTTAATAATTATATTATATTTTTAATAAAATTTTAAATTTTTTAGAATTTTTTACATTTATTTTATTTTTTAAATACTAACATAATTAGTAATTAAATTAAACCTAACTGTATAACTAGTTAACTAATTGTTCAATTATAATGTTGAATAAAATTATAGTATACATTAAAAAATATTTAATATTATGGATAATTAATCAACTAATTACCTCAATTTTATATCATTTTGTTATTGGTTTGTACATAAACCATAATATTAACATTATTACATTAAATATAATTATACTCATACACACTAATTAATCAAATATCTCATTAAAAATTTAGAACGTTGAATTAAACAAGTTATATACACTAATTGACTTTATATTATAAATAATAACATTTAATATAATCATATCATATACAGTTATATATCAATTGAATACTAATTTTTTTCATTTTCACATTAACATAATAATATTAGATATAAACCAATAGATCAAATGTCTAATTAAAATGTTAAATAGTAGATATTACTAAATTAATTAATATAATGCTAGTTATCTAAATATAATTAATAATAATATTAATAAATTATAAAAAACAAATTTTATTAAAATTACCGCTTACACAATAATATTACTCTAATATATTATTAAATTACACTTTAATTTACTATTAGAATTTATTATTTTTATCTAGAGTTTAATTTTTTATTTAATAGATAAGAAATAAATTATTTTTAATAAATACTTAATTCTATCAAAATAATACTTACACACTAAGAGAATACATAATTTATTTTTAAATGATTATTATAATATAATATACAAATAATTATTTATAAGATATCAAATTGGTTTATTCATGTATAAGATTATTATAATATAATAAATAATTAATTACCACTAGCTTGATTTATTAATGTATTTTTTTTAAATCTAAAAATAAAATTACCACTAGCTTGACTTATAATTTTCTCTTTCAATGATGTCCAAGCCTATCAAAAACAATTTATACTTGTATTGTTTAATTTAATTACTTAACTTTTTATAATCTTAAAAACTTGAATTTTAATTTTAAGATTAGGTTTTTTTTAATGTAAATTTAATATCTTTCTATACTTGAAACTTTAAGAAAATATTGTTTAAATTTAATTTTGTTAATAATGTTCTTAATGTGTTGCACAAAATATCAAATTCAAAGTTTCAAACAGATATTGAAATTATATAATTTGTTTTATATATTTGATTTATTATTTTATTAAAATTAAAATTTTATTATAAAATAAAAATAATAAAATGTTAAAATGATTTTATAATAAAATCAAATATTAAATTAATAATATATTTATTATTATAAATACAATAAGTATAATATTAAAGATTATTTGATATCATATAAAATATTAAAGACTATTTGATATCATATATTATGGTGTTTTAAATTAATTTTATTTGATAATTGAATTAAAAAGATTCAATATTTATTTTTCTGATGATACATAATTGATAGAATTGTATAATAAATAATAATTATTTTCAAAATTTTAAACTTTTTAATTAAAAAAGTGTATCGATTATTTATTTATTTATTAATAATAATCATATAATTATAATTCGAGTTTTTTCGGGTTATAAATTTGATTTTTTTACAGGTTTTAGACCAAATCGGTCTCGGTTTCAAATTGTATCAGGTTCAGGTTATGTTGATTTCCGATTTTTTTAGTTTCAGGCTTTTTCGATTTCGGGTTTTTTTTTTGTTTTGGGCTTTTTCGGTTTCGGACCTTTGACTTTTTTGATCAATTCAAGTTGGTTTGGATTTGATCTTGAGCAGGTTCGGATGAGTTTTTGGGCTCGAGCCAACTTTTTCCGCCTCTACTTTAACTGTGAAGTAGAAAAAACTGAAAAGAATAAGCCTTGCCTTGGTGTGTCCTTAATATATCGGAGGATACGGTGTGCTACTTGAAGATGAACCATGGTGGGTTTATCAATATACTATAAGAGTTGTTGAACAGAATAGGATAAGTCTGGATGAATAGAAGTAAGATACAACAATCAACCTATAAGCCTTCAATAAGAAGAAGGATCATCTAAAGGCTGTCTAGATGTCTGAGAAAGCTTCAAACAAGTTGACATGGGTGTAAGAGCAGGTTTGCTACCAAGAAAACCTGTATCTTGCAAGATTTCCAAAGCATTCTTGTGTTGAGACAAGTTAATTCTAAGTGTAGATTGAGCAACCTCAAGTCCAAGGAAGTATTTGAGGGTACCAAGGTCTTTGATTCTGAATGTGGAATCCAAATAAGATTTCATCTCTTGGATAAGCTGATCAGAATCACTTGCCAAAATAACATCAACATATATCAACAAGGCAATAAAAGAAGAATTTATGGATCGAACAAATAGAGAATGGTATGAAGTAGTTTGTGTGAAACCTTTGTCGAGTATAGTAGAGGTGAGTTTATGATACCACTGCCTACTGCCTACTGCTTGTTTAAAACCATATAAGGACTTCAACAATTTGCAAACTTGTCCTAGTTTAGTAGTGGGATAACCTGGTGGTAATTCCATCTGGACTTTCTCAGATAAATCTCCATGAAGAAAGGCGTTGTTGATATCAAGTTGATGAAGTTTCCAATCTTAACAGCTACAACAGCCAACAAGGATCGAATAGTTGCCATTTTGGCAACAAGAGAGAAGATGTTAGTGTAATCGAGTCCATGTTGCTATGTAAACCTCTTTGCCACCAATCTAGCCTTGTATCTCTCAATTTCACCATATTTAACTTTATAGACCCACTTGCACCCAATTGCTTGTTTGTTAGGAGGCAACTTAATCAATACCTAGGTATTGTTTAATTGCAACGCATCCACCTCAGCCTTCATAGCTTGTTGCCAACATTTTTGTGTTGCTGCTAGACCTAGCAATTTGTGTTTATAATTCGTTTTCATGTCATGTAAAATAGTGTTCATGTAGTATAAAACATGAAAATTTTGTGTCAAAATTCGTGTTGACACGGAAAACATAAAATCTTATTTTTAGCTTATTTTTGGCTTTTATAATATTGATATACAATTTTTACTTAATTTTAATTCGTGTCACCTCGTGTCTTATATTCGTATCGTTTTCGTGTCATATAATCATGTCGTGTCTAAGATTACCAAGTCTAGTTGCTGCCTGGCTGTAAGTGCTAGGTTCAACAATGGAAGAAATATTAAAAGCAAAAGTTTTCTGTATAGAAAAACATTTATCATAGATAAGAACATAGGATAAAGGGTATTTACAACCAGAATTATGTGATGTAGAATGCAAGGATGAAGTCTGATTGGTAGTAGCTAGATAACAATGATAATCTTGTAGGTAGGAGGAAAATAAGTCCCAGTAGACCTTCTTAACTGAGGTAATGGTGAGAGAATAGGTTGTTGAGGAGGGATAGAAACATCTGCGGTAGGAGTAGATGAAGAAGAGCATGAAGGATGAAGATCCGAAGTAGATCCAAAAGGTATAGCAAAAGAAGGAAGGATTACCTCAGAGGAAGAATGTGTGGAATCAGATTGAGAGGCAAAAGGAAAAATGTGTTCATAAAAAACATCTCGTGAGACAAAAACTTGACTTGTTGCAAGATTATAAAATTGAATATTGAAGTTGAATTATGAAGTTGAATTTTAACCAAATGTTAAGGAGGTGGATGTAATTTACCCTAGTTTTTATAATACTCGAACCAGATTAACTACTCGATTATTTTGATTTATGTTACCGGAACTCTAACCCTATTAAATACAAAATATCTGTTAACTACCAAAATCCCTAAGCTACCCGTTTATAAAATCAAAGTTTGACTTTTAAATTTAAATTTAAAATCAATTTTGAAATAACTTAATTAAAAAAATTAAATTAATAAATTTAATTTAACTCATAAAAATAAATTAAAGTTAAAATTCATAATTATAATATTTAATGAATTAATTTAATTAAATAAAACATTAATAATAAATAATTTCTATATAAAAAATATAAATATCATATTAATTAATTATTATTTATAATCGAATTCGAGTAACGAATATCCAAAGATAACTACTTAAATCCTATCCAAAACCATAATAAGTAATAATTTCATTGTCCGAATCCGATTATATACTAACCTAATTTTACATAAACTGATCGAGTAATACCGAATACCTATTTATAAGGTACTCATTGCCAACCCTAGGCAAATGAAGGAAGCACCGTGGATGCCCATAATGCACACTGTAGAGAATGAGAAAGTGAACAAGCAGCGAACAGAAAAGCAAACGACATGGACACACAAGAACACGGCTTTTTCACTTATAAGATTGTCACACACCAGGCAGACATAACGCAGCATTGAAATGCAGTTTTGCACTAGGAAAGAAACTGCTCGTTGTGAATGGAACAAACGCGTTGTGAATGGAACAAACGCCAATTTGCTTCATGATTCTTAAGAAGGTAATTCAAAGTTTTGAACTAAATATAACAACGCACAAATATGTAACTCAATTAACAAGAGTTCTTCCTGCGTGAGCCACAACCACGAAACAATACAGAAGAGTAGACAGAGGACACAAAATTTTCATTGAGATCCACTTCAATATCGCATATGAGCATGAAAAGGGCAAAAAGAAATAGCTCATCAATCATCAGGCATCACAAAGTCCCCAGTTATTCATCATCAGAATAATTGAATTTTATCGAGTGAGACTGCAGATCAATCTGTCCACCTCTGTATGATCCGCGCTTCTTCTTGGTCTTCTCATGCCGGAAATCCCTGTGTTTACGATTAGAAACAAGTGCATTAGACATTTCTTGCAAGATCTTGCTCAAGCATAATATTGCAAAACCCATCCACTCCCAAACCACCAAAAAGAAAAATTCATTTCGAGCAAAATATTAGCACTTAGACTGGGAATCGGCCACAATAAAGTGACTTCAATGAGGTTAATTTCAACCTTGCAAATGTAAATATTTTCAGCAGCACATTATAGTAAAGTTCAGCATCTAGAAAAAGACTTCAGAGTAAGTTTACAATTCAAGAATACAGAATGTATCTTAAGCTAATAAGAAATCAATCAGATCATGAGCCAAGTCAAATTACAGTACTACTATATCCTGTCAAAAAGTAGTACATCAATGTGCACTTTTACCCAAGAACTCGTGGTTTTCAGTCAGTAACTCAAGTACTACACTAACAAAAGAAACACATAAACAATTTTAAGTTTTGACACATTAAGAGTCCAAGAGGAGATGGTAACTGTCAAGCCCTACAGGATTGATGATAGATGTCAAGTTCTTTACTACAGTAACTGTTTTTCAGCATAAAAATTCAGCAACTTCCATTTCTACTGCATTACACTCTTGATCTAAGACAAATGTATGTTAAATAAATGGTTATCGAGAGTTTAGGTTATGAATCCAAGAGGTCAATGTGGTGTCTCTTGACTATGCTAACAACCTCTTGACCTAGTGGTTAAAAATGAGTTGTGACATATTATAAATCTTAGGTTCGAATCCAAGAACTCCCACCCTCAGTTATTTAATATTTCCTTTGTAACAAAAAATAAACATATGCCTAGTCAGGAGTTTAAGCTTAACTTCTGCTTTAAAGGCATTGTATAAAAAACCTAACCAACTTAGGAGGAAAACAATGAGAATATCTGTGAGAAAATTTAAATTCTTTAAGATTGAGGAAAAATATCATTGAAACCTAAATTCTGCTATAAATGCATTGGATAAGAAATGTAGCCAGCTTAGGAGGAAAAACTGAGAAAATCTGTGAGAAAAATTTAAATTAACACCAAGACTCGGGAAAATTGTCATTGTCGTTTTAACTTAGCTTCTGCTATAAAGGCGTTGGATAAGAAATGCAGACAGCTTAGGAGGAAAATGCTGAGAAAATCTGTGAGAAAATTTAAATTCACGCTAAGATTCAGGAAAATTGTCAAGTCAGCAATCCAGTTTGATACGTTTTACAGGTTATGAAGGTGTATTAACAACACAAAATCCATTTCAATTTGCAGTCCTTACTTGAGAATTCATGTTTATCATATTCAAAAGTAAGATTCAAAATAAATTAGAAAATTTTATTCGAGTGTCAAGAGGACCATTGATCACAATTGCAGACCTCAGAATATTAAAGCATGGAGATAAAACAAGGAAAGGGGCCATGCATAAAAGGAAGATGAGCTATGGCCTAGGTCAAGGTGGTCAATCCAAGAATCATATCATATGGAAACTTGGGGCAGTTCAAGTCCTGATCTGAAAGTTAACAAAATCTCCAGCAACCCCAAGCCAATAATGACAAGCCTATTCTTGTAATGTACTAACACTAGAATACAGGTAACTAGTAATATAGTTTACAGTTGGAGTCAGGAAGGAGTATGGAAACCTCAGCATACCAGGTGAACACAGAACATAACTTAGTCTTGGCTTCACATATACTGCTAGTTATGAGCTACTGATCCTTGCCTGAATCAAGACCTACTTCAGGCATATCCTAATTATACAGTTTTGATACCATACATGACTCCAGACATTTACAAATGACCATATATGCACATACCTTCCTCTTACTTGCCCCAAAATTTCTTGTGCTTTTGCACCATATCCACTTTCAGCACCATCCTGCAAAGATTATGACCAAAAAACACTCATATAATAGCAAAATAAATAGAGCATTAAAGGAAAACAAGAGAGGGGCAAATAGATTATACCTTTGCCCAGTATGAATTATCTTCAAGCTTTCTATCACTAAATACTACTTCATCTATGTTCACTCTTTGAAATGGCTTCTTTGGCTGGAACAGGACAACACTCAACATTAAAATTATTATGAATCAGAGACTAAATAATACTGCAATTATTATCCTTAATACCCTAAAAGAAAAGTATTTCCGTAATAAGAACCAACCAGAATAACCGAACATCAATTCTCCCTCAAGATTAAGCACCACTCATAAAAAGCAACAGCCAAAACCGAGTGAGAGAGAGGAGCAACAGCATCAAATAAACAATACCCCTCCTATGATGCTATAAGGTTAAGAAAGAATGCAAACACCAACCATGCAACATCAAAATCTCATGTCCAACCTTCAAATTACCAAAAAATTGAACAATAGAAACTCTAGCAGGGTGAAAACAAAAAGGACCTAAACATCAGTAAGTGGAGCATAGCATTCCTTAGTTAATTGCTGCTTCAGCTAAATTATTTAACATGGAAGAGACAACATCAGAACAAGCCAGATTTCTAATGCAGAAAACAAAACATGAAGCAACTTGTCAGATTCAAAATGCCAATATATAGACATAAGTTTTTAAAAGTGAATTCCCTTTAATATTGTGGCACTAGCCATCTTTCACGAACCTCCAAATTTCACTACAAGAAATAAACCGTAAAGCCTACTCAGTTACAACTACAAAAAGCTAGGAAACATTGAAAACAAAAGGTGATGTCATAGCTCTATTTAATTATCCATTAGATTTTAAAAGCAGTGATTTAATAATACACTTAAATGCATGTTTTGTAAGAAAAAAAAATAGCATTCAGTATAGATTAGCATGTGCAATACATGTAAAAATATATTTGGATTCAACATGATAAAGGAGAGTCAATGGAATATGCATTATTTTAAACCACAAAAAAAAACAAACAAACAAACAAACAAACTGAGTCAGATTTTGGCTTAGATTAACATCATTCTTCTAAAATGTTCCATAGATTAAGAATACATTCGTAAACTTACCTCAACTGATCCATTTTGCTGCTTCTTCAAACTCTTTTTTCCATTTTTCTCAATGTTCCCATTTTCCTGCTCATGAAGCTCTGCAGTCTTCTTTTGAAAATCATTGAAACCAACCTCACCACTCTTTCGATTATTTTCTTTACTGACATGTTTGTCCACTTCCACTACTGAATTTAACTTTGTGCATTGCTCTTCTGAACTCTCTGTCTTTCTACGTTTAGAGTCTTCAATAGCATTTTCCTCAATAATCGGAGAATCAAGTACTTCAGAATCCAATCTTTTCCTTTTCTTGGAACCTTTACTACCCACCATTGCTGAATCCCCCTTAGAGATCCTATTTTTGTTATCCTTAGAGTCCGTGTTACTTGATTTTACTTTTTCAATATCTCCAGTATCATCCTTCTTTTTCTTTTGTTTAGATTTGGCAGTCTTGTCTTCCAAAGAAATGTCACTAGCATTAAAAGCAGTAGCAGCATGTGGCTTGTTCTCTGAACCATGTTGGTCAGCACTGTCGACTAAAGAATCAGAAGTCAGCCTGTTTTTCTTTTTCTTCTTATTTTTAGTTTCATTCTCTATCCCAGCATCAGACACTCTATTACTCTCTGTAGATACTGCATCTTTAGATTTTTTTTCAGACTCCCCACCTAATGACTCTGAAGGATAACATTCTACATTATCAACATGAGATTCAGAATCTGACTTGCTTTTCTTCTTCTTCTTTTTCTCCTCTTTCTTATCACACTCATCCAATTGAGAGCCACCCATAATATCACCAGCAGGTGCTTTTGATGCTTCATGGAAAACTTGCTCCTCACTCTTCTTAGACTTAGAAGATTTATCAACTTCAGATAGACCAGCTATAGCATCCGGACTACTCTCATTGCTTCTTTTCTGCTTTTTCTTGGTAGAGGTTTCACCAGCAGAAGCAATGCCAACTTGTTCGACACTTTTAGGATTGCCATCCACCTGCCTATCTGTAATTCCACATTTTTAGCATCAGAATCAACACCAAAAAGTAGCATTAGTGCATCATAGAACAGAACATTCTTAAGTAAGTTTAGCAAACCTTGGACCTGCTCTTTGCTTAAATTTGGTCTGGAAAGATCACTGCATAATAACAGAAGTTGAAAAAAAATTAAGAATACAAACAGATAAAAATAAATGACAAATAAGATCCTGCAAGGATAGGAAAGACAAAAAGTTAAAGAAAGCATGCATTACATCAGTTACTTGTGGCTGTCATACCAAAATAAGTGGCATTCTACAAGTTTCATTATCAAAATGATTGAATGGTGTACTGAAGAGACTCATGCAACTTTACATTTACTAAACTTCAGAAGACAAACCATAAACCACGTGAAACCAAAGCGAAGTTCAAAACGCACTTTCTGTTCACATGCAGATCACTGCATATTTATATTTGCGTGTACTCAATGACTCTACATGCATAAGTTTAGTTTTAAATAATAAATGCAGTGAAAACAGTAAATAAAAAGGCAAAGGTGAATAACATGCATCAATAGCTAGGCCTTAATCCTTTCTCTCCCTCTCACACACATGGAGAGGGAGATTATCCCACTCAATAAGCAGGGATAAAGAATTTCTAATCCTACCTCATTGCCAAATACTTGCAGCACATTTCTTCCAAGTCCAGGGAAGAACCTATCAAATCATTTTTCTGCACAAATAAAAAAAAAAGGAAATTAATATAGGAAGTCAAGCCAATGAACAGAAATATTGTACGGAACAACGAATGAAAACTCCTAATGCAATTAACAGACAGACACAAACAAACAGACAAGCAGTAAGAAGACAGAAAAAGAAGTGAAAAATACAGTACTGCAGAAACAAGCTTCTCATCATGCAGGAGCAAGCATTATATTCCTCAAGAAACACAAAATACTGCATCCACATGCATAGAGAGACACAGACAAAGATGCATTGTTCATGCACAAGCTCCCAACTTTATAGAGATAAAAATATCAAATTCTCCAAGAAACATTAGATTTAGGTACAGATATTGATAAATTGAGGACAAATAAAAAAAAATTGTCATTGTTTCCTTCTGTCTCGAACAACATAGTTCAGCTACAAAATCTAATGTACAAGTTCTTTTTCCGAAATTAACTATGGTTTGAAAATTTTCTCAAGTAATGAAAGCAGAACAAACGTGGTGCAGCCAATGATCCTATATATGTGACTTTTATGGAACTGTAAAATAAGTGACTTTCCTGGTATAGACTAAAGGCAAAGATCCAAATAGACAATACATTTTCCCACATGAACCCTTTTGTGATTTTTAGAAGCTTGGGGAAGCTGCTTGTACCGCATGAACCACCATTCCTTGCATTCACAAAAATTCAAAGAAATTGATGGCATAAGCACATAATACCTTACCTTCAGCCTTTTTTTTTTGCATTCCCCCGTTAACGTCAAAATGGCGGGAAATCATACCAAAATATGATCACCGAATAAAAGGACTAGGGTCCAAGAGAAATACTAGCTAAGACAAAGATCACGACGGCGAAGAAACAGAGTAGCGGATAAAGATAAAATGTCCTTAGATTGGGAAATAGATGCCTTATTATGTGCCTTTGAGCTTATTATAAGCTGATAAGACATTACTTCATTACAAATAAGAAAAATTATCTAAGCCTACCACAAAGCTCTCAAAAAGTAGCGTTTTTTTATTTACATTTGGCATCAGAAAGAATGCGTTGCTTTCAATCAGCTTTCAAATACCCAACAACCAATCAACAATCACATTCAAATATAAACACTGAGAATACGATCGAAAAAGAAAGAGAAAAAGATACCTGGATTTGGGCTTCGGAGAGAAACTTCTTCAGGGTTTTGGAGAAGAAATTGCGTTCCAGAAAGCCGGCAATGGAGAGAAGGAGAAGAGACTTTTGGTGGGGATTCAAGGACTGAGCTGACACCTTGTTTTTCATGGTTGGGTTGGAAGAAAGAACAACTTGGCGAGGCTTCAAAGCGATGAGCGAAGGAGAAGGCTTGGCTACCAACATAAATATATAAATGAATTCATATAAACCTCACCTCTCACTCTCCCTCTCTCAACTACGGCGACTAGGGTTTTGCTCTCCTTTATTTTATGAATCGAGACAAGTTTAATTTTATTTTATTTTATTTTATTTTATTTTTGATAGAAGACGGTAGTGAGACAAGTTTTACTGTTCATTTAAATTATTTTTATTTTTATTTTCATCCCAATGATCTCTTCGGGTAACATTAATTTTTGGAACAAGGTTGGGCTCTTAAGCCAAGACTAGACCTGTTCATGGTCGGGCCTATGACCGGTAATATTAAACTTCTTACATGCCTAAGCCCGGCCCGATCTGATATTCGAGTCTAATTTTTCTGTCCAAGTCCGTTTTCATTTTTATACTACAAGCCCGAGCCCGATCAAAAAATAATTTTTTATATTTTGATTTTAATTTTATTTGTTTTTTATTATTTTATACCCTTTAAAATTTAATTTAATTTATCAAAATTTATATATCAACTTCCATATTAAATATTTATAATCATATTTATTATTCAATAATATTTTATATACATATAATTATATTATATTTAGTAAATCTATATAAAAATTTAATTAATATTAAAAAAGATATATATAAAATAAAAAATAACAATAATTCGGGCCGGGCCCGGGCTTTGAAAGGCAAGCTCGAGACCCGGCCCGATTTTTAAACCGGCCTAAAAATTTTGCCCAAGCCCATTTTTTTATCAAATATTTTTGTCCAAATCTGACCAAATTTAAAACGGGCTTTCGGGCTTGGGCGGGTAGCCCGGCCCTTGAGCAGGTCTAGCCCAGACATAATGAAAGTGTGTTTCTTTTTATTTTTTATTTTTTTGTTCATTAACGAAAATAGTGAATATAACAGAGAATTTTTACAGCAAGGTCGTAAAATATTGATCTTATTGTAAGATCATAATATTTTATGAGATATTTAATATCTCATGAAAAATTAAATAAAATTTTAAAGTTAAATAAATATGTTAATAATGGTTTAACATGTTAACAGGTAAATTTAAATTTAACTAAAAACATTTAAATTACATTTCTATCTTTTTAAAAGATAAGAAAATATTTTAATTATATTTTTAACCATTAAAAAAAATTAAATTACAATATTATTCATTAATATTTTTAAGAAAACTATTCAACGACATAATGTAATTGCCCAGAAAAGTTTGGGAAGTCGACTACCCATGTATGGAAGTCGACTTCTCTAGTTATTTTACTCGACAGATTAATTCTGTCATATAAGCAGTCGACTGCCACATTCAATATGAGATTTATTTTACCATTAATTATCATTTATTTAAACTATTTGTAGTGTTTTTATAATTATTTACATAAAATTTATACTGAATTACATTAATTTCACTATTAATTATTATAAATTTTATTAATATAATAAAATTTACGATGTCTCATATATTTTATGATAAATATCATAAATTTTACGATCAATCAAATAAATTCTACGATGAATCTAATAAATTTTATGATGAATCTTATAGATTTTACGATGAATGAATAAAATTTTACTATAAATCTAATAAATTTTACACAAATCACATGAATTTACGATGAATCTAATAAATTTTACGATGAATTTCATTGAATTTACAATGAATTTCATTGAATTTACGATGAATCTCATTGAATTTACGATGAATCTCATAGATTTTACGATTAGTCTCATTAATATTACGATTATGATGATTTTAATAGTTTTAAGTTAATTCTAATAACTTTACACTTATTCTCGTATGTTTACAATAAATATAATAATTTCATGATTAATAATCATAATTTTACCATTATTCTAGTATATTTACGTTTTCGTTTTATGATGAATCTCATAAATTTACAATTAATTATCATAATTCTAGTATTTTTACACTTATTTTCATCAATTTTAAGGTTAGTTATCGTTTTTTTTAATACTTATTCTCATCAATTTTATGGCTAGTTATCGTATTTTTATGTTTATTTTAGTACCTTTATACTTATTCTCATAAATTTTACGATTAATGTCATAAATTTTGCGACGAGTCTGCAAGAAAATTTTCAAAATAAAATGGAAATGATTAATTAAATGATGATTAATCAATGGGCAAATAAAACTAGTATTTGGTTTGATTCCAGGTTGAGAAAAATCGTTATAAAACGTGTTAGCTTTAAATTGACAAGTATTTTGAAAATGACAAAACTCAAGCAAGATTAGAAATGATTTTTATACAAGTAAATTTGCTTTGAATGAACTCAATGATTGAAACTATTTTAACAAAGTCTTGGATTGAGATTCCAATTGAAAAAGTCAGTAAATACTCTTAGAAAAGTGTTAGAAGATTTTGAACTGACTTAAAATCACAAAAGCTATAAACCTTGCAGCAAGTTAAGTGCAGGAGAGCCTACTGGACAAAAGGGATCGATCCCTACTGTAGCAGGATCGATCCCAAATTGGCAGAATGCTATTGAACCATCCAGGAGAAAGTTGAATAGCATTCTGGAGAAAAGGGATCGATCCCTACTGTAGCAGGATCGATCCCTTTGCACGAGACCTGACAGTAACGACTAGTTTTTGAAGGTTTCAACGGGAAGATTTGCATTAAATGCTTCACCAACTGTTCTATCCGTTTGGTGGGTTATAAATAGAGGCATTTATGAAGTTTGAAGACACAACAAGCATTCCAAAGTATTCAAGCTTAAAGAGAGAAACTGAAATCTGAAAATCTTATTGTAACTTCATTTTATGAGATTTTTTTTTGTATTCTTCACCCATTCACTGAAAAATCAGATATTCAAAGGGGTGAGCTATCCTTATAAGGTCTGATATTGTAGAGTGTGGGAATACTACAAGGGTAGAGGATTAGAAGGAGATTTCTAAAGTCTCAAGAGAAATTGTAAGAGGTCTTACCACACCTTCAAGTGGTTTGTAAGCATTCTCAAGGAAGAGGTAAATCAAAACCTTGACAAGGAATTCAAGGAGAGAGGACGTAGGCAAGAGATTGGCTGAACCTCTATAAAACTTGTGTTTGCTTCTCTTTCCCTTACTCTTATTTACTGCATTTATTTCATTATTGTTTATTTGACTTTGATTGTGCATTAAGAGTTAGGAAAATTAAAAATAACTAGAAAAACATATTCACCCCCCTCTCGGTAGTGTCATTAATTGGTATCAGAGCTTGGGCTCGAGAGTGACTTAGATTAATATCTATCGAGTATAAACGATCACTAATGGCTCAAACTAGTTTGTCTACACCCTTGGTAGGAGAGGGACACTCTACGGTTAGACCTCCACTCTTTAATAGTGAAAACTATGCTTATTGGAAGACTAGAATGATGCTATTTATCCAAGCTAATGATTATGAAGTATGGAGAGTTATTGTTAAAGGTTTTCTTATCCCTATTAAGAAAGTAGATGGGACGGATGTGCCTAAGAAAGAAGTTGAATGGGATACTAATGATATTAGGATGGCAGAACTTAATGCTAAAGCAATGCACACACTCTTTTGTGCATTAGGACCAAATGAGTATAATCTAGTGTCACAATGTAAGAATGCTAAACAAGTTTGGGATAAACTAGTTATCACACATGAGGGAACCACACAAGCCAAAGAAACCAAAGTAGGCATGCTCACACAAGACTATGAATTATTTAGAATGAAGAATGATGAGTCAATTAGTGACATGTTTACTAGGTTTACGGACATAATAAATGGTCTTAAAGCTTTAGGAAAGACGTACTCTAATGTAGAGATGGTGAAAAAGATTCTCAATAGCTTACCCCAATCATGGGAAGCTAAAGTCACTGCTATTGAGGAATCCAAGGACCCTCATACTCTCTCATTAGATGAACTTATGGGATCCTTGCTCACTTATGAGATGAAAATTAAGAGAAATCAAGATCCCCCAAAGAAAGTTGGAGTAGCACTAAAATCCACCACAAGTGAGGAATCAAAAGATGATCGTGATGTAAGTGGTGATGAAGAAGATTTAGAAATGGCCATGTTCGCCAAGAGGTTCAACAAATTCATGAGGATGAGAGCTAGTGGAAACTCTAGGAGACCCCCTATGAGAGAGTTAAATAGAGGTGAAACTAGTAGGAAAGATAAGGACCAAATTATTTGTTATGAATGCAAGAAACCTGGCCATATTAAATTTGATTGTCCCTTGTATAGGAAGCAAAATGAAAAGAAACAAAAGAAGAAAGCAATAGTGGCTACTTGGAGTGATAGTGACTCCTCCGATGAAGAGAATGTGGAAGGTGAAGTAGCTAACCTTTGCTTCATGGCTTTTGAAGATGAGAAGGTAACTTCTAACTTGCTAGACACTCATGAATACACTTTTGATGAATTACAAGATACATTTGATGAATTGGCCAATGAATTTGAATGCATGAACTTGAAATATAAGAAAATGATCTCTAAATTGAAAAAGGAAAATGAAATGCTTGTGAATGTTAAGTTAGAATGTGAGAAGAAATTAGAAAATGCTAATCTAGAAATTGAAGAATTAAATAAGAAGAACACTAATTTGCATAACTCCTTTTCTAGATTTTACATGGGTCAACAAAAACTTGATCAAATGCTAGAAACTCAAAGAGCATTCTTTGATAGAGAAGGTTTAGGCTATAATGCATCTAACAAAGAGACTCATTTCAAAAACTTCCTAGTTAAAGATAGAAAATTCGCTTTGTGCCCATTATGTAACAAACTAGGACATTCTTCACAAGCATGCACCTCTAGGAAGACCATAATTAGAGGAAAAATGGCTATTAAGATTTGGGTGCCTAAACATGTTTTGAATTCAAATGATGAGTCTTTAAAGTTGAAATGGATCCCTAAAGGATCAAAAATTATTGATACTAACTCTCAAGGACCCAAGAAAATTTGGGTACCTAAGATGAAAGTTTGATGTGTTTGTAGGAGGAAGAGCATTGCTACAAGGCTAAGTCCAAAGAACATTGGTACCTTGATAGTGGATGCTCTAGACACATGACGGGAGACAAGAGCCAATTCAAGTACTTAAAGCATAAAAGTGGTGGAGAGGTCACGTTTGGAGACAACTCCAAAGGACAAATTGAAGGAATTGGCTCCATTGGTAACTCTTCCTCAACCATTGAAAATGTTTTGTATGTTAGAGGCTTGAAACATAACTTGCTTAGTATTAGTCAATTGTGTGATAAGGGATTTAAAGTTATGTTTGATGATTTGTGCTGCAATGTTGTTAATGCCAAATCTAATCAAATTGTGTTTATTGGACATAGACAAGGAAATATTTATATTGTGAATTTAAATGAACTTAATAGCAAAAATGTATGCTTTATGGCTACTAGAGAAGATGAACCTTGGTTATGGTATAGAAGACTAGGCCATGCTAGTATGCATGTTTTGTCTAAGTTAGCCAAAAGAGACTTAGTAGTAGGATTATCTAAGCTTCAATTTGAAAATGACAAAGTTTGTGAGGCATGTGTAAGAGGAAAACACAAAAGAATTTCATTTAAACCTAAGAAGTGTGTCACTACCTCTAGATCACTTCAACTCCTTCACTTAGATCTTTTTGGACCAACTAGGACAACTAGTTTAGGAGGTAAACACTATGGATTTGTGATAGTTGATGATTACACTAGGTTTACTTGGGTGTTCTTTTTAAGTGTTAAAAATGAGGCCTTAGAAAAATTCACTGTTGTTGGCTCTTATAGGCTATACCGAGAGGGGGGGTGAATCGGTTTTTAACTAACCTTAAGCTCGTTTTTCGGTTTCTCTAAATTCTCTAGCCTATATTGATATTTTCTAAGTTCTCTAGGCTAGACAAGCATGCAATTCAAGTTCAATGAAATAAACACAATATAAGTGCAAGTAAATAAAGAGTAAGGAGAGAGAGATTTACACAATCGATTTATAGAGGTTCGGCTACCTTGCCTACGTCCTCTACCTTGAGACGCTCCCAAGGATTTTCCCCAAATTCACTATACTTGAATTTGTTACACTCCCTCTTTTCAAGGATCAAGAGAAACCTCTCTCTTTTTCTAGGCTCAAGAGTAACCTCCCTCTTTTTCTAAGGCTAAAGAGAAACCTCCCTCTTTTTCTAAGGCTAAAGAGAAACCTCCCTCTTTTTCAAGGCTAAAGAGAAACCTCCCCTTTTACAAGGAATGAATTGGTTTACAAGAGAAGTAATCAAAGAAGGCCTCTAGATAGGCAAGTGATTACAGAGATTAAGCACAAGTAAAAGCTTATACAAAGTTTGTGCTAAGCAATACAAGAAATAGATGAATGATAGAAGATGAAGACTCTTTATCTCTTGAATTGATGTTGAGGCTTGAGGAAGATGAATAAGATGATGAAAGATGTTGCTTGGTTGTTCCTCTTCCTTCCTTTAGCTTCTAAGCCTCTATTTATAGTCCCTTGGATGGTTTGTGGACGTTGGTTGGAGCCAAAACCGAAACTAGCCGTTGTATCTCACAGAAAATAGCCGTTGGAGACTTTCTGACATAAAGGGATCGATCCCTTTCCTTAGGGGATCGATCCCATGCTTCATTTTGGCCTTCCGGGGCACACTGCCAAAAAGGGATCGATCCCTTTCCTTAGGGGATCGATCCCATTCCTCCAGAATGGGTTTTTCCTGCACTTTTGGGTTAGAAATGATGTGGTCTTTGATCCTAATTCAACCCAAAACATATTGGCACTTTTGTGGGAGTTTTTCATGACTTTCTTTGATAAAAACATTGTCCAAAAATTCATTAAGTGATTTTCTAAAATATTCAAAATATTTATAAAGAATTAAGACCAATAAGGATGTATCATTAAATCATGGTCTTAATGTTTGGGTATGATCACTTAAAATGTATTGAGAAAATCATGTGTGATAAGGCAAATTTACAATATGAATTAAAACATTAAAGCTCACTTAAGTTTTTGTCATTTCAAAATATGTATGGCAATTTAAAGCTAACAATCTCCCCCTTTTTGATATGACAAAACTTAATGTAAATTTGCTTTGAAAATTCTTTGATAAAATACTCCCCCTCAAATAAAGCAGGATTTTATAAAGCTCCCCCTTAATATAAGCATGGGTTTTGAAAATGAATTTTTAAACTATTTCTCCCCCTTAATATCTCTCTCTATATCTATCTCTCCCTTTTTCTATCTCTCCCCCTTTTTGTCATAGCAAAAAGAAGGAAAAATAATAAAAAATATGCTCCCCCTAAAATCATGGCTATGTGAGAATAAATAAAAATGCTCCATCCAACAAGAAACATGTTAGTACATGGGACTTATAGCACAAATAAATAAGTCAATATTCTCAAAGAGTATGAAATATTCATGCAATGAATATGACTTATGATCCAATACCAATTGTTTATAAATAATTTGGATACCAATTGTTGATAAGTAATTTTGCAAGAAGGTTCCAATTGGTAAGAAGTTAAGCAAGCACCTAAGTATATCAATTGTTCTCTAAGGTCCGACTAAGGTGCATGGTAATACATCATGATTATGAGCTAAAATTATATAACATATCATATGCATGTGCTCATAAATCATATTCAAGAAATATTGTGTCTAGAATTAAATCATATAGCAATTAACTTCAAATTCTAGCACACAAGAGTTTCATACAAAAATATCCTAAGAGAATTCTTCTCTATTAGTCATTTCAATCTTAAAGAGCATGAGAAGAATTGTCAATTTAAAGCTCAAACCAATTGGTAATTTAGTTTTGGCTTACCAATTATTGAAAATATGGTTTCCAATGATACTAATTGTTATTTCAATCTAAATACCAATTGTTACTAATGGTTAACTTAGGCATTTTGCATGAATCCAATATCTATGTGTAGTGTGTTCATGTCAAGAAAATACTCATTCTAAATATGCAAGAACACAACACAGATCATCAAATATGCATATGGATCAATTAAACATTAGTACACAATCATAAAAGATTAATCCATATTCATATTCACAAATTGATACCATATGGAAGATTCAAAACATCAAGGAATTCAAGCAAACATATTTTCTTCCATGGTTTCAAGCACACAAATCCTATGCTCATTTTCTAATTCAAGTCCTTAACTAATTATGAGCAAGGAAATATTCAAATAATAAATGCATGGATATTAAATTTGTTCAAGTTTGCATTTATCTTTGAATGTTGGTGTTGTCATTAAGACCTTAGTTCTTTAAGTACAAGGATGATAAAGTTTCATGCATTTGAACATTGAGGATCCATTTACCATCACAAATTATAGGCCAATGACCATTACCAATTGTTGAATTTATATTTGAAATCAATCCACTAGATGTAAAATTATCATGAAACCTAGTGTGGAATTGATAAGTCAAGCCAAGAGACATAATCCTATAAGCATGCTTGACTAAGATGAACAAAAGATATGAAAAACACTCATTATGCACAAGTTCATCAAATTCTCAAATATATCCATAAATCATTGAAATAGATCTCAAAATTATGTTTAAGTATTCATTTAAAGTATATTTCAAGATTTATGCAATTCATGACCATTTTCAATGAGAAAACTGATTTTGCACTTGTGAGTTCAAGAAAAATGATATAGATTGTTGAAAGTGATACCATTTGTTGGAAATGATATTAATTGATGAAGTTGAGGCATGATATCAATGAAAAATAAAGATCATCAAAAAGAAGTTAAAACAATGAATTTTAACTTGAGAAGAAAGAAGATATCAAGAAAGTGAAAAGTCCTTCTCAAATTCGGTTAAAAAAGTGCAGAATAGCCATTTTGGCCTGGGGGGATCGATCCCTTTGGGAGGGGGATCGATCCCTTAGTTCCAGAATACACCAATTCTGTGTTCTGCTCAAGGGGATCGATCCTGTTTGAAAAGGGATAGATCCCTCATACTGTTTCTGCAGATTTTTGACAGAAAATCCAACCTTTGAGGTACCAAAACTTCGTTTTTGAGTTATTTAAGTCCAAGTAAAGGTTCAAACATTAGTAAAACATGATTTTGGACTTGTATGAATGAAGAACATGATTGAAAAACTATTTTACAAAAGATTTTGCAATTTTGGAAGGATTTTCACCAATAAAGGCATTTTTGGCCTCAAAGGAGGTCATTTTGATAGTTATGCATACTTTGACCAAACCAAATCATTAGAAATCACAAATATGCCAAAACAAACTTGTTCACATAGATTTTAAGCACATATAACATCAAATCATCATACTTGTGAACAACATGTCATGATTGTCAACATGCATATTCTTCATTAAGGCTCATGACAAGGCATTTTGCATATATGACATATTTGACATCTTTTGAGCAACTAAATATATTATCTAGACATATCAAACTTGCTCAAGATGCAGAAAATCAAAAATCATTTCAAAATCACAAATCATGCTTTTCATTCATCAAGAATAGTCCATCAAGTATTCAACAATCATTCATCATGCCTTTTGCTTATTCACAATGCATCATTAATCATCAACCAAATTTCTCATCAAATCACAAATAATCAAAAAAAAGTTTTAAGGAGTAAAGAATTAATCTTACAAAACTCCTTTGCTTGAGTATGCTTTGCCTTGAATTGTTGAGTCCACCTTGAGCTATCCTTTAAAAAAAAATTGTTGTGATCTTGTCAAAAATGGATCCTCAAGCTTTTTCCTTTTTCTCATTGGCACAAGCAAACTCCATGAGGATGTGTTGAGCATTCAAACTTCATTGTATCTTGTATCTCCATGCTCTAACACTCCTACAACACACAAATTCAAGCATGCTTTGGTACCCAAACTTTCTTGGGTCCATGAGAGTTAGTATTCACAATTTTAGATCCTTTTGGGATCCATTTCAAGCATAATTCATCATTATTTATTGCATGCTTTGGCACCCACATTTTTCTAACAACTCTTCCTCTAAATGTGGTTTTTCTATATGTGCATGCTTGTGAAGAGTGTCCTATTCTATTGCATAGTGAGCATGTAAGAGATAGATCATGCATAGTATTTTTGCTCACTAAGAAATTCCTAAGATGAGTTTCTTTATGTATTTCATTATATCCTAACCCATCTTTATCAAAGAAAGCTCTTTGGGTCTCTAACATATGATCTAGCTTTTGTTGACCCATATAAAACCTAGTAAATGAGTTATGCAAATTTGTATTCTTTTTATTCAACTCATTTATTTCTAGATTTGCTTCTTCTATCTTCTTCTCAAAATCAAGTTTGGCATTTAATAGCATTTCATTTTCTATTTTCAATTTAGCAATGGTTTTCTTATATTTGGAGTTCATGCATTGAAATTCATTTGCTAAATCATCAAAGGCATTTTGTAGTTCACTAAAGGTATAATCATTATTTTCACTAGAACTACAACTAGCCTCATCATCACTAATAGCCATAAAGCATGAGTAGGCTACCTCTTCATCTACATTTTCCTCATCGGAGCTATCACTATCGCTCCATGCAGCCACAAATGCTTTCTTCCTAGGCTTCCTATCCTTTTCCTTCCTAAGTAAGGGGCAATCTAACTTAGTATGACCCGATTCATTGCACTCATAACATACTAAGGAGTCTTTTTCTCTTCTACTTGATTCTCCCCTATGATGTCTCCTATTCTTCTCTCTCTCATTCATTCTCATGAACCTATTGAATCTTTTGGCAAACATTGCCATTTCCTTTTCTTCCTCACTTCCACTCTCATCACTATCATCTTCAATGACCTCATGAGTGGAAGACTTAAGTGCTACCCCAACTTTCTTTGAAGACTCTACATTTCTTTTTAGTTTCATTTCATGAGTAAGTAGAGACCCCATAAGTTCATCTAGAGACAAGGTGTTTGGATCCTTAGATTCTTCTATAGCGGTTACCTTAGCCTCCCAAGATTTAGGCAAACTATTCAAAATCTTCTTTACCATTTCCACATTGGAATAGCTTTTGCCTAATGCCTTAAGTCCATTAATTATGTTATTAAACCTAGTATACATTTCACTCATGGACTCATTTTCTTTCATTCTAAAAAGCTCATAATCATGTGTGAGCATTCCTACTTTGGTTTCCCTAACTTGATTGGTCCCTTCATGTGTGATGGCCAATTTGTCCCATATTTGCTTAGCATTTTCACATAGGGACACTCTATTATATTCATTGGGACCTAATGCACAAAAGAGGGTGTGCATAGCCTTGGCATTCAATTGTGCCACTTTCATGTCATTTATGTCCCACTCATCCTCATCCTTAGGGACATCTTTTCCATCTACTTTCTTCATAGGAGTTCTAGGACCATTCACTATAATTCTCCACACTTCATAATCATTTGATTGGACAAACAACATTATTCTTGTTTTCCAATAAGAGTAATTCTCTCCATTGAAGAGTGGAGGTCTAACTAAGGATTGTCCCTCTTCTCCTAGGGGTGTGCCTACACTCAAGTGAGCCATTAAAGATCGTTTTGCTCGATAGAGGTTAGTCTAAATCAATCACGAGCCCAAGCTCTGATACCAATTGTTGGCTCTTATAGGCTATACCGAGAGGGGGGGTGAATCGGTTTTTAACTAACCTTAAGCTCGTTTTTCGGTTTCTCTAAATTCTCTAGCCTATATTGATATTTTCTAAGTTCTCTAGGCTAGACAAGCATGCAATTCAAGTTCAATGAAATAAACACAATATAAGTGCAAGTAAATAAAGAGTAAGGAGAGAGAGATTTACACAATCGATTTATAGAGGTTCGGCTACCTTGTCTACGTCCTCTACCTTGAGACGCTCCCAAGGATTTTCCCCAAATTCACTATACTTGAATTTGTTACACTCCCTCTTTTCAAGGATCAAGAGAAACCTCTCTCTTTTTCTAGGCTCAAGAGTAACCTCCCTCTTTTTCTAAGGCTAAAGAGAAACCTCCCTCTTTTTCTAAGGCTAAAGAGAAACCTCCCTCTTTTTCAAGGCTAAAGAGAAACCTCCCCTTTTACAAGGAATGAATTGGTTTACAAGAGAAGTAATCAAAGAAGGCCTCTAGATAGGCAAGTGATTACAGAGATTAAGCACAAGTAAAAGCTTATACAAAGTTTGTGCTAAGCAATACAAGAAATAGATGAATGATAGAAGATGAAGACTCTTTATCTCTTGAATTGATGTTGAGGCTTGAGGAAGATGAATAAGATGATGAAAGATGTTGCTTGGTTGTTCCTCTTCCTTCCTTTAGCTTCTAAGCCTCTATTTATAGTCCCTTGGATGGTTTGTGGACGTTGGTTGGAGCCAAAACCGAAACTAGCCGTTGTATCTCACAGAAAATAGCCGTTGGAGACTTTCTGACATAAAGGGATCGATCCCTTTCCTTAGGGGATCGATCCCATGCTTCATTTTGGCCTTCCGGGGCACACTGCCAAAAAGGGATCGATCCCTTTCCTTAGGGGATCGATCCCATTCCTCCAGAATGAGTTTTTCCTGCACTTTTGGGTTAGAAATGATGTGGTCTTTGATCCTAATTCAACCCAAAACATATTGGCACTTTTGTGGGAGTTTTTCATGACTTTCTTTGATAAAAACATTGTCCAAAAATTCATTAAGTGATTTTCTAAAATATTCAAAACATTTATAAAGAATTAAGACCAATAAGGATGTATCATTAAATCATGGTCTTAATGTTTGGGTATGATCACTTAAAATGTATTGAGAAAATCATGTGTGATAAGGCAAATTTACAATATGAATTAAAACATTAAAGCTCACTTAAGTTTTTGTCATTTCAAAATATGTATGGCAATTTAAAGCTAACAACTGTTTTCTCAAAACTTGTTCAAAATGAAAAAAGTTACTCCATTTCAAGTATTAGAAGTGATCATGGAAAAGAATTTGAAAATCTTGGTTTTGATATGTTTTGCAATGAAAACGGTATTAGCCATAATTTTTCAACTCCTAGAACTCCTCAACAAAATGGGGTAGTTGAAAAGAGAAATAGAACCTTAGAAGAAATGGCTAGAACCATGCTTTGTGAAAATAACTTACCTAAATATTTTTGGGCTGAAGCAGTAAACACCTCTTGCTATGTTATAAATAGAGCTATGGTAAGGCCTATTTTAAAGAAAACTCCTTATGAGCTTTATAAAGGAAAAAGGCCTAACATAAGTTATTTTCACCCATTTGGATGTAAATGTTTTGTTTTAAACAATGGTAAAGATAACCTAGGAAAATTTAATGCTAAAAGTGACGAAGGTATTTTTCTTGGTTATTCTTTAAATTCTAAGGCTTATAGAGTTTTCAATAAAAGAACACTTGTTGTAGAAGAATCAATACATGTAATCTTTGATGAATCAAATATCACTAGTAGAACCAATCTTGATGATGAATTAGAAATCTTTGATGAACCTATAGTTGATCCATCTCAAGATAAGGATGTTAGGGAACAATTAGAAGATCTTACTATTAACAAAAATAAGGAGTCCATGGAACAAGAAATAATTGAGAAGGAATCTAGGTGTCCTAGAGAACTTGGATATGTGAAAGAAAATGATATTGTTGGAGATCCTACCATTGGAGTTAGGACTAGGTCAACCTATAGAAACATATGTCAACATGTAGCCTTTGTGTCACAATTTGAGCCAAAGAAAGGGGATGAGGCTTTGAATGATGAAAATTGGATTATGGCCCTGCAAGAAGAATTAAATCAATTTGAAAGAAGCAAAGTGTGGACCATTAGTAGAAAGACCTAAAGATTATCCCATCATTGGAACCAAATGGATATTCAAGAATAAGATGGATGAAAATAGCATTATTGTTAGAAATAAGGCTAGGTTAGTGGCTCAAGGCTATAGACAAGAAGAAGGGATTGACTATGATGAAACCTATTCTCCGGTAGCTAGATTAGAAGTCATTAGGATGCTACTTGCTTTTGCATGCTATAAGGATTTTAAGTTATATCAAATGGATGTGAAAAGTGCTTTCTTAAATGGTTATATAAATGAAGAAGTTTATGTTGAGCAACCTCCCGGTTTTGAAAATCCAAAATTTCCTAACCATGTTTTCAAACTTTTAAAAGCCTTATATGGATTAAAACAAGCTCCTAGAGCTTGGTATGAAAGACTTTCAAAGTTTTTAATCGAAAAAGGTTTTACAAGAGGAAAAGTAGACACAACCTTGTTTATTCAATCTAAGGGTCATGACTTATTAGTAGTTCAAATTTATGTAGATGATATCATTTTTAGATCTACAAATGAGTCATTATGCAAAAATTTCTCTAAACTAATGCAAGGTGAATTTAAAATGAGTATGATGGGAGAATTAACCTTCTTTCTAGGACTTCAAGTTAAACAATGTAAAGAAGGTATTTTCATAAATCAAGCTAAGTACACTAAAGACTTGCTCAAAAGATTTGGAATGGATGAGGCTAAACCTTATTCTACACCTATGAGCACAAATATTAAGCTTGATAAAGATGAAGGAGGAAAATGTGTAGACACTAAATTATATAGGTCTATGATTGGCTCATTATTATATTTAACTGCTAGTAGACCCGATATAATGTTTAGTGTATGCTTATGTGCAAGATTTCAGTCATCCCCTAGAGAATCACACCTACAAACAGTCAAAAGAATCCTTAGATACCTCAAAGACACTTCTTCCTTAGGACTTTGGTATCCTAAAGATTCTACTCTTGATCTACATGCTTATTCCGATGCGGATTTTGGTGGATGCAAAGTGGATAGGAAAAGCACATCGGGAACATGCCAATTCTTAGGAAGTAGGCTCATTTCATGGTTTTTTAAGAAACAAAATAGCGTAGCTCAATCCACAACCAAGGCTGAATATATAGCTTCCGGCAGTTGCTGTGCTCAAGTGTTATGGATTAAGCAACAAATGAGAGACTATGGAATAGAAATGAACCAAGTTCCCATTAGGTGTGACAACACTAATGCCATCAATCTTACAAAAAATCCTATCCAACACTCTAGAACCAAGCACATTGAGATTAGACATCATTTTATACGAGATCATGTGCAAAAAGGGGACATAATTCTAGAGTATGTGGACACCTTGCACCAATTAGCTGATATCTTCACAAAACCCTTGGACAAGGAGAGATTTTGCACTCTTGGAGGTGAATTAGGCATAATGAATGCTCCTTGAAGTGATTTGATATTGCATGAATGTCTTAAGTTGGTTTGATATGATTGCAAGAAAGAAACTTGGAGAATATCATTTACACTTGCAATTCATAACCTCAACTTGCCATGTTACTGTTCATGATCTTAGACTTTGAGGTTGAATTGTTGAATTATGTGTGCTTTAATTATGTTAAATTCTCTTCACTAGCCAAAAACCTACTTCTAATGTTTAAGACACCTTCAAAGTCATGTTCAGAGTTGTTCTGCAAATTCTTGGCATTTTTCTGTAACTTTTCTGCAGTATTTTGCATTTTTTCTGCAGTTTTCAAACTTCTTTCATGCATCTCAAGTAAAACACAATCAGATTTTGATTTTAAGATGTTCAAAATGCATAAGTTCCATTGTTTTCAAATCATTTTTATGCATCATGCATGCGGCAAGTGGCTGAGGAGACAATCCTTCACCAATAGGATTGAATTCCCAGTCTGTTGGCCAAAATTCTGGGTGATGGGAGCAATCTGCCTAAAAGGGATCGATCCCTCTACAGTAGGGATCGATCCCCTCGTGACAGAATGGACTTCCCGCTTCTTTTAAACCGTCGGGCCCTCCTTCCTTTCAAGCTATTCACTTTCTTCTTCACCTCTCCATGTCGTTCCCCATTTCCTCTCATCCAAACCTACTAGCTTTCACTCATTTCTACACCAAATCACTCCATTCTTTCACCAATCTTTCTCATTTTCTTCTCTTTTTCATTTCCCCTCCTCATTTCTTGACAAAATCTCTTCCTTTCTTCTTTTTCTTTTTCTTCCACACCATGGTTACTATTCACCCAACATTTCAATTATAAGTTTTTCTAACATTTTTCATTAACTTTTTCTTGCATTTCTAGTTTCTTTTATCATGTCTTGCCTACCCATGTGCATATCTTGCATCAATTTCTTCTCCATCTAAGTTTTCAACTCCTTTGGCACTTGTATTTTTCTCAAGTTTATACTTAGACTATCTGTCATTTTTCATCCGAATTTCCTTGTTATAATTGTTCAATGCATCTTGGGTTGTGGCTCTCTGCTGTTGGTTAGATCACATCTCTCCCACACACTCATCCATAGTTCCTCAAACTTGTGCACACCACCTGTTTGATAAAAGTCCTAAACGAAATTTCCTATCTTTTTCCTTCTCCCTATGGCTCCTAAGATTAAGCACACTGCTCAAAAACGCAAAACCAGTGCTTCCTCTTCCTCATCCTCCATACCAACCACCTTTAACCGCTGCTTTCGCCATGCTAATGAGAAAACCAAATTTCTAGCCGAATTTGCCAATATGCCCACTAAGCATTGGCGTCCTATTGATTTCGACTTCCTCGAGTCAATTCATTTTCCTTACCTCGCCAAGTTCAATGAATGGGGTTGGACCCAATTCCTCAAAATCAATACTCCGGTCCCAGCGAACATCATTCGAGCCTTCTTTTCCAACGCCGACATCATCTATGCTCCAAATAATGATTGTAAGGTTGTCGGGATTAAGTCTTATGTCATGGGCAAGCATATTGAACTGACCACGCAATCCCTCTCCCTTGCCTTTAGACTTCCTGAGGGCTGTAATATCTATGAACATATCAATGTCCCCTTAGCGTTTCCCGTTACCGATAATCGTGCAAGTGACCTTCCTGTCTTCGCACGCCTCATCCATATCATCATCTCATGGAATCTCCGCCCTCTTGGCACCCGATATTCTCACCTTCGCAAACTTGATCGTTTTTGGCTTCATCATATTCATGAACCTAACGGCGACCCACCAGACCTCCTACACTTTATCCTTCATGATTGGGTGAAGATTGTTCGTGGCAAGGTCCACACCATTGTCTTCCCTCAGCCTCTCGCCTACTACTTAATCTCTGAAGGCGTTGACTGTTCATGTGAGGTTGGCATACTTCCGGATGCCAACACCACAATCAATCTCACCACCCTCCATAACTTGGGATGGTATCTTCATCCAGCGGGTGACACCTTCGAATGGGTCAAGGGTCATGGTCAGCCTGCATCTCCCGAACATGCTCCGGCACGAGAAGGCGAAGAAGGAGCGGATGCAGCCGACGCACCTGCAGCAGCCACATCTTCTGCACCTTCCGGCTCCTCGTCAGCCTCTCTTGACCAGATCATGCATATGCTTCAGAACTTTCAACATGACGTAGGTCAGTGCCTTGATCACATCGAGGCCAACCAAGCTGCCTTGTTCGATGAAATTCAGGATGTCCGCATGCAACACGAGGACTTCGTTGAGCAATATCGCAAGACCTTCCCAAGGCGTTGATCCTCCTCGTTGCGGCATGTGTCATGCTTTCTAGTTGTTTTATGTTAATGACTATGTCTATGACTATGTTAATGGCCTTGCTTGTCATGCTTTCTAGTTGTTTTATGTTAATACTATGTCTATGACTATGTTAATGACTTTGCTAGTTATGCTTTCTAGTTGTTTTCTGTCAATGACTATGTCATATTCTGATATTAATTGTGCTTTAATGACATTGGGTTGTTTTTTGTTTCTCTCTATCTCCTTGCCAATACTATTGCTTATTTTGCTTTAAATTGGTGTAACCTTATTGCTTTAAATTGCCTTCTACCACTAACCATTTCTCCGTGCTATTTATTCCTTTGCTATGACAAAAAGGGGGAGAATTAATGTGGTAAACTTATATTAAATTAAGGGGGAGCAAATATTGAGGGGGAGTAACGTTTTTCAACAAAAAGTTAAATTGAGGGGGAGTAATGTTTTTCAAACAATCAAGTAACCTCAATTTTCAAAACACATGAGCAAATTTACCTTAAGTTTTGTCATATCAAAAAGGAGGAGATTATTAGCTTTAAATTGACAAGTATTTTGAAAATGACAAAACTCAAGCAAGATTAGAAATGATTTTTATACAAATAAATTTGCTTTGAATGAACTCAATGATTGAAACTATTTTAACAAAGTCTTGGATTGAGATTCCAATTGAAAAAGTCAGTAAATACTCTTAGAAAAGTGTTAGAAGATTTTGAACTGACTTAAAATCACAAAAGCTATAAACCTTGCAGCAAGTTAAGTGCAAGAAGGCCTACTGGACAAAAGGGATCGATCCCTACTGTAGCAGGATCGATCCCAAATTGGCAGAATGCTATTGAACCATCCAGGAGAAAGTTGAATAGCATTATGGAGAAAAGGGATCGATCCTAACTGTAGCAGGATCGATCCCTTTGCACGAGACCTGACAGTAACGGCTAGTTTTTGAGGGTTTCAACGGGAAGATTTGCATTGAATGCTTCACCAACTGTTCTATCCATTTGGTGGGTTATAAATAGAGGCATTTATGAAGTTTAAAGACACAACAAGCATTCCAAAGTATTCAAGCTTCAAGAGAGAAACTGAAATCTGAAAATCTTATTGTAACTCCATTTTGTGAGATTGTTTTTTTTTTGTATTCTTCACCCATTCACTGAAAAATCAGATATTCAAAGGGGTGAGCTATCCTTGTAAGGTCTGATATTGTAGAGTGTGGGAATACTACAAGGGTAGAGGATTAGAAGGAGATTTCTAAAGTCTCAAGAGAAATTGTAAGAGGTCTTGCCACACCTTCAAGTGGTTTGTAAGCATTCTCAAGGAAGAGGTGAATCAAAACCTTGACAAGGAGTTCAAGGAGAGAGGACGTAGGCAAGAGATTGGCCGAACCTCTATAAAACTTGTGTTTGCTTCTCTTTCCCTTACTCTTATTTACTGCATTTATTTCATTATTGTTTATTTGACTTTGATTGTGCATTAAGAGTTAGGAAAATTAGAAATAACTAGAAAAACCGATTCACCCCCCCTCTCGGTAGTGTCATCAAAACGATTTTTACTAAAAGTATAGGGCAGTCAACTGCCCTTGTGCAGTATATATTCTGTTCAAAAATTGCACTTAGGTAGTTGGATGCCCTAAGAGAGCAGTCGGATGCCTTGGGAGGGCAATCAACTATCTATAGAAGGCAGTCAACTTCCCATACGAAGTGCATTTTGGATTTTAAATTACTTTAGGGTAGTCGATTGGCTTGAGAAGGTAGTCGACTGCCCTGCCTGGATGTTGTATTCTATTTCAAAATTACAATAGGGCATTTGACTACCACTTTCAGGCATTCGACTACTCTAGTATAAAAGTGAATAAAAAAGCTAATTTTTGTCTAAAGAGTTACAAACTTTTTCTAAAGTTTTTCTTTCACTTTAAATGGTTAAGAAACATGACCATTGGATTTCAAAAGATCCGATCTTGTTAAACAATTGTGTTGTTGAATCAAACAACACAAATGAAAAATCATATTGCTTGAGTGAAAGATTATATCATTTGGAATTATTCTTTATAAATAGAGATGTCAAGTTCGAGATCAAGTTTAAGTTGTTTCATCTTCATCAAACCCTAGAAGTGACTTTATTCTTGTACAACAAAGACTAATAAATTTTACGATGAATTTCATAAATTTTACGAGAAATCTCATAAATTTTACAATGAATACTATACATTTTACGATAGATCTGATAAATTTTACAATGGATTTCATAAATTTTACAATGAATCTTGTAAATTGTACGATCATAAATTTTATGATAAATCTAGTAAAATTTATGATAAATCTCATAGATTTTACGACTAGTTGAATAAATTTTACGATTAATCTTATAAAATTTATGATGAATCTAATGAATTTTACGATGAATATCATAAAATTTACGATGAATCTCATAAATTTTACGATGAATATCATAAAATTTACAATGAATTTCATAAATTTTACGACGAATATCATAAATTTTACAATGAATGTCATAAACTTTATGATGAATCTCATAAATTTTATGATGAATCGCATAAATTTTACAATTAGTTATCATATTTTTTTCATTATAGAATTAATATTTTTTTCATAAGTAGGCTGTAAGTAGAACATTAATGAGAGTTGCAAAATATGCATGGCAGTCAACTGCTATACAGTGGCAGTCGACTGCTTTATTATAGCATTCAACTGCCTATGAGAAAATTTGTAACAGAATGTTACTGGGTCAGTAGGCAGTCGACTGGATTATTTAGCAGTCAACTGCTAATGCCATTATAACATTCTATTACAAATTTTCTCATAGGCAGTCGAATGCTATAATCGAGCAGTCGACTGCCCAAATAAATTTTGTCATGTGCTTGATAAATATTGAATGTTCATTGTTTTAGCATAACAGTTATAAAAACAGGCAGTCGACTGCCTGTAAACATGTAAATAATTAAAAATTTTACTCGTAAAAAATATAACAATTCTTGGGTCGCTTTAGAAGACACTGTTTGTAAATCATTGGTTCTTTGCACTTTTCATATCAATTTCCTTTGTTTATGCAATTCTCTTCCAAAAACTTACTCATTGTTAAAAATATAAGTGGAGAACAAAGAAGAACAACTATTTGATTGAGGTTAGGTTTAAAGTTTAGGATTTATAAAATATTGAAATAGCTACAAATTGGATTAGAGGTGAAATAGAAAAAATTGGAATAAAGCGATTTATGATTTAGAATTTAGGGTTTATGATTTAGGAATTAGGGTTTAAAAATAGTAAAAAGGTTTATATAAGAAGAAGAATACTATTGCAATTATAACAAGGTTATATTTGTAATATAATACTATAATTTTAATAATTTTTAGTAAATAATGTTAATTTTAATAACTGGTTTAGTACATTACCAAGTTAAAGAATTTTTTAATTTTATAAATTTAATCAACGATTTAAATTAAATTTGACTAATCCAATTGCTCTAATTTAATGACCTTACAATAAGGTCAATTTTTGTGACCTTACTATAGAATTTGCCAAATACAACGCTATGAAATTAGTAAAAAAGTTCAACAGGGGAGCTACTCATCCAATTGGAGGGACAACACCTTTTCTTGGTATGCTTAACAACCCAATCAACAACAACATTAAACTTTCTATTAACATGACAAAAGGAAAAATCATTAACATCCTTTAACAGAGATAAAATTTCATCTTAAATCATTGAAGTCTCCCAACTTCTTAGAGTTTTAGCATCCTTATGTCTTCAAATTAGATTAAGATTATCGAACTCAATAAGAACATTTGTCTACCCATTCCATAAGATTAAGTGGCATGCCATTCTAATGGACAAAGCTTCAGTAATCTCTACATTCCTTGCTTGAACCAAGGCATTACACCCATCTAAAATTGAACCATGCTCGTCACGACAAATCATAACAAGGCCAGCTTTGGAAGCGAGAAAGTCAAAAGAAGCATCGCAATTCAATTTAACAGTAGAAGGATGAGGCTTTTGCCAGTCGGAAGTGGTGGCTCTGGTTCTTTCCAAGGTTCTTTCAACAGTGGGAAAAGCTTCTGAGATTTCAAAAAACTCCTTGACAATTTGAAGCCAGGTCTAGATTGGATCACTTGGGACTCCTTCGAAAAGAAAGAAGTTACAGGTTTTCCACATGTCCTAGCAAAGAAAAAAAAATCAGTTCGATAAGATTGAACGAACCAAATTGAGAAAGGAATGAAACAATATCGAACCACCATATATTAAAATCTAAAAAACCTTCATGCTTTGGGCAATAGCTAAAACCTAATGCTCTCCAGGCTGCTTAGGCAAAAGAGCAAAAAAACAGGACATGTTCCAGAGATTCCACTTCAGTTTCACACCTTTCGCAAAGGACCTCTCTCATTTTACGACATTTAGCAAGATTCTCTCTAGTTGTAAGAACATTATGACAAGCTCTCCAAATAAAGGTATTAATTTTGGGATACACTTGACAATTCCAAATACTCTTCCATCCTTTCTCAAAAGCATTAGTGCGATGACTATTCTCTGCCCTTCTAGGCTATCTGTTGTTGGAATGAATGAGGTAATGGCCTGACTTAACAGAATAATGGCCATCCTTAGAAAAATGCCAAACCATTTTGTCTTGGTTGGAAGGAGCACTAATAAGAATCTTTGATATAGCTTTGACTTCCTCTTCGCTAAATAGTCTACCAAGTTTGTCAGTCTTCCGAGATCTATTGGCATGGCTAATTAGATGGGAAACCATATAAATTGTCTCATCAATAGGTTAAGGAAAAGAAACTTGAAAGTTAGGAAGATAGGGCACCCACTTATCATGCCAAATGAGAATATTCCTCCCATTATAGACATTCCAGCGAACACCTTTATTAAGAACCTCAATTCCTTTCATCAAGCTCCTCAAAGCCTAAGAAGATCAGTTACCTCTTCCAACGTTAAACAATGAAGAATGAGGAAAATCAACTCTTTTAAAGATTTTGACCCAAAAAGCATCCAGATTAGCCACCATTCTTCATGCCTACTTAGCCAATAAGGCATCATTGAAATTGAAAAAGTCTCTGAATCCCATTCCACCCTGAGATTTATGGTCTCCCATTCTTGCCCAATTTATCCATTGAATCTTATCCTTTTCAGAATCCACCCCATTCCACTAGAATCGATTCAAGAGAACATTCAACTTGTTACAAAAAGAAAGAGGCAACTTAAAACAATGCATGACATAGACTGGGATGGCAAAAGCGACAACTTTTAGTAAAACCTCTCTCCCAACCTGAGAAAGGAGCTTGCCTTTCTATGACAAAGTTTTCTCATTTACCTTGTCATAAATAAAATTCAGAGCCTCTTTCTTAGCTCTGCCCCAAATAAGGGTAGACCTAAATATTTGCAACTACCTTGAAGGACATTGATACCCAACATCTTCTTAATGTCTCCTTTAGTCCACGAATCAGTGTTAGGCGAGAAAAAAATTGAAGACTTTTCAAAATTCACAAGCTGGCCAATAGCATTATAAAATATCTCCAACAAATCCAAAAGTGTTCTACAATTCTTCTGATTAGCCTTAGAAAATAACATACAATCATTCGTAAAGAATAAATGGCTAAGAATCAAACACCTTCTATTGATTTGAAATCCCTACAAGTCTCCATCAAGCAAAGAATTTTGAATAAGATTAGAAAGCACATAAGAAGCAAGAATAAAAAGTTAAGGCGATAGTGGATCCCCTTGCTCCAAACCTCAATTAGGCAAAAACTCACCATTCAATACAATAGAAAAGTGAGTCTTTGTCACACATTCCATGATCCGTTGCTCCTAAAAAGAATGGAACCCCATTTTAAGTAGAAGCTATTTCAAAAAAAACTCCATTCAACTCTATTATGGGCTTTACTCAAGTCTAACTTGATAGCCATGAAGTCTTTTCTTCCTTGTCTCCTCATCCTTAAAGCATGAAACGCCTTATAGATCACTAACAAATTATCTTGTATTTGCCTACTATAAATGAAAGCTACTTGGTAAGGAGAAACAATTGATGGCAGAAAAGATTTCAAGTGATTAGCTAGGATCTTAGGGATAACTTTATAAACAAAATTACACAAACTGATTGGTTAGTAATAGGCAACAAGCTTTGAGGCCCTTTGTTTAGGAATTAATACAATATTGGTTCTATTAAGCTCCTTAAGAAGAAAGCCACTTTGAAAATAGCTTTTAACATATTGGCAAAGATCCAATTGAACCACCTCCCAAAAATCTCTCTCATGAGATTGGCTCTTTCATCACTTCTCATTTTGAATGGTAGTAGTATGGAAGAATCTTGTATTACGATCTCCAAGTTTAAGCCATGAGATTCTTGACCTTTGCTGCCAATATCATTCCTCTCTATTCCACCGATCATCAATCTCCTTTTATGTTTTCTTTCCTCATCTCTAATCGCTTCAGTTAAAGGAAGTGACTTGATTTCTCCAAGCCATTTTAAGAGATTGTCAATTTCGAATCTAGGATTAAGATTCTTTCATTTACTCCAAACCCGAAGTCTCCTCTTGTAGCAATCACCTTCCTTTGGACCTTAAACATCCTAGAACCCACAATATTCTTTTCCCAAGCCTCTTGAACCACATCTCTTCATTTTGAGTGCAAAAGCCACTTTGATTCAAATTTAAATTCTTTTATTTTGCTTCGCCAATTCCTTTCAAGAAAGAGAATTAAGAGAGAATGATCAGACACGGTGATGACTTTTAACATTGCTTAAGCCCTTGAAAAACATTCACCCCATTCAACTATGAAAAAGACTTTATCCAACTACTCTTGAATATGATCATCCCCAAGCCTATTATTAGACCAAGAAAAATTAGCACCTCTAACACACATTTCGATCAATTAGACTAGGGGTGTAAACGATACATTGGTGCTCGTAAGCTACTCGAGCTCGACTTGAAAAAAACTCGAACTCGGCTCAATTTTTGTCGAGCCGAGCTCGAGCTATCAAGCGAGCCGAGTTCGAGTAATATGATACCCGGCTTGAGTAGCTCACGAGCCTACTTGAGTATTTAATATTTTAATAATATTTTATTATAATATTATAATTACATATACATATATATAACATAAAAAACCCTAACCTAATTTTTTTTCTTCCCTTTTCCCTTTTAATGTAGCTGCAACCTCAACCCTTTCTCCCTTTCACACCGGTCATTGCCTACTGGCAACACCCCCTCTCTAAGCTTCGACAACCTTTCCGACTTCAGATCCGGCCTTCCCTCACCAAACGAGTTCCATCCACGCCAGATCAGATGCCCATGAACGAATGTCGAGGAGCATCTTCCTTAGATCCGACACCGACGAGACACATAGCCCTCAAATCTGATGTCGACGAGACCCGCAGCCCTTAGATCTAATGCCGACGAAACCTGCAGCCTTCAGATCTGAGGCCGACGAGACCCGCAGCCTTTAGATCTGACACTAATGAAACCCACAGCCTTTAGATCTGACGTCGACGAGACTCACAGCCTTCAGATCTATCCCCTTTCTCTCTTTTTTCTTCCTTACCTCCCCTCTCTCCTGTCTCCCCTGATCTCATCTACTGCTTTGACCTCTTCTGGCATTGGAAAGACCTTTCTCACTAGCTGATAACCATTTTCCCTCTGAGTTATTTTTCTTATTTTTGCGTTTAGTTTTTTATTTCTAATTGTTTTGCTTTTTTTTATCTTCTGTTTTTGTAGTTGTGTGTATACACATATGAGATGACTAATGGCACATAGCTTTGTGATTGTTTTGTTTTTTGGCTGTGTTCACTATTAAGTAAGTCGAAGGTCCAGCTATTGAATGGGGCAATTGCAAGTTGTGATGGTTGGTAAAATGTTTTATTTCAAAATAGGGTTCTATTTTTATGTCTTGAAGTAGTTTGTGTTTTTGCCTTTAAAGAGATTTCTGTGTATGTTGTTTTTTTTATGGAGCAAAGTATAAATTTAATAATGCTTCATTGTTTAACAGTTCATTGATCATAATTTTTACCTAGGTGTGAGTATATGATAGTTTTCAACGTACTCATAAATTAATCTGAGTTAATCTGTTTAAATGTCTCAATATCTAAAAATCTAGCCTACAAACAAGGGCATCAAACCCAATTTCTTCAAACTCCTAGTCCACATATGAAAGCAAGCAAAAAATATTCCGGCACTTCCTCCTTCCAATCTTGTGTATGTTGTGATAATTGTGTTTTGATGTTGTAGTTGGCTTGGTTGGTTTGTAGATTTGTTATATAAGTTGTGGAATTCAACTGAATGAATTAAAATGCTCATTTTACTATTCCATATCTTTGATTTGAGTTCCTTGCCTTTAAAAAAAATTATAGTAAATGTTGCTACTGAATCTCTATTGTGGTTGTTGAGAGAGAAATTCATTTTTCATGAATCGAGCTCGAGTTCGAGCATGAATCGAGTTCGAGCATAAAAATCGAGCAAGATAAACGAGCCTATTCGAGCGAGCTCGAGTAGCTCGATTTTCATTTTGAGTCGAGCTTGAGCTCAAAAATTAAAACTCAATCGAGTTCGAGTCGAGTTCAAGTAGCGAGTTTTAGAACAAAACTCGAGCACCCCACTATATCGGCTTGGCTCGACTCGGCTTGATTACACCCCTAAAATAGACTCACCAAGGAAATAAATTATCAGCAAGTGATCTATTGATTGGTCTTCCACCCCTTTTGTCTTCTTTTTTGTACATCGAATTGAAATCTCTAATGCAACACTAAATGTCCCTAAAACCATTCTTGAGTCTTTTAATTTCCTCCCAAACCTCTTGCCTGCCCTCCCATCAAGGGTTGCTATAGATAAAAGAGTAAAACCAATTCCCTCCAACCTTTGAACTGATTTGCATATTAATGAAAAATGAGACGTATCCAAAATGTTCATGTCCACGTCAACAGACCACCAAAAAGCCAATCCACCTAACCTGCCATTTGGCTTTACATAAAAACCTTTAAGAAAACCCCACATGATCCTTAACCTTTCCAATTTTGAAGCCCATTGTTTAGTCTTCATCAGAAAAAAAATGCAAGGACAGTGTTTATGGATGATCTCCCTTACAACTCGAATTTCCAAGAATTGTCCAAGTCCTTGGCAATTCCAAGCTAAGCGACTCATTGTCACAGTCCATAATACAGTTTTCCATACCATTTTACACCTTACTTACCGTCAGTTGGACTGTCTATAATGCCTTCACTAATAATTTAATTCAAAATTTATATTTATTTTCATAATTGATCCCAGGAACTATTTCTTTCCATTCACTATAAATAAATATACACAACTCACAATTTTTTTTCCAAAATATATTTTTCAATCAATTTGCATCCTAAGTCTAAATACATATAGCAAAAGTACTGTACGTATAAGTCCGAACATATAAATATAAACCATGTATACCTCTACAGAAATCCCAAGTCCACCTGAAGGATACCAAAGATAATACTCCTCCCACTCAAAGTCAAGAGATCACTGAAAATAATTTGGTAAGAGAAGGAGGGGGTGAGCTAATGCCCAGTAAGAGAATCGTATACAAGAACTGATACTATGTATCTTATATGCAAAAATCGAAATTATACTTTTCATATAAAAGCATGAGGTGTATAAATTTGGCATGATGTAGGGGATTGATACTATAATCGGTTAGATAACTAGGCTGAGTATAGGAGAATGCTTTGGAGCACTTCACGTGTCCTGACATCTAAATCTGACTATAAAGATTTCATTTAGAAACAAACAGTTCAATAAACGTGCATAAATTAGTAACCAGTAATAAACAACTTTTAATAGTGACTTCAAATGTTAAAGTAAGCAATATAAATCATTTCTCCGCAAACTGTATAAAAATCATTTTCAGTAATAGTAACAAAACTTGGAAAGCATATTCAATAATTATAAAAGATTTTATATTCAAAATCCATAGCATATATATATTTTCCTCGGAGTGCTCGGGATGTCCAAGAATTTGCCACCCCATATAAAATAGCAGACACAAGGCATCACCCAATGACTCATGCAGGGGGACATATGGCCATAGTCTAAGGTCATCCGCCGATGAACACGGGCCAGGTGTCACCTTAGGACACTGAATGATGGGATCAGGATCACTCAGCTACAATAACAGTAACAGTAACAATAACAGTAAAGTGCATTTGCTAATAAGCAACTATGAGGCCAATAGTTTCAAAATAGTATCTAAAACAGTTCATAGCAGTTTACGAAGATAAGTTCAAAATCATAAATCTTCAATCAATCCATAAATGTATATTTTGTAAACATAAGCAGTTCAAGAATAAAATTTCATAAAATATTCACAATTGAATATTCAATTTTAAAAATATTCTATTTATATATAAATAAGTTATAAAAATATGCCAGTACCCTCAAGTACATAAAATTCAATAACATGAATTTTTAAATATTGTTTTTCGGTATTCAGTGAAAATATGGAATTTTAATAAATAGGAGAAAATTAACTTAATGAATCTTTCATTTCTAACACTCAAGGATATTAAAAGATAATTCCATAAAATTACTAGAATTTTCGGCAGTATAACGGCTATTTCTAACGTAGCTTTCGTGTAGTGAAAACACAATATATAAAAGCAGCAACAGTTCCCATTTCAACATTCCAAATTCAAAAGTTGCACATTTTATCAAAACATGCACTATAGTATCCCTACGTCTTCTACACTCATCCATTACCTCTTAATTTACTGTGTTTTTGCTCGTTAACATCAATGTCCTTATCTGATTGCCGAACTGCAAAACACCATATAAACACAATTTAGCACTATCAAATCACCACACTTCAATTATAAAGAATTATTAACTCTCCATAACTATAACATTGCCTATAATCACTTCCATTTTAGCCTTTTTTACATCGGTGCTAACACTGCAACTTTAGCTAAACAACTTCGATTTTAGTTCCGATTTCACCTACGATCACCTATTAATTTGTACATTATTTTAGAACCCAAAATGCATCAAAATTAGCAAAGATTATTCCTCCCATTCCTTGGCCGAATTGAGCTTCCTTGACATTTCATAATATTTTCTTCCATTTAAGCTAGATTTTCCACTCTACATTAATTCTACAATTTTTTTACATCATTTTCTCATCAAACTTCAACATGTCCATGCATGAACAACCTTTACTGAAACCCTATGGAGGTGTTCTTCCTAGTTTTAAATGGATTCAAACTTAAATAATCATCTAAACACCTTAATCTCATAGTAATTAATCATGAAACCATAAAAAACAATTAACTTTGCTAATATATCTTATCTTGGTTGAATCCTTCAAGAGACCCCACACCCTTATTTAGGCTGATTTAGATGATGATTTTGGTGTAGGAAGACAGAAGAAGTTGAGGAGAACAACTTTGGTGAAGGAAGTTTTCGGTTTTATCTACTTTTCGGTATAGTTTTCTAGGCTTTTTCTCTCTTCACAAGGTTTGGCTATGGAGGAGGAATGAAGCTGTTGGTTGCTGCCAAAATTGCTGGAGAAGAAGCTGGAAATTTCACTTAAAAATGATATTTTATGGTAAAATTACTATTTTGCCCTTATGTTTAAGTAATCTTTCAATTTTGCCCTTGTCAATTCAACTTCGGTTTAAACAATCAATCTAATCTTCAAAATATTTTATTTCATCATGAAATATATGTATTTAACTTGCTCTAACTCTTGGTTGAGCTTTTGTTGAAGTTTGACTGATCGTTTGGGTGAAATTATTAAAATACCCCTAACCGTAAAATCACGTAAATTTCTATTTTTACGCAGGTTTTATTCCATCAGTCCACTTGGCCTAGAACCTTATTTCATGAATAATTTTCCATCACTGATAGTGGGTCCAAAGTCAACTTGGTTTGACTGTTATTTATGAAAATTCTATCGACTTATAGACTTAATAGTCATTTTCTAATTTGTTTGCACGCTTCATAAAAATACACAAACAAACTAGTTTAGTTTCAAATTCTTACCTTATCCATATTTAGCTGCAAATATTGTGTCCACCAAGTTTCACTTGCTCCGGATCACTGGAAGTCCCGTGGGGCCCACAATCTGTTATCCTTTATTCCTACAAGGTACAAGTCACTTAGATAATTATATCATATCAATAAATATGTATAGATAGTAGATGTACGAATATCACACTCATTAGCCGTCGTGTGGCTATTGAAGGTCAACCACAACCACCATATTGCTATCCGAAATCATCTCCAGCTCGATACTGGGTAATTGATGAATATTCCGTTTTGCTGAAGCAAGTCATTTCTCTTTAATCTCCGGTTCTTCCTGAAGCAACCTCAAACAATCCATCCTGATTTTTGTTCTTGCATACATTTTAATCTGTATCAGCTTTCTGTTGCCTGCTATTTTACCTTTTGCTATAACAAAGTCTACCTACATTGGGCCAGGCCCCAAACGTCGGAGATCACCACATGGCAAGGGATCACTGGGCCACGTGGCCTTCGACGATAGAAGGCAAAGCTGTGGCATTACACCTGTCGCTTGGCGAAAGACATTCAGTCTATCGCATTAAGTCATAATGCGACACGTGGCGCACTTACGGCTCTCGCTAGCGACAGACTCCTGACGCCACAACGTGCCATGCAGCATGGTCTCTCGTCGCGCGACAGGCTCCAATTAAGTCATAATGCGACACGTGGCGCACTTACGACTCCCGCTAGCGACAGACACCTAACACCACAACGTGCCACGTGGCATAGTCTCTCGCTGGTGACAGGCTCCAATTTCTCCCTGATTTCGAGGAATTTGTGTTATATCCGGACGCAAACTCTTTGCAAAATGACATACTTATCCTCAAGTAATTAACCTAGAATATTCGCCTATAAATAGGCCCCCAGGTATAATCTTACTCTCTAATTTTTTACTACTGGCTTTTATGCTTCCCAATACTGAACAACTTTCTGCTGATTTAAGCATCGGAGTGTCTACGCAGGGAACCACCCCTGCATCTCTCTGACTTTTCTTGTTTTACAGAGGCTTCTTGGAGACACGTGGAGACTAAGTACGAACATCGACGTCAGCATATCTTTATTGTTGTTTTGTGCAACAACAATTGGCACCGTCTGTGGGAAACGTATAAAAAGCCAATCAAGATTTTCTAAGATGTTGAGAACAAGATCGACGAACGTGAGGACTGGCAGTGAGGAAAACTCTGTGAGCTCCCCTGAGCAACAGATTCACCAGAGAAACCAGGTGAACAGGGAGGAAGAAAGAATTATTGTGTCGGCGATAGAATTCAAAGCTCTAAGGCGACAGAGTGAAGAAACTTCCTAGGCACTAAGAGCCATGGTGGATCTGTTCCAAGGAGTTCTCCCGGCATTGGATCTGCAGCCTGTCATGCAGAACTTGGTAGGAGGAACAAATCGAGGGGTCCCGCTGCAGGTGTTTGGGCGACAGGAGGATGCAACAGGAGGATGCGACAGCGACAGACCCCTCTCGGCGGCAAGAGGCTCCCCCTGTGGAAGAGAATGACATTCAACAGGGTGCGACAGGACAGGGGAACAGGAGGCCTATCGCAAGTACCCAGCGAGAGACTGCGGAAGCAGCAGGCTTAGATCCTGCGACAAGGGTCAGACGACAGGCTCCACATGTAGGGCAGTAGATGTCTGGGCAACAGGACGTTGATCGGGCGACAGGGTCTACAGCCCACCACCATGACTTGTCAAATTTTGCTAATACTAACTTAGACCATGGTGTTGGAGGTGCTGGAAAGAACGGTGTTGAAGATCAAAGCACTTGGGGAGTCGGGTCGGAGTTTAACCTCACTTGGTGCACGTAAATGGTACGAACAAACGCACCTCAAGCAAAGGGCAAGGAAATAGTTGAAGACCTACCTGACTCGTCTCACGCTAGAAATCATCTCGCTCCCCCCGTGGACATGAAGAAGATGATAGAACAGGTACTGGAAGAGAAGAAGTTCGTGTCTGCAGAAGAGAGCCAGAAAAGAAGAGTACCGTTCTGCACGACCATCATGCAAAAACCTCTGCCCCCAAAGTTCAAAATGCTGCAGATGGCCGCATACACCAGAAAGATGGACCCCTACGACCATATGCAAAACTATGAGGCCCTAATGTTGCTACATGGATGGGAAGACTAGATAATGTGCAGGGCCTTTTCCTTAACTCTGTCCGGACATGCGATGAAATGGTTTAATAACCTGCCTGAAGGGTCCATTGTCTCTTTTGACCAACTGCGAAGCGAGTTTCTCAAGGCGTTTGCGGTGAATAGTCAGAGAAGGAAGAAACCGACCTATTTGCTCACTATTAAGCGAGGAGCTAAGGAGTCATTGAAGAGTTATATGGATCGGTTCAGAGATGCTACTTTAGAGGTGCGAGATCTGCAAGTCGGTATAGCCGTGGCAGCTATGTTACAGGGGACAAGGTCTGAAAAATTGCAAGAATCTCTGTCGCTAGACCAGCCAACTACCATCTCAGACCTGCTTTCTCGTGCACATAAGTATGTAACCCAGGAGGAAGTAATGAAAATGGTGGCGATAGGAGAATCCAAGGATGGAAGGAAACGAGAAAGAGAGGTCACTGAAGCATCTTCTAGCCAACCGAGAAAGTTTGAGAAAGCTCCCGCACTAAAATACACTTCTTATACCCCACTCACTGAATCTCGGCTTCAGTGTTGGTAGCTATTGAAGGATCAGGGCTTATACAGACTCTAAAGAAGGCGTTAGGGAATTTGAGCCGTGATTTAAGGTCGTATTGCGATTACCACTCAGCGCATGGGCACACGACCGAAAAGTGCAGGGAGTTGATGAATCAGCTAGAAAAGCTAGCGCGAGAGGAAAAAATAAACCGTTTCGTGTGGAGAGGTGACAGAAACAACTATCCCGCGCAGAATAGAAGAAACCAATTTAGAGACAGAAGAGGTGAAAACAGGGGACCTGTAAGACGAAATGAAGGTGACAAGAGAGATAATGACATAAGGACAGAAGGAAGGAATCGAGAGGACGATAATGAGCCCACAGGGCCAGCTATTAACGTAATATCCGGAGGTGAGTCATTAGCTAGTACCTCTTCCTCATCTCGAAAATCTTACGCCCGCCAGGCCCACCAAATTAACTCGGTGATAGGGGAAAAGCAGAATGAGGAACCATTACTTTTACACCAGCCGATAGAGGGGATGTGGTGGTTCCTCATGATGACCCGATGGTAATTACAATGGTGGTAGCAAAGCACCCAGTGAGTCGGATCTTGGTCGACAATGGGAGTTCGATGAACTTAATCTATTGGAACTGCTTCGAGAGGATGAATATCACGGAGGACAGGTTGAAACCAATACCTACACCCTTATATGGTTTCTCTAGATAGAAGGTAAAGGTAGCAGGTGCCATTCAGCTACCTGTTACATTGGGGGAGAGCCCAAAAGATGTCATCCGACAAGCGTTGTTTATGGTGGTGAGATCAACTTCCGTGGCTTACAATATAATCTTTGGGCGGCTATTGTTAAATGATATGAGAGCGGTGGTGCATCCTTGCTATTTGTTAATGAAGTTTTCGACTCCCCACGATGTTGGACAAGTGAGGGGAGATCAAAGGAAAGCCAGAATGTGTAATGTCGCATCCACCACGTGTAAGGGGATTCAGAGGAAGGAAACCCTTACGATTGAAGAACCGCTTAAGCCAAAACCTGAAGAGGAAATGGAGGCAATCCAGTTGGATGAAGAAGATGAAGAAAGAATAGTGTATGTGGGAAGCCAGTTGCCTGAAGAAGTGAAAGGGGAAATAATCCGATGCTTAAAAGAGAATCATGATGTGTTCGCATGGACCCCAGCCGATATGCCCGGGATTGACCCTGAAGTTGTTTGTCATCGATTGAACGTAGTCTCGGGGGCAAGGTCGATAAAACAAAAGAAGAGGAATTTTGCTCCAAAGAGGCAATAGGCAATAAACGAAAAAATTTCGAAGTTGTTACAAGCAGAATTCATTAGAGAAGTTAACTATCCAAAGTGGTTGGCTAACGTTGTGATGGTGAAGAAAGCCAAGGGGAAATGAAGAATGTGTGTGGACTTCACGGATCTGAACAAAGCTTGCCCTAAGGATTCATATCCACTACTTCGAATTGACAAGTTGGTAGATGAAACGTGTGGGTATGAATTGTTTAGTTTCTTGGATGCCTTTTCGAGGTACCACCAAATCATGATGCATCCGGATGATGAGGAGAAAACTTCGTTTATTACCGATAGCGGGACATATTGCTATCGAGTAATGCCATTTGGTTTGAAGAACGCGGGGGCAACCTACCAGCGCATGGTAAACAGGGTGTTCCAAGACTTGTTGGGCAATACCATGGAAGCTTATGTCAATGATATGATCATCAAAAGCCGACAGGGAGAATCACATGCTGAGAAAATGACTTGCGACAGTACAAGATGAAGTTGAATCCCAATAAATGCTCATTCGAGGTAAGGTCTGGAAAGTTTCTGGGATTCATGATTACTAATCGAGGGATAGAGGCTAATCCCGAGAAAGTTCAAGCTATTTTGGACATGAAGCCACCTAGAACTGTAAGAGAAGTTCAAGGGCTGACAGGGAGGATAACAACCTTGAGCCGTTTCTTGTCCAAATCAGCTGAAAGAAGTCTACCATTTTTCAAGGCGACAAAGGCAGGAAAGAACTTCAAGTGGACGGAAGAGTGCAACGATGCCTTTGAAAGTTTGAAAGACTACCTGAAAGAGTTGCCTCTATTATCTCGACCACAGCCCAAAGACCACCTCCTTATGTACCTCGGTATAGGAGAGAAAGCTGTAAGTGCAGTCCTACTAAGGAAAGAAGGGGACAGAGATTGCCCGATCTATTATGTAAGCAAAGTCTTGCTGGATGTCGAGACAAGGTACCCCTTAGTTGAAAGAATAGCTTTATCCTTGGTGATGGCAACTCGGAAGTTACGACCTTACTTCCAAGCTCACTCGGTGACTATCTTAACGGATCAGCCTTTGAGGCAAATACTGCAGAAACCAGAACACTTCGGACGTCTAATCAAATGGGCTATCGAATTGAGTGAATATGACATACACTTCCAGCCTCGCCAAGCAATAGGCGTTGGCAGATTTCATTGTAGAATGCACTGGCCGAGAAGCCCGAAAAGAAACAGAGTTAGTCTGGTGGAAATAATTTGTGGATGGGGCTCGTAACGTGGATGGGGCTCGTAACATGGATGGTAGTGGAGTTGGAATTGTGCTAATCTCGCCTGAAGGGGAAACCTATGAGTATTCCCTACGTTTCAAGTTTCCAAGTTCGAATAATACAGCCGAGTATGAGGCCTTGATAGCTAGGATGAAACTTGCTGAGAAGCTAGGAGTCAGCAACTTAATGGCCCATAGCGATTCGCAAATGGTGGTAAACCAGTTCTCGGGTGAATATGAAGCACGAGAACTCGCTTTAGTCCCTTATCTGCAGAAGGTGCAATTATTGGCACAGTCGTTTAAGCACTTCCAATTGACTCAGATAAACCGGCCAGAGAACAACCATGCAGATGCTCTTTCAAAGTTGGCTTCTTCAAGAGGAGTCAAAGGGGGTATGGTCAAAGTGGAATCCCTTGCTAAGCCAAGTATCGAAGAAAAAGGTGTTTGCGATATCGAGATCGAAAATGATTGGAGAGTCCCAATCAAAGACTATATATTAGGAAACACACTCCCAACTAACAGAGACGAAGCTCGAAGGTTGAAATCGAAAAGTGCCAGGTTTACCATGGTAAGTGGAGAACTCTACAAGCGGAGATTCACAATGCCCTTGCTGAAGTGTCTAGAGCCCCAACAAGCTGAATACACCTTAGCCGAAGTTCATGAGGGAATATGCGGTGAACACTTGGGGGCTCGTGCCTTGGCCTCGAAAATACTGCGAGCGGGGTTTTATTGGCCTACACTGATGAAGGATGCCATAGACAAAGTAAGAAGACGCGAGAAGTGTCAGAAATTCGCTCCTATAACTACCGCGCTTGTTTCGACCCTTCAAAACACTCTCCAACCAACTCCATTCGCACAGTGAGGACTAGATATCCTGGGACCTTTTCCCCTAGGCTCAAGACAAAGGAAGTACTTACTTGTGGCCACGGATTACTTCACGAAATGAATAGAGGCCGAGCCTTTGGCTACAATTTCTGAGAAGAAGGTGGAAGCGATGGTGTGGAAGGACATAATTTGCCGATTTGGGATCCCCCGTGTGATAAATGCAGACTATAGGAAACAGTTCAACTGTGATGCTTTTTGGGATTTTCTGTAAAGGCCTGAATATTCTCCTAAGAATATCTTCTGTGTCTTACCCACAGGCCAATGGGCAGGCAGAGGTGAATAATCAAACTATACTACACAGGTTGAAGACCAGACTGGATAATGCAAAGGGCGCGTGGGTAGATGAGCTTCCGAGTGTCCTATGGGCCTACAGAACAACAATCAAGGTGTCGACAGGTGAAACACCGTTCAATTTAATGTATGAGACTAAAGCCCTCGTCCCAGTAGAAGTTGGAGCTGAGTCACCCAGATTGGTCCCTTACGTTGAGGAACTTAATTCTCAGGGACTAAGGGAGAATCTAGACCTAATCGATGAGCTGAGAGACAAAGCAAAAAATGAGATTGGCTGCTTACCAACAAAGGGTAGCCACTTATTACAATGCACGGGTGAAGAATAGAGAATTGCAAGAAGGAGACCTGGTATTGAGAAAGTTGGCAATTACAAATACCCATAAGGAGGATAGAAAGTTCCGCGCTAATTGGGAAGGACCATACAGAATCAGAAAGATGGTCGGACCTTGCACATGCACCTTGGAAACCTTGCAAGAAAAGAAGATCTCAAAGACTTGGATTGCTAACCATCTTAAGCTGTACTGGCAATAAACATTGTACTTTTTTATTGTTATTATTCTTGTCTTTACTTTTCCATCTATTGCTCTGTTACTTTACAGATATTATTATTTTGCAATTATCTGATTCATGAATAAAGGCCAGCCCATCATTTTCTATATTCTCTAACGCAATGTGTGAGACAGATTATGTGCTACAGGAATTGAAATGAGGCAACAACTGGCAAACAAAAAAGTCCCTAAGCGAAAAATGCGCGAGACGAGCAAACAAAAAAGTCCTTAAGCGAAAAATACGCGAGACGGGCAAACAAAAAGTCCCTAAGCGAAAAATACGCGAGATGGGCAAACAAAAAAATCCTTAAGCGAAAAATGCGCGAGACGGGCAAACAAAAAAGTCCCTAAGAGAAAAATGCACGAGATGGGCAAACAAAAAAGTCCCTAAGCGAAAAATGCGGGAGACGGGCACATATAAAAGTCCCTAAGCACAAAAAGGAGCGAGACGGGCAAAAACCAGTCCTTAACTGCGAAAAGTGCGCAAAAAAAAGGTCCTTAAGCGAAAAAAGCGCGAGATAGGCACAATGCTCAAGAAAAGTTCATCTTTGCACAGGAATAAAAACGCTGTTTCAAAGTAGAATTTGAGGAGCAACATGGTGTAAAGGTAAAGGTACGCTTTCGCTGCAAAAAATAGAATTACTTGATCTTTCTAATATTGCTTCAGAACTTTGTGCTGTAACAGTTATACAAGGTATTCTACTGAATTCACATAAGAAAAAGAAAGAGCTACAGAATGAAACAGTACTTTTCATTAAAAATGGATCGGTACATTAGAGTTAACAAACAAAAGAAAAAAATACTAAATTCTAATCTACAGCAATGACCGAGTTAGCCGGCTGAGAAGGCGCTACATTAGCACTAGCGTCTTGAGAAGCTTGAGGCTCAGGAACTGGAGGAGTCGAAGAATCAGGATCCTGGGGAGTCGAAGAAGCCATCCCAGAAGAAGGAACATCACCCGAAGGCCCAACCATAGCCGCAAAGTCTAGCACGGGATCAACGGCTGTGGTATCAGAAATTTGGAACTCATCACCGTTTAACCCCAGTAGTGCCTCGATAGACTTAGGTTGATCGCCTGCCTCGATAGACTCAGAAACGTCACGCGCTGCTGGAGGCTCAGACCGATCAAGTACCTCAAAAGACTTAGGCTGACGTTGTGGCTGTCAAGGAGGCCACGGACCCTCAAGATTGTCTAGTTCATCCGCGGCTCCCTCCGCTAAATAGGCCTCTGGACTTTGTGAGTCGGCTCATACTTGGTCCAAGAAAGAGCCTCATAGTACTTGGCCTCCTCAGTAAAGAGCAATTCAGGGAAAGCTTCACTAGGTCGATGCTTCTCCAGCCAAGCACGAGTCAAGTAGAAACCGTACTTAAAGAATCTCGTCGTGAACTCTGTTTTCTTGTCAAAACAATGCTGGGACAAGCGATATTCACGAACAGCCTCGATCTGAGCTTCTTTTTGACGATCCAGTAGGTTGTACAGCTCCTCAATGGCCTCATCCCGTTACCTCTCCATAGCTCCCCGATCATTGACGGCCTTATTGTAAGCTTCTGGATACCCCTGAAGGGAAGCCACCTTCGCTTGCTCTTCTTGGAGCCTCCGCTCGAGATCGACATTCCTTTTTGTCAACTCCTCCACCCTTTTGGCGTAAGGGTGAAGCTGGCCAACCTCGTTTAAAAGCTCCATTCTTTGCTCTCGAAGCTCGCGAATGTCTTTGTCAGCTTGCTCCCTGAGAGCCCTGTGTCGAGCATTAACAGCCGCAAGTTGTTGAGTCGACTGACAAGACAAAAAACAAAAGTAACTCAAAAACTAGACGGAAGAGGTTAAAAAGGAGGAATTTAATTACCGAACAAAATTCTCACCTTCATAGTGAGATAATCAGAAGTATCCTCCGCGTCTGGGACATTTGTGAAAAGTCCCGCCTCATCACGGGGAAGGATGGTGCTCCAAGCCAGTCGAGACGCTATCCCGACATCCTCGATGCTGTCATTGTCGTTCACTACGGGATAGGTCTGAAAATCTTCTCCACCAACGACGACCCCGCTATCGACTGTATAGCGCCTCAAAGTAGGATCGACCACCTTAGGCAAGATTGGTCTTGTAGGCATTGAAGCTTCAATAATCAACCTCTTCCTGTATTTGCGCCTAGGCTGGCAAGGAGCTAACCTACCCTCAACGACACGAGAGCCACCTTCTTGAAGGGTTGAATCACTCCTTTGAGACTCAGAGCTCTCGCGATCGCCCGAACCACGATCATGGACAAGAGGCCTCTTCCGTTTATTTCTCCTGGCCTCTTGTGTAGGACGGCTGGATTCACCAGTGGCCGGAGGAAGAGTAGGAGCACGAGTCGGTCCAGATGAGGGGGCTCTAGCTTGCGATTGAGAAGGAGGAGCTGCTCGAGCAGCAGCACTGGCATCCCTCCTATGTAGTAAATCTCGAAAATTCATGCCTGCACAATATAAAAAGAAAAGATTAGCTGACCAAGTAAAATTCCCCTCACATGCATGCAAGAAGTAAAAAAGGATTGGAAACCTAGAAAACCACCAAAGTCCTCTAGACTATCCAAGTTTGAATCCAACGAAAAATCGACGAAAGGACTCCCAAAGACGTCAGCTTGAGCCCACTCAGGGTTCTCCTCTATTTGACCACTAGTACCCGCAACGTCAAGGGTCTCGTCCTCCGAATTTGAAGAGGATTCATCTATAAGACGGCTTGCGGGGGTGGATGCTTCGGCTACTAGTACCGAGGATAGCTGACTAGGACCAGCATCAGATACACGTGGAGTTGTAGGGAGGTTAGATGGAGTAGCAGAAGCCCCAAGAACGGCCCTGCTTACCCCCCAACCTGCTGTGGCAATATTCTTCTAGGTTAAAAGGGAAAATAAATTACGCTCCCCAGTAGAACAGATTCGTCGAATAGGCTCACCAAATTGGTCTCTTAAAATTTCTGTTTTGAACCTTTCCGAGCGCTGTGAGTGGCCAGAGATATCATGATTCCATCTAGAGCGAATTCGCAGGTCACTTGGAATCTCAACAACGACCCACTCAATCTCAAAGCCACGCAGCTTATTGGGAAGATATGAGAAGATTTTATTGCTAGGAAACTCATCGACCTTTAACCGTTGAAGGGAGAGCGTTATTAACCCTTTTAACCCACGAACTCTAAAAAAGGCTCTTAAGAAGGGAACTGTTGGAACAATACCCAAGTTATGACACACTATGGAAAACGCTACCAACTGAGCCCACGCATGGGGATGGAGTTGACACGGGACGATGTCCTTATATCTAAGAAATGCTTCGCCAAACTCCGGAAGAGGGAAGCGAAAATCGAAAGATAAAGAAGCCTTATGAACTGCTACACCATTTCTAACCAAGTCGGGTGTAACCTCCCCTTGAACTGGAAGTCTATAGCAATAACCCGAGGGAAGAGGGAAACGAGTCCTGATATCCTCTAAGTCAGCATTTGTCAAAGAACACACGAGACCACCCGTTCTAAGTGTTTTACCCGGGCGTTGCGAAGACATAGCAAAGAAGTAAGGAGAAACCTACCAGGCGACAGACCCGATAGGCGACAGACCTGTTGGGTGACAGACCAATTAGGTGATAGATCTACTAGGGTAAGACAGTAGCGGGAGACCTAAAAACTCTACGAGGAAGACTAAACACCTGCGAGAGACTTAAAACAAGTTGCGAGAGGTAATAAATAAGGTGACAGGTGGATACTTGTCATTGAGGAAAGCGAGAGACTCCTGGTGTGAGAGCAAAAGATTCTTTTGGCGACAGACTCTTTTGGCGAGAGAGCTGAAAATTGAGCGACAGACGACTGTTCAGAGGTTTTTCGTGCACTCTCTCGTCGGGTCCCAGCAGTTTATATAGCCGCGACAAGGAATCCCAAACGTCGTGCCTGATCACATCTCTCGCAAAATAAATCTTTTGCACCTGCAAAAATACAAAAAGAAATCACAAAAAAAAAAACAAAGAGAACTATTCACGATGGGCTAAGGCCCCAAAACACATATTTATACTATCTTGGTTGGAGAAATCCAACAAGAGAGTGGAAGCAATTGATATAACAAAGTCTACATACATTGGGCCAGGCCCAAAACGTCGGAGATCACCACATGGCAAGGGATCATTGGGCCACGTGGCTTTTGGCGACAGAAGGCAAAGCTGCGGCATTACACCTGTCGCTTGGCGACAGACATTCAGTCTCTCGCATTAAGTCATAATGCGATATATGATGCACTTACGGCTCCCGCTAGCGACAGACTCTTGACGCCACAACGTGCCTCGCGGCATGGTCTCTCGCAGCGTGACAGGCTCCAATTAAGTCATAATGCGACACGTGGCGCACTTACGGCTCCCGCCAGCGACAGACACCTGACGCCACAGCGTGCCACGCGGCATAGTCTCTCGCTGGCGACAGGCTCCAATTTCTCCCTAATTTCAAGGAATTTATGTTATATCCGGACGCAAACTCTTTGCAAAATGACATACTTATCCTCAAGTAATTAACCTAGAATATTCGCCTATAAATAGGCCCTCAGGCACAATTTTACTCTCTAATTTTTGACTACTGGCTTTTATGCTTCCCAATACAGAAGAACTTTCTGCTGACTTAAGCATCGGAGTGTCTACGCAGGGAACCACCCCTGCATCTCTCTGACTTTTCTTGTTTTACAAAGGCTTCTTGGAGACACGTGGAGACTAAATACGAACATCAACGTCAGCATATCTTTATTGTTATTTTATGCAACAACACTTTTAAATTCGATTTTCCAATTTTTAAATATTGTCGACATAGCCTCCACATGCCACAACCAAAAACGCTATTAATCATTTCTTCCTCTTGGGTTGTACCTATCTTGGAAAAAATCCACATTCCTGGTTCCAATTCATAGGCCCAATTCACAACAAAGTTTGCTAAGTTGGACTTTTGGTTTCTTTTCCAAACCATGGGTTTCGTCTTGTCTTCTTCTCTTTATAGGTCGTAAGCCCAAATCCGTTTGGAAATCCATGAGTTCTATTTGAGACCCAACGTTTGACTCCAGTAACCACGATCTGTCAAGTTCTCATACAAATCTTCACCTGTCTCATCAACATTTTGATTTATCTGAACCTTCTTAAAAGTCTGACTTTGTTCCTTGGACCCCTGCGGATAGGAAAATTGTTCCACCAAGTCAACATTTAATTCTTGTCAAAAAGCTTTAAACCTTTTTTCGAGACATCTATCTTCACGCGATCCTTTCTCTTGTGGTTGGCATGCTTCACCTCTCCTAGCTTGCCTTTGAAGCAATCCTCTGAGACTGTTCCTTGTTCTTGCCTTTGCTATGGCTTTTGGACTCTGTTTGAACAGCTGTCATCAAATGGCCATACAAGACCTTTTTTTCCTGTCATCATGCTGATAATAGCAATCTTCAATTGCATGACCAACCCTCCTACAACCATAGCAGAACTCTGGAAGTCTCTCACATTTAAAAGGAATCCAGATGGATGATCGATCCTTTATACAAAGATTAAAACCTGTCTTGAGAGGATCCTCCACATTGATTCCCACTTTCATTCTAAGTGCTCTGCTCCATTTAATAGTTTCTCCTTGTTCAAAATCCAACTCCACCAACCTGGGGAAAATGGAGGAAATGTGCATTGCATTATCTCTTGTCATGTAAGCCAGTGGTAGCTTATATTCCTGAACCCAAAATTCTAAAGTTGAGAAATCTATCTCCGCCAGGGTTTCATCCGTTAGCCATTATTTTAACATGTGACTGTCCAGTACTGACCAAGGTCCCTATTTGAGATCTCGAATTTGTCACTCTCCTTCGCAAAAATGAAAAGAAAAATCTTTTGTTCCAGATGATGAATTTCCAAAGTATCACTGAGAGGCCACGCCTTGGATAAAATCACCTCAAAGGACCAACCTTGATGCTCTTGTCTGAAATAACTTTACCCACCAAAGAATGGTTTTTAACCTTTCTGTTCACCTCATCATCTATTGTTAGATCCAGCACATCTAAGTTAACAACAATGTCTTCCTCCTGTATATTCTCTACTATTATATCGCCTCGACCTATGATAACAAGAGAGAACCAAATAGAGGCAAAAAGCGTGTTCACCAAACTAGAAGGACTGAAGAAAAACTTGAAAGAATTAATGAAAAGAAAATGAAGAGAAGGTAAGGGAAGAAATAAATGGGGATAATAAAGAGGGAAGAGAAATAAAATAAAAGATCTCTTGAAGATTCAAATGAAAGAACTTAACAAGAAGAGTGCAGACCGACTCCAGAGAGTTCTACTCTAAGGCTTTGCTTGGTATGGTAAAAAGAAAGAGGTGAGGAAAGAAAATTAGTTAATCAAATGGTTAAACTACAAAGTAGAAAAATTGTTGTGAAATATAACCATTTGATTAACTAATTTTCCTTTTTCACCCCCTTCTTTCCATCCTACCAAGCAAAACCTAAGAGAGAGAATGGTTAATGAAAATGTGTTTATGAAGTCTCGTTTTATTGTTCAATAATAATTCCTAGTTTGTTTCATAGGATATTTTTTATTTTTAACAATTCTTTTAAACTAATTTTTTTTGTTATAAGGGAAAAAGCTAAATAAAACTGCATCCTAAATTTGCATGGGAATGAAACTTCCCATGCATCAACATCCATTAAACTAGTAAGAGCCAGTCGAGTATAGTCCAACTTTCGAAAGTCCACGTCTAAATGACAAGCTAATTTAGCTAACTTGTCATCTCTGTAAGAGTGACAAATATCAACATTTCAAGCTCTAGAGAGTAGTTCTCTGATGTCTACAACAATGTTCCCATGAGGATGACTTCGAACATATGCTGACTTGGTTAATTCAATTACAATCTTAACATCCAATTCACAAATCAGTGACTATCCCTCCTTCCATGCTAACATCAAACCCAACTTGAGAGCTTGCAATTCAGTAACAACATTAGAACATATCCGAAGGTAAGCTCGAAAACCATTAAGCCATTGCCCAGAAGTAGATCAAAAAATACCACTTGCCCTAGTTATTGGGATTGCTTCTTGTCGCCATCAGTATTAAGTTTGATCTTCCTTACTGGAGAAGGCTTCCTCTTTATTAGGCCTTGGTCTTACTTGAGAGTAGCTGATTTTTTGAAAGTTTGCTGAAGCTCCATCGCACCCATCCGTATAAAAGGAACCAACCTCTTAACAGCCATAGTTAAAGGATCTACAAAACCAATAGCCAATGGGCGCTATCTAATCCATATCCTTCGTGTTGCTGTGATGAATATACAACACCACCCACAATCCTATCCCATCAAATCACAACCCCCTTTTAAGTTCTTGAGAAGCCAATCATCCACTCTAAAATTGAGGAAGTCAAACCACAAATTCGTTGGTAACAACACTCTCCAAAACGTTGTTGACTGACAATCTCTAAGAACATGAAGAATGGACTCTTCCTAATTATTACACAGAGGACATCAGGACAAGCAGCCGAATTTTGCCACACCCCATGGAAATCGTTATTTATTGATTAATAATCTACCTTTTAAGGCCAACCACAAAAAATCAATCTACCTATTCGGTGCTGGCAACTTCCAAAGCTAGCTTTAGTTATATTCCCCTGTTACAACCCTTTGAACAGCCACATTATACGCAGACCTGGAAGATAATCTGCCATTTGCCTCAAGCATCCAAATCCATTTGTCTTCCATTGGTCTAATTATAGATATAGATGTGCCCAACACCTATAAAGCTGTTTCCAAGGGAAGAAGTGCAAACAAAGGATCAGCTTTCCATTCTCCATTATCAGATAGATGGTCATGAACTAAAGCCTCGAGGTTGACATTCCCTTGGTTAACCTTTATGTACAAGAGAAGCGGCCTATCAATCTAGAAATCCTTCCAGAACAGTGTAGTCTTACCATCACCTATGCGCCTTTTCAACCCAGTGGACAATAATTTTAAACTTGATAGCATAGACTTCCACAAATGGGAATTATTACTATTCTTGCGATCATCAGACATTACCATTCTAATTGCATCTCCATGGAAATTATATTTTGCTCTAAGCACCTTGACCCAAAAGGTTCCCTAACTCATTCAAGAACCTCCAAGCTAACTTTTGAATCATGGTCAAGTGATCTTCAATTTTTCATAAGTCTAATCCACCAAATCTTTTAGGCATACAAACATCATTCCAATTAACAAGTGCTACACCTCGCTTATCTTCAAAGCCACCCTATAGAAACCTTCTATTCAATTTGTCCAAAGTGTTATGAACACTTTTTGGCAAGACAATAGACATCATAGCATATGTAGGAATTGAAGCCATAACAGAGCTAACTAAGGTAGCACAAGCAGATAGACTTAACAACTTCGATTTTCCAGCCCATGAGATGACTATCTACTTTGTCTACAATCTCTTGAAAAATTTGTCTTGTTACTCTACGATGTATTAAAGGTACTCCAAGATAGTTGCCCAAGTTCTTTGTAATTCTAATTCCCAACACTCTGCTTATTATACATACCCACATTGGTGGAGCTTCGGGGGAGTTAAAAATTTTTTATTCAACCAAGCTCACCTTAGCATCTGATGCTGCACTAAACTTACCAAAACTAGTTTAATAACATTCACCTGAGAAGTTGTTGCTCTACCAAAAAAAAAAGGTCAAATCGGCAAAGAATAGGTGAAAAATACTCGGCCCTCCTGTACGTAACAAAATCAGCTTCCACATACCATGCTTAACTGCCTGGTCAATTAGACTTCCAAGTATCTCTATATAAAGAACAAAGAGATAAGGAGAAAGAAGATCACCTTGTCTTGACCCATGTTGAGCTGAGAATAGCTCTGTCATTTCACCTTTCCCTAGCATAGACATTTTAGCCCCACTAACACAATTCATAGTTAGCTTAATTCATTTAAGAGGAAAGCCAAATGCAGATAAGCTGTCTTCCAGAAATTCTCATCCTATCATAGGCCTTTTCTAAATCTATTTTTATGGCTATCAAACCATCCCAGCAAATCCTCATGAAAAACTGCACCAGTATAGAGGTTTCAAGGAGAAACATATTCCATGCCCAAGTAAATTCCCAAGCTACTGTACGTGACGTAGCGGTTCGTCCTATGTTTAGCCCAATAGTTCCTGAGATCCAATGGAATTGAAAAATCAAGGCCATGTTGGCCTTAAAGAGAGCAACTGACCAAGCAACTTTGTGAAAAAATATATAAAAATGCTTTTTGATTATTGATTATTTTGAATAATATATAATTGGATTTAGATATATCTAGATTAAAAAGTGGATTCAAATTTAAATAATATTTGTATATTTTGAATATTTAATATCATTTAATAATTTAATTTGAATTTTTTATATTTGATTATTTTGAATATATTTAGCACTATCTTATGTAAGATATTCATTTGATCGATTTGGTTAATTTTTAATTAAGTTAATCAAATTATATATGTTATTTCATTTTTATTAACAAATTGAATTTATTGATATAATAATTCTAACTGGTTGAATTTAATTCGGTTAATTCAGATAATTTTCAAACTAATCAAATAATAAAATACATTTAAGTTGAATTATATTTTAAAACTCTTAATTTCTCATATTTGGAATAAATTAAATAAAATTATATATTCAACAAAATATTCAAATAATTATTATCCAATACACTACAGTGTAGTTTTTAGATTTCACAAGCAAGGTTAAGACAGTAACACATGTCCCATTTTATTTATTTTTTATTTTTTTGAATATATCTTAAATAATATGTGTCATCATCTCGATTTACCTTGTGGAGTCTAAAAACTCTACTCATAGTGTATTGGATAATAATCCATATTCAAATAGCAAACTATATATTAAGTTAAAAACTTTAATAACATTAAACTTAAAATATTATCCAAACTTTATATATTACATATATTTAAAAATTTCATATATTTTTAATTTTATCTTTAGGTGTCTTAATTTTGACTAAAAATTTGGTTAATTTTATTTTTGAATCAAATGAATTGAAAATAAATTTTTTAAAAAATCTTCAAATTAAAATTAACTCGATAATTAACCAATTAATTCAATTAAATAAATTTAATTAAAACTGAAATATAAACACTTCCATATGTATCAATAAAAAAAATCATCTATATAAGCATTCATATAAACAAACTTTAGAAGATAATTTTCTATATTATATATTATGTATAAGAAATATGATATGGCAACAATGATCACTCTTCCTTTGAACCGTTGATATAGAATTTAGGCTCTGTTTGATTCACTAAAAATAATTTCTGGAAAATAATTTTTGAAAAGCGTTTACATTTTTTGAAAAACTAAAAATTTTCCATTGTTTGGTTAGTCGATGAAAAATATTTTCTGTTGTTTGATTATTTTTTTAAAAATATGTCTTCTTTTTCAAATGATATTAATATAACTACTAAAATATTAAAAAAATAATTATTATTTATAAATTTATTTATATTAAAAACAATTATGTTTTGAAAATAATATTTAATATTAACATATTATATATTATTAAGAAAACTGTTTATTATTACTTATATGAATATTTTTATATTACTTTTTTAATATATATAAAATATTAATATTTATTTTTGAAATATTAAAAATATTTATACTATTAAAATAATTATATTTTATACTGAAAATATTTATTATTAAAATCATAAAAATGTTATTTATTTATATTTATTATTAAAATATTAATATAAAATATTTTTAAATAAAATATAAAACATTATATCTTAAATGAAATATTAATAAATTACTAAAAATATTAATTATTAAAATAATTATTAAATTAGTATTTATTAGTTATTATTAAAATAATAATATGATATTATTTATTATTGAAATTTCAAAAATATTTCAAATTGATAATATACAAGATAAAATATATTTAAATTTAAAATATTGAAAGATTTTTAAATTTAATATTTTAATATATATTTTTAATCTAATTAAATAAAAATATTTTATTAATACAATAACTTATGTAAGATTAAATTAAATCAAAATTTAAAAATTATATCCAAAGTCTAACTTAAGTAAAATTATATTTATAAGCTTGATAAATAACCTTATATATACAGTTATTTTTTGAAAAAAAAAATTTGTCTTTTCAAAAGTGTAAGATAATTTTTAAAAAAAAAACTTAAAATTTTCATTGATCAAAAAGTAATTTTGGTTTACCTACTAATTTTCTTTCAATCAAGCATTAAAAGATAATAAAAATCATTTTCTGAATATTATTTTTAATAAACCAAACATAGTATTGTTTTAGACAACCGTTCAAACAAAGAGTTCTTCCTTCCTGGCTATAATGAGTATTTTCCATTTTTATAATTAACCATGCCATAAAGATGGCATTGGCGAACAACCGAATTATCCTTGCTCACCACGTGTAAGGCTACGTGTAATATTATTAATAATAATATTAATAATTAATAATACAAATTTCTTGTTCCATAAATGAAAGATCTCTCAACGTTTGAACAGTTAAGAAAGGGCCGCGGGAGATACAGAAAAGAGAAAATGGAGGGCAACAAAGAGAGAAGATCAGAAAAAGGGGAAGAAAAGCAAGCGAGAGAAGGAAAAAAGAAGGAAGATGGCGACATTGCTTCTTTCGAAAGCACAACGAAGACAACGGGAATGGATCCGATGGCTAAGGTGGTGATTAATCAAACAGTCGTCTCTGATGCTGCGGAAAATCCCGATGCCCTCCTTGCTTTCTCCAGATCCGTTCACAAGAGCGACTCTTCGCTTCAGTAGATGTAGATTAGATTAATCTCATCTCAGTTTGTATTTGATTTTACAGTTAATTTTGTTTTATCTTTTGTGGTTTTGAGTCTTTATTTTTAATTTTTCCGAGTGACAAAGGACAACCAAACATGAAATAATTCACATATTGAAAATGAAATTTAAAAGGGGAATTACAAAGTAGATGATTGAATAAAAATATTGAATGCTATTATAGTAAAAAATATTTATGGGAAAGAAAATAATTTTTTTCGTATTTCTTGCATTACTTGATAGGAGAATGACAAGAGGAAATATGCAAGGATCGTAAGAATAAAAAATTGTTAATGTAATTCAGTTTTTTGAAAAGTGTAATTATGAAATCTAATTAACAATAATTTTTTTTATTAGAAAGCTAAAAATATTAACAAAATCAATTTGTTTTTCTTAGTTAAATTAAAAACAATGGTTATTGATTGTGAGAACTCTATATTTTGTACTGGACATGTATAAAATTGTAAATTTTAATAAATAAATTAATTAATTTTGTATATTTTTATAAATGTTAAGTGATAAGTCACGTGAGCCTCACTTGGAGATTAGTGCTCAGATGATGATACGAGTGAAAAAATAATTTTTGGGAGGTTAAATAATGATATTCTGGTGATTTGGAAGTTAAAATATCCAAGTTGCATCATTTTGTGAAATATGAGAAACAAATTCGAAAATGACGGATACATCTCGAAGGTATTTTCGTAAATTCCTTTTAAATCAAAATGAATTGGGACGAAACAAAAATATGATGTTATTCTACATGAAAAGTACTTTAACATGATGTCAATGGATTTGTCAAAATGGTCACAAAATTAAAAAATTTAGCTGGCGGGTCGCGAGGGTAAAATCGTAATTTTTCACTATCTGTGCACTGTGCTTCAACAAACTACTTTCAATTATCTAGATATGATTAATATGACCATTTGAAACTGTAATCTAAAATTTTGGAATCCGTTTACACAGTCTTTACGCTAACAATACCGTAAGGACAAAACATCCAAAATTTCATGATGAGGGGCATTTTGGTAATTAACCAAAAATTCCAGAATTCTCTATCATTACTCCTCAGCTGAAAACAGCCACTATTCATCTTTTTCTCAAACAGCCCCCACGCCATCTCCATACTAAAAGAGAAAGAAAATTTTCTTACTAAAATAACTACTAAATTACTAGGAATTTCACCAAGATTTCTATATCAAAGTTGTTCTCCTCTCTCTCCTCTATCATCCTATACCCATATCTCATCTTAGTAAGCAACATACAAGGAGAAACAAGCTCCCAAAGATTCGGTCAAACACTTGTAAGTCTCCATTTCTTGTGTTTTTCTTAAGTGTAATGGCATGGATTTAATCCTTGTAAGCTAGTGATCATGTTTCTAGCCCCTATTTTGTCTAAATGTTGAAAAACAAAAATCCACCATTTTTGCACCATTCGGCCAACATGGGAAGTGGGTGAATTCATATAGTTCTAAGCTCAAAAATGGTGCCAATTAAAGCATTAAGAATAGGAAAATAACATGGTAACATTAGAATGGCGAAAATCATGCAAAAATGGCCATGGTGCAATTCGGCCTAGGTGAAGGGGAGGAGAATTGTGGCTGTTCTTGATGGTTTGAGGGTTGATTTAGACCGTAGAATTTATGAGGAGTCTAATGGTATGCTTGGATTTAAAATCCGATGCAAAACATAGAAGTTATGTTATATTACCGATAGAAATTATACAGCAAAAATATTTGCAGTATTTTATATGGCTGCATTTTGGAATAAATTATAGCTTAAAAATAAGAGTTAAATAAGCTAATAATTTTGGTAAAATTAATTGCAGCCCGGGAATATCGATGTTCGTGTGGTACAGTTGATAGCACGAGCTCGATAGATAGGTAAGAGATGCGTATGTAAATTTATAGGGATATCCGAATGCATGATTTACATATTATGAATTTTATAAGAATTATGGAATATTGACTTGCCTCGAATTGCGATGAAATTATGGTTTTTTGATTGTTGAGACTGTGTTTGCAAGTGCAGGGAAGCTAAGACTCGGGTAGTCGTTATGTTGCCGAAAATTATTAAAAATATTTCTAAAAATGTTAGAAAATATTTTGGTGCATTATTCATATTTTTACTAGCCTTGAAAATGATAAATTAATTATTTTTCATAAAAGGTGAATATACCGAAAAATATTTATTAAATATTCATGACATCTATTTCGATAAAAGTTTCACTACCGAAAATTCATTCCACGTGTTTTATAGTGAAATGTGTGATTGGTGAAGTGAAATGGTGAATATTTTATAATTATTTTCAGTATAATATTCACTATTTTATTTATGATTTTTCTTTACGGAATAAATAAATTTTATCATGTATAATGATTTCCATAAAGGTTTTACCACTGTGTAAATACTATTTTGAGACTGTTAGGCCCCATATCATGCTCACGTGTCACATGTACCCTGTGTTATTCATGTGTTTAACTGTTGACATTGACCCGTCTTCAGCATCTCGATTGTCACCCACTTAGTGTACAACCGAGGACACCTATAGAGTATGGCCATAGATCTCACGTGTTTATTATTACTACTCCCTACGAGGATTATTAGGGCATGATATTATTAGGGTGTTACCTAGTCTCTATTATGATTTCACATGTTATAATTGATTTCAGTGATAATTATTGAAATAAGCTGTCTACCATGTATTTTATCATAATATTTATATTTTAATTGACAGTTTATTTTACTGGTGCATGTGTTTTAAAATGATGATTTCAATGGTTGAAATCAAAATAACTCGAAGTGTTATTTATTTGATTAAATGAGTTATTTTATTTGATCATGTGAAGTATATTTATATACAATGAATAATTTAAACAAATTTTACTTAAATTACTTCACTCCCTATAGTCGCTTTAGGTTTCTGGGACAAGATAGGTATTTCAAAATACCTTCCATGCTCCATCTGGATTTTTCAACTGACTATAGTATCCTTTCCTTTGTAGTGTGCCCAACATTCAAATAGGAAATTAAAGATTTTACTGCATATAGTTTTCAAGGTATCAAAATTTGCATATAAATCTCTTACTGAGTCGTGGTTTGCTTACCCTAATATTTTATCTTTCCAGAGTATTTCAGTGACCATCGGATATATTATTCGAGGATTAGTAGCTGCATATTGAGCACCTCGAGGCCGTTGTGATCTATCCCGGAGGTATATTTATTTTATTTCATATTTTCAGACTTTTATTTACAGTACGACAGTGTTGTAATTAAATTAAGGGATGTAGTGTGGTTATCAAACATAGTTTTATAAATATTTTAATTCCGTAAATTTAGGTAAATTACGGATATTGTGTTTACTGTGATTTAAAAGTGAGAAATAAAGGCATCGACGACAGCCCAACCAATTCACATGTATGGAAATGTGAACAAAAATGTAAAATACTGTGTACTTGAGATGTGACATTGATAGTCTCACACGAGTAATTCTTGAGATGACACCTCTCTTTTAATTATAAAATTTATTTGTGAAATATAGACTTGTTCATCCCTTAATTATTTTAAAAGGCGTTGTTTCAGTGAAAGTATAATTTTTGATTGGAATTTAACTGATCAGCTTATTTCGTTTGATTTTGAAAGTTCTATTTTCGACTTAAAAAAAGGGAAAAGAGAAATATTTTCGAAATATTTCCATGCGGCCCTTTTAAGATTTCAAAAGATTTTTTAATTTTTATTTTATCTTTATTTTTGAAAAATTCTAAAGTTGCAAAATATCGACCTTCATAAAATATCAACCTTACTATAAGATTATGAAATTTCATGAGATTTTCAATATCTCATGAAAAATTGAATAAATAATTAAAGTTAAAAAATTTATATAAATAATGGTTTAACAAGTCAACAAATAACCATTAATTTAATAAAATATAATATAAATTACATTTTTATCCTTTAAAAAAGCAACAATGCAATAAATCATAGATTTATGCTTTTTATAGTATTAAATTTTATAGCTTTTTTGCCTTAGAATATACAATACAATATCATAGATTTATGCTTTGTATAGAATTTTTACATTTATTCTTATCAATTTTAAGATGAATCACATTAATTTTATGGTTAATTATTACAGATTTATGTTTTTTTATAATATTTTTACGCTTACTCTAATTAATTTTAAAATGAATATCATAAATTTTACGATTAGTTATTATATTTTTATACTTTTTCTAATCTTTTTACTCTTGTACTCGTCAATTTTGCGATTAATGTCGTAAATTTACAGTTGATTATTATATATTTATGCTTAGTCTAGTGTTTTTATGTTTACTCTCATCAATTTTACGATGAATCTTATCAATTTTATGATAAATGTAATATATTTTACGATAAATGCCATAAAATTTATGATGTGTCTTATAAATTTTATAAATTTTATGATAAATGTCATAAAATTTACAATAAATCTCATAATTTTTACGATGAATGTAATAAATTTTGCTATTAATCTTATAAATTTTAAGAATAATTTTATAAATTTTACGATAAAATTTACATTGAATCCAATTAATAAAATTTAAGATAATTTCATAAAATTTACGATGACTCTCATAAATTATATGATGAATCTCATAAATTTTACAATGAATCTTATAAATTTTACTATAACTCTTATAAATTTTATGATTAAAGTCATATACGATGATTCTCATCAATTATACAATGATTCTCATCAAATATACGGTTAATTATCATAGTTTTATGCTTATTATAGTATTTTTATGCCCATTCCCATCAATTTTATGATGCTTTTAATCAATTTTACAACTAGTCATCATAATTTTATTGGAATTTAAATAATATCATATTTAGAGAAAAGTAGTCAAATGCTCGTAAATAGCATTCGATTGTCCTAATTGAAATTTTAAATAAAAATTATACTGATTTAGGGTAATGGACTTCCTTTTAGAGACAATTGACTACCCTTTACTTGCATAAATCCTGCTTAAATTTTTTTCTAGAGCAGTCGAATGCCTTTCACAAGAATCTGACTGCTGTAACTACATTTTTTCCAAGACTATTTTCATGCCTATGGCTTGGTTTTCACGTAGATTAGAAGATATCTCTGAGAAGTCTTAGTGCTGACATCAGGGGCTTATTAATTTGTCGTTAACAATTCAAGATGTTTTTTTTTTGCCAAAAAGAATTTTATTGATACATGAAACAGAACATCAGTAAGCACCGGTAATACAGTATAATCCAATATACATGAGTTTACTATCATCAACTTTAATATCAGATTAAAAAACAAATCAATTAACTTGGTGGAGCTGGCAATCCATCCTTGTCCAGAATTCCAACCAAGGCAGATGGAAAAGGCCTGATTCTACCAGACCAACACATCCACTTCATGGCACGAGAAGCCACCCAGTCTGCAGCCTTATTAGCTGTTCTATGTATCTTTACAACTCTGTAGTTAGAACTTTGCAGCAAAAAATCCTGTACATTCTTTATCACAGCACTAACTTTCCAATGAACAGAAATTTTGTTCTTGACCATATTACATACTTCCTGTGCATCAACTTCAAATATAACCTTTTCATAACAATTCTGTAATGCCAATCGAACACCATCTCTCAAAGCTAAACATTCTGCAGCCAACGCACTATCTGCTATAAACCTTCTACTCCAACCATCTATTACTTCACCATCAGATTTTCTTGCAATCACACCCAGTCCAGCATTCTTTGTGCTCATATCAAATGCCCCATCACAGTTTATTTTAATCCAATCTTCCTCCGGAGCAATCCATCTTTCATCACTATTACTGACCTTTTTTATTAAATTTTCGTCTGCAACAACTATTGCACAACTATAAAATTCAGCAATCCCACACCTTTAAAAATTATGGCTTCAATGTCAAATTCTTTTTTCCCAACTACTTTATAACATCTTGCCTTCCAAATATACCAACAGATCAACACCACATCATTCATCAAATCCTTTTTGCAAATATTAGTAAGTTTACCCCATATCCACAGTAGCCATCTATCAAAAGAAGAAATCTCACTATTAGCAAACCTTAGTCCAAAACAGACTTCAAACCAAATAACCCTTGTCCATTTACACAACAACAATATATGCTCTACTGATTCTTCATACTCATTACAAAGGCTGTAAATTGGAGTTTCCAAAACTTTCCTTTGCCAAAGCAACTTTCCAGCAGGTATTGCATTCCAACAGGCCCTCCACAAAAATATTCTGACTTTATTTGGGACCTTTAAACTCCAAATTACTTTCCACACAGCCATATCAATAACATGAGAACAAGAGGCTTTATCTGATCCAATTGCTTTCAAGGACTTGAGCACCTTATAACCAGACTTAACACTATATTCCCCACTGTTAACATAAGGCCAAATTAGCCTATCCTGCGAAATTCCCTGACTAATAGGAATCCTCTGAATAACAGTCTGTTGCTCCTCAGTCAGCCAATCCTTAAGTTGATCAAGCTTCCACCTCTCATTCTCCTTATCCAAAATTTCTGCTACTTTATCGGGCAAATCTATACCAATAAGCCCACGATGTCCTAATGATCTACCAACTAAACTTGGAATCCAAGCATCATGCCAAATAGAAATTTCTTCACCAGAAGCCACCTGCCAAAGAACATTCTTCTTTAGAAAATCTCTCCCTTCTAGCAAACTACTCCAAGTCCATGAGGATCTCCCTCCCTTTGCTGCTGACAGAATATCACCATTGTGAAAATATCGTCCCTTAAGTATTCTCACCCAAAGTGCATTTGGTTCTCTAATCATTCTCTAACACTGCTTAGCAAGTAATGCCATATTAAACTCATTCAGATCTCTAAACCCCATTCCACCGAAATTTTTTGCCATGGACATATGTAACCAACTTTTCCAATGAATTTTCCTTTCATCAGTTTTCTGACCCCACCAGAACCTCGCAGTAGCATCATTCATCTCATCACAAGTCCTCTTCGGAACCTTAACACAGGCCATTGTATATGCTGGAACTGCACTAACAACAGCCTTGATCAAAACCTCCTTTCCTCCTAAAGATAAAGCCTGTTGCTTCCAAGTCTTCAGTTTCTTAAAAACTTTTTCTTTCACATATGCCATAGCTTCCCTTTTTGTTTTTCCCCAGAAGTTAGGAATGCCCAAGTAAACACCAGGATTCTCAGCAACCTTAATTCCCAAACAGCCTTCAATGTTTATCCTGATATCGCCCGGAGTATTAGTACTAAAAACAATGCTAGACTTGTCCAAATTCACCAATTGTCCAGAGGCACTACAATAAGCTGTTATGCAGTCAGCCATCCTCCTACAATTATGAATATTAGCCTTTAAAAAGAAAAGAGAATCATCTGCAAACAATAAATGGGTTAGTTCAGGACAAAATTTACTCAACCTAATTCCTCCTAGAATTCTAGCTTGTGCTTTACTCAAAATCATTCTAGACAGAACATCTACTACAAAAAGAAACAGGTAAGGAGATAAGGGATATCCTTGTCTAAGTCCCCTAGTAGGAAATATCTTGGTTGAAACTTTTCCATTTACTACCAAAGAATATGACACTGTTTGGACACATTCCATAATCCATTTCACCCATTTTTCAGAAAAACCAAGTTGCTTCATCACCCCTTCCAAAAAATCCCACTCAACTCTATCATATGCCTTATTCATATCAAGTTTAAGAGCCAAGTCATACTTCTTTCCTTTCTTCTTCGTATTCAAAAAATGAAACACCTCTTGCGCAACAATTATGTTATCATGAATCTGTCTTCCTGCCACAAACGCACTCTGATTTTCAGTCACCAATTTGCCCAAGTGAGGTTTTATTCTATTCACCAAAACTTTGGAAATTACTTTATAAATGAAGTTGCAAAGGCTTATAGGCCTAAATTGACCCACTTTTTCAGGGCAATCTTGCTTAGGAATTAATACAATGTCAGTATCATTCAGGCCCCTTATAATCTTACCATCCTCAAAAAATCGTTTTACCACTTCAACAACATCATCTTTTACAATACTCCAGAAATTCTGATAGAACAAGCCATTGAAACCATCTGGCCCAGGAGCCTTATCTGCTCCTAGTTGAAAGACAGCATCCTTCACTTCCTCCATCGATACCTCTCTTTCTAACTCATTATTCAAATTGTTATCGACTAGACAAGGGACCTCTTTTAGAACTTCCCTCCAATTTCTGTTACCTTCAGTTTCAAAAAGCTTCTGAAAATGATTCACAAACATGTTACAAATCTGCATTTCATCCTTTTCCCAGCTATTATCTTCCCTTAACATCCTTACTATCTTATTTCTCCTTCTTCTCTGCAGTGTGGTTTGGTGAAAAAATATTGTGTTTTTATCACCATGATTGAGCCAATTAACTCTCGCCCTTTGCCTCATAAACCTCCTCTCGTTCCCAAGCTACCTTCAACTTATTTCTAATTTCAAACTGATTTAGAAAATTCTATAACATTCCCACAATTTTCTTGAACCATACCAAGTTCCTTCTCTAGATCTTCAATAACTTTCTTATTATTTTGGATTTCTTTCTTACTCCAATCAATAAGTCTTTTCCTACACCCATTTAGCTTTCAAATTATCTTCTCACCCTCAAATCCACCCATTTCCCTTTCCTAAGCTTCTCTAATCACCTTCTCACAATCTCTCCAAGATAACCAACAAGCTTCAAATTTAAATCTTCTAACAGCCCTCTTATCACACCATTCAGAATTAAACACTATTGGAGCATGATCAGATCCTATAGCAGCCAGATTAATCACCTGCATATTTGAAAATTCCTCCAACCAGTCTAAATTCACCAACACCCTATCCAGCTTCTCCTTAATGACCTCCCTTTCTCTAATCCCAAACCATGTAAATTTTTGGCCTTTTGCAGAAACTTCATTTAGATAGCATCCATCAATGAACTCATTGAAGCAATCCATTTTCCTCTTTTCCTTTCGACCCCCACCTTCTTTCTCCCTTTCCCATCTTATGCCATTAAAATCACCAATACACATAATAGGTTCCTTACAACTAGTTATCTTCCTTTTCAGCTGTTCCCATAGTCCATGCCTTTCTTCAAAAGTTGGAGCACCATAGATCCAAAAAACTCTAACAATTTTATTCTTACTTGACAATTTCAGAGTAGATTCTATAGAATTTTTTTTGCCCAACACAATTTGTATATCGAAATCTTTCTTCCACCATAAAGCCAATCCACCACTAAGCCCTATAGGATCCACATAAACTCCTTCCTCCATACCGACTTTCTTTCTCAAAACCTCCATTCTAGTCCTCCCATTTTTAGTCTCCATCAAAAAAATGCAATTCGGATCATATTTCTTTCTAAGCCCTTTAAGTGTATGAACTGTCAAGTCTGATCCGGCACCTTGACAATTCCAAGAAATGGCAATCATGGCTCCTTTGTGGCTGTTGTAGGCCAGCCACCACCGCCTTGAAACAACTCTGCAGACACCGAATCATTCTTGTACCTATTTTCTCCCATTCTGTCCTCAACACCAGCACCCTTTAAAACACCTTTCCCATTTTTCTTTCGACTGCTATATTTTCTTCGATAACCAGTCTCCCTACCTACACTCCTTCCAAGTTGAAAAGGAACTCCATCTACAACCTCGACATTCACTAAACTTTTTGAATCCAAGTCAACCTCACTTCTCACTATTTTTTTCTTTTGTCTTGCCTCTTCCTCCTCATCCTCACCATCAACCCTTAGGCGTTTAATCTCTAGCCGTTTAAAATCCATCACTAACTTCCTACTCTCCTCATCTTTAACCAAAAGAAAATTCCCCAAAGGCTCATAACATACCATTTCTCCCTCCGAAGGTAATTCAACTATATAGTGATTGCTTTCTTTCACTGCCTTTTGATCTACTAAAATATTCGCATCCTTTCTATAACACCTAATTCCCCCAATTATCATCTCCTATTTAGTATCCTCTATAGAGCTCACAGATATTTTTTCTTTACCATGTACCTTCGAAATTTCCTCTACAGATTGATTTGTTATCTCACCCATAACAGCTGACTCAGAATTTTTAAGCTGACCTGGCACACCAATTAGAGGCTTGAGACTTACAATAACCTTTTCAGGGGCCCCACCATCCTCCCTAGTTTGTAGCAAACTATTATTCCCGCTCAAAGCATCAGTTTTACTAGAAACCCCGCCCAAAATACCGGCCCTAACAGAATTCCCGCCCAAAACAAGGCTCCCTCCTAAACCATCCATATGAACATCCCCACGCGCTTCATTTACACGCGGCTCCAAATCTACCTTAATTGTTTCCTTTTCCCTGTTTGAACCTTCCCTAATCTCACGCGCCACCATACGGCCTTTTAAATTCAACAATTTATTTTCTTCAAACCCCGTCATCGCCTTCGCATGCCTACTGCGATGATCTCCCAGCCTCCATTTCATTCCATTATCAGACCTCTGATCAATCTTTTCCAATACCCTCCTTCCACCCTTGAACGGCAAAGCTCTCATGTGTGGACCAAATCTCGGTTTAGATTTATTATTCACTGCCATGCTCAGCTCGTCACCGTAACTTTTCAACAGGTGGCCTAACCGTCCACAAGTAAAGCAAAATTTCGGCAACCGTTCATACTTCAAGGTTATCCATTTTCGATCCCCTTCTCCTCTAGGAGACCAAAATCCATCAACTAAGGGCTTCTGAATCGACAAACCAACCCTAACTCTCAAAAAACCTCTATTTACTCCATCTTGAATCCAATTCTTATATATTTGGATCAATCTTCCCAACTTATTTCCAATCAATTCAGCATTTCTCAAAGTCATCAAATCAAATGACAAATTGTGAATCTGGATCCAAAAAGCAACTTCCAAAAATTGAATATCTTCCACTACCGTTTTACCATTCCAACGCATAAGAACCAAGCAGCACCCCATCACGGACCAAGGACCATCTTCAATGGCTCTAATCATGACCTCCTCTGATATGAAGGAAATACTATACAGATTCTTCCCAACCTCACACATACACGGAGCTGCATCAATGGACCAAATCCCCCTTAGAATGGCCAACACACCTTTCTTATTCAACATTTTCTCTGAAACTATTTTTCCAATTACCAAAAATTTAGTCAGAGCTATACTCTGTTCATCACCATCCTCTAAATGAATCTCTATGTCCTCCATTTATGAAAGCCTCTATGATCTTTCTGATCCACAAGTAGAAATAGAACGGATGTGTTTAATGATGTTTCTTCTTCAATAGTAAAGAGATAGAACAAACAAGAAATCCTAGACCTAAGCAAACACAAAAATTCAAAAAAACCTAAGATCCCTTATCCTTGATTAAATCCTCACTAAGCACAAGCCAAGATAGAAATTCAAGAAAATCAAAAAACAATAAAGGAAAAACGAAGAAAAACCATTAAGAAAACTCTTAGAACAAGAGAGAAAACTCTAGCAAAGAGACTAGACTCCTACAAAAGAGAGAAAGAAAACTCCCAAAACGAGAGAGAAACTCCCAGAAACGAGAACAATTCAAGATGTTTATTTGATATATATTTATATATATATATATATATATATATATATATTATTTTCAATTACACGTTCTCTAACTTCCAAAAGTGAAAGTAGGTCACATGATCGCAAATTATTACTAATGTTCTAGATGATGTGGACTATGTATTCAATGGATTTTAATATTTAATTATTATATATTATATAATTTGATTAGGGATGATCGAAAGAAATAAAAAATAGATTAGATAGGTATAGGATTTAAGATTTAGAAACAAAAATAAAAGAAGAACTAGATTGAAGGAATTTACAAAAAAAAGAAATTTAATAGAAATAAAAGCTATATATGAAGGTTAAATTGGTAATACACTTAATATATAATAATAGTTTAAAAAACTAGTTGAATAGGTTATCAGGTTAAAGCTTCATTTTATCTTTAAAATTTAATCAATGGTTTAGATTAATTGTTGCTAATTTGAAGGTTATTAGTCACTGACCTTATAGAAAAAAAATTTGTCATAAATTTTAATATCTTTTATATTTATTGTTATTAATTTTACAATTAATTATCATAATTAATGCTTTTTATATTATTTTTAAACATATTTTAATCAATTTTACGATGAATCACATTAATTTTATGGTTAATTATTATAGATTTATATTTTTCTAGTGTTTTACATTTATTCTCATCAATTTTACGATGATGCATTAATTTATGGTTAATTATTATATATTAATGTTTTTTATAATATTTTTACACTTACTCTAATCAATTTATAATGAATTTAATAAATTTTACGACGAAATAGTGTCATAAATTTCGTGATAAATGCCATAAATTTTACAATGAATCTAATAAAATTAACAACTAATAAAATTAACAATGAATGTCATAAATTTTATTAAATTTTACGATGAATCTAATAAAATTTACAATAAATGTTATAAATTTTACAATAAATCTAATAAATTTTACGATAAATGTCATAAATTTTACGATTAGTGTTATAGATTTTATGATGAATATAATAGATTTTACGATGAGTGTTATAAATTTTATGATGAATATAAAAAATTTTATGATGAGTGCCATAAATTTTACGACAAATGTCACATATTTATAGATTTTACTATGAATCTGATAAAATTTATTATAAATGTAATAAGTTTTATGATAAATGTAATAAATTTTACAATTAATCTTATAAATTTGACGATAAATGTGTATATATATAATTATATATAACATTAGTGATTGATTGAGAACTTATATCATAAATTTATATCTTCTACCTATTCTAATTTTATTTTTTGTCTTAATCACTAAGTTATCATCATCAGAATGCAAATGTAACACCCTCGGAAGCTAGGATTTTCAGGCTAACTTTTTCCTTTATTACCTTTGTTTGTCACTCGCTCAATGTAGCTATTATCTAATAAGTAATTGCTACTTGTTTAGAGGTCATTTGGCATCGTTTTCTGTTTTCTGTTTTATGTTTTCTGTTTATATTTAATACAAATAATATTGTTTAATGTTAAGTATTCACTTATTTAATAATATTAAATTATTTAATAGTTGTAGTGATATATTTTAAATTTAAGATATAATATGATATTAAATAATAATGTTGTTTAGTAAAATAAAAATTAATTATATTAGATAATAATATCAAAATTATTATAAAAATTTAAATTAAATAATCTTATAATAAATGATATTACTTAAAATATATAAAATAATAAATGATAAATGATATTAACATATCAAAATTATAATAAATGATATTATTTAAAATATATAATATATTCAATATATTATTATGAAAATTTAAATTAAATAATATTATAATATTATAGTTTAATGTAATTTATATTTAATTGCTTTTTACGTTTTTCAACTCTTTTATATTAAAATAAATATATTAATTTTAAAATATTTATTTATTAATTAAATTTTTTATTAAAAATTAATATTATTTTATTTAAAAAATTAATTAATTAATTTTATTTTATATTTTTATTATAAATATATTAATATTATATTAATATATAAACTCTGTTCACTTACTTATGAACAGTAACAGAAATGAAAACATGTTTTCGAAAATAATGGAAACAAGGAAATTCTTGTTTCCAACAATTTTGAAAAATCTTGTTTTCGTTTTCGTTTTTTAAAAACGGAAACATGTTGCCAAACATGTTTTCTACTTCTGTTTCTAAAAAAACTAAATACAAAAATAGAAAATAGAAAACAAAAACGACATCAAATGGCACCTTAGTGTTTAAGACTGATTGTCAAGATCCCATTAAAATCTCCTCATAATATGTGCATAAAAAAACAAAACTAAAAACTTTCGCTCCTAATTTGGACTATTACCCATCCTCATACACAATACATCATCATTTCAACCTATGACACATACATTTTCAATATAATGTCTGAAATATTTCATATTCAACAATTTGTAATATTGAGAGTATAACTCGATCACGAGGCATAGTTTGTTTACAAACTCGATATACTCCTAATACTTACATCCCAAATTCTATACACTGTATACACAAAAGAATTTAGTTTGGGATATAAACAAAAGAGTAAGAGGTTTATACCTCAACCCAAAAGTACCATTGTGTCGCATGTACAGAAAGCTCTCGGTGCACCACACTCATATCTAGACTACCGAAAGTAATCTATGAGGGGAAGGAGGGGTGAGCTAAAGCCTAGTAAGAAAATATATGCTAAGTGATGCTAGGCTCTTACTATGCTTGATGCATGTTTATGCGTGAACAAATACACAAAAACTCATATCTCAATGCAGTTTATTAAGAATAGTGCAGTGTTGATATACTTTTGTTTATAAGATATAAGACATTTATATCAATTAATTTCAAACATATTAGTGCCCACACATTTATAAAATTGAGATACAATAGAAATAAAAATGATACACTCATTCGTTTTCTTAACAATGTCGAGATACATATTCAAAAGTATTACATAAGACATGCATCAATTTGCGAGATTCGGTAACGTAACCAAGGTCTTTGGAAATATAACCAATGAGCTTTCCATGAAAGCATCCATTGTAGCTAGCAGTGGTCACAGTCTCATACCAGGACTCTATTCATGATCATGAATCATCCTAGTACCAATGATCATCTAGTAGTTGAGGTACATGTCACTACTAGTTGTCGAACAATATACGTAATTACCACTATCCATTGCCACACAGGCGAAATCCACGACGTAATTACGTATACAGGCGCCTAAATGCCACACAAGCCTACAAATGCCACATAGGCTTACTAAATGCCACAGAGGTATAGCAAATGCCACACAGGTAGGTTAAGTGCCATACATGCATGATAAATGCCACACATACATAGAGTACCATACAAGCAAGTTAAGTGTCACACAGTCAGGGTAAATGCCACATAGGTAGATTAAGTGCCACACAAGCACGATAAATACCACACAGGCATAAAGTGCCAAACAGGCAAGTTAAGTGCCACAGAAGCATTTTCAAGTGCCACACAGGCATTACACAGCGCCGCATGTCTTATGAGTCAAAATTTGCATAAAAATAGCTTTTAGAACATGATTTAAGTACTGAAAGGATGAGTCGTTTTAAGCACTTATAGTTTTGAAAACCTTATCGTATGAAATCATGCTTAGAAACCTATATCTTAGTGATTGGATTCCTTTAGGCAAAGGTATCATGACAACAACAGTTCTTATTTAACCAAGCTAATGCTTTTGTAAAACCTTGTACTACCTTTCTCGAGCTTGCGAGTCTCAATGACAAGTAGCTTTTCTGAAATGCATGAGGTTCCATATACTTTATATAGGATTAAACTAATCCTATGGGACCTACATAAGTTAATTTTAAACGAAAATTTGGCATTATGACGACATAGGTAGGATACTACTTAACATTACAATCACAACCAAAATAACCCGTAAAAAGACTTCAACAAGCAGTATAGTTTATACCCCAATCCAACATAATCCCAATCTCAAACATTACACACTTTATGGTCAATCCAAATATATTTTCAAATTCGAACATAAGTGCATTCCATGTACCAAAACTAATGCTTCATACCCATTTTTCCAAGTATTTAGTATAAACATGTAAAGAAAAATATTTTTATATATTCATAAGCATATATATTTCTATATAGGAATTAGGCCTAACGTAGTAAAAATAAAACATAATACGTGTTTACACCATTAACATGAGACCCTCTTTAAATATAGTACATCATTTCCAAATACCTAAAACTTTTCCATTGACAAGTATACTTTTTATATATATGCGTTTATACCAATGATTATTAAATAACATTAACTTATACATACATGAACACAGAGGACTAACAAGCATTTAACATACATTCCATTACCTTATGTTGCACGACACCAAAATTGGTGACATTACACTCGCAAGCCTTACCACTTAAGCGTTTTCTCGGAATCATTCTTCACTTAACCTACACTAAAACCAACATTCATAACAACCTACATTAATCAAATTATAAACCGTATTCAAGAGAAAGCTTCTCACCTTTTAAGACTCTTAAAAGCAAGCACTCTTCTCCCTCTTTCTTTAACCGTTGTGCTTTTCCAAAACACACTTACAACTTCAATTTCCAATCCTCCTAAAAATACAAGACCTTGGTATTAATTTGCCATTCACATATTCAATTCCAATTAAACACAAATAGCCTTACCCTTCAGGTCTTCAATTCAGAGCTTCAGTCCAGGTGTTTTTGGGATTTTCAACAGTATCCCACAGTTGCCTTTATTCCAGTCAACAATATGCCCTATTTTCTAATTGCTATTCTTACCTCACTTGTTCAAGTTATTTCTACCTTTCCCTATAATGAAATTATATTTCTACCTTTCCCTATAATGAAATTATCCCTTCGACATCACCATATGTTAACCTTTCAAGTATAATTTATGGAAGAAATAAATCTTACTTTTTAAAGGTTCAAAACCAAACCATGACCGACCTCCTTTATTTCCAGTTAATAAGTTGCCCCTATCAGCTTGGTCAGTGCTGTCACGTCCGGAAACGTGAAATTTTGAATTAACTTTTTCTTTTCGATACTATCATTCTCATTTAAACATTCATTACTGTTCGGTTTGCATTCGATGTTAGTGTAAGTTTACTTTATAACTTTCGATTACCAATCAATATTTATAGCATAGAATATTAATCAATGCTTAATAAATAGAATATTAGAATATAAGTTATGACATCACAATTTATATTTTCATTTATATCAACTCAATTAAGCCACAGCTCCATTTTGACACTCTTTGACATTAAAGTATACGATTTACATCCCAAACTATAAATACATTGGCTGTGCATACACTGTCTGAATACAAAAGCATAACTGTCATGATCTATAATACATTGTATTTATCTATTTTCACACACACAGTAGGATGGTTGGGCTGTCTATGATGCCTTTATCACACTCATTTTTAACAGTAAATCACTTTTGAAATAAAATCATATCGATATTTGATATAAATGTTTACATCGAAATATCATTTACCGTATTTTTCATATGTTCTACATCCCCTATACATAAATTATACAATTGTAGTATTGTACATAATAAGTTTGAACATATAAAAGTGTTAGCATTAAATTTACATATATATATATTTTGAAATGACAAAAACTTAAGTAAGCTTTTATGTTTTGATTCATATTGTAAATTTGCTTTGCCACACATGATTTTCTCAATACATTTTAAGTGCTCATATCAAACAATAAAACCATGATTTAATGATATATTCTTATTGGTCTTAATACTTTATAAAATGTTTTGAATATTTTCATTAAGTAATGTTTTCAAGAACATATTTAGAAAATTATTTAATGAGTTTTTTTGGACTATGTTTTTCAATTTAGAAAGTTAAGAAAAACTCCCACAAAACTCTAAAATGTTTTGGGTTGAAATAAAATCAAAGGCTATATCAGTTCTAACCCAAAATGCAGGAAAAATCACCCTCTGGAAGCATGGGATCGATCCCTTAAGAGAAGAGATCAATCCCCTAGTGGCAGTAAGGCTTTTCGAAAGCAAAAAGGTGTCTCAAGCCCAGACCAAGCAATCTGGAAGCTTGGGATCGATCCCTTATGGAAAGGGATCGATCCCTTTACATGAAAATGGGCTGTAACGGCTAGTTTTGTGAGATATAACGATAATATTCAATTTTGGCTCCAACCAACGTCCACAAACCATCCAAGAGACTATAAATAGATGCTTAGAAGTTGAAGGAACCAAGAGGAAGAGCTCAGCACATTCAATCTTCATTTTCCTCATATTCAAAGCCTCAACAACTTCTCAAGTGCTATACATTCTTCATTTTCTATCAGTCTCATATTCTTTGTATAGAATAGCATAGCACAAATCATTGTATAGGATTTTCCTTGTGCTTAAACATTGTAATCACTTGCCTATCTAGAGGCCTTTCTTTGATTACATTCCTTGTAAACACCTTGTAAAGGAGAGGTTTCTCTTAAGCCTTAGAAAAAGAGGGAGGTTTCTCTTTAGCCTAGAAAAAGAGGGAGAAGAGGTTACTCTTGTGTCACAGCCCGTGACCAAATTTTTTCACATTTTTTTTATACATCTTATAGGTTGGGATGTCTGTGATACTTTACTTTTCATTTTCATTTAAACTATTTTATATTAAAAAATAAACACTTACTCCCTATAGTCGCTTTAGGTTTTCGGGACAAGACAGGTATTCCAAAATACCTTTCATACTCTATCTGGATTTTTCGGCCGACTATAGTATCCTTTCCTTTTAGTGTGCCTAGCATATAGATAGCAAACTAAAAGGTTTTATTGCATATAGTCTTCGAGATATCAAAATTTGTATACAATTCTTTTACTGAGCCGTGGTTTGCTCACTCCTTTACTTTCATCATCACAGATTTGATATAAAGAATAGCCGAAGTGCCAAACCCTGGCTTAACTTCGCTTGAGAAGCTCGAAGCATCATATCTTGGGTTCCCGAGGTATCGTGTTTACATTTGTATATTCAGACATATTCATACAGTACTATTTGTTAAAAAATTTAAATTCAGGGGATGTAAACTAACATTTATAGCTGTGAATATTAATTTCCAATAAATATTTATTGTCTAATGTATTTACTGTGGTAAATGAACAGTGTATAAAGACATCTCAGACAGTGTAAAAATGTGTGAAAAAGTGTAAAATACTGTGTACTTGGACTGTGACATCTTGAGCTTAAGAAATAGAGGGATTGTAAACACAAATTCAAGGATAGTGAATTCGGAGAAAATCCTTGGGAGCGTCTTAAGGTAGAGGACGTAGGCAAGGTTGCCAAACCTCTATAAATCACTTGCGTACATTTCTCTTCCCTTCTCTCTTTATTTACTTGCAATTATATTTGTGCTTATTGTATTGAATTTGGATTGCATGTTTGAGTAGCCTAGAGAACTTAGAAAACTTCAATATGGGCTAGAGAATTTAGAAGAATCGAAAAACAAACATAAGGTTAGCTAAGAACCGATTCACCCCCATCTCGGTATAGCCTATTGAGCCAACAAAAAGAAATAAAATATACCTTCAGAATTTTATCAAAGCTACCTGGGGAACTATAACGCAACCGAAATCCGTGGAACGGTATATAAACGATCACTGCAAGTAATTTGTAGAGTGGAAAAATAAGAGGTGAGCTAACGTGCTTGTAAAAGAATCGTATGCAAGACTGATACTATGAAATCTATATGCTTAAAACATTTAATCCCTAATAGTTCAGCAAGGTACAAATAAGGAATTATACTATAGTCAGCTAGGAAACCGGATGAAGTATAAGAGGTATTTTAGAATATCTATTGTGTCCTGGCCCCTAGAAGCGACTATAGGGAGTAATCAATTGAATTTGATATCGAAACAGTATAAAATGCTATTAAAATCATATAGCAAATATTTTAGTAAATAAACAGTTATAAACCATTTTTTGAATACACTGCAGTAAACATTTTCTTTCAGCGATAATAACCAGTTCGATATTGATAAACACAGTACTATAAGGAGTTCAGTAAACATTACGTAAACAGCTCAATATCAATAAAGAATTTAGTACCAGCAAACAGTTTAGTAAAACAGTACAGTAAACAGTAACAGTATAATGGAGACCAGGCAACACCCAAAGTATATCATACTATAATAATATCTTGAAAATGGAGAAACAATAAACACGTGAGACATATGGCTAAGTCTATAGGGTCCACAGTGTACACTTGCCAGGTGACACTTGTAGAGGTTGAAGACTTGGTGGGTCTATCAGCAACAGTAATAGTAGTAACAGTAACAGTACACGTGACACGTGAGCATGATACAGGGCGTAACAGTATCAAAACAGTGTATATATAGTAGAAACACCATTTATGAAATCAATTTCATTGATAATATCTTCAATCAATCCATAAATAAATATATTGAAAATATATTTAGTTCATGAATAAAAATTCATAAAATATTCACACTTCAGTATTCTTTTTTGAAAATTTTCTATTTATCTGTAGAACAATAATAAGCATATGCTGGTACCTTCATGTAATTAAAATTCATTAACATGAATAATTAAATATTATTTTTCGGTAAAAAACAAATTAATGCAATTTTAATAAATTTCATGAGAATCACTTGGAAATCTATTTATTTATATCATTTAAAAATAGTAGAATTAATTTCTTGGAATTTTTATAATTTTTCGACAGAATAACGGCTGTTTCTAACCTAGCCTTCCTGCACTGAGAACACAGTTTATAAACCAGCCAGTATCCACAATTTTGCCAATTCCAAAGCAATTAATTTCCAGATCACTTCATAAAATTTATTTAAACCAAAACATGCATTCACAGTATCCTTACAGCTTACACACCCATCCCGTACCTGTCGTTTTTCTACTGACTTGTCGATAGCACCACTCGATATTCCTTTACTCTCAGGCTGCAAAACATTATACTAATCACCATTATTTACCATAGTTCAATTTTTAATAAATTTTCCTTCATCAAATTCTATTACATTGTCAGTAAAAAATATTAAACCAATCTAAATTACACTGGTGCTAAAACACAACTTCGTCTACATAACTCCGATTTTAATTCCAACTTCACCAACAGTCTTGTTAGACCCGATTTTATTATACTGTATAGCATATTGTAAATGATAGATAACCGAAATAAATTATTTAGTGGAATTAAATATTGAATATGAAATTTCACTTTACATTATGGAATTTTTGGAATCTTAATTCACAATAAGGTGTATATGAATTAAAAGGAGAATTTAAGAGATGCACAGAAAGCATTCGGTTGGAAAGAATTCAAAGGAAATAAAATGAAGTTCATGGATAAAAGAAATTATATTAAAGCCAAACTAAGACTTAAATGGAGAGAAAATTTAGTACTTGGAATATTGACTAAATACTATTGGATGCAAGTTGCAAAAGAAAGAAAAACAAGCACCAAAGTGCAACAAGAAATGGTGAACCACGCCACTTAAACTGCAGGTAGTACTCGGTTAAGCATCAAAGAAGTGTGAAAGCAAAATTTTCAAGATAACATTCTAGGTAAATAATAATTCAAAGATGATAAATTAAATGGTTTCACATGGGATTAATTGTGATTGGTTGAAATGGTATGAAGGTGGTAAGAAAAGTCAAGAAATTATAGATGCTGCTATTACACGTCCTTTCCCCATTTTTGTTAAGGCTGGAAGATTAAGAAATTAATAGTATAAAGACAATATAAGAGATACTTAAGGAAGAAGAGTTAATAAAGTCAACAAGGGAATATTTCTTTATGGATTGAAGTCTCCAAAAGAGGGGAGGAATAGTCAAAAACGTGCAGCAATTTGCCTTCCATAGCCGTTCCATTTGCTACAGTTTTCTTCATGTATTTAATGCTAAATCAGGCATGAAGTGATGAGGAAGACAAGCAAAAGGTGTAGCAAATGGGATAACACGTAAACATGATGTTGTAAGATGCCATACGACTTGATGCAAGCTGAGAGATAATTTTGTTCATGCTATAAAAGTCATAAACGGTAATTACATGGAAGGGAATTGTTGATTGGAGGGATGGTGGACTTTATTGGGTGAGGTAGCCATCAAAATGGTAAGCCAACAAAGTCAATAACGTGTAGGAAAGTAAAGAAAGCCTAGCCGATTTCTTGTGTTATGAATTTCTTCATGAATTAATACACTACAAGACAAGAGAACGGATGAGGGAAGAAGCTAAGGGAACATGCGGCAAAGGGATATTAAGTAACATGAATATAAAGAGGAATCATGGGATTAAATACTCCAGCAATTTTCATGTTTCTCTCGATCCATTCTGTTGTACGCCAATTTGGATGTGTAGCTGGAGGTTGACGGTTTTGCTCTTGTTTTCCAAGGAGTCTTAGCAGAAAATTCATTTCCCTAGCTAGCTAACTACCTAACCCTCTTTGCTAAATTCTCCTTTCATTTTAAGACCACTTAAAAACAAGGAGAGGAGGGGACTGATGTGGATAGAACACTACACTAATCTAGTGTTGGGAGATTCGGTCAAGGTAAGCTAGTAAATCCTTATGGTTTTCTTAATATTTCATGGTAGATATCTATGATCTAAAATAAGATAAACATGGATATAGCATGGTTTTTAAATACTCTTTTTTTAGAATGTGAAAATAGAATCAAAATCATGCTAATGATAAGGAAGATTCGGTTGGCATGAGAAGATAAGGAAAAAGCTAGTTGCATGCAAGAATAAGGCAAGAGGAGATTCACGTAGACAAGAAGCAAATGGAAAACAAGGAAATAAAATCAAATGTTGAAAAGTCAATAAAAATGGCCATGAGAGGTTCGGCCATGAGAGGTTCAGCCATGACAATTGAAATTAAGAACTTTGGTCAACAATAGTTATAGAAATTAAAGGAGAAGAAATAGTGAAATTAAAACTAAGAAAGAAGCTAGAATGAATAAATGGAGTTATAATACCAGTATAATTTATACTGGTTGTACTCATGACATAAAGTTAGTGGTTGCATTTTACGAATATTATTAACTTAAAAATAAGAATGAGAATATAAATAATTTTGGTAAAATTATTTTACAGCCCGAGTTAATGAAATTCGGAAAAGGCGGTCGGGAAGCTAGGCTTTGTAAGACCAGGTAAGGGAGTAGTATGTGAAGTGAAATGCATGTCCTGTGGAGAAAAATGTTATAAAAATATTTAGAAAATGATTTGGTTTGAGACATGCATTAGTTTGACAAACTATTTTGAATTTGGGTGAGCTAAAGATAGGCGACCCCTTTTATATAATTTTGGGCGAGCTAACAATGGGCGATCCCTTGTATTTTCTTTAAAAGAAAAATATTTTGTGGGCGACCCCCCAGTTCAGCTCGACGTGAGAGCCATAGTAGGCAATGTTAGTTCGCCACATGGGCGAAGGAAAACATGCGAGCTCAATCCACTGGATGGGCGAGCTGTAATGGGCGAGCTGATAAGGGGCGAGCCAGTTTAACTTGTTTTTCTCACACAAAAAATGGTGAAATTACTAGCTGTTTTTACTGTGTTTTGTAAACAGAAAATAAAATACCTTTTTGGAAAAATAATCATTTTAAATAAAATGATGTAATATGTGAAATAAATTCCTTAAAGGTTCTTTATGAGATATAAAGTGATTTTGAGACTTTAGGCCCCGAGTTTCATGCATTACTATTCACGAGGCTGATTGACCCGTCGAGTCATCAGAGGTCTCGAGGTCACCTAGCAAGTGTACCCGAGGACCACCTATAGATTATGGCCATAGATCTACTGTATCCCTGTGGGGATGATTACTACGTTCCTTCGGGAACGATGCGTTCCTTGGGAACGATGATAGATGATTTAATTATAGGGTGATGCCTAGTCTTAACTTACTGATTTCTGTTTATTGAAAGGATTTGCTGAATCCTGTTTACTATTTACTATGTTATATTGTAAACTGTTTAGCTAGTGATTTGAATATTAAAGACTGTTTACTATATCCACTGTTTTCCTACTGGGTATGTTGTTAGGGAAAATAAATATTTTGTGGGATATAGTTTTTGTTTTGTAAAGCAGCATACACCTTCCTTACTGAGCATGTTATCGCTCACCCCTTATTTTTCACTCCACGGATTGTTGATTTTGGACTAAAAGAATTACCTTCTAGAGATTATCGACTGCTAGAGTCAGCAGATATTCGATATCGAAGGTATATTATTTTCTTTTATATATTCAGCGAATTTGTACAGTACTACTTTAAATAGAAGGGGATGTATATATCTTAAGGCAATAATGTAACAGCTCATATTTTCATATTGGTACGATGAAGAAGAGTACTAATTATTACTAAAGTGATTAATGGTTTGTTAAGCATTACAAATAGCCTAACCGGTAAAAATGTATGAAAAAGAGTAAAATATGTAATTTACTGTAGATTTGGGATGTTACAAGTCTCCTCTTAATTTCTACACTCTCATGGCACCCTAGACTCATCAAATTGAGCACAAAAACCTCCGCCCATAGCCATGGCCGAATTCACCCTAGGGAAAATCTCTTAGTTTTTCAACAATTTATCACTCATTTCATGTTTAACCATTAATTTTCATTATTCTCGGGCTGCAAAACATTATACCAATCACCATTATTTACCATAATTCAATTTTTAATAAATTTTCCTTCATCAAATTCTATTACATTGTTAGTAAAAAATATTAAACCAATCTAAATTACACCGGTGCTAAAACACAACTTCATCTACATAACTCCGATTTTAATTCCAACTTCACCAACAGTCTCCTCTTAATTTCTACAGTCTCATGGCACGTTAGACTCATCAAATTGGGCACAAAAACCTCCCCCCATAGCCATGGCCGAATTCACCCTAGGGAAAATCTCTTAGTTTTTCAACAATTTATCACTCATTTCAGGTTTAACCATTAATTTCCATTCTTTCTACACCATTTTTATGGATCAAAACACAAGAATTCTCAAGTTCTTCATCATGGCTGAAACACTAAGGTCAAGATTGAGTGGGATTTAATCCAAACCAAGGCCAAAATCAAGCATAGCACACTTAGTTTCATCACTTTCTACCATTAGAATGTAAAGAAACCATAAGCATAAATTGGACATACTTTGGTTGAATCTTAGGGAGAGTCTATCCTCTGGATTTTGTCTACTTTACAATGAGCTATGGGTATGGTTTTGTAGAGAATGAAGTGTAGAACAATTTTGTAGAAGGAAGTTTTATGATTTAAGTGACTTTTAATGGTGATTTTGTTGAATTTTTATTTTTGCTAAGGTTTGGCTATGGTGACCATGTCGTGAGGTTGAAGAAGAGAGGGGGACTGGCCAGCTGCTGCATGTGGAGAAAATTTTAGAAGGTTCATTTAGGGCAAAATGATCAAAATGCCCTTGGTTATAAAGATTTTAGACAAAATTGCCCTTTAAACTTCCATAATTTTTCTAACTAGTTAATTTAACTCCAAAAATTCATATTCCATCATTAAATATTATTATTGAACACATTTTGATGAATGATGGTGGTTTTGTTGAAGTTTGACTAATTGTAAGGGTGAAATTATGAAAATACCTCTACTAGCCAATCGCATAAATTTCTAATTTCGCCACCAATTCGATCTATCTATTTACATAGCCTAGTACTTATTTTCATATAAAATATCATACTTTAGTCAGTGGAATAAAATCCAATTTAGTGTGACCACAATTTACAAAAGTTTATTCGCTCTATGTCCTTAATTGTTATTTCCTAAATTGTTGGCACACTTTCCAAAAACAATCTAAATAAGGGATTTTAGGTTCCAAATTCTTACTGTTGGCTTATTGGACTCTCCTAATAATATTTGTCCAGTCTCACGTCCATCTAGGCACTATAGAGTCTGTAGGGCCCACTTTACTATCTCCGATCGTACTTGTGAAATACACAAGAATTGAATAGTGGTGAGTATCCCTACATGTACAGCAGTACCAAAATACATGGCTCTCATAATAACACTTATCATATACCTGCTTACTCTATACCTTAATTTTCTGGAAATCTTTTTCAACTAACCTTGAAGTTGCGGTCGCCACGTATACTGACGAACTATCTAAGATGGTGAGTAAGGGGGCGAGCTATAAAGCCCGGTAAGAAACATATATATAAGAATTGATACTATGCATATCTATATGCATACTTCGAAAACATATTTTAAAAAATATATATGGTCAGTATTAAAACAGTATTGGGCACCCTAACTGAAAGGATACTATAATTGGTTAGGAGTACCAGGTTGAGTATGGAAGGATGCTTTAGAACACCTCACTTGTCCCAGTTGCTAAATCCGATTATGGGGAATTCATAGGGAAACACTTGATTACATGTCGAATAAACACATGTTAAACAATTTTTAGTAATTCTATCAAAATATCATTCATACAGTAAACTATTCGAAAAGTTGTTCAGAAAATCACACAGTAATTGTTTTAGAAAATCGTTCAGATTTCACCATGCAAACGGTTTGGAAATTGTTCAGTAACTCACTCAAAACACTCTTCAGGAACAGTTCAGGAAACACATCCTTCAAAAAGGGTTTCTTAAATCAATCAAAGATCATACTTAGAAAACTGTTCGAAAATTACATATTTAGAAAACTGTTCAAAAATCCCATATTTAGAAAGCTATTCAGAAATCACATATTCATAATATAGTTCAAGAATTTGGTGAAAAAATCACACATCTAAAAAAACCTTTCAGAAGATTGATTAGAAATTACATGTTCAGAAAAATCTTTAGAAATAGATCACATAGAAAACCATTCAAAAATAGTTCAGAGATCAGTTTCAATAAACTTTTAGTAAATATTTAGTAAATCAATTTGGTAAACGGTTGAAATAGTAAACGTTTATGTAACCATTCTATAAAACAATTTAATGACAAGTTACTTGATAAATCTCTAAAATATACATTTTTTAGAGTATTTTATTGCATCAATTTTGATTAAATTTTGGAATTTAATGTATTTTTTCCTAATTTAATTAAATTATCTTCATGTGTAAGAATTTCAAGAATAATGAGAAAATCGAGAAAATGGCAAGAAAATCAAAGAAAATGCTTGGATTTAGTGTTTAAACTCTTACCTTAAACTTATCCATTCTTTAAATCCTAAACCTTATTACTACAACCTTACCCTTAAACCTTACACTTGTTACTCAAAACCCTCTTAAACTCCAAAACCCAATAAATTACCCCTTAAACCCAACCCAAACTAGCATTTAATTGTAAAGGCAGCCCGTATAAGCTAGCTGCCCAAACTTTTGAAGAGCCCAAAGTGAAGGAAAGGAGGCAACCCAAGACTTGAAGGAACCCTACCTATAATAGCAAAAGAAGAAGAGCATTATGAAGGAAGAGGCGTGGAGAGGATGGAGGCTGGTGACAGGAGCCGAAGTTCTTCAACCTTTATTCCAAATTTCCTTACTGTTTTCTCCAGTTTAGGAGTAGTTGTTTTAGGCTTTTAATTTTCAGAAAATAGAATAGGCTTAAAGAGAGGAAGGCTGGTGACAGTAGCTAACTCTCATCGATTACTGCGGTTTTTTTATTTATTTCTATTTTCTTTAGGTTTTAATGAAGTTTTTTTTATTTCTTTAGTTTTTCTTTAAGTTCAGAATCAAGTTTATATTACGTTCAGTTTCTTTTTAGAATTTGAGTTCAATAGCATTTTGTTTTTCTGGTTCTCGTTTCATGCTCTGTTCTTATTATATTTTCTGTTTTGAATATATTTTGTTATTCGATACTTTAGTTTCTTCTAGTTGATGTGTTAAATTTCATATCTAGTTCTTTACTACTGCTCTACATTATTCTTGCATCTTCTGTATTCATGTTTTACGAATCTTGTATTAAAATTCTGCATTGACTTTCTACATGACTATTGCTTTTGTATCCCTGTTTTCTGCATATTTCTTTCTTTCTTTCCACTGTCCAAATCTGTAAATATTTTTTCTGCATCAATGTCTTGTGTTTATTTTCCATTATTGCTGCTGCATCTGCTATCGTTTTTCCTTGTTGCTTGTCTGCTGCGTTCTTCGTGACTGGGCTGTTGTTGGGAGCAAGAAGCAGCTGCGTGTCCTGTGCGTGGAGGTTGCTAAAGCGTGCTGGCACGATGCTACCTAGGCGCGCGATGCAGTGGCAGACGTGTGGCATTTGGCTTGGACGTGGCTGGCAATTGTAGCAGGTGCGTGACACAGTTGCAGCTGGCGTGCGACATGGGCTGTGTGGTGAGACACAAGCAGGTTCTGGGTTGGCGCTGCTAGCAGAGGACATTGTGTGGCAGGGGCAGGGGCATTTTCGCTTTTTTTTTTGTTTTGTTTTGTTTGAATTTAATGCAAGTTTAGTGGTTCTTATAGTTAATTACTTTATTATACATTATTATATTGTTATATTAGGTTTAAAGCTTGTTATTATAGTATATTAAAGTGTTAGTGTTAATTTGTTTTGTTAGTAAATTAATTTTATTAGATTAGTATAAGTAATTATTAGTTTAAATTGAGATTTTAGTTTTAAGAAATTTTATTTTATGATCATCTATTTAATTTTGCTTTCTTAATTTCATGCATTTTATTTTATTTTTTTATTATTGAATTTTAAATCAAATTTTATTTTTTATTTTTATTCTCATGCATGTTTAGTTTAGGTTATATTTTAGGAAATTTAATAATTAGTATGTTTAAAATTACACATTGCTTGAATAAATCTAGGCGTGACCAATTTTAGTACTTAGCTAAATAACCTATACAATCCTCGTGAGAACGACACTCTACTCACTCTTTATTACTTGTTGCGACCCGTGCACTTGTGGTGTAGGTCTTAGAGCGCAACATTACTAACAAATCTGAAGTTAGTTAGTAAATAGCATGATAATTGTTTTCCTAACATTTTGGCTATAGATCAAACTCCAAAATATATCAGAAAAGGAATTCATGTATTTCAAAATCAGAGTCATAACATTGTAATTTTCACAATTTCATTTCAAAATCGTACGATGCAAATGCCTTAAATCAATCAGAATACATGCATATTTCAAATGTTCAACAGTCACTCATATAATCTTAAATCAATCAAAAAGCATACAGATTTCAAAATTCAAATAACGTTCATACTATCAATGCCAAAACATTTCTGATTCCAAATTTCAGATATCAAAGGTTCAAAAATCTTTCAAAAAATCCAAATAAAACATAATCATTCAAAATTCAAAATTTAAATATAAAAGCTTCAGAATTCATATAAATTCAAATAAATCGAAAGTGGTGGAGACATGGCAATATAAAACATTTCTAATAGCTTCCTTCCTGCAATTTTATAAAACATTTAGAAAATTAGTTCTAAAACACTCCGTAAACAATATAAATCACCTTTAGACAAATAACATAGGGGTTACAAATCATAAAGCACATTTAACATATATAATGTGTAAAGACTGCAAATTTCTGTACTAAGTTAGTAAATAAATAGAAGACGTTGAATAAGCTAAGTACTGAGATGTGCTCTATAATTATTATTATTTCAAGTAATAAGAATGAAGTTTCAAGTTTAGTAAATTTAGCAATAAATGATTACTATATTTATATAATTTAGAAATTGTATAAATAAGTTCAAGAGTTATATATTAATTCAATAAGGAAAATAAATTAAAATTTTGCACAATTGTGAAGTAAACTAATAAATTATACAAATGCACTTATGAAACCTAAGTGCATAGATAATTAAAAGAACAAATAAATATATATAACTATATATTCATTTAATGAAATAAAGAATACAAATACATTAAAATAAATGTAATATACACATGAGTATATGAATAATATATATATGAACATAAAGTATAAATATAAATATATATATATATTTATATATATATATAGAATATATATAAGGAGTTACTATTATATATAAATGTAAGACAAGAAATATATATATATATATATAATTAAAATAAGAAAGATTATATATAATATATATAATATAAAAAAAAGAAAGAAAGAAAGAGGAAGATCGAATGGCTTCCTTAGGAAGCCATCGGCTTCTTACCTGCTCACACGATAGTGGGAGCAAGAATTAAAAAGAAAAGGCAGAGGATTACCCAATCCTCTGCCAAAACTGTCACATCCCAAAATGTACAGTTTTTACCATATTATAACACCGCACGTGACGGTTGGGCTGTCTGCAATGCCTTTGTCACTCACTTATGAAAACAGTAACTACTATTATACTCAAATTAAATCAGTAGTCGATGAGAATATTTACTGCAAAATATATACACAGTATATACACGTGTTCTACATCCTCGGTACAAGAATTATACAAAGGTAGTACTGTACAACTATGTCTGAAAACATATAAAAGAAATGCTACCTCTAGGATCCACTAAGTGCTGCCTCGGGGTCAACTACGACGCAGTCAAATCTGTGGAACAGAATCACTGAAGATAGTTTGTGGAGTGAGAAAATAAAGGGGTGAGCTAACGCGCTCAGTAAGAGAATTGTATGTGAAACTGATACTATAAAATCTATATGCTAAAAACAATTGATATTCACATGATAAAACACTTAAGTAAATAAATGAGGAATTAATATTCCTTCCAAAAAGATATTCATTTTCACACTTGTAAAACACCGTATAATATTCAGTTCAACATGTAGTATAACAAAAGCTCAGTGGCTGCAATTAATTTAGTACCAGCTAAAAGTTCAGTTAAAGGTACAATCATCAGTACAGTATCATGGAGACCAGACAACATCCTAAATATATCATGCTATAATATCATCCCAAATAGGGAAAACACATGAGATCTATGGCCATAGTCTAGGAGGTCCACAGTGTGCACTGATCAAGTGCCCACCGGAGACCCTGACAATAGGATCAGTATCTATCAGCAATAACACGTGACACGTGAGCATGATACGGGGCCTAACAATCTCAAAATAATAAACACGTGATATAAACACCATTTATGAAATCAATTCCACCGAATATATTTTCAATCAATTTATAAATATTTAAAATGAAAATATATTCATTTTATGAATAAAAATTCATAAAATATTCACATTGTAACAGTCATTCTAGAAAATGTTCTAGATATTTGTAGAATAGTATAAATCACATGCTGGTACTTTCACATAAATAATATTCCTTAACAGAAATATTTAAATATAGTTTTTTCGATAAACTATAAAATTATGCAATTTAATGAATTTCATGGAAATTTCTCAAAATTTCACTTTAGAAAAATTCTAGAAATGTTTCTTAATTATTTCTGTAATTTTCGGCAGAGTAACGGTTATTTCTAACCTAGCCTCCCTGCACGAAAATTACAGTTTAATATTTCAACAACAGCCACAATTCCACCATATTTTCACCAATCTCAAGGCAATTTATATCCAAATTATTTTATAAAAATAGTGTGAACCAAACAATGCATTTACAGTATCCTTACGGCTCACACACGCGTCCCTTACCTGTCTAATGAAATCTAATCGCCCGATAGCACCACGTACAATTTACCACTCCCAGGCTGCAATAAAATTCACCCAAGACCATTATTCACCATAATTAAAATTCTAATAATTTTTCTTGAATTAAATTCTACTATATTTTTAGTAGAAAATATTAAAGCGGTATAATTTGCACCGGTGCTAACACCTAACTTCGCTATTTTAGCTCCAAATCGAAATCCGACTTCACCATCAGTCTTCTTATAATTTCTACAGTCTCTTAACATCCTAACATCATAATATGAAGCATTAAAACCCTCCCATCTCACCTTGACCGAAAATGGCTTCTTGCCATTTTTGTGATTTTTTCACAATTTAACTAATATACTTTGTTTAATTAAGCTTAATCATCATCCTAATCCTATTTTTAAACATCAAACCATAGCAATTCACCAAGATCCTCTCATGACCGAAACCCTCTTGAATTGCTTGAATTGGATTTAATCAAAATCAATCAAAATAAGCCCTTAATTCATGCTTAGGAAACTTAACCATGCTAAAATGAATCACTAAAATTCAAGAAATGACAAAGCATGGAAATGGGTTACCTTAACCGAAACTGAGAAAGAGGATTTCTCTTGATTTAGCCACTTAATCAAGGGGCTATTGGTATGGTTTGAGAGAGGAAGATGAGTAGAGCAATTTACGTAGAAATAGCTTAGTGAAAATAAGGTGTTTTTGATGAGTTTTTTGAAAACCTTCACTTTCTTTTCTTTTGTTCTTCCATGGAGTTACGGGATGAAGAGAAAGAAGAAGCCGCAACAGTGCCGGCAGCAGCTGGAAATATAATAAATATTTGGACATATTTTATAAATGCTAAAAATAACAAAAATGCCATTAATGATAGGTTTTTCGATCTTTTTCTTCCGAAATTTTTGTAACTAGGCAGTTGAACTCCAAAAATTTATTTTCCATCACCAAAAATTCATATTAAGTGTATTTTGAAAAGTGGGTGGGGTTTGGCTCAGGTTTAACCTTTCTGAGAAGATGAAATTACAAAAATACCCTTGTTGGGTAAATCGAGTAGAATTCTAATTTGACTACCGATTCAGTATATCTATTTACATAACCCAGGGCTTATTTTCATGTAGAATATCATTCTTTAATCACTAGATTAAATTCCTATTTATTTTGACCTCAATTTTTGAAAATGCCATCGGGTTATGGACTTAAACGTCATTTCCTAATTTGTTTCCATACTCTTCAAAATAATCTAAATGAGGAAATTTAGACTTAAAATTCATACCGTATATTTATTAGACTCTCTGTGTATTATCTGTCCGGTCTCACGTCCATCTAGCATTGTATAACCTGTGAGGCCCACCACATTGTATTGGCTCGTATATGCAAAATTCACAGAAAATGGACGGTGTGAGTGTCCTTACATGTGAAACAGTACCTAAATACATGGTTCTTACATTCTCCCCACCTTAAGAAATTTAGTCCTCCGAATTAAATCGAACCTATCACTGGAAGAGCTCTAGATACTTTTCTCGCATGAGAGTCTCTAATTCCCATGTAGCCTCCTCATCTGAGTGATACTGCCAGAGTACTTTCACCAGTGGAATCGTCTTAGACCGTAGTACTCTATCCTTCCGATCCAAGATTCATATCGGTTTCTATACGTAGCTCATATCCTCTCTAATCTCCAGTAGCTCATGTCGAACTACGTGAGAGGGATCTGGATGATATCTCCTCAACATCGATACGTGGAAGACATTATGAACCCCTGATAACTCCGGAGGTAATGCTAACCTATAAGCAACGTCTCCTACACGGTCTAAGATCTCAAAGGGCCTGATATAACGAGGACTCAACTTGCCCTTCTTACCAAATCTCATAATACCCTTCGACGGTGAGACCTTAAGAAAGACAGAGTCCCCCACTGAGAACTCCAATGGTCGGCGTCTAGTATTTGCATAACTTTTCTGCCGACTCTGAGCTGTCCTCAATCTATCCGAAATCAATTGTATACTCCAGGAAGCTTGCTCTACTAAATCAGGAGCTAATATCTGACGATCACTTATTTCTTCCCATGCAGCAGGTAATCTACATTTCCTGCCATACAAAGCCTCATAAGGTGCCATGCCGATACTGGACTGATAACTATTATTATATGCGAACTCCGCCAGTGACAAATGGTCTTCCCAGGAGCCTTTAAAATCTAGTGCACACGCTCTCAACATATCCTCGAGTGCCTGGATAGTGCGCTCGGACTGTCCATCGGTCTGCGGATGAAAAGCGGTGCTAAAACTCAATCGGGATCCCATCGCCTCCTGAAATCTCTCCCAAAAAATGAGATGTAAACCGAGAATCCCTATCAGAAGTGATACTCACTGGAACACCATGCAATCTCACTATCTCCCGAATATACAAATCGGCTAAGGCATTGAGGGAATCAGTAGACTTCATGGCAAGAAAATGAGCGGACTTCGTCAATCGATCAACTATCACCCATATACAGTCGTGATTCCTTCGGGTTCTTGGTAAGCCCATCACGAAGTCCATAGTAATATGCTCCCACTTCCATGTCGGAATCTGTAGAGGCTGTAGTAATCCAGCAGGCTTTTGGTGCTCAACTTTTATCTGCTGACATGTGAGACATGTAGCAACAAAGTTCGCGATGTCTCACTTCATCCTAGGCCACCAATACACTCTCCGTAAAGCATGGTACATCTTATTACTGCCCGGATGTAGAGTGTACCTAGAGGTGTGAGCCTCTGCCAAAATCAAATGCTTCAGCTGCTGGTCGTCAGGAATACATATCCTATTTCTAAACCTCAGTATCCCATCGCTGCCAATTCCATAATTAGACTGAACTCCCATCTGTACCTGACTGGCAACCTCTATACAATCAAAATCACTCCTCTGAGCATCCCCGATCCTGTCCATCAGATCTGGCTCTATCCTAAAGCTAGCCGTAAATCCATATCTCTCAGAGGAAATCTCACTCAAACTGAGGCCCAAGAACTGCTCAATCAACTCATACTCTTGGACCATCATATAAGCAACCATGCCCATCTGCTTCCTACTCAACGCATCTGCCACCACATTAGCTTTCCCCGGGTGGTAGAGGATCTCGCAGTCATAATCCTTTAACAGCTCCATCCATCTGCGTTGTCTCATATTCAACTCTCTCTGCGAGAATAGATACTTCAGACTCTTATGGTCTATATATACCTAGAATCGCTCTCCATATAAGTAATGTCGCCAAATCTTCAATGCAAATACTACTGCAGCTAATTCTAAATCATGGGTCGGATAATTCTTCTCATGCTCTTTCAACTGTCTGGAATCATAAGCAATTACTCGACCATGTTGCATCAAAACACACCCTAGTCCTAAAGCGGATGCATCACTGTACACTGAGAAACCACCATATCCGCTAGGAAGAGCGAGGACAGGAGCACTAGTCAACCGTCTCTTTAACTCCTGAAAACTGCGCTCACACGCATCTATCCACTGAAATCTAACATCCTTACGCGTGAGGCGCGTTAGTGGAGCAGCTAGTCTAGAAAACCCCTCCACAAACCGACGGTAATATCTGGTTAGACCCAAAAAACTCCGTATCTCTGTAACTATACGAGGCCTCTCCCAATGAATAATCGCCTCGATCTTAGACGGATCCACAGATACCCCGTCTCTAGAAACCACGTGCCCCAGAAATACGATGCGATCTAGCCAGAAATCACACTTACTGAGTTTGGCATTAAGCCTCCGGTCTCTGAGGGTTTGTAAGACTATCTGAAGATGCTGCTTGTGCTCCTCTGATGATTTGGAGTAAATCAATATATCATCTATGAAAATAATTACAAACTGATCCAGGTATGGCTTGAACATCTTGTTCATCAGACTCATAAAAGCTGCAGGGGCATTAGTCAATCTGAAAGGCATAACTAGGAACTCGTAATGGTCACACCGAGTCCTAAATGCAATCTTAGGGACATCAGACTCCCGTATCCTCAACTGATGATACCCTGATCGGAGATCAATCTTAGAAAATACCACTGCACCCCCGAGTTGATCAAATAAATCATCAATCCTGGGTAAGGGATATTTATTCTTGATGGTAGCTCGATTAAGCAACCTGTAATCAATACACAATCTAAAACTACCATCCTTCTTTCGGACGAATAGTACTAGAGCACCCCACGGAGAAACACTAGGGCGAATGAAACCCTTATCTAACAACTCCTGGAGCTGCTTCTTAAGCTCCTCCAACTCCACTAATGCCATCCGATAGGGGGCTTAGATATAGGCTCCGTACCGAGTACTAGATCAATCACAAACTCCGTCTCCCTATCTGGTGGTAACCCTGATAATTCATCCAGAATACATTGGGAAATCCCTAACCACATGAATATCCGACAGATTTGGACGTTCCAGTTCCACGTTCTCCACATACGCAATAAAACCTTCTATCATAACAAAGTAGCATTTAAACAATTTTAGTAAAATACTTCACTTTATTTATTTATTAAATAACTTTACAGTATATCGTTCAGGACGAGAGAAGGTAATAAACTTGGTGTTACAGTCTAAACTAACAAAGTTCGCAGTTAACCAGTCCATCCCTAGGATTACATCAAAGTCAAACATGTTTAACAAAATAAGATTAGCTATCATCTCCTTCTCTCTTACAGTAACCTTACAATCTCTATACACCACGTCCATCATTTGGGACTCCTTAAATGGCGTACTAATTTGCAAAGTGTACCCTAAAGGTTTAGGTTCTATTGGTATCTTATTAGCACATACAGGTGATACAAACGAATGCGTAGAACCGGGATCAAGCAGTGCTAATACTGAAATATCAAAAATATAAATCTTACCCTTAGTTACATCTGTAGAAGTATCAGCAGCCTCTTGATCTAATGCAAACACCCGTCCCTGTGTCACAACCTTCTTACCCTTCTCTGCGACTATTGCGCGTCTAGGCTGTAAAGGGGTAGCCTTATTTGTCTCAGTTTGTATCGGGGCTGCTGGAGGAGGAATAGGAGCTAAAGCTGTAGATGCAGCTGCCTCTCTCAACATCGGGCAATCTCTGACCAAATGTCCCATCTGTCCACATCTAAAGCACGCCCTAGATATCATTTGGCATGGTCTAGTACCGTGCGACCTCCCACACAATGTACACATGGCCGCGGTACCTCTCTGAAATGTACTAGGGCTAGTAGTAGTAGGGGCAACTGTAGCAGATCTAACTGGTCTCCCCTATGAAATCTGTATACCCGATGTCCTGGCCCTCTTAGGCTGCCATCTACTAGATCGATCACTGATGCTCCTCTTCGACTACTCTCTGCCTTTACCCTTACCCTTACCCTTAGACCCAGACTCTGCATGAAACTGCTCATAATCCCGCTCGCATAACTGTGCTCGTCTCATGGCCTCATCATAAGTACGGATGTCTAATGGGACTAATCGGGTCCTAGTAGAGGGTCTCAAACCCGCCATAAATCTATCTATCTTATGCTGACTACTCATCTGAACCTGCGGGTCAAATTTGCTCAAGGTGGTGAATTGCGACTCATACTGATCTACCGACATACTCCCCTGTACTAACACTAAAAACTCTTGCTGAAGAATCTTCTGTGCTGTATCAGGAATGGACTGTCAGCGAAAAGCCTCCATAAATATATCCCAGGTCACCACCTGATGCTGGGCTAACAAAATTGTCTGTGTGGACTTCCACCAGTGCTTTGCATCACCAGTCAACTGGAACACTGCTAGTCCAACACTCTCTGTCTCTGTGCACCGCATATACCTAAATAATTTGTTTGTAGCCTTAACCCACTGCTTTGCCACCAATAGATCCTTATCCCCCTTAAACTTCGGAGGATCCAACTTCTTAAACGACCGTATCAAAGTGACATCACAGTAAGACTCAACACTACGCGACCATGCTGGTGGCTATGGTGCTACTACAGCAGGTGCCTGCGGTACTGGCTGAGGGGCAGGCTGTGGCTCGGGAGGTGGTACTACTAGCTGTGATGGGGGTGGTGCTACTGCGAGGGCTGTTGCTGCTCTATCTCTATCTCTGTCAGCAGCTCTGTCGGCGTTATACATGGCTATAAAGTCTGCCAACATCCGTTCCATCCTATTCATTCTAGTAATTGGACTCTCAGGCTGCGGAGGGAGTGCAGGTTCTGGGGTTGGCTCCGATGTAAGCTCCGAAATAGGTGCCACCCTACCGCGTCCTCTACCTCGTCTTCCCCACGTCCACTCATTTCTGCACAACACAGACATTTCAAAACAGTGTTCAGTCACTTGAATCACTTAAATATGTTTAGACTATACAGTACTATAGGGAATGTACTCTTATTTAAACCCAAGGACATTGACAGACGTCAGACCAACCTGCTCTGATACCAATTTAACTGTCACATCCCAAAATGTATAGTTTTTACTATATTATAACACCGCACATGACGATTGGGATGTCTGCGATGCCTTTGTCACTCACTTACGAAAACAGTAACTACTATTATACTTAAATTAAATCAGTAGTCGATGAGAATATTTACTGCAATATATATAAAATATATATACGTGTTCTACATCCCCAGTACAAGAATTATACAAAGGTAGTACTGTACAACTATGTCCAAAAACATATAAAAGAAATGCTACCTCCAGGATTCACTAAGTGCTGCCTCGGGGTCAACTACGATGTAGCAAAATCTGTGGAACAGAACCACTAAAGATAGTCTGTGGAGTGAGAAAATAAAGGGGTGAGCTAACGCGCTCAGTAAGAGAATTGTATATGAAACTGATACTATAAAATCTATATGCTAAAAACAATTGATATTCACATGATAAAACACTTAAGTAAAAAAATGAGGAATTAATATTCCTTTCAAAAATATATTCATTTTCACACTTGTAAAATACCGTATAATATTCAGTTCAACACGTAGTATATCAAAAGCTCAGCGGCTACAATTAATTTAGTACCAGCTAAAAGTTCAGTGAAAGGTACAATCATCAGTACAGTATCATGGAGATCAGGCAACACCCTAAATATATCATGCTATAATATCATCCCAAATAGGGAAAACACATGAGATCTATGGCCATAGCCTAGGAGGTCCACAGTGTGCATTGATCAGGTGCCCACCGGAGACACTGACAATAGGATCAGTATCTATCAGCAATAACACGTGACACGTGAGCATGATACGGGGCCTAACAGTCTCAAAACAATAAACACGTGATATAAACACCATTTATGAAATCAATTCCACCGAATATATTTTCAATCAATTTATAAATATTTAAAATGAAAATATATTCATTTTATGAATAAAAATTCATAAAATATTCATACTGTAACAATCATTCTAGAACATGTTCTAGATATTTGTAGAATAGTATAAATCACATGCTGGTACTTTCACATAAATAAAATTCCTTAACAAAAATATTTAAATATAGTTTTTTCGGTAAACTATAAAATTATGCAATTTAATGAATTTCATGGAAATTTCTCAAAATTTCACTTAAGAAAAATTCTAGAAATGTTTCCCAATTATTTCTGTAATTTTCGGCAGAGTAACGGTTATTTCTAACCTAGCCTACCTGCACGAAAATTACAGTTTAATATTTCAACAACAGCCACAATTCCACCAAATTTTCACCAATCTCAAGGCAATTTATATCCAAATTATTTTATAAAAATAGTGTGAACCAAACCATGCATTTACAATATCCTTACAGCTCACACACGCATCCTTTACCTGTCTGATAAAATCTAATCGCCTGATAGCACCACGTACAATTTACCACTCCCGGGCTGCAATAAAATTCACCCAAGACCATTATTCACCATAATTAAAATTCTAATAATTTTTCTTGAATTAAATTCTACTATATTTTTAGTAGAAAATATTAAAGCTGTATAATTCGTACCGGTGCTAAAACCTAACTTCGCTATTTTAGCTCCAAATCGAAATCCGACTTCACCATCAGTCTTCTTATACTTTCTACAGTCTCTTAACATCCTAACATCATAATATGAAGCATTAAAACCCTCCCATCTCACCTTGAACGAAAATGGCTTCTTGCCATTTTTGTGATTTTTCCACAATTTAACGAATATACTTTGTTTAATTAAGCTTAATCATCATCCTAATCCTATTTTTAAACATCAAACCATAGCAATTCACCAAGATCCTCTCATGACCGAAACCCTCTTGAATTGCTTGAATTGGATTTAATCAAAATCAATCAAAATAAGCCCTTAATTCATGCTTAGGAAACTAAATCATGCTAAAATGAATCACTAAAATTCAAGAAATGACAAAGCATGGAAATGGGTTACCTTAACCGAAATTGAGAAAGAGAATTTCTCTTGATTTAGCCACTTAATCAAGGGGCTATTGGTATGGTTTGAGAGAGGAAGATGAGTAGAGCAATTTAGGTAGAAATAGCTTAGTGAAAATAAGGTGTTTTTGATGAGTTTTTTGAAAACCTTAACTTTCTTTTCTTTTGTTCTTCCATGGAGTTACGGGATGAAGAGAAGGAAGAAGCTGCAACAGTGCCGGCAGCAGCTGGAAATATAATAAAATATTTGGACATATTTTATAAATGCTAAAAATAACAAAAATGCCATTAATGATAGGGTTTTCGATCTTTTTCTTCCGAAATTTTTGTAACTAGGCAGTTGAACTCCAAAAATTTATTTTCCATCACCAAAAATTCATATTAAGTGTATTTTGATAAGTGGGTGGGGTTTGGCTCGGGTTTAACCTTTCTGAGAAGGTGAAATTACAAAAATACCCTTGTCGGGTAAATCGCGTAGAATTCTAATTTGACTACCGATTCGGTATATCTATTTACATAACCCAGGGCTTATTTTCATGTAGAATATCATTCTTTAATCACTAGATTAAATTCCCATTTATTTTGACCTCAATTTACGAAAATGCCACCGTGTTATGGACTTAAATGTCATTTCCTAATTTGTTTCCATACTCTTCAAAATAATCTAAATGAGAAAATTTAGACTTAAAATTCATACTGTATATTTATTAGACTCTCTGTGTATTATCTGTCTGGTCTCACGTCCATCCGGCACTGTATAACCTGTGGGGCCCACCACACTGTATTGGCTCGTATCTGCAAAATTCATAGAAAATGGACAGTGTGAGTGTCCTTACATGTGAAATAGTACCTAAATACACGGTTCTCACATTCTCCCTACCTTAAGAAATTCGGTCCTTCGAATTAAATCGAACCTATCACTAGAAGAGCTCTGGATACTTTTCTTGCATGGGACTCTCTAATTCCCATGTAGCCTCCTCCTCTGAGTGATACTACCAGAGTACTTTCACCAGTGGAATCGTCTTAGACCGTAGTACTCTATCCTTCCGATCCAAGATTCGTATCGGTTTCTCCAAATAGCTCATATCCTCTTTAATCTCCAGTGGCTCATGTCGAACTACGTGAGAGAGATCAGGATGATATCTCCTCAACATCGATACGTGGAAGACATTATGAACCCCTGATAACTCCGGAGATAATGCTAACCTATAAGCAATGTCTCCTACACGGTCTAAAATCTCAAAGGGCCCGATATAACGAGGACTTAACTTGCCCTTCTTACCGAATCTCATAATACTCTTCGACGGTGAGACCTTAAGAAAGACAGAGTCCCCCACTGAGAAATCCAATGGTCGGCGTCTAGTATCTGCATAACCTTTCTGCCGACTCTGAGCTGTCCTCAATCTATCCGAAATTAATTGCACACTCCAGGAAGCTTGCTCTACTAAATTAGGAGCTAATATCTGACGATTACTTATTTCTTCCCATGCAGCAGGTGATCTACATTTCCTGCCATACAAAGCCTCATAAGGTGCCATGCCGATACTGGACTGATAACTATTATTATATGCGAACTCCGCCAGTGACATATGGTCTTCCCAGGAGCCTTTAAAATCTAGTGCACACGCTCTCAACATATCCTCGAGTGCCTGGATAGTGCACTCGGACTGTCCATCGGTCTGCGGACGGAAAGCGATGCTAAAACTCAATCGGGATCCCATCGCCTCCTGAAATCTCTCCCAAAAATGAGATGTAAACCGAGAATCCCTATCAGAAGTGATACTCACTGGAACACCATGCAATCTCACTATCTCCCGAATATACAAATCGGCTAAGGCATTGAGAGAATCAGTAGACTTCATGGCAAGAAAATGAGCGGACTTCGTCAATCAATCAACTATCACCCATATACTATCGTGATTCCTCCGGGTTCTTGGTAAGCCCATCACGAAGTCCATAGTAATGTGCTCCTACTTCCATGTCGGAATCTATAGAGGCTGTAGTAATCCAGCAGGCTTTTGGTGGTCAACTTTTATTTGCTGACATGTGAGACATCTAGCTACAAAGTCCGCGATGTCTCACTTCATCCTAGGCCACCAATACACTCTTCGTAAAGCATGGTACATCTTATTACTACCCGGATGTAGATTGTACCTAGAGGTGTGAGCCTCTGCCAAAATCAAATGCTTCAACTGCTGGTCGTCAGGAATACATATCCTATTTCTAAACCTCAGTATCCCATCGCTGCCAATTCCATAATTAGACTGAACTCCCATCTGTACCTGACTGGCAACCTCTATACAATCAAAATCACTCCTCTGAGCATCCCTGATCCTGTCCATCAGATCTGGCTCTATCCTAAAGCTAGCCGTAAATCCATATCTCTCAGAGGAAATCTCACTCAAACTGAGGCCCAAGAACTGCTCAATCAACTCATACTCTTGGACCATCATATAAGCAACCATGCCCATCTGCTTCCTACTCAACGCATCTGCCACCACATTAGCTTTCCCCGAGTGGTAGAGGATCTCGCAATCATAATCCTTTAATAGCTCCATCCATCTGCGCTGTCTCATATTCAACTCTCTCTGCGAGAATAGATACTTCAGACTCTTATGGTCTGTATATACCTGGAATCGCTCTCCATATAAGTAATGCCGCCAAATCTTCAATTCAAATACTACTGCGGCTAATTCTAAATCATGGGTCGGATAATTCTTCTCATGCTCTTTCAACTGTCTGGAACCATAAGCAATTACCCGACCATTTTGCATCAAAACACACCCTAGTCCTAAAGCAGATGCATCACTGCACACTGAGAAACTACCAGATCCGCTAGGAAGAGCGAGGATAGGAGCACTAGTGAACCATCTCTTCAACTCCTAAAAACTGCGCTCACACACATCTATCCACTCAAATCTAACATCTTTATGCGTGAGGCGCGTTAGTGGAGCAGCTAGTCTCAAAAACCCCTCCACAAACCGACGGTAATATTCGGCTAGACCCAAAAAACTTCCTATCTCTGTAACTATACGAGGCCTCTCCCACTGAATAATCGCCTCAATCTTAGACGGATCCACAGATACCCCGTCTCTAGACACCACGTGCCCCTGAAATACGATGCGATCTATCCAGAAATCACACTTACTGAGTTTGGCATAAAGCCTTCGGTCTCTGAGGGTCTGTAAGACTATCTAAAGATGCTGCTCGTGCTCCTCTGATGATCTGGAGTAAATCAATATATCATCTATGAAAACAATTATAAACTGATCCAGGTATGGCTTGAACACCTCATTCATTTGACTCATAAAAGCTGCAGGGGCATTAGTCAATCCAAAAGGCATCACTAGGAACTCGTAATGGTCATACCGAGTCCTAAATGCAGTCTTAGGGACATCAGACTCCCGTATCCTCAACTGATGATACCCTGATCGGAGATCAATCTTAGAAAATATCACTGCGCCCCTGAGCTGATCAAATAAATCGTCAATCCTGGGTAAGGGATACTTATTCTTGATGGTAGCTCGTTTAAGCAACTTGTAATCAATACACAATCTAAAGCTACCATCCTTCTTCCGGACGAATAGTACTAGAGCACCCCACGGAGAAACACTAGGGCGAATGAAACCCTTATCTAACAACTCCTAGAGCTGTTTCTTAAGCTCCTCCAACTCCACTAATGCCATTCGATAGGGGGCTTAGATATAAGCTCCGTACCGTGTACTAGAGCAATCACAAACTTCGTCTCCCTATCTGGTGGTAACCCTGGTAATTTATCCTGGAATACATCTGGGAAATCCCTAACCACATGAATATCCGACCGATTTGGACATTCCTGTTCCACATCCTCCACATACGCAATAAAACCTTCAATCATAACAAAGTAGCATTTAAACAATTTTAGTAAAATACTTCACTTTATTTATTTATTAAATAACTTTACAGTATATCGTTCAGGACGAGAGAAGGTAATAAACTTGGTTTTACAGTCTAAACTAACAAAGTTCGCAGTTAACCAATCCATCCCTAGGATTACATCAAAGTCAAACATGTTTAACAAAATAAGGTTAGCTGTCATCTCCTTCTCTCCTACAGTAACCTTAGAATCTCTATACACCACGTCCGTCATTTGGGACTCCTTAAATGGCGTACTAATTTGCAAAGTGTACCCTAAAGGTTTAGGTTCTACTGGTATCTTATTAGCACATACAGGTGATACAAACGAATGCGTAGAACCAGGATCAAGCAGTGCTAATATTGAAATATCAAAAATATAAATCTTACCTTTAGTTACATCTGTAGAAGTATCAGCAGCCTCCTGATCTAATGCAAACACCCGTCCCTGTGTCACAACCTTCTTACCCTTCTCTGCGGCTATTGCGCGTCTAGGTTGTGAAGGGGTAGCCTTATCTGTCTCAGTCTGTATCAGGGATGCTGGAGGAGGAATAGGAGCTAAAGCTGTAGATGCAGCTGCTTCTCTCAACATCGGGCAATCTCTGACCAAATGCCCCATCTGTCCACATCTAAAGCATGCCCTAGATATCATATGGCATGGTCTAGTACCGTGCGACCTCCCACACAATGTACACATGGTCGTGGTACCTCTCTGAAATGTACTAGGGCTAGTAGTAGTAGGGGCAACTGTAGCAGATCTAACTGCTTTCCCCTCTGAAATATGTATACTCGATGTCTTGGCCCTCTTAGGCTGCCATCTACTAGATTGATCACTGATGCTCCTCTTCGGCTGCTCTTTGCCTTTACCCTTACCCTTAGACCCAGACACTGTATGAAACTGCTCATAATCCCGCTCGCATAACTGTGCTCGTCTCATGGCCTCATCATAAGTACGGATGTCTAACGGAACTAACCAGGTCCTAGTAGAGGGTCTCAAACCCGCCATAAATCTATATATCTTATGCTGACTACTCATCTGAACCTGCAGGTCAAATCTGCTCAAGGTGGCGAATTGCGACTCATACTGATCTACCGACATACTCCCCTGTACTAACTTTAAAAACTCTTGTTGAAGTTTCTTCTGTGCTGTATCGGGAATGGACTGTCGGCGAAAAGCTTGCATAAATATATCCCAGGTCACCACCTGAAGCTGGGCTAACAAAACTGTCTGTGTGGACTTCCACCAGTACTTCGCATCACCAGTCAACTGGAACACTGCTAGTCCAACACTCTTTATCTCTGTGCACCGCATATACCTAAATAATTTGTCTGTAGCCTCAACCCACTGCTTTGCCACCAATGGATCCTTATCCCCCTTAAACTTCGAAGGATCTAACTTCTCAAACGACCTTATCAAAGTGACATCACAGTAAGACTCAACACTACGCGACCGTGCTGGTGGTTGTGGTCTACTACGGCATGTGCCTGGGTACTGGCTGAGGGGCAGGCTGTGGCTCGAGAGGTGGTACTACTGGCTATGGTGGGCGTGGTGCTATTGCGGGGGCTGCTGCTGCTCTATCTCTATCTTTGTCAGCAGCTCTATCAGCGTTATACGTGGCTATAAAGTCTGCCAACATCTGTTCCATCTTATTCAATTTGGTATTTGGACTCTCAGGCTGCGGAGGGAGTACGGGTTCTGGGGCTAGCTCCGGTGTAAGCTCCGGAATAGGTGCCGCCCTACCGCGTCCTCTACCTCGTCTACCCCTACGTCCACTCATTTCTGCACAACACAGACATTTCAAAACAGTGTTCAGTCACTTGAATCACTTAAATATGTTCAGACTATATAGTACTACGGGGGATGTACCCTTATTTAAACCCAAAGACACCGATAGATATCAGACCAAGCTGCTCTGATACCAATTTAAGTGTCACATCTCAAAATGTCCAGTTTTTACCATATTATAACACTGCACGTGACGATTGGGCTGTCTGCGATGCCTTTGTCACTCACTTATGAAAACAGTAACTACTATTATACTTAAATTAAATCAGTAGTCGATATTTACTACAATATATATACAATATATACACATGTTCTACATCTCCCGTACAGGAATTATACAAAGGTAGTACTGTACAACTATGTCCAAAAACATATAAAAGAAATGCTACCTCCAGGATCCACTAAGTGCAGCCTCGGGGTCAACTACAACGTAGCGAAATCTGTGGAACAGAATCACTGAAGATAGTCTGTGGAGTGAGAAAATAAAGGGGTGAGCTAACGCGCTCAGTAAGAGAATTGTATGTGAAACTGATACTATAAAATCTATATGCTAAAAACAATTGATATTCACATGATAAAACACTTAAGTAAATAAATGAGTAATTAATATTCCTTTCAAAAATATATTCATTTTCACACTTGTAAAACACCGTATAATATTCAATTCAACACGTAGTATATCAAAAGCTCAATGGCTGCAATTAATTTAGTACCAGCTAAAAGTTCAGTGAAAGGTACAATCATCAGTACAGTATCATGGAGATCAGGCAACACCATAAATATATCATGCTATAATATCATCCCAAATAGGGAAAACACATGAGATCTATGGCCATAGTCTAGGAGGTCCACAGTGTGCACTGATCAGGTGCCCATCGGAGACACTGACAATAGGATCAGTATATATCAGCAATAACACATGACACGTGAGCATGATACGGGGCCTAACAGTCTCAAAACAATAAACACGTGATATAAACATCATTTATGAAATCAATTCCACCGAATATATTTTCAATCAATTTATGAATATTTAAAATGAAAATATATTCATTTTATGAATAAAAATTCATAAAATATTCATACTGTGACAATCATTCTAGAAAATGTTCTAGATATTTGTAGAATAGTATAAATCACATGCTGGCACTTTCACATAAATAAAATTCCTTAACAGAAATATTTAAATATAGTTTTTTCGGTAAACTATAAAATTATGCAATTTAATGAATTTCATGGAAATTTCTCAAAATTTCACTTTAGAAAAATTCTAGAAATGTTTCTTAATTATTTCTGTAATTTTCGGCAGAGTAACGGTTATTTCTAACCTAGCCTCCCTGCACGAAAATTACAGTTTAATATTTCAACAACAGCCACAATTCCACCATATTTTCACCAATCTCAAGGCAATTTATATCCAAATTATTTTATAAAAATAGTGTGAACCAAACAATGCATTTACAGTATCCTTACGGCTCACACACGCGTCCCTTACCTGTCTAATGAAATCTAATCGCCCGATAGCACCACGTACAATTTACCACTCCCGGGTTGCAATAAAATTCACCCAAGACCATTATTCACCATAATTAAAATTCTAATAATTTTTCTTGAATTAAATTCTACTATATTTTTAGTAGAAAATATTAAAGCGGTATAATTCGCACCGGTGCTAAAACCTAACTTCGCTATTTTAGCTTCAAATCGAAATCCGACTTCACCATCAGTCTTCTTATAATTTCTACAGTCTCTTAACATCCTAACATCATAATATGAAGCATTAAAACCCTCCCATCTCACCTTGACCGAAAATGGCTTCTTGCCATTTTTGTGATTTTTTCACAATTTAATTAATATACTTTGTTTAATTAAGCTTAATCATCATCCTAATCCTAGTTTTAAACATCAAACCATAGCAATTCACCAAGATCCTCTCATGACTGAAACCCACTTGAATTGCTTGAATTGGATTTAATCAAAATCAATCAAAATAAGCCCTTAATTCATGCTTAGGAAACTAAATCATGCTAAAATGAATCACTAAAATTCAAGAAATGACAAAGCATGGAAATGGGTTACCTTAACCGAAATTGAGAAAGAGGATTTCTCTTGATTTAGCCACTTAATCAAGGGGCTATTGGTATGGTTTGAGAGAGGAAGATGAGTAGAGCAATTTAGGTAGAAATAGCTTAGTGAAAATAAGGTGTTTTTGATGAGTTTTTTTGAAAACCTTCACTTTCTTTTCTTTTGTTCTTCCATGGAGTTACGGGATGAAGAGAAAGAAGAAGCTGCAACAGTGCCGGCAGTAGTTGGAAATATAATAAAATATTTGGACATATTTTATAAATGTTAAAAATAACAAAAATGCCATTAATGATAGGTTTTTCGATCTTTTTCTTCCTAAATTTTTGTAACTAGGTAATTGAACTCCAAAAATTTATTTTCCATCACCAAAAATTCATATCAAGTGTATTTTGATAAGTGGGTGGGGTTTGGCTCGGGTTTAACCTTTTCGAGAAGGTGAAATTACAAAAATACCCTTACCGTGTAAATCGCGTAGAATTCTAATTTGACTACCGATTCAGTATATCTATTTACATAACCCAGGGCTTATTTTCATGTAAAATATCATTCTTTAATCACTAGATTAAATTTCCATTTATTTTGACCTCAATTTACGAAAATGCCACCGGATTATGGACTTAAACGTCATTTCCTAATTTATTTCCATACTCTTCAAAATAATCTAAGTGAGGAAATTTAGACTTAAAATTCATACCATATATTTATTAGACTCTGTGTATTATCTGTCCGGTCTCACGTCCATCCAGCACTATATAACCTGTGGGGCCCACCACAATGTATTGGCTCGTATCTGCAAAATTTCACAAAAAATGGACAATGTGAGTGTCCTTACATGTGAAACAGTACCTAAATACACGGTTCTCACAAAAACCAAAACCAATTAAAAAAGAAGAAGAAGAGGAAGAAGACGAGAGAAAAGAAAGAGTGAATCATAGAAAAAAGTGAAGCAAAAGCGTAAGGGAAAAAGGGAAACGATAGAGCTCTTGGCAACAAGGGAGTTGCTAGATTTGGTTGGCCAATCAGGGTTCTTGTAGTGGTTATTTGAGCAATGTTGGGTGGCATTAGAGGTGGCTGATTGAGGCTTCTATTTGAGCTCAAAACAGAGTTGTTTTCAGTGATTGGCGTTAAGGGATTTTAAGGGCATTTGAGTGGCTGAGGTAGGGCACTTTGGTGTTGATCTTGGGGCATTGACTAGGCTGTACATTGGAGCTAAAACAAGGTGGGAGTGCTATAAGATATTGGAGCTGAATGATGAAGAAGATAAAGGGAGCACATTCGGTTGGAAGTGACAAGAAACTTGAAGGTAGGGGTAGTGTTTAGTGGTGTGCATAGGTGAGATCAAAAACAGGGATCAAGTGCTAGTTTAAAGTCTGAAACAAAAGCCAAAAGAAAGGTCAAAAGTTGGGAAGTTCAGGTTAGTCTAGGTACGGAGTTTGGTGGTTGAACCGAGCTTGAGTTGTAGCCTATAAATAAAAGAATGGACAAGATGTTTAAGGGCAGCAAGAATCGAGAATGCACAAGGTATTTCTAAGGTTGAGTTTGCAAATTTCTTGGTTGCATAGGGACACAACATCAGGGTAGTTCAAGGCTAGGGAAGGCTCAATTTTGAGGACTTTAAGGTAAAGTTTATAATTGCTTGAGGTTAATTTGTGGATATTGTAAAAGATGGGGATGGTGATATATATATATATATATATTTACATATACAATGTATGCTAGTCTAATAATGAAGAAAGAATAAATGTTGGTGTAGGAAGCTTAGAAAGTTTTAAGGAAACTGATGAAAGGCTTGGATCTCAATAATTTCTCAAGGAAAAGATTTATTTTTTTGATTAGCTAAATATATATGTGTGTGTATATATAAATGGAATTTTAGAATAAAGACAAGTAAATTTGGACAAGGAACAATTTAAATAATTGTGATTTTAAGACTCTTGTTCTTGGTGTTTGATCAAACATATTAACGAAGAGTTGTTAAAAATGTCAATGAATTATGTGTAGTGAATCAGAGTAGTGTAGAGGCTTGAATACGAATTTGACAACTCAGGAAGGAAATTGATGTCACAACCCGAAGGCAGCAATGTGCACTTAACACTTTCACTTCATTACAGTTTACCAATTTTACGAACCAAATTTTTCTTTTCACTTTAAGGTTTGTATTCAGTGTCAGTGTCACTGCTAAACAATTTCCACCTCTCTCAATTGGATTTGACTTATTGTTACTATTTAAGTTATTAATTCCTAAAGTAAATCAACTCATGTCCTTGTTATTTTAATTCAAGATTGACTTAGCAAAAGAAAAGATCAAAAACCTCCCCTTATATAAAATCAATTTTTCCTAGTTAATTAACCTGCAAAATATATATATAATTCCAATATCATTCTCAACTCCACAAACTATCATACACTACACACAATCCTAGAATCATCAATTAGACATTTTAACATTTCACAAAGTCCACATTTATATTACTATAATCACATTCCAGATCGCACTCGACAATCAGACTAGTCTATAATAATTTAGAGCGATTCTAAGTTACATCCCAAAACAATTTCCAATGACATGTACTGTGCATTATATAATGTCTATACATGAAAACCAACATGATATAAAAAATGTCATATACCTCAAAAGTAATAAAAGCAGCACACGGAGGACATAGCAAGTACCACTACAAGGTATGGTCCCTGAGGGCCCACACAAAACTCCAAGCGTGTACTTTAGCTCATATGATCTGCGATGATATTAGAAAGGGTGAGCAAACCATGGCTCAATAAGTAGTTTAAGTAAATGCATGTTAGACTCATGTCGATCTACATGTAAGTGTAGAAAAAAAACAATGCTGAAGTGACATGTATGCATGATATTCAATCACGGTCTTAAATCAAAACACTTTCACCATGCACTTCAGCTCAAAACATTTTCGTCATGTACTTTATTTAAATCAAATTTACTATGCATTGCGATTAAATCCATTCATTATGCATTTCGGTTAAATCAAAACACTATTTACTTGATAAATCAGTCACTATTACTATGCATTTCTATAAATCATACAGTATACTTTTCGATAAATCAATCAGTAAGAAAATCACTATGCACTTTGATAAAATGGTCAATATACACTTCGATAAATCGATCAATATACACTTCGATAAAGCCAAAACATTATGCACTTCGATAAAACTAAGACATTGTGCACTTCGAGAAATCAATTACTATGCATTTGTTTTAAATCAATGACTATACACTTTGATAGGTTAATTAGTTTACAAAACGAAATTCATTAAACATTAGGCGTGTAACCTCGATTCACTAAAAACAATTTCAAAACTGATTACTTATCACTTAAGGTGTAGGCCTTAAATCACTTAAAACGATTTCAAATCGATAACTTTTCACTTTAGGCGTAAGCCTCAGTTCACTGAAAACAATTTCAAGTCGATCAATTTTCACTTTAGGCGTAAGCCTCAGTTAACTGAAATCAATATCAATAGTAGGACAGTGGTATGTAGAGTTTAGGCAATAATCCTCAATCACTGATACGATAACGATAACGATATCCATCCTAACTAGTGATGGAATGGTGTCGCAAGCAACACAAAATCTATAGCCATAGAACAAAACTCCAGTCTCGTTGATCAGTCGAGAGTTGGAACTTGTCTGCTGGTTTTCCAGACAAGCCTAACAGTTTACCTAGAGCACTAGGCTCGATAGGTATAGTACAGTACAGTAGTCTAAAGCACAAAGCTCGATAGACGGGTAATAAGGCCTAGAGCGAAGCTCGATAGGCTATAAATGACCCGAAGGTCGTAGGATATGCTCACACTAAAAAACAGTTCGAAAACAATTTCCTCATGTAGCACTTGGCTTCCACGAATTTTAAAACACTTATTAAACCAGTTTTGAGTTTCAAATATGTGAAAGTTTCGATTTATTTCAAATGTCAGTTCAAACCAAGACTTTACAATTTAAAACATGATGCATTAAAATATAGACATTATATAGCATATCTCAAAACATGCAATATGTAAATGCACATATGCATTAATTCGCTTAATTTAACATGCACGCTTGGCTGGCCACAACATACAAGGCAGAAAATGAGTTCTAATTCAGCCTAGTTATAAACCAAATTTGTAAACCAACTATACCTTGTTGTCCAGCCATAACTTTTGTATTTTCTTAACGTAAGAATAAACCAAAATAATTATCAAATTTAAAATCATTCCTACGAGATGGTGCTAACATACTTTACTTAACCCACTTACCTCGATACTTAGCAAATATTCCCTTTAAGTCTCTAAATCAAAGCTCATACTTTCACACCACTTTTGATTCACTACACATCATTCCATTAACACTTCAATCAATCACACATAGTAAAGATGTAAACTATACAACATTTAACACAATTCACAATCACTATCTCTACTATAAGTTTATTCACACCAAACTTTCATTCGATTTAGTAATCTTATATGGCCTAAACAATATAAATCTACTACAGATGTATATGTCTTATCGACCCTTGAGCTTAGCGCGCGTATACCGAGCTTGGCTAATTCCATGTTTGTCGCTTTATCGTTACACTACATTTCCAAAGATCATTAAGTAGACTTAGTGTTGATTCAATAAAATTCTAAATATTTTATAAAAATCAAACGACATTTGCCTACAAATTTTCTTACTAGATTTCGATACTACTCTAGCAATAATTAAATTTTTCTTCCTCTTCTCTCCCTCTTGGGCAACAACTGCTCGAGACATACTCGAACCATCTTAGTTCCAACTTTGAGCACCATTGAAAATTTGCACTTAAACTAATCTTAAAACCAGCCCCTTATATAGCACCATTTTACCATTTGGTTAGCACATTTTTAGCCCCTAAAATCAACCCTCAAACCAGTCAATTCAGCTCTTACAAGCCACAGGTTTTTATCCCGAAAGTGCCATTCGAACATTCACCATGATCCTACTCTTTTAGCCCATTTTTTTAGCCTAAACCATCCTAAAATCAACCTCAATATACTTCAAAAAAAGTCAGTCCAAATGGCTCCTAAAAACAGCACCTAAGGCCCTATGTTTCACGTCTTCCTCTTGCTATCTCGGTGCCATTTACCCAGCACTTGTTTTGGCCTCCTATACCTAGCCTTCAACAACCCTTACACCATTGCTTTAAGCTCCCAACATAGCCCCAAGATAGCCTTGATTCACTGCACCAATCCAGCTACTTGAAGGCCTTGTTACAGTCACTAAAAAAACTCAAGATAGCCTTTTAAAATGCCATTGCTTGTTGCTCTTACAACCCCTGTTTAAGCCACCCGAGAGTCCTTAAACAATCACCAAAAACACAGTCTGTACAATGCCAAACTAGCCTCAACAACAGTCCTTTAAAACACCCCATTCAGCCTCAAATCAACCTTGAAACACCTTTGTTTGAACCCTATCCAGTAGCCCCAAAACAGCAGTGTTTCCTTCGTTTTTCTTCATTGTCGAGACCCTTAGTCAGCACTCATCAAACACCCTTTCTCTTCCTTTGTTTCAGTCCACCTTCACCCTGTTTACAACCCATACAACAACTGTTTAATGCCTATAAAACTTGTCTTCAAATCCATTGTCCTCACGCCAAAATCAACCCCAAGATCCCTTGCATACAGCTTCGCTCTTCCTTTCCATTCTTTCCTTTTTTTTAGCTCTTTCTCTTGCCTAAAACATCAATTTTCTTAACCCAAACAAAGAAAGCTTCCTCTCCACGTGCCTTCTGCTTCATCACTTGTCCATTGCTCTAAATCTTTTTTTAAATATAAAGAGTCAGCAGCAGACGTGATGCTGCAGGTGAGTGGGTAAAATACCCACTTACCGACAACTACAAGTGACAAGCTTCCCAAGGAAGCTTGTCATTTAGTTTAATTTATAATATTTTTATTGTTATTATTATTTAATATATAATATGTGTTAGTGGGTGGATTTTCACCCACTCACATTTTAGCCAATGTGATTGGCTTCCTCAGGAAGCCAATCACGTTATTTAAATAAGTTTTCTTTTTCTTTTTATTATATTATAAGATATATATATACACTATGATATATATTATATATTATTTCTTTTAAATATTTCTTTATCATTATATCTTTAAGAATCCTTGTATATTTAATACAATTAAATTTTTAAAGTTTTAATCCACCAATTAAATAAATTGATCTCTTCTAATTTATTAAGATGTTTTAATCTGCTATTTTAAATCTTTAGTTTCCTTTATTCTTCATATTTCTCATAAACTTGAAAATTAAAAATCTTTTTTTTTGTTCGTACATGATTCATCACTTGATAATGATTAAATTCCAATTACTTCTTCAACATTTAATTTACTTCAATCATACATTCATTTACAAGTTTGAAATCAAGAATAGGTGGTCTTCACAATTGATTAGCCTAGAAGTAAATGGGTTAAGTAAACTTTACTAGTACCAATTCGTAGGAAATATTTAAGTTTCTTTTTTTTTGGTTACAATATTTAAGTTTCTTTAATCATTAAGCTAGATTATGAATTAAGGGGTGAAATGTCGTCAATCGGGCTACTGAGGTAAGATGTAAAGAAAAGTTTGAATTGTGAATCTAAAAAATGCTTAGGCTGGAATTCAAATACTGTTTTCTGTGTTGTGTTGTGGCCAGCCAAGTTTGCATGTTGAGTGACCTGAAAAACTCTAGTTTCGATACTATTATATGAACTTGTCATTGTCTTTGCGTAAGTTAAATACATATGTGCATGGTCTATATTAATTACACTTAATAGCACTGCAATATGCATAGAGGAGCTTTCATTGATGCATACATGCATTCACATATAACATATTTTAATGCAAGCTGTTTTACGCATGAATTTTTATAATGACTTGCATATTGTTTAGCTTAAGAATTTCTGGTTTGAGTTGACTTTGAAATAAATCGAAAATCTTTCATATTTAAAGCTTGAAAATGGTTTTGTAAGTGTTTTGAAATCCATGAAAGTTTAGAGCTACACGAGAAAACTATTTTTCGATATGTTTTTTGAGTGCAGGTAGATCCATTAACCTTCAGGTCACTTAAGCCTATTGAGCCTTACTCTAGGTTCTATTATCCATCTATTGAGCTTTGTGCTTTAGACCTTTAGTATCAACATCAGTATCTACGCCTTACAAGCCTCAAGCTCTAGACATTATCGGGTTTGTCTAGAAAACAAGCAAATAAGTTCTAGCTCTCGACTGATCAGCGAGACTAGAATATAATATATGGCCATAAATATTGTGTCACTTGCGACACTTACTCTGTCACTTGCGACTAGCTAGGATAGACATCAGTATCAGTATCAGTATCAGTATTAGTATCAGGGATTTATGCCTAAACTTTATCAGTATTTGCTTTCAGTATTTTAAGGCTTCATGCCTAGTTTAATTGATTATCAATTTTCTGTATGGCTATCTGTTTGAATTAAATGCATCAGAAACCTATTTTGATATCTGTATTAGATTTCAGTACCTTAAGGCTTTATGCCTACAATGATTGATTATTAGTTTTCAGTATTATTCTTTGCTTTGTAGTAAGTGCATTTAAAATCTGTTTGAGGTCAGTTATTGTTTTAGTACTTAAGGCTTCACACTAAGTCTTATTGATTTCAAATTTTTGTATGATTATCCATTTTGAACTTAATGTATTAGAACTTAGTTTTCAACTTTAAGCATACGGAACCTTATAGTGTTGAATATTTTGGTGACATTATAGCATCGAGTCAAGTGGTTGTATCTTCAGGTATCATATTGAGACTTGGGAAAATGAGGTACTTAAGATATCTTGCTGATTAATACCCCGTACAATCTTAGCCTTAAGTGAGAGTCCATGTAGGTACATTCAGTGTATAGAATACAGCGTCATGCATATATGTCACCTTATTTGCTATCATGCATACATGTACATATAAAACGACATGAGCCCAGTATTTGTTTACTTAAACTACTTACTGAGCCGTGGTTTTGCTCACCCTTTTCTAAAATCCTTGCAGATCATTCGAGCTGGACTCCACACTCGGAGTTTTAATATGAGCCTCGGAGATGGTATTTATTTATGATACTTGTCTAGTCCTCCGAGCGCTGTTTTTGCCATTTTGATGTATATGGATGTTGGTTATCATGTATTGACATTATAGGGTACACAGTATATGTTTGATCAAAATATTTTGGGGATGTAACTTAGGATCGCTCTAGATTATTATATACCAGTATGATTATCGAGTGCGATCCGAGAAATGATTGATGTATGAAAACTATAGGCCTTATGGAATGCTAATATATTTAACTGATGATTTTGGAAATATCTGTAGTATATGGTGATATAGACTGTGGATTGTGGAATTGAGATATGTTGTTTGGAATATTTATTATTTTGCAGGTTATTTACGAGGAAAATTGAATATATATATATATATATATATATAGGGGAGGTTTTCGATCTTTTTCTTTTGCTAATTTAACCTTGAATTAAATTATCAAGTAAGTTGATTTGCTTTGGGAGTTAACAACTTAAATAGTGAAGCAAAAAAATTAAATCGGATTGAGAAATGCGAAATTAGTTTAGAAGAGACATTAATACGAAATGCAAACCTTAAAGTGAAAAGAAAAATTTAGTTCATAAAGTTAGTAAATTGTAATGTACGTCATGGTATTCAGGTCGTAACATATTTAATGGTATCAGAGCCAGGTTGTCAAGTATGTGTTAGTATCATAGAGATCGTTATTAGTGTTACATCTCATGTACTGTATAATGTTTGCATGTAACATACCATTATCAACTAGCCATACCTAAGGCTGGGAATCCAGTGGATAGAAACATAACACTCCTTCGACAATTCCAAAAGATGAATCCACCACAGTTTAAGAGAGAGAAGGATCCTACGAAGGCCGAGGAATGGATAGAGGATATAGAGTTTCTTTTCAAGTATATGGGTGTAGTACTACTGAAAAGGTTTCCTTAGCCGTTTATATGATGAGAGGTGAGGCATAGAAATGATGGAAGACCCATGAACCATTCTTGTTGGCTAAGGATCCAGTAATTATGTGAGAGAGATTTGTGGAGGCCTTCATGAACTATTATATCTCTAAAGTTGCTCGACAACAGAAGAAGAAAGAATTTTTTGAGCTTACTCAAGGATAATGAAAGTAGATGAGTATGAGACCCGGTTCATTGCCTTAGTTAAGTATGACACAAATTATGCAACTAATGATGAAAAGAAGGTAGAGAAGTTTGCTTTGGGATTAAGACCTATCATCCGAGGCAGGGTCATCCCTTTTGAGCTCACAAAGTATGAAGTAGTGGTTAGGAAGGCTCAGACTGTCGAGCAAGAAATAAAAAAAACTCAGGCTGAAAATGAGGCAAGGAAGCCTCTTAGAGCTAAGCCATCCACAAATAAGAGAATTGAGAAAAAGAGGCTTAAGTCAAGTAGATTTCATGGACAGAATAAGAGGCAGGGGTTTGTTGCACCTCGACCACAGGCTAATATGTCTACAACTACTACTACTCCAGCTATCAGAGCTATAGCTACTACTCCTACCATTACTTCTCAGCCATGTACCATCTACAGCAATAAGCATAGCGATCAACCTTGTCATAGACTTACTGGAGCTTATTTCAGGTGTGGCAAGACGGGTCACATGATTAATGGCTACAAAGAAGCAAGTTGAGAAACAGACTGTGTCACAACAAAACAAGGCCTAAGATAAGGGCAAGAGGCCAATGGTGCAGGGTAGGGTATTTACTCTTGATCAGGAGGCAGTTGATGCTTCCGGCTCAGTTATCAAAGGTAAGCTCACTATCTGTGACTTGGAAGCATTTGTACTTATTAATCCAGGCTCAACTCATTCATTCATTTCATCTGCATTTGCTAGTAGATTGCATACAGAGTCAGTGCCTCTAGGTTATCTGTTATATATTACTACTCTTTTCAAGGAATCTCAGACAACTGAATATATGTATCGTTAGTGTAAGGTGAAGGTGGGAGACAAGTACCTAATAGCATATTTGATATTATTAAATATGTATGACTTTAATGTAATACTAGGCATAGATTGGTTAGCTAACCATCAAGCTAGTTTAGACTGCTATAGGAAGGTTGTAACTTTCTTTCTACTTGAGAAGTTTGTATTAAACCTTGGAAATAATAAATAGAATGATTGTAACTTTATTGATGTCTCACTAATATGAGATTAATTTGTTTATGAAGGCTATCTCGCGTTTGTCGAAGATGCTGAAAAGAACCATCCAAAACTGTTCGACATTCTAATTGTCAAAGGCTTCTTCGATGTGTTTCCAGATGAACTATCGGGGCTACCTTTGGAAAAAGAGATGGAGTTCACTATTGAGCTACTCCCAAGCGCACAACCGAAATGTAAGCCTCCATACCGAATGGCCTTGGTTGAGTTAGAGGAACTGAAAAAGTAGTTGCAAGAGTTGCTAGATAAAGGGTTTATAAGACCAAATGTGTCACCCTGGGGGGCTCCAGTGTTGTTTGTGAAGAAGAAGGATGACAGTTTAAGGCTATATATATTATAGATAGTTGAATTAGGTAACAGTGAAGAATAAGTATCTACTACCTAGGATTGATGACTTGTTGGATCAGTTGAAGGATGCCCAGATATTTTTCAAGATTGATTTAAGGTTTGGGTACCATTAGCTAAGAATTAGAACAGAAGATATATCGAAGATAGCTTTCAAGACTCGATATGGCCACCACGAGTTCTTAGTTATGCCGTTTGGTCTAACGAACGCCCCTATAGCATTCATGGGATTGATTAATGAAGTGTTTAAGCCCTACTTGGATAAGTTTGTCATCATCTTCATTGATGACATATTAGTGTATTCTCAATCCTGAGAAGAGCATGAACACTACCTCCGCATTGTGCTTCAGACTCTTCGAGAGAAAGAACTTTATGCAAAGCTCAAGAAGTGTGAATGTTGGTTAGAGCAAATCAGTTTTTTGGGGCATGTAGTATCAAAGGATGGTGTATCGATTGACCCAACTTAGATAGAGGCTGTGATTAATTGGAAAAGGCTTAAGATAGTGATTGAAATTCATAGCTTTCTATGGCTCGCGGGATATTATTGGAGTTTCGTTAAGGGATTTTCCAAGCTTGCTACTTCATTAACTTGACTCACACGCAAGGATGTTAAGTTTGAGTGGAATGGTGCGTGTGAGCACAGTTTTCTAGAATTGAAGCAGCGATTGACTATAGCTCCTATTTTGACAACCTCGAGTGGATTTGGGGGATTTGTGGTATATAGTGATGCCTCTCTATAAGGTCTAAGGTGTGTGTTGATGCAAAATGGTAAAGTAGTGGCCTATGGTTCAAGACAATTGAAGAACCATGAGAGAATTTACCTTACACATGACCTAGAATTGGCAACGGTAGTGTTTGCGCTGAAGATTTGGCGCCATTATTTATATGGTAAAAGGTTTCAAATTTACATGGATCATAAAAGTTTGAAATATTTGTTCTTGTAGAAAGAGTTGAACATGAGATAGAGACGATGGATGAAGCTGTTGAAAGATTATGACTGCGAGATTCTCTACTGTCTAGGTAAAGCAAATCGAGTAGCCGACACATTGAGTAGGAAGAGTGTGGGTATGGTTAGCTACATGATGGTTAGAGAGTGGGGTTTGGTGAGAAATTCTCATAATTGAATCTGAACCTAGAGTCTGAAGGTGAATGTTTGATTGCTAGCTTGAGGATAAAGCCTCGTATTATTGATTAGATCAGACAAGCTCAGAGAGAAGATCCCAAACTTGTAAAGATTGCTAGTAGGACACAACCAGATCAAGATTTGGATTTTAGGATCAGAGATGATGGGTTGTTGAGATTTAGGGGTAGGATTTGTATTCCAGATATTGCGGTCTTGAAGAGAAAGATTATGGAAGAGGCACACAGTTCCAAATACATGATGCATCTAGGTAATATAAAGATGTATCATAATTTACGTAATGTGTATTGGTGGGCTGGTATGAAGAAGGATATAACGACCTTTGTGTCCAAATGCTTAATGTACCAAAAAGTTAAGATTGAACACCAGAGACCAACGGGATTATTAAAGCCTTTGTCTATACCTACATGGAAATGAAAGCACATGAATATGGACTTTATCATAGGGCTTTTAAGGACTCGTAGGAATCACGATGCAATTTGGGTGATAGTTGATAGATTGACGAAGTTCGCCCACTTCTTAGCTATGAAAGCTACTAATTCACTCAGTGCCTTAGCAAATATGTATGTCAGAAAATAGTGAGACTACATAGAGTCCTAGTGAGCATATTTTTGGATAGAGATTCTTGGTTTACTTCCCGTTTCTGGGAACACTTCTAGGATACCTTGGGAATTAAATTAAGCTTTAGCACAGCCTTTCATCCTTAAACCGATGGGCAGTTAGAGAGGATAATTCAGACCCTTGAGGATATGTTGAGGGCATGTGTCATAGATTTTCAAGGCTCATGGGGTGATCATTTGGCACTAGCTGAATTTGCGTATAACAATAGTTTTCACTCTAGCATTGGGATGGCACCTTACGAGGCGTTGTATAGATGTAGGTGTAGATCCCTTATTGGCTGGGAGGAGCTATATGAAAGAAAGATATTTTCTCCGAAATTAGTATAGAAAGCTTCTAAAGATGTGAGGTTGATATGTAATAGATTGAGGGCAGCCCAAAGTAGACAGAAGAGATTTACTGATAGTCGGAGAAGACCTTTAGAATTTCAAGTTGGGGATAAAGTATTTTTGAAGATCTCTCCGTCTAAAGGCATAATGAGATTTGGTAAGAAAGGGAAGTTGAGCTCTTAGTATATTGGTCCATTTAAAATACTAGAGAGAATTGGTGACGTGGCATACCGACTAGCATTACCACTAGAGCTATCAAGTGTGCATAACATCTTCCATGTGTCGATGCTCAAGAAATATCATCCGAACCCCTCCCATGTCATTGAGTATGAACCTTTGGAGATCAGGGAGGATTTGAGTTGTGTTAAGAGACCTATTCGGATTTTAGATAGAAAAGATAAGATATTGAGGTTTAAGACAATCCCTTTAGTTAAAGTACTGTGGCAGTATCACTCTTCAGAAGAAGCTACATGAGAGTTAGAGAGTTTGATGAAGGGGAAGTAATGAGAATGAAGTTTCAAGGTTAGTAAATTTAGCAATAAATGATTAATACATTTATATAATTTAGAAAATTGTATAACTAAGTTCAAGAGATATATATTAATTCAATAAGGAAAATAAATTAAAATTTTGCACAATTGTGAAGGAAACTAATAAATTATATGAATGCACTTACGAAACCTAAGTGCATAGATAATTAAAAGAACAAATAAATATAACTATATATTCATTTAATGAAATAAAGAATACAAATACATTAAAATAAATGTAATATACACATGAGTATATGAATAATATTTATATATGGACATCAAGTATAAAATATATATAAATATAGAATATATAAAGAGTTACTATTATATATAAATGTAGGACAAGAAAGTATTAAGGAAACTGATGAAAGGCTCAGATCTCAAAAATTTCTCAAGGAAAAGATTAGCTAAATATATATATATATATATATATATATGTATGTATATGTATATATAATGGAATTTTAGAATAAAGAAAAGTAAATTTTGACAAGGAACTATTTAAATAATTGTGATTTTAAGACTCTTGAGACTCTTATTCTTGGTGTTTAATCAAGCATGTTAACGAAGAGTTATTAAAAATGTCAATGAATTATGTGTAGTGAATGGAAGCAGCGTAGAGGCTTGAATACGGATTTGGCAAGTTAGGAAAGAAATTGATTGGCCTAAAGGTAAATGGGTTAAGTAAGCTTTACTAGTACCATTTCGTAGGAAATATTTAATTTTCTTTAATCATTAAGCTAGCTTATGAATTAATGAGCGAAATGTCGTCGATTAGGCTACTAAGGTAAGATGCAAAGAAAAGTTTGAATTGTGAATTTGAAAAATGCTTGGGTTGGAATTGAAATATTGTTTTCTGTGTTCTATATTGTGGTCAACTAAGTTCGCATGTTGAGTGGCGTGAAAAACTCTAGTTTCGATACTATTATATGAACTTGTCCTTGTGTTTGCATAAGTTAAGTACATATGTGCATGCTCCGTATTAAATTACACTTAGTAACAGTGCAATATGAATAGAGGAGCTTTCATTAAAGCATACATGCATCCACATATAACATATTTTAATGCAAGTTGTTTTACTCATGAGTTTTTATAACGACTTGCATATTGTTTAGCTTAAAAATTTCTGGTTTGAGTTGACTTTGAAATAAATCGAAGATTTTATATATTTAAAGCTCGAAAATGTTTTTGTCAGTGTTTTGAAATCCATGGAAGTTTAGAGCTACACGAGAAAACTATTTTCTGATATGTTTTTCGAGTGCAGGTAAATCCATTGACCTTCGGGTCACTTAAGACTATTGAGTCTTGCTCTAGGTTCTATGACCCGTCTATTGAGCTTTATGCTCTAGACATTCAATATCAGTATCAGTATCTACGCCTTGCGAGCCTCGAGCTCTAGGCATTATCAGGCTTGTCTAGAAAACTAGCAGACAAGTTCCAACTCTCGATTGATCAGCGAGACTGGAATATAATCTATGGCCATAGGTATTGTGTCACTTGCAACACATACTCCATCACTAGTTAGGATAGACATTAGTATCAGTATCAGCTATCAGGGATTCATGCTTAAACTCTATCAGTATTTTAAGGCTTCATGCCTAGTTTAATTAATTATCATTTTTCTGTATGACTATCTGTTTGAATTAAATGCATCGAAAACCTATTGTGATATCTGTATTAGCTTTTAGTACCTTAAGGCTTCGTGCCTATAGTGATTGATTGTCAGTTTTCATTATTATTCTTTGCTTTGAAGTAAGTGCATCCAAAATCTGTTTGGGATCAATAATTATTTCAGTACTTAAGGCTTCACACCAAGTCTTCTTGGTTTTAAATTTTCGTACGATTATCCATTTCGAACTAAATGTATTAGAACTCAATTTTCAACTTTAAGCATACAAAACCTTGTAGTATTGAATATTTTGGTGACATTATAGCATCGAGTCAAGTGGTTGTATCTTCAGGTATCATGTTGAGACTCAGGGAAATGAGGTACTTAAGATATCTTGCTGATTAATACCTCGTACAATCTTAGCCTTAAGTGAGAGTCATGTAGGTACATTCAGTGTACAGAATGCAGCGTCATGCATATATGTCACCTTATTTGCTATAATGCATGCATGTACATATAGACTGACATGAGCATAGTATCCGTTTACTTAAACTACTTACTGAGCTGTGGTTTTGCTCACCCCTTTCTAAAATTCTTGCAGATCATACGAGTTAGACTCCACATTCGGAGTTTCAGTACGAGCCTCAAAGACGATATTTATTAGTGATACTTACCTAGTTCTCTGAGCGCTGCTTTTGCCATTTCGAGGGATATGGATTCTTATATGGATGTTGGTTATCATGTATAAACATTATAGGGTACACAGTACATGTTTGATGAAAATATTTTTGGGATGTAACTTAGTATCGCTTTAGATTATTGTAGACTAGTATGATTATCAAGTGTGATTTGAGAAATGATTGATGTATGACAAATATGGGCCTGGTGGAATGCTAATATATTTAACTGATGATTTTGGAAATATCTATAGTATATGGTGATATAGACTGTGGATTGTGGAATTGAGATATGTTGTTGTAAATAATTGAGATATGTGGAATTGGGAAAATTAAAAATATATATATATGTAAAGGGGAGGTTTTCGATCTTTTTCTTTTGCTAGTTTAACCTTGAATTAAATTATCAAGTAAGTTGATTTACCTTAAGAGTTAACAACTTAAATAGTGAAGCAAAAAAAATTAAATATGATTGAGAAATGCGAAATTAGTTTAAAGTTGATAGTGACATGGAATACAAACCTTAAAGTGAAAGGAAAAATTTAGTTCATAAAGTTGGTAAACTGTAATAAAGTGAAAGTGATAAGTGTACGTCATGGTCTTCGGGTCTGACATAATGAAATCAGAAACTAATAAAGTCTGGAAGTGCCTATATCTATGTTAGCTAGGGATTTACCACCCCAGTATAAATAAAACAGTGGATACTAGGCTTCCCTAATAGACTCATGCTACAGACTTATGGCCATAGTCAAGGGTACCACAGTGTGTACTAGCCAGGTAACACCTATGGGAGCTAGATGACTGGGTCAGAATCAACAGCAATCAGAATAAAAAGGAAAGCATGTGCCCACAGGCAGCTACGGGCTAACAGTCTCAACAAATTTCACAAAACATTTCAAAATGTTTACAAAGATCAATTCAGTAAAATATATGTTCAATCAGTTCATAAAGCATTAAAATCACAATTTATTTCATTTGAAATATAAAAAATTTCACCAAATATTCCCAATTCAATAACAAATGTCCAAATATTTTATTTGTGTATCACAATGATATGGAATCATGAATGCATCATGCAATGTGTATAACTTAATAAAAATCTCATTGAAAACAGAGTTACAAAATTTATATACAAATAAGACCTTTGGAAGCTATTAAGCTAAATCACATTTTTCACTTTATTCCAACTTCCAAAATAACGCCAATTTTAATTTTACAATGTCTAAAGTGCGTTTTAGAAAATTTCGTCTATACCTTCGATTATCTTATCCAACCATGCATACCAAAGTTTCACCATTTTATTATATGAGTAACTCACTATTTGCAAGAATTTTTTAACCTGTTGATACCTTTCTATTCATAACCCAAAATATTGGATTTTAATTAATACACCGTTAATTTTGTATGTAACCTAACTTAATTCCCTATTCAGAAGTGTAAGGCTCACTTCCTAATTCATTCTATATTGTTTCCCACAATTTTTCAAAGTTCAATCCAATTCTGGTCCAGTTGGCAGGATGGTTTTCATGACCTTTGTGCATTAAAAACTATATTACTAAATATAAGGATACCCAAAAATTATGAATCCAAGACCATATGAATCCTAATTTAATTCCATATTCAGAAAGATAAACTTCATAATTTTATCATTTCTGAGTCATTTTAATAATCTCTCAAATTTACTCTGTTTTCAAGTGCATTTTGGTAGACTGTCTACTGACTTCTATGCACAAATTGGTCCATATATAAATGTGCAAACTCAAAACCATGCTATTTCTATCTCATTTACCTTTATGGACTGGAAATGTATCGCTTGCAGGCAAATTCATTCTTGTTTATTTTCTACAATTTTTCAAAGTTAGACATTGGGTTCATGTTTTCTAGGCAGAGTGCCCTATATTTATTTTCACATATCTTAAGCTACAAAACTGCAAATTAGGTGATTCTAAAGCTAACTTTCTCCTAACTCATAAGGATATCTACCATAATTTTTCTAGAATTTATCTCATTATAAAACCCCCAAACTGAACTTTTTAACACAAAGCTCAAAATAGAACATTTTAGCAAAATTCACACTTGACTTTGTTTCTTGCAAATTTATATCCTTTTTGCATGGAAACAACATTTTCCCATCGTAATCCCTCATAACCAAAATCTTATTATGTCCCTACAAGCTGATTTGTTTCAATCATCACCATAAACATGTTAAACAAGCTTAAAACAGCAAGATAGAACCATTAAGATCAAAATTCAACAACTCTTTCTCTAACCTTTACTATGGCAGCAACTTTAGAGGGCTAAATCACCAAGTAAACAGCCAATTCAAGGCTCCAAATTATGGGTTTAAAGAGGGCCAGTGATGAGGAACAATTTTTATTTAGGGAGCTTATTGTTTTGGTGAGGAGAAAGAAGGGTTTTACAAGGGTTTCTAAGCTTGAAACTTAAGAGAAAATGAAGAAGAAAGAAGAAAAGGGTGGCCAACAATTAGGTAGAAGAAGACCCTCTTGAAATATCTCATTTTATATTACTTTAATATTAAAAATATCAGCCCATGTGAATTTACCATTCTACCCCTTGCTTTTTCACTTTATTATTAGGCTTTGTTTATTTTTCACTCAAATATGTTACTACAAAAATCCATTTTTCCTACCAAGATCCAAACATGGCCTTAGTCACTTTCCAAAGCTCATTATTACTCTTAAAATATCTACGCTTGAGAAATGACCATTTTGCCCCTTTACATCTCATTATTTACATATATGTCCTAGCTATTATTTTACTATTGTAAATCTGTTTTTCAATTTTTATTTTTATTTAAATATATTCATTTATAATAATATAGGCCAAACATTGGTTGTGGATAGGTTTTGACAGGCCTTAGAGTGTGAAATTACCAAAATACCCCTAAACAAATGCTTTTGAACTCATTCGCGTTGTTTTTAGCATTTTCTCATGATTCAGCTCACGGGCTAGATTCACATGAATCTTCTTCATGCGAAGGCTTGTCTATGACTGTCTATGGGTCAAAAATCAAATTGGATTGACCATTATTAGGAAAGTTCTCCTAGCCTATGGACAAAATTGTCATTTTTGAATTTTGTTGGCTTTATAGGCTAAACCAAGAGGGGGGTGAATCGGTACTTAGCTAACCTTATGTTCGTTTTCTAAGTTCTTTAGGCTACTCAAACATGCATTCCAAATTCAATACAATAAGCACAAATATAATTGCAAGTAAATAAAGAGAGAAGGGAAAGAGAAATGTACGCAAGCGATTTATAGAGGTTCGGCAACCTTGCCTACGTCCTCTACCTTGAGATGCTCTCAAGGATTTTCTCAAAATCCATTAACTTGAATTTGTATTACAATCCCTCTTTTTCAAGCCTCAAGAGAAACATCCCTCTTTTTCTAAGGCTAAAGAGAAACCTCCCTCTTTTTCTAAGGCTAAAGAGAAACCTCCCCTTTACAAGGTATGAGTGGTTTACAAAGAGTGTAACCAAAGAAGGCCTCTAGTTAGGCAAGTGATTACAATGGTTACGCAAAAGGAAAGCCTATACAATATTTGTGCTAGATCATACAAGCTAGGATAAGAATGATAGAAGATATTGAATTTTAGCTCTTGTAATCTTGAGATGCTTGGAGAAGATGAAGAAATTGAAGAATGATATGTCTTGGCTGCTCTCACTTCTTTCTTGAGCTTCCAAGCCTTTATTTATAGTCCCTTGGATGGTTTCTAAACGTTGGTAGGAGCCAAAACTGAATGTACCTGTTGTATCTCACAGAAACTAGCCGTTAGAGGCTTTTCACGTGTAAAGAGATCGATCCTTTGACATAGGGGATTGATCCCATGCTTCATTCCACGCTTCCAAGGCATTCTGCCAATAGGGGATCGATCCCTCATGTTTTTCCTGCACTATTCTGGGCCATTTTAGGTTAGAAATGATGTAGACTTTGATTTTAATTCATCCCAAAACATTTTAGAATTTTGTGGGATTTTTTCTTGACTTTCTCAATTGAAAACATAGTCCAAAAAACTCATTAAGTAATTTTCTAAGGTTGTGTTCAAATATATTTTTGAAAACATTACTTAATGAAAATATTCAAAACCATTTTATAAAGTATTAAGACCAATAAGAATATATCATTAACTCATGATCTTAGACTTAAAATGGTTTGAGAAAATCATGTGTGATAAAGCAAATTTACAATATGAATCAAAACATAAAAGATCACTTAAGTTTTTGTCATTTCAAAATACATATGTCAATTTAAAGCTAATAATCTCCCCCTTTTTGATATGATAAAACTTAAAGTAAATTTGCTTTGAAAATTCTTTGATAAAATCTCCCCCTCAAATAAAGCATGATTTTGTAAAGTTCCCCCTTAATATAAGCATGGTTTTCAAAAACACATTTTCAAACCCCATTATTTCTCCCCCTTTTTGTCATAGCAAAAAGAAAGAAAAATAAAAATAATGCTCCCCCTAAAAATTATGGCTTAAAGAATTGTGAGAACAAGGAAATATGCTCCATCCAGCAAGAAACATGTTAGTACATAGGACTAATAGCACAAATAGATAAGTCAATGTCCATAAAGAGTATGAAATATTTGTGCATGCAAAGAACATAACTTATGATCCTATACCAATTGTTTATAAATAATTTTGCAGGAAGTTCCCAGTTGGTAAATAATGAAGCAAGTTGATTATAAAATATCTACTAAGTTCTATAACTTGCTTATTTCAATTCTATCAAGCACCTAAGTATATCAATTGTTCTCTAAGGTCCAACTAAGGTGCATGACATTACATCATGATTATGAGCTGAAATTAGATGACATATCATATGCAAAAGCTCATAAATTATTTTCAAGAAGGAGTGTGCTTAGAATTAAATCATATATCAATTATCCACAAATTCTAGCACAAAAATTATCTCATGCAAAAGTGTCCTAATTAAATTCTTCCCTAATTGTCATTTCAATCTAAAGAGCAGGAGAAGAATTATTAATTTAAAGCTCATACCAATTGTTACCAATGGTTGTCTAAGCCATTTTGCATGATGCTGATTGTTATGTGAGGTGTGCTTAGTGAATAATCAAGTCAAACATGTACCAACACAATCACATACCATCAAATATGCATATAGATTAATTAAACGTTAGCATACTATTATCAAGTATTAATCCATATTCATAAGCATAAATCTAATTATATGGAAGAATAAAAAATTTACATCGTTCAAACACACACATTTTCTTCCATAGTTATAAACGCAAAAATCCTATGCTCATTTTGCAATTCAAGTCCTTAACCAATTATAAGCAAGAAAAGGTTCAAAATTACCATTTTAATCAATTCATAGCAATATCCCTAGTTAATTTTAACATTTAAAGTTCCAATGGGTATAAGCTATTTTAACTAAAATGGCTTTACTTAAGTGAATCAATATTATCAAGCTGAGATGTATTTTATTGTTAAGATTTTCAATCTATGAGTGAGGTCAAGTACAATTTTATAAAAACTAATATTTTCATCTCATAGACATGATCATTGATTCAACTTAAGTGAACATGCAAGTTCAACATCAAAACAATCAAGATTTAATGTATGTATATCAATCAAAGTGCATTTATTCAAGTTTGCATTTATCTTTGAATGTTGATATTGTCATTAAAGCCTAAGTTCTTTAGAAATTTGGCCATAAGAAAAATTTAAGTTCATGGATGACAAATTTTCATGCATTTGAACATTTAAGATCCATTTATCATCACAAATAGTAGGCCAAGGACAATTATGACTCTAGGTAAAGCTTCTAATATCTCAAGTGTTTTATTCACCTAAGTCATATTTGAATTCTATAATTAAGGTCAAGTTTTGATCATTTTATCATTCAAGTATATGTATTGACCTTTAATTATTCATATTTCACTATATATTTAGTTACCATGAAACCTAGTGTAGAATAGTTGTGTCAAGCTAAGAGACATAATTCTATAAGCATGCTTGACTAAGATGAACTAATGTATGAACAATATTCATTATGCATAAATTCATCTAAATTTTTAAATCAATACACAAATCATTGAAATAGTTCTCAAAGCAATATTTAAGCATTCATTGAGATTATAACTCAAGATTATTTCAAGATTTATGCATTTCTTAAATGTCTTCAACAAGAAATATGAATTTGCACTTGTATGTTTAATGAAAATGATATTGATTGTTGAAAATAATAACAATTGTTGAAGTTGAGGCATGATATCAATGAAAAAGATTTTTCATATTAAAAGATCATCAAGAAGAATTTGAAAACAATGAAATTTAGGTTGAGAAGAAAGAAGGTATCAAGAAAATTAAGAAAACTTCTCAGTTTTTGCTTAAAACCCTGAAATAGGCATATTTTGCCTAGAGGGATCGATCCCTAGAGTAAGGGGATCGATCCTTTAATTCCAGAATGCAGATTTTTTGCATTTTGTCCAAGGGGATCGATCCTACATGTGGAGTGATCGATCCCTCATCCAATTTCTGTAGAATTTTGATAGAAAATTCAACTTTTGAGGTGCCAAAACTTCGTTTTTGAGTATTTTAAGTCCAAGTAAAAGTTTAAACATTTGTGTAACATGATTTTGGACTTGTATGAATGAAAAATATGGATGAAAAATCATTTAACAATCAATTTTACAATATTGGAAGAATTTGCACCATAAAATGCATTTTTGGTCTCAAAATGGGTCATTTTAAGAGTTATGCATATTTTGTCAAAACCAAGGCATTGGAAAACACAAATATGCCAACACAAACACGTTCACATAGATTTTAAGCACATATATCATTAAATCATCCAACTTGTGAACATCATGCCATAATTTCTAACATGCATATTTCTCATTGATGCTTATGACATGGCATTTTGCATGAATGACATATTTGACATTTTTGGAGCAAGAAAATATATTATCAACACATTGCAAACTTGCTCAAATTACAGAAATCCAATAATCATTTCAAAATCATCAAACATGCTTTTCATTCAATCATTAAGAATTGTCCACAAAATAAACAAAAATTATTTATCATGCCTTTTGTTCAATCATTCAACTCATAATGCATCATGAATCATTAATAAAATGCCTCATTAAATCAAACAAACAATTTTAACAAATATGAGTTTTGAAAAAGATAGAATTTAAGCTTACAAAACTCCTTGCTTGAGAATGCTTTGCCATGATTTGTTGAATCCACCTTTAGCTATTCTTTAAGGAATTGTTGTGACTTTGCTAAGCATGGATTTCTTAAGCTCTTCCTCTTTCTCATTGGCATAAGCAAACTCCATGAAGGTGTGTAGAGCATTCAAACTCCATTGTTTCTTTGTAACTCCATGTTCTAACACTCCTACATCAAACAATTTCAAGTATGCTTTGGTACCCAAATTTTCTTGGGTCCATGAAAGTTAGTGCAAACAATTTTTGATCCTTTTGGGATCCATTTTAAACACAAATCATCATTATTTATAGCATGCTTTGGAATCCACATCTCCCAACTACTCTTCCTATAAATGTAGTTTTTCTATATGTGTATGCTTGTGAAGAGTGGCCAATCTTATTGTAAAGTGAGCATATGAGTGATGTATCATGCATACAATTTTTGCTCATTAGGAAATTCTTAAGATGAGTTTCTTTTTGTTTTGCGTTATAGCCTAACCCATCTTTGTCAAAGAAAGCTCTTTGGGTCTCTAACATATGATATAGCTTTTGTTGACCCATATAGAATCTAGAAAATGAATTATGCAAATTTAAGTTCTTTTTATTCAACTCATTTATCTCTAGGTTAGCCTCTTCTAATTTCTTCTCTAGTTCTAGCTTAGCAGTTGTCAAGGCTTCCTTTTCTATTTTCAAATTAGCAATGATTTTCTTATATTTAGAATTCATGTATTGAAATTCATTTGCTAATTCATTAAAGGCATTTTGTAGTTCATCAAAAATATAATCATTATCTTCACTAGAACTAGAACTAGTCTCATCATCAATAATAGCTATAAAGCATGAGTAGGCTACCTCATCATCTATGTTATCCTCATCAGAGCTATCACTATCGCTCCATGCAGCCACAAAATGCTTTCTTCCTAGACTTCCTATCCTTTTCCTTTCTAAGTAAGGGGCAATCTAGCTTAGTATGACCCGGTTCATTACACTCATAACATATTAGTGGGTCCTTTTCTCTTATACTTGACTCTCCTCTTTGATGTCTCCTACTATTTTCTCTCTCTTTCATTCTCATGAACCTATTAAATCTTTTGGCGAACATTACCATTTCCTTTTCTTCCTCATTTCCATTCTCATCACTATCATCTCTAATGTTCTCATTAGTGGAAGATTTAAGTGCTACCCCTACGTTCTTTGAAGGCTCTTCATTTCTTTTTAATTTCATTTCATATGTAAGTAGGGAGCCCATAAGCTCATCTAGAGACAAGGTATTAGGATCCTTAGAGTGTTCTATTGCGGTTACCTTTGCCTCCCAAAGATTTTGGCAAGCTATTCAAAATTTTTTTAACCATTTCTACATTAGAATAGGTCTTGCCTAAAGCCTTAAGTCCATTGATTATGTTATTAAACCTAGTAAACATATCACTCATGGACTCATCTTCTTTCATCCTAAAAAGTTCATAATCATGTGTGAGTATACCTACTTTAGTTTCTTTAACTTGATTGGTCCCTTCATGTGTAATATCTAATTTGTCTCATATTTGCTTGGCATTCTCACATAGGGAGACTCTATTATATTCATTGGGACCTAATGCATAAAAGAGAGTGTGCATAGCCTTGGCATTCAATTGAGCCAATCTTATATCATTTGTGTCCCACTCATCTTCACTTTTAGGGACATATTTTCCATCAACTTTCTTCATTGGAATTTTGAGACCATTAACTATCACTCTCCACACCTCATAGTCATTTGATTGCACAAACAGCATCATCCTAATTTTCCAATATGAGTAATTCTCTCCATTGAAAAATGGAGGTCTAACTAATAAGTGTCCCTCTTCTCCTAGGGGTGTGCCTACATTCAAGTGAGCCATTTATGATCGTTTTACTCGATAGATGTTAATCTAAATCAATCTTGAGCCCAAGTTCTGATACCAATTGTTGGCTCTATAGGCTAAACCAAGACGGGGGGTGAATCGGTACTTAGCTAACTTTATGTTCGTTTTTCAATTCTTCTAAATCCTCTAGCCTATATTGAAGTTTTCTAAGTTCTCTAGGCTACTCAAACATGCAATCCAAATTCAATGCAATAAGCACAAATATAATTGCAAGTAAATAAAGAGAGAAGGGAAAGAAAAATTTACGCAAGCGATTTATAGAGGTTCGGCAACCTTGCCTACGCCCTCTACCTTGAGACGCTTCCAAGGATTTTCCCCAAATCCACTAACTTGAATTTGTATTACAATCCCTCTTTTTCAAAGCTCAAGAGAAACCTCTCTCTTTTTCTAGGCTAAAGAGAAACCTCGCTCTTTTTCTAATGCTAAAGAGAAACCTCCCCTTTACAAGGTATGAGTGGGTTTACAAAGAGCGTAATCAAAGAAGGCCTTTAGTTAGGCAAGTGATTACAATGGTTAAGCACAAGGAAAGCCTATACAATATTTGTGCTAGATCATACAAGCTAGGATGAGAATGATAGAAGATATTGAATTTTAGCTCTTGTAATCTTGAGATGCTTGGAGAAGATGAAGAAATTGAAGAATGATATGTCTTGGCTGCTCTCACTTCTTTCTTGAGCTTCCAAGCCTCTATTTATAGTCCCTTGGATGGTTTCTAAACGTTGGTAGGAGCTAAAACTGAATGTAGCCATTGTATCTCACAAAAACTAGCCGTTAGAGGCTTTTCACGTGTAAAGGGATCGATCCTTTGACATAGGGGATCGATCCCATGCTTCATTCCACGCTTCCAAGGCATTTGTCTAATAGGGGATCGATCCTTTACCTGAAGGGATCAATCCCTTATGTTTTTCCTGCACTTTTCTGCGCTATTTTGGGTTAGAAATGATGTAAACTTTGATTTCAATTTATCCCAAAAAATTTTAGAATTTTATGGGAGTTTTTCTTGACTTTCTCAATTGAAAACATAGTCCAAAAAACTCATTAAGTGATTTTCTAAAGTTGTGTTCAAATATATTCTTGAAAACATTACTTAATGAAAATATTCAAAACCATTTTATAAAGTATTAAGACCAATAAGAATATATCATTAACTCATGATCTTAGACTTAAAATGGTTTGAGAAAATCATATGTGATAAAGCAAATTTACAATATGAATCAAAACATACAAGATCACTTAAGTTTTTGTCATTTCAAAATACATATGTCAATTTAAAACTAACAAATTTGTTGCACGGAAACCTAGGCATGCTCAAATAAAGGAATTTCGAAAAGTGGTCTTCTTACCAATTATGTATTTCAGGCCCAAATTTAACATTTTGCCACTGTTGTCCTCATCCAGATTAAAGATAATCCTATAGGGCCCACTTTATGGTTTTTTGCTAAACCTATAAAGTATAGCGTTAACTGTAGCTTATTTTGATATTTTAAATTAAATCCCTAATTTGGACTTATTATGAAATATAAATAATCCAATCCTCAAATACTTTCTAATCCACTCTCTCAGAACCATGTCAGATCATAACAATTCTCGTGTGGGTCCCACATCCCTTTCCTTCAACACTTCTACTATTCGAAAATCTGAGCCATTGTGAGACCCGGTATTTTGTATATATTGTACAACATATTGTACATGATTAATAACCGAAATAAATTAAAGTATGGAATTAAATAAAGATTGAAGATGAGATTTTATTTTACATTATGGAAATTGAAATTTTAATTGTTATATGGTGCAGATGAAGTAGAATGAAAATCTAAAATTTTAAGAATGGAAATTTGATTGTTAGAATTATTGGCTTAATAGCAATCAAAACTATAAAGAAAAGATGAATTGAATGTGTGCTCATGCAAAACTATTCCATTCGATGGAATGTAAAAGAGAAGAGGAGAAACTAAATTGCCATTCACGCCAACAATAAAATCTGCACTTGGATTGCATTCGGTTGGAAGGAAATTGCAAGGAAATGAAATTCAAGCATGGATAAAATATATATAATAAAGTCAAGTTTATATATATAACAAGGCCTAGAAGTTTATTGGTGGAAATGTTGAAAAGAAGATTAAATAGCTTGGCAAATCATTAGCTTAGAAAGTCAAGGTGGGGACGGCATGAAGAAAGAGTAGAAGAAAGGGAGTGAAGTTCGGTTGAGTAAATGGCTAATAGGAAAACAAAAGAATAAAGGATAGCTAACAAAGGAAGACAAAAAGGAAAGTCTCCCCACGTTTTCTTAGGTTGACAGGAATATTGATTTTCTTGTTAATCGTCTTTGCTCCATCGAAGAACCATAAAAGCAGACAAGAAAAGGAAAGATAGAAAATTTATTAGCTGCAAAACATTGGCATAGAAGTCAAAAAAAAAACGTGGGGGCTGCATGGAAAGAAAGAAATGTAACAGAAAGAAGTGTAGTCCGGCTGGAAGATAAGCAATAAACAAAAGAAAAGAGATAGGAAATAAAGAGGGCTTTTAATGAAGCTGGCAAAAAGTCCAAATAATATATTTTCTTGTGCTTTATATTCCTCCATCGTGACCTTCATCTCCAGCCATTATCACCATCGAAAATTGCTCTGTTTTCTTACAACCATATAGCCTTCTATCCATAGCAAAACCATGCATAACCTTTAGCAAATAAACCAAGCTTTTGGAAGGAAAATAAACCTTGGATATTAAGCTTCCAAAACCTTAAAGAAGCTAGCACAAAAATCTTCAAAACAGCAAGGGATTCACGTGCACAGATTGCTTCTTTATACAGGTAAATTTCCAGCATCAGTTTTAAGATGATTGTTCATTAAATTGTTGCTTTAGTGAGCAAGAATATGTTAGTTATAACCTTTGTTTGAAGTAAACATATATGTAAGGAAAAATCATAGTATTAGGTTGTAAGAATTTATAAGAAGAAGATGATGTTTAAAGAAGAAAACTGATGTGGAATTAATGATGAACATAAACATGAAACCGACGTGAAAGGTAAGGGAAATAAAAATGAAAGTAAACTGAGTTGCATGTTCGGTTGAAGAGGATTTTGAGTGAAAATTTGGTGAGATTTACGTGAACCATGAAGGAGAAAAGAAATGTTTTAAATGTAGTCAACAAAGGTGGCTGGTTGATGGAAGAAAAATGGGCTGTTGAACAGCCGTATATGAAAGAAAGAAAATATGGCTGATGGTGCAGCCGAGAGAGATGAAAAAAATATGGGTGATTGAGTTGATTTTGTTGACTTTTAATAGCCTAAAATTATAACATATAGGGTAGTGCCATAATGAGCAAGAATAGATGATGAAGAAGTGTTGAACGTGGAAGAGAAGACAAAGAATAATAAAAACAACCGGTTATGCAAAATAAAAGAGAGAAGAAAAAGCTAGCCATAGCTGACTTTTGTGTGTGTGAATGGTAGAAGATCTTGGCAGCCTAGGATGTACTAAGTATAGCCATGATATAGAGACAAAGAGGAGGCCAACGTGAACTGCAGATCAGGAAAACAGAAAAGAATGAAGTATGCTGTCGGGTTGGACAGCATGTAACAGAAAAAAAAATGAAATAGAAAGTTAACCTTAGGTTGACTAAATGACATGATGAAGTATTTATGAAGTTAAACTAAAAATGCATCTTAAAGAAATAAAATTTTCTAACCTACATGCAGCCAACGTGAAGTGAATAAAAGGGAAAGAAAGTTCATGGTTTGGGGTCAACAAATGGTAGGAAAATGAAAAGCAAAAGGAAGCTCTCGGTTTGGATATATGTAGTAGAAAAAATGGAGGAAAAGAAAAGAACAAATAGAGGTTAAGTTGATCTACATGAAGAATAAGATATAGATATATATATATATATATATATATATATATATATCAAGTGGAGAAAACACCTACATTTAACCAAGGTCATTCGGCCATAATATGAAATTTTAAGAAATTATAATATTCTAAATAATGAGACTTTAATTAAGAATTAGACAAGGAGGGAATTTTATACCGAAAATTAATCATATCAAATTTTCATTTGGCAGTTTATAATTCAGAGAAATAAGAAGTATAAGGATACAATGTAAGGCATTGCGCTACAATGTACTGAGGTAAGGGATGCAATTTAAAGTTGTGATGGTATCCCTTACTTTCATCGCAAATTTTAAAGAAATGCCTGAAGCATGAATTTTATTCCGAAGTTAATTTTCATGATCTTTTAATTTGTTAAATGAACTTTATAACTTTTATGTATATTTTTTCATAATGTTTTAAGTATGATGTGAAATAAATATGTTTTCCGAAAAAGGTATCGGAGTGGCACACCCCAGGCTAACTTAGACCCTGGCACGCCCGGTCCTTACTATGTTATATCAATTGTATGATTTAAGATGTTACATAAGTAAGTAAGTTTTGAGACTAAGGCCTTCCTATAGTTTATGTTACTGCCTGTCATGCTTGCCACATTGTGGCATAAGTTTAGCCACGTCGTGCATGTCCTTGCCCACATTGTGTATGATTACATTCTTTGTGGGTATGTTGGTCCTTCGTGGTGTATGTTCGCTGTACGACTCTGATCAGGTCTACAGCCCATACCATGGCCATAGGTATTTCGTTCCCTCTTCGGAGGAAGAAGTAAGTGTCATGACCCGCATACTAGCTATATGATTCTGCCTAGTCTCCATGAACTATATGATATGTTCTATTAATTTTGAATTTAAATTTTTAAAGTAAGATGCATGTTTGATCAAGTATGAATTTTGGTATATATGTATTAAAGAATTCATATAATGTTTAAAAGTATGAAATGCATTATTATGGCATTTGTTTTCTGCATATATATATAGATGCTATGACTAATTTAAATGCATTTCTTACGGGGCTTTCCAAAAAGCTCACCCCCTACTCTACCAGATTATTTGCAGTGATCATCTCCTTGCCTGTTGCGCATATGATGTAGACTGAGGGATACGTCTCTCCTCCGACTACTTTTTGTGTACTTACGTAAGGTATACTCATATTTTAATACCAGACATCCTGTGTAGCACAGATATTTGTATATAAATAATACTTTTGGGATGTAATCGATATCTTATGAATGTAAACGTTACTTTGAGGAATTAGTCAATATAATGTGAATGAAAATATTATGATATCTCTGTGGTTGGAAAAGCGTGATGAGACGCTGGCAAGAATGCAACCCAAGTAAGAAATTAAGATTAAATGTATATATAAGATTTTAAAAAAAAAATTTAGCCCAAATCTTCCACGTTTCCGGGGTGTGACAGTCTTTCTTGGTATCAGAGCAAGGGTTGTCTAGTACTGTTAGTGTCGATAGTTAGGATAAGATTACATCCCAAGTATCTGTGCTTGTTTGGTTATAAAATTGAGAATATCTGCTAAAGTTTTGATTAAAACATAGGATTTATGCGCAGGTATTTGATCACACATTATGAGTGGGAGACGAGGTCGCCCTCGGAGGCAGGCTTAGCCACCTCTACCACCTACTCCCCAACCAGAGAGCCCTAATGCTAGAATAAACAGGCTCGAACATAGTATGAAAGAGGGGTTTGACAGCATTGCTGCTATGTTTACTCAACATTTCGGAGCGAACACCTCAGCTATAGATGCCACAGTGCCCACACCTACTTCACCTCCTCCTCCACAGGTTCCTCCGGCACCCTCTGCTCCTCAACCTACAGTCCCACCGCCTAGAGATGACAGAGATACTGGCAGATTAAGGGACTTCCTTAAGATGAATCCCCCGAAATTTAAGGGGATTAAGGATCCAGTTAAAGCCGAGGAGTGGTTATTAGAATTGGAACTAGCTTTTGATTACTTGGGGTGCACAGATGCTGAGAAAGTCAGTATGGGTTCGTATATGTTGAAAGGTCAGGCAGGACATTGGTGGAGAGCTACTAAGAGACAATTGACTACCTAACATACAGTGATTAGTTGGGATACTTTTCTATCAGTCTTCAGGACCCAATATGTCCCCCGTACTGCCCAGAAGAAATTGCAGACAGATTTTTTTAATTTAGTACAAGGCAGCATGTCGGTTGATGAGTATGAGAACCAATTTACGATGTTGATGAGATATGACCCCGAGACAGTCAGAGATCAGGAGCGTCGTACCGAGAGATTTTTGTCTGGACTGAGACCAGCCATCCAAGACAGATTATTGGGGCTTCGTATTACTGAGTTTGAGGATGCTCTCGGACGGGCTTAGGATATCGAGAGGGGTCTTGATGTTACGCAAGCACAGTATGGGTTCAGAAGTAAGAGTAAGGGTAAAGATAAGAGGACAGATAGTTCCCGATCAGAGCAAAGGTGGAGTTTGTTTAAGAGACCGAGGACAGATGAGTTTCGAGCAAGGACTGGCAAGCCTAAGGTTCCTACTAATACAGTAGAGATCAACAGAGGCTTCCAGAAGGTTTCTAAACAGTGCAAAGATTGTGGTAAGGCACATGGTGGGCCATGTCACTGGGTCACTGGAAATTGTTTTAAGTGTGGGGAAAAGGGTCATTTGATCAAGGATTGTCCACAATTGCAAGATAAGACCCCACAGTCTCAGGAGTCACTACGACAGCAGCCAGAGACACGAACTCCACAAAGACAGGCCCCACAGAAACGAGCTACATGAGTTGAGAAGGGTAAGAAGCCTGTTACTCAGGGGCGTGTATTTGCTTTAGACAAGGAGATTGCCGATAACTCTTTCGCGACTATTAGAGGTAATCTTCTTGTCTGTAATCATGAGGCACATGTTTTATTCGACCCAGGGTCCACGCACTCATTTATATCACCACAGTTTGCACACAATCTTCATTTAGAACCTGAACCTCTAAGTCATATATTGCATATTTGCACACCCATGAATGATTCTCAAATGACAGATATGGTGTGTAGGAATTGTGAAATTAAGGTTGGAGATAGAATAATGTTAGCAGATCTAGTTTTGTTAAACATGCATAGCTTCGATGTAATCTTAGGCATGGATTGGTTAGAAATCAATCGTGCAAGTCTAGATTGCTATACTAAGACCATAACCTTCTCTTTACTTGACAAATTTGATGTATGTTTTGCTGTTAAGAAATAAAGTATATGATGTTATGTTCAATGAAGTTGTATAATGTTTATATGTTTGAAAATTTAAATAAATTTATTCGTGTGAAGGTTATATTGCCTTTATCTCCGATACGAGTCGGAAACCTCCACATATATCAGATATACCAGTGGTATGTGAGTTTTTCGATGTGTTTCCGGATGAATTGCCAGGATTACCACTAGAAAGAGAGCTAGAGTTCACTATTGATTTAGTGCCGGATACCCAGCCTATCTCTAAATCTCCTTACCGGATGGCACTAGTTGAATTAAAAGAATTAAAGAAACAGTTACAAGAGTTGCTTGATAAGGGTTTTATTAGACCAAGTGTATCTCCATGGGGTGCCCCGGTATTGTTTGTGAGAAAGAAAGATGGTAGTCTCCGGTTATGCATCGACTATAGGTTACTAAACAAGGCTACAATTAAGAATAAGTACCCCCTGCCAAGAATAGATGATTTGTTTGATCAACTGAAAGGGGCTTCGGTGTTTTCTAAGATTGATCTGAGATCAGGCTATCATCAGTTGAGAATTAGGAAGGAAGATGTACCGAAGACGGCTTTTAGAACCCGATATGGTCACTTTGAGTTTCTGGTGATGCCTTTCGGTTTGACTAATGCCCCTGCCGCATTTATGAATTTGATGAATGATGTGTTTCGGGAGTATTTGGATAAATTTGTGATTGTTTTTATAGATGATATTCTAATATATTCTAAGTCCCGGGAGGAGCACGAGCAGCATCTGAGGATTGTGCTCCAGAGTCTCAGAGATAAGCAGCTTTATGGAAAGCTTAGTAAGTGTGAATTTTGGTTGGATCAGATAGCTTTTCTTGGCCACATAGTATCTAAGGACGGGGTGTCAGTTGATCCGTCCAAGGTTGAGGCAGTACTCCAGTGGGAGAGACCGAAGACAGTGACTGAGATTCGGAGTTTCTTGGGATTGGCAGGGTACTATCGGAGGTTTGTGGAAAGTTTTTCTCGAATTGCAGCTCCATTGACTACGCTTACACGCAAAGGAGTTCCGTTTCAATGGTCAAGTCAGTGTGAGCAGTGTTTTCAGGAGCTTAAGCAAAGATTAACTACAGCACCAATCCTAACCATTCCGAGTGGATCTGGAGGCTTCGTTGTATACAGTGATGCTTCTAGTCAGGGTTTAGGTTGTGTGCTAATGCAACATGGTAGAGTAGTCGCGTATGGTTCACGCCAGCTTAGAGACCATGAGCGCAACTACCCTACGCATGATTTAGAGTTGGCCGCAGTTGTTTTTGCTTTAAAGATATGGCGGCATTATCTGTATGGTGAGAAGTTTCAGATCTTCACTGACCATAAAAGTTTGAAGTATCTATTCGATCAGAAGGAACTTAATATGAGGCAGAGACGTTGGATAGAGCTTCTTAAGGATTATGACTGCGAGATTTTGTACCATCCGGGCAAGGCAAACGTAGTTGCAGATGCTCTAAGCAGAAAAAGTATGGTTTCCGTTATGATGGTTAGAGAATGGGAATTGCTGGAGCAGTTCGCCGAGCTCAATGTCAGTGTTGAAACAGTAGATGTCGGGTTTATGGCTAGCCTTCATATTGAGCCAAGTATCTTAGATCTGATCCGGTTAGGGCAAAGAAATGATCAGAGACTATTGGACATGGTTAGCCAAGCAGAGCAAGAATTGCAGTCAGATTTTTCGGTCAGTGATGATGGGTTATTGAGATTTAAGGGCCATTTATGTGTTCCGAACGATGATACCCTAAGACAAAGAATTTTGAAAGAGTCCCATTGTTCTCGTTACACTATGCACCCAGGCAGTACTAAAATGTACCATGACTTGCGTAAGGTGTATTGGTGGATTGGAATGAAACGAGATGTAGCAGAGTTCGTAGCCAAATGTTTGATCTGTCAGCAGATAAAGGCTGAGCACCAGAAGCCATCAGGACTACTTAAGTCTTTACCGGTGCCTACCTGGAAATGGGAGCACATTACGATGGATTTTATTATGGGCTTACCGAGAACCCGGAGAGGTCATGATGCGATCTGGGTTATTGTTGATAGATTGACTAAGAGTGCCCATTTTCTTGCCATTAAGAGCACAGATTCACTGAGTACATTGGCAGACTTGTATGTTAGCGAGATTGCTCGATTACATGGGGCTCCCGTGAGCATCACTTCTGATAGAGATTCCAGGTTCACCTCTCGATTTTGGACTCATTTTCAGGAAGCCATGGGATCTCAATTACATTTGAGCACCGCCTACCATCCTCAGACAGACGGTCAGTCCGAGCGGACTATTCAGACCTTAGAGGATATGTTGAGGGCGTGTGCACTAGATTTTAAGGGTTCATGGGATGACCACTTGCCTCTCGCAGAGTTTGCCTATAATAATAGTTATCATGCCAGCATCGGAATGGCACCATACGAAGCTCTATATGGCAGGAAATGTAGATCCCCAGTAGCTTGGGAAGAAGTGGGTGATCGTAAGATTTTAGCCCCTGATCTTGTTGAAGAGGCAACTAAGAGTGTTCGGATTATTTGTGATAGACTCAAGATTGCCCAAAGTAGACAGAAAAGTTATGCTGATGTACGTAGACGGCCACTTGAATTTCAAGTTGGGGACTCTGTATTTGTAAAAGTATCTCCGAGCAAGGGTGTCATGCGCTTCGGAAAGAAAGGAAAGTTGAGTCCTCGTTTCATTGGTCCATTTGAGATATTAGAGAGAGTTGGGGATGTTGCTTACCGGTTAGCTTTACCACCACAGCTTTCTGGTATACATAACGTCTTCCATGTCTCTATGTTAAGGAAATATCATCCGAATCCCTCCCATGTTATCGAGCACACACCATTGGATATTCAAGAAGATATGAGTTATGTTGAGCAGCCAATCCGGATCCTTGACAGAAAGGAAAGGGTACTTCGATCTAAAACTATTCCACTGGTTAAGATTCTCTGGCAGCACCACACAACAGAGGAAGCTACGTGGGAGATAGAGAGTCTCATGAGAGAAAAGTACCCGCATTTGTTTAATGGACCAGCTTGAATTTGGAGGACCAAATTTCTTAAGGAGGGGAGAAATGTGAGACCCGGTATTTTGTATATATTGTACAACATATTGTACATGATTAATAACTGAAATAAATTAAAGTATGGAATTAAATAAAGATTGAAGATGAGATTTTATTTTACATTATGGAAATTGAAATTTTAATTGTTATATGGTGCAGATGAAGTAGAATGAAAATCTAAAATTTTAAGAATGGAAATTTGATTGTTAGAATTATTGGCTTAATAGCAATCAAAACTATAAAGAAAAGATGAATTGAATGTGTGCTCATGCAAAACTATTCCATTCGATGGAATGTAAAAGAGAAGAGGAGAAACTAAATTGCCATTCACGCCAACAATAAAATCTGCACTTGGATTGCATTCGGCTGGAAGGAAATTGCAAGGAAATGAAATTCAAGCATGGATAAAATATATATAATAAAGTCAAGTTTATATATATAACAAGGCCTAGAAGTTTATTGGTGGAAATGTTGAAAAGAAGATTAAATAGCTTGGCAAATCATTAGCTTAGAAAGTCAAGGTGGGGACGGCATGAAGAAAGGGAGTGAAGTTCGGTTGAGTAAATGGCTAATAGGAAAATAAAAGAATAAAGGATAGCTAACAAAGGAAGACAAAAAGGAAAGTCTCCCCACGTTTTCTTAGGTTGACAGGAATATTGATTTTCTTGTTAATCTTCTTTGCTCCATCGAAGAACCATAAAAGCAGACAAGAAAAGGAAAGATAGAAAATTTATTAGCTGCAAAACATTGGCATAGAAGTCAAAAAAAAAAAACGTGGGGGCTGCATGGAAAGAAAGAAATGTAACAGAAAGAAGTGTAGTCCGGCTGGAAGATAAGCAATAAACAAAAGAAAAGAGATAGGAAATAAAGAGGGCTTTTAATGAAGCTGGCAAAAAGTCCAAATAATATATTTTCTTGTGCTTTATATTCCTCCATCGTGACCTTCATCTCCAGCCATTATCACCATCGAAAATTGCTCTGTTTTCTTACAACCATATAGCCTTCTATCCATAGCAAAACCATGCATAACCTTTAGCAAATAAACCAAGCTTTTGGAAGGAAAATAAACCTTGGATATTAAGCTTCCAAAACCTTAAAGAAGCTAGCACAAAAATCTTCAAAACAGCAAGGGATTCACGTGCACAGATTGCTTCTTTATACAGGTAAATTTCCAGCATCAGTTTTAAGATGATTGTTCATTAAATTGTAGCTTTAGTGAGCAAGAATATGTTAGTTATAACCTTTGTTTGAAGTAAACATATATGTAAGGAAAAATCATAGTATTAGGTTGTAAGAATTTATAAGAAGAAGATGATGTTTAAAGAAGAAAACTGATGTGGAATTAATGATGAACATAAACATGAAACCGACGTGAAAGGTAAGGGAAATAAAAATGAAAGTAAACTGAGTTGCATGTTCGGTTGAAGAGGATTTTGAGTGAAAATTTGGTGAGATTTACGTGAACCATGAAGGAGAAAAGAAATGTTTTAAATATAGTCAACAAAGGTGGCTGGTTGATGGAAGAAAAATGGGCTGTTGAACAGCCGTATATGAAAGAAAGAAAATATGGCTGATGGTGCAGTCGAGAGAGATGAAAAAAATATGGGTGATTGAGTTGATTTTGTTGACTTTTAATAGCCTAAAATTATAACATATAGGGTAGTGCCATAATGAGCAAGAATAGATGATGAAGAAGTGTTGAACGTGGAAGAGAAGACAAAGAATAATAAAAACAACCGGTTATGCAAAATAAAAGAGAGAAGAAAAAGCTAGCCATAGCTGACTTTTGTGTGTGTGAATGGTAGAAGATCTTGGCAGCCTAGGATGTACTAAGTATAGCCATGATATAGAGACAAAGAGGAGGCCAACGTGAACTGCAGATCAGGAAAACAGAAAAGAATGAAGTATGCTGTCGGGTTGGACAGCATGTAACAGAAAAAAAAAATGAAATAGAAAGTTAACCTTAGGTTGACTAAATGACATGATGAAGTATTTATGAAGTTAAACTAAAAATGCATCATAAAGAAATAAAATTTTCTAACCTACATGTAGCCAACGTGAAGTGAATAAAAGGGAAAGAAAGTTCATGGTTTGGGGTCAACAAATGGTAGGAAAATGAAAAGCAAAAGGAAGCTCTCGGTTTGGATATATGTAGTAGAAAAAATGGAGGAAAAGAAAAGAACAAATAGAGGTTAAGTTGACCTACATGAAGAATAAGATATAGATATATATATATATATATATATATATATAGATATAGATATATAGATATATATATATATATATATATATCAAGTGGAGAAAACACCTACATTTAACCAAGGTCATTCGGCCATAATGTGAAATTTTAAGAAATTATAATATTCTAAATAATGAGACTTTAATTAAGAATTAGACAAGGAGGGAATTTTATACCGAAAATTAATCATACCAAATTTTCATTTGGCAGTTTATAATTCAGAGAAATAAGAAGTATAAGGATACAATGTAAGGCATTGCGCTACAATGTACTAAGGTAAGGGATGTAATTTAAAGTTGTGATGGTATCCCTTACTTTCATCGCAAATTTTAAAGAAATGCCTGAAGCATGAATTTTATTCCGAAGTTAATTTTCATGATCTTTTAATTTGTTAAATGAACTTTATAACTTTTATGTATATTTTTCCATAATGTTTTAAGTATGATGTGAAATAAATATGTTTTCCGAAAAAGGTATCGGAGTGGCACACCCCAGGCTAACTTAGACCCTGGCACGCCCGGTCCTTACTATGTTATATCAATTGTATGATTTAAGATGTTACATAAGTAAGTTTTGAGACTAAGGCCTTCCTATAGTTTATGTTACTGCCTGTCATGCTTGCCACATTGTGGCATAAGTTTAGCCACGTCGTTCATGTCCTCGCCCACATTGTGTATGATTACATCCTTTGTGGGTATGTTGGTCCTTCGTGGTGTATGTTCGCTGTACGACTCTGATCAAGTCTACAGCCCATACCATGGCCATAGGTATTCCGTTCCCTCTTCGGAGGAAGAAGTAAGTGTCATGACCCGCATACTAGCTATATGATTCTGCCTAGTCTCCATGAACTGTATGATATGTTCTATTAATTTTGAATTTAAATTTTTAAAGTAAGATGCATGTTTGATCAAGTATGAATTTTGGTATATATGTATTAAAGAATTCATATAATGTTTAAAAGTATGAAATGCATTATTATGGCATTTGTTTTCTGCATATATATATATAGATGCTATGACTAATTTAAATGCATTTCTTACGGGGCTTTCCAAAAAGCTCACCCCCCTACTCTACCAGATTATTTGCAGTGATCATCTCCTTGCCTGTTGCGCATATGATGTAGACTGAGGGATACGTCTCTCCTCCGACTACTTTTTGTGTACTTACGTAAGGTATACTCATATTTTAATACCAGACATCCTGTGTAGCACAGATATTTGTATATAAATAATACTTTTGGGATGTAATCGATATCTTATGAATGTAAACGTTACTTTGAGGAATTAGTCAATATAATGTGAATGAAAATATTATGATATCTCTGTGGTTGGAAAAGTGTGATGAGACGCTGGCAAGAATGCAACCCAAGTAAGAAATTAAGATTAAATGTATATATAAGATTTTAAAAAAAAAAAATTTTAGCCCAAATCTTCCACGTTTCCGGGGTGTGACAGCCATTAACCTTCACTCATCCTTTCCTCTTATATCCTTAAGTTAGGGAGTTATATGAGAATTGGGGTCCTCATAAGTGCCTCCTCTGTCACTGTTTTTTGCCAACACTTAAGAGGCCTCTATTTCTTTGAAAATTGTTGTAGTTTCTTCTCAACTCAATGCCTAACCAACAACTCACGGCCCTTATTCAATCCTATCGCTCTTCATCCCAAAGCATAGAGAATTACCATGACTTGTCAAGCTCCAAAAATCATTCCAGCCTCCCATTTTAGTTACCGAAGAAGCCCCCTTTATTTTGCATTTTCTCCCAAAAAATCGATAATGGTAGTTTTCAATCGCCTCCTGGTATTTCCTTCCCTTTTTTCGATGTCCAACTCCTCTCTTACAAACTCGAATGGGTCTGAAAGGCCCCTAGTCAGCCTCAGATTCCTCCTGCTTCCCTGGTTCTCCAATGGGTTTTGGCTTAGCCAATCCTCGCCATTTCTGCTATTGTTCCTTCATTTCCTTCATCTGTCACCAACCCAGCCAGACGCTTCTTCACGCCACCCAACTCCAACGCTCAACCACTCCTCTTGGCAACCCGAAATGGCATCAAACTCCCTAGTCGCTTGCTATTTTTGTTGCACCTTTCCCCGATTTCCTTTACTTTCCTTTCTTGGTATGCGACGAGCCCAACTCCCTTTCCTTCTCTTGGCTGCTCTGGCGTCGCCCTCGTCTCCCTTCGATAGGCCATCTATCCTCCGCGGTTCACTCCATTGTTCCCTCTCTTTCCCATACAAAGGATGTGTCCTCTATTCCATAAGTGAAGCCCAATTGCTTCCTCAAGAAGCCAATTATTCACCAGGAGTAGAAATTTTGCAGTTATCGCAACAAACTTTTAAGACCTTCCATTTTATTTTGTCTAGGATTTTGTCACTATGACAAAGCAGATGATGCAAAGCAAGAAGATAATATGTGATTATAAGAGTGAGTAATAAAATTCTATTACCATATCTATGTAATATATTAATGCTCTCAAAGGTTCGTTGAAATTAATAATTATATATACTTGGTGTAAGTTTCCATTCTACCCTAACAGTCGCACGAAAAAAGCACTAAACCAATAAGTTTTTTTATTTTTCAATTTTTGATCAATATTATTCACTAAAGCTTAGTATATATAAATAATACTTTGTACAGTCATTTAATTGTTTTTTCAATGAACCTATAAAGATAAAATTTTTAAGAAAAATTACAATATAACTAATGGTTAGAACTTACTAAAAATTTACCAAAATCAAAGGCACATGCCGCTATGTTATGGTGATGATCGAAGTTAGGATATTTTATTGCTGCTAGCTATGAGGTTATGGCGATGGATCTCTAAGGCTAAATGAGATAATTAACCAAAACTAATGGGTTTCATCTAAATATATACTTAATTATGACCACAAAAAAATTTAGGCCAAGGGAAATAGTGAAGGTTAAATTAGTAATACATTATCATATTTTTTTTATTAATATAGAAGGTTAAATTAGTAAATATTATTATATTTTTAGTAATATTTAATGCATAATGGTAATTTGAAAAACTAGTTTAACAAGCTAATAGATTTAAGATTTTTTTATCTTTAAAATTTAATCAATGGTTTAGTTTAAATATTATGAATCCAAAGATTATTATTCACTAACCTTACAATAAGGTCAACTTTTATAGACTTACTGTAGAATTACCTTACTCTTTATACTTCAATATGTCTTCATACTCAAATATTTTTTAAGACAAAAAATTTCTTACATAAAAAGACAAATATATTCTAATATAAATTTTCAAAATACATAACTCATCTCCCTCTTTTCTTCTATCAGCTTCTTTTCTATGTTTCTCATCATTTTTACGTTTGTTTTTCTTCCTTTATAAACCCTAAATTTTATTCTCTTTAACAAAAAAAGAAAAATTTAAAAAAAGAAAAATTTAAGTAAGAGTAATTATTATGATAACTATGAAGAATACGAAAGTATAGAAAATTATGAAAAAGAGGTATATATTCATAGTTCTCATTTCCCGCACAATGAATTTGCGTGACAAGCAGGTTCCAATGCACAACGTAAGTTGACTTGCGATGGGATGAGCACCATGTGCAAGTTGCATTGTGCGGGGAGCTTATCTCAGCGCAAGGCACCTTGTGCTGGAACATTGCCAGCCTTAAAATTGTCCCAAATTGTCCCAACGCAAGGTGCCTTGCATTGGGATAAGCTCCACACGTAAGCTACCTTACGGTAGGACAAGCTCCCTATGCAAAACAGCTTGCGCAAGGAGCTTGTATCTGTGCAAAGTGCCTTATGCAAATACAGGATTTTAACATAAGCTATCTTGCGAGGACAGCTTGTTGTAATTTTATTATAAATTTTGTTTTAATAATTATAATTAATGATTTTTATTATAAAATTTATTGTAAAAATTATAATTAATTATTGTTTAATATTTGTGGAGTGACAAAAGATCTGAGTTTAGAGTAGCGGGGGGAGCGATGGAGAGAAAGGAGATAGAGCGATGGAGTTCTAAAGAAGAAAGGATGGTTAATGTGGGTGAAAAGGTGTAGGGTTAATATTGTAAACTAAAGAAGTATATTAATTTAGTAGTTTTTTTTTTGGTGTAAATAGAAGTGTAATATAAAAAGTAAAAAAAAAAAGTAGTGCCATTAGAAATTCTATTTATCTTTTATCATTTTGAGATTTCAAAAGGTTTTTTTTTCCTGTTTCGCCTTTTATCTCTTATCATTTCTGATCACTTTACCTTCTATATTTCAATCAACTTTATTCTTATCATTTCACGTGAAAGCTAGTTCACTTTACTCCTATTATTATTATTACTTTTGTTTTCCTTCACCCAATAATTTTGTATTTATTTAAATAAAATTATTTTATTTAAGTAATTAGTAATATAAATTACACAATATGTACTAATGCTATGTAAAAACAATATTAACTATTATTGTTGAATTATATTACTAGAGTTTAAGATTCACAAATAGAGTTTAAGATTTACAAATAAGGAATGATGGGGGTTGGGTAATGATTCAATAATAATATTTATTAATTATAAATAAATTAATAAATAATTATACGTTGAATAAATGAATAATTTACATATTACATAAATAAGCAATTTGCATGTTAAATTAATTAATTAATTAATTAATTATAATTTTCTTTCACGAATTACTAAGATCAACTAATGCAACTAAAGATAATATAGTAAAATAATTCATTAGGTAATCTTACATTTTCCTAATCAAAGACAATTTTTAATTTTCTTCTCACTAAACCAAATGTAGGAATATAAAATTTTGAAGGTTACCAAATGTATAATGTTTTAGCCGCAATCAGATTTCAAAAGGTAATCTAACTTTCTGTGAACCTAAATGTTTGGTTTCATTTTGCGAAAAATGGAACGGAGGAGAATGAAAATTGTATTAGATAAAAATATAAAAATGGAAAAATTATGCAAATGTATTATGTGAAAATTAAAAAGAGGATGACTATAGATAGAATATTAATATAATAATTATTATGAGTTTAATTCTTTTTTGGTTGACAAGAATAACACCAAAGAATTAGGGAGGAATAGATAAAATGTCCAAAATACCCTTCTATATTAGTTTATCAAATTTCTTTATTTTTTCTACACATTTTTTTTAAATTTTAAGAAAATATAAACATATTTTTTTATCAAATTTTCTTTATACATCCACTTTCTTGTGTTTTTAAATCCATGCCTTATTATCCAAATACCCTTATATTTTAATTTATCAATTTTTTATTATATTTTGAGTTTATATTTGATGCACCGACAGTATAGCATCTGTACATTGTCAGTTAACCACAAAAATGCCACTTAATTAATGAGTAGAGTTAAAAATTATACAAACTCTTAAAAATAAATAAGGATAAAGTTTTTCTAATTTATTTTTAAGAGTCTGTATATTTTTAAACTTTGCTCATTAATGAGATGACACTCTATGATTAATTGAAAATGTGTAGAGACTATATATTGTTATGCATCAAATATAAACTCTATATTTTTCTACCTATTTTCATATTTATTGTTTTCAAATCCTAAAGCAATGTCCAAAATACTTTTCCTTTAAATTTGTCAATTTTTTTTATATTTTTCTTCTATCAATTTACTTATTTTTTTAATCCTAAAATAATCTAAAATACCATCATTTTATCAATTTTCTATCCATTTTCTTATTTTTTTCCTTAATCTTAATAGAATAACGAAAATGCCCTTTTAATACACTCAAATAAGATTAAAGTTAACAGTTTAATAAGTAGAAAAGAATTATGCTATTGAACAGTCTTTTCAAATAAAAATAACATTTACAGCACGTCTTGAAACTATTTTTATCTACTTTGACTTTCCATCTCCAAACCCATCAAAATCCACGAACATTTGGTAACAACATTACATCATAATATTATATATTTCAGAATCCATAGAGTATGCCATATAAAATAAATTTAAATTAAATAAAAGATGAGAGAAGGATATAGAGGATGAATAATGGGATAGTCTTATTTAAATCGATTATCCATAATAAGTTAAAATCATGTTAATAATGGATCAAATCATGGGATATTGAAGAAGACTTTTTTTATCATTTTATCTTACATGTCAAATAGTCCTACGTGTCATAAAAGAACATGTCCACATAAGTATTTACGTGGCATAATCTATGGATTTTGAAATATATATGATTAACATATTTAATGCATGATTAGATGATGGATAAAATAATGCAAAAAAGATAATCTCATTAAATAATATTTTAAAAAAATTATTTAATACATTGTCAATGAAATTTTTGATATCCACAAAAGAGATTAATAAGGTCACACATATCCCTTAAGTGGAGATGTCCATGGAACAAGCCGGGCAGTGTTCGAGTATGGCCTGGTTCATATACTAATAGCTTATATACAAGCCCAAGTCTGGCTCAGTTCGCAAATTTGGTCATAACTTTTAGTCCAAATTTGTTTTCTATTTTAGCATGCAAGCCCGGGCCTAGCTAGGCCTAAATATAATTTTATTTATTTTTTATTTTAATTTTTTTATTTGTTTTTTATTATTTTATTCCTTTTAAAATTTAATTTGATTTGTCAAAATTTACAATGTCAATTTATATATTAAATATTTATAATCTTATTTATTAATCAATAATTTTTATATACTTATAATTACATTATATTTATCAAACATATTAAAAAAAAACATTTCTTTTATTTATGTTTTGGCTAGGTCTAAGTTTCAAAGGGTCAAGCCTGGGCTTAGCTAGATTTTTTATTGGACGTAAAAATTTTTTCCAAGCCCATTAATTGTATTTGATATTTTTGCTCAACCCCTCCCAAAAATCAGGCCGATTTTCACACTTCGACAAGCAGCCAAACCATTGGACAAGTCTACCCTTAAGCTATATTAAAAAATAAAAAAAATTAATTAAGAAAATAAAACTTGAAAATTTCTAAATGCGATCACCTTTTTACTCCATACAATTATTTTACTTATGCATCAATATTTCTCTTCTTCTTCTCTTTAATGTGGTTGTATGCAACAAAAAAAAAAGTATTTGTATTTAATAGCTCTCATATTATCACATCCCGTAATATACAGTAATTTCCACATTTACACACATACAGTGATGGTTGGGCTGTCTGCGATGCCTTTATCACTCATTTACTCTAAACGGTTACCAAATTACGAAAGTAATTTATTTATTTACGAAATAGAAAATACTTATATAAGAAGTAATTATTTAGAATTTACATCCCCTGAATATAATTTACACAATAGTAGTACTGTACATAAACACTTGAACATATAAAAGTAAATCAAAATACCTCCAGGATCCACTCAAGCTACCTCGGGAATCGATAATGCAGCTGAAATCTGTGGAACAGTATCACTGTAGGTAATCTGTGGGTTGGAAAAATAAGGGGTGAGCTAACGTGCTCAGTAAGAGAATCGTATGTAAAACCGATACTATGAAATCTATATGCTTAAAACATTTGGATCCTATAGTGTACTAAGGTACAAACAAGGAAGGATACTACAGTCGGTAGGAAACCGGATGGAGTATGGAAGGTATTTTAGAATACCTATCATGTCCTAGCCCCTAGAAGCGACTATCAAGTTTGTCCTTAACCGCTTTTCATTTGGGTCAACTTTACCCTTTTGCCATCAAAGATATTACATCCTAAATAAGTATTTATATATTAAAATAAATAAATAAATTATCTGAAATAATTAAATAAGTAATTTAAAAATAATTATATTATTGGATTTGTCAAAAATTACAACACTAAATAAAACACATACTAGAAACCTTTTGTTTTTTTAAGCCATTACAATATAATGATTAATTGTCACGATCTGAAGGTCGTAATTTGCACTTAACACTCACACTTTTTCCTTCTTTACAACTTTACAAACTAAATTTTTTCCTTTCCGTTTATTAGTTTATATTCGGTGTCAGTGTAGTCGCTAAATCATTTCTATGCATTCTTTAATTCTAAAAGTGATTTAAATTACTCTCTAAAGCAGGCAAAGGTCATTTTTAGGCCATAACTTATTGTTTAAAAATGAAATAGATTGAAAATATCTCCCTTATATTTTAAGACTTTCTCCAATTAACCACATACAAACCAAATTCATTTAATACAATGCAACACAGCAGTTTTTCCCATTTCAACAGTCCTAATATCTACAACTACTCACAACAAACATATCATATAAGAGCAAAATATTATTTTGACTACTTGTTATCGTAGTTTACATCCCATCCTATAGTACTGTACAAAAATTTGCCTAAAAATAAAAGCATGGACGAAAGAAAATATTATGATACCAAAATACTCAACACTGAGGACTTTCAGTGTTAAGACACTATTCAATAACCAAAATTGTCCTAACGTGTCCTTTAATTTGGATCAATCTGTAAAAAAAAAAATTAATCTTGTTCATTGAGCAATAGCTCAGTAAGTTATAATATAATAATAAAGTTAGGATTATATTGTTTCTAATACAAATGTATGAATTCTGCAAGTATATATCCAGTATCATTTAGAAATTGATATTCATTAAGTATTTATTCGTTCATGTCCTAACGAAACAATTTGTCCTTGTATCACTACATATCATGCATCAATGCAAGATGTACTATCATGACAGGGTTCAATATGTAACGTATGAAAATTCTGCTTTATAAAACATCCATTTCAAAACAAGTCACATGTTGTAAATAATTCAAAACAAGTCACATATAGTATATAATCATGTATGAAACTCATTGTTTTAGAATCATTTAACATATACTTTGAAACACATTCCAAACCATGTACAATCTCAAGTCATATCATGTGTGGTATAAAACTCTGTAAATCATATTCAGTCACAGCTATATCACATACATTGTAAAAACATATCACATCTAGAGTTTCATATACGATAAAACAAACTTTAGACAACGTTTAACATTTACTGAGAGACTAGGCATGAATCCCTATTCTGGTATCATATCATCTCTAACCCATTGTAGCTATCAGTGGGAAAGTTTCCTATGAAGGGCATCGATCTGTGATCATAGATCGTCCCAGTCCTATTGATCAACTAAAAACTGAGGAATGTGTCCATGGCTATTATCGGATAGTTTGGAATGGTCTCATCAGGCAACATCTACATATACATAACACGTATGTCGTAATGATTTCGTCCGAAAAATCGATCGCTTGACGATTTTGAAAACATTTAAAAACAAGGAGTCCCCACCAATCTTTTTTTGACTAGGTGTGATTGGTCACCTAAAAATATTTATCTTTTTAACAAAATCTCAAAATTAATTAAGTTTTATTAAAAAGACAATTTTTGGTCTGCGAAAACAAAATCAGGTTCAGGAGTACGATTACGCGTGGGGAAGGATTAGCACCCCCACGACGCCCGTTTAAAAGACAGTACCAACTTAATCATGTGTTATCCATTTTGTATTAATAAAATGGTCTTAATTTAATATTTAAAATTAATTTACTTTTTATTGCAATCCATTTTATTCTTTTTATTCAAAGTCATTTTTTATTTGTAAAAATCATTTTGTTTTATTCTAAAAAGTTAAATTTTATTTTTTAAAAGTGAATCTGAACTTTTTTGTATTGAAAGATTAAATCAAATACTCCAATACTTTTGGTAATATTTGAAATAATTTTCCTCACCTAGAGATTTCTTAAGAATCACTACTTGTGACTTCTATAGAATCTCATCATCGGTAGAGCTCACATTATTTGTATGATTGATTAAAAATTATTATATACATTTTAAAAAAATCTCATTTTTGAAAAATAAGCATGAACCCCTTTTATTGAAAAATTAAATCAAATACTCCAATACTTTTAGTAATATTTGAAATAATTTTTCCCACCTAGAGATTTCTTAAGAATCACTACTTGTGATTTCTATTGAATCTCATCCTCGGTAGATTCACACTTGCATAATTTACGTGAATGCACGTGATACAAACAGATAAAAAATGATGCATATGTATTTTTGTATAATAAAAATTTTTATAAAATTTTATTTTATTTATTTTAAATAAAAATCAATATTTTTGAAGAATCACACTAAGCATTCCAATACTCTAGTAACGTTTAGCGGACTCCTCTCACCTAGTGATCAGTTAGGAATCACTACTTGTGAATTCTGTAACATCCCATCATCGGAAATTGTTTATTTAAATTTTAATTTTATTATTAATAAAAAAACTTATTTACTTAATTTTTAACAAAAATTTAAATTATTGAAAAATCATACTAAAATTCCCAATACGCTGGTAATATTCAGTATGACTCTTATCACCTAGGGATCAGCTAGGATCACCACTTGTGACTTCCGTAGCATCCCATCATCGAAAATTGTTTACTTAAATTTAATTTTATTATTGATTTAAAAAATTTAAATTTTAACAAAAATTTAAATTATTGAAAAATCATACTAAATATCCCAATACTCTGGCAATATTTAATAGACTCTTCTCACCTAGCGATCAGTTAAGAATCACTACTTGTGACTTCTGTAACATCCCATCATCAGAAAATTCATTTAATTAAATTTAAATTTTTATTAATGCTTCCTAGGATACATTTTTTTTATAGTAAATCATCTAACAAGAATTTTGTTTTATTTTAAAATTATATGTATTTTACATTTATTTATATATATTATATATAATGTATTTATTTATATACTTTAAAACTATATTTTATATATTTATTCACATATTTTATATATTTATTTATATATCTTTTAAAAACTATATGTTTATTGATGAAACTAACTCTATGCAATTAAATTTATTAAGCTTAAAATTATTATAAATCTTAGAGAATTTTATGTACAAATAAACATATATTTTTATCATGAAAATGTATTAAGAATACACAAAATAAATTATTTAACAAAATAAATTAATAAATAAATAAGAAGAATAAAGATATACCCAAATGGATTTAGGCTTGGAACCCAAATAAGCTTTCTAAACGGTCCAAAAAATCAAAGCCAAACAGTGCTCTGAATTGGGATGGAATCCTGGGTTTGGACACGGGTCAGGAGCTGGGTCGGTCGGTTCACGAGTGAGGGTGTTCCCGAGTCAGGCACGCGGATCCCGGGTCGGATCCGGGTCCACGTGCAGATCCTGCACTCTTCTTTTTTTTTTTACACACTATAAAAGGCTAACTTTTTTTTTCATTCTTCATTTTCCAGATTTCCTAAAAAAAATTCCCTCAGCCCTCTATCCTTCTCCCCAATTTCCGACCGTCTCACAGTTGCCATGCACCGCCGCTGGCCGCCGTTGTCGGTGGCCAAATCTTCAAAAGCTCACCTCTTTCCTAAAGCTCTCCGTCTCCTCTTTCCGATTCCGACCTTCTTTCCACCCATCTGGCCTTGACCAAAACCCCTTTTCTGTTTTTTTATTCTCAAATCTGGTGTTCGAAGTCTTTGGGCTTAATGTTTTTGTCGTTGTTGTTGGTTTCTTTTTGGTTTTTTTTTTGTTTTGACAGGTTTGAAAATGGTGGTCTCGGGGTTAAGGTTTCTAGATCTGGTTTGGTTTTTTTTTTTTTTGTGTTTTGGGTGTGTCTCGGTTGCTGTTAGGTTAGTAATGGTGGCTGTTTGAAGGTTCCTTGATGTTTTGGGTACTCATTTAAGGTATGAGCAGTGGGTAGGTGGTAGTTTAGGGGTTTGGTAAAGGGTCTTGTGTTTGTTGGTTGTCCCTAGGCGAAGGCTCGTGAAGGATGGCGGTAGCTCGTGGAGGATGGTGGTTGAAATGGTGAGGATTTTGGTTGGGTGAGGATGATGCTAGGGTTGTGAATGGTGTCTCGGGTGGCTGTTGAGCCATAGGGTTCGAGTAGTGGTTGGTCTTGTGGAATGTGGTGGATTGATGGTGGTCATGCTGGTGGCAGAAGGCTTCAATGGTGGTGTCTTGTGGTGAATGGTGGGCAAAGGATGATGCTATGGTGGTTTTTGGTGAGCCGAGGATCCATTCCTTTATGCTAAGAATGGTGGGTTTTTGTAGAAGGGACTGGTATGGGGTTTCTGCTATGATGGGATGGGTTAGGCATAGTAGGTGGCTGGCTGATGGATAGGTGACCGGAACTGGTAGTGACAGTGGCTGATGGACATACTCGATATAGGAGCTGGCAGAAGTTGGTGCCGCCATTTTTGATTTCTTTTTTTGTAAATTTTTTTTTAATTAATATTAATTAAATTCATTAAAGTAATAAAAACAAAAACAAAATTATAAAATTAAAATCAAAATATAAAATATAACCAAAAGGTTTGGGCCTTCAAGCCCATGGAACTTAAATTGGGCTTTTATGCTTGTAAACCCAACAAAGTCCATATAACTCAAAATTTACTTGAGTTTATTGAGAATTTGAATTAAGAAATATATTTAAACTTAATTAAATCAATCCCAATGCATGAGATTCGATCTTTAAATTTTTGAATTTATCAAATTCGGACAAAATTAGGTGTCTACAGCTGCCCCTCTTTGCACATTGCTGAGAATTAGGAATAGGGTAAAGATAACAGGCAACAATTTTGTCCGGCTCACAATCTACTTCTCTGTTTCTTGTTTCTATTTTTTTTGTGTTTTTGTTTTTTTTAAAAAGTGCTCCACCTACAATAAAGGCATCGAAACTTTAAAATCCTTCTTGAAATGTGCTCCTCTCGCAACAAAGGCATTGAAACTTTAAATTCCTTCTTGAAATGTGCTCCTCTTGCAACAGAGGTGTTGAAACTTTAAAACTTCTTCTTGAAATGTGCTCCTTTTACAACAGAGGTGATAAAACTTTAAATTTCTTCCTAAAAAAGCTCCTTTTGCAGTAGAGGCATTGAGACTTTAAATTCTTAAAAATTTTGCTCGAAGGACTTATCATTTATGCCCGAAGGTCTTAGAATTATACTTGGAGGACCTATGATTTGTGCTCGGAAGACTTAGCATTGTGCCCGGAGGACTTAGAATTGTGCTCGGAGGACTTAAAATTGTGCCCAGAGGACTTAAAATTGTGCCCAGAGGTCTTAGCATTGATTTGAAAATTTTGAAATTTATGCCCGGAGGTCTTAGAATTATGCTCGGAAGACTTGAAAATTTTGCCCGGAGGACTTATAATTTGTGCCCGGAGGACTTAAGATTTGTGCCCAGAGGTCTTGAGATCATGCCCGGAGTACTTAGAATTGTGCTCGGAGGACTTAGAATTGTGCTCGGAGGACTTGAGATTATGCCCGGAGGACTTAAGATTTGTGTCTGAAGGTCTTGAGATCATGCCTGGAGGACTTAGAATTAAGCTCGGAGGACTTGAGATTGTGCCCAGAGGACTTAGAATTGTACCTGGAGGACTTAGAATTTGGCTTAAAGAGTTTAAAATTGGTGCCCGGAGGACTTAAGATTAGGCCCGGAGGACTTAGAATTAGTGCCCGGAAGACTTAGGATTTATGTCCAGAGGACTTGAGATTGTGCCTGGAGGATTTAGAATTATGCCCAGAGGTCTTGAAATTTGTACCCAGAGGTCTTAGCATTTTATCTGAGAAGTTTGAAATTTAATTTGGAAATTTGCCCGGAGGACTTAGAATTGTGCCCGAAGGTCTTAGAATTGTGCTCGGAGGTCTTAGAATTGTGCCCGGAGGACTTGAGATTTGTGCCTGAAGGACTTGGAATTGGTGAAATTTATGCTCGAAGGACTTAGGAATTTTGCTTTGATATCTTGAAAATTTGTGCTCAAAGGACTTGAAATTTGCCCGGAGGACTTATCATTTATGCCCGAGGGTCTTAAATTTGTACCCTGAGGTCTTGAAAATTTTGCTCGGAGGACTTGAATTTATGCCCGGAGGTCTTAAATTTGTGCCCGGAGGTCTTAGAATTATGTCCGAAGGACTTGAGATTTGTGCTCGAAGGACTTAAAATTGTGCTTGGAGGACTTGAGATTTGCCGAGAGGACTTAGAATTTATGCCTGGAGGACTTGGAAATTTTGCTCGGAGGACTTGAAAATTTTGCCCAAAGGACTTATCATTTATGCATGGAGGTCTTAAATTTGTGCCTAAAGGACTTAGAAATTTTGCCCGGAGGACTTAGAATTTTTGCTCGGAGGACTTAGAAAATATACTCGGAGGACTTGGAAATTTTGCCCGGAGGTCTTAAATTTGTGCCTAGAGGTCTTAGAATTATGCCCGAAGGGCTTGGAAATTTTATCCAGAGGCCTTAAGATTTGTGCCCGGAGGACTTGGAATTGGATTTGGATTTGGAATTTTGCCCGGAGGACTTGGAATTTGCTTATCTTCTAAAAATCATTCTTCAATCTCAATTGAACATAGCACTAATCAAACTGGACTTGAAAATTTCTTTATCTTGAATAAACTTGACTTTCTTGTTTTGAAAAAATTTGCATTACCTTTAAAATCTTGACTGGACGGTGTCGAGTCTTCAGCTTGAAAAACATGTTTTGATTTCAAAATTTTACACAAAAACTTTCAATGCTGATGTTGTATGATACTGTGTATGTATGCATGTATGCATGGCACTCAATCCTGTACATTCTCTAACTTTGAAACTATATCTTGTCAAAGAGGTATATTATTTGTCTTTTGTATTTTCTTTGCCCCAACATGATCATGAAAGCTCCTTTTTTTCCCATTTTTGCATATTTCTTGCACTCTCATCGTAGCCTTTTGACTAATAGCACTAAATTTTCCTCATAACTATTTTCCAGGAGTGAAATGAATCCAAATTTCACAAGTGATACTTGATCCTTTCGAAAAATTAGTGATTACTTTTCAAGATGAGTGACATAAATCCCAGTCGGATCTTTTCAACTGGGCAATTGAAAGTCTGGTGCACCAGTATGTTTTGTTTGGGAAATACTTTGCCACTTATACAAAAAAAAAACAATGGTTCCTTTCTTGGCTCAAAATGTTTTTCTTAAAATACCATCGCCTTTTTTCTTCTTCTTCTTTTTTTGAACAAAATTTTGAATGAGAAAAGAAACAAAATATTTATAACTTGGTTTGACAATATCTTAAATTCTCGAATAGTGGCGTTCTACAAATGCCAAGATAAGATATGAATGACTGAGGTCCTTTTTGTTTAGGAAACGTATGTACAAGAAGAAAGGTTCAAACTTTTCCAGAAAAATGTCAGGCAATCAAGTGACATCAGAATCTTTGGATATCTCGAGGATTTCTCAAGGACTATTGGTTCTTTTTCCATGTTTTCAATTCGTGTCACTGCTTGATTTGTTGCTCTAAAAGTTCATAATTTACTCTAGACTGCCCTTTTCGGGTTTTCACCTTAGGGCTCTACTCTTTCTTTCATTTTCTTTTCTCTTTTTTTTTTGTTCCACCATGCATTTGAGAATTCAGATTTCATTAAAACCAGATAATGGTGAGAATTTTCCAAAGAAGAGCTCTTCGATACAAGCACCCCCATTTGATCAAAATGGATTTTTAAGTACGTAACGTAGGCCATGGCTCAGGGTTTTGAAAGAATGGATAAACAGGCCCAAAAATGTGTTTGAAGGTAATCAATCCAAGGATCATTTCTTCTCATATGGACGTCTATTATTTTCATTCTTCGAAGCACCTTTCTTTTTCTACTTTTCCATGTATCTCTTCTTCTTCTTTTCTCTTTTTTTTTAAATCCTTTTCATTTTTTGAAGCACCTCTCTCTGTGTAGTTTCCCATATATCCCTTCTCCTTTCTTTTTCTTTTATTTTCCCTTCTTTTTTTTATTCATGTCCAAGATTTCAAATCTAATTTACGCCAAATTGTCCCACGACATAGTAATCTTATTTGATCAAAAACAGAAGTTGAATTATTCATTTCTTGTGGAGAGATATTTTCTGCACATGCCCCCCAATGTAGAGGGTGATCCTTGGAAGAGGTTTATTATGAAAGAAATTATCAGGCTCAAAAGGGGTAGCAGCAGGATAATGTTTATATTTGTGAATGGGATGTGAAAGATGGCCATTTATCATTTTAAATTAAGATGCTTCCATTGGAAAGCAATTCTTAGGATAAGTTTTCCCTTTAGCTTTTGAAATCATCTGAATATCATGTTTACATGGTATCACAATCAATTTCATCTCCTTTTTTCTTTTTTTCTTCTTTTTTTTTTGATTTTCTTGTAATGCACCACTTTAATATGACAAAGCTTAACCTCATACACCACATCTTCATTTAAGGAAAAAGGTGATGTGTAGCTAGAGGTATTATACAGATGGACATTGATGGAAAATTCTCAACTTTGGTTTTTTTTTTGATTTTTTCAAAACATGGGCGAAAGGCATCTTGGGAGTACAAGATTGAAGAGTCTGGGATTTGTAAATGAATCTGGGTGGAAACGTATTTCAAAATGATCTTGCCAAATATCAAACTGCAAATATCAAGAATATTTAGAGATTGTCATTGAGTTCCAAATGATTCTCAAAAAGTTTTGCAAGTTGGTTGTTTCTTTGAAAATCATTTACAATGAAGCCTTGTTATGATCAAATGGGAAACAAATTGAAATTTCAAAATCTTATGCCCCAATTTAGCTTTAGGCTTTATTGAGATACGATCCTGGAACAATTTAAGACATTCATCTTTGATAGTAATGACTAATTTTCTTAGAATCATTTTATCATTAATGTGAAGAAAAGAAACATTCTTGTCGTATGCCACTGGAAAATAAATTATGCAAAAAGCTATGCTTATACAACTGTCACTTAGGCCAATGGGAATGACAAAGCATACGGACTTCGAAATCTTAAAATCATCATTTTCTTCCAAATTGATATACCAAAATGCCATGATTTTACACCAAAGTGGACTTCCACTGTTCAATAAGTTCTCGAGTCAAGATTCCACCATTGATGAGCTCTTCAACCCTTTCCTTCAACTGCCTGCATTTTTCTATTGAATGCCCAATTGCCCCCATGTGATAGTCACATCTGCTATTCATATCATAGCTCTTGGCCAACGGGTTTGGTACTGTTCTCAAAGGTATAGGGGTCAAATATCGATTTTTCACCAAAAAAGGCAAAAGATTAGAGATTGGAATTGGGGTTTTTCCTTGGTTGCTTCTCGATCTTTTTCTGTTGTTTATTGATTGTTGAGGAAGTTGAGCTATTGGCCTAGGTATAAAGATAGGCGCATGAGTAATTGTTGGAGGGTAAGAGTTTACTTGGAATCCTAGTTGCGGGATTAGTGAATAAAGATAAGGATCACAAGAAGCATTGTTCAAGGTTGGATGGTTCGATGAGTGAGGCAGATAGGGATGAGATGGAATGAAGTTTCTGGGAAATTGCCCCTCAAGTGTCATAGCTTGCACTTCTTCTTCTATTTTTTCGAGCCTATTATCAGCTATGTCACTTATCTTGATCTTGCCTCTCTTAATTGCGTTCTCAATCATCTCTCCGGAGGCAACCATGTCAGAAAAATTCTTAGTAACATTCCCAATCATCCTATCATAATATGGTGCTGGAAGGGTACTAAGAAACAGAGCTACAGTCTCTTTTTCTGTGAGGGGAGGCTAGACTTGGGTAGCAACATTCTTCCATCTCTGGACATATTCTCTAAAGCCTTCAATAGCTTTCTTCTCCATGGTTTGTAAAGATAAACGATCCGGGGCTAGATCCACAATATGCTTATATTGGGTGACGAATGCCCTTGCCAAATCTTTCCATAAGTGAACATCACCCCTGCCCAATTGTGTATACCACTTAGCAGCAGATCCTTTAAGGCTATCTTGGAAAATGTGGTTCAACAACTTGTCATCATGCACATGTGCTGCCATCTTTCTACAGTACATAGTGATATGGGCTTTCAAACACGTAGTCCCATCGTACTTTTCAAATTCTGGGGCCTTGAACTTTAAAGGAATGATCACAGCAGGCACTAGAGATAATCTAGTTGCATCCAAAGATCCATGAAAATCCACTCCTTCAATAATTCGAAGCCTTTCTTCTATAAGCTCTATCTTTTGTCAGGAACATGAGCCTTCTTTCAGTTGTGACATCCCTTGCTCTCTTTGACTATCCAAATTGGCAACATGAATTGGTTTTAGGGTGTTCATTGTAGGAGTTGCGTGCCCCTGAAACTGACTAAGGTCAACTGCAGATGGCATATTAGGGTATACATAACCCTCGATGGGCATTGCTTGTGGCTCTTGAGATAATTGGGTTTCTCGTGAGCTAACATTAACTGGATAGAAAGAATCATCAGCATTTCGTAACCAATGCCCCTCTTGAGTAGCTAGTTCTCTCATTTTTCCATTGTTTAGCTTCTCCAACAAACCTGCCATCTGTGATAATTGCTCTCTCATCTCTTGTTGAGCTTTTTCCATCTTTTCCATTCGACTCGTTTCTGTCTCTTCCATGTCCCAAAACTATCTCCAAAGTTTCAATGTTCAAACTATCTTTACACCAAATCTGTCATAACTCTGGATTAGATGTCATGCTTGCCATGTTAATATGAAGCTTTTTATTGTAAGGAAATTGTATATCTACATGTAAAAGAAATTTCAACCTTATTATTATTTTACGATATCACAAGTTACACACCAAAAGAAAGAAAAAATTATAAACTGAAAATTGTTTTTTTTTTTGCTTTGATAATTTGTTTTTTTGGAAACAGTTATTGTTAGCCTTATTATTCTTCTGTCAAAACCGTATTATGCACATATGAATGAAGTGAATGCAAACTTATATAAAATCTTGTAACATTCATATTCATATACGAATTATTTACAAGATTCAAAATTCCTTACTAACTCTCTACTATTCTAGTGCTCCCAACATTCAAAATCTTCAAAAGGAAATTTCACCACAACAACTATTCTTTTCACCCTCTAAACTTTAAACAAGCATTGCAAATTCCTGGTTTTATTCACCCTTTTCATAGCCTCTTCTACCACAGAATCATCGTCTGGACAATTGAGAGCATTGGAGTGTCCTTGGCAAGCCATTTCATGAAAAGTTGATTGGTCTCCACTTGATGGTGATTCAACATGTAGTTGTCTTGGAAATGACGATGAACCTTGAGGATGAACCGCTTTAGTCTCTCTAGAATTTTCAAGCATCTTCCTTATCTTAGCTAGCTTCCCTTTTATCTCTCGTATATCATGTCCAAACTCCTCTTGATTATTCTCCAAAGCAGTAAGTCTAGCTTCTAATTGATCTCCCATATCTTTGACCTCCTTTAACTCAAAAAGATAAATACCCTCCTTATTATGTGATGTGAATGCATTAATGTAATGAAATATGCCATGCTAAAATTCAAGAATAAAAGAATGAATAGTTTCTCTTATTTAAGTTAAATGAGTGAATTCTTTTTTTAATTTTTAATTTGAGTATGATGATTCTTTCTTTTTTTCCTTTTTTTCCTTTTTAAAAAGGATGGATTTTTTATCTTCTTTAAAAAAAAACTTCTTATTTTCACACCATAATTCATTCTCTTTAACCTCCCTTATTTATGCGACAATGTACTTACCTCTTATTTTCTCATCAAAATTCCCCTTTCTTTTTAATGTCTATGCATTAGTTTCAAAAAAAATAAAAAAACATTACTGTTATTTCTCAAATATTATTAAAGAATGAATGGATGTTTTCATGTTATTTTTGACAAAGAAGAAAAACAGAATAAATCTTTATTTTATTCTCTAAAATTGTAAAATTGTAAAAATGTGAAATTTTATTTGAAAACAAATATCTCTTGATTTTATGAGAGCATGAATTTGAAAAATTATTAGAGTTATGATATAAAAAGAGTAGTAAAAACGTTCCCTTATGTGTCCTAATTTCGGGATAATTTCTACAAAAATCAGACATGGCTCTAGCTAGGATTGGCTTCTTAGGGCTTTTTACATGCTGGGTTGGGTCTTATAAAGATCTAAAGGTTCCCAAATTATACCTCACTGTCATCCACACTGGACTAGTAAGGCAGTAACTTGAGTGGGAGTATTTTGCTTTCCATTGCAGAGGTGATTACCTCACGAGAGCATAGGTACTTTACTCTCTCCTAAGGAGGATTAAGCCCGGTATAGAGCTCATGTCATGAAATGCATGTGCAAGTGGGTGCATGAGGGAACACATTAATCATTCATCACTATGACTCTTATCCTACATGCCCGAACAATTTATTTAGAATAATATATACAAAATAAAGAATGTCATAAACATAACATAAATGCAACAACTTATTTAAAATTAAGGAAATTAAATTTAAATATTAGTTAAGACCTTTAAATTAAAACTTAGGATAACACATGATTAATAAATGGCTCAACTCTCAAAAAAGTCCCCAGTGGAGTCGCCTAGCTGTCGTAACAATTTCGTCTAAAAACTCGACCGCTCGCGATTTTGAAAACATTTAAAAACAAGGAGTTGCCACCAATCTTTTTTTGACTAGGTGTGATTGGTCACCTAAAAATATTTATCTTTTTAACAAATCTCAAAATTAATTAAGTTTTATTAAAAAGACAATTTTTGGTCTGCGAAAACAAAATCAGGTTCAGGAGTACGGTTACGCGTGGGGAAGGATTAGCACCCCCACGACGCCTGTTTAAAAAATAGTACCAATTTAATCATGTGTTATCCTTTTTGTTTTAATAAAATGGTCTTAATTTAATATTTAAAATTAATTTGCTTTTTATTGCAATCCATTTTATTCTTTTTATTCAAAGTCATTTTTTATTTGTAAAAATCATTTTGTTTTATTTTAAAAAGTTAAATTTTATTTTTCAAAAGTGAATGTGAACTTTTTTGTATTGAAAGATTAAATCAAATACTCCAATACTTTTGGTAATATTTGAAATAATTTTCCTTACCTAGAGATTTCTTAAGAATCACTACTTATGACTTCTATAGAATCTCATCATCGGTAGAGCTCACATTATTTGTATGATTGATTAAAAATTATTATATATTGTTGGCTGTACAGGTTATACCGAGATGGGGTGAATCAGTTCTTAGCTAACATTATGTTCGTTTTTCGATTCTTTTAAATTCTCTAGCCTATTTTGATGTTTTCTAAGTTCTCTAGGCTACTCAAGTATGCAATATAAATTCAATACAATAAACACAAATATAATTACAAATAAGTAAAGAGAGCAAGGAAAGAGAAATTTACACAAGCTATTTATAGAGGTTCGGCAACCTTGCCTACGTCCTCTACCTTGAGACACTCCCAAGGATTTTCCCAAATTCACTAACTTTGAATTTGTCTTTACAATCCTTCTTTTTTCAAGGCTCGAGAGAAACCTCTCTCTTTTTCTAGGCTCAAGAGAAACCTCCCTCTTTTTCTAAGGCTAAAGAGAAACCTCCCTCTTTTTCTAAGGCTTAAGAGAAACCTCCCCTTTACAAGGTGTGATTGTGTTTACAATGGGTGTAACCAAAGAAGGCCTCTAGGTAGGCAAGTGATTACAATGTTTAGGCATAAGGAAAATCCTATACAATGATTTGTGCTATGCTATTCTATACAAGGAATATGAGATTGATAGAAAATGAAGAATGTATAGCACTTGAGAAGTTGTTAAGGCTTTGAATATGAGGAAAATGAAGATTGAATGTGCTGAGCTCTTCCTCTTTGTTCCTTCAGCTTCTAAGCCTCTATTTATAGTCCCGTGGATGGTTTGTGGACGTTGGTTGGAGCCAAAACAGAAACTAGCCGTTGTATCTCACAGAAACTAGCCATTGGAGGCTTTCTGACATAAAGGGATCGATCTTTTTCTTCATTCCACGCATCCAAGCGTTTCTACCATGAAGGGATCGATCCCTTTCCCTATGGGATCGATCCCATGCTTCCAGAGGGCGATTTCCTGCACTTTTTGGGTTATAAATGATATGGCTTTTGATCCTAATTCAACCCAAAACACTTTGACATTTTTGTGGGTGTTTTTCTTGACTTTCTCTAATGAAAGCATAGTCCAAAAATTCATTAAGTGATTTTTTAGAATATTCAAAACATTTTATGAAGTATTAAGACCAATAAGAATGTATAATTAAATCAAGGTCTTAATGTTTGATATAAGCACTTAAAACATATTGAGAAAATCATGTGTGATAAGGCAAATTTACAATATGAATTAAAACATTAAGGTTTACTTAAGTTTTTGTCATTTCAAAATATATATGTCAATTTAAAGCTAACATATACATTTAAAAAAAATCTCATTTTTGAAAAATAAGCATGAACCCCTTTTATTGAAAAAATAAATCAAATACTCCAATACTTTTGGTAATATTTGAAATAATTTTCTTCACCTAGAGATTTCTTAAGAATCACTACTTATGACTTCTATAGAATCTCATCCTCGGTAGATTCACACTTGCATAATTTATGTGAATGCACATGATACAAATAGATAAAAAATTATGCATATGTATTTTTGTATAATAAAATTTTTTATAAAATTTTATTTTATTTATTTTAAATAAAAATCAATATTATTGAAGAATCACACTAAGCATTCCAATACTCTGGTAACATTTAGCGGACTTCTCTCACCTAGGGATCAGTTAGGAATCATTACTTGTGACTTCCGTAGCATCCCATCATCGGAAATTGTTTATTTAAATTTTAATTTTATTATTAATAAAAAAAACTTATTGATTTAATTTTTAACAAAAATTTAAATTATTTGAAAAATCATACTAAATATCCCAATACGTTGGTAATATTTAGTACGACTCTTCTTACCTAGGGATCAGCTAGGAATCACTACTTGTGACTTCCATAACATCCCATCATCGGAAATTGTTTACTTAAATTTAATCTTATTATTGATTTAAAAATTTTAAATTTTAACAAAAATTTAAATTATTGAAAAATTATACTAAATATCCCAATACTCTGGCAATATTTAATAGACTCTTCTCACCTAAGGATCAGTTAAGAATCACTACTTGTGACTTTTGTAACATCCCATCATCAGAAATTCGTTTAATTAAATTTAAATTTTTATTAATGCTTCGTAAGATACATTTTTTATATATAGTAAATCATCTAACAAGAATTTTGTTTTATTTTAAAATTATATGTATTTTACATTTATTTATATATTATATATAATGTATTTATTTATATACTTTAAAACTATAATTTTATATATTTATTCACATATTTTATATATTTATTTATATATCTTTTAAAAACTATATGTTTATTGATGAAACTAACTCTATGCAATTAAATTTATTAAGCTTAAAACTATTATAAATCTTAGAGAATTTTGTGTACAAACAAACATATATTTTTATCATGAAAATGCATTAAGAATACACAAAATAAATTATTTAACAAAATAAATTAATAAATTAATAAATAAGAGGAATAAAGATATACCCAAATGGATTTAGGCTTGGAACCCAAATAAGCTTTCTAAACGGCCTAAAAAATCAAATCCCAACAGTGTTCTGAATTGGGTCAGAATCTTGGGTTTGGACACGGGTTAGGAGTTGGGTCGATTGGTACGCGGGTGAGGGTGTTCCCGGGTCAGGCACGCGGATCCCGAGTCGGATCCGGGTCTACATGCGGATCCTGCACTCTTCTTTTTTTTTACACACTATAAAAGGCTAACTTTTTTTTTCATCTTCATTTTCCATATTTCCTAAAAAAAAAATTCCTTCATCCCTCCATCCTTCTCCCCGATTTTCGGCCGTCTCATAGTCGTCGTGCACCGCCACCGGCCGTCGTCGCCGGTGGCCAAATCTTCGAAAGCTCACCTCTTTCCTAAAGCTCTCTGTCTCCTCTTTCCGATTCCGACCTTCTTTCCACCCAAAACCTTCCTAACTACCTAGATTTGGCCTTAACCTAAACCCCTTTTCTGTTTTTTTATTCTCAGATCTAGTGTTCGGAGTCTTCAGGCTTCATGTTTTTGTCGTTGTTGTTGGTTTCTTTTTGGTTTTTTTTTTGTTTTGACAGGTTTGAAAATAGTGGTCTTAGGGTTTGGGTTTCCAGTTCTGGTTTGGTTTTCTTTTTTTTGTATTTTGGGTGTGTCTCGGTTGCTGTTAGGTTAGTAATGGTGGCTGTTTGAGGGTTTCTTGATGTTTTGGGTACTCGGTCTAAGGTATGAGCAATGGGTAGGTGGTAGTTTAGGGGTTTGGTAAAGGGTCTTGTGTTTGTTGGTTGTCACTAGGCGAAGGCTCGTGGAGGATGGTGGTGGCTCGTGGAGGATGGTGGTTGAAATGGTGAGGATTTCGATTGGGTGAGGATGATTCTAGGGTTGTGAATGGTGTCTCGGGTGGCTGTTGAGCCGTGGGGTTCGGGTAGTGGTTGGTCTTGTGGAATGTGGTGGATTGATGGTGGTCGTGCTGGTGGCAGAAGGCTTCAATGGTGGTGTCTTATGGTGAATGGTGGGCAGAAGACGATGCTATGGTGGTTTTTGGTGAGTCGAGAATCTGTTCCTTTAGGCCAAGAATGGTGGGTTTTTGTAGAAGGGACTGGTATGGGGTTTCTGTTGTGATGGGATAGGGTAGGCATAGTAGGTGGCTGGCTGATGGATGGGTGACAGGAATTGGTAGTGGCAATGGCTAATGGACAGCCTCGGGAGAGGAGCTCGCAGAAGTTGGTGTCGCCATTTTTTATTTCCTTTTTTTTATTTTTTTGTTTATGTTTTTTTAAATTAATATTAATTAAATTCATTAAAGTAATAAAAACAAAAACAAAATTATAAAATCAAAATCAAAATCGAAATCAAAATATAAAATATAACCAAAAGGGTTGGGCATTCAAGCCCATGGAACTTAAATTGGGCTTTTATGCTTGTAAACCCAACAAAGTCCGTATAACTCAAAATTTACTTGAGTTTATTGAGAATTTGAATTAAGAAATATATTTAAACTTAATTAAGTCAATCCTAATGCATGAGATTTGATCTTTAAATTTTCGAATTTATCAAATCCGGACAAAATTAGGTGTCTACAACGTATATATAAACAAAGTTTCATGCCACACAGGTAGAACCATTCGATATATATACTTTATGCCACAAAGGCATGAGTAATAGAGTACCTGTTGTCTCTAATTTGAAATCCCTTTTTAAATGTTCTTTTCAATTCTTTTAAGACAGTCCACACAATAAAACATTTAAAACTGAGTCATTTCTCAAATCAATGCATAATTAAAGCATATGCTCAGTCTGTACGTTCATGAATGATGTCAAAACAAGTGTTAACATCTTGGTATGTGGCTGTCTAATCATTTCAAATATTCACATTTTCTTAAAAAATATCGATACATCTCTTTGAAAAGCCATACTTTCACTTTTAAAACAACGCATATTTTAGAGATCACAATCACATGTTATGCATGCATGAGCCTAAGTGTACCAAGGCATATCTCACTGTTTACAAAGTCCAGTACCATACACTCTCATACTTATATGTTAAGGTGTGCCTACAATGGCCTCAATTTCCAATTACCTATAACCATAAATAACTAAGCATAATTCATCAATTATCACCCAATCACATATAATTATGGTATAGGTACAATTCGTAAATCTTAATACATGTACACATATTCCATCAACATTTGCAGTGAATATCTTCATTTCAATTTCCTCAAGACCATTAAGGTATCAAGAGCATTCTAACATTATTTCGTAATCTCTTAAACCTTGAAATCAATATTCATTCAAAAGCAAATCACTTTTCAACATATTCTATAGTACTTTATCAACAATATCACACAATATGCTATTATAAAGTTTCAACATTCTGCTAATATCAATTCAATGTTCCAACATCAACTCATAGCCACATTATTAAATAAATCATATTGCATAATATTTTCTCATAGCATAATTATACCAACTATCCATTTTAACATTTACTTTCCAGTAAATTACTTTTATTTAACCATTCCCATACTTAAACATCTTACCAGAGTCAACACCTACCAATAATCCAATATTTCATATCACACTATCAAATCAAATCACAAATGTAATTATCAAGGTTCACAAGATACTCATCTCTCAAACATACACTTCTATCTTTAAGGTTATAATCTATGAAGATCACCTTATCTTTGCATACCTGTATCCAAGTATAAATCCTCATAGTTTCCATAGAACATATAAATCATATCACTCTTGTCAAAGTTACATTACTTTAGAGATAAATGCCCCAAGGACCATATTCTCATTTTACCTAATAATTTTGTTAGCTTTAAATTGCCATATGTATTTTAAAATGACAAAAACTTAAATGATCTTTTATGTTTTGATTCATATTGTAAATTTGCTTTATCACACGTGATTCTCTCAAATTATTTTAAGTGTTCATAACAAACATTAAGACCATGAATTAATTGTATATTCCTATTGGTCTTAATACTTTACAAAATGAGTTTGAATATTTTCATGAAAGTAATTTTCTCAAGAAAATATTAAACACAAGTTTAGAAAATTACTTAGTGAGTTTTTAGACAAAGATTTTAGTCAAGAAATACTTCCACAAAATTCATAAATGTTTTAGGGTGAAATAAAATCAAAGTCCACATCATTTCTAACTTAAATTAGCCCAGAAATATGCAAGAAAAACATGAGGGATCGATCCCTAGGATGAGAGATCCATCCCAGAATGGCAAAATGCTCCCAGGAAGCGAAAAGGAAGCATGGGATCGATCCCCTAAGGGAATGGATCGATCCCTTTATGGCAGAAAGCCTCCAACGGCTAGTTTCTGTGAGATATAACGGCTAGTTTCTATTTTGGCTCCAACCAACATTCACAAACCATCCAAAGGACTATAAATAGAGGCTTAGAAGCTCAAGGAAGCAAGAGGAACTGCTCAGCAACTCATTTCTTTATTTTCCTCATATTCAAAGCCTCAACAACATCTCAAGTGCTTAAAATTCTTCATCCATCACTCTCATATTCCTTGTATAGAATAGCACAAATATTATATAGGCTTTTCTTTGTGCTTAATTTTGTAATCACTTGCCTACCTATAGGCCTTCTTTGATTACATTCCTTGTAAACACCTTGTAAAAGAGAGGTTTCTCTTTAGCTTAAAAAAAGAGGGAGAAGAGGTTACTCTTGAGCCTAAGAAAAAGAGGGATTGTAAATACAAATTCAAGGATAGTGAATTTGGAGAAAATCCTTGGGAGCGTCTCAAAGTAGAGGACGTAGGCAAGGTTGCCGAACCTCTATAAATAGCTGCGTACATTTCTCTATCCCTACCTCTTTACTTATTTGCAATTATATTTGTGTTTATTGTATTGAATCTATATTGCATACTTGAGTAGCCTAGAGAACTTAGAAAATATCAATATAGGCTAAAGAATTTAGAAGAATCGAAAAACGAACATAAGGTTAGCTAAGAACCGATTCACCCCCCTCTCGATTTAGCCTATAGAGCCAACAAATTTAATCTCTCTTTGTGAATTTCTCAATAAATATTCGATAATGTTCCTGTGACCTTCAAACGCATTCTATTCATGCCATAAGATTTTTATCTAGGACAACAATATTATATTAACGCAGTTACTTAGTCTAGCTAACCTATATTTCAAAATTGTGCATCCAATTTACCCATTTCACTTCCACAGGGTACCAACATTCATGCTTTAATAATTATCCATCATCCTACAACACATTTCACACCTTTGTGTTATTACACAAAATTAATCATCAAGGTTTTTAACTTACACTTACTCGAAAATATGCGTATATATATACACATATATCCCAATATAACTATAAGGATAAAATCACGATTCTCTTTCTACCTTCTCTAAAAATGTCTCAAGCAACTTCTCAACATATAAACAATATTAAACTCACTACTCGAACAATTATATCTCACATTTTCCAGAGTTTTTCATCATTAAGCCATTATAACACCAACCAAATCATTTTCAAACTTTCTCAAAACAATTCCATTAATATTCAAATCAATATTACACCATATTACGACAACATTTCAATAATGCTCTATCAAGCTTCGAATAAATTCTAACAACAGTCAAGCACTACTTCAATAGTATTCCACAACATCACAATGATTTTCAATAGCAATAACAATATCTCAAATCAATCCATACTTAATACAATATAATTCTATCTTCTATCTTATACAAATATCTTACCTAGCGTCAAAGCTTAGCACTTTGACGAATTCCAAGCTCCATCGAACGTCAAAATATGCCTCTCACGCTTTCGTTGCACATTCACACATGGCATAAAATACTCAAAATTAATTAAATAAATTCTATAAAAATAATTTCATAAAATTATAACTAAGCCTACTAATTTATCTTACCCATTTTACACAAAACAATTAAACAACTCAGCTCCAAATCATCCCATTTTTAGCACCTAGCGCTGCATTTCCGCTCCCGAAAACACCAACCAACCCAGTCTTTTTCAGCCCCGTTCAACACCCAAAATCCCAGCCTTCATCCCCCTACAACAGTGCGAAAATCCCCTATATTCAGTCTTCTAATCGACGCCCAACAGCCCTTAAATTCGCCCCCTTTCTCTCGGCGTCTCACTCAACTCTCCATTCTCTCACCTTTCGGATCTGTCCTTTCATTCTTTTTCATAATACTTTGTTTCTTTTATATTGGATCTGTCCTTTTTCACAATACTTTGTTTCTTTTATATTGGCTTTTATAAAGCCACTGAAACGTAAGTGATGGTCTGCATTTTAGCAGACGATCACGTGAGTTCGGTGGGTTTTCACCTACCAAACTCCACTAACTTTTTAACTTTTTTTTTGGCAATATTTATATTAAACTTTTTTATTTTTTTAGATAATATATTTATATACATATTTAATGTATAAATATATACTCTTCTTCTTAATATAATTCCTAAATGTTTAATGTAATTACACTCTGAAAATTTAATCATCACTTAATTTTTGTTTCAATTTTTTAGCCCAAACTTCATTGTAATGGCCCCACATAAACCCTTTCAACATCTTAATTCACTTGATTTATCTATTAATTCACTAATGTATGTCCATGATAAATCATAAATTTATTCTCCAAAACTTTTACTGACTTTTCCGATTATTTTATTGCACTTATAACCAAATTTAAAATTTCACCAAGATCAATCCACATTGAATTAAAATATGAGCCATATATGATTGAAAAGATATGCGAGTTAACTTTTCAACGCAATTTAAATCACTTTAATCGAAACTTCCTATCAAAACTTATGCTCCTCTTTTTATCAATTGCTCATTTCTGAAATTCATACCTATGATATGAAAGTAGAAATTTATTGGTATTGATCCACAATGAATTAAAATACGAGGCTTACATGATTGGAAGGGTATTTAAGTCAGCTTTCTAATGGATTTGGAATCACTTCAATCAGAGTTCCTTATCAAAAATTAGGTTTAACTCTTTATCAATTGCTCGCTATCCAAAGTTCCTGTACATGGTGTGAATTCTAAATTTTTCTGGTATTGATACATGTGGAATTGGGTGCAAGCCATATATGGTTGAAAATGTATTCGAGTTATCTTTCTAACGCCTTTTGAATCACCTCAATTAAAGTTTCTTATAAAAATCCATGCACACCTATTTATCGAGAGGTTGGCTAACCAAATCCCTTGCTCATGGGATAACTTCAAAAATTCACTGGCATTGATCCACATTGAATTCAAAAGTGGGCTTTATATGGATAGAAAACATTTTGAGTTAGCTTTCTAACGAATTTTACGATACATCAATCTGATTCCTTAATCTCAAATTATAATAAAACGAATACCAATTGGTCACCTACTTTTTTGCCATTATTCAAGAGGAAATTAAATCCTCAAAATTCTCTTTCTTAGTTTTCATAATTATAAGTTCTCATACTTTTCATATTTAATTCATCCCTTCTAAACTTCTCATAATTCTTGACAATCCTCCACAATTATATACTTCTAATAACATATTAAATTAATTATCAATTACCGCAAATTCTTGGTTGTCACATTAATCTCATCAGATTTAAATATAATTTACCAATTTGCAAGTATCAAAATAAATAAGTATTACATCACATTTAAAAATATTACATTAATCTCATCACATTTAAAGATATTACATCCTAAATAAGTATTTATATATTAAAGTAAATAAATAAATAAATTATCTTAAATTATTAAATAAGTAATTTAAAAATAATTATATTATTGGATTTGTCGAAAATTACAACCCTAAATAAAAAAACATACTAAAAACCTTTTTTTAAGTCATTAGAACATAATGGTTAATCTCATCACATTTAAATATAATTTACTAGTTTGCAAGTATCAAAATAACATTTCTTAATTAAATTAGTGATCCGTAAATGTTGTGATTACTTAAATTTCAAGTGTCATTGTTTATTTTATTTTGATGAATTGACACATAAGTGAAAAAATGGGCTTAAAATCAATAATATTGACAGACCGTATAATTTCGTTTTCATTTTCATTAATCAAAATCAATTTAATATAGTCATATTTTGTTAAATTAAAATAATTAACATAATAAAAACTCTATAAACAAAGGGAATAAATAAGTGAATATGTTAAATAATTAAATAAATAAATTAACATCTTAAATAAGTTTTTATTTAAGAGCTTTTAACATGACAAGTTAAATAAATAAATAGTTATTTTTTATGCATCTTAATGCCTTCTAACATGAACAATATAGAATTCATATAGCAATATTTTGTTAAATAATAATAAGTTACATATTAAAAACCCTACAAATAGAGGAATCTAATAAATCAATAAATATGTTAAATAATTTAATTAATTAATTAACATATTAAATAAATAAGTAATTGATTTAAATATTCAATTTACATTAACTAATAATAAAGAAAGCATTATAGTAAACTATGTCATCAAATAATCTAACTTTTTTGTAACCAAAGAAAAATTTAATATCTCAAAAATCCATTAAATAAAGTGATTTGGGTGAAAATAATTCCCTAAAAAAATCCTAAAATTTGCGAAAATATATCAAATACTTGTACAATCGTCAAAGAGAAAGAATAAAAAAAATATCATCTTTTGGTTATAGACCAAGCCAAATAAAGAAGAAGAAAACGTTTTCAGCTAAAACGGCTTAAACATATAAGCATACAATATGTTTCCAGTTAGATTTTAATTAGAATTTTCAGTTTTGGAGTGGGACAATCAAGATTTAATTTCGTTCTAAGCTGATCGATAAATTGCAGAAGTTTCAACCAGAAAATTTATGTAGTTTTGAAACTATACAAAGGAGAAGAAGATGGAATCTCAGATCCATGATCTCTGTCCTCTCAAAAAAGCGTTGAAGCCTCTTGATCATGGCTAGCTGAACAAAACAAGAAAGAAACAGAAAAAGAATTGATTACAACTGGGAAGCATAGCATCTACAATTTTGAGATAGATTTTTTACATTTGCAGAAACAGAAAAGTTCGCTAATCATGCAAGAAATCGCAGCAACATTTCCAAAATGCTAAATTAAAAAAAAAAAAAGAAATTAGCAGTCTATCTACTAGAAAGACAAGACCAAACGCCTGGAGCATAAGATGCAGAAATATTTTCTCTTAATGTTGAAGCAAATGGGTACGAAACAGAACCTCCACCGACTCTCAACATCCAAAGCTTGCACTGTGCCCCCGCAGTGCGGACAAAATCCCGGCGCTTGTTGTCTCCCCAACTCTCTGTCTTCTTTATCACACAGAAATACCAAACACATTTTTCTTATTTTCCTTCTTTTTTCTGCTGGGTTTGGGTTTTTTATTTATTTATTCTGAGAACTCAAAATGAGACCGCTGTTTGACGTTTGAATTGAATACAGGTTGGAACGAGGAAAAATAATATGAGCGGCACCAGCACTAACAAAATAAAGAAAGAAACTTTGGAAAAACGTGCTGGCTGTGTAACGTAAATATTTTTTTTAATTACAAATATTTTTAACCATTTTACAGTATAACATTAATTTTATTGGGATCAAAAGTAATAAACGATAAAATTTTTATAATAATAATGACTTTAAAATTTAAATTATGTACAAATGTCTAAAAAAAAATCCACATCTAGTTAATCCAACAATTTGCTGGTGTGTAACATAAATATTGATTAATTAATTATTGGTACCATTATGTAGTGAAATTAGTGAAAAGGAAATGTAAAGTTTTGAAATTAGTAGTAAGAAAATGGAAATAATAATTAAATTAATTATAGGGAAGAAAATCATGAACACATAACATTTTGGAAATTTTGGATTGGTGTACAGCAGTTTAATGATAAATTAATTATTATTAGTTATCAAAATTGATTGGAAACTTACAATTAAACCTATCAAATTCTGCTGATGTGTCAAACAAAAAAAAGACAGATTTTGTTTTTTCTTCTTGACCTCATCTTTAATATTATAATTATAATTATAATTATAATTATATAAATTTGTCAAGTATTAACCATTAATAAAGAATGATTAATAATTATTAATTAATAATAATTAATTAATATTTAATACTTAACTATAATAATGAATGCTTACATATTGTTTTTTAATAAGAAATACATGTTTATTTAATTATATCTAGTATTACTTTTATAATAAATTATCAATGTTTATATAGCTTTGTAAAGATATGTACATATGCTATATATCAAATGTGCATATAGTTTTAATAAAAATTACATATCTTTATATAGAGATTTGTATATAGGTATTTGATTATCTTATTATAAGTATTCAAATGCATAAGACTAATTTCTCTGTGGAAAAAATGTATCCATATTGATATGGCAAAAGACTATCTACATTGGGCCAAGCCCAAAAGATCATCGGAGGTCCCACGCGGCAAACGGTCATCGGGACACGTGGCCTATGGCGAGAGAAGCTACGCCTGCGACAGACCCCGCATACTACCTCCTGCTGTCACGTAGGCGACAGGTGGCTCTCTCTCACGTTTTGTCATAGCGACAGACCTCTGTCGCCTGGAAGGTGTCACACCTCAGGTTCTCTCGCCGGCGACAGGGTCGTGCTAACTCCGAGATCCACGGAAGATGCATCATATTGGGAAACAAACACTTAGTAAAAGGACGCAAACAACCCAGATAATTAATCTCAAATATTCGTCTATAAATAGGGCCCAGGTATAATTCTATTTCCTAATTTTTGACTACTGGCTTTTACGATTCCCAATACCAAAGAACTTGAGGCTGACTTAAGCATCGGAGTGTCTACGAAGGGAACTACCCCTGCGTTCCTCTGACTTTTTGCTATTTTACAGAAGCTTGAAGGAGACACGTGGAGACAGATTACGACCATTGACGTCAGCATATCTTTATTGTTGTTTTGTGCAACAACAATTGGCGCCGACTGTGGGAACGTATAAAAGCCAATCAAACTTTTTAAGATGGTGAGAACTAGATCCACTAACGTGAGAACAGACAGTGATGAAAATTCCGTGAGTTCCCCTGAACAGCCAGTACGCCATAGAAATCAGGTGAACAGAGAAGATGAGAGGATGACTGTATCTGTAGCCAAATTCGAGGCCCTAAGACGGCAGAGTGAAGAAACAACTCATGCGTTGAAAGCCATGGTAGACCTATTCAAAGGGGTCCTCCCGACATTAGGTCTGCCGCCGGCCGTACAGAATTTGGTGGGAGAAACAAGTCTAGGGGCCCCGCCCCGTGCTGATGGGCGACAGGAGGATGCGGCAGCGGCGAATCCCACGCTGCGACAGGAGGACCTTCTCGTAAAAGAGAATGACATGCACCAGGAGGCGGCAGGACTGGGGAGCGGAGTGCCTGTCGCAGGGACCCAGCGGCAAGCTGATGAAGCCGTAAATTTGGAACCTGCGGAAGGGGTCAGGCGACAGACGTCAGATTTCATGCGACAGGTGCCGGAGGTCAGGCGGAAGGTGTCTGGCGTCGGGCGACAGGCATCATGGCGACGGGGTTTCTACCGAGCGGCAGGGTCTTCCGCCCACCACCATAATTTGACAAATACTGCTGGTATTGGAGGTGCTGGAAGGAACGGTGACGATGACCTGAGCATTTGGAGAACCGGATCAGAATTCGATCCCACTTGGTGTACACAAATGGCGCGAAATAATGCACCTCAAGGAAAAGGAAAGGAAATAGTTGCCGACGACCTGCCCGATTCATCTCACGTCAGGAGTCAAATCACTCCCTCACTCGATATGAAGAAAATGATAGAACAGGTGCTTGAAGAGAAAAAATTGGTGTCCGCGGAGGAAAGCCAGAGGAGAAGAGTACCATTTTGCACAACCATCTTGCAGAAACCTTTACCGCCAAAATTCAAGATGCCACAAATGACCACATACACGGGAAAGACAGACCCCTATGATCATATGCAGAATTATGAAGCATTAATGTTACTACATGGATGGGAAGACGAAATAATGTGTAGAGCCTTTTCTCTAACTCTGACCGATCATGCAATGAAGTGGTTTAATAACCTGACTGAGGGGTCTATTGTCTCTTTTGACCAACTCCGAAATGAGTTTCTTAAGGCGTTCGCAGTGAATAGTCAGAGAAGGAAAGAACCGACTTATTTACTTACTCTCAAGCAAGGAGTTAAGAAGTCATTGAAGAGTTACGTCGATCGATTCAGAGACGCTACTCTAGAAGTGCGGGACTTACAAGTTGGTATAGCTGTGGCAGCCATGTTACAAGGGACAAGGTCTGAAAAACTACAAGAATCCCTATCGCTAGATCACCCCATTACGATTTCGGACCTACTTTCCCGAGCCAACAAATATGTCACCCAAGAAGAAGTAATGAAAATGGTGGGCGATGGAGAATCTAAAGAAGGAAGGAAACGAGGAAGAGAAGTTCCCGAAGCATCCTCTAGTAAGTCGAGAAGGGTGGACAAAACCTCTACAATGAAATATACCGCTTATACCCCGCTTACTGAGTCTCGAGCTTCCGTGTTAGCTGCTATTGAGGGATCAGGTCTTATATGATTCCCAAGAAAAACATCAGGGGTTATGGGCCGTGACACAGACTCTTACTGTAACTATCATTCAACACATGGGCATCCGACAGAAAAATGTAGGGATCTAATGAATCAGCTAGAGAAGCTAGCACGTGATGGAAAGATAGATCGGTTTGTGTGGAAAAGCAACAAGAACACTTATCATGCACAAGGCAGAGGAAATTATTTTAGAGACAACTCTAGAGATAGAAGAGGTGAAAATAGGGGAACTGCAAGGCGAAATGATGGTAACAGGAGAGAAAATGACAGGAGAACAGATAGAAGGGCTAGAGAAGAAGATAATGAACCCACAGGGCCTGCTATTAATGTGATATCCGCGGGGGTTATTTATGGTGGTGAAGGCAACGTCGGTTGCGTATAACATGATCTTCGGGCGGCCATTGTTGAATGATATGAGAGCGGTGGTACATCCCTGTTATCTGTTGATGAAGTTCCAAACCCCCCGTGGTGTTGGACAAGTGAGAGGAAATCAAAGGAAGGCTAGGACGTGTAATATCGCGTCCACCACATGTAAGGGGATTCAAAGGAAGGAAACCCTTACGATTGAAGAACCGCCTAAGCCAAAACCTGATGAAGAAATTGAACCAGTTCAAGTAGATAAAGAAGATGAAACGAAGGTGATGTATGTGGGGAGCCATCTGTCTGAAAGAGCAAAAGAAGAAATAATTCGATGCCTGAAGGAAAACGCCGATGTTTTCGCATGGACCCCCGCGGATATGCCCGGGATTGATCCCAATGTTTCTTGTCACCGGTTAAACATAGTCTCAGGAGCAAAACCAATCAAACAAAAGAAGAGAAATTTTGCTCCGGAAAGGCATCGGATTATAAATGAAGAAATCTCAAAGTTATTGCAGGCAGGATTTATCAGAGAAGTGAATTATCCAGAATGGTTGGCTAATGTTGTGATGGTGAAGAAAGCCAACGGAAAATGGAGGATGTGCGTAGACTTCACAGACTTGAACAAAGCCTGTCCCAAGGATTCGTATCCACTACCTCGAATTGACAAGATGGTAGATGAGACTTGTGGATATGAACTGCTTAGCTTCTTAGATGCCTTTTCGGGATACCACCAGATCATGATGCATCCAGAAGATGAGGAGAAAACCTCATTCATTACCGATAGTGGAACATATTGCTATCAAGTAATGCCATTCGGTCTGAAAAACGCAGGGGCAACCTACCAGCGTATGGTGAACAAGGTATTCAAAGACCTCTTGGGCAACACCATGGAGGCTTATGTTGATGACATGATTATAAAAAGCTGAAGGGAAGAGTCTCACGTCGAGAAAATGACGAAGGTGTTTAATGTGTTGCGACAGTACGAAATGAAATTGAACCCCAATAAATGCTCATTTGGGGTGAGATCCGGAAAATTCTTGGGATTCATGATCACTAATCGGGGGATAGAAGCTAACCCCGAGAAGGTCCAAGCCATCCTGGACATGAGACCACCCAGTACTGTTAAAGAGGTTCAGAGGTTGACAGGGAGGATAGCTGCTTTGAACCGCTTCTTGTCTAAATCAACTGAAAGAAGCTTGCCGTTCTTCAAAGCGATAAGGGCCGGAAAAGACTTCAAATGGACAGAAGAGTGTAATAGTGCTTTTGAGCAGTTGAAGGATTACTTGAAAGAGTTGCCGCTATTGTCTCGGCCACAACACGGAGATCATCTCCTCATGTATCTCGGCATAGGAGAGAAGGCCATAAGTGCAGTCTTACTGAGAAGAGAAGGAGATAAGGACTGTCCAATCTATTATGTGAGCAAAGTCCTACTAGATGCCGAAGCAAGATACCCCTTAGTCGAAAGAGTAGTTCTATCCTTGGTGATGGCGACTCGGAAGTTACGGCCTTACTTCCAAGCTCACTCAGTGAATGTCTTGACAGATTAACCCTTAAGGCAAATACTACAGAAATCGGAACATTCTGGACGCTTGACGAAATGGGCCATTGAATTAAGTGAATATGACATACACTTCCAACCTCGCCAAGCAATAAAAGGGCAAGCGCTAGCCGACTTTATCGTAGAATGCACTGGTCGGGAGACTCAAGCAGATACAGAATTAGTTTGGTGGAAGTTATTTGTTGACGGAGCTCGCAACATGGATGGTAGTGGAGCTGGAATTGTGCTAACTTCACCCGAAGGGGAGACCTATGAGTATTCCCTACGTTTCAATTTCCCAAGCTCGAATAATATAGCTGAATATGAAGCCTTAATAGCTGGGATGAAACTGGCGGAGAAACTAGAAGCTAGCAATCTGATGGCCCATAGCGATTCACAATTAGTGGTCAACCAGTTCTCGGGAGAATATGAAGCACGAGAGCCGACTTTGGTCCCCTATCTGCAGAAGGTGCGATTATTGGCACAATCGTTTCAGAACTTTCAACTGACCCAGATAAACCGATCCGAGAACAGTCATGCAGATGCCCTCTCGAAGCTGGCTTCCTCAAGAGGACTAAAGGGCGATATGGTCAAAGTAGAATCACTCGCTAGGCCAAGTATCGAAGAAGAGGACATCTGCGACGTCGAGGTCGGAGGTGATTGGAGAAGCCCAATCAAAGACTACATATTGGGGGGTACACTCCCAACAGATAAAGATGAAAGCCGAAGGCTGAAATTGCAAAGTGCAAGATTTACTGTGGTAAATGGAGAACTTTACAAACGTGGATTTACTATGCCTCTGCTAAAATGTCTAGGACCTCAACAGGCTGAGTATACCCTGGCTGAAGTTCATGAGGGGATATGCGGTGAACACCTAGGGGCCCGAGCCTTGGCCACGAAAATATTGCGTGCGGGGTTTTATTGGCCTACCCTAAAAAAAAGACGCCACTGACAAGGTGCGAAAGTGCGAAAAATGCCAAAAGTTCGCCCCTATAGTCACTGCACCAGTCTCGACCCTCCAAAGTACTCTTCAACCGACGCCATTTGCACAATGGGGGCTAGACATCCTGGGACCTTTTCCCTTGGGCACAGGACAAAGGAAATATTTGCTCGTAGCCACAGACTACTTCACCAAGTGGATAGAGGCAAAACCTCTGGCTATAATTTCTGAAAAAAAGGTGGAAGCAATGGTTTGGAGGGAGATCATTTGCCGTTTTGGGATCCCCCGAGTGCTTAACGCGGACCATGGGAAACAGTTCGATTGTGACGCATTTCGAAAATTCTGTGCAGGACTAGGCATCCAGTTAAGAATCTCCTCTGTATCTTATCCCCAAGCTAATGGGCAAGCCGAGGTGAGCAACCGAACTATACTGCATGGTTTGAAAACCATACTGGATAAGGCGAAGGGAGCATGGGTAGATGAACTCCCTAGTGTCCTATGGGCCTACAGAACGACAAGCAAAGTATCAACAGGGGAAACACCATTCAATTTGGTGTATGGGACTGAAGCCCTCATCCCGGTTGAAATTGGAGCCAAGTCACCTAGATTGGTCCCTTACATCGAAGAAGTTAATTCTCAGGGACTAAAGGAGAATCTAGACCTGATCAATGAATTGCGAGACACGGCAAAAATGAGATTGGCTGCATACCAGCAAAGAATAGCCGCCTATTACAACGCACGAGTTAAGAACAGAGAACTGCAGGAAGGAGACCTGGTACTGAGAAAGTCAGCGATTACAAACGCCCATAGAGAGGACGGAAAACTCCGAGCTAATTGGGAAGGACCTTACAGAATCAGGAAAATGATCGGACCTAGCACATGCATCTTGGAGACCTTACAGGGAAAGAAGATTTCAAAAACCTGGAATGCCAACCACCTTAAACCATACTGGCAGTAAAGAGTTGTACACCTTCCGTAATTTCTATATTTTATTTCTCATCTGTTACTTTATTGCCTCGCAAAGTACTCTTGTTTTAAGATCATCTGACTCCAGAATAAAGCCAGTTATTTGCTTCCTATATTTTCTAATTCACTTTGTTAGACAGATATGTATTAACAGGAATTGGAGCAAGAAAAATACGCGAAATGGGCATAAATAAGACCGTAAAATCGGCAGAAATAAGTCCCTGAGCGACAAACATACGCGAAATGGGCATAAATAAGACCGTAAAATCGACAGAAATAAGTCCCTGAGCGACAAACATACGCGAAATGGGCATAAATAAGACCGTAAAATCGGCAGAAATAAGTCCCTGAGCGACAAACATACGCGAAATGGGCATAAATAAGACCGTAAAACCGGCAGAAATAAGTCCCTGAGCGAGAAAAATACGCAAAAAAGGCACAAATAAGACCGTATGCGACAAAACGCGAAACCGGCAGAAATAAGTCCTTGAGCAATAAGACAAAATAGACACAAAAATATGTTGTTACGAGGTACGTAATGATACATCTGCGCTATAACTAAATATGTATATTTTGGCTTATTGGCTGATCAAATCTACAAGTGTTTAAATTAAAAAATAATAATAAAAAAAATAATAATAACAAAATGCTCAAGAACAAGTTCTTCCTCGGACTATAACATCGTCTCAGAGCAGAACTTGGGGAGCAGCATGGTGTAAAAGAGCGCTTACTAATTTCTAACACAAAATGTTCTGTCAAGTTTTGTGATATAGCAGTTACTAGTGCGAAATATTCATTCACAGAAAAGAAGAAAAACCACAGAAAGCAACCGTACTTTTCATTGAAGAACGAATCTTTACATTGAGCAAAACAAACAAAAGGAAATACAAAATATCCTAATCTAGGTTAAGGACAAAGTCGCCCAGCTAAGAAAATGCCGCCTTAAGCACCAGAGTCTCCAACAACCGGAGGATCAGGAGCGTTAGCACCAGAGTCTTCAACAACCGGAGGATCAGGAGCGTGAACAATCGAGGAATCAGGCTCTTGAGGAACTGAAGAGGCCATCTCGAGAGAGGGAGCACTACTTAAAGGATCAATCACAGCCGCACTATCTGACACGGGATCAACGGCTGCAAAGTCAGAAATTTGAAATTCGTCGCTGTCCAACTCTATCAATGCCTCGATGGACTCAGGCTGGTCACCCGCCTCGATCGATTCAGGCTCATCATGCGTCGCTGACGGCTCGGATCGATCGCGTAACCCAGTAGGTTCAGGACGGCTACGTGGCTGTCGAGGAGGCCATGGACCCTCGAGATCGTCCAGGTTATCGATGGCTCCCACCTCTATATAATCGTCCGGACTTAATGAATCAGGTTCGTATTTGGTCCAGGAAGGAGCTTCATAATACTGGGCCTCTTCGGTGAAAAGAAGTTCGGGAAAAGACTCATTGGGTCGGTTCTTTTCTAACCAGGAACTGGCTAAGTAGAAGCCGTACTTGATGAATCCCGCCGCAAGCATTTCCTTCTTTTCATAGCAGTGTTGAGACAGGCGGTATTCGCGAACAGCCTCAGCATGGACCCCTTTTTGTCGGTCCAACAAATTATGCAGCTCATCAGCAGTCTCATCTCGCTCCCTCCTCATGGCGTCTCGATCCTCCACCGCCTTGTTATAGGCTTCTTGAAATCCCCGAAGGGAAGCTACCTTCGCCTGTTCCTCCCTCAACCTGAACTCTAGTTCCGCATTCTTCTTCTCCAGTTCCTCAACCTTACTAACATAGGGACGCAGTTGAACAACCTCATTCTGGAGCACCATCTTCGCCTCTCGAAGTTCACCAATTTCTTTTTCAGCTTTCTCCCTGAGGGCCCTATGACGAGCATTAACAGCCGCAGTTTTGCTGAGCCGACTGGAAAAACAAAATATCAAAAATAACTTAAAAACTGACAAAAGAAAAAGAAAAGTATAACTACCGTATAAGCACGACGCTATCACCTTCATCGAGAGGTAGTCAGAGTTGTTCTCGGCTTCCGTCAAATTAGTAAACAGCCCCGCCTCGTCACGAGGAAGAATAGTGCTCCATGCCAGGCGAGACACTATCCTAGGCTCCTTAATGCTGTCATTATCATTTACTCCGGGATAGGTTTGGAAGTCCTCGCCATCTACGACAACTCTACTATCGACTAAGTAGTGCTTCAAAGTGGGATTAGCCACCTTAGGCAATATCGGTCTTGTGGGCATCGAGGCCTCAATGATCAATTTCTTCCTAAATTTGCGCCTAGGCTGGCGGGGGGCCGGCCGATCCTTGGTAGCACGAGAAGCACCTTCTCGTCGGGCCGACTCGCTCCTCTGCGATCTAGAGCTCCCTTGATCGTCTGAGCTACGATCACGAATAAGGGGCCTCTTTCGCTTGTTCCTTCCACCTTCTGGCTCAGTATGGCTAGATCCGCCGATAGGAGGAGGAGAAGTGGAAGCACGAGGATGTTCAGAAGCGGCCCCGATCTGTAGCTGTTGCTGAGGAGGAGGAGCCGCTCCAGCAGAAGCATTGGCCTCCCTTCTGCGCATAGCATCGCGGAAGTTCATATCTGCATAGTACAAGGAGAAGCTATTAACGAACCTAAAACCCGAAATACCACACACATAGATGTATAAAGTAAAGAAAAAGGGAAACCTATAAGATCACCAAGATCCTCTAAGTTATCCAAATTAGGATCTGCTGGGAAGTCAACAAAAGGGCTCCCAAAAACATTGCCCTGAGCCCATTCAATATCCTCCTCGAATGGACCACTGGTACCCGGACCACTAGTACCCTCAACCTCAGGTGTTTCGTCTCTCGAATCCGGAGAAGACTCATCCACAAGGCGACCTAAAGGGTTAGAGGTTTCGGCTGTAGGAACACTGGTCGGTTGACTAGGACCGGCATCGGGCACACGCAAGTTAGTAGGAAGGCCAGAAGGGACAGTCGAAGTCCCGGAAACAGCTTGGCTTACTCCTCAACTAGCCGCTGTAATGTTCTCTTGGGTCAAAAGGGAAAATAAATTACGTTCCCCAGTAGAACAAATTCGTCGTATAGGTTCACTAAATTGGTCTTTTAGAATCTCTACTTTAAACCTTTCTGAGCACCTCAAGTGGTCGCTAGTATCACGGTTCCATGTAGTGCGAATTCGCAGATCATTTGGAATCTCGACGACGACCCACTCACTTTCAAAGTTTCGTAATTTATTAGGAATGTCCGAAAAGATCTTGTTATTGGGAAATTCATCAACCGTTAACCGCTGGAGGGAAAAAGTTATTAGTCCTTGCAGACCGCGGACTCTGAAAAAAGCACTCAGGAGGGGAACGGTAGGAACGATGCCTAAGCTGTGACAAACCACCGAAAATCCTACTATCTGAGCCCATGCATGAGGATGAAGTTGACAAGGAACTATATCTTTATATCTAAGGAATGCTATACCAAACTCAGGCAACGGAAAACGGAAACCGAAAAGTAAAGACGCTCTATGCACCGCTATTCCGTTTCTAACTAGGTCAGGTGAAAATTCCCCACTGGCTGGAAGTCTATAACTGTAACCAAGAGGAAGAGGAAAACGAGTATTGAAATCCTCTAAGTCCGCATTCGTCAGTGTACATTCAACACCGCCTTTTCTAAGAAATTTACCCGGACACTGTGAAGACATGGTAAAAGAAAGAGTAAAAAATAATAATAATAATAAGGGGGCGGCAGACTTATTAGTAGTACACCTGCGGAAGACCTAAAACGGCGACAGACTTGTCGGTGAAATACCTACGGCATACCTGTTCTGGCGACAGACCATACAGCGACAGACCTGTCGGTGAAATACCTGCGGAAGACCTAAAACGGCGACAGACCTATTGGCAAAACACCTACGGCAGACCTGTTTTGGCGACAGACTTTACAGCGACAGACCTAACATTCACGCGGGAGACTAAGACGCCAGCAAAGACATAAAAACCGCGCGGGAGACGAAGCTATCTGCAGAACACCTAAAAAGCTGGTGGCGGAAGGAGGCAAGTTAGGCGACAGATGAATACTTACTGACACTTCGATGAACGAAAGACTCCTTCTAGCGATAGACTATTTTGGCGAGAGAGTCGGAAACCGGGCGACAGACTGCTGATTCAGAGGTTTCTCTTATCCCTTTTCGGTGGATCCCAGCGGCCTTATATAGTTGCGACAGAGAATGCCAAACGTCTCGTCAGATCACGCCTCCCGCAAAATAGAGCTTTTCACCTAAAAAAAAAAAGGGGTACCAAAGAAAAATCACAAAAATTAGAAAAACTATTCATAGTGGGTAAAAGCCCAAAGACACATATTTATACTCTCTTGCTTGGAATAATCCAACAAGAGATAGGGGAGCAATTGATATGGCAAAAGACTATCTACATTGGGCCAAGCCCATAAGATCATCGGAGGTCCCACGCGGCAAACGGTCATCGGGACACATGGCCTATGGCGAGAGAAGCTACGCCTGCGACAGGGTATCTGTCGCAGGCGACAGACCCTGCATACTACCTCCTGCTGTCACGTAGGCGACAGGTGGCTCTCTCTCACGTTTTGTCATAGCGACAGACCTCTGTCGCCTGGAAGGTGTCACACCTCAGGTTCTCTCGCCGGCGACAGGATCGTGCTAACTCCGAGATCCACGGAAGATGCATCCTATTGGGAAACAAACTCTTAGTACAATGACGCAAGCAACCCAGATAATTAATCTCAAATATTCGTCTATAAATAGGGCCCAGGTATAATTCTATTCCCTAATTTTTAACTACTGGCTTTTACGATTCCCAATACCAAAGAACTTGAGGCTGACTTAAGCATCGGAGTGTCTACGCAGGGAACTACCCCTGCGTTCCTCTGACTTTTTGCTATTTTACAGAAGCTTGAAGGAGACACGTGGAGACAGATTACGACCATTGACGTCAGCATATCTTTATTGTTGTTTTGTGCAACAACACATATTTATATCATGATGTACATGGTTATCATTAATTAAATGAACAAATCTTTCTAGAGCTTTATATATATATATATATATATATATATATGTATTAGGTATTCGAATTCTCAAGATTAATTTCTCTTGGAGTAATAATCATATGTACACTACTTACTAAATTGATTATTTTTTGAGCTACAAAACTCAAAATTATAATTCATTTGAAATTTCTAAAACTAAACTTAATTATATTTTCATACATATAAAGATCATTATGTGAATGGTGTAGAAAAAATGCAATAAAATTTCACACGTATCCTTTCTGTAAGTGCCAGACAACTTATACCGTTTATATTAAAAGGTCAATATTTTTTTATAAAATCTTGAATTTTAATTTTGCTTAATCCATTGAAATGTAGATTCAAAAATCTTACCAACCATAAATAATTTTAATATTAAAAATTTATGAATAAATACAGAAAAAATAAAAATCATCTTATGTTTTCCTCTTGTGTAGATCGAAAGTAATTTTTTGTTGTAAAATTTTATTTCTATTATTTTTCCCAAACAAAAATTGGGCGCAGGGCAGCGCACAAGGTATTCCAAAGAACTTCGTTCTTATCATAGGGATGGATATTTAGTTATTTAAGGACGCTGCGAGCTTTGTTTGAATGGAATCGCCTTTTCTCTTTGAAATGTCTGTAACGCATCTTTTCAGAATATCTTTATTAAAAAAAACGAAGGAAACCACCAAACACTTTCTGTCGTCCCACATTTTTAATAGATAATATAAAGTAGAAACTCCAGCTAATAAAAGCTCTTTCAGGAGTTTTAAGCATCTGTGTCTGCTTTATTTGATAAAATGCATAAAAAATTAAAAAGATAAAAATGCATATTTTTATTGATAATTTGATATGTATGGCTGAAAAATGAAAAGTTCGATAAAAGAACAATATAATTTTGTTTTCATTTATTTCTTTATATGATCTTATCCAACAAACCGAGCAAGAGGTAGTTAGAAATTATTGCTATCACCCATTTTTAAACAAGAAATTAAGAGAGGGGCTCGGCTTTCAAGCTTATCTCATCTCTTTGCAAAAGCATTCAGCTGTGTTGTACTAAAATCAAAGCTTTATAACAAATATTCTGCGGATATTGAATGATGTGAAATGAGATTTCATTCGTTCAAATACAAACCTGATTGTTTACAACTAAAGGGAATTGGATGAACTTCAAAATTCAAACATTAGAAGTGCAAGTGTCCATTGCTTTGCGGTTGTACTTCGAAAATTACGTGTTACAACTGACATGCATGCACGGGTTTTCTTCAGTCAGCCTGAGGGAAGACCAAGCTTAGAACAAATATAAGTAGCTGGTTTGAATGCGCCAGTCATCTACTTTCTCTCCTCCGAGTTTCCGGGTTATCCTATCTCCTATTCCTTCAAGTTCCTAGCTCAGAGTGCTAACTTGAATTTCTTGGATTACTCGTCTATACCATCGGCGATATCTTCTCAAGTTATTTTCCGACACCAGGCATTGCACATTACTTCATCTGCCAGAAATAAAGCCCTAGTATTTTCCTTCCATGTGGCCACATACTAAGCCCCAGACTGGTGCAAGTTATTCTGTTGCAAGCAGTGACAAAAATAAATATCTTTGTGATTGCAACATTAATTATTGTATACTTTTTGCCGAATAAAATTCAAACCTAGGTGTTGAAGTTTATCACCTCTTGAAAATTGATTGTTGAAAAACAACGTGGCATAGATAAGCTCATTCCAGGTATCAGGAACCCCTGGGAGACACCAGTGGCTGCAATCTTGCCGCCTTGTGGATATCTTTTTCCCTTCTGTTAATCTCTAGCCGTATATTGATGGATGACCATCCTTGCGGAAATTGGTCAGCCTCGTGACATTTAACAGTATCGCGGGAACCTTCATTTCCTGAATCACTTCTTCCTCTATCTTCATTTTCAAGGGGTAGGTTTCAAGGATGGCCCCATTCAAGATTGGTTCAGTTTCCCCATTACAAGATCCACTTGAGTTCCAATCTCCACCTCTATTTCAAGGAGCGGAAATTAATTACACAATATAATCCTATACATACAACAATCTCAAGGCACTTGTGTAGTGCATATTTTATATAAAATATAGGAATTCTTCGATTACAGACCTTTTGACCAAATGGTAAACAAGTAAGCAGTATATGGATTTTCATTTTGATATTCATTAACGAATCACACGAATTTTACTTCCCTACACAAATTTTCTTAAAAGGGAAGGGTGTGGGACTGTGGGTGTGTGTGTGTGTGTGTGTGTGTGTGTGTGTGTGTGTGTATGCGATGGGAGAAGAGGGGTGGCGGATTGTTGTTTAGCAACGGAATGAGATTGATGATAAAAATGGGTTTCCACCATACCTGAAATGTGCAGAAGAGTATCCACGATAGAAGACCAACTTTTTTTTTGGTTTAATATTTTTATTGATCCATTCTGCCCAGGTCTTCAAAGCTCTTCGATATCCTTCAACAGCATCAAATTTTGGATAAAGATAATCAATTTCTTTGTAGTAATTTATCCTGCATCAACTAATCATATTCGTCACTCTCCATTAAAGCGCTATACTGTTTTGAGGAAATACAATATAATAAAAAGTTTAAAACGCTAAACTGAAGTATAACTTCATCATGATGGCAATACATCCATGCTTGTAAACAATTCCATTGAAAACAAATTTATAATTGTTAATGAAAGGAGAAAACAAGTGACCCTGAAGATCAATGATCACAGAAAGTAAATCATTGTAGCACAAAAATAAATCAATAATGAAGTTTAATGGTAGTAAGATTGATGATGTACCCTCGGGCAGTCTTCCCATGAACCCACCAGTGACCAGTATTGAAAACGAGAATATCAGCTCGCTTCCATCGACCAGATGTCTTATCAATTTTATCTATTGATAGAGTTGGATTTGAGTTCCCCTGTGCATTAATGCGGACTTCTTCTCTTACAAGAAAATGGGACCTTACGAATTCCACCGTAGAGTTATAGTCCTCAAAATGCCAGAGTTCAGACCACTTTGAATCACAAACTGCTGCTTGTCATACAACCCTTCTCCGGTTTCAGTTGTTTGCAAAGATTAAAATGACATAACAAAGAAATGCAAGCTCCATTAGTGGTTCTTGTCTGAGTTTTATTTTATTTTCCTAAATAAAAAAAAAGGTAAACCTAGTGCACAAGACTCTCACGTTGAGAAGTCTAAAAAGGGATTAGATGATGGATAAAATAGTGAGAAAAAGATAATCTCATTTAATAATATTAAAAAAATTATTTAATACATTGTCAATGAAATTTTTGATCTCCACAAACAAAATTTATAAGGTCACACATATCCCTTGAGCTATATTAAAAAATAAAAAGAACTAATTAAGAAAATAAAACTTGCAAAATTCTAAATTCATTCACTGTTTTACTCCATACAATTATTTTACTTATTGATTAATATTTCTCTTCTTCTCTTTAATATGGTTGTGTGTATATATATGTGTGTGTATATATATTATATTGGTGTTTAATAACTCTCATATAACATATGACATTATCTTCTGTGGATTAAAACTTTGCACTAACCTTTCTTATTTAACTTATTTAAGGAGGTGTTTGGCTCTCGGATTCTAGAATTCTTCAAAAAAATTTGATTTTTTGTAAATATTTAATTATGTTTGGTTGTACAATTTTTCCTTTCATCGGGAATTTTAAATTCCTAATAGTGTCAAAATAGGGAAAAATAGGAAAAATCAAAACCCTCCTCCTCTTGAGGTTTTTTTTATTTTTCCTAGAAATTCTTTTTTTTTGTTTCAAGTTTATCCTTGACATCTTTTCATTTGGGTCATCTTTACCATTTTGCTATCAAAGATATTACATCCTAAATAAGTATTTATATATTAAAATAAATAAATAAATAATCATAAATAATTAAATAAGTAATTTAAATATAATTATATCATTAGATTTGTCAAAAATTACGACTCTAAATAAAACAAGTACTAAAAACCCTTTGTTTCTTTTTTTTTTAGCCATTACAACATAATGGTTAATTACAAGATAATGGTTAATTTCATTACATCTAAATCTAATGTACAAGTTTGCATGTATCAAAATAACATTTTTTAACTAAATTGGTGATAAAAAATATTGTGATCATTTAAATTTCATGTGTCATTGTTTATTTTATTTTGATGAATTGACATTTAAGTGAAAAAATGGGCTTAAAATAATTAATGAGACCGACCCTATAAAAAAATTTTCATTTTCATTAATCAAAATCAATTTAATATAGTAATGTATAATTTACATAATAAAACTTTTATAAACAAAGGGACTAAATAAATGAATATGTTAAATAATTAAATTAATTAATTAACATATTAAATAAATAAACAATTGATTTAAATATAACTTTTATCAATTGTTATTCACTTTATATCAACTAATAATATAGAAGGCATTATAATAAAATTTATCATTAAATAATCTTATATTCTTCCAACCAAATACAAAAATCTTACATTTCCTCCAATGCAACCAAACGCAAGAATCTAATATTCTCATAAATGGGTCAATAAAGTGATTAGAAATAAACTGATTCCTAAAAAGAATCTTAAAATCCAAAATCCACAGACTAAATGTACATCCTCTGAGAGTTAAAACTTTCCACTATTTTTGCATGATAATATATCAAGGATTAATATCTCATACATCGTTAGTGTGAGATTCACATTTTCTAGTACATATACTGTTAAGGAAGCTAGAAAAATAACATATCTCATGATTGTTCAAATGCCTTATGCCCTATAGTTATAAAGGAGAATTAGACTGTGGGCCCCACTGGATTTTGTTGTTCGGATGAGAATGAAACTCGATAGTACATAAATTTAGAGCTAAATATGGAGGTGGTAAGAAACTGCATCTCAAACTCATCTGTTTTGCATGTTTCGAAAAGCGTGCAACAATTTTAAAAATGACGATCAAGTCTATAAGCCTGAAAAACTTTTGCGAATAACGGTCAAACTAATTTGATTTAAGAGCAACCGACAGTCATAAGCAAATCCTCGTGTGAAGGAGTCTTATGCCATGTTAATTGGTAGACTAAATCACACGAAAAAGTGAAAAAATATGGGATTGAACGGTTAAGGCTATTTTAGTAATTTTGCCCTTATAACAAGTCAAACCCTATCAAAGGCCTACTTAATAATTAGAATAGGTTAAATAGATATATTTTATAATTGGATGAAATATTTTAGAAGTTAAACTGACTGTTTAAACTTAAATTAAAGTGTGAAAGGCAAAATGGGAATTTTGATAAAACTTAAGGACATTTTAGTAAATTGCAACCCAAGACCTTAATTTTTAAAGAGAATTCTAGTCTTCTCTCCACCATTACTATCCATCATCATCCACCTTAAGCTTTCTCACACTAAAAGTTTGAGTAAAAGAGAGAAAACCCTTAAAACCCTAGAAAAATACTCCGAAATCGAAAACTGTCTTAGGCAACTTTGTTCAGCTTTTTGAGTTCTACAACATACCACCAAAATCAAGCATTGAAGTGGCCGTTTTCATAGTGCTTGGCACCCTACCAATTTCAGCCAAGGTGAAGGAGGTGAGAGAAAGTTAAATTTTTGTGATTTGATCATGTTCTTCATGTGTTTAAGGTGTTTAAGCATGAATTTAAGCTTGAATTGAATTGAAACTGTGAGAATTCTTTCCTTATGATTCGTCCAATTTCCCCCATGCATGAATGTGATGTTGTTTCATGCAAAAATGATGTAGAATTAATTTAGACAATGTGTATGACATGAATTTAGCTTTAAATTGAAGAAATGAAGTGTGCAGGAAAGAAAATCCAATTCAACCAAGTGAAGGGCATGGAAAAACCATGCTCGATTCTATGTAATTTGGGTCCTAAAATACTGTATAAATTAATACATGACTATAAGTGAAGTCAAAATGAAAAAAGAGGTGTTTTGACAATAGTTGCAGTATTAGCATCGATATGAAGTATACCAGAATGCAACTGCTGTAGGCAATGTAGTAGGTCTCAAGGAGTTAAATACTTTTGATAAGGAAGTGTGAAGTATTGACTGTGTTTGTGTGGTGTTTTACAGCTTGAAAGTAAGGAGTATACACAAGTGCTACCAGGCAGCATAGTGAAATCCAAGTAGTAAGGGATCTATGTAAGAGGCGTATGAATATTGTGTTACATGAAAATGATGAAAATAGACTTTTATATGATTGAATATTGTGATTGGATTGAAATTGAGACATTGAAATTGTGGTTATTAAACTGTGTTTTCATGCATGAGGGTTAGGATAGGTAATACCGTTATGTTGCCAAATTTCCTAAATTAAATGAAAAATCTTAAAATCACCATTTGGCACTATTTTTGCAAGAGGAATAACATGAAGGTGTGATTAGGTTAAGGTTCCATGTAGACCTATAAGTGTGCATATTTGTAACGTAGTTTCCGAAGGGATTTTTAACAATTTTCTCGTTTTTCTAGGTACACATAAGTTTTAATTTAACTCTTATACATAAATAAAATATTTTGAACACTGTTTGCTGAATTGAGAATATTTGATGAATTTTTATACTTCAACTGTAGTTGTTACTACTTTTAAAGCTTTATAAATTAACTGAAGATATGATTTGAAGATAATCTCCGTAAATGATTCTGATTGGTTTATGAACTGTTTTGAGACTGTTGGCCTTATAGTAGCTTTCAGGTATATCATGCTATTTTGATTGTGTGTGTGAACTATAGCTGATTGACCTTGTTCACGTCTTCAGCACCTATAACCGACACCTGACCCATGTACTCTATGGACCCTTTTTGACTATAGCCATATGTCTTACTATTAATCCTTGTTGGGTACTGATACTGCATGATTCTATCGGGTGTTGCTTGGTCTCTATTGCATTGTTTACTTATTGATTTCTAAGTGTTTATTAAACATCTTTTATTGAACTGATTTTCGTATTGTTTACTGGAAATACTTACTATACTGTTTATGAAGTATTTATTGAACTGTTTTATCAGTGTCCATTGTACTGCTTGATCAAATAATTTTCTAATAAGTTCCCTATTGTCAATATTAGAGATCGGGATAAGTGAGGTGCTTTAAAAGCATCCTTCCATACTTAATCTGGTTATCTAACCAATTATAGTATCTTTTCCGATAGTATGCCCAAATATTGTATTGTTAATGATTCGGAGTATAAGAGCATGTTTTAAAATACACACATATAGATATGTATAGTACATATTTTTTTATATATATTTCTTACTGGGTATAAGTTGACCCCTTTATTTTCCTCCCAGATTACCTACAACGTTATTGTCTTTGCATAAGAGGATTTCAAGTACAGTATTCCTCAAGAGGTTACTTGAGCACCATAGAGGTATATTGTTTTACCTTTATATGTTTGGACTACCATTGTATAGTACTATTTTGAGTAAATTATGATGTATGGGATGTAAACTTGAAGTTGTTCATATATCTATATATATAAAATTAAAGTCAAAATTTATGGTTCATATATTAAAGAATGAATCAACCGAATAAATACAAAATATATTTAATTGAAGAATTATAAATCTGAGTGAGGACGTAATAGACAGTCCAACTAACTATTATTAAAAAGGAAAAAGTTAGTTTTGATTTTCGGTAATCAGATCGTGACATGAATCTTGGTATCAGAGAAAGGTTGGTCTGATATTTGTTAGTGTCATTAGATCAGAATTGGTTTACATCCAATATAGTACTATACTTGTCTGAATATATAACCATTTGAACTGACTAAAAATGATTCTTATGTATGTTTGACAGAATGAGTGATAGGCAAAGGGGTACTAGACGAGGAAAGCGATGAGGAAGGAGAGAAAATGTGTGGAACCATCTCCGAAACCATCGCTTGAACCTTTTCCAGAACCTACCCTCCCTCTTCAGCTTGAAAGTCTTAATACTCGTATCTCTACACTGGAGCGCATGTTTGCAAAGTTTATAGCAAATTTTGGTAATAATGCTAATGTTAAAATACCAGCACCAGCACCGGAAATGGCACAATCTCCTCTTCCACAAGTTAATGCTCCTTTGACACCTTAGCCATAGCCTATACTACTACCATCGTAGCTTCAGTCACAACCCATACTGCCACCACTACCTCTGAGAGTTGATCCAGTGATTGACTGTGACATAAATCTTTTAAGATAGTTCAGAAAATTCGATGCACCAAAGTTTTAGGGAGATAAGGATCCTTTGGCAGCAAAGAATTGGGTAAATGCTATAGAGTAATTGTTCACATACATGCGGTGCACTGAGATCGAGAAAGTGTGTCTAGCCACTTTTCTGTTAGTTGATGAGGTAGAGCATTGGTGGAAATCCACCTAGATAGTTTTAGTTGTTAGACATCCAGCAATGACCTGGGGTATATTTCTAAAATCTTATAGATCCTATGGCAGCAAAGAATTGGGTAAATGTTGTGGAGTAATTGTTCACCCACGTGCGATGCACTGAGATCGAGAAAATGTGTTTGGCCACTTTTCTGTTAGTTGATGATGTAGAGTATTGGTGGAAATCCACCTAGATAGTTTTAGTTGTTAGACATCCGACAGTGACCTGGAGTATATTTCTAGAGGCTTTTAACAAACAGTACATCCTTCGCACCACTCAGAAGAGATTACAAGCTGAGTTTTTGAATTTATTTTAGGAAAATATGACGTTGGAGTAGTATGAGTCCAAGTTTACTACATTGAGTCACTTTGACCTAGAGACAGTCAGGAGTGAGGAGTATAAAATTGAAAGGTTTATGATCGATCTGAGGCCGTTAGGTAAAGTTTGCTTGCTTGACATATCCACTTATGATGAAGTTATCTGCCGAGCTCAACTGTGCAAGCAGGATTATAAGTTTCATTAGGCGAAGTTTGGATCCCGAGCTAAAGGCAAGGGTAAGGAAAAAGTGAAGCAGGGTTTTGATGACAGATTTGATAAGAGACCGGCAAAGAAAGCAACGGCTATTGGGGGTAAAGTCATTGAAGATTAGTTTGTTAAGTCTATTGCTACAGTAACTCTACTACCATACAAAAGGGTACCGCGACGATATGTGATAACTGTGGAAGGTTGCATAGTACCCGACCCTACTTTTGGCTATGGGAGCATGTTTCCATTGTGGACAGATAAAGCATTTGGTTAAGGCTACTCTAAGATAAGGTGCCAACAAAGGCTACACCACCTCATTCGAAGAGAGCTACAGCCACAAGGAAAAGGAAGAAGACTGCGACTTAGGGCAGAGTGTACGCCATCGATAAGGAGTCTACTGAAACTTCATTTGATGTCATTAAGGGTAAGATTTATGAAGGACCTAGTGTACCTACCCTTTTTGTGGGCCAAGGATCTACCTTTAGTAGCCAGACCTTACCCACAATGTAATATCCGATTTGGAAGCCCCCACAGGCCCCTCACGGTTTTGTTGGGACGTGCCAGGAATACCCAAAATTTGCCACTTCCAATTCTCTTTTGGAGCAACTTGAAACCTTAACCACATTAAAGTTCAAGTCACTTCAAACGCTGCACGTCCTGACAAAATCGTGAAGGGCCTTTAGGGGCTTCCAAAGCAAACAGTATGTTGTGAGTAAGGTCTGGCTACTAGGGATGGATCCCTAGCCTACAAAAAGGATGGATACACTAGGTCCTTACAATAAAACAATCATTTTTATTGTCAAGGCCCAGCTTATTCAATAGGCCGTCGACTGGCATCCCTTTGACACTTTGTCCTAGGTTTGCTTCAACTCAACCGTATTGTCCGCTCTGAAGTGCACTCCATAGGGCCACCGCTCAGCTCGGGTTTGTCGTAGTGTGTCAATTAGCCATAACTCCAATTCGTGTCTGGAAGGATTAGAACCCTTGACACCATACAAGTGTCAATCCCTCCTAACCAATTGTCCTAACATTTTTTATTGTAAAGACCTAGCGTACCCACTCTTTTTATGGGCCAGGGATCCACCCCTAGTAGCCAGAACTTACTCATAACATATTATCTGCTTTGAAAACCCCCTCACAATTTTGTTGGGACATGCCAGGAATACCCGAAATTTGCCACTTCCAATTCACGTCTAGAGCGACTCGAACCCTTAACCTTATTAAAGTTCAAGTCACCCCTAACCATTTGGCTTTGAACTTTAATGAGATTAAGAGTTTGAGTCACTCCAGATGTGAATTGGGAGTGGCGAATTTCTGGTATTCACGGTATATCCCAATAAAACCCTAAGGGGCCTATATGGGCTTCTAAAGCAAACAATACATTGTGAGTAAGGTCTGGCTACTAGGGGTGGATCCCTGGCACACAAAAAGGGTGGGTACGCCAGGTCCTTACAATTTTTGTTTTAGATATAGATGCACTTGCATTAATTGATCCAAGTTTTATGTATTCTTTTATATCTCCAATGTTTGCTATTAAAATACCAGTAGAGCCTGAACCTTTAGAGCATATGTTTCAAATTAATACACCCTTTGGAGAATCTAAAATGGCTGATATAGTGTACTATAACTGTAAATTAAGGGTAGGAAAGAAGATACAGTAGCTCACCTAATTGTGCTTAATATGTATGATTTTGATGTGATCTTAGGAATGGATTGGTTACTTGCAAATTATGTTAGTTTAGACTGTTATACTAAGTATGTAACCTTCTCTTTTCCTGAAAACTATACTGCTAAGCTTTCCATTTAGTAATGAACGTAAAGTACCTTGTTAAAAATTTGTTTGAAATTGAAATATGAAAATTTATGTTGTTATTAAGGGTTTATTGCTTATGTGGAAGACATAGAAAAGAAATGTCTGAGTTACATGAGATTCTTATAGTCAGGGATTTCCCAAATGTGTTTCCAAATGAATTATTAGGATTTCCTCCTGATCGAGAGATAGAGTTCACCATTAATTTGGTGCTTGATACTAAACTCATTTCCCAGCCCTTTATTGAATGGCACTGATAGAACTTGAGGAGCTCAAGAAGCAGTTTTAGGAGTTATTGGACAAAGGTTTTATTCGTCCCAGTGTTTCTCCTTGGGGTGCACCAATCCTGTTTGTCTGAAAGAAGGATGGTAGCCTATGACTTTGCATCGAGTATTGGTTGCTCAATAAGGCTACTATCAAGAATAGGTATCCTCTTCCCAGAATAAATGATTTGTTTGACCACCTCAAGGGTGCACAGATATTCTCTAAAATTGATTTGAGGTCGAGATATCACCAATTGAAGATCCGGGAAAGAGATGTCCCTAAAACTGCCTTTAGAACTTGGTATAGCCATTATGAGTTTCTAGTTATGCCATTCGAACTGACTAATGCCCCTGCAACTTTCATGAATCTGATGGATAAGGTGTTTAAATCGTATCTGAACAAGTTTGCATCATTTTCATTGATGATGTTCTTGTGTATTCTAAGTCTTGGAAAGAGCATAAGCAGCATCTGTACATTATTTTGCAAACCCTCAAAGATCAGAAACTCTATGCTAAGCTGAGTAGGTGTGAATTTTGGCTCGATCAAATTTCATTTTTGGGACATGTCTTGTCTAAAGACAGGGTGTCAGTTGATTCGTCTAAGATAGAGGCTATAGTATAGAAGGAAAGGCCAAAATCTGTGACTAAGATTTCGAGTTTTCTGGGTCTAGCCTTATATTATTATCGATTTGTTGAGGGTTTTTCTAAATAGGTTGCTCCTTTGATGCGCCTCACACGTAAAGACGAAAAATTTGAGTGGACTAATGCTTGTGAGTGTAGTTTCCAAGAATTGAAGCGTAGATTGACCACAACATCGATCCTCACCTTTCCTAGTTGTTCAGGGGGTTTTTAGTGTACAATGACACCTCCTCATTAGGTTTGGGTTGTGTGATTATTCAAAATGGGAAAGTGGTAGCTTATGGTTCTCGTCAGCTAAAGGACTATGAGAAGAACTATCCAACTTATAACTTAGAATTGGCTACCACGGTGTTTGCTTTGAAGATATGGCAGCATTACCCATATAGTGAGAAGTTCCAGGTAAATACTGATCATAAAAGTCTCAAGTATCTATTCTTATAGCGTGAATTGAATATAAGGTAATGTAGATAGATGGAGTTGCTAAAGGATTACAATTGCGAGATATTGTACCACTCGGAAAAAGCAAATGTGGTGACAGATGCCTTGAGCAGAAAACATTTGGGTATGGTCTCTTATATGATAGTTCAAGAATATGATCTGTTGGAACAGCTTGCGAGCCTCATTCTGAATGTCACTCCTTCTAAGAGATACGATTTGACTACTAGTCTTCGAATTAAGCATGATTTGATGGATTAGATTAAAAGTGATCAGAGGGAGGATGCTAATTGTATTAAGATTGCCAGTCGGATACAGTTGGGTGTTCAATTAGAGTATGAGATTGGCACAGACGGTATTCTGAGGCTCAAGGATTAGATTTGTATTCCCGGGAACAAACATTTGAGAGAGTTGATTCTGAAAAAGGCACATGCCTTGAAGTACACTTTACATCCAGGTAGTAATAAGATGTATTATAATCTTCGTAAAGTGTATTGGTGGCCTAAGACAAAGCGAGACATCACTACGTTTGTTGCAAGGTGTCTCACTTGACAACAAATAAAGGTAGAGCATTAGAAACTAGTAAGATTGCGTCGGTTTCTACTTATACCAATGTGGAAATGGGAGCATATCACTATGGATATCATCATGGGTTTACCAAGGACCAGGAAGAACCATGATGCGATTTGGGTTATTATTGATAGATTGATAAAATCAGCCTACTTCCTTGCCATGAAATCTATTGATTCCCTGAGTGCCTTAGCTAATCTATATGTCAGAGAGATTGTTAGATTGCATGGAGTTCCAGTGAGTATTACTTTTGATAGAGATTTTCCATTCACCTCTCATGTCTGAGAGCATTTTCAGGATGTCATGGGATCTCGATTGAATTTTAGCATACCTTTCCATCTACAAGTTGATGGTCAGTTAGAGTGCACGATTGAGACGCTCAAGGATATGTTGAAAGCTTGTACACTAGACTTTAAAGGCTCATGGGATGATGGCAGAGTTTGCCTATAATAATATTTATCACTCTAGTATCAGCATGGCACCTTATGAAGCTTTATATGGCACGAGATGTCATTCCCTTATTGGTTCGGAAGAAGTGGGTAATTGAAAGATTTTAGCTTTCGATCTTTTTAAGCAAGCTTTTAAGGATGTTCAGATTATTTGTGATCGGCAAAAGAGTTATGTAGATACTAAGCACTGACATTTGGAGTTCTTAGTAGGGGATTCGGTGTTTTTGAAAGTGTCATTGTCCAAGGACATCATGAGATTCGAAAAGAAAGGGAAATTAAGTCCTCGCTACATTGGGCCTTTTGAGATCTTAGATCGAGTGAGAGATATGGCTTGTCGTTAGCTTTACCACCAAAGTTATCTAAGGTACATAATATCTTCCACGTATCTATGTTAGAGGAGTATCATCCAGATATGTTCCATGTTATTTAGTATGAGACTTTGGAGATTAGAGATGATATGAGTTATGTCGAGAAACCCGTTTATATCTTAGATCAAAGGAGAAAGTGCTACAGTCTAAAATGATTCCTTTGGTTAAAGTTCTCTAGCAGTACCACTCATCAGAAGAAACTACCTAGGAATTAGAGAGCATAATGAAAGAAAAGTATCCAGAGCTATTTGACTGACAGATTTAATTAAATATAGAGCACCAAAATTCCTAAAGTGAGAAGGATGTGAGATTCACATTTTCTAGTACCTTTATATGCTATTAAGGAAGCTAGGAAAATAAGATATCTCATTATTGTTCAAATGCTTTATGCCTTGTAGGTATAAAGGAGAACTGGACTATAGGCCCCATTAGACTTCTACTATTTCAATAAGGACAAAACTCAATAGTACGGACATTTAGAGCTAAATATGGAGATGGTAAGAATTTATACCTCAAACTCATCTGTTTGTGTATGTTTCGAAAAGCATGCAATAATTTCAAAAATGAAGGATAAGTCCATAAGCCCAAAAAATTTTGCGAATAACAGTCAAATTAATTTGAATTAGGGCCAACTAACAATCATAAGTAATCCTCATGTGAAGGTTTCATGTTAACTAGTAGACTGAATCACACGAAAAAGCGAAAAACTACGCTACTGAACGATTAAGGTTATTTTGGTAATTTCATCATTATGACTAGTCAAACCCTATCAAAAGCCTACTCAATGATTGGAATATGTTAAATAGATATGTTTTGTAATTGGATGAGATATTTTGGAAGTTAAATTGACTGTTTAAACAAAAATTGAAGTGTAAAGGGTAAAATGGGAATTTTGATAAAACTTAAGGGCATTTTAGTAATTTGCCACCCAAGATATTAATTTTTAAAGAGAATTCTAGTCTTCTCTCCACTATTGTCTTCCATCATCATCCACCTTAAGCTTTCTCACACTACAAGTTTGAGTAAGAGAGAGAAAACCCTTAAAATCCTAGTAAAAATACCCTGAAACCGAAAACTTAGGCAAACTTATTTAGCTCTTTGAGTTCTACAACATACAACCAAAATCAAGCATTGAAGTGGCCATTTTCATAGTGTTTGGGACCCTATCAATTTCTGTCAAGGTGAAGGAGGTGAGAGAAAGTTAAATTTTTGTGATTTAGTGGTGTTTTGTCATGTGTTAAGGTGTTTAAGCATGAATTTAAGCTTGAATTGAATTGAAACTATGAGAATTCTTTCCTTAGGGTTTCGGCCAACCTCACCCATGCATGAATGTGATGTTGTTTCATGCAAAAATGATGTAAAATTAATGTAGATAGTGTGTAGGATATGAATTTAGCTTTAAATTAAAGAAATGAAGTGTGTAGGGGAGAGAATCCAATTTGGCCAAGTGAAGGGCATGGTGAAACCATGCTCAATTCAATTTAATTTGGCTGTACAAATTAATATAAGATTGTTGGTGAAGTCAGAACCGAAAAAAGAGGTGTTTTGATAGTAGCTGCAGTATTAGCACCGATATGAAGTAGATCGAAATTGCAGCTGCTGTAGGCAATATAGTAGGTCTCAAGGAGTTAAATACTTTTTATAATTGAAGTGTGAAGCATTGACTGTGTTTATTTGGTGTTTTGCAGCTCAGAAGTGAGGAGTATACACTGATGCTATCAATAGCACTGTGAAATCCAAGTGGTAAAGGATATATGTAAAAGGCGTAGGGATATTGTCTTGCATGAAAATGATGAAAATAGACTTTTATATGATTGAATATTGTGATTGGATTGAAATTGAGACACTAGAATTGTGGTTATTAAACTGTGTTTTCCTGCATGAGGGTTAGGATAGGTAGTACCATTATGCTGTCGAAATTCCTAAATTAAACAAAAAACCTTAAAATCACCATTTGACACTATTTTTACAAAAGAGAATAACATGAAGGTGTGATTAGGTTAAGGTTCCATGTAGACCTATAAGTGTGTACAGATTTGTAACTTAGTTTTCGAAAGGATTTTAATAACTTTCTTGTTTTTCGAGGTATACATAAGTTTTAATGTGACTCTTATACGTAAATAAAATATTTTGAACACTGTTTGCTGAACTGAGAATATTTGGTGAATTTTTAGAATATTTGGTGAATTTTTATACTTCAACTGCAGTTGTTACTACTTTTACAGCTTTATGAACTGATTGAAGATATGATTTACCGAATTGATCTCCATAAATGATTTTGGTTGGTTTATGAACTGTTTTGAGATTGTTGGCCTCATAGTAGCCTTCGGGTATATCATGCTATTTTTAGAATGTGTGTGAACTGTTGCTGATTGACCTTCGTAACCGCTTTAGCACCCAAAGCCATTACCTGACCCATGTACTCTATGGACCCTTTTTGACTATGGCCATATGCCTTACTATTATTCCCTGTTGGGATACTGATACTGTATGATTCTATCGGGTGTTGATTGGTTTCCATTATGCTGTTTACTATACTAATTTCTGAGTGTTTATTGAACTTGTTTTATTGGACTGATTTTCGTACTATTTACTAAAAATGCTTACTGTACTGTTTACGTAGTATTTATTTAACTGTTTTATTAGAGTGATTGTTGTACTATTTACTGAAAACTATTTACTGTACGATTTTCTGAGTGTCTACTGAATTGCTTGATTGAATAATTTTCTAATAAGTTCCTTATAGTCGGAATTAGAGACCGAGACAAGTGAGTTACTTTAAAACATCCTTCCATACTCAGCTTGGTTATCTAACTGATTATAGTATTTTTTCCGATAGTGTGCCCAAATATTGTATTGTTAATGATTCAGAGTGTAAGAGCATATTTTAAGATACACGCATATAGATATGCATAGTATCAGCTCTTTTATATGTATTTATTATTGGGCATAAGCTCATGCCACCTTATTTTTCTCCTAGCTTAACTGCAGTAGTTTTTGTCCCCACACAAGAGGATTTTGACTACAGTATTCCTCCGTGGTTACTTGAGGACTGTAAAGGTATCTTGTTTCACCTTTATATGTTCAGACTATCTTTGTACAGTACTATTTTGTATAAATTATCATGTATGAGATGTAAACTGAATTGTAGTGTACTGAATGTAAACTTAAGGTTGTTCAAATATATATATGGAATTGAAGTTGAAATTTATGGTTCATATCTTAAAGAATGAATCGACTAAATAAATACAGAATACAAATAGTTGACGAATTATAGATATGAGTGAGGATACAACAGACAGTCCAACCAACTATAATTAAAAAGAAAAAAGTTAAAATTGATTTTCGATAATCAAATCGTGACAGTCGGTGAAGTTTTTTTACTTCACAAGTGGTATGTATAGGATAATTATCCATATATCAAACACTTATACAATCATAAAAAGAAAAATAAAATTAAAAAATAAAAACTCTTTTGGTTATAGTCTAGGCCAAAAAAATGAAAAAGAAAGGGTTTTCCGCTCAAACGGCTTAAACATATAAACATATATAATTGGAAAATGAGGACCATTAAAAATACAATATGTTTCCAGTTAGATTTTAATTAGAATTTTCAGTTTTGGAGTGGGACAATCAAGGATTTAATTTCGTTCTAAGCTGATCGAGAAATTGCAGAAGTTTCAAACCAGAAAATTTATGTAGTTTCGAAACTATATAAAGGAGAAGAAGATGGAATCTCCGATCCATTATCTCTTTCCTCTCACAAAATCGTTGACTTTGAAGCCTCTTGATCATGGCTAGCTGAACAAAACAAGAAAGAAACAGAAAAAGAATTGATTACAACTGGGAAGCATAGCATCTACAATTTTGAGATAGATTTTTTACATTTGCAGAAACAGAAAAGTTCGCTAATCATGCAAGAAATCTCAGCATCATTTCCAAAACGTTAAATAAAAAAAAAAGAAATTAGCAATCTTTCTACTAGAAAGACAAGACCAAACGCCTGGAGCATAAGATGCAGAAATATTTTCTCCTATTGTTGAAGCAAATGGGTACGAAACAGAACCTCCACCGACTCTCAACATCCAAAGCTTGCACTCTGCCCCCGCAGTGCGGACAAAATCCCGGCGCTTGCTGTCTCCCCAACTCTCTGTCTTCTTTATCACACAGAAATACCAAACGCATTTTTCTTATTATTTATTCTGAGAACTCAGAATGAGACCGCTATTTGAAGGTTAAGTGAATATAGGTTGGAAAGTTCGAAAAGTAATATGACGACACCAGCACCGACAAAATAAAGAAAATTTTGAAAAAACGTGCAGGCTGTGTGACATAAATATTTTTTTTGATGTAATGTGTGACATAAATATTGATTTATTAATTATTGGTACCATTATGAAGTGAAATTACTGACAAGTAATTGTAAAGTTTTGAAATTAGTAGTAAGGAAATGGAAATAATCATTAGATTTAATTGTAGAGAAGAAAATCGTGGACTCGTAATATTTTGGAAATTTTGGAATGGTGTACAGTAGTTTAATGATAAATTAATTATAAATTATTATTAATTATCAAATTGGAAAATTACAATTAAACCTATCAAAATCTGCTCGTGTCAAAAAAAAAAAAAAAGAAAGACAAATTTTGTTTTTTCTTCTTGAACTCATCTTCAATATCATAGTCATATAAATTTGTCAATTATTATTTATTAATTAAGTATGATTAATAATTATTAATTAATACTTAATAATTAATCATAATAATTAATTTTTGAATATTTCTATTCACACCCTATCCATTATTAAACAAACCCTATTTACTAAAAAACCCTAATCTCCAATTTTTTTTTTACAATTTTCACTACCCACACCCTATATTTGATTTGTACTACCCAAAATACCCCCATCTTTAACATTCTTTACCATTTTTGTTTTGGGTTTTAAGTGGTTCATAGGAGCTACGTCATCTGAGGGACCATCGCGCACAACCCCCTTTCATGAGGGGCCGCCGTGCGCCACCCCCAGCAAGGGGCTGCTAGACACAGCCCCTATCTTAAACATTCTTTACACCTTTTTTTTTTTGAGGTTTTAAGTGATTCACCGAGGTTGTCGCACGCATCCCTCTTTTCATCTTAGAGGCTACCGCGGACAGCGTCCCCCCCCCCCCCCCCCCTCCACCCCCAACAAGGGACTGCCACACGCAACCCCGTTCTCACGCACAGCCCCCTTTCACCAAGATTTACCTCGCACCCCTTTCACCGAGATCGCCTCCCCTCTCTCACTTATCTCAAGGGCAAAAAAATAAATTGATACAAGGGTTTTTTTGGAATACAAAAATTCATTAAAAATAGGGTGTACCAAGAAATTTTTAGGATGCGAATAGTTACTCTCTTAATTCTTACATATTATTTTTAAGGATTATTATCCTATCCACATCCAGTGAACTTTTTTAATTCCATCAGCAGGGTTAAAATAATAACACGTATCCTATTTTATTTATTTTTATTATTTTTAAAATATACGTGTCATCATCCTGATCCCATTTGCGGAATAAAAAAACTCTATTAACTGTGAATAAGATAATAATCCCATTTTTAAAAAATAAATACATTTTTTATTTAATTATATCTAGTAATATTTTTTTATAATAAGTTATTAGAAAAATATTTTTTATAATAAATTATCAATGTTTATATAGCTTTATAAAGATATGTACATATGCTATATATCAAATGTACATATAATTCAGTGCAAAAAAAAATGTACATATAATTTTTATAAAAAGTACATATCTTTATATATAGATTTGTATATAGGTATTTAAATGCTTTATTTTAAGTATTTGAATGCATAAGACTAATTTTTCTTTGGGAACAAATGTGTACATATTTATATCATGATGTACATGGTTATCATTATAAGTATAAATGTTTCTAGAACTTTGTGTATATATGTATTAGAATGCATTATTGTAGGTATTTGAATTATCAATATTAATTTCTCTCGGGGTGATAATCATATGTACACCACTTACTAAATTAACTATATTTTTAGCTACAAAATTCAAAATTATAATCAACTTGAAGTTTTTAAAACTAAACTTAATTATTTTTTCATACATATAAAGATCATTATGTGAATGAATGTAGAACAAATGCAATAAAATTCCACACCTATCCGTTATCTAAGTGCCAAACAAATTAAACAGTTTGTATTAAAAATTCAATATTTTAATAAAAATCTGGAATTTTAATTTTGCTTAATCCATTGGAATGCAAACTCAAATATCTTACCAACCATGTATAATTTTAATATTAAAAATTTATGAATAAATACGGAAAAAAGAAAAATCATCTTATGCTTTCCTCTGTTTAGATTGAAAGTTTTTTTTATTGTAAATTTTATTTTTATAATTTTTCCAAAACGAAAATTGGGCACAAGGTATTCCAAGAAGCTTTGTTCTTAACGCAGGGATGGATAATTAATTATTTAAGGACACAGCGAGTTTTGTTTGAATGAAATCACCTTTTCTTTTTGACATGTCTGTTATGCATCTTTTCAGAATATCTTAATTGAATCAAGACGAAGGAAAACACCGAACACTTTCTGTCGTCCCCCATTTTTAACAGATACTGAAAGGCAAAAACTCTAGCCAATAGAAGCTCTTTTCAGGAGTTCTAAGTATCTGTGTCTTTGATAAAATGCATAAAAAAATTAAAAGGAAAAAAATTAAGAAGACAAAAAAAAAAATTTTTTTATTGGGTTGAAAAGTGAAAAGTTTGATAAAAAAACAAATAATTTTGTTTTCACTTATTTCTTGGCATAGTCTCATCAGACAAACCGACCAGGAGATAGGAATTATTGCTTTTACCCATTTCTAAACAAAAAAAATTAGGAAAGGGGCTCGGTTTTCAAGCTTATCTCTTTGCAAAAGCATTTAGCTGTGTTTTACTAAAATCAAAGCTTGATAACAAATATTCTGTGGATATTAAATGATGTGAAATGAGATTTCATTCATCCAAATACAAGCCTGATTGTTTACAACTAGAACATACTCAGAAACGGAATTGGATAAACTTCAAAATTCAGACAAACATTAGAAGTGCAAGTGTTCATTGCTTTGCGGTTGTACTTCGAAAATTACGTGTGACAACTGAGATGCATGCACGGGTTTTCTTCAGTCAGCCTGAGCAATCTCCTATGAAGACCAACCTTAGAACTAATATGAATGCACCACTCATCTGCTTTCCCTCCTTCGAGTTCCCGGGTTATCTCCTATTCCTTCAAGTTCCTAGCTCAGAGTGCTAACTTTAATTTCTTGGATTACTCGTCTATTCCACCGGCGACATCTTCTCAAGTTATTTTCTGACACCAGGCATTGCACATTACTTCATCTGCCAGAAATACAGCCCTAGTGTTGTCCTTCCATGTGGCCACATACCACGCCCGACTGGTGCAAGTTATTCTGTTGCAAGCAATGACAAACATAAATATCGTTGTGATTACAACATTAACTTATTGTATACTTTTTGCCAAATAAAATTCAAATACAGATGTTGAAAATTTATCACCTCTTGAAAATTGCTTGTTGAAAAACAATGTGGCATAGATAAGCTCATTCCAGGTATCAGGAACCCCTGGAAGACACCAGTGGCTGCAATCTTGCCGCCTTGTGGATATCTTTTTCCCTTCTGTTAATCTCTTGCCGTAGATTGATGGATGACCATCCTTGCGAAAATTGGTCAGCCTAGTGACATTTAATAGTATCGCAGGAACCTTCATTTCCTGAATCACTTCTTCCACTATCTTCATTTTCAAAGGGTAGGTTTCAAGGAAGGCCCCACTCAAGATTGGTTCGGTTTCCCCACTACAAGATCCACCTGAGTTCCAATCCCCACCTCTATTTCAAGGAGCAGAAATTAATTACCCAATATAATCACATACATACAACAATCTCAATGCACTTTTGTAGTGCATATTTTATATAAAATATAGGAATTCTTCAATTACAGACCTTTTTGACCAAATGGTAAACCAGTAAGCAGTATATGGATTTTCATTTTGATATTCATTAACGAATCACATGAATTTTACTTCCCTACACAAATTTTCTTAAAAGGGAATGGTGTGCGTGCATATGTGATGGGAGAGGAGGGCTGGGGGATTGCTGTTTAGCAATGGAATGAGATTGAGGCTAGTCTAATGTTATGATAAAATGGGTTTCCACTATACCTGAAATGAGCAGAAGAGTATCCACGATAGAAGACCAACTTTTCTTTTGGTTTAATATTTTTATTGATCCATTCTGCCCAGGTCTTCAAAGCTCTTCGAAATGCTTCAACAGCATCAAATTTTGGATAAAGATAATCACCTTCTTTGTAGTAATTTATCCTGCATCAACTAAACATATTCGTCATTCTCCATTAAAGTGCTACATTGTTTTAAGGAAATACAATATAATTAAAAGTTTAGAACACTAAACTGAAGTATAACTTCATCATGATGGCAATGCATCCATGCTTTTAAACAACTCCATTGAAAACAAATTTATAATTGCAAATGAAAGGAGAAAACAAGTGACCCTGAAGATCAATGATCACAGAAAGTAAATCAATGTAGCATAAAAATAAATCAATAATGAAGTATAATGGTAGTAAGATTGGTGATGTACCCTCGGGCAGTCTTCCCATGAACCCACCAGTGACCAGTATTGAAAATGAGAATATCAGCTCGCTTCCATCGACCAGATGTCTTATCAATTTTATCTATTGATAGAGTTGGATTTGAGTTCCCCTGTGCATTAATGCGGACTCCTTCTCTTACAAGAAAATGGGACCTTACGAATTCCACCGTACAGTTATAGTCCTGTTCAAAATGCCAGAGTTCAGACCACTTAATACAACCCTTCTCCAGTTTCAGTTGTTTGCAAGGATTAAAATGATATAACAAAGAAATACAAGCTCCATTAGTGGTTCTTGTCTGAGTTTTATTTTATTTTCCAAAATAAAAAAGGGCAAACTTAGTGCACAAGACTCTCACATTGTAAAGTCTAAAAAGGGTTATATGTACGCAGTCTTCCCTCCACATTAACAAAAAGATTGTTTTCATGGCTTGAACCTGTGACTTCTAGGTTACAAAGGAGCAATATTTACCGTTGCACCAAGGCTCACTCCTTTCCAAAATTAAAAAGAAAAAAAATTCAAATGTGGAGATGGGTCTCAATATTCTGTTAGATGTTATTTTGTAGTAAAAAAATGCTTTAAAAGTATGTGAGATGCTATTAATTTTTTTACAATATCTTAAGATTCTACGCAGAAAACTCTCCACCTACTTTTGAAAAGTGGTATAAGGTTGAGTATATAAGTCTACTATAGCACTTCAGAAAATAGCAGATTACAGTATTGGATAATGTCGTATACTTTGAGTCAAATCAGACATGAACTGCTTGACGAGATTTAAGCGTTAGTTGAAACAGATGCATGAAGATGTACTTATCTAATTACCAAAATATGAAGAAACCTAATGAAAGAGACAACAAGATTATGAGAAAATTTAGAGTAATCCTAAAGGAAAATGTAGTCCTTAAAAGAACGTATAAAAGAATGTATTGAGCTTATGTAATGCAGCAATATAACAAGCACCTTGTTACCTCAAATTTGAATACAAAGTACCCTCTTCCTTTTGTTATTTTGTGGCCGTGGACCTCGTACATTTTGCTCTTGTTGGAAAGGCCTTCATGGAGAAGGCATAAGATTGACTCAAACTGATTACGGTTCATGGAGTCCCCAACCAGCATCAGCCTTTTACCTCTTAGTCTCTCCAAGAAGTCAGTAGCATTAAACCTACAGTTGGATTGGCCAAAAAAAATCTTGCAATTGGTATATAAGAGCATGGAAGAAAAGTACTGTTAAATAGAGAAGAAATTACAACCACATGCGCACAAGCACACACACAGAGTGATGAACCTCAGTCTCTGCTTCCAATTAGCAATATGGTTAACTGAAAAGGGCTGCCTTGTCAAACAGACACTTGAAATTCAGTGCAATAAGATATCATTAATATGCAGTATTTCAAGCTTCAAAGATTAGTTAAATTTTTTACAGACGGAAAGGTGAGAGTATTAATTACATTCTTAGGTTCCTGTAAGAATGGTTAGAGTATGCTTTGAACTTAAGCAAGGACAGGAAGTTTGAGGTTAATAGTACAAAAGGTAAATGCGGCTAATAAAAAAGGATGCACCTCTTCTGAAGTCCAAAATTCAATAACCAGCCTTCACTCACTCGTAATTGTAGTTATTAGCATATAATTTAGAGCTTTAAAATATTAGAATTCTCATCTATATTCTACAAACCAAAAATCTGCATGCCCATGCACTAAGCACCTCTTCCCCTTCGAAACCAGCTCAAAATATAAACAAAAGGGACAATTAGAAAAGAAATAGATTTGCCCTCTTGTTTTTTCCACAAGTGATTTGCCTTCACTTCTCCAGCAACTATCTTAACCTATAGAGCCAGAAGTAACCAAAGACTAGCCTTTTCTGCTCTCATACAGTACAAACTTACAACTCTACACAGTCTAAAACCCAACACATAAACAAAATCTGTAGTCTTGGGGGAATTTAAACACATGGGCAGGGGGTTATGCTGCTAGGAGTATCACTCTTCACAGTCTTCGATGAATATAGCTGACAAGATTACTTTCCCCAAAAGCTGCCTCAAGACTTTTTCTTAAATGGAGTACCAAGGAGGTTCCCCTTGACATGTTACACAGAATCGGGATGGGGTGTCAAATATGGGTATCTATCTGACACGGGTACCTCATTTTTTTTGGAAATATTTTTACATTAATTTTGAGGATCCAAGTGTCATGCCTATTTGAATTTGTGGTGCCAAAGAAGTGTCAGATACTTGTATGTTAAGGTAAAGTGAAGAGTTTTTGTAACATAATGTCCTAATCTAGCACTTGTGATAGCTAGAGTTACCTCATATTTGAAGTATTATTACCACTGAAGTGGTACAAGGAGAGTATTTCAACCTTAGTTATCTTCAATGATTTAGTAAAAAAGTTTTTACAAGTCAAAAAGCACCGATGATGTACTTAACAATATACACAAATTACAATGAAAGGAAAATGCAACTTCTCAATCATATTCCCAACCAGATAAAAACCAGTTTTCTTCTATTATAAAAATAAAGACTCCCCTTGTTCTACAGCCTTCTAAATATTGATTAGGACACTGATCACCAGCAAAAAACAAGTTACTAGCATAATGCCTGGAAATAAATGTCTAGTAAAGACCAATTGAACAAATCTGTAGCCCCACAAATTAAAAGGTATACTCCTTCTTGAATTAGTGCTTAACTCACAAAGTATCACTGCATAAACGGTTTTCTGGAAAATAAAAATATAATAAAATAGAAAACCATGCTCTGCATGCAACCGAATGTATACAAGCATAACCAACTAGCATAACTAAAGTTAAGTCTCAAGCATCAATTTTAAAAACATTGACGCATAACCTAGGTGAACATAAAACAAAAACCCCATATGTTACTTTAAATTAAAACTTAGATGTCCTGCGGCATATAAATTTCTCCTCATCTTCAAGAAAGTCTCAAGCTGGTACTCAGTATTCAATCAGCCTAAACCAGACATGGTTCACCTATGTTTTGTTCATGAATTAAGTTGTTACTAAGCTAAATGAAAGTTACAAGTTAAACATATTCTTTTCTGGAAGTTATAAGTTATAAGCTAAATGAAAGTTATAACTTAAAGGAACATTTGCATATTAAAAATTGAAGGATCGGAAAGCAGTTTAAACATATTCTTTTCCCAAATTTTACATAGAATCCATAAAATATAAGATGGTGTCATCCCTATAGCCTCTCTCATACATGTTGTAATATATCAGCATATGCTTTCCTAAATAAGAACACGTATGACATCTTTTGATCGAAGAAAATAGCTCATAAACTACAAGGTTTTGTTTTGAAGGCTTAGACAAGTAGGTATTCACATAGGATGACTCTAATACTCAAAGTAATAATAAATCATTTATGTATGCAGCTGACTGTAGGATTTTAAAAGGCAATTCTGCTTAAACTCAAGTTGCGCCACAGAAATTAGAGATAACTAAAAGCATGGAGAACAACATACTTAGGCCTCCGAATACATGGCCTTGAGAAATGTTTTCAACATAATTTAGGTTCAGCATAAATTTAGGAAAAGATGAAGAGGAGACAAGTAAACATAGTGAAATTTCATTATATCTTTTAATAAGACAAATTCTCAATGACATTAGATCAGGAAGTCCAGGTAAATTAAGCCATTCATTTAACAAGAGCATTGTACCATTAAAAGATATTTAACACTACGTGAGGAAATTAATACTAGTAATTAATAAATGCATAACTTGGCAACCACTTAGCACATTTGAAGTCCACAAAAAACGGTTAACCATTTCACTAGAGGCATCTAGCCTAGAATATATATAACTTGATCAAAATGAAGAAAGCGGATACCTTGGAAGATCACAGCCATCGGGCTTCCAACGCCATCTCAAGTAATCAGAATCTTTCCTTCCATTGCTTTGGCAATCAAAAGCCTCATCGACGTAAGGGCAAGAACCCGGTTTGTAAATTGGGTATTCTTCGTCTTTTACCCAAGTTCCTGTGTAAAGATCACACATTTCCCTCTTCTTCTCTTCACCATTGTCAACAGCTTCGTTATCTGCAGGTGGGTTTTCCTTGTCTAGGGCAGAGGGCTGATCATCAATGCTTGTGGCATTTGAAGAAGGCTCTAGCTCGTCAGCATGAGAACTAGAAGGAATGGGCGGGAGGGTTGATAAGTTCAGTGCCTCTGTGCCGGCAGGTGGGTCAGGAAAGGTGGGGACGGAGGAGTTTATGTGGGATTTGGTGAGCGGAAAGGACTGTTGATAAATGGAGACTGAGGGTTCGAGCATACGCCTGCTGAAAAGAAAGAGGCTGAAGAGGAAAAACACGATGAACAAAACGGTGGTCACTGCGTAACGGGTTTTCAGAGCGATGGACTTGCCCATTTGGGTTTGGTGGGTGGAGATTGCATCTTCTGTTTCCTTTTCTCCTTTCTTCATGGACACAATTCACAAACAGTACTTACAGCAGCCGGAAAAAACGTTGGTGCTTTGCTTCCACATTTCTTCATAGTTCATACTCTTTTGGGCCGATCCGATCAGACCGGGTCGGATTATTTTGTTTCATTAACACGGGCATATGAAACTCTACGATTCCGTATTTATTTTATTTACTAGATTTTTTTTTTGATCTGGTGAAGGTGAGTAATGGATGTCTGTTGAGGTTTTGTTATGATGACTAGGGATGTAATTAGGTTTTTTTTTAATTAGGTATCCGTACGACTTGACTCTATTATGTCTAGTTCGAGTAATTTATAATTAGGTAATTATTGGGTTCGGAAAATAATTCTATTATTTATGTTAGATTTAGGTATCACTATTTCGTTATCCTATATTCGAACTTAATTAACTTTTAATCAACTTGGAAAACTAGAGTTCTTGACCCTCCCAAAATGAAGCATTTGGTTCTCTTATAAAATGTCTAATTTTTTCAAGTAAGCACATTTTTTTATTTTATCTCTCTTTAAAAATCAAATGTTCTCTCTTTAGAATCTGAACTACTATCGAAATTATACCAATGGACAATGAAAACTCCAATTCGCGTTGGGTTCTTCAATTGTCGCTGTCGAAATCTTCAAACACTCACTTCCAATCACCGACAAATTCAATCCGAACTAGTTTTTGACGCTAGAAAACCTCTTTGATTGCCACCGCTAAAATTCTAAAAATTTTCAAAAAAAAAGTCCCCAAAAAAATCCTTCATGACTTTGGTTTTGCGATTCTTTGGCTAGTTTCTTCAAAAACAACCCTAATCGTCTTATTAAACATAAAGTTTCGATTTCAACCTTCATAAAAGTCATTTAAACTAAAAGTTTCAATTTCAACCCTCCCAAAAGTAATTTTTATTACTTCGAAAACCTTGCTTTTTAGCATGATCTTCTTCTACCTAAGATGCTCTTTTTCCGAAATTTCCAATCCTAGCTTCCTTAAATACTTCAAGGTAAAAACCTTGAAATTTGGTTTTTGTTTGTTCTTTTCTCTCTTTTGTTTTCCTTTTTGTGTTGGTTTTTAATGTTTTTTGTGACATTGTTTAGGAGGCTTTGGGTAGTATTTTCTTTTTATGGAAATTGCACTTCTCATTATAAATAGAAATTCATACATCTGGGCTTATAAAATTCATAGGCACAGAGCCACACCAAACTTTACGATTACTATCAATGCCCTTTAGTTGTGTCAAATTATGAGCAAAGTTATTTTGTTCCCTTCTCGCAAAGATAAAACTACAAGTACTAAAGTGGCAACTCAATAGCTTGATGTTGTCAAGCAGAACACCTCCCTTCCAGTAACTCGCTATTGACAACAATAAATCCTCAATTACCTTTTTACAATTGCTTTCCACTATTATCTTTGTGCATCCTTGTTCTAATGCCACTAATTGACCCATGAGAATAGCCCAACATTCTTCATGTCTTGCATCTGTCATGTTTTGTTGCTTTTGTATTGCACACCAAAAGACTACCCTTGTGTGGTCTCTAGCTACCACTCCAAGCCTAGCCTGAGAGTCTTTGAACCTAGTGTCAACGTTGATCTTTAAAAATCTTGGTTCTAGTGGACTCCAGCTTAAACTTTCTGTCTTGTTGTGTTGTTTACGATCCCTGTCTCGTCCCTATTTGCTTCAGTTTTTATAGCTTAATAGCTAAAAATACTCTCAACTTTCTGCATAATATGGATATAAGCCTTAAATTTTTAATTTTATTGTAAAAGTCCATAATCTTTTATTTTTACTATAAATAAGCCCTTAACCTTTTAAAATAATACAATTAAGTAAAATAAATAAGAGGTTAAAGTCTTATAAGCCCTTAACATTTTTATTTTACTACAAAAATTTATAACTAATTTGAACTTAAGTACATTATTTAGAAATGTTAGGGGTTTGTATAGTAAAATTAAAAGTTGAGGGCTTATTTTCATTTTTTACAAAAGGTTGAAGGTATACTTTGCTACTAAGCCGTTTTCTATTGAGGCTTGAGTAAATTATCATTTACTTCTTTAAGCCAATACTGAGTGTTGCTGTAACAACTAGAATGTGCATTCCACAAGCTGTAGATCACCTCGTAGGGTTTTGCTACAAATCAAGATATCATCAAAGAATACTAAGATGGATTTCCTTAGGAATTCGACAAAGTAGGTTGAGTCCCCCAACTAGTTAAGACTTTAGCTACGACTAAGAAATTCATCCTAATATGGTGTTACTAACTGATGCAGTTTGTAGCACAAGGGGAGGCTCTTAATGCAAAAATCATCAAGATTCATTGAAATGGTCATATCCAGGTGTGGGATAGCTATTCCACTAAGCTTTCTCGCCATGTTGATAAATGCCCTAATCACTGCTTAGCATGGGGTAGCATAAGTCATATCTAGTGAAAAGGTGAACTATTCTTGACTGAAGATGTCATTCATGAGGCTTTGGAATGTTGAGAGGGTATTTGTAAGCCTAAATTGCATTAGTAGTAGCTAACAATTCTTAGGTCATTGTTTCCATATCATTTTTTTTACAAAGATGAATGTCTATAAGGTATCACATTAACAAAATTGGTTCCTTCTTTATGTGTTATTTTGTGATCATGGCGTCTGTGAGGTTGCAGCTCTGTTGGCTCATGGAATAAACCTTAAGTCCACGGGTTGGCTGGTTTTTCCCAAGCCAAGTGAGGTATGCTTTCATTTCATACTCTTGCTGTTTCTTGATTTCACAACTCTTAAGTCCCAAACACAACCAAAATCCATAAACTTTCATTTTTGTTTGATTAGTGATTTTTTAAAAACTTTAAACTTTTTTTTATGTTTTAAATAATTTTAATGGATCTTGAATGTGAAGTAAGGCATGAAGTAATAATTGAATACAACACCAAGTAAATTTTGATGTAGAAACCACATTGGGTATTTTTAGATGAGCTAGAATAAGAGTTCATTTGATTCATTAATGATAAATCTTAATATTAAATAAGAATACATAAATGTTTTGATGTATTGTTATAAAACAAATGATATAAAGAATGTCACCAAAATTTTTCTCATTGAAATAAAGAGCTCTCCTTCCTTTGAAACTTTTCACTTCTCTGAAAGCTTTGAACCCTTTTTGTTGATTTAGTTTCTCTTTTACTTTTTCTGCTAATCATTAACCCTTAAATCTAGATCCTTTTCATCCTCTTTGCTAATCATTTCTCTTAATCATGCAACAAAAAACCCTACCCAATCAGGCTATGTCTTCACTCCCTTCTTTTTCAGAAAATGCTTTGAATCACCTCCAATGCTTATCATAATCTTGAGAAAAAAATTCCTTGGTAGCCTAACCTCTTCCGATTCCCAACCCAATCGCCTAGAACGACTCTCATCGCCAATCAATGTCAGTTTTTTTCATACTTAAACAACATGCAAAGCAGAAAACACCATCATCTAGAGAATCGAAAGAGCCGATTTCACCCATAAAAAATGGATCCTGCAGAAGTCTAGGTAATCCTAAGGAAAAATACCACAATCATTTAAACCCTACCACCAAAACACACCCATAATCAAATAAAAGTGAAACCCAACACACGAATCTCCCGAGAGATTATAGTTGGACCGAAAGTAGTGAGAGTGAAAACTCCAATGAAGCCCTAACCCCAAATGAGGAGTAGGCGGAGATCCATCCTACCCCATAGTTGAGGACCAAGGCTATAAGGGGACCGATAGTCTCCTTTACTATAGAAGAACTTAAGGAAAGTAGAAGGTTCTAGCAGAATTGCCTTATTGGCTTCATGCATGACTTTAGACAATTCTTTACCTGCCACATGCAAAGATTGATCAACAGGGCATGGAGATTGAGGGAAAGAGTGACTGTTATCAGTAGGAATGATAATTTCTATATATTTCATTTTGATAATCCCTTGGATCTCCATTTCATTTTGTAGGAAAGGCCTTGGTCACTAGATGGGGCACTATTGATTATGGATATTTGGAGACCAAACATGGTTCTCAACACCATTACTTTTACCCAGATACCGATTTAGATGCATATCTAAGGACTTCGCTTAAGTATCAAATACCAGTGTAGCACATAGGCTGGGACAACTAGTTGGAAATGTTACAATAGTTGAGTGGAGGAATGTGCATTGAGAAATGTAAGATTCATAAGAGTAAGAGTTTGGGTTTGTCCATGCCACCCGCTGATAGCAGGCTGCATGCTGTGCAGAGATGACGATGTGTAGTCTTGGGTTAAGTTCCGCTATCAACGAGTTTGTAAACTTTGTACCAAATGTGGCATTATAAGGCACACTCCACTGACCTACCCCTATCAAAATGCGAAAATAGAGAGAATGATTAATGAACAAATGGAGAATATCTCAAATAAATTCGGGCATGACACTGGGTATGATCTTTAAAATACTTTGTTCAGTAACACTATCAGGGCTATTCATAATAGAGGGACCAAGCACACTACAACAATAGAATATGCATCTAGAGCATCGGTTCAAAGAGCAATAGCAAACCAAAATTATGTTTTTTTGGACGCTCCAAGAGAAGGGAACTTTGTGTTACAATAAGGGACAATTAAGCTAGATATACCACCACCACTGGCACAGTTCATAGAGCCACATGTAGAGATTAATCCATTGATAGTGGAATATCCAAAGAATCAAGAGACTCAAGCACAGGTACAGACAAAATTCTCTCACCATCTAACTTGTTGGAAGACCCTCTACCAATGCAAGTACATGAAATACCCCCTCAAGCTTAGGAGGAATGGGTGAGATAGCAGGAGCAGCTCGATACGATCCTAGAACATTATGCTCAAACAGGAGGCCCCCAACTAATGGTGGAGAGTCGTGTAATCTTGAAACCCAGCCTAAGGATAACGCACCTAGGTGGATCATCCTACCATCCGAAGAGCTAATCTGCACCAATGGTAGACTCACAACACAACAGAAGACTAATGACATATCGAAATAATGTAACGGGTGAAAGAAGAAATGTACACATGCCTAGTTCAACAAGACCAAGACAACCAAGATTCAGTATTGACATCACAGAAAGCACAAATGAAAACAGTAAAGAAGGAAACATTCAGCTTTTTATTTGGACTAGATCATAGTTCAACTTCAAGGATAGATGAAAATTTGAATCAAGAGAGAAGAACTGACACCGCCAATGAGGAAGCTCAGACAGCTATCTATGGCAACCTAAAGGATACTCCAAAAGGGGAGCATATTACAGGTAATGCTAACTTACTTGAGAGTGAAAATGTGCCATTCCTTCCAATTGAGGAGGAATAACAAAGAGAAAACAAGGAAGAGCAGTAGACAAAAGAGGAAGGCCAAAATGATCCATCGGAAGAATATGACAGTGATTACTGCAAATTTCTAGAGTAGTACGTGAGGGAACAGGAAGAAGAAGATGAACAGGGCAACAACTAGCAAGCACCTAATAACCAGAAACCAAGTAACTCCAATGAGCAGAAGAAGAAAAGAGAATAGGAAGAAAGTGATGAAAAAATAGAAAATAGGAGACAAGTTAAAAGACTGGTGTAAATGCTTGAAGTCAGGGATCAGAGACAGAATTCGACCAATAGTGCTGAAGAGGAATCTTTAAGTGCAGGGTTGAGGTAGGCTATCCCTCAATAGCCTTCCCAACAGCCATAAAGCTTATTAGTTAGAATGTTAAAGGACTGGGACAACCCTTAACATCAAATCGTGTAATGAAAATGACCCGAAGAATCCAGCCTAATATTTGTTTTTTGATGGAAACCAAAACCTCTGTAGAAAAAGGATCACTTTTGGCACATAGAGGGGGATTTGAAATGGTAGACAGGATATCTTGTAATAGGAAAAGTAGAGGGCTTTTATTTTTGTGGAACATGGATGTAGAGGTTTCGATTATATATAAAAACAAGAATATTATCTTTGCTTATGTCACTGACCATAGATGTAGCTTTTGGCTAACTTGTATTTACAATCACCCTAATGTCTAATTCAGAAATGATGTTTGGAGGCAATTGATTGATTTGCTTAGCTATGTCCCAAAGGGAGAACCTTGGATTGTGCTTGGAGACTTTAACCAAGTTCTTACAAGTGAAGACAAGTTCTCCTTTAAGGAGGTTTCAATTAGAGGGGCAAACCAATTGTTGGACACTTTAAACGCTTGTAGCCTAGCTAAAATTCCACCTAAGGGACAAACCTTAACTTGGACAAACAATTAGGAAGGGCAAGATGTGGTCTAGGGAAGACTTGATAGGGCTTTTGTGAACCCGGAGTGGTTCCATTTTTTTGATAAGCTATGTTGACTAACTATCCAATTATGTTCTCAGATCATGGAGTTATGGTTTTGGACACAAAGGAAGTGCGAGAGTTTAGAAGAAGACTTATAGGTTTGAGATAATGTGGCTCCTCCACCACAATGTAGAGAGATTGTTGACCAAGCCTGGTGTAATGTGGTTCAAGAGTCGCCTCCTACATATTGGTGCAAAAACTGAAGATTACACAAAATAGTTCAAAGAAATAGAACAAGGATGTATTCGGCAACTTGCGAGAAAGGAGAAAAAAGCTAGAAGCAGACATCAGTTCCTTGCAAAATAGACTCAAGTCCAAAGAGGATTGCAAGCTTAAGCGTGATCTGCGCAATAACCTTAAACTTCTTGCCGAATAGGAACAGCTTTTTTGGATGCAAAAATCTAGGTTTGACTGGTTGGTGTTAAGGAAGAGGAATACCAAATTTTACCACACGACAGTAGCTAGGATACGATTTTGGAACAAAATTTCTAGAGTGCTTGGACAGGAAAAATGGGAGGATACACAAAAAGGTATTGAAGAGACTTTTTACCATCACTTCTTCTCCCTCTTCAACCCATCCATTTTTGCTAAGCAAAACGAGATTGATCAATACATCCAAGAACTTAATCTCCTAAGATTCACTGCTGACCAGATCAATGCACTTGATAGACCATTCACCACTGAGGAAATCAAAGCATCGGTCCTTCAAATCGATCATCTCAAAGCCCCAAGGGTAGACAGCAAACCAAGTATTTTCTATCAAAAGTTCTGGGAGATTGTAAGACCTTTAACGATAGCTTCAGCACTTTCGTTTCTTAATTCGGGACATCTTTTGAAAGAACTCAACAAAACACTTATCACTTTAGTCCTTGAGCACAAAAATCCAGAATTAGTCAATGACTTTTGACCAATTAGTCTTTGCAATGTTGTGTATACGATTATAGCCAAAATCATGGTGAACATATTGAAGCCTATTATGGAAGGAATAATTTCCCCACTGCAAAATGCATTTGTTAAAGGGTCCATAATTACAGATAACTTTATCCTAAGAGAAGAGATCTTGAACACAACTAGAAAGAAAAAGAAAGGTAACAGGTGTTTGGGAGTAATGAAGATTGACATGAACAAGGCTTACGACAAAATTAACTAGTCCTTTGTCAAAGTTGTGATGTGTAAAGTGGGATTTAATGATCGGTGGGTGAAACTCGTTGAAGAATGCATTAGCACGGTTAGTTATCAAGTGTTGATTAATGGACCAATAACTCCGCCCATTATTCCCAACAGAGGCCTTAGGCAAGGTGACCCTCTTTTGCCTTACCTGTTTATTCTTTGTCAGCATGTTCTTTCCCTGGCTCTGGAAAAAGGTGGAAGTTAAGAAAAAGCTACAGGGCATTAAAATCAACCAGGGGTCCAGCAATCAGCCATATTTTGTTTGCAGCTAATAACTACTTTTTCTTTAATGCATAGGTGAAGTCAATCAAAACGACCAAAGATATCATTGGGAGGTTCTGCTTCTACTCAAGGCAAATGGTTAACCAAAACAAGTCAAAACTTTATGTTAGTCCATCATGCGAATCAAGGTGGAAAAGATGGTTTAAGGGTATTCTTCGGATTCAAATCACAAGTGAACCAAGGAAATATCTGGGGATTGACTTTAGTAAAATAGGCTCTAAAAGAGCCTTTTTCCAACCTAAGCTCGGCAAAATCCAAGATAGATTGGCAGGATGGAAGGCACGATGCTTAGGCCAAAATGGTCGTCTCACGCTCATTAAATCCACCCTGAGTTCCATTCCCATTTATAGTCTGTCATGCTTTCAAGCACCTAGATATATCTGCAAAAAAAATTGATCAAACAATCTGAAATTTTTGGTAGGGACATGAAGATAACCAAAGGAAGTTACACATGACCAACTGAAACCAATTGTGTGAGAAAAACAGTAATGGGGGACTTGGTCTAAGAAAAACAGAAATCATGAATAAGGCACTTTTTGGAAAACAAGCGTGGAAGATTATATCACACCGTAGTCCATGGTTAGTCAGGTCCTTACTAAGAAGTATTATAAGAGATAGGGATTTGATAAAGTTAAGCCTAAGGCAGGTAATTCTTGGATTTGGAGAACATACTGACAGGAAGATATGTTTGCTTAAAAGGAATGGATGTACAAATTGGTGATGGGAATTAAACAATCATTAAAGATGGAAGATTATAGATCAAGAACACAAGGGAACAAATGGTTCAACCTCAATATTCAGTCAAAAGTATAATGGACATAAAACAAGGCTAGTGGGACTAAATTGAACGAAACTTCCTTTTAAATAAAGAAACAGCAAATGATTTGAATAATAAAATATTCTCACTCTGCAAGAAGAAAGACAAAATCGTTTAGAAACATTCATTCAATAGGAACTATTCAGTTAATTCAGCCTACTGGTGTATAAGGGAGGAGGAAAGCAAAAAAAAGGCTCTAGATTCAATGCATCATTTTAGAAGTATCTTTGGGCAGTGCGACTCCCCTTTAAAATGATTATCTTTCTCTAGAAAATTTGTAATAGTTGCTTATTGGAGCATACTGAGCTGTGGAAGTGAACGATTGGAAAAACAAAGTTGTGCCCACTTTGCAAGGATGAAGAGGAGATAGTTGATCATCTATTCCTTGCATGCCAAGTGGCTCGAGTAGTCTAGTTCACATCAGACCTTACTATCCGGATTGACAGGGTAAAACCTCAAAAAGTTATAGAATGGATCAAGCAACTAGTCAATATTAGAAATGACTACTCAAAAGAAAAAAGCGAAAGTGAGTAACTTATTCTTTAGCATTCTTTGGGCCCTTTGGATTCATCAAAATGATTGTCTTTTCAAGGGAGCGAAACCCAATCCCTTGAAAATCCTGGGACATCAAAGGAATGTGAGAATGTTAATTAACAAGGCTTTTCAAAGAAGTGATAACTAAAGCTTCAGTACCGCACAGATCTCCCAGCACTCCAAACAGTACACACTTAAAGAGATCATGGATAGTACGAAATGGGAGGATGATCATTGGATTGTTTTTATGGGAATTCAAAGGTCCAAGAGTAATAATTGCTTTGGGATTAGTGCTTTACTTCGACATTCACAGGGCAATATATTAGTTTTCAACAAAAGAGTTGAGGTGATGTCCGCAGATACAACAAAGATTCAATTAGTTAGAACGGTAACTTTCCGACTTGTTCAACTCAAAGCAAAAATGGTATTTTGGAAGGACAAGAAGAATGGATGGAAGAGATATTTAACAAGAACATCACAGGTACACTGGAAACTACAACCAACAATGGATAACATACATAAATTGCGAGATATGGGAGTGGTCGTTAGCTTCTTCAATGAGTGGCACCCCTTAGAAAAAGAAATGCAACAAATGGCCAAATTGGTAGCATAAAACATGATATCCTTTGACTGGCGTTCCTAGTTGATTCTACATATTACTTTAGTAGTAGTATTCTTAGTTCTCTCCTTAGTGATAATACTGGTCTTTCTTATGTATTTTGGTTTTTCTAAAAATATTTCTTGATTTCACCAAAAAAAAATATATTTCTTGATCCATTACCCAAAAAAAAAAACAAATGATATATGCCAACAACTTCTTGACTAGACCTGCTCAAGGGCCGGGCTACTCGCTCAAGCTTGAAGGCTCGCCCGATATTTGGTCGGATTTGAATAAAAATATCTTATGCAATTACTAGACTTGGGCAAAATTTTAAGGCCCATTTAAAAATCGAGCTGAGCCCAGGCTTGACCTTTCAAAGACTGGGCTTGGCCCAAATATTAATATTAATTAAGATTTTTTTAAATATATTTACTAAGTATAATATATTTATATGTAATAACACATTATTGATTAAATAAACATGATTATAAATATTTAAAATGAAAATTGACATATAAATTTTAACAAAATAAAAGAATAAAAACAAATAAATACAAAATTAAAATACAAAAAAAATAAATAAAATATTATTCGGGTCGAGCCAAACCTGAGCTTATATTATTAAAATAAAAAGGGCCTGGACTAAAAATTAAGCCCAAATTTTTGGGCCGGCTAGGCTTGGGCATTTAATAAACTATGAATTTATATCATGGGCCTGGCTCAGCCCATGATCAATTTACTTTTTACCAAATGATTAAGGATGAGTTATAGCATCTTGTAAGGCTTGGATTCGAATCCAAACAACCCCACCCTTATTTCCAATTATTTAATATTTCTCTTGAAACAAAAATAAACATAAATGCTATATGTTTAATCTGTTGAATAAGGCTAGATTTATATTTAATATTAAAAGTTTTAATATTTGTAAGAAAACGTTACCTTTTGTTCGCATGCTATTGAAAGCAATTTGACCAACGGTGTCTTGGTCTAGTGGTGCCAGGGGCTAAACTTGGTAGGGAGAACTACGGTTCGATCCCCCGCAAACCCGTTGGGAGGAGTTTAAAACCTTAATCCCGGGACCCGTTCCGAGACCGGATTAGTCGACCCAGTGGGTTCAGATACCGGTTGGGAAACCAAAAAAAAAAAAAAGCAATTTGGATTTTTTTAAAAATGAAATTGTTGTGTTTTATTTAGTGATAAATAAATAAAGTTTATTTCGCCAACTGACCTCTGAACCTGCGAATGTTTTAGGACAAAGGCTTCATACTTCGAATATTTAAACTCGTAAAAAATACAAACTAGTCCGATCTCACCCACTTAAGACTGATCCATGATGGACCAACACACAAATGATGTGGACCAACTTGTTTAACATCTCTATACGGACATGTGAGCACAGAACAGATTTTTGGAGAATAGTCCCTTAGGAGTTATTCCATGCAATAGATATTACTGTTTAGCATTGAATAAAGATCAGTCATATATGTACAATGATCGAAGCATAGGCATAAAAAAAGAAAAAAGCACTTGTTTACATCTGACGAAAAAGTTGTTAAAATAAAGGTTATTGGCACAAGCAGCTAATACAACACTTGAGTCCATTACTCTCTCTGTCAACATTGAAATGATTAGATTCAAAAAAATTGTAAGGAAAGAATTTGGTTAATACACGAATAAAGTATGCGGTGAGCTCTCTCTGTTAAACACTTTCTACACCAAATCCATCACGCTTCTCCTCATTGCCTTCGCTCAACTTGGACTTTGGCAAAGAAGAGGAAACTTTAGGAGGCGATGGCTGCTTCTTGGCGTGTAAATTAAGGTATGTGAAAATGGACATGCCACCAATGGCTATAAACGCTCCACAAATACTGGTTGTGCCTGGATTTGATCCGAAAAGGTAATAGCTTCCAAGAAGCAGATTACAAGTTTTGAATTGTCCAAGAACCACATGAGAAATAGCAGACGTAGCCCTGAAAGTTGATAATATAAAACAAACACCCCATGATCTTAATCACAATTAAAATTATAAAAGCTAAATATTAACAAACACCCAAGTCTGCTCTAGATGTCTAAAGAAACCTTTATCCATATTGAAATATTTATTTATGTATGAAAAGTCTAAAACCACATGCACCTTATCCGGATAGAAATGAGATCTCAACCGTAGATTAAATAATCAAGATAATTTTCTTGCATATAAAATTACATTTTTATACTTTATTTTCCTTGTCCTTCTTATGAAGTTTTAATTCTCTGAGCCAATGAGATCTTGACTTAATGGCAAGAAGAAGACCTTGAAACTTTGAGGTCCTAAGTTCAAGTCTTACCATGTGTGTGCTTGAGTTGAGTTTAGTTATTTACTAGTTTAGTTAGATATAGTTATTTATTAGTTAACTTATTTGAGTAATATGTTGATTTTGATTGTAACCTCTAATGAAAATGTACTACTCTAAAATAAAAAATTACATGAAAGCATGTTTGGTTCATGGGAATATCTTTTTTCATCCGAAAACACGTTTAGTTCTTGGGAATATCTATTTCATCCCAAGTTTTATTCCTGATAGAATAGCTATTCCTAGGTTTGGTTCAAATCTAAGAGGGAAATGGCTCTTTCAGATCAAAAGGTCTATTCTAGTTAGAATTTACTTTATTTTTCCTTCTTCATGCACTAGAGGAATTCAAACTACAATTTATGATCCCTAAATCAAAGCAATGTACAAAAGAAGGAAACCAATATACAGAAAATAAGGATATACCATCGTTTGGAAGCTCTCAATCCATGATTCTTTTTTTTTTCCTTTTGGGAAGAGAAAAGGGGGAGGAAGTACAACTCATGATATTAGAGAAAGGCAAGAAGGGACAGGAACAATGATCTGATTCAATCTCTCTAAGGCTGAATGAAAAAATAGGACTGAAATTTGCAGAAGCTATGTACGTTTTTTAAGTTTTTGTTCTTTTTTAAGTTCTTCCATATATTTGGTGGGTTTAACCTCCATAGTCCATAGCTATGTACGTTGGTTATGTTAGACACGGTACTTCAAAGAAAATGAAGTGTCAGAGCACTTAAGATTTCAAGAGAAGTACCATATTGGCCATCCAGAACAAGCAAACAAAAAGCAATTGTTTGATCAAAGCAGAGCAGTTGCAATACGTATAAACAACTAGCCTATTTGAACAAGTAAAACAAATGGAAAGATGCATTTACCCAAGCGCCAAAGCTCCTGACCACTGAAGCAAGAAGCCAAGAAAAGCTGATATGAGAATTGCTGATGTATTATTGAAGTTCCAATGGAAGGCGAGCACACCAGGAGGGTCAAGGAAAGGAATCATAGAAACCAGAAAAAGCAAAGTGATTGGAGTTGTTTTCCACATTAACCTGTTCAACAAAATCATAACTTCAACGAGCAGCGAATTTATCTAGTTTTAGCAACAAAATCAACATAAAGGAGAATAACAACTGAGTGGATATGTAAGAAAGGAAAGAAAAAGAAAAGCTTGGGGTAACTATGAATCCATTATCTATATTTAAGAAAAAAAGGGAAAACGATGGATGAAAAAAGAATCATTTTTACAGAATCTATTTGGCCTTAGGATACACAACAAGATGTAGCCCACCCTGGACACATAATCCCACCCCTATTGTTAGCAGTTTGAACCTGAGTCATCCAAGTCGAAAGCCTTATGATAAAAATGAAAAGTTGTCCACCATGGGGAGATGAATGCAAAGGAACTCATCATCCTACCTTCTGTCAGTTTTAATTTCCTCAAAAAATTAGTGGAATAAGGACAGAAAATAGGTATTGAAGAATTCTCAATGATATGATCACTTTACCCTTTGCAAAGAGTAGCTTCTAAATTTCTCAAAGAGAAAGAGTAGCTTCTATGAGTTTTTCTTTCTAGCTCTACTAGCAAAATATGCAATACTAGTTCTTTTCTCGTCTTAAAACCTATCCTTTCTACCCTATTGATTTCCCTCGCCTATGCTTATCCTTCACATTCCTTTAAATGCAGAACTTGCAAATAAACTTCAAATGTGCTCAAAGGAACTTGCAACATACGACAATGCTGTCCAATTCTCTTGTTGCTGCATGTTGGACCAAAGGATTTTATTGACAGCACTAGGGATTATCCATGCCAATGCTACACATGCTCCAAAGAGGCTGAATTGTAAATCCGTGACCGTAGCAATTGCAACACCAATAGATACAATTGTTAGTGCAATCACCTGACAGATCATAGGAAAAATTTCAAGAAAAATGAGACAAATGTTACAAACTATAGTGTTCGGTAATATAATAACAAGGATATCTCAAAACATGCATTAAATCTCAAGCAATACTGCACACATTCAAAAATTTTGGACAGCACCAGAAATCCTCAAACATTTATGAGGGTCAAAAGATGCACGAATATATTATAAAAGATATTTAGAGGTTGTTTTAATTATTTGATCCATGCTAGCATGGAAAAATGAGTAGAAACAACTATGATTAGAATCATCCAAAAAGTGTCTGAGCACGAGCAGGTCCTCTTTCAAGCCTAAATTCATTGCCTTACTAGGGTGCACATCACTTTGCTGCATTATAATATATACATTAAAAGGAAATCTTTCAACTATCTCCATGCATCTTATTCATTCACTTACCACATCGGTCAAAGGTCACAAAGAGAGGATTAGTCTTCCACACTGAGATCTCCATAATTTTGTCAGATTACACTTATGAATACCAACTGATCCCCTTTTAGTTAAATAATAACCCTTTAAAAACCAGTAAATTTTAATACTTTAAAACAAAATGGAATAATCCTAAAACCACGACATAGTCATCTTAAAAAGTCCAAATCTTTATGTAACAAATGTAAACTTAAAGATATCAATACCTTGCATATTATGTCATCTTAATGACTAATAAAATGAAATTTCACAGCTCACACCATTTACCAGATCTAATAAAATGAATGAACTATGGAATGGGCTCTGTATTTCAGATCCTTTTAAGTATTAAAATAAATTAAGCAATCACGTTGGGGCATGTAAAAAATGCCCATTTCCCAATTAGGCACAAAATAAATTTAATCAAGGAAGGCTGACAAAACAAGTATGACAAATTTAAACATCTATTTTTATAGTAGCAAATGTAACTTTGCTTTGTTTACCACAACAATTAAATAGCCAGATCTCAGCCACAACTTTAACACACATTAGTAGTTACACTTGCAGTAAATATGGGGTTCATATCCAATAAGATTCAAGAAAGAAAATATGTACTCCATTTCAAGGGGTTGAAAATGTCTTCACATTATAAAAGGATCCACTAGATGATGGGTACATACAACATACCTTCCAATTTTGGGACGAACATACTCCTATCATACCAACACATTGAATAATAATGCCATGAAGGATAATAATAATAGCAGTCTATTTCCCCAACTTGAGAAAGATCTAAAAAGTTATGTAAACTCCATAAAAAGAACTTTCTCATTTCATTCTTTCCTATCATTATGAGTAAGGCCGGTAATGAAAATGCATCATTTCCAAGTTCACAGAAGACAGAAATGAACAAGTTACCTTAGAGAAAGAGACTCTCTTCTTATACCATATACGTTCTGCTAGGACAATAGATGGTGTGACAGCAATTTTAGCCATTTGATAAAATCCCACACTGGAAAAATAAATAAATTAGATTAACAAATAAGTGAAGGCTAATCCAGGAGACTTTGGTTAGCTATTATTTAGAGAGAAATAACATATCTAACCTGTTGTATTTCAAGCTGACATTGGCAAGACCAGTAGATAAAGACATAACAATACCAAGAGTAAACAAAGACAAAGGGGTTGATTTTGTGGGTGGAGATGCTGGGAGGAGGGAAAAAGAATTCAAAATGGCCATCAGTGCCCAACTGACAGCATAGTGAATAAAAGTCAAAAACACTGGAAACTGGAACCCTACATTTTTAAGTACCTAAATACACAAAAAGAGTAGACCAATCATATAAGATAATTCTGCTGCATCTAAATCCAAGATCACAAAAAATAGTTGTTTAATATATAGGGAAATTTTGGCATACAAACCCATTTGTTCATGAAAATAATACCAACAGAAACCATAAAGTTGAATGTAAGAGCAGCAACAGGGCCACAAATTCGTTGCTGACACTTTGCACTTTCAGATGAACGGAATTTGTTAAAGAGAGAAGAACGCAAGTCCTCCAGGGCTTTTCCTGAATTTATGAGACAAGAAACAAAAAAAAATGAGGAGAAACACATCAGAAAGAATAATAGTTTATGCAGGCTTCAATAGTTAAACATTTCATTCCAGAGAGATGAAACACTAAAATCAATTAAATAAAATTTAAAGAGATTTCTGAATAAAATCTCAACAACCCCGCTACACACAACAGGAATGGGAAAAAAAATATTTGGTGGAAGGAATGGGATAAAGTGTTAGATAGGTGCATAGTGGTTCCAACAGTTTCAAACAAAGTAAAAGATGTCAACAGATTGTAACAACCACAGTAGTTAAGGATATAGTTTACTAAAAAATTATCAGACAGCATAAAAGGCAGATTGAATGCAACATTTAGAATTAAACAGAAACCAGAAAAGATGTGTTTAAAGATTGAGCGTTCTTAAATGAGAAAAAGGTCAAATAGTTTAGAAAAACTGTCTATTAGACTCATCCAGTCTTGATGAGATGCCTTTGGTGTAGACCTATGAAGTTCAGACTGCTAAATGTGCCCTGGTTTAGGCTTACTGATGCGTATAAAGAAACTCTTGACTATTGAAAAATTGCCTCCCCTCATTAAACTTGAAACAGATAAAGATAATTTTAAAGTAAATGACTGAATGCTACAAGCTAATTAAAATTAGAGTGTGGAAATCCAACAAGGCGCTCCTTCTACATTATTACTTTTAGAATATAGATTTTTTGGGTATTTTTCAATTTCAAGATATCAAAGTAGGGAGATCTGAATAATTGGTAGACATTCAAAGTGTGTTTTCATCCGCAAACAAATATTTTGTGAAACATGTTTCTGGTAGATCTATAAACTTCCTAGTTAAGGATACAGAAGAAGCTTTGAGGAACAGCAAGTATTTTTGGCGGCTCTTGGTACTATAGTATCTCATACACTAGGATTTATTATTTATCTTTATTTTTCTCATTGAATATCTTTGGCTAATCTAATAATTGTTTAACTTCTTCTGCCAAGATAATCACCATTTATTTTCACTTGAATGTAGTTATCCAGTGGAAAAATGGGAATATTATAAATCTCCCTTTCTAGTAGCTTTTTATCATTGAATATTATACCAATAAAAGTCTAAAATGCAGAGTTCCCTACAAAAGAATGTTACTCAATTGACAACCCACTCTCTTTTCTCCTCTTCTTATACAAGTAACTGTCACCTCCAATCTTTTTCTTCTAAGGATATTAAAAACCGTTCTTACTACTTAAAATTTATTAGATAAAAAACCCTTGTTTCTCATCTAAATTATTCAAACACACACACACATATGGGCAGCTATTGGGTCTGGCAAGTTATAATTATAGTAAAACCTAAAAAATATTTTCCTCCAGAAATTGCAAAGGGCATGTCTTTTTGTTATCAACGAAATTTCCAAGTACCCATAAAAAATTCAATCCCAGATGATTAAGGTATGCTACTGTTTCCTCTTTTCACTGGTAGTACTAGTTAATCAAGCAAGGATACTACAATTATCTTCAAAAGAAACAGAAAACTAAAAACAGACCAATGAGTAGGACTGTAAGATTTATCAACAAATTCAAATAAATAGGCATCTCATTTGTTATTGCAGTTTAATAAAGCTCGGATACTGAGTATGAATCTTGATGGGCTTCTAGAGATACTAAAGCTTCAAAGTACCAATAACATTGCAAAAATCCCAGTAATTCTGCTAACATAAATGCTTCCAAAGAAGAAAAAACAAATTTTAATACCTACTCATGGAAAAGCAAATCACAAGCATACATTAAAAAAAAAAAAAAGAAGCAAAGCAAAGGTTAAAAAGGGACATGCAAGCCAGACAGAATACAAAAATGGATTCTTAAAATAGCTAGTGTTAAAATATTGCAAAAATAGCGATTATTACCATAGACAAATCCTAAGTTTCAAACCCAACAAAAAAAAAACGAGAAAAGAGTGGTGCAGCCGTTTTTACCTCTTTCTCCAGCATCACTGTCCTTCCGCTTCAGTATCTTCCTCACATCTTTCCTCACCAGAAAATTGAAAATCTCACGGCTACAGAGCATTTTTCCTCTTTAGATTGCTGGGTTTTTTTTTTTTTACACTTCCATTACTACTTTAGTACAAGTAGAGTCCAAGCGCATTCACAGTTTGCTTTTGATTATTTTATTAAGTTTTAGCCGGATTTTCGAGTCAATTCAATTGCAAGAAAGAATGAAAAACAATAAAGAACAAGGTATCCATTCTATTTCAACGCAGTAAGACATACGAGACACGTGGCGCTGATAGCGGGACACTTAAAGCTGTCAGGAGAGAGAGAGAAAATTACGGTGTTACTGTTTAACGCCTACCGACAACTAAAGTACTGGAAATACAGTATGCCTCTTCGTGCTTGAGTTTCCCCGGAGTTGCTGCGCAAGTAAAGGAACCGCATGAGTGAGATTGGCTTAGATTTTAGAGGTGGATGAGGCCCACCTACTTTGATGAATATGACGTTCATGTGACTGCTAGTACCGTTTCTCTTTTTAAACCAGCACATGCGCTCATATTATATTGAATATAAAATTAATATTTATTTGTATTATATTATTATATGATTGTTGTTGGTTAAAAAATTTGATGTAATAAAAATTTAAATACAAAATATTTTTTTATAAATTATTTTTACTTAAAAATTTAACAAAATTTTACATTATTGAATCGAATTACTATGACTGTTTGTTTGATGAAGAAATTTGGACTTCGAATTCAAAGCCTCCAGCTTGGTGTCTTGGACTCTGGGGGGGGGGCTCGTAATTTGGGACCTTCGGCAGTCACATGTGTACCTGATGTTCCACAATGTCACTTAAGTTTGTTTGCGCGTATGCTACTCATGCCGTCACATTTACACTCTAGTAGTACTATTTAACCAAAGTTGAAAAAATAAGATGTCACTTAAAAGCACTAGATCAATTGGTAGAGTCTATTTTAGCTTAATCAGAGGTTTTGAATTCAAATTTTGGATATGCAGCTGTGTTATAATTCTTGAAGAAGAGTTTTGCCGTCTTTTGAGTCCTACTCGACTCGAATCCGAATTAGTCCTATACTAGAATAGTGTGGAGATACTGGGTGATTTCGACAAAAAAAAAAGAAAAGAAAAAATAAGATGTCAAAAATCTATATTATCATATAAGTAGAAGATTTTAAACATTAATAAAAAAAATGATAATTTGAAATAGTTATGAATGTACAAGACAAATTTTATGGATTATTAAGTACTATACCAACATGAAAAACAACTACTTAGTACAAAGTTTCATAATTTAGGGAAAAATATTAGAAATTACCTAATTAAAACTTTAAAATATATCCATCAGCTAAAAATTTTAAAAGTAAATAATATATGATATCAAATCCAAATGTCAATAATTACAACTGATATGACAAAGTCTAACCGTGTTAGGCCAGGCTCAATAGCGTCAGATTATCACATGGCAAAGACTCACTGGTCCACGTGTCCATCGACGACAGAGGCAAAGCGTGTCACACCTGTCGCTGGGCGACAGGCTCTTTGTCCCACGTGGTATTCGGCGAAAGAGATAGAGGTGCTTGATCATACCTCTCGCCCGCGACAGGCTCGCAGTCTATCGCCTACAATCATAAGGCGACATATGGCGCTCATATACCTATTGCCTGGCGACAGATCCACAGTCCGTCGCCTATAATCATATGGCGACACGTGGCGCCTGACCTCGGCTCCTGCGAGCGACAGAACCCTGACCTCGTAATTTGGGACCTTCGACAGTCACGTGTGTACCTGATGTTCCACAATGTCACTTAAGTTTGTTTGCGCGTATGCTACTCATGCCGTCACATTTACACTCTAGTAGTACTATTTAACCAAAGTTGAAAAAATAAGATGTCACTTAAAAGCACGTAGATCAATTGGTAGAGTATATTTTAGCTTAATCAGAGGTTTTGAATTCAAATTTTGGATATGCAACTGTGTTATAATTCTTGAAGAAGAGTTTTGTCGTCTTTTGGGTTTTACTCGACTCGAATCCGGATTAGTCCTATACTAGAATAGTGTGGAGATACCGGGTGATTTCGACAAAAAAAAGAAAAGAAAAAATAAGATGTCAAAAATCTATATTATCATATAAGTAGAAGATTTTAAACATTAATAAAAAAATGATAATTTGAAATAGTTATGAATGTACAAGACAAATTTTATGGATTATTAAGTATTATACCAACATGAAAAACAACTACTTAGTACAAAGTTTCATAATTTAGGGAAAAATATTAGAAATTACCTAATTAAAACTTTAAAATATACCCATCAGCTAAAAATTTTAAAAGTAAATAATATATGATATCAAATCCAAATGTCAATAATTACAACTGATATGACAAAGTCTACCCGTGTTAGGCCAGGCTCAATAGCGTCAGATTACCACATGGCAAAGACTCACTGGTCCACGTGTCCATCGACGACAGAGGCAAAGCGTGTCACACCTGTCGCTGGGCGACAGGCTCTTTGTCCCACGTGGTATTCGGCGAAAGAGGTAGAGGTGCTTGATCATACCTCTCGCCCGCGACAGGCTTGCAGTCTATCGCCTACAATCATAAGGCGACACATGGCGCTCATATACCTATCTCTTGGCGACAGATCCACAGTCCGTCGCCTATAGTCATATGGTGACACGTGGCGCCTGACCTCGGCTCCTGCGAGCGACAGAACCCTGACGCCACAGCGTACCACGTGGTGTGAGTCTCTCGCCGGCGACAGGCTCCGAGTGCTTCTGATTTTCTAGGAATTTGTGTTATATTGAGACACAAACTCTTAGCAAGATGATAGACTTATCCTTAAACAATTAACCTAGGATGCTGGCCTATAAATAGGCCCCCAGGTACAACTTTATGAGGTAATTTTTTGACTACTGGCTTTTACGCTTTCCAATACCGAAGAACTTTTTGCTGACTTAAACATCGGAGTGTCTACGCAGGGAACCACCCCTGCGTCTCTCTGACTTTCCTTGTTTTACAGAAGCTTCGTGGAGACACGTGGAGACTAAATACGAACATCGACGTCAGCATATCTTTATTGTTGTTTTGTGCAACAACAATTGGCGCCGTCTGTGGGAAACGTATAAAAAGCCAAGATTTTCTAAGATGGTGAGAACAAGATCTACAAACGTAAGGACCGAAAGTGAGGAAAACTCTGTGAGCTCCCCTGAACAACAGATTCGCCAGACAAACCAGGTGAACAGGGAGGAAGAACGAATTACTGTGTCGGTGGCGGAATTCGAAGCTCTAAGGCGACAGAGCAAAGAAACTACCCAGGCGCTGCGAGCCATGGTGAATCTGTTCCAAGGAGTTCTCCTGACAGTGGATCTGCCGCCTGCCGTGCAGAACTTGGTAAGAGGACCAAATAGAGGTATCCCGCCGCAGATGTTTGGGCGACAGGAGGACACGACAGCGGCAGACCCCACTCGTCGGCGAGAGGTTCCCCCGGTGGAAGAGCACTACATTCATCAGGGTGCGACAGGACAGGGGAGCGGCAGGCCTGTCGCAAGCACCCAGCGAGAGACTGAGGAAGCATTTGGCTTAGAGCCTACGACAGGGGTCAGGCGACAGGATAGCGGGAGGCCTGTCGCAGGAACTCAACGAGAGAATGAAGAAGCAGTAGAGTTAGAGCCTGCGATAGGGGTCAGGCGACAGGTCCCACATGTAGGGCGGCAGATGTCTGGGCGACAGGACGTTGACCGGGCGACAGGGTCTACCGCCCACCACCATGACTTGTCAAATTTTGATGGTGCTAACTTAAACCATGGTATTGGAGGTGCTGGAAAGAACGGGTTGAAGATCAAAGCACTTGGGAACTCGGTCGGAGTTTGACCCCACTTGGTGCACGCAAATGGTACGAACAAACGCACCTCAAGCTAAGGGCAAGGAAGTAGTCGGAGGCCTACCTGATTCGTCTCATGCCCAAAATCAACTCGCTCCCCCCGTGGACATGAAGAAGATGATAGAACAGGTATTGGAAAAGAAAAAGTTAGTGTCTGCAGAAGAGAGCCAGAGGAGGAAAGTACCGTTCTGCATAACCATCATGCAAAAACATCTGCCCCCAAAGTTCAAAATGCCATAGATGACCGCCTACACCGGAAAGATGGACCCCTACGACCATATGCAAAACTATGAGGCACTAATGTTGTTACATGGATGGGAAGACGAGATAATGTGTAGGGCCTTTTCCTTAACTCTGTCGGGACATGCGATGAAATGGTTTAATAACCTGCCTGAAGGGTCCATTATCTCTTTCGACCAACTGCGAAGTGAGTTTCTCAAGGCATTTACGGTAAATAATCAGAGAAGGAAGGAACCGACCTACCTGCTCACTATTAAGCAGGGACCTAAGGAGTCATTAAAGAGTTTTGTGGATCGGTTCAAAGATACTACTTTGGAGGTACGAGATCTGCAAGTCGATATAGCCGTGGTAGCCATGTTACAGGGGACAAGGTCTGAAAAATTGCAAGAATCCTTGTCGCTAGATCAGCCAACAACCATCTCAGACCTGCTTTCCCGCGCACATAAGTATGTAACCCAGGAGGAAGTAATGAAAATGGTGACGATAGGAGAATCCAAGGATGGAAGGAAACGAGGAAGAGAGGTCACTGAAGCATCTTCTAGCCAACCGAGAAAGTTGAGAAAGCTCCCGCACTGAAATACAATTCCTATACCCCACTCACCGAATCTCGAGCTTCAGTGTTGGCAGCCATTGAAGGATCAGGGCTTATACAGACTCCAAAGAAGACGTCAGGGAATTTGGGCGGTGATTTAAGGTCATACTGCGATTACCACTCAGCACATGGGCACACAACTGAGAAGTGTAGGGAGTTGATGAATCAGCTAGAAAAGCTAGCACGAGAGGGAAAAATAAACCGTTTCGTATGGAGAGGTGATAGAACTAACTATCTTGCACAGAACAGAGGCAACAATTTCAGAGATAGAAGAAGTGAAAATAGAGGACCTATTAAACGAAATGAAGGTGAAAGAAGAGATAATGACAGAAGGGTAGAAAGAAGGAATCGAGAGGAAGATAATGAACCCACAGGGCCAGCTATTAACATGATATCCGGGGGAGAGTCGTTAGCTGGCACTTCTTCCTCGTCTCGAAAGACATACGCCCGACAGGCTTATCAAATTAATTCGGTAATGGAGGAAAAGCATGATGAAGAGCCCATCACCTTCAAGCCAGCTGATAGAGGTGATGTAATGATCCCTCATGATGACCCAATGGTGATTTCGGCAGTAATAGCAAAACACACAGTGAGTCGCATCTTAGTTGATAACGGGAGTTCGGTAAATTTGATTTATTGGAGTTGCTTTGAGAAAATGAACATCTCCAATGATAGACTGAAGCCAGTAACCACACTGCTGTATGGCTTCTCAGGAGAAAAAGTGAAGGTGGAGGGCGCAGTTAAGCTACCTGTGACATTGGGGGAAAGCTCGAAGTGTGTCACTCGACAAGCGTTGTTTATGGTGGTGAAATCAACGTCCGTGGCGTACAATATGATCCTCGGGCGGCCATTGTTAAATGACATGAGAGCGGTGGTGCATCCCTGCTATTTGTTAATGAAGTTTCCAACTTCCCGCGGTGTTAGACAAGTGCGGGGAGATCAAAGGAAAGCCAGGACATGTAATGTCGCATGTAAAGGGATTCAGAGGAAGGAAACCCTTACAATCGAAGAAAAGCCTAAGCCAAAGCCTGATGAGGAAATGGAAGCAATCCGGTTGGATGAGAAAGATGAAGAAAGAATAGTGTACGTAGGAAGCCAATTGCCTGAAGAAGTAAAAAGGGAGATAGTCCGATGCTTAAGAGAGAATTGTGATGTGTTTGCATGGACTCCAGCCGATATACCTGGAATAGACCCTGAAGTTATTTGCCATCGGTTGAACGTAATCTCATGGGCAAAGCCGATAAAATAGAAGAAGAGGAATTTTGCTCCAGAGAGGCAACAGGCAATAAACAAAGAAATAACGAAGTTGTTGCAAGCATGATTTATCAGAGAAGTTAATTATCCGGAGTGGTTGGCTAATGTTGTGATGGTGAAGAAAACCAACGGGAAATGGAGAATGTGTGTGGACTTCACAGATCTGAATAAAGCTTATCCTAAGGATTCATATCCACTACCTCGAATTGACAAGTTGGTAGACGAAACTTGTGGTTATGAACTACTTAGCTTCTTGGATGCCTTTTCAGGGTACCACCAAATTGTGATGCATCCAGATGATGAGGAGAAGACCTTGTTCATTACCTATAGTGGGACATATTGCTATCGAGTGATGCCGTTCGGTTTGAAAAACACGGGTGCAACCTACCAACGCATGGTAAATAAGGTGTTCCAAGACATGTTGGGCAACACCATGGAAGCTTATGTTGATGATATGATCATTAAAAGCAGACAAGGAGAATCACATGCCGAGAAAATGACTAAGGTATTCGATGTGCTGCGACAATACAAGATAAAGTTGAATCCCAACAAATGCTCATTCGGGGTGAGATTTGGAAAGTTTTTGGGATTCATGATTACTAACCGAGGGATAGAGGCTAATCCCGAGAAAGTTCAAGCTATTTTGGACATGAGGCCGCCTAATACAGTAAGAGAAGTCCAAAGGCTAACAGGAAGAATAGCAGCCTTGACTCGTTTCTTGTCCAAATCAGCTGAAAGAAGTCTACAATTTTTCAAGGCGATAAAGGCAGGAAAGAACTTCAAGTGGACGGAAGAGTGCAACGACGCCTTTGAAAGGTTGAAAGACTACCTGAAAGAGTTGCCTCTGTTATCCCGCCCACGTCCCGGAGACCACCTCCTTATGTACCTCGGTGTAGGAGAGAAAGCTGTAAGTGCAGTCCTGCTAAGGAAAGATGGGGATAGAGATTGCCCGATTTATTATGTAAGCAAAGTCCTGCTAGATGTCGAGGCAAGATACCCCTTAGTTGAAAGAATAGCTTTATCCCTGGTGATGGCAACTCGAAAATTACGACCGTACTTCCAAGCTCACTCGGTGACTATCTTAACAGATCAGCCCCTCAGGCAAATACTGCAGAAACCAGAACACTTCGGGCGTCTGATTAAGTAGGCTATCGAATTGAGTGAATATGACATTCACTTCCAGCCTCGCCAAGCAATAAAAGGACAGGCATTGGCAGATTTCATTGTAGAATGCACCGGTCGAGAGGTACAAGAGGAAACAGAGTTAGTCTGGTGGAAATTATTTGTTGATGGAGCTCGTAACATGGACGGCAGTGGAGCCGGAATTGTGCTAATATCGCCTGAAGGGGAAACCTATGAGTATTCCCTACGTTTCGATTTCCTAAGTTCAAACAATACAGTCGAGTACGAAGCCTTGATAGCTGGGATGAGACTTGCTGAGAAACTAGGAGTCAGCAACTTAATGGCACATAGCGATTCACAATTGGTGGTAAACCAGTTCTCGGGTGAGTATGAAGCAAGAGAACTCGCCGTAGTCCCTTATCTACAGAAGGTACAATTGTTGGCACAGTCGTTCAAGCGCTTCCAGCTGACTCAGATAACTCGAATAGAGAACAACCATGCAGACGCTCTTTCAAAGTTGGCTTCTTCCAGAGGGGTAAAAAAGGGTATGATCAAAGTAGAATACCTCGCTAGACCAAGCATTGAAGAAGAAGATGTCTGTGATGTCGAAATCGGAGACGATTGGAGAAGCCCAATCAAAGATTACATACTGGGGGGGAACACTCCCCACTAACAGAGACGAAGCTCGAAGGCTGAAGTTAAAAAGTGCCAGGTTTATCGTGGTGAATAGGGAACTCTATAAACGAGGATTCACAATGCCCCTGTTGAAGTGTCTAGGCCCCCAACAGGCTGAGTACACCTTAGCTGAAGTACATGAGGGAATATACGGTGAACATTTGGGGGCTCGAGCCTTGGTCTCGAAAATATTGCACACGGGGTTTTATTGGCCTACACTGAGGAAGGATGCCACAGACAAAGTAAGAAGATGTGAAAAATGTCAGAAATTCGCTCCTATAACTACCGCGCCTGTTTCGGCTCTTCAGAACACACTCCAACCAACTCCATTTGTGCAATGGGGACTAGATATCCTGGGGCCATTTCCCCTATGCTCGGGACAAAGGAAGTATTTGCTTGTGGCCACAGACTACTTCACAAAATGGATAGAGGCGGAGCCTTTGGCTACAATTTCTGAGAAGAAGGTGGAAGCAATGGTGTGGAAAGACATAATTTGCAAATTTGGGATCACCCGCGTGATAAATACAGATCATGGGAAGCAGTTCGACTGTGACACTTTTCAGAATTTTTGTAGTGGCCTGAAGATTCTCCTAAGAATATCTTATGTGTCTTACCCACAGGCCAATGGGCAGGCAGAGGTGAGCAATCGAACTTTACTGCATGGGTTGAAGACTAGGCTGGACAAGGCAAAGAGCACATGGGTAGATGAGCTCCCAAGTGTCCTATAGGCCTACAGAACGACAAGCAAAGTGTAAACAGGTGAAACACCGTTCAATTTGGTATATGGCACTGAAGCCCTCATCCCAGTAGAAGTTGGAGCTGAGTCACCCCGGTTGGTCCCCTACATCGAGGAACTCAATTCTCAAGGACTAAGGGAGAATCTCGACCTGCTAGACGAGTTGAGAGACAAAGCAAAAATGAGACTAGTTGCTTACCAACAGAGGGTAGCTACTTATTACAATGCACGGGTGAAGAACAGAGAAATGCAAGAAGGAGACCTGGTGTTGAGAAAGTCAGCAATCACAAATGCCCATAAGGAGGATGGAAAGCTCCGAGCTAATTGGGAAGGACCATATAGAATCAGAAAGATGGTCAGACCTAGCACATGTACCTTGGAAACCTTGCAAGGAAAGAAGATATCAAAGACTTGGAATGCCAACCATCTGAAGCTATATTGGCAGTAAACATTGTAATTTTTGCTTTTTGATTGTTATTATTCTTGTCTTTACTTTTCCATCTATTGCTACATCACTTTACAGATGTTATTATTTTTCTGATTCATGAATAAAGGCCAGCCAATCATTTCCTATATTCTCTAACGCAATATGTGAGACAGATTATATGTTACAGGAATTAAAATGAGGCAACAGCTAGCAAACTAAAGTCCCTAAGCGAAAAATGCGCGAGACGGGCAAACTAAAGTCCCTAAGCGAAAAATGCGCGAGACGGGCAAACTAAAGTCCCTAAGCGAAAAATGCGCGAGACGGGCAAACAAAAAGTCCCTAAGCAAAAAATGCGCGAAACGGGCAAACAAAAAGTCCCTAAGCGAAAAATGCGCGAGACAGGCAAACACAAAGTCCCTAAGCGAAAAATGCGCGAGACGGGCAAACACAAAGTCCCTAAGCGAAAAAAGCGGGTATTACGAGGTAGGTTGATATTTTCAACAAATTATGACATTTCAGTCGTTATTCAATAAAGTCTTTAAGAAAAAAACAGCGCAAGATAGGCACACTGCTCGAGAAAAGTTCATCTTTGCACAGGAATGAAAATGCTATGTCAAAGTAGAACTTGGGGAGCAGCATGGTATCAAAGTATACAAAATATTCACATAAACAGAATGAAGCTACAGAATAAAACGGTACTTTTCACTCAAGGTACTTTTCACTCAAAAATTTGTACAAGTACTGAAAGAGCTACAGAAAGAAACAATACTTTTCATTCAAAATTAATCTATACATAGGAGTTAACAAACAAAACAAAAAACACAAAACTCTAATCCACGGCAATGACCAAGTCAGCCGGTTGAGAAGGCGCTACACCGGCACTAGCATCTTGAGAAGCTTGAGGCTCAAAAACTGGAGGATTCGAAGCATCAAGATCCTGGGGAGCCGAAGAAGCCATCCCGGGAGAAGGAACATCACCTGATGGCCCTACCACAGCGGCAGAGTCTGGCACGGGATCAATGGCTGCAGAATCCAAAATCTGAAATTCATCACTGTCCAACCCCAACAGTGCTTCAATAGACTCAGGCTGATCGCCCGCCTCGATAGGCTCAGAAACATCACGCACTGCTGGAGGCTCAGATCGATCAAGTGCCTCGGAAGACTCAGATTGATGTTGTAGTTGTCGAGGAGGCCAGGGACCTTCAAGATTGTCCAGCTTATCTACGGCTCCCTCCGCTAAGTAGGCCTCCGGACCTTGTGAGTCGGGCTCATATTTGGTCCAAGAAGGGGCGTCATAGTACTGGGCCTCCTCAGTAAAAAGCAATTCGGGAAAAGCCTCACTAGGTCGATGCTTCTCTAGCCAAGAACGAGCTAGATAGAAATTGTACTTAATAAATCCCGCTGTAAACTCTGTCTTCTTGTCAAAGCAATGCTGGGACAAGCGATATTCACGAACGGCCTCGATCCGGGCTTCTCTTTAACGATCCAGTACGTTGTGCAACTCCTCAATAGCCTCATCTCGCTGCCTCTCCATAGCTCCCCGATCATCGACGGCCTTATTGTAGGCTTCTTAGTACCCTTGAAGGGAAACAACCTTCACCTGCTCTTCCCGGAACCTCTGCTCGAGATCAGCATATTTTTTATTCATTTCCTCCATCCTCTGGACGTAAGGACGAAGCTGGCTAACCTCGTTTGCAAGCTCCATTTTCTGCTCACGAAGCTCGAGAATATCTTTGTCAGCTTGCTCCCTGAAATCTCGATGTCGGGCATTGACAGCCGCAATTTGTTGAGCCGACTGATAAGACGAAAAACAGAAATTAAAAAAACAGGGAATTAATCATCACCAAACGAGCACAAGAACTCTTACCTTCATAGCGAGATAATCAGAATTATCCTCCGCTTTAGGGATGTTTGTGAAAAGCCTCGCCTCGTCGCGAGGAAGAATGGTGCTCCAGGCCAAACGAGATGCTATCCCGACATCCTCGATACTGTCGTTGTTGTTTACTCCGGGATAGATCTGGAAATCCTCCCCACCGACGACGACCCCGCTATCAACCGTATAACGCCTCAAAGTAGGGTCGACCACCTTGGGTAAGACTGGTCTTGTAGGCATTGAGGCTTCAATGATCAGCCTCTTTTTGTATTTGCGTCTAGGCTGGCGAGGAGTCGACCTACCCTCAGCAACACGAGAGCCACCTTCTTGAGGTACTGTATCACTCATTTGGGACTCAGAGCTCTCGCGATCACCTGAACCTCGATTAGGGACAAGAGGCCTCTTCCGTTTGTTTCTCCCGGCCTCTTGTGTAGGACGGCTGGATTCACCAGTAGAGGGAGGAGGAGGAGTAGAAGCACGAGCCGGTCCAGATGGGGCTCCAACTGGCGACCGAGGAGGAAGAGCCGCTTGAGCAGCAACGTTGGCATCCCTCCTACACATCAAATCTCGGAAGTTCATGCTTGCAAAATATATAAAGAAAGGATTAGCCAACCAAGTGAAACATCACGCACATGTGTACAAGAAAAAAAAAGGATGGAAAACCTAGAAAACCACCAAAGTCCTCTAAACTATCCAGACTCGAATCTAACGGAAAATCAACGAAGGGACTCCCAAAGGCATCAGCCTGAGCCCACTCAGGGCCATCCCCTGAATAACCACTAGTACCCGCAGCCTCAGGGGTCTCGTCCTCCGAATCTGAAGAGGACTCATCTATAAGACGGCCCACGGGGGTAAATGCTTCGGCTACTAGGACCGGGGATGACTGACTAAGGCCAGCATCAGATAAACGAGGAGTTGTAGGCAGGTTAGATGGGGCAGCAGAAGCTTCAAGAACGGTCCTGCTTACGCCCCAGCCGGCAGCGGCAATGTTTTTCGGGGTTAGAAGAGAAAATGAATTACGCTCCTTGGTAGAACAAATTTGCTGAATAGGCTCGCCAAATTGGTCTCTTAAAATTTCTGTCCTGAACCTGTCCGAACGCTGTGAGTGGTCAGAGGTATCACGATTCCATCTAGAGCGAATCCGCAGATTGCTTGGAATCTCGACAACGACCCACTCGCTCTCAAAACCGCGCAATTTATTGGGCAGATCCGAGAAGATTTTATTATTAGGAAACTCGCCGACTGTTAGCCGTTGAAGAGAGAACGTTATCAATCCTTTCAGCCTACGAACTCTAAAAAAGGCGCTTAAAAGGGGAACCGTTGGAACAATACCCAGATGATGACATGCTATGGAAAACGCTACCAGCTGAGCCTACGCATGGGGGTGGAGTTGACACGGGACGATGTCCTTGTATCTAAGAAATGCTTTGCCAAACTTCGGAAGAGGGAAGCGAAAACCAAAAGACAAAGAAGCCTTATGGACGGCCACACCATTTCTAACCAAGTCAGGCGTGACCTCCCCTTGCACTGGAAGTATATAGCCATAACCCGAGGGAAGAGGGAAACGAGTCCTAATATCCTCTAAGTCAGTATTTGTCAAAGAACACACAAGACCACCTGTCTTAAGTGTTTTACCCAGGCGTAGCAAAGACATGGCAAAAGAAAGCAAAAACTACCCGGCGACAAACTCTACAGTCGACAGACCCTTCGGGCGACAGACCTAGTAAGACGACAGACCCCTTGGGCGACAAACCTACTGAAAAAAACTCTACGCGAAAGACCAAATCACCTGTGGGAGACCTAAAACCAGTGTGGTAGGCGAATATATAAGGCGATAGGGGTATACTTACTGACGATAAGATAAGCGAGAGACTCCAGGCGTGAGAGCGAAAGACTCTTTGTGGCGAAAGATTGGAAAAATGGGCGACAGATGGCTGCTCAGAGGTTTTCTCGTGCATTCTCTCGTTGGGTCCCAGCAGTTTATATAGCTGCGACAGGGAATGCCAAACGTCGCGCCTGATCACACCTGTCGCAGAGTAGAATTTTTCACCTGCAAAAAATACCAAGGAAATTGCAAAAGAACAAAGAGAACTACTAATTGTGGGCTAAGGCACAAAAACATATATTTATACTCTCTTTGTTTGAGAAATCCAACAAGAGAGTGGGGAGCAATTGATATGACAAAGTCTACCCGTGTTAGGCCAGGCCCAATAGCGTCAGATTACCACATGGCAAAGACTCACTGGTCCACGTGTCCATCGGCGACAGAGGCAAAGCGCGTCACACCTGTCACTGGGCGACAGGCTCTTTGTCCCACGTGGTATTCGGCGAAAGAGGTAGAGGTGCTTGATCATACCTCTCGCCCGCGACAGGCTCGCAGTCTATTGCCTACAATCATAAGGCAACACATGGCGCTCATATACCTATCTCTTGGCGACAGATCCACAGTCCGTCGCGTATAGTCATATGGCGACACGTGGCGCCTGACCTCGGCTCCCGCGAGCGACAGAACCCTGACGCCACAGCGTACCATGTGGTGTGAGTCTCTCGCCGACGATAGGCTCCGAGTGCTTCCGATTTTCTAGGAATTTGTGTTATATTGAGACACAAACTCTTAGCAAGATGATAGACTTATCCTTAAACAATTAACCTAGGATGCTGGCCTATAAATAGGCCCCCAGGTACAACTTTATGAGGTAATTTTTTTACTACTGGCTTTTACGCTTTCCAATACCAAAGAACTTTTTGCTGACTTAAGCATCGGAGTGTCTACGCAGGGAACCACCCCTGCGTCTCTCTGACTTTCCTTGTTTTACAGAAGCTTCGTGGAGACACGTGGAGACTAAGTACGAACATCGACGTCAGCATATCTTTATTGTTGTTTTGTGCAACAACAACAACTTTTATATATGCTTACACATTTTAGTTATTAAACTATTAACATGATTTATTATAAGTTAACATAAATGATAAGAAAAAAATAAAATTATAATTTCGAGTTTTATAAAGTAAAAGGCTTAATACCTAAAATTACCTCAACTAAGGGCAGAGCCCCTGGCGACTTAGTGGGGCCTCAAGCCCTTAGTGGCCCAAATAAAAAAAATTTAATTTTATAATTACATAAATAATATTTTGATTTTATGTACTTCAGTATTGATTTTCAAAGTCAAAAAGATTATGATTTTATTATTAAAATGTTTAATATTCGAAAGTATAAAGTGTATCCATTAATTTATTCGTTGTTGACAATAACATTAATTGTATCGACAGTTACGCAAATAATAATTTTTAAATACAAACCTATTGAACTTCTATTTGCGTAATCGAATGATTAATTAATGGTTAAATGATAAATTTATTGTATACCTTGAAAAATATGTGTTCCATTATATTGATAACGAAACTATTGTACATTGTTTTTAAAATATAAAATCATGTCAAAGGCAATTAAAATTCTTTAAACAATTATTACTAGATAAATTGAAGCCCCCACTAAATAAATTTTTTGGCTTCTCCATTGCTCTCAACCTTTTGAACAAAATGGATATAAACATTTAACGTTTTATTGCATACAAAGGAATCCACAAACTTTTATTTTTTGTAAATAAATTCTCAAACTTTCAAAATAATGCAATTAAGTTCAAATTTGTTAAATGATACTAACTGTCCTTTAGACATCCTATGTGGCAACTGACGTAGATAGTTTTGTGGGTTGTCACGTGGCATATTACATGTGCAATACAAACGAAAATTAATGTCATTTAATAGATTTGGACTTAATTGCATGATTTTGAAATATTGGAGATTTATGCCAAGAAGGGTTAGCGTAAGTGGTTAATGTTTGAACTTTCATGCAAAGCATCAGTGTTCAAATCCTACGATCCTTCATTGGTAGGTGAAAGTCCAAAAAATCCACAGGTAAAAGTCTAATAGGTTCGTAAATCCCAAAATGGGTTGACGGCTTACCTTGACCTTGGAGATAGGGTAGCCTCCCCTACTCCTAAACTTTTATTCACCAAAAAAATTTGGAGATTTATTTACAAAAAATAAAAATTTATGTACTAATTTTTATGTAGTAAAACATTAAGTGTTCAGATCTATTTTGTGTAAAAAGTTGAGGCTATATTTGGTGCTATAAAGTTTAAACTAAAATAATATGAACAAGAAGGCTTCTATTCACACCCTATTGGGTGCTAGGCACATCGTAAGTTAATAAAAAAATTTTATTACAAAAGTAACCTTATACAAAATACCTATTTTATCCCAAAGATTTAGTTTTGAAACTTTCGATAGTGAATTACCGAGAGCAATAAAGCGCTTTCAGCAGTTGACTGTCGAAACCTTTTGGAAGGTTTTGGCAATCAACTGTCGAGAGCCATTTGTTGCTCTCGGCAATTCACTGCCAAGAGCCTTTAGAATGTCCCGGTAGTGGACTGCCGGGACACTTTAAATCAAAAATAATTATTTTTTAGATTTTTTATTTAATTATTTATTTATTAAATAAAAATTGACAAATAAATTATTTAATAAAACTAATAATTTTTTTTTAGGAATATGCTGCCTTGCAGCACTTGAATGTTGCCAAGCAGCAGCATCTTCATCTCGCTGCTAGGCAACGTTTGTGTGCTGCCTGGTAGCATTTATGTGCTGCCCAGGTAGCATTCAACCAGGCAGCAGTTGGCCGCTGCCTGGCAGTAATGTTGCCCATGCAGCATTTTCGATGAGCTGTAGCTCACCGGAAATTTTTCCCAAAAAAAATGGATCAAGGGTAAATTTGGAAAGATATTAAATTTTTTAGGGTGTCAGAAGTGATTTTAGATAAAAAAAAATTTTAAGATTTATGATTTTCTAGCAATTAGGGCGTGTTTAATAATTTTTCGGGTGTAATTAGAAATTCTCTATGACCAAACTAAGAGTTTAGTTTTATAGACTAAAAGTAATTTTTTTTAACCCCAAAAGTGAAGTTAAAAGACTATCACATGTTATATTTATTTATTTAATTATTTTTTAATAATCTTAAGAGTATTTGTCACATTGCTAATATGTTCAATGAAATCTAAATATCTCACTAATACTATTAGTATGAGATAATTTCTCATTATCTAAAAAATATATGTAAAAGATAACCAAAAAAAAAACATAATATTTTTAAAGAAACTTAAAAATGGATAATGTCATATTTGGCTCACGTGTTATACAAAATTATTCATAGTGATGCTTTAAAAATGTGTGATGAGTAGAGGTGGCAAATGAGCGGGTTAGATCAGGTTTGGGTTAGGTCATTTTGGATCAGATCATTTTGGGTTAAGGAAAAATCGGATCATTTCAGGTCCGGATCATCTCGGGTTTGAATAAGGTCGGGTTTGGGTTAAGGAAAAATCAGTCTATTTAAGGTTCGAATCATTTCGGGTTCGGATAAGGTCGAGTTTGGATCAATTTGAATTTAAATAAATTTGGGTTCGGATTAATTTGGGTACAGATTAAATCAAGTTCGGATTAGATCGGGTTTAGGTCGTTGACTTTTTTAGTCAATTCGAGTTGGTCGGATTTGGATTCAAGTCGATCGGACAGATTTATTGGGTTAAGCCTTGGTTATCTCGATGTGATTTATCTGATATAAAAATCAACTGAAACCATATTTCTAAGAATTACAAAACTCATGAAAATAAAATTTTCTTCTTACATGACCTATAGTACAATTGAAATTAAAATAATCAAAATATTTAATAATGTGTATGATAGTTTTCTTTATAATATATTTACCAATATTCATAAATTAATTACATTTTTTCATTTTATTTTTATTATCTATAATAATTAATAACTTTATGAATCAAAGTGATCTAATAATCCCTACTAAATATCATAAAATAGTGCTATATATCTTCTTAATTTATTTTGATTTTTTGTAGAATAATTGGAGATATTAAATGTAGGTAATATAACTTCTGTACTTTATTATAGATTAACCATTAAATAATTATACATTAGGTTCAAATGAATATAATATAAAAGTGAATATTTAAGTTTAACTAGTTTAAAAAAAATATAAAACACTCATATTATTGAAAAAAATTATATTTTTACTATATTAAAATACTTTGATAATTAAATTTTAACATTTAAATATTTATTGATAATATTAAATTTAAATTTGAATCTTTTCAGGTTTAGGTTAATTTGGATTCGGGTCAATTTGGGCTCGAATCAATTCGAGTTCAGATCAGGTTAGGTTTGAGTTAATCTAAATTCAGATGAATTTGGGTTCAGATCAATTCGGGTTTGGATCAGGTCAGGTTTGAGTTAATCTAAATTTGGATGAATTTTAGATTCGGATCAATTTGGGTTTGGATCAATATGAATTCGAATAAATTTAGTTTCAGATTAATTCGAATTCAGATAAGATTAGATTTAAGTTGTTGATTTTTTTAATCAAATCAAATAGATTTAATTTGAATTCAAATTAATTAGATGAATTTTTCGGATGAAGTTAACTTTTTTCACCTCTAGTGATGAGACTGTCGTTACTAGTACTATCCTTTAATATGTCAATTGGATAACGCGGGTTAACATCGTTAAATGAGGTAGATGCTGTGGCCGTCATCTACTCAACATATAACACAAAGCATTTTATGTCACATCATCATGTCAAGTCATTATAAGAAATCTAATTAAAAATGCATTCATAATAGGCACTAAAATGACACTTACATGCATGCAACGTGTCAATTTTTTTAATATAAAAAATAAAAATTATTTTTTTCTCTTTTTTATCGTTTCTCTTTCTCTTGATCTTGTTCTCTCTCCATTTCATATGGCTGAATCCGATTAAATTCATACTGATTCCAACATAAGTAGGTCGCGAACGGTCTAAAAAAACCCCCCTTATATGTCGACTCAAATCCTACTTTTCTCTTCACTAGAATATTTGATGTATGGGTTGCTACCATGGAATCAAGCTCAATTTTGATTGGTACAAGAAACTTTCCAAATTGATAAATTATTAAGTTTTTCGTATAAAAAAAACCTAAAAAACACAATAATAATAATAATAATAATAATAATTTAACATTACATGCACACACAACATTAGCATTAATGAATTCTCTTTTAGGAATACAAATTGAAGTGCCGAACCGTACAATAAAGAGAGAATCAAAGAACTGGAAAGCACGAACACTATAGATTAAAATAATGATACTAGTATTGAATTTAACAAAAAAAGAAAATGTTCGTATCGCTAGCGACATCTTCAAGGATTGAACTCGGTTAGGTTCAGGCCCAAAAAAAAAAAAAATGGGTTAAGTTTACTAAGGCGATAGATTGCAACATAGATCAAAGGGTTTTGTCTTGCCACAACAGATTCAATGGGTTAAGTTTACTAAGGCGATAGATTCCAGGGATTGTCAAAATCTATTTATCACCTTCGACAAAATCTGTATGTGTTTCAACGGTTGGCTTTCAATTACGAATGCAATTGTGAAAAAATTTGTTACTTGGAAAAAATTATTGACAAATTGTTAGGAGCGTTTTTAACTTGTGAGTTGTAACCCAATTAAGCAGCAAATAGTTAATTGGAGATGTGTCTATTGTATATTACAAGGGGATTCTTTTTGTAGTGCGTTGTAGATTTTAAGTGCTATTTTCCTAAAAAATTTGTTGACCCAAATCATGGTCTTCTTACCAAAATAGTTGAATAGGGTTGCTTCCATATAGACTTGTTCAAGGGTCGGGTTATCTGTCTAAACTTGAAGGCCCACTTGATATTTGGTCGGGCTTGAACAAAAACATCTGATACAATAATTGGGTTTGGGTAAAATTTTTAAGCCCGTTTAAAAATTGGGGTGGGCCCTAAACTTGACCTTTCAAAGCTCGAGCCTGATTCAATCCAGCCCGAATTTATTTTTTTTATTTCTTTTTAATATTAAATAAAATTTTTTTACATATTTAATAAGTATAATATAATTATATGTATATAAAACATTATTAATTAATAAACATGATTATAAATATTTAATACGGAAATTGATATAAAAATTTTGACAAATTAAATTTAAATTTTAAAGGGTAAAAAATAATAAAAAAACAAATAAATAAAAAATTAAAATATAAAAAATTTATTTTTTGGCCTGACCAAACTAGGCTCAGGCCTATAATATAAAAATGAAAATGGGATTGGACAAAAAGTCAGGCCCGAATTTTTGGGCCCGATCGGGCTTGGGCACACAGATTACACATTAATATATGTCATGGGCCCGACCCGACCTGACCCGACCTATGACCAAGTCTACTTCCATGGTATTAAGCTCAAGCTATTATGTAATAACTAAAAGTATGCTTACGTCGCAAAATTTATCGATATTAGGATGTAAATGAATATTTATTGCTAAATGTGTCAAAATCAAAAAAATATTAGAATATTTTGTAATCAATTTTTTTTGAAGCATCAAATGATCGTATTTTTTTTATGAAAGTTGGATATGCGATAGATTAAAAGGTTTATGAGTGCAATTGATGGTCGAGATATGAAATTGATTGTGTTTAACTATTAAACTGAACGACTGTCTGAAATGTTTCATATCAAAGATTGCTTTTACGCGATAGTGATGATTTTGAATGTTAAATAAACTATTATTGAACTAGGACCTTAGATACATTACCTTAAACTATATTAGGTAATTAGGTAATTATTTATTTTTTATTTTCTTAATATTTTAAAAGACACATGTCATCATCTTAACCCCGCTTATGGAGTTAAAAAACTCCACTGACAGTGGATAGGATAATAATCCAAAATATATTAGGTAATTAGTTACTTGATATTATCAGATGATACTACTTACATGATAAACCAATGTAAAAAAAAAAATAGCTCTAAACTTTTGAATTCTGCATAAGACTTATAAAATTATCACGTTTTTCAGGACTGAAGAAAGGTTCCCAATTCAAATGAAAATCAGAGTCTTGTAATGAAGTTTAAAAAAGAAATAAAAATTAGACATTCTCACAATTTTAGCTATTCAAAAGCCTGTATGGTTCAAAGTTTTCTTTGAAGTTTTATTTTGAATATTTTCCAATTTTATTTATTTGATCAAATTATTTCAAATTTTCCTTCTCTCACTATCCCGCGGGCATAACTGGTATCAGAGAATTTCTAAAATCCTAACAAAGCTTCCGGCCACCCCATTCCTTACATCTTTCTTTTTATTCCTTTCCAAGAAAACTCTTGCCTTGTAATCATCGAAGAAATAATCATTGAAAAATCTATGGCACTCCTAGAGCAAGTTTAGGCATTTACGTTAATTAAGAAGCATTTTCCACTTTGCTCACTTAAAGGATTTCATGCCTCAGACTGCTGCTTTTTTTCTACCTAATTATTTAATGGTTATTGGAAGATGATTGAAGCAAAGAATAACAAATTGAAACATATTATTACAATTGCAAAGTGCATCAGAAATCTTCTAAAGGAAACATAGAAAATGAATTGAATTGCTGGAAAGCAAAACAATTGGAAATAATATTGAATGACCCTTCTTTGCTCTTTGCTCTCTTGGTTGAAATTAAGCTCCAATCTATGGTTTATGAAGAACTCTTCCAGCAAGTAAAGCAGCCTCCATTACCACAGTGATTATATTAATCACCTCATCAACTTGACATTTGTTTCCCTTGAAACTCTTTCCACCAGATTTCTGAAAATTGGTCATGCAGTTTATGAACTTTTGGCTACACTCTTGACTTAGATAGTCATCTGCACCACACAAGTTCCAGCGGCTTTAGTTGCAAAAATTAGTGTTCACAAAACATAAATATGTTCTGTCCAAAAAAAATAATAATAAATTTGTGGTTGGGTTATCAATTTTAGGCGAAAGGGGAAAAAAGAAAAGAAAAGAAAAGAAAAGAAAAGAATGCTTCATATTTCATCTCATTTTTTAGTTTTCATTATAAACAATTATGATTGATATTTTGTAAAATTTTAGTATAAAAGTCCTTAAATCTTAGTTCCAAGGTTCAACAAATCTTTGTTGCAGTTTGTCATAAATTTTAAGTCATTTGAATTCAAATTGATTTTGAGTTTTGAATTAACTTGTTTGAAGTCATTCTTTTTTTTATAAGCATAAGTATCTTAATCTATTTTACGATTTGAAATTAATTTATTTATATCGAAAATGATAAACGATAAAATCTTATAAAAAAATATCTACTTTTATTTATTCCAACGACCTATTGAAGTCATTCCATATTGCAATTATTACCCACCCAAATATTTTAGTACTTGTTTGGCATTGTATTCACAGCGACAAAAAAGTCTCAATGCCAAATCCATAATCCATGTAATAAGATATTGAAAGAAAGGGATGTCAAGTAGGGTGCCAACGAGCTACCCTTATTTGACTCCCTTTTCTTTTCTTTTCTTTTTTTCTATTTTTTATCCTCTATTTTTGTTTTTTTTTTTACACTATTTTTGTTTTTTTTTTCACTCTCCAAACAAAATTATTTTAGATTTTTCACCCATACCATTGATTTTTTTTTTCAATCGTATTTAAAACGAGTTTCCTTTATTTGATGCAATTTACATTTTAAAAAAACAATTCAAATAATAATAATTTTTTATTCATCCATTCATATTCCATACAATAAATATTATAAGAAAAACTTTTCATTTTGTGGTGCCACTCGAAGCATTACTTTTCTTTACATTTTTGGGTTTTTTTTTAAAAATCAAAATACTTTATTTTGACAAAGATTTCCTTGATTGAATTCATATTAATTCGTGTGGCACCCCTACATTCTGGCCTTTTATTTTTATTAGGGAAAACCTAAAACGACATTTGTTTGGTAACTTGATTTTAAAAAAGTAAAGAATAAATAGAGTCAGAAAAAGTAAGAGAGAAAAGGTTAAAAAAAAAGGGAAGAATTAAAAAATTGAAAAATTTTGAGAAAAAACAAATCCAAATCAAATCTTAGCATAGAAGATTGAGATATATCTGGGAAAATTAAAAAGAGACGAATTTTGAAAAAAATTGTTATTATTACAAATTTACTTTTGTTTTTTTACAAATTTTGATATTGTTATTCTTTTAAAAGGAATAAATTTGTTATTATTACAAATTTACTTTTAAAAGGAACTTCTTTTACAATTGTTTCCTTTTATTTTTTTCAAGAAGTACATATTTGTTATTGTTACTTTTATAAAAAAAAAGAATAATTAAAAGCACATATTATTTCAAAATCGATATGACCATTGTTGGGTGATTCTTCCTTATATCATTTATTTTCTCTTTTTAAGTAATTTCTGGGGTTTTAATAGAAATTATAAAAACAAGAGAAAGGGATAACTCGAGTTTAGTTTATCATTTTTTAAACATAAGTATCTTTATCTGTTTTACGGTCTAAGATTAATTCTATTTAAATAAAAAATGATAAAAAATAAAGCTTTCGCAATAGTGAAGACTCTAAGATTCAAATTATATCAAAATGCTTAGAAAAGAAGTCCACTTTCACTTTTTCCAACCACTTGTTGGTTAGTATATCAAATTTTTGTTGTGGTTGTAAATTGTATTTTATTGTGATTTATTTTTTGTTGTAAATTGCAATTATTATATATTATTAAGATTATTATCCTATACATTGTTAACAGAGTTTTTTTATTCCACTAGTGGGTTAAGATGATTATATATACCCCAATTTATTTTTTCATTTATTTTTTAATATTTTTAAAAGGTTATGTGTCATTATCTTAATCCCACTTGTGGAATAAAAAAATTTTACTGACAGTTTATATGATAATAATCCATATTATTATTTATTAAAGGATCTAGAAAATTATCTAATATATCTGGAGATTTTTGACTTCATAAGTGGGATTAGAATGATTACACATGTCCTATTTTATTTATTTTTATTTTTTAAATATTTTTAAAGGATATGTATAATTATTCTAACTCCACTTGTGGAGTTAAAAAAACACTACTAATGATGTAATAATCCATATTATTTAATACATTGCAATTAGAGTTCTTAGACTCCACAAGCGAAGTTAATATGATAACACATATCCTTAATTGAATATTAAAAAAATAAAAATAAATGAAATAAGTATGCGTATCATCTTAATCCCGTTAATGGAGTCTAAAAACTTTACTAACATTGTATTAGATGATAGTTCTTTACTTAAATTGTTTAAGGAAGAAACTGTGTTTTTCCTAAGCAGGAATATTTGTAGGAATGGTGTATTATTTTTTTTTTGAAATTTATTAATCAATAAGTTTTTGGATAAGATTATATAATTATTTTTGAAAATTCCTGTATATGTTTATTTGGAAAAAAAATTGATTTTTCGATATTAAGAGTATAAACGAATCTAACATGAGTGAAGTTGACATGTTTGTATTGTTCGTTTATTTTTAACACTATTCATATTCAGAAAGAAATATTTGTATCATGTTTGTTTGTTTTAGAATGTTTGTTTAATATTCACAAATGAGCTCATTCAAAGTAAATGAACTCTATGAATAGTAAATAAATATGTTCACAAACATATATTAATGAATATGATTATAAATATATAAACGAATATGTTTACAAACTTACATTTATGAATCCTAAACAATAAATCATAAAATAAATTTAATAAAAACAATCATCATTTTACATTATACAAAAAAACAAACTTAAAATATGTAATTTTAATAATTTATTATTACAATACAACAAATAATATTAAAACGAATGAATTTTAAACAAATTTTAAATAAATTTATTTGTAATAAACTAATCAAATATATCTCTATTCGTGTTGGTCTTATAATAAATCAACACTGAAATGTCGTTCTTGATTTTTGTCACACTTAATAAATGAACTTACTATTAATCAAACGTTTTACTCGTTTATATCCCTGCACATCGCATTGTTCTGAGTAAAATACAAATACATTTTTTTAATATTGATTTGCCCAGCACGCAACTGCTACTGGTCAAAAGCACGTTTGACTATGAATTTATCAAAATGACTTTTTATAATTTTATTAACAACAAAATTATTCCTTTTTTACTTTACAAAATTAATTAATTTTAAAATATTTTTTCTTCTTAACAAAAATTCCTTAAAAATAAAAAATAATAATTATTTAATACATTTTTAGACTCATAAACAGGATTAAGATGATTATAAATATCTTATTTTATTTATTTATTTTTTAGTATTTTTTTTAATAATATGCATTATCATTCCAATCTTATATGTGAAGTCTAAAAACTCTACTAATAATGCATTGAATAATCATGCAAATAAAAATTTGACTTAATTTTTACTTTATAAAATTATTTCCTTTTCGGACTTTATATTTTCGAAACAATTTTTATAGGACTACCAAACATCAGAAAATCTTAAATCTTAGACACTTTTTCAGAGGCATTGTTTGCAAATCGCAGTATGATAATATTATATATATGTTTTATTTTAAACAAAAGCTAATTTATTATTATTTGTAAATATTGATATATTATTTTTTATGTATATTTATTAAAAAATTACTTTTATTTAAAATATAAAAAATAATACTAAAACAAAATTGATAATTTTTAAATTCCTTACTTTTGTAAAAATTCATTCAACTAAAATTTCAACCATTTTAATGTTTAATATTGAGTCATTGGTTATTACGAGTTTAGGTTACATTCATTTGAAGCATGGATGGTTTTAGGCTTTGAGTGTTTCAGATCCGGATTTCATAAGTTTAGGGCTTTAATTATGTAATCAACTTGGGTCTAGTGGGGGTTCGAATTTAGGTTCATTAAGCTTCTTCTAATCAGATTCTTATAATTAAAGGAGAAAAACAAAACGCTTACTGTTCTTAGCTTGAACGCAAGCGTCGTGCTTCATACAGCAAGCATCAAGTCCGTCGCAGGGTGCCTCCCCAGGGCATCCGCTGTATAATAGCCCGCAATACTTCCCATATCTCAAAAATGGAGGCACTGTTGTTTCATTCAACCAGTAAAATAATCTCAGCCTCCTAATGCAACGATTTGAATCAGAAAAAGACTGTTTAACAGATTTCTCAAACGGATTTGAATAATGAGAAAAGTGGGTACCTGAACAGAACTCTGACTCACATTTTCTACTGCATTCTTTACTCTGGAAATAATGCCGAAGCCAAAAGTAAGAAAATAAATGTATCAATTGCGTATATGTTTATATCTCAAACGAAAGGAATGGAAAAAAATAAAACACAGATAAAGAAGCGGAAGAGATGACCAGAGTGATGCCAGAACCCGTTGCTTGGACACCAATATTAAGAGCTTTGACAGAGAGAGAGGAGAAACATAAGGCAATGAAGCAGAAGGAAGAAAGGAAAGCAAAATTCAAAAACTGATGCTTAATCATTGTTGGAACTTGGGGGCCAAAACAGCAGAAGAAAGCACTGAAATCTGAAGCTTGGTTTTGCTTAAAAGGCTCTGATTTATAGAGAAAGAGGCAAATTGTTATAAAAATAAAAATGTAAAAAAAGAATGAGGATGGTAGAGAGAGAGAGAAATGTGTCGGGGGGTTTTGTCTTGTAATGGCTCGTGATCCGTTTTCGGATTGTTGCTTCAACTTGTTCTGAGATTTTGACCAAAAAAAAAAAAACTTGTTCTGAGATTATTATCACCAGAAGCAATTCAACTAAACAAAGGGTGGTTGCAGGGTCCATCTCACAGGAAAAGGCTCTTTCACCCAACTCTATTTCATTTTAATTGGAAATTTGGGAACTCTCAAGTTGGACTTCTTAAGTGGACATGTCCAATTATTGTCACCAGAAGCAATTCAGCTAAACAAAGGGTGGTTGCGGGGTCCATCTCACAGGAAAAGGCTCTTTCACCCAACTCTATTTCATTTTAATTGGAAAATAGGGAACTCTCGAGTTGGGCTTCTTAAGTGGACATGTCCAATTATCACTCACTCGAGATGAGGCCATTGTGCACGCTATCAAATCCAAGGCTACTTGGTTGCCATGTCATCAACAATGAAAATCAACTTCCCGATATTTTAAATCATAGGCAGCGGTGTAAATGGCAAAATATCTCATGCAATCAAGAAAAATAGCGAGGGGGAGTATAAATATTCTGATTCCCCAAATATAGGTTTATACATTGATTTTGTTTAATGTAACATACTAATATAAGATGCTTTGGTGTATAATATTTGCAGATGATACTGTTGTGTGTCAAGATTAGAGCAAAGACTAGCACAAAGTTAAAACTGTGGAGACAGACGCTAAATCAAAAAGGTTCAGATTAAGCTAAGTGAAGACCAAATACATAAAATGTAAATTTAGTTCAAACAAAGAAAAAAATCAGAATGTAGTGACGTTAGATAGGATGACGATACTTAAGCAAGACTTGGGGTTGATAGTACAAATAGATGGAGAGATTGATGGTGATCTAACTTATAAGATACAAGCTAGATGGAGTAAGTGAAGAAGCGCTACAAGTGTGCTTTGCGATTTCCTATATAGCTGAAAAGCAAGTTTTATAGTATAGTTGTTAGATCAACATTGCTATTGGTATTGAACATTGGGTAACTAAGAGATTGCGTACACATAAGATGAGTATAGTAGAAATGCAAATGTTATGGTGGATGTGTTGATATTAAAGAAAGGATATAATGAAAAATGAAGACATTTGTAAGAAGGTTAGAGTGGTACTTATTAAAGACAAGATGCGTGAAAGTCGTTTACATTGATTTAAATACATATAATGTAGACCTGTAAATGCTCCAGTTTGGAGAGTGGAGACGATGAATGGTGAAAGAAGGCAAGAGGAGGATTGAAAAAGACTTGAAGAAAGTAATTTGAAAAGATATTGAGGCATTAAAGTTGAATGAATACATTACCTTGGATAGGAATGTTTGGAGGAATAGAATTCATATGGACGACTTAATGTGAGTTTAGACATTGAATCATGTAGCTTACCCCAATCTATTGGGATAAAGGCTTTAATGATGATGATTATGATTATGATGATGATGAATCTACTATTAACTAAAATTAAACAAGATCATTATTTTAATGCCATTATAGATTTTGTCAAGATTCTCAAAAGGTGGCCGAAAACAATTAAAAAAAGTTAGTGTTATAGGAAAATGGGTACTTTTACAGTAATGTCACAAAATTTGACTTTACTATAAGGTTAACATAAACACACATGATTAAGTGTAAATTTGGAGTCATTAGACTTGAAATATATCAAAAGTATTATAAACACATGATAATCAATATAAACAAATTTTATAGCAAAATTATAATGTGTTTTAGTTTAAGCTTATTTGATTATCAAATTTTCGGATTTGTGCTTTAAGCTGTACTGTACCATTGATTTAGAACTCTGGACAATAGTCCGAGTATTGTTTTGGAACTTTTGAACCATTGATTTCAAACTCTGAATGATAGTCCAAGTATTTGTTCTGAAAGTTTTGAACCATTGATTTTGAACTCTGGATAATATAGTCCAAGTACTTGTTTTGGAGCTCTTGGTGTAGTTCGAATATTTTTTTTTGAAACTTTTGAACTATTGATTTCAAGCTCTAGACAATAGTCCAAGTATTGTTTTAGAACTTGAACCATTGACTTAAAACTCTACACAGTAGTCAAAGTATTGTTTTGGAACTTCCAAAAGAGCATATACATTGAATTGAAATTTGAAATTCAAACTTTGAACAGACTTTTTATAGTATACGTGATGTGCATGAGATTGTACATATTTCGAATTGTACTTGTGACATGATTTTAGACGGTGTATGTTTTTGTACATGATTGTATGCTGTGCTTGACATGATTTAAAATCGTACTCTCTTGCACGTGATTTTATATCGAGAACCTCATCATTTGAGATATGCATAAGAGTTTAAAATCATAATGCACAAGCCCTACTAAATTGATATTGAGTTAAATGATTAATATTGTGAACTGATATGGATAATTGTTAAGTACAATGGGTTGACACTCTTGTTGATAGGTGTCGAGGAGGGGCATAATGAAGTATTTCAAAATATCATTCCATTGGTATTCCAAAACCTGGTACACCTAGAGTCCCTAAGTCATGATTTGTGACTGTTTATAAGAGTGTATCATGATGATATGATATGATATAATATGATATGTCTACAGCATGAGGATTGAAATCTAAAAATATGTAGAACTCATGCATTTGCATTTAGGACAACATAATTCTACTTCTGCACTTATATGAGTATCTTAGTGAGCCCTCGCTCATTAAACTTTATTTAATCATAATACAAATTTAGCTTAAATTGTGAATTGTTACAGGCTACCTATTGAGTAGCGTAGGTCTGAGAAGTGACCTGAGTCTTTAAGGCATACGCTTGAGATTCTATGATATATAAATATTTATTTTTGCATATGACTCTATTTTCGAGCAAATTCTTGTGCAATATAGGATGGGACATAGACTAAACGAATGAATTGATATTGTCTTATTTAGGTGTCTTAAGGTGTCTAATTAATGATTTGTGGTCGATGGTAGAATTATCTTATATGACATGTATGTGATAAATAGTTGTGGATATTAGATTGTTTATATGATGTCTATTTAATGTGTTTGATGTAGACTGTGAAAATGATTGCTGTGACTGTGATATGTGAAATGAATATAATTTGCAAGTGGTTTGAATTGGGGAAATCTTTTACTTTAGAGGGATATTTTCAATTTATTTTTAAGATTGAAAAATATTATAGGTTAAAATGATTATTACCTATCTTAGAGAGTTAAGTAAATTCACCCATGGATTAAAGTTTAAGTTATTAAGGTTGGAGTATAATAAAAAGATTAGTGAGTATTACTTAGTGACTATACTGACACCGAATACAAATCGTAAATCGAAAAAAAAAAAATTTAGTTTGTAAATTTTTAAAATAGAATTTGTGTAAGTTTGCAAGTGTACATCATGGTTTTTAGATTGTGACATCAATTATTATCTTAATTAATTATTAACCTAATCAATTATCAATCTAAATTCACATAATTAAATCAATTTCCTAACTATTTCTAAATTTTAACTAAATATCTAATTAAACAATAAAAAAACTTACCAAACGGTGGATCTCCTTTTGTTTCTTTCTTCTCCCTTTTTATTTCACGTTTGTTCTTTCTTTCTCTATTCTTCACTTTACAACAATGCAACGAAACAGTGATAGCAGTAAGCAGCAACAGTGAAGGAGCAGGGGATAGCAAGAAGGTCATGGTGAAGGCTTTGAAGCAGGTTTCAAAAAAGGAAGACAGGGACCCCTTTTCCTAAGATCCTCCCCATTTATGAGCTAAGACTTAGTTTTTTTTTTTATTAGGATTTGATTTTGTTAGTTTTTATCTTTTTTTTTCTCTTAATTTATAATTATCCTAAAAGTATCCTATTCTAATTCTTGTCTAATAATAATCCTATATTCATTCTAATTTAATAATAACTCTAAATTGTTAAATAATTTTATTTTCAAAATAATCCTAATCTAATAATAATTATCCTAAATTAATTAAACTAACCTTAATATCCTTTTTTTTTGGGTTACAAAACCAACCTTAATATCCTAAAAATATTAAATCTACTCTAATATTTATCCTATTCTAATAGTTAATTTAATATTATCTTAAAAATCAATAATAAACTTAATCTAACAATTATCCTAAATTATCCTAAAATAAATAATCTACAATTATCCTAATTAATTAATCTAATATTTATCCTATCTAATTAATATAAAAATATACTAATTATCCTAATCCCACTATTATATTAGTTTAATAAATCCTGTCAATCTAACCTAATTAAATTAAATTAATACTAATATGTTAAAGTAATCAATACAAGACCACCTAATTAACCAAATTTAGAAATCCCAACCATGCTGGGTTGAGATAAGAAACAAGCTTGTAGGGAGATTAAGAACAGGCTGCAAAAACGGATACTAACATTGGAGCAAAAGAATGCTATCTCAAGAGGCAAAGAAATTTTCATCAAATTGGTTCTTCAAGCAATACCATCCTATGCCAGATATGTGTTTTGATTTCTAAAATCACTATGTCGTGAGCTTAGTGGTATAATCAGCATTTGTTGATAGAGCTTTAAACAGAATGGGAAGGGACACATTAGATTCGATGGGATCAGTTGTTCAGGTCAAAAGAAGAAGGTGGAATGTATTGTCTAGATATTTGTTTCAATTTAGTGTCATTGGAAAACAAGGATGGCGCTTACTCGAGAATAAAGACGCGCTTTTGTACAAAGTCTTAAGCTTGTATTTTCCAGATTCTTCTTTTCTAGAAGCATAGTTGGGGTACAATACATCTTTCTGATAAAAATATAGAAAGATAGATGGGTGAATTTAGATGGAGGACTAAGTCCTTATACTGTGGAAAGTCCTTATAAATTTTGACAAATTTACAGATGAAATGCACGGTCTTAGGTTATTTTAATTAATGCTTTTGATAAATCGGTCTAGAATATTAAAATTTTCCAAATGATTAAACTTAGACTATCATTATTGGCTTCTAAATATATGTATATAGTACTAGTGTTTTTCAAATTTTCATGTCAATAAAAAGCAAAATCATAAATTTGATCAAATATTTATAATTTAATTCTTTAGGTAGCTTGATTATATGATATTAAACTTTTTCGAATATTAAATTTGGCTGTCATAATTGGCTTGTGTGAAAAGTACACAGTTATACCTAAAGGTTGTGGCTCAGTTGGCAACGTAAATTGAGTTTGTGAGAAGAATTTTCGGATTCGATTCCCACCAAACACATTTGAGGAGGGGTGAAAAATTTTAACTGTAACTAAATTTTGAACAAAATTAATCTCAAATCTCAAATCGTTAAAACAAATAAAGATATATGTGATTTACATAAAAAAAAAATTACACAATTATAGCGTTTTTTGAACTTCACGTACCATTAAACGGCGAAATAGATTTGCCTCCAAATCCAATGCATATCATCATCATCATCATCATCGTAAGGTCTTTATCCCCACGCATATAAAAAGCCAAAAAAAAAAAAAACCATGGCCTGTAACTCTTAAAATTCTTCTTCGCCTTCCTTTCCCCACAGTAACCAAGCTCCCTCCAGTCAAAACCATACACGACCGCCAGATGAAAACTCAACTCAACCACCTCCAATAGCTTCTTACAAAGAAAAACTCCTCAACAACACAACGCATGTATATTACCTTTCATGGCTGGAGGAAATCCCTATTGTATTGTACCAGAAACAAAAGAGCAAAATGAAAACTCATCCCCAGATTCAGCCTTCCCATCTCTCTAGCGATCCAGGGAAGAGAAAATGCGTATAAGACAGCCATGGATTAATATCATAATCATAAAGTTGTTAGGTCACCCATTGTCTTTTAGCCTACACCATCTCAAGAGCAACAAAGGCAACCAGAGAAAGATCAAGCGGAGTAGACCTTTGTTACAAGATCCAAGAAAGGAAAAACCCCTGCAAAATCTAAAGAGAAGACAGCGGATGCAATCAAGGAATCTAGAGCAGAAACAGAGAACATTTCTTCTCCTACATCAGTTGCCACCAACAGCAGCAATTCAAAACAGATTCACACCAATCCAGTTCAGAGAACTAGCCAGGCGCCCCCAATCTGGATTCCTAAGGACCGAAACAGGTATGAAACCTTGTGTGATACATCATCTCGAATAGACACCGACACATGCACACGAATTCAGCACAAACCCCAACCGAAACCAGAAACTCAAACCAAACTTGTTTCTCCAACTATGACTTCTTAGTCAGGATCCGATACAAAAATATCCTTTAAATAACCAAGTTTTTTATATTAAACAATAATAATGAATCTGATCCACCATTAAATGATCTTAGACACCTCTCTAATCAAATACACTTGTCACCTAACCTATATACCATACCAACACGTTCCTCCTATACGTGTCAACCATCTCAGTTACTGAGTCAAAGTCCACTTCAACTCCCTAGCTTAACAGAATGCATACAAAAGACGAGAAAGTGCGGTATGAAACAGTTACACTACGTCAGTATATATCATTTTTATTTAAATTATGTCACGTAATCACATTATTAAAAAAAATTAATAATTTATTATCAGAATCATTAATGAGTTTTTTGAAATAAATATTTATCATTTAATTATATAATAAATTATTAATTTTTTTTAACACTGTAATTACGTGACATAATTTAAATGAAAATAATATATACTGACGTGGTGTAACTGTTTCATACAATCCTTCACAAAAGACTGCAACATCTTCCACCAGTTCCTTAATATTACCATTGTCCACTACACTATTATCTGCAACACAACATGAATCCACATATGAGAACCAATTGATTACCACTACCAAACACAATCTCAAACACAGTGATGGAGAACCACTTTCATTTGCCACACCCAGCAACTTCTCACCCGATAATGAACAACTATCTTCCTCCATCCCTTTCCACGAGAATGTATGGACAGGAGAGGCAACAAACCCAAATCCCCGGTTTCACCTGCAGCCCCACCAGGATTTGAATGCGACTTCATCTTCACAGCTCAGAGCTTTACTGCACTTGATGAACAACCAAGAACAGAACCTACTCTCATCCCAAATAGAAGTCACACACTCAAGAAATCAGCTGCTAAGTCCCAGACCAGGGGAGTACCTCTTCCAAGCTAGACATCACCAAGCTCATGTCTTCGTAACTCCCACAAACGTCGACCAAGTGGTGATCAATGTAGAAATATTTCGAGATCTTCTAGCAACAGAAAGTGAATACATGTACTACTTGAAAATCTAGCTCATAGAAAGAGATCATCAAATTCCTCCTCACACAATGTTCCCACCCAACACAAACGAAAATGCGCTTCAACCAAGCTGGATGAACACAGAATTCCAACACCTGAATCTCAACGCTCCAAACAACATTTCCCTTATGAAAATCCTTGCTTGGAACTGTAGAGGAGCAGGTAGCGATGACTTCCTGCCAGAACTTTTAACTCTTATCAATTGCTTCCAACCCAAAATCTTGATTCTCTTGGAGACGAGTGAATCTATCACGTGCTAATGCTATTAGAGCTCAAATTCATTACTATGGACACATAATGTCATCACCTCTAGGGCATGCTGGTGGAATTTGGGTTTTTTGGGATCCAAATTAGGTGACTATAAAAACACACAGTAGTACACCAAGGGAAATCACAGTGCATGTAGACACAAGACCACCTCAGACTCCATTCTACATGACAGCTCTACATCAATATCCACAACATCACCAACACCAGTAGGATGGTCCCATTTATTTGATATCTCCCTTTCAATAAACGCTGCATGGATGGTTGTTGGAGATTTTAACTGCATTACTGAATTGCATGAACAATTTAGTATTTATCTACCTAATCATGGACAAATGTCCAAAATGATAAACTATTTACATGCATGTAACCTACATGACTTAGGATTTATAGGACCTCAGTTCACATGGAATAACAGACATCAAGATTACACTCATGTTAGGAAACGTTTAGACAGAGCCGTAGCTAACCATCAGTGGATAAACAATTATCCATCCTCCATAGTTGAACATATCCCTTCTGCTGGATCCGACCACTTAGTTCTTTTAGTTGACACCATGCCTATTCACAGTGTTAAATTAAGTAGGTTTAGATATGGAAACAGCTGGAAATTTAGAGATGACTATACCAATTTAGTACATATACATGAATGAACCAAGGATTGACTCGTATGCTTATGATTTTGCGTTGAAATCCGTAAATCTAGCAAAAAAATCGAAATACTGGAAGAAATATGTACTTGGCAAAAACAAACAAAAACTACAAAACTTAGAACTTTAACAATTGCAGCTTCACTCTAATAACCCTTCCCTTCAAGCATCAATCATGAAACACAAATACTCAATGAAATTAAACATGTTCAATCCTTGGAAGAAATGTTCTGGTCGCAAAGAACCCATGACAAATGGATTAAGGAAGGTGATCAAAATACCAAATACCTTAACTCTAAGGTTAAACATCGTAGGAAGGTCAACCAAATTTTATCAATTCACACTCCTAATGGCTGGACCAATAATTTAATTCACATCCAACATTTATTCTGTGAGCATTTTTCTAATCTTTATACCTCCATTAGTCCTCCAAACTGCAACTTTAATCTGTCACCAAATACACCAAAACTTAGTTCCTCTAAAATACAGTTTCTGACTAGACCCATATCCCCTAAGGAAATTAAAATTACCATATGGAGAATGTCACCAAATAAAGCACCTGGCCCTGATGGTTTAAGACCAGGTTTCTTTAATACTTATTGGCAATACATAGGATCTTCTATCATTGCCACTTGTCAAAGCTTCTTTCACCATGGCCATATGCTTAAAAAACTTAATGAAACTTTCATTATATTGATTCCAAAAATTCCACAACCATCATCAGTGAACCACTCTAGGCCAATAAGCCTTTGTAATGTTATCTTCAAAATTTTAGCCTCTGTCATTACAAATCGATTAAAACACATTATTCCAAGAATTATAAGCTCATATCAAAATGCTTTCATTTCAGGACGGTGTGTACATGATTGCACTATCATGGCTCATGAAATTTTCCACTCTTTAAAATCAAAAAAAGGAAATGCTAAGTACTTTGGTTTAAAAATAGATTATGACAAAGCTTATGACAAACTAGAGTGGAAGTTTATTCAACAGTGTCTACAACAATATAATTTCCCACCCTCTTGGATCAACCTAATTATGGAATGTATAAAAGCAACCTCCTTTCGCATTCTACTAAATGGAACTTTATCCCAAAAATTACAACCGAAGAGAGGAATACGACAAGGCGATCCCTTATGGATCGGGTGCAAAAGTTATTTTGTTAAAATGGACCTGAAAATATAAATCCAAGTCTGGTTCTAAATGCTAATGGATCTAAATGAGCTGATCCATATTCAAAAATAAAAAAATAAAAAATTATATTAACAACTCTTTTTTAGTAAGTAAATAAAAAATTTTAAAATAAATATTAAACAAACATCACATAAATTCATATCAAATCCATAACTTTAAGTCTTAAACATCATTTAAACATATTAATTGTCTAACAACTATAATATAAATTGTTTAACAAACTTAGAGACTAAAAAAAATAACAAGTCTTTTACCATTTAATTTCACCATTCATTTTAATTTTAATTTTATTAAAAGATATAATGCATTAAGCCATCAGTGCATAGATACTTTGGCTTGGTTAATTGGCTTATGCCTTGTTTTTTAATTATATTTTTAAAATCTATTTAATTAAATGAAATTAATTATATGTAAATAAATAAACGTATAAATAAATTTTAAACATAATTATAAATTAAAAAATTGTTAAAAAAATAAACGGGCTGGACAATTTAGGTTTAGGCCAAATTCATTTAAGCCCGAGCCTAAATGGTCTAGTTAAAAAAACTTTTTACTTAAATGGACTATAAAAATGAAGCCCAAATATTAGAAATATGGTGTTGTAACGGCTTCGCGCTCGACGATTTTGAAAAACATTTAAAAACAAGGAGGGAGTCGCTACCAATCTTTTTTGTTAGGTGTGATTGGCCACCTAAAATATTTATCTTTTTAACAAAATTTCAAAACTAATTAAGTTTTATTAAAAAGATAATTTTGGTCTGTGAAAACAAAAACCGGGTTCGGGAGTACGGTTACGCGTGGGGAAGGATTAGCACCCCCACGACGCCGGTTAAAAAAACGGTACCATAGTAACAATGTGTTATCCTTTAATGTTAATAAAATGGTCTTGAATTGATATTCAAAAATAATTCTTATTTTATTGCAATCTTTTTATTCAAAATCATTTTTTTATTTGTAAATTCATTTTATTTTATTTTAAGAGGTTAAACTTTATTTTTCGAAAGTAAATGTGAACCTTTTTGTATTGAATAATTAAATCAAATACTCCAATACTTTTGGCAACATTCGAAATAATTTTTCTCACCTAGAGATTTCTTAAGAATCACTACTTGTGACTTCTATAGAATCTCATCCTCGGAAAATTCACACTTGCTTCGAAAATTATTATGAATGCACATGATGCAAACAAATAAAAATGATACAAATGAATTTTTGATTTTAAATTTCATTATTTATTTGTTTATTCATTTATTTATATTTCTTTGTTTTTTTTAAAAAAAACTTATTCATTTTCTTTTTATATAAAAATTTAAATTATTGAAAAATCATACTAAATATTACAATACTTTTGGCAACATTTAGTACAACTCTTCTCACCTAGGGATCAGTTAGGAATCACTACTTGTGACTTCCGTAACATCCCATCATCGGGAAAAATTCCATTTTACTTTGAATTATTATATCATTCTATTTATTTATTTACTTATTATTTTTGCCATGATAATACATTAAAAATACCTAAACAAATATTCTATAAAACAAATGAATGAATAAGTAAAAACCAAAAGGCAATATACCCTCCTCGGCGGGCGAGCTCCTCGGGCGGGCGAACACGCGGGATCTTCGCTATCCTCGGGCAGGCGAGGTCCTTGAACGGGCGAGCTCCATGAGTGGTCTAACTCCTTGGCGGGCGAGCTCTTTAAATGGGCGAACGAGTGGATGTTCTTTCTCCTCGGGTGGGCGAGCTCCTCAAGCGAGCGCGTGGACTTCCTTTTCTTCGGGCGGGCGAGCTCGTGAACGAACGAGTAAGCTCGCAGATCCTTCCTCTCTTGAGCAGGCGGGCGAGCTACCTGATTGGGCTAGCTCTTTGGGCGGGCGAGCTTGTGAACGAGCGAGTAAGCTCGTGGATCCTTCCTCTCTTGAGCAGGCGGGCGAACGAACACGTGGACTGGCAAGTGTGTCGCGGATTCGGCTTTTTCTCTGGCCGGCGAGCTCGTGAAAGGGCAAGTGAACTCACGCCTCTTTCCACAGGCGGGCGATCTTGCGGATGGTGTTTCTCCTCGAGCGGGCGAGCGCCCGGATCTTCCTCCTTCCTCATGTCGGGCGCGCGGATCTCGGGTTGGATCCCGAGTCACGCGCGGGTCAGCCCTCTTCTATAAAAACCCTCTCTTTTTTTTTCTTCATTTTTCCTTTTCTTCCTAAAAAAAAAACAAGAGCCTTCAAGGCTCTCTGCCAGGGCGATTTCCGGCCGCCGTCGGCCGCCGTCACCGATGGCCGAAAATTAAAAAGGAAGCCACTTTCCGGAAGCTCTCCACCCCCTGAGCTCGATTCTGGCCTCCGATTCACCTAAAGAACTTCCTAGCCCCACGAATCTGACCAAAACCGAAACTCCCCCTTTTGTTTTTTTGTTGTTTTTTTTCTTTTTGGTTGATGGTTTCAGATGTTTTGGTGGTGATGATGGTTGTTGGTATGTGTGTGTGGTTTGTTCCTTTTTGCAGGTGATGGCTTAGATCTAGGTTTGTTGAGATTCGGTGAGGTTTCAGATCTGGGATTTGGGGTTCTCAGATCTGGGATTTAAGGCTGTGGTTTTCGGGTTAATGATAGGTAGAGGCGGTGGTGATTAGTGTCTTAAGAGGATGGCGGTGAGGGACCGATGGTAGTTGGTGGTTGAACGGGGATAATGGCTCGGGTGGCGAAGGGAAAATGGTGATGGCCACGGTGGCGAATGATGAGGTCGAATGATTGGGCTTGGCAGTAAGGGATCTCGGATCTTGGTTACTTCGGGTGGTATCGGCAGTGGTCGAATGGGAGAGAGTTCGGGGGCTCTTGCCAGAGGCAGAGGTAGTGAGTAGGATATTGTCTGGGGTCGGGATTTTGGTTCCGGCTCTTACCCCCCCCTGTTCCTTTGGTAGCCTGGTTGTAGAAATAGTAGTGGGAGCTTGAAGCTTCGGACTGGCGAGGATGGTGACAGACGAGACAACTTGAGGGGAAGGGCTATGGGTGGTTGGCAGACTAGCTGGCCGGCGATGGGATGGCCTGGGAAGTAGGGCTGATTGGACAATAAACAAAAATAATAATAATAATAAAGATAAAAATAAAAATAATAACAAAACAAATAATAAAAAAAATAAAAAAAATAAAAAAATAATAATAGTAACAAAATGAGACAAAATTAGGTGTCAACATATGGATTGGACAAGGTCGACCCAATAAGTTTTGATCCATTTTGATAGTGTTAGTTTTTAGGATTCAATTCGGGTGACCTAATAACTCAACTAGACCTCAAGTATTAAATTTAATAAGTTACTGTATAACTTGCTATCATATATGTGATATATATATATATATATATATATATATATATATATATATATATATATATATTTATATTGTAGTAGGTTTCAGACGACTTTAGTGAACTTGCTGCAAAAAATCGTTCTTGTACTTTTCTCATTCCGACCCATTTGTGGGAAGTAGGAATAATTTCGTTATCATAGGGTAGGTAGTATACGTTATTTATAAAGTGGGATTATCTGCAAAAAAGCTGTTGTATGTGATAATGTTAGACTTAGAGAGTTAAAAATGAGAAATTGGAGTAAGTGCATAATGACACAAATGAATCTGAACTTGATGATTAGTGGATGAGGCAAGCGCTTCAATTTCCTTAATTATTAAGGCATGACTGTGAGCAATCATAAAACAATGATTTTGGTTTCGACTTGCAAAAGTCCAAGTGGTTGACCGTGACGGTCGAAAGGGCCGAAGTAGGATTATCTATAAAGAAGTGCTACGTGCAATGCACCCAATTCCAAATTCAAGATTAGGATGTAAATGTGTAGTGCTTAATAGGGTATCTGGAACTATCCGTTTCGATTAAGTAGAATTTAGATACCTTATAATCGGGTTTTAATCAGGTTAAGATAGTGATTCCACTATTAATGTCGAATCGGGTAATATCCATAGGATACCTTAAACCCCAAACTCGATTAACTTTTTATTAAATATATTTATGTTTTTTAATTAAATTATTAAAGTTTATTGAATTATTATGAAACTTGTATATTCTTGTTTAATTTTATGTTTTTAATTAATAAAATTAAATATTAAAATAATTGGTTTTCTTGCATGAGTTCGGGTTCGGATAATTAAGCTTGTTAAAATTTTGATTGATAATAGGATAATTAATCGGATTCAAGTAACAAATGGATAGTATGAAATTTATTAGGGTAGGGTTTGAATAGTACATTTAAAAAATAATCGGTTAATTATAGGATTCATGTTCTTTAATTAAAAATCGGGTTCAAGGTCAGATACTTCAAAATTAACCGATACTTGCCCCGTTTACATTCCTTTTCAAGATGTCAACTATTTTTTTTCATAGGGAGGAAACAAAACTATCTCTTACCCTTCTAATAAATCTTTCCCTCATAAATTAATTTGAAAGTTTAATAGGTTGATGTCCTATGTTTTTAACTATAGTCATTGTTTCTCAAGGATTGACCAACAAATATGAATGGAGGAAACAAAATCTCCCCATGCCTATCCTAACTTCATTTGCCAAGACCCAATGAATTTATTAACTAAAACTTAAGGTTTTTTAAATTGAATTAATTATATGAAATATAATTTTTATTAAAATAAAGAAAGCAAGGAAAGGATAAAAGAATGAAGAGACGGGATGCAAAAATGAAAAGAGAAAGGAAAAATAAAAGAAAAGAAAAGAAAAGAAACAAACATAAAAAAAAAGAAATGGAAAAAATGGAGTGAATAAATGTTTATAGAAAAATAAGAAAAAAACAGAAACAATTAGAATTGAAGGATAAATAACATAAAACTAGTATAAAATTAACAAATAAGGTTTAGTCTAATGGTTGTTATCATTATTTATGAGAGATTGGGTTCAACGTTTGAATCTTCTTGCTCCCCTCAAACCTCCTTATGTACCAAAAATAAATGTAAAAGTAATATTTAAAGAAAATCATAACACTAATGTAAATGATCAAATTCTTGGTTGCATTTTAGAAAGGATTTTTTTTTTAACAAAAATGCATGTTAGTAGTCAAATTTATATAAAAATAAAATGATTTGTCATGGAATTTGCTATTGATTATGGGTCTATTTGAATGATTTGTGAGACTGAGTCAAGTGAGATTGAAATTAGTGTTAGTGGCTAGATTAATTACAGTAGTGGTGAGATTAAAATCAGTACATATTTTATATTTGTAAAATTAATAAGTAATTGAAAATCATTAAACTTTATAATGTATGTTTCATTTTTATGTTTGTGTTTGTGTCTTTAAAGTATTGTAATTATTTATTATATATATTTAGTCATATGCGAACAAAAATGAGTGGAAGTTTAAAATCAAAAAAAGGAAATGCTAAATACTTCGGTTTAAAAATAGATTATGAAAAAGTTTATGACAAACTAGAGTGGAAGTTTATTTAACATTGTCTATAACAATATAATTTCCCACCCTTTTGGATCAACTTAATTATGGAATGTATAAAAATAACCTCCTTTCACATTCTACTAAATGGAACTTTGTCCCAAAAATTACAACTGACGAGAGGAATACGACAAGGCGATCTCTTATCGCCATACATATTTATTCTTTGTTCAGATCTATTGATCAGATCCTTTATTCATAAACAAGAAATGAAAAGATTCACGGGCATCAAACCATCTAGAAATGATCCTTTGATACCAGATTTAAGTTCTGCATATGATTGGTACATTTTCTCCAAAGCACATAGACAATCTTACCAAACTCCTTACTCGTTGCTTAACACATATTGTAGTGCTTCTGGTCAAAATATAAACTTTAACAAATGTTCAATCATCTTCTCTCCTAACACTGACTGGCATACCAAACAAGCAATTAATTAGCTATTTCATCTTCATCCAACTAACGAGCTGACACATATCTAGGTATACCAACGTTTATTGGTAGAGCTAATAGATCTAAGTTCCAACTTCTTATACAAAATTATAGATCCAAATTATATACATGGTATAATCATCTACTATCTTATGCTGGTAGATTAACTCTAATAAAAACATACACTTGATGCAATTCCTATTTACTCAATGTCCAACTTCTTGCTTCTTCACTCAATTCTCAAAGAACTGGAGTCCATATCCAAACAATTTTTGTGGAATGCAACCCCTACAAGTAAGAAAAAATTACCTATTAAATGGTCTACACTTTGTCTCCCACTTGATTATGGAGGACTTGGGCTTAAATCCCTTCCAATTTGTCAATAGGTCCTAGTGTCAAAACTAGTTTGGAAAATTATTAAAAATCCAACCAATTTATGGGTTACAGTCCTTAAACAAAAGTATTTTTCAACAACAAACATATTTGAATCTACATTAAAGAGAAATTCCTCATCCTTATAGAAAGGTATTTTCAAATGTATCTCATTAATAGAACAGAACCTAAAATGGAAAGTTGGCAATGGAAAAACCATTAACCTTTGGAAAGATAGATGCTTGTCCCAACACCCTATGATTTCCCAGACTCCTTATCCAGTCCCTGATTCATTACAAAATCTGAAAGTGAGTGATATTATTGACCCTCAAACACTTACTTGGAATTTTAATTTAGTAGAACCATATTTATCACCTATACTGTTACACCAAATTACTGGAATCCCATTGCTTTTAGGTGACCAAGAAGATGAATCTTATTGGGCTATTTCCAAAACAGGGGACTTCACTTCCAATTCGCTCTGTAAACATCTTATTATACAAACTAATCACCCAGAATGCCCAACTCTCCCCTGGAAATATTTAAGGAAAAATAAGCTCTTGCCAACCGTACGTTTCTTTTTCTATTTGTTATCCTATAATAAATTACCCACCTTATTTTTTCTTTACAAAATTCATAGGATAAATTCACCTATTTGTCAGTTATGTAATTAGAGTGAGGAAACTATACATCATCTCCTAAAGTCCTGTCCATATTTCTCATTCTTCCATAACCTTTTACCACAACCTCTGGATACCTCTTACTGTTATATTACACTAATATTAAAATCCTTGCATTTCTTTAACATCCCTTTCCAATACCACAATAGCAAAGTCCCATATGACCTATTCACCCCTACTCTACTATGCTTAACTTGGAAAACTCGTAATGATATCCTGATGTCTAATAAACGTACTCCTTTTCCCATCCTTATTAAACATTTTATATCAGTCCTACCAAAACTCCAACCCTTATTTACAAATTTAAACTAGCCAATATCACCTCAAATATTTTCGTTAATATTGAAACCTCCTACCGGCCCATTTTTCAAGCTAAACACTGATGGATTCAGTTTGGGGAATCCTGGTTCAGCAGGTTCGGGAGGAATCATCAGAGATGCTTCTTAAAATTTTGTGATAGGATATTCCATTTATAATGGCATCACCAATAATCTTATTGCAGAATTGCAGGCTATTCGAACTGTCATTCAAATGGCTTACAATTTGGGCATACAATACCTCATCGTTGAAAGTGATTCTCTTACTTTTATACATATGTTTCACAAGGCCCAAGTCATCCACCCTATGCAGGACACTATCATTAGAGATTGCCTCCGTTTAGCGACAAAATTCAGCAAACTTGTGTTGTCTTTTGCATACCGAGAGGTCAACAGAGCAGCAGACATGGCAGTAAGGGCTGCAACTTCTGGAATCGGTGACATCTTTTATGAATGTCCACCATTCCTCACGAATCTTTTGTTCTTAGATAAATGTAATACTATAAGCGCTAGACTTATTCACAATGCTTCTGTTGACTGTACTTTTACTTAATTAAATAATAAATCAATTGATAAAATATATTTTAATTTGAGTTTTTATAACATAAATTATTAAGTTTATGAAAAAGACAACATATTTATATTTAATATTTTTATTTGTAATTTGTAGATTACAATAAAATAATATAAAAAATGGATAATTATTCCATACACTGTTAGTGGAATATTTTTATTCCACAAGCAGTGTTATGATCATGACATGTGTCTTATAAAAATATTAAAAAATAAAAAATAAATAAAAGGCTTAATAGCCAAATATGTCATCCACGTTTGTCACATAATAGAATTAAGTCCTTAATATTTAAATGCATGAAAATTATTCCTAAACGTTACAAAACAATTGAATTAAGGATATTTTCGTCAAATCTTTTAATTTCCGTTACCCCTACCAGTAATAAAACTTAATGAAAATTAAAGAATTTAATGAAAATGTCCTTAATTCAATTATTCTGTAACGTTTAGGACTGATTTTGATACATTTAAACGTTGAGGAGTTAGTTCCATTTTGTAGCAAATGTGGAGAACATATTTGACTATTAAGCCTAAATAAAATAAGACATATGTCACAATCCTAACATTGCTTGTGGAATAAAAAATATTCCATTGACAGTGTATGAAATAATTATCCTACAAAAATTATATATTTGATATAATTATACAAATTTTATAAAAGTTAAATCAAATTTATATTGTAATTTATTAAATGAAAATAGTATATAAAAAATTTCAACATGTCTTTGTTTTAAAATCAATCTCATGTATAATTTTTTTAAAATTGAAAGATGGAATGGAGGATATGGATAAAACACTAATATATAATTTAATTATGTGAGACCTGATTTTATAACACTGTACACTATACTTTGTAAATGATTGATAGTGAAAATAAATAAATATTGAATATGAATTTTCACTCTCAAATTGGAATTATTGGATTTATAAACTATAATATGGTGTATAATAGTGGAAATGAATATTAAAGAATGACTTGGAAACATTGAATAAAGGAAGAAAACAAATTAGAAAATTTTAGAATCGAAATGATATCTTTCTACAATAATATGTAAATAAATAATATTTAAATAGAGGAACATTTCTATTTGGAAACATGGTTAATTTCCATCGGTTTGAACACACCTAAAAGGGTGAACCAAGTCAACAATTGTGTAACAAAAAAAATTTGACATTCACGTCATTCTTGCCGCTGTCATGCCGTATGGTTTCATTCATTTGGAGGCAACAGAAATGCTAAATTTTATGGTGTAAAAAGGTAATATAAAGGAAGTGAGTTTTAAATTACATGTGACTAATTTTTATTGGTTAAAGCATATAAAAAAGAAGAGGAAACCGGTCAAAACCGAACAGCAAAAGAAGGCAGTAGAAAAAGGAACCTTTGGACGTTGGTGTGCTATTCGGTTCAGGCAGCCAAAAAAGAAATTTTTAAACGCAAATTTTATGACATAAAATACAATAAAAATAAGGCTTAAAGGAAGAGGATTTTAATATTTTACAGGGGATTATTTTTATTGGCTGGAGAATGCAAAAAGATGATGAAAATAAAGTAAAAAAATGTGCAGCAGATTTTCTCTTCAGCCGTTCTTTTTTTGCTGCAGTTTTCTTCACAATTAAATGCTATGTAAGACTAAAAATGATGAGGAAAATGGATAAGTAAGCTAGGTGGCAACCTCTCATTGGATGCCATGATAAATCGAAAACTAAATGGAACGAAACTTCAGCAAATTTATCCCATCTTTGCCGACTTCCCCTGCTACTCCATAGTTTTCTGTTTTACTACTCAATTCGGTTATGTGTGCTTATGTTTCTTCCACTTTAGTCACCAAAAACCTTAGCTCTTACTAATTAAGTACTTAAACCTTCTTGCTAAACCCTTCTTCCATCTTAAGAACACCAAGAAATCAAGAAAGGAGGAGGCTAACATGAAAACAGAAACTGTTTTGGTTTAGAACAGTGATGATTTGCTCAAGGTGAGTTTTTCTTATTATTATGGTTTTCTTAAATTTCAATGGTAGATTTCTATGTTCCTTAACATGAGAAGCATGATTTTAGTATTAATTTTTGTTAAATCTTGTTAGAATATGGAAATTGGAACAACATGATATGTTGACTTGGTGAGAACAAGCAAGGAAATGGGCTGAAATTGTATGAAAATGATGAGAAACAATTGATGGGATATAAATAAGTTGAATAGAGAGCTTGGAACCATAGAATGATGGAGAATCAAAATTAGTAATGGAAGAGGGGGTTTCGGTTTGAGCATGAGAGGTAGGAAATTTGGAGCTACATGCAGAAAATAAGAGGGAAATGGCTCACGTGGACAAGCATTGGCCAATTGAAAACAAGAAATTAAGGAAAAAGAATTGAAAATCATGAAAGTGGCCATAAAGGAGGAATCGGCCATGACCTTATTTAAGCACAAAACTGTGCTGAAAATTTGGGTTAATGGTAGGAAATGATTATAGGAATTGAAAGAGAATTTTTGGTGAAATTAGAACCGAAAAAGGAACAAAAATGAGGAATTTGAGTTTAACCACCAGTATAATTTATACTGATTGTGCTTATATTATGACATTAGTGGCTGCATTTTATGAATACTAGTGGCTTAAAATTAAAAGGAAAAATATTAATAATTTTTTATAAAATTATTTTGCAGCCTGTGTTGACGAATTTCAGTTAGCGTAACCGGGAAGCTCAGTTTCATAAGATTGGTAAGGGATGCGTGTGTGAATTTGTAGGGATATCCAAATGCATGTTTTTCATGTTATGAATTTTATAAGATTTATTGGATATTGAATTGCCTTGAAATGCTACGAAATTATGGTTTCTGGCTGTTGAGACTATGTTTGAAAGTGCAGGGAGGCTAGGACTATGACAGTCGTTATGCTGCCGAAATTTACTAAAGATATTTCCAAAAATATTATTAAATATTTTAATGCATTATTGGTATTTTTCCTAGCCTCAAAAGTGATAAACTAATTATTTTTCATAAACGGTGAATTTACCGAAAAGTATTTATTAAATATTCATGATACCGATTTCGACAAAGATTAAACTACCGAAAATTCATTCCACGTGTTTTATAAGGAAATATGTGATTGGTGAAGTGAAATGATGAATAGGGAATATTTTATAAATAATTTTCAGTATAATATTCAGTAATTTATTATGATTTTCTTTTATGGATTAAATAAATTTTATCACGTGTAATGATTTTCATAAAGGCTTTATCACTGTATAACTATTGTTTTGAGGCTAAAATATCTCTGCACGTGTTTTATAGTGAAAAATGTATTGGTGGAATTATTGTTAATTTTGGAAAATAAATAATTTTATTTTTTCCATTAAGTATGAAAATATTGGACTTGATTTCTAATAACTTTGAATTTCAAGTTTTGGAAAGAAAGTAGGGAAACATGTGTGTATGTATTCTACGGTGAAAAAGAACAGTTATGAAATTTTATTACTACTACGTGATTATGTTATGAACTGTTTTTCACCGTATGAAATATTATGATTTATACCTTTATGGATTTTCTGGAAAACATCATTGATCTTACTAAATTCCATAAAGGTAATGAGATTTCTTATATACTGTTTTGAGACTGATAGGCCTCGTATCATGCTCACGTGTTTCATGTGTTACTCATCTGTGAAGCTGTTGACACTGATCATGTCTTCAGTGTCTCGGTTGACACCTGATCAGTGTACGATCGAAGACACCTATAGACTATGGCCATAGATCTCATGTGTTTATTATACTGTCCCCTTAGGGATCTCACGTGTACCCTATTATTCCTTACGGGACTTATAGCATGATATCATTTGGGTGTTGCCTGGTCTCCACTATGATTTTCACGTGTTATTATTGATTTTAGTGATATTTTCAAATAACTGTGACGATTTTCTGAAGTGTTTCATTTCTAAATTGTTATTATAATTTAACAGTTATTTTAATGTTACACGTGTATAAGTGATGATTTTAGTGGTGGAAACCTTGAGATTTTCAAGTATTGAATTAGTGGTTTGATAAAGTATTTTACTCAAGTGGATGATATATTTATATGCTGTAAATTGAATTAAGTTTTATATTAAAAAAATAAATTTCTACTCCCTATAGTTGCTCTGGGTTTCCGGGATAAAACAGGTATTTCAAAATACCTTGCATGCTCTATCTGGATTTTCCAGTCGACTATAGTATCCTTTCCTTTTTAGTGTGCTTAGCATACAAATAAGAAATTAAGGATTTTACTGCATATAGTCTTTGTGATATCAAAATTTGCATACAATTCTCTTACTGAGCCGTAGTTTGCTCACTTTTTTACTTTCATCATCACAGATTTGATATAAAGAATAGCTGAAGTACCAAACCATGGATTAAATACGTTTGAGAAGCTCGAAGCGTCGTATATTGGATTCACGAGGTATCACGTTTACATTTATATATTCAGACTCGTTTATACAGTACTACTATTTAGAAATTTTATTTCAAGGGGATGTAAACTAACTTTTACAGTTTGTGAATATTAATTTACCATAAATAAATATTGTCTAAATTGTTTTTTTGTTTTAGATGAATAGTGTATAAAGGCATCGCAGACAGCCTAATCATATAAAATGTGTGAAAAAACGTGAAATAATGTAGTCACAGGATGTGACAGATTAAGTTTAAGTTATAACATATGTTATATGAAAATATAACAAAGATAATCATATTATATATAAATTTATAAATACTTGTTCAAATAATTTTTAATCTTAAAGTTTTTGATTAAAGAGATACACTTTAGACATGGTAAGCGTAGTTCTTTTTGTCTCAATATTATAATTTGTTGTTATTGTTTCGAACCCAAAAATTTCACCCTTGAGATCTTTAAATACTCTCAAATTTTATAATCTCCATTTTTCTATATCATGATCACAGACATATCATTAAATTAAATTGAATACCAAAAAAATATTAAAATAATTGTTAACTAATCAATTCCTTAAGAGAAATTTCATAAAAATTGTCAATGTCTTTATTAGTTAATTTCTTAGCTTCAATGTTGAAAAGTACAAACATAGCTTTTTTAGAATCATCAAATGTTCTCAGCATTCAACTTATATCTATAAGGTATAATTGTTAACATACCTTAAGAGAAATTTTATAAAAATTGTCAACATCTTTGTTAAATAATTTATTTGAAAGTACAAAACATTATTTTTTTAGAACCATCAAATCTCACATTCAACTTATACCTGTTAGGTATACAAAATGCTGTAATTAAATTATATATATTAAAATAATAAAATGCTTATATTATTATCATGAAATTATTTTTGTTTAATATTTTAAATATAGTAAATATAATTATTATTTATCTTGGAGTTGGATTAGAGACTTCAATATTACATGAGGAACAATGAAATTTTCCATCAACTTTAGATAGCTTTTTGTTGCACTATCATAACATATATTATCAACCAAAAGTTGGATCAATTTTCATGATAATACTCTATTGTTAAAAGATATTCTCTATATGTGTGTGTATAAAACATAGATTCAAAAGTAGTCAATAACAATATGCGTGCTAAATCAGTTATATTTTAAAATTATGTTGCTATATATTTTATCATTGAAAAATATATTTTAATCTAATATCTTGAACAATGACTTTATGACAAATACTTTAATTTCTAGTTGAGGTATCCTATTTATAAACATTGAAAACTCATTCGATGTTAGTCTTTTATGTAGTGTATGATGAATTTCTATGCTAGAATCTCTTTTTAGATAAACTAAATATAAAAAGTAATAGAAAATTTTGTGTTTGACTCTTAAGATCCATGAGGATCAAGCATTGATAGAAAAAAGAATTATTACATGCAATTTATATAATAAAAATGGAGAAAATTAAAAATTTTATATATAAATATATATAGATGTTACTTTTTAGACAATTAAAAAATTTTATCGATAAAAGTAATAGATATAAATGCTATATTTTGTAATATTAATGTGAAAAAAAATGATTATATGTTACATATTAATTTAAAAAATTTAAAAATGATGTTATAGCTTAGAAAATTACAAAAACTTAATTAGTAATCATTAAACGTAAGATGTTGTTATATTATTGCATGTTATATATTACATTATCATTACTGATTTTAATATATGTAGATATAGATATAGATATTATCTTATTAATTGATAAAAGCTATACATATAGAAGTTATATTTTTTAATTTTAATGTAGGTAGAGATAAATGATATGTTATTTTTATTTAATTTTAATCTGTATATAGATATAGAAGTTTATCTTTTAAAAATTGAAACAGATTATTAATTTAAAAGATAATTTCTATATTTTGTATTGTTTAATACATTTATATAGAGAGATTTCTATCTTTTTGACATTTGAAAATGGATAATTACTTTATTACTTTAATATATATTACACATGTCAAACATTTAAGCTATCCATATAGGAAGTTCTACTTGTACTCAAATGCTTTAGCTTATATATATACTAGTTTTAAGCCCGTGCGATGCACGAAAATACATTAATAATAAATTTATTGGTAATATATTTTTTGAATTTTTATAATGTAAATTATTATGTTTATGAAAAAGATAACATCTGTATATGTAACGTTCTCGGAAGCTGGAATTTTTAGGCTAACTTTATCCTTTACTTACTATGTTTGTCATTCGCTTAACACCTAACAAGTAGATTTCTACTCGTTTAATTGTTTAAGACTAGTTGTCTAAGGTTCCATTAAAGTCTCCTTGTAATACGTGCCAAAAAATGAAAGTGAAAAATTTCGTCCCTAGTTTGGGCTATTATCCATTCCCATATGCAATACGTCATCATTTCAACCTGTGGCAATTCTAATCTCAATATAGTATCTAAAACATTTCATGTCCATCAATTTAATCGATTGATAGTACAACCTAATCACAAGGCACAATTTGTTTACGGACTCAATATTCTCCTAGTACTTACGTCCCAATACCTATAAACTGTGTACACAAAAGAATTTAGTCTGGGATATAAACAAAAGAACAAGAGGGTTATATCTTAATCCAAAAATATAACTTTGTGCAGCACGTACAACAGCTTTCGGTGTACCACACTCGTGCCGAGTTTACCTGAAGTAATCTGTGAGGTGGAAGAGGGGGGTGAGCTAAAGCCCAATAAGAAAATATATGTTAAGTGATGCTAGGCTTCTACTATGCTTAATGCATGTTTGTGCATGAACAAATGCGCAAAAACCCATGTTTTTATACGGTTTGTCAAAAGTAGTGCAAAGTCAGTATACTTTTGTTTATAAGTTATAAGACACTTATACCGAATAGTTTCCAAACATATTAGTGCTCACGCATTTATAAAATCGAGATACTATAGAAATAGAAATGATACATTCTTTTATTTTTGTAAAAGTATCGAGATATACATTCAAAAGTATTTTCAAGAGACAGGCATCCATTGGTAAGATTTTGTAACATAACCAGGATCTTTGGAAATAACCAATAAGCTTTCTACGAAAGCATCCACTGTAGCTAGCAGTGGTCATAGTCCCATACTAGGGCTCTATTCATGATCATGAATCATCCCAGCACCAGTGATCATCTAGTAGCTGAAGTATATATCAGACTAGTTGTCGGATGCCTGGAAGATCACAAAGCATCCAGGATATTTCACAATTTATATTTATACACAGATATCCATCAACACACAGAAGGAATATGAAATGTGTATATATAAGTAGGCGCCTCAATGCCACACAGGCATGATAAATGTCACACAGCCAGGTTAAGTGCCATATAGGCAGAACAAGAGCCACATCGGCATGATAAATGCCACATAGGCATAGAGTGCCACACAGGTAGGTTAAATGCCACGCAAGCATTATATAGTACCCCATGTCTTATATATCAAAACTCGTACAAAGATAATTTTTGAAAACCTCATCGTACGAAAACATGCTTAGAAACCATAATCTCGATGAATGGATCCCTTTTTTTTCAAAGATTTCATAATAAGAACAATCCCTTTTATTTGACCAAATTCGACATCTTGTAAAATCATGTTTTTACGTTGCTTCGACTATGCAATTCTCGATGACAAGTAACGATGCTTAAAATGTATGAGATTTTACAGGCATTATATAAATCTAAACTAATACCACAAAATTTACTTAAACGATTTCTAATGAAATTTTAGCATTATGACAGCATAGGTAGAACACTACCAAGCGTCACAATCACAATCAAATAACCTGCAAAAAACTCCAACAAGCAGTATATTTTATACACCAATCCAACACAAATCCAAATCTAAAACATTATACCCTTTAAGCTCAATCCAACATATTTTGAAATTCAATCAAAATGTATTTAAACCCATGAATGTTAAATAACATTAACTTATACATACATAAACACAGAGGACTAACAAGCATTTAACATATATTGCCTTACCTACTAATTGAAATCCTCCTTTCTTTATTCCTTCACTGTGTATGCCCACCAATTAGCCTTTATAAACACATTTTCCGGGCCAAATTTCATTATTTAATTTCAAAATTAATCTTCTTATTTTGAACTTAATTTAAACTAATTACTTGTCAGCCCTTACCCTTGGAACTTGCAAGATTGACACCTCCCTTACGGCTTAGTACCACCACTTCAGCTATTGTCTCTCTCACCTTTTTGCAGCAATTTTTTATTTCCTTCCTAAACCCAAATTAATCTTTTAATGTCCTACATTCATCATATTACAAACCTAACTCAAGGAAATACTTCTTACTGACAAAACCCTTCCAAACTGAAACAACTACCTATGTTCCCTATTTCGGTTCACTCGAGGTAGCTGCTGTGTCTACCTTTCTCTGTTGTTCACTATTGGCTCTATAACTAAACCGAAAGGGGAGTGAATCGGCTTTGAGCTAACCTTAAGTTCGTTTTTTAGTTCTTCTAAATTCACTACCCTATATTGATGTTTTCTAAGTTCTTTAGGCTACGCAAGCATGCAATTCAAATTTAATACAACAAACACAATATAATTGCAAGTAAATAAAGAGAGAAAGGAAAGAGAAATGTACATAAGCGATTTATAGAGGTTCGGCAACCTTGCCTACGTCCTTTACCTTCAGATGCTCCCAAGGATTTTCCCAAAATTCACTAACTTGAATTTGTCTTTACAATCCCTCTTTTTTGAAGGCTCAAAAGCAACCTCCATCTTTTTCTAGGCTTAAAAGAAACCTCCCTCTTTTTCAAGGCTTAAGAGAAACATATTCCCTTCTTTTCCCGGGCTCAATGAGTAAACCTTATCTACCCAATTCTCACTTCCAATAGACCACTCAAGGTTTCACTCCCCTTTACAAGATGTGATTGGGTTTACAATGGATGTTGTAAAGACCCCGCCCGTTTCAATAAGCCGTCAGTGAGCATTCCCTGAGCGATCACACACGCCCCAAGTTTATCTTACACGTGAGGTTGGCGGTCGCCCACACTCACACGTATTGTTCGCTTTGGTGGTTGCCCATCTCACGGCTTTATCTCAAGGGGCCTGAAGAACTCAGGATAATTCCCTTGACCACGTTTTCACTCGAGTTCGATCCCAAGACCCATAGGTACCTAGCTCTTACACTAGTGTTACCATTGAGATACTTACGGGTCCTGGGATCGAACTCGAGTGAAAACGCACTTAAGGGAATTATCCTGAGTTGGGATAAAGCCATGAGGTGGGCGACCGCCAAAACGGACAATACGTGTGAGTGTGGGTGACCACCAACCTCACATGTAAAGATAAACCTGGGGCGTGTTCGATCGCCTAGGGGATGCTCGCTGACGGCCTATTGAAACGGGCGGGGGCTTTTCATAAAACTCGCGTTTTTATGTAAGAGCCTCTCCTGTCTCACCAGGCCGTCGGTGAGCATCCCCTAGGGGCCCTCGCCCCAGGTTTACTCTTACACGTGAGATAGGCGGTTGCCCACTCTCACTTACGTATTGTCCGCTTGGGTGGTCGCCACCCTCACGGCTTTGTCTCAAGGCTCCTAAAGAACTTAAGATTAATGCCTTGAGAGTACTCTTCAAGTACCCGAGCCTTACACTTATGTTACCATTGAGACAGTTTTTATGTAAGAGCCTCGCCCGTCTCACCAGGCCGTCGGCGAGCATCCCTTAGGCGCCCTTACCCCAGGTTTACTCTTACATGAGGGTGCCTAGGGGATGCTCGCCGACGACCTGGTGAGACGGGCGAGGCTCTTATATAAAAACGCGTGTTTTTATGTAAACAGCCTCCATTGGTGAGCATCCCCTTGGCGCTCTCTCGTGCCCTAGGTTTACTCTTACACGCGAGATAGGCGATCGCCCACTCTCACTTACGTATTTTTCGCTTCGGCGGTTGCCCACCTCACTGCTTTGCCTCAAGGGTCTTGAAGAACTCAAGAATAATCCCTTGAGCGCGTTTCTAAGGCTCGAACCTTGGTACTCTTCAAGTACCTGAGTCTTACACTCATATTACCATTGAGACAAGTATGTAAGAGCCTTGCCCGTCTCACCAGGCCGTCAGCGAGCATCCCCTTGGCGCCCTTGCCCCAGGTTTACTCTTGCACGCGAGATAGGCAATCGCCCACTCTCACTTATGTATTGTTCGCTTGGCGGGTCGCCCACCTCACGGCTTTGTCTCAAGGGTCTTGAAGAACTCCGAATAATTCCCTTGAGCTCGTTTCTGAGGCTCGAACCCTGGTACTCTTCAAGTACCCGAGCCTTACACTAATGTTACCATTGACACAAGTTGTCTCAATGGTAACATGAGTGTATGGCTCGGGTACTTGAAGAGTACTAGGGTTTGAGCCTTAGAAACGCTCTCAAGGGAATTATCCTGAGTTCTTTAGGACCTTTGAGACAAAGCCGTGAGGTGGACGACCCCCCAAGCGGACAATACGTAAGTGAGAGTGGGCGACCACCTATCTCGCGTGTAAGAGTAAACATTGGGCGAAGGCGCCTAGGGGATGATCGCCAACAGCTTGGTGAGACGGGCGAGGCTCTTATATAAAAACGCGCGTTTTTATGTAAGAGCCTCGCCTATCTCACCAGGCCGTCGACGAGCATCCCCTAGGCGCCCTCGCCCCAGGTTTACTCTTACACGCGAGATAGGCGGTCGCCCACTCTCACTTACCAATTGTCCGCTTCGGCGGTCACCCACCTCACGACTTTATCCCAAAGGGCCTGAAAAACTCAAGATAATTTCCTTGAGCGCGCTTTCACTTGAGTCGATCCCAGGACCCATAGGTACCTGGCTCTTATACTAGTGTTACCATTAAGACAACTTGTCTCAGTGGTAACATGAGTGTAAGGCTCAGGTATTTGAAGAGTATGTGAAGACCGAGAATTTTCTAAATAAATATAAGGTATCCGAAAAATTTAATTTGGACAAATTGAAATCCAAATTAAATAAGAAATGAAAAGGAAAATTAAATTGGAAATAAGAAATGAAGGAGGAAATTTAATTTGGATAAATGAAAATCCAAATTATCCAAATTAAATTTGAAAATGGAGAAAATAATTTTGGATATTTAGAAATCCAAAACTTAATAAGAAATAAAAATATTGTGATATATTTATATAATGATATTATATAAATATACCATGGATAAATATAAATATTATTTTGTGTTAAAAGTGTAAAAAGTATATATATATATAAATATATATTTTGATACAAAATATGTATTTAAATACATATTATGAATAGTGTATATATAATTATGGGGTATAATAATTATATATATATTATAGTTATTATTATATATAATAATAAATATATAAAAAAAAATAAAGAAGCGGGAATTGGATAACCCGATTCCCAGCTTCTTTCTCCTCTGTTACAAATAGAGGAGAAAGACAAGTAAATGGCCGGCCCCCTGCCGGCCAAGAGAGGAAGGGGAAGGAGAGGGGCGTCGCCGGCGAGACGAAGGGGAAGAGAAGAAACGACCGGCAGCGGCTCGAAGCGGAAAAAGAAAGAGAAAAACAGTGCGAAACGAAGCGAAAAACTGAAAGGAAGAAAGGAAGGGAGATCGGCGGTGCCGGTCGATCCAGGCACCGCTACTGCCACCAACGCCACCGGCGAGGGCCAACGAAGGAGAGGGAGGCCACCAGTGGTGAAGGAAATGGCGGAGGAAGGAAGAAACGGAGGAGAAAGGAAGAAACGGAGGAGAAAGGAGCCGAAACCCACGCCGCCAGATCTGGCGTCGTCGCCGGTGATGGGGCCAAGCCGAGACCAGATCTGGCTTCGTGGCAACCTCGGCAAGCTGTGGAGTGGTTGAACCACAGGAATGGGTGGTCGCCGATGACGGAACCGGTCAGCCAAAGTTGAACCGGCCAAGTCAAACTGAACCGGCCCGAGCCCGAGCCCGAGCCCGAGCCCGAGCCCGAGCCGACCCGACCCGACCCGACCCGGTTCAGAAAAAAAAAGAAAAAAAAAGAAAAAGAAAGGAAAAAGAAGAAAAGAAAAGAAAAAGAGAAAGAAGGAGAAAGAAAAAGAAAAGAAAAAGAAGAAAAGAAAAGAAAAGAAAAAGAAAAAAAGAAAAAGGAAAAGGAAGAAGAAAAAGAAGAAGAAGAAATGGGTAAGGAAAATTAAAAGTTTTTGCTATATTTCTATAGAATTTATTAGGAATTATTGGATTATTTTCTAAATGAAAATATGTCTCAATTATTGAAATTGTAGCAAAAATGTAAATGAGACTAAAGGTGGAGTTCGGCAAGGCTTGAAAATCGAAAAGTGCGCTAAGCTTTGGCGAACAAGTAAGATACTTTTATAAAGCATTAGTAGTATTATATTGTATGTGGGAATTATGATTTTCATATGAAGCATTGATGGAAATGATTTTCTTATGGAATTATGATTTTTATATGATAAATTGATGAATGATTTTAAATACTAAGAGGACCCACAACTGATGGTGGGGGTCTTAGTAGAGACGTAGGAATTGTGAGAATCAACGGCTGTTCTATAAATTGTGTTTTCCTTGCAAGAGGCTTAGTAAGAATTAAGTCGTTATGCTGCCAAAATTTTAGGAAAATATTTAAGGAAAAAGATTAAGTTTCTCGCATAAATGAAATCTTGGAAATAATTATGGAAAATAAATATTGAAAGGACTTTATGGTATTACCGAAAGAGTTCGATATTGAAATCGATGAAAAGATAGATCATTAAAAACAATAATGTGATGAATTATATGGTTTAAACCTTATAGAATTGATAAATCAAGTAATTTTAATATCACAAATGGTATCAAATTGAGATTGAGGTGAAATCATTTATTAGACGGATCAGTGATAAAAGTGACGATGATTAAAGGATACAACTTAAAAGAGAAAAATTGAAGTTGTGATTTAGACGGTCAAATGATAGAAGTGCGGAATTATCAATCGAGTGATGATTATAGAATTGATAGATTCAAATAAATGGACCGTCTTAGTGGTATGAACTGAGATTTTTGCAATAATATGGATAGTTGCAAAACGACTTAAATGATTGAAACACTATTGATAGTGGAAATTGACAAATTCTTTTAAGTGGTAAATTGCCAATCAAATTGAATTGAGGACGTTTTATAGATAATTCTAGCATGATATTACATTCTACAGGCCATATGAAAAGTGAATTGAGGATTGTGATATGATTTTATGATAGTGAATGAAATTGAACCGCAAGTCGAAAATTCTGAATATGTACCAATAGGTCAAACCATAAATGGATTTGATAAGCGATTATTGATCTTGTGGTTCTATAATCCTCGATATCAACTCTAAAATAGATATCGAATGAGGATATTAGTATTTCATAAATTCAGTATCCTGATGGCTATATGAAACATGATATTTAGATGCTTATAGATACTAAGAGGATTCACACTGATGATGTGGTTCTAGTATCGAAAATAAAATGTACAAATGATTATTATAGTCGATAATTATCGAAAAAGGATATTGAATATCGAATGGTTTGAATACCAAGTGATCTGGTTGTTAAATAATTAGAGTATTGAACAATCTGAATACTGAATGAAATGAATCTTGAATTATTTGAATAGTGATTTACTGATTTGACATAAAGAAAGTCTTGAAATAGAATAATTGATGGTGATAAGTTAAATGAATCGCTTCAGCGTATTTGATGAAAATATTACTGAAGCTGTATATTGAAATGTTTTATAGCATCGCATTTAAGCATGCCTTATTATAACTTGAAGCATTATAATAATACTTATATGAATACTGTAAAGTATTGATTTGTTTTGAAATGAAAGTATATGGTAGATATATATATTTTGATATATGAAATCTCATACAGAATTTTACCATATGCTTTACATGATATAGAAAAGAAAGATAAAGATTTAAATGTTTTATGAGACTGTAGGCACCCTAAAAGAATTAAACTCAATAAAGCATAGTGAAAACCGCCTAATTGGAGCTTTGCTCATTAGGCAGAGAGATGCTTGTCCGACAATAGTCGTGGACAGGTCTCAGTTACGCCTGCTCAGTGGGGTTGAGAGAGATGAGGTCTATGGCCATAGATAGTGCCCTAGTTGGTTTCCAGGGGACGATGACATGATTTTCACTGCTAGCTACAGTGATTTAAGTCTTTATTGATAGAGAGATGATAGGGATCTAGCCTAGTCTCTAACCGATATGATATGAAGTCTAGAGTATGATTTTATTGATATGAACTCTAGACTTGACATGATTTATACTGTACATGAAACAGATTTGAAATGAAATATGTTTTGAAATAGTACATTTTTTAAACATGTTTTAAAAGTCCATGAGATATGAATTCGACACTTATATGATTTATATGTGATTTTGTGTCGAACATGGCATAATATGCGGTCTAGAGTATAGTTTGATTTGATATGAACTCTAGACCTGATATGATTTACAGTAAATGTTTTGAAAGTATATGATAAATGATTTCGACACTTACATGATTTATATACGATTTTGTGTCGAATTTGAAACGACATGCGGTTTAGAGTATAGATTGATTTGATATGAACTCTAAACCTGATATGATTTATAATATATGAAAAATGTTTTAAAACCGCACATGTTTTAGACATGCTCTGAAAACGAATACATGAATTAAAATTGAATATGTTTCTATTATGCCTTAAAGGCAAACTTGAAATGAATTGAAAATTCATATCTTGAGCATGTCCTAAAGTATATATGATATGATTTGGAATGATAGCAGTTTATATAGAAAAAATTACATGAATTGCATATTAAACCCTGATATGATAATATGCTTAGTATATAAGAATTCCATGAGGAATATCATGACTCGATGTTAATGATGTTTCATCTATACGATGACATGATATGATATGATATATGAACATAAGATTGATATGAAGAGAATTCTGATCTTACTCAATCGGGATCATAAATTCCCATACGATAAGTGATATGAATTGATATAAGACAGGAATATGATTGTTAAATGTAAAGTGACTCAATAGGATATCTCAATTAAACATGAAGAATATATGAGGAGTACCATGATTCGGTGGTAACGATATTTCATCTATATGATGTCATGATATGATATGAAACATGAATATAGAATTACACGAAGAGAATTATGACTTCGTACCACCGTGATCATGATCCACAATATGAGAATGGATAAGAGATGATATGAGAATTGATATGAGATGATAGCATACCAAAGTATGATTATGAAATGAAAAGTGAAAATGAGAAGTGATAATGAGATGTATCGATGAGAAAGGATTAACTGTAATTGCATCCTTACAAGTTTTAAGCATTGCAGTTTAAGACAGTGTAATCCTACTCATGTATTTATATTAGTATCTTACTGAGCCGTGGTTTTGCTCACCCCATTAAATTTCATATCTTTTCAGATTATTGAAGTTAACATTTGCCATGCAAGCTGTTAAGTGGGCATCGGAGATGGTGTATGGACTTGGTACTAGTCTTCTGAGGTATATGTTCCTTATAAATACTTGTTTACATGTAAGACTTAAATTGATGCACAGTACACATTCTGTTTAACAAGTCGGGATGTAACTAAGAACCGTTTCCGTGTTAGTTTAATATTTAAATGAAATGACTATAGGTCACCTAGATAGTATAGTAACTACACTGACACTGAATACAAACCTTAAAATGAAAAAAGAAAAATTTAGTCCATAAATTTGCAGACTAAGAAAAGTATAAGTATTAAAGGAAAGTCGCGGCCTTCGGGTCGTGACAGAGTACCAGGGTTCGAGCCTCAGAAATGCGCTCAAGGGAATTATCTTGAGTTCTTCAGGACCCTTGAGACAAAGCCGTGAGGTGGGTGACCGTCGAAGTGGACAATACATAAGTGAGAGTGGGCAACCGCCTATCTCACGTGTAAGAGTAAACCTGGGGCGAGGGCGCTTAGGGGATGCTCACAGACGGCCTGGTGAGACGGGCGAGGCTCTGACAAATGTAATCAAAGAAGGCCTTTAGGCAGGCAAATGGTTACAAAGGTTAAGCTTTAGAAAAGAAAATCTAAAGTATTTGTGCTATGAAATACAATAAGATGTGAGTGATAAAGGATGAAGAATTTCTAGCTCTTGAATTGTTGTTGAGACTTGAAGAAGATGATGAATTTTGTTGCTCAAATGTTCCCCTTGCTTTCTTGAGCTTCCAAGCCTCTATTTATAGTCCCTTAGATGTAGTCTTGACATTGGTTGGAGCCAAAACTTATTGTAAAACCTGATTCTACTACATTGTACAAGATATTTGTAATTATTTGATTATTAAAATAAAGTTTATTTGGTGAAATTAAGTGAATTGGGTATGTGGGACCCACCTTGAATTTTGCTGTTTTATTAAGGGTATAAATGAAACATGGTGTTCAAAAGGTGAAATAAATATTAGATAATTATTTTGAGGCATAAAAATAATTTTTGGAATTTTTGGGGTTATTTTATGAATTTTGGAAAACAAAGTGGGAAATGACGGTTATGTCCTAAGGGCATTTTCATAAATTTAGCCCATAATAAAATGAGTTGAGACAAAGTAAAAATACCATGATAAACTACATAAAAAGGGGAATATCATGGTGTCAAAAGATTTATTGAAAAAGTGGTTTGATTTGGAAAATTTTACTGGCGGTTAAAAAGGAGTAAAAATCGTAATTTCACATTATCGCTGAACAACGCATTGATGAAACCACCATGATTTATCAAAATATGTCCAATAAGAATTCTTGGAGTTCAATTTCATGGTTAGAAAAATTTACAGAAACTTGAGGACATTTTGTCCACAATCGTTATAATCGATGGTAGAATGGTCATTTAACATGAAGGGGTACTGATCAAATTAGTCATTAATGACCAAAAATTGACTTAAATGAATTAACTTTAATTTAAATAAATTTATAAGCTGGAAAAATATTAATAATAATAGTAATAGTGTGATAAAGGAATAAATGATGGAAAAAAGAATGGAATTTTATGGTGGTGACATGTGGCAACCTTCCATTGGTTGAAAGAAGACAAAATTCAGCAGAAATTTGGCTGAAGCTACGGCACTAGTCATCATCCCTTACCAGCCCATTCATGACAGAAAAAAGAAAGAAGGAAAGAAAAAGAAAAATTTAAGCTTCCAAAACACCAAAAATAAAAAGAAATTCAAGAAACCTATTTCTAGCAAAATTAATCCTCATCATCTTCTCTCTTCATAGACACCAAAATATTAGCAAAAGAGGAAGAAAATAAGGAGATAGCAGCCCAAAGAAGGTTCGGCCAAGGTAAGATTTGTCCAAAAATTTATGGCTTTGATTTGTTTTAAGGTTGTATTCCTAGTATATTTAAGGTGTAGAAAAAGGCTATGGCATTGGATTTATTTAATATTGGCTAAATAAAAATATGCCATATTTATGGGTTTTGGTCATCTTGAGAACATGATGAATCCATACATTTTGTTGCATGAAAATGGTAGGAAATGGAAGCTAGGAAGGGTTTAAGTAACATAGAAACAATTGTTTGAAGGAATGATTGAAAAATCAAGAATTTCCATAAAAGGGGAATCTCAACCATGGCTAATTGGGCATGAAATTATGCTGAATTTTATGGTTTGATGGTAGAAAATTAATGTGGAAATTTAAAGGAGGAAGGTTGGTGAAATCAAAACCGAAAAAGGAGCTAAAACAGGAAAGTTTAGTTTTATCACCAGTCTAAATAATACTGGTTGTGCATGTGAAGTGGCATTTATGGCTGCATTTTATGGAAGTTAGTAGCTTAAAATTAAGAGGAAAAATATTGATAATTTTTAATAAAATTATTTCGCAGCCAGAAATTAAGGACTTCGGTAAGCACAATCGGGAAGCTTGGTTTCGTAAGACAGGTAAGGGATACATATGTAGCATGTAGGGATATCTCGAGTGCATGAAATTAATATGCATGATTTTATGGAAATATTGGTGAAATGATTATGCTGAAAAATGAGGAAATTTGGCTGGTTGTGAAAGGTTGAATCTGTCTAAATTGTGTAGGGAGGTTATTAAACAGGCAGTCGTTATGCTGCCGAAAAATTTTAGAAAATTATTTAAAATCATCATAAATGATTTTCTTACATGTGAAATATTTTCCAACCCATGGAAATGATGAAATGATTATTTTTCATAAAACATGAATATACCAAATTTTATTTTTAAAATATTCATGTTAATGAAATTGGTTGAAATGAGATCATCGAAAATTCTCTCGATATGTGAACTATATGTGATATGAAATAGAAGATGAAAAGGGATAAAGTGAATATTTTATAAATGTTTTCTTAAATATTCACTTGATTAATTATATAACCTTTATGGATTTATTTATGAATTTATTTATTTCAAAAAAATTCCATAAAGGTAAATTGATTATGAAAAACACTGTTTTGAGACTAGATGGCCCCTTTATCATGCTGATATGTGATACGTGATATGTAATATGTGATATGTGTAGTCCCGGTCGACACCTGATCAGTGATCTACTAAGGATAATATAGACTATGGCCATATATCTGATATGTTTATTTTTCTACCCTCAGGGGTCTATAGCAAGATATGAATTGGGTGATTGCCTCAGTCTCCATTATGATATGTGATATGTTTAAAGAAAATGTTTTATATGATATGTGAAAATATTAAAATGATTTACAATACTTTTCTATAGTGTTTATTACTATACTGAGTATTGCACTACATGATTATTTTCATAATATATGTGACATTAACATGTGATATGTTTTTCAAAAAAGAAAGAGGAAGATTATAAATCTAATATTCTTATTATGATTTTAAAATTGAATATTAGATTTAAATTGTTGAAAGGAAATGTTTTATACGATATGTAGAAAAATCAAAGTGATTTACAGTACTTTTCTATAGTGTTTATTACTATATTGAGTACTGTACTACATGATCATTTTCATAATATATGTGACATGAACATGTGATATGTTGTTCAAAAAGAAAAGAGGAGGATAATAAATCTAATATTCTTATTATGATTTTAAAATTGAATATTAGATGCAAATGATGAAAATGTTATAAGAAAATGGATTTAAAGGAAAAAGGAAGATGATGGAAAAAAAATGTACATGTGTTAATGTAACATCCCATGACCACCTTTTTTCACGAATTTCTATATAACTTTACCGGTTGGGCTGTCTGCGATGCCATTAACATTAAACAGTGACAATAATAAATGATAAACATTTATTAACAATTACGAAATATAAAATTCTTTTCTTTATTTCCTTACATCTAACATCCCCTACTGACTTTGTTTCACTAAAGTAGTACTGTATACTCATGTCTGAAATGTAGAAGAGAAGGGACTGTACCTGTAATGTTAATCATCCATCTTGAAGCTACTTCTCTAACTCCGTGTCTTTTATCTGTGGAGTTAAAACAAAGGGGTGAGCGATTCATACGCTCAGTAAAGGAGACATATGCTGTTTTATGAAATCAAAACCATATTTCACAATTTATTTGTTTTCCAAAAATTACATCAAATCGGAAAACAGTGAATATAGTTACCAACACTTTCGATACACCAGTCAAAACACTAGCTAAACAGTTTACTTTAAAATGCAGTAAACAGTAAATAGGATTTCGCAAATCCTCTCAGTAAACAGAAATCAGTAAGTTGAGACTAGGCATCAAACAAATCATGCTCTCATTGTTTCCCTAGGAACACAAGTCATCCGCTTTTGGGGTGCACCCATAGGCCACCGCCCCTCACGGCTATCTCAACTAGATCTATGGCCATAATCTATAGGTGGTCCTCGGGTCCACTTGCCAAATGACCTCGAGACCGCTGATGACTTGGCGGGTCCATCAGCCCTGTGGCGCCCTGAGGTGCACTCGTTGGTCCATCGACCGAGCCACCGCCCCAGGCGGGTCACGCAATTACATGAATAATACTGCATGAACTAGGGCCTAAAGTCTCAAAACCACTTTTATATCTCATGAAAACCTTTATGGAATTATCTCACTATATTATCATTTTCTCAAAATGATTTGATTTCCAAAAAGGTTTAGGCTCTCTGTTTACAAAACAACTTGAAAACATTCCAAAATCTCAACCTTTAAAATCTGCTCGCCCAACATGGCTCACCCATGGCAGCTCGCCCAGTGCGGAGAATTTGTGTTCGCCCGCCCAACTTTGCTTTTAAAATAAGAAAGCAAAACTAGCTCGCCTTTAGTGGCTCGCCCATTAATCAATTCGCCCAAAAGGGTTTATATTTTCTATTTTCGAAGGTATTAAAATGGCTCATTTTTCCTCAAGAAAATACCATCGAAATCTATTCGCCATGGTCAGCTCGCCAGCCTGGCTCGCCCATGGTAAACTCTAAGGGTGAACAAGTAATCGCCCGCCACCCTCTGCATTTAAAACCAAAAACACTGGCTCGCCCATTTTGGCTCGCCAACAACTTTCATAACTTAGTGGTCGCCCGCCCTAAACCAAAATATAAAAGGGTTTGCCCAAATGGCTAGCCCGCCTTGTACCAATTCGCCAAACTAATATCATAAGGGCAGCTTGTAGCTCGCCCAAGATCAGAACACTTTATCAAACCAATGCATGTTAGAAAATAAAACAATTTCTCAATAATTTCACTGAAACTTAATTCCACAGGACATGCATTCATTTCACACACATCTCCCTTACCTGGTTTAACGAAGCCTTGCTTCCTGCTTGCCTTCTTAATCGCATTCATCGAGTCCATCATTCCCGGCTGCAAAATAATTTATAAATTCCATCAATGTTTCCTTTTTCAATATTTTCGATACTTTGCAACACTTAAAATCAAATCGCTCGCCCACAAGGGATCTTATTAGCTCGCCCTATCGAGCTCGCCATTCATTAATGGCTTACACAAATCATCTCGCCCTCATATATTGTCTTAAATGTGGGCGTCCAACACAACTCAACTCGCCATTCACATTGGCTTATATGTGGGAGCTCGCCCACACGTCAGTTCGCCATTGCCTAATTCCCTTACAAATGGAGTTTGCCCAACTTTCCAACTCGCCATGCCTTTGCAGGAAGTTCGCCCACTTAGCTTTTATTCCGAATTAAGTTCGCTTATAAATTTAACTTATGTTGGGCGACCTCGCCCAATACCAAAACTCATACTGAGCTCGCCCATTTATCATATTTAACACCATTTTCATTTCTTTCCTTGTTCACGCTCAATTATTTTCCAGACTATACCTTGTTCTAGTTTCTGGTATATTCTAACAAGATTTAACTAAAACAAGGCTATTTCTATGTTCATTACTTTGTAAAACATCAAACTATATCCTCAAATACCAACATAACCGAAGAATATGGAAACTCACCTTAACCAACTGCACTTCCAGCCCAGATTACTTTCTGTCTCATGTTGGCCTTACTTTGCTTATTCCTTTAGCTCATCAACGAGGTAAGAAAAGGTTTTGAAATTAGGTTTTCTTATTTAGCCAACTTAAAGGTGAAGTTTTAACAAATCAAGCATGGTGGAAATGGGAGGAAATCAGAGTATAACTTGCAGTTGCATAGCTTTCAGGAAGAAGATGAAGTTTGCTAAGCCAGTCTTCCTCCAGTATTTCTTCTTATATAGCCATGCTAAACCAATCCAAAGCTACCACCTGTCCCTTATCCTGTTTCTTTCATCATTTTCACATCTTTCATGCATTTAACGCATGAAGAAAAATTGCCGCAAAAGCAACGGCTATGAGAAACTATACTCTGCACAATTTGACTTACTTCACTTGCCATTAATTGTCTAAATCGAAAAGCCAATGACGTGAAGTCCACAGCCTCTTTTCTTGACTTATTACACCTTTTGTCTTATTCCTCAACCAATGAGGTTACTTCCTTTATTGACTTTATTCTTTCTCAATTTATTGTCTTCAACCGTATGACTTACAAAATCAATTTTGGCTGCAATGGTCACGTGTTGATTCCAGTTCCAGTTCACTTATTCAACCAGAATCCTTAGCTCGCCCATTCTATTACAATTTCTTCTCGCCAACTTTTCATCTCACAAGTATTCTCCTGTTCGCCCATTATTTCTTAAATTGCCTACTTTGCTATGATTCAGACATACAGTTGGCGATCACAAATCCTCGCCCATTTGGGCGATTATCAAATCCAATTCACTTGGCGAACGTACCTATTCGCCCTCACCATCATTCAACTCGCCATCACCATTGGCGAACGTCCTTTCTTGTTCCCTCATTGGCGAGCTATTCTGTATACTCGCCCATACATTATTTCACCATAATTTCTCCATTCATTACTCAATTTAAGGAGCTTTTCACTCAAGTGGAAATCAATATTCTTTATTTATTTAATTTCTATTATCACGTTTATGAAATTAGACTCTACAGTAGTGTAGAATCGGATCTTACAGTTAAAAGATATGATTACTCCCTACAGTTGCTTCTAGGTTCTGGGAGAAGATAGATATTTTAAAATATTTTCTGTATTCCATCCGGATCCCTAGCCGACTGTAGTATCCTTCCTATATGAGCCTAGAGTACTTATAGGAATCTGATAATGATTTGACAGCATATAGATATCTGGATATCAAGAGTTACATATAACTCCTTTACTGAGCACGTGGTTCGCTCACTCCTTTATTTTCCAACATTCCAGATAAATCGCAAGGATGATTTGAGAGCTCCCTCAAATAAAAGAGCTATGAATTTGCGTGCTGGGGCAAAGTGCTTCAAATTTAAAGGTACAATCACATTTCATCTATATTCAGACATATGTATACAGTACTACTTTATTGTAAAATAGAAACAGGGACGTAAAGTGTAAGGAATATTGTAAAAATTTTATATTCTGAATTAATTAAATAAATAAATGTTTATCATTTATTGCTGTATTGTGCAAGTGTTAAAAGCATCACAAACAGCCCAACCATAAAATTGTGTGGAAAAATGTGAAATTATGTAGTCACGGGATGTGACACTTATAATTACCGTTATATCTCACAAAAATTAGCCGTTGGAGTGCTTTCCTGAGGTAGGGGATCGATCCTATGCCTTAGGGGATCTATCTTGTGCATGTTTTCAAGCCTTCAGAGCATTCTGCTATGAAGGGATCGATCCCATGCTTCAATTTTGCCCTTGGGAGCGTTCTACCATTTGGGGATCGATCCCTCAACTTGTTCCTGCAGTTTTCTGAGCTATTTTAGGTTAAAAATGATGTAGATTTTGATTTTAATTCATCCCAAAACATTTTTCAATTTTATGGAAGTATTTCTTGACTTTCTCAAATGAAAACTTAGTCTAAAAACTTATTAAGTAATTTTCTAAAATTATATTCAATATAGTCTTGAGAAAATTACTTAATGAAAACATTCAAAATCATTTTGTGAAGTATTAAGACCAATAAGAATATACAACTAAATCATGGTCTTAATTTTTTATATGTACACTTAAAATGGTATGAAAAATCCTAAGTGATAAAGCAAATTTACAATATAGAATCAAACATTAAGATTACTTAAGTTTTTGTCATTTTAAAATACACATGTCAATTTAAAGCTAACATTCACGTCTCCTATGCCTCCAACCGAGAGATCCACTGCTATTGTCTTGTGCTTCTACCCTGAATCAGCCCCCAATAGCGGCTTCAAGCCACCTCAAATGCTACCACTTACAGCCCTTTACAACGTCTCTCGGTTCGACCTCCTTGTTGGTGTCGGTGGCTGTTGTTACTTCACTGGTCACCAGCCACACCCAAACAGAAACCAAGCTCACTGCTCTCCTCTACTCCACCCGTTTCCTTCTTTTCTTTTTCTTTCTTTCCTCTTTTTCTTTCTTTCTTGGCACATGGCTTTCTCCTTCAGCTCGATTTTGTTCTATCTCCTTTCCACATTTCCTTTCTTTTCTTCCCTTCTCCGGCGTTGAACAACTCCTCCCAGGCAACCCAAATGGAACTAAAGCTCTTTCCTTACTGCTTGCTGTTTCTGTTGGAGCTGCTCCTTCAGTTTCTTCCTCCTCCACCGATTTCTAGCCAAGCTTGACGCTTCTTCACCTTTCTTTTCTTTTCTGTTTCTTTTTTTTTATTTTCAAATCCCACAATCGTGGGAAAAGGGATGAAGAAGAAGCCAATCGGTTTCAGTTTTAAATTATTATTTTATTTTTACATTTTTATATATATTTAACATATAACATATATTATACTAATATATATACATATATATTATAATAGATTTGTAGGTTTGTATTTATTATTATTATTATTATTACTTTTATAATATTATTATGTATATTTTAGAAATATTGATTTATATTAATATAAATTTATAAAATGGATTGTCTATATCTATACATAGTAATTCACTTACTTTAAATTTGATAAATATATTGAATTCGGAATTTAAATAAATTTTTCACTCATTCTTTTATTAATTTATAAAACATTACAATCAACCTCATGAACTCACTTACTTGATTTAAACATGTTCTAGATCTAAGAAAATTCATAGGCTTGCTGTAGTTTGCCTCGCCAAGCTCGAAGTAAATGAGATCTCAATTTCCTCGCGACGTATGTGTTGTGTTGAGAGGTCCACGTGTCTATATGTGCCTATATAATTATTTAAATTTATTTTTATCAATTATAGAATTTAATTAAATAGTAAATAATTAAATTATGATTTCGATTATTACATTATATTATATATTTTTATTTGTAATTTGTATATGGCAATATAGTGATATAAAAAAATTATATATTGGATCTAATTAAGTAAATTTTGTAAAAATTAAATCAAACTTATATTGTAATTTATTGAATGAAAATAGTATATAAATAAAACTTAAAATGTCTTCGATTTGGAGAAACTAAAAATTTTTTCATCTTAAAATCAATCTCGTATTCAATTTTTCTTAAATGAAAATTCTTCAACGAATTCTTATTAAACTGAAGAGGAAACAAATGATTCTTACGTATCTCTTGCTATCTTTAAATGATGTATCACTTTACTTGATAACCCAATAGATTTCATATATGGAATAGAAGACATTGATAAAACACTAATCTGTAATTTAATTAAATTAAGTTTTTGATATAACATATGTAATATGAAAATATAACAAAGATAGTCATATTATATAAATTATACATACTTGTTCCAGTAATTATCGATATTCAAATTAAGGATTAAAGTGATACACATTAGTCACAGTAAACATGGTACTTTCTATCTCAAAATTATAATTTGTCTCTTAAGATATTTTATTAATATTCTATTTATTTAAGTTTAATGTTAACAAATTAAAAAAATAAATTTAATTAAATAGTTGTTTCTATTCTACCAAAAAATAGAACTTATTAACATCATATCCGTGTGAACAAATTACTCTTCAAAATTTTACACTTCAATTTCAATTTTAACATATATTGATAAATGATATTTAATTTATTCATATTGTATATAATTTTTGTGATCGTGATTTACTATTTGTGAAAGTAATTTCATGTATAGTTTCTAAATTTTGCCTATTATAGTATGTTGTAGCATGGATAATTGATTTTTTTTAATTTTATTGATATTACATAGATTTAACTTAAAAAAATTTTAAAAAAAATAACTGATATTATTTTATAAAATTAATATACATGAATAAAGTAATTGAAAAAAGATAAATAATTCATTATTAAAAACACAATAAAACTTTTATTTTATAATAACAATATTTTTATAAATAATGGGAGATTTCTATCTTTTTGAAACTTCAAAAAGGATAATTAAAATTTTTATAATATATATAAATGTTATTATTTAGACAATTAAAAAAATTTAATTGGTAAAAATAGTAGATATAGGTATTATATTTTGTAATATTAATGTGAAAAAAAGAAAAATGATTATATATTACGTATTGATTAAAAAATAAAAAAATGACGTTAGTTTTAGAAATTTAAAAAAATTCAATTGATAATCTAATAATACATAAAATGTTGTTATATTAATATTGCATGTTATTACATTGTTCATATTGATTTTAATATATAAAGATATATCGATATAGATGTTTTCTTTTAAAAAATAAAAAATAATTAATAAAAGCTATAGATATAGATATAGATTTTATATTTTGTAATATTAATATAGGTAGAGATAAATGATATGTCATTTTTATTAATTTTAATATATATAAATGTTTATCTTTTAGAAATTGAAATGGATAATGAATTTAAAAATAATTTTATCTTTTTTAAACTTGAAAAAAGATAATTAGTATTTAATTATAATAAATTACACATGTAATAAATATGCCACATAAGATGTTTTACTTTGAGTCAACTGCTTTGACTTTTATATATATATATATATATATATATATATATATATTATCCTGTCGTTCATGTGAAAAAAAAACAGCGAAATCATAATTATAGTCATATATTTTGGATTTAATGCTTGATAGCCAGTTGTATCACATTAAATTTGTACGAATGCTTAAACTTGGCTGTCATGCTTGTTTTGTGCCAAAAATTGAGCCATTTTCGTGGTTTTAGCACTCGAATCATACTTACTAATTTCATTATTTGAACTAATAGTATTTCATATTACTAATTATCAATTTGTAGTAAGTTCTTTTTTGATTAAATCAATTTGCAGGAAATTGAGCGAGTTGAAGTTGTATGTGAGAGTTTTGTTTCAAATAATTCAAACGAAGAAGGCAGGTCTTATTTAAAGGAATTAACTCAAGAAATGTGGTTGTTTTCTTCATTATTTATTTAAAAATAATTAAGTTTTTAAATGAAAATATTATATTAATTAATTTTTATCCTTTAATTTTTTGATTTGCAAGAAAAAAAAAATATAGAAAATAGTTTAATTTGAAATAATATGAAGTATCCGTAAACATTCAAGATGTGAAAAATCGAATTTGCACTGAAGTTGCTGGTAAAGAAAAACATAAACGGTTCGAAGCTTTAGCATAGGTCCAACACCATCCGCCTATTATAAACGTAGTTCTCAATAATTTAGGAGTTATGTGACATCGTTTTTTATTTTCTGTTTTTAAAAATTTTGTTTTTGTTTTATTTTATTTTCAAATTTTAAAAATAAAAATATATTTAGTTAATATTGTTATATTTTGAAAATAAATATTTACATTAATTCAGATGTAATAATTCAATTTACAAAATAAATTTTTAAAAATTAAATAAAAATAATATATTTATTAAATAATAATATGTAAATAATATTAAATAATATTATTGTATACTATTTAATACTATTATTAAATATTTTCATTTTTTATAATTAAATATAATATTAAATAAATAATTCAATTAAAAATAATATTAAATATTTTTTAATATTACTTTTTTATTAGATAATAATTGAGATTAGCAAAATTCAAAATTTATATATTAAATAATAATATAAATATATAGTTATAAATTATATTAGTAATATTATTTAATTTAATTGTAATAATATTAAATTATTAAATAAAATGTTAAAATAATTAATTGATAATAAATTATATAATTATTAAAATATATTATATTTAATTTAAATAATATTATTTAATGTTAAGTATTCACATATTTAATAATATTAAATTATTTAATAGTAGTAGTGATATATTTTAAATTTAATTGAAAGAATATATTATTAAATAATAATATTATTTAGTAAAATAATACTTAATTATATTAGATAATAATACTTAGCGATGATATTAATTATTAACATATCAAAATTATAATAAATGATATTATTAAAAATATATAATATATTCAATAAATTACTGTATAAAATTAAATTAAGTAATATTATAATATTATAGTTCAATATAATTTATATTTAATTGCTTTATATTAATTTAAAAATATTTATTTTTTAATTAAATAGTATTTATATTAAAAATTAATATTATTTTACTTTAAAAATTAATTAATTTTATTTTATATTTTTATTATGAAAAATATTAATATTATATTAATATATAAACTCTCTTCATTTACGTAACAGAAATGAAAACATATTTTCGAAAACAATGAAAACAAGAAGTTTTTGTTTTCAACAATTTTGAAAATTCTTATTTTCGTTTTCGTTTTCGTTTTCTTAAAACAGAAATATGTTGTCAATCGCGTTTTCTGCTTTTATTTTCGAAAAAACTAAAAACAAAAACGATACTGAACAACTCTTTAGTTTCTCTCAAGGTCATCTTCATAAGAAGTCTTTAGATTGAGAGAGATTGCAATCTAAGCATGTGTCAAGCAAATGAAAGTAGAGAGAGAAGCTAATGTGCTCGAATGAAAGAGGGACGTGCTAGGTAAAAGTTTTCAGTAACACTGTCAAAATAGCTTGAGCCGACCTAATAGATCCGGTCAAAAACGGATCTAGCCGAAAAGTCATTTTGTTAAACTAGGTCTGAAAATATAAATCTAAGTTTGACCTTAAGTGCTAGTAGATCTAAATGGGTTGACCAACACTTGAAAATAAAAAAAATTAAAAAAATTATATTAACAACTTATTTTTAGTAAATAAATAAAAATTTTTAAAATAAATATTAAACAAACCCTATATAAATTTATATCAAATCCATAATTTCAAATCTTTAACATTATTTGAACATATTAATTGTCTTGGAATTATACTATAAACTGTTTTAACAAACTTAAAGATTAAAAAAGTATAACAAGTCCTTTAGCATTTAATTTCACTATTCATTTTAATTTTAATTTTATTAAAAGAAACAGTGCATCAGGCTATCAGTGCATAGAGACATTGGCTTGGTTAATTGGCTTATTCCTTGTTTTTTAATTATATTTTTAAAATTTATTTAATTAAATGAGATTAATTATACATAAATAAATAAAAGTATAAATAAAATTTAAACATAATTATAAATTAAAAAATTGTTACAAAAAAATAAATAGGCTGTCCCATTTAGGTTTGAGCCAAATCCATTTAAGTTGAGCATAAATGGATCAAGTTAAAAAGCCCTTTTACTTAAACAGGTTATAAAAATGAAGCCCAAATCGTAGAAATATGGATCGGGCTAGATCGACTCAACGAGTCTTGGTCTATTTTGACAGTGCTCATGATCGAATTGATCAAGTCATGTAGGAACAAGGTTCAAGTTGTCACGATCCGTATTACACATTATTTATCCATTTTCACACACACTGTAGATGGTTAGGCTGTCTGCAATGCCTTTATTATACTTTTTTTAAACAATAATCACTATTTAATTGAAATCATATTGATAGCTGATATAAATATTTACAGCAAAATATTATTTACAATACTTATACTCGTGTTCTAGATCCCCTGTACATGAAATAAATAACTGTAGTATTGTACATAATAGGTTGAACATATAAAAGAAAATAAATATACCTCCAGGATCTGATCAAAGCTGCCTCGGGGAACTATAGCGCAGTCGAAATCAGTGAATGGTATATATAAGATTACTGCAAGTAATCTGCGGAGTGGCAAAATAAGGGGTAAGCTAATGTGCTCAGTAAGAGAATTGTATATAAAGACTGATACTATGAAATCTATACGAAAAAAAAAACATTTAATCCCTAATAGTTCACTAAAGTACAAATAAGGAAGGATCCTATAGTCGGCTAGGAAATCGGATGGACTATGGAAGGTATTTTAGAATACCTGTCGTATCGCGGTTCCTAGAAGCGACTATAGGGAGTAATCAATTGGATTTGGTGTCAAAACAGTATGAAATGCTATTGAAATCGTATAGCAAAATATTTTAATAAGTAAATAGTTATAAATCATTTTCTGAATACACTGTAGTAAATATTCTCTTTCAATGATAATACCTAGTTCGATATTGATAAACATAGTATTGCAAACAGTTCAGTAAATATTATGTAAATAGCTCAATATCAGTAAAGAATTTAGTACCAACAAACAGTTCAGTAAAATAGTATAACAAACAGTAACAGTATAGTGGAGACCAAGCAACACCCAAAGTATATCATGCTATAATAATATCCTGAGAAGGGAAAAATAATAAACACGTGAGATATATGACCATAGTCTATAGGGTCCACAGTGTACACTTGCTAGGTGACACTTGTGGAGGCTGAAGACTTGGTGAGTCTATCAGCACAGTAACAGTAGTAACAATAATAGTACACATGACACGTGAGCATGATATGGGGCTTAACAGTCTCAAAACAGTAGATCTATGTAGAAACACCATTTATGAAATCAATTTCATGGATAATATCTTCAATCAGTCCATAAATAAATTTATTGAAAATATACATTCAGCTCATGAATAAAAATTCATAAAATATTCACACTTCAGTATTCTTTTCTGAAAATGTTTTATTTATCTGTAGAACAATAATAAGCATATGGTGGTACCTTCACATAATTAAAATTTATTAACATGAATATTTAAATATTGTTTTTTTGGTAAATAATAAAATAATGCAGTTTAAATAAATCCCATGAAAATCACTTGGGAATCTATTTACTTCTATCATTTGAAAATATTAGAATTAATTTCTTAGTATTTCTATAAATTCCGGTAAAATAACGGCTGCTTCTAACTTAGCCCTCCTGCACTGAAAATCAAGTTATAAAACCAGCCGGTATCCACAATTTCACCAATTCCAAAGCAATTAATTTCGAAATCACTTCATAAAATTAATTTGAACTAAAACATGCATTCACAATATCCTTACAGCTTACACACTCATCCCTTATCTATTCCCGTCGATATCACCGATAACACCACTTGTAAATTAACACTCTCAGGCTACAAAACATTATATCAGTCACCATTATTCACCATAATTCAATTTTTAATAAATTTTCCTTCATCAAATTCTACTACATTATCAGTAAAAAATATTAGACCAGTCTAAATTACATCGGTGCTAAAACATAACTTCCCCTACGTAACTCTGATTTTAATTCTGACTTCACCAACAGTCTCCTTAAAATTTCTACAGTCTCATGGCATCCTAAACTCATCAAATTGTGCACAAAACCACTCTCCCCTTGCCATGGCTGAAATCAACATGATGGGAAATTCTTGGATTTTCAACTACCATGCTTATTCATGTTTATTCACTGATTTAGCATCATTTCCATGCATCAAACAACATGTTTCCATACACTTCCATCAATGGTCGAAACCCTAGGATGAAGGATAAGTGGGATTCAATTCAAACCAAGCCTAGAATCATGCTTGGGAACCTTAATTACATCATTTTCTAACCTTAGAATTTAAAGAAAGTGAAAGCATAGTGAACCCTCACCTTGGCCAAATTTCATGGAGTTTGCTTCCTCTTGATTTTGTCAATTTTACACTAAGCTATGGGTATGGGCTTGCAGAGGATGAAGAGCAAGACAATTTTGTAGAAGGAATTTTGGTGAAATAAGCTTGTTATAATGGTGTTTTAAATGAGATTTTATTCTTCACAAGCTTTGGCTATAGTGGTGGCGTGAGAAGGTTGAAGAAGATGAGTGAGTGGCCGGCCATGAAATGTGTGGAGAAATTTAGAAGCTTGTCATAATTATAAAATGACCATTTTGCCCTCATTTACGAAGATTTTGGACATTTATGCCCTTAAATTTTCGTAATTTTTATAAACATGTAATTTAACTCCAAAAATTTATATTTCATCCCCAAATATTATTATTAGACATATTTTAATGAATAAAGGTGTTTTCATTGGGGTTTGATTTACCAAAAAGGTGAAATTATGAAAATACCCCTATCGGGTAAACTGCGTAAATTTCTGATTCTACCACTTATTCAATCTATCTATTGATATAGCCTAGAACTTATTTTCATGTTAAATGTCATACTTCAATTAGTGGATAAAAATTCCATTTAGTTTAACCGTTATAAATGAAAATTCATCCAGGCTATGTCCTTAGTCGTCATTTCCTAAATTGTTGGCACACTTCCCAAAAATAATCTAAATAAGAGATTTTAGGTTATGGATTCTTACCTTAGGCTTATTAGACTCCCCAAATAATATCTATCTGGTCTCACATCCATCCGGGCATTGTAGAACCTATGGGGCCCACCTTACTGTATCGGGTCATCCCTACTAAATACATAGGAATTGAACAGTAGTGAGTATCCCTACATGTACAACAGTACTAGAATACATGTCTCTCACAATAGTCTACTGGTCTATTAAAATGCCTTTATTGCATCCATCACTGCACTTCCACTTGACACTTACCGTAATGATAAACGGCTTGTCTCGCCATGAGGGTCCCATTGGCGTGCATCTAGTAGGAATTGAACCTACGAATTCTCATCTAATAACTCAACTAGACCTAAAGTTAAATTTGATAAGTTATTGTATAACTTGCTATCATATTAAATATAGTATATATTTTTTAGTAGGTTTCAGATCACTTTAGTGAACTTGGAACCAAAAATCGTTCTTCTACTGTGACATCCTCGTCACTCCCAAATACCAACTAAATTTTTTTTCCCATAGTTTTGGTTAGGCTGTTCAACGGTGCATCCTTCTTCTTTAATATAGCTAACACTATATTGTTTACATGATGATATATTTCTCATACACATACAGGATCGTCTTACACATAAGTCAAAAACTCTAATATAAATTACATATTAATCTCTTTAACAATTTACATCCCCAATGTGTCTAATATACATCACTGTACTATAGTCTGAATTACATAATCAAAATGTATCTACCTTCAAGGGATTGGAAGTTAGCCTCGAAGGAATATCGTATAGTCCAAATATATGCTCCTCTACCAAGAGCAGACTTCACTGCAAATAATCTGGATGAAAAATATTATAAAGGAATGAGTTTACGCTCAGTAAGAAATATACATAAAAGAGCGTACTATGCCACTATATGCAGTTTTCCTGCTTGGCTCTATAATGTCATGTAATATTCTTGTAAAAACATATAACATATAAGTTCATCAAATACCATATAACACATGACAAAATCATATGAAATCACTTGCACGTATTCAAATAACTCAAATACTTTCACATATATATATATATATGTCAAATAACTTGAAATTACATATACAAATAGTCTTCAAATAGGGGGAGACCGTCAACATCCAATAGAATCATGCACCAAATAAAGTGGCATACCCACATATGGGCCAGGGATCCTCCCTTAAGCCAAACACATTTAAAGGACTAATGGCCATTGTCAATATTCCACAGTGTGCACTAGTCAGGTGACACCCGTGGTACTGAGGGCTTGACTAGAGTCCCCCAGCCAAATACAAATAATCAAGTAATATGCATGATCACCAATGGAGTCGTTAATCTCAAAATATTGAGTAGTAAAACTCATTCTTGTAAAACCATGGATATTCATAACCCTTCTTATATACTTTAATGATAATCCAAATAAATTTATATAAATAAATTAAAAATTATTATTTTTCAAAGGGGGCAGTTGACTGCTCTTTTAGGGCAGTCGACTGCTCTAGTATAAAAATATTAAATAAATTTTATTTTCTTTTTGCATTTAAAATATTAAATTTTCATATGCAAGTAGGGCAGTTGACTGCTAAAATGGGGCAGTCGACTGGCCCGCAAACAGAATGTTTCTCGGAAAAATGCAGTCGACTGGCTCTTTAGCGGTCGACTGGTTTGCAAACAGAAAGCTTCTGGAAAAATGGCAGTCGACTGCTATATAGGGCAGTCGGCTGCTCTAAGTCGGTTTCAGAAAAAGTTACGTCACGACTGTCTCTGAGCAGTCGGCTGCTATTTAGGGCAGTCGGCTGCCCCGAGCCAAATCGTAACTGGGCGAAAACCGTGAATTTTACATTTCCTGCACTTACACCAGCTTTTGTTTCATCCCAAAACATTTAAAACATGCGGACATAGTCACCCTACGTCCGTTACATATATTCCTTACCTCAAATAGCCAAATAATACGAAATCCCTTGGTTGCACCGATTCTTTCCTTCACTTCTTCAAAACTGCATAATTCATATAAATTGAAACCTTTAACTTTCTTTCATTTCAACACCATAAGTATGCTATACCAACATCACATGACTCCAAATTATGGACGAAATCAAATGAATCAATTTCTTTTCTTACCTTTGTCAATAGCCAAATTTACAGGATTTCTGATCTCCTCAAATACTTTGTTTCAGCCTTCCATATTACAGACATAGAGAGAGCTAGTGATGAGGATCGTTTTTCGTTAAGGAAACTTAGCGATTTGATGACAGGAAATGGTGGTTTGTCAAGGTCAGAAAATGAACACTTAAAGGAATTTGGAGAGGAAACAAGAGGAAGAAGGGCTGGAAATGAGGTTGCTGCCGATCCTTGATGGTGAAGATGACTAAGCTACCTTTCATTTAATGCATTTAATGCATGATTATCCCCTTTTCCATCTTATCTCAGCCATTGACCATCTCATTAACCCTTCTTGACTAATTGACCATCTTAATTGGTCTTCTTTCTTCTATTGGTCAGCCACATCTCCTTTAATTACAAAATTCTGATATTAATTTCTTAACCAACTCAGCCATTGACCCTTTGACCCTCAATTCCTTTTTATTCCATCTATATCTCATATAATCTTTATACATCAAATTTTCATATTTATTAAATTCTTTCAGCTTACAACATTTTACAATTATAGAGGAATTACATGAAATTGGGGATTTCACATCTACTTTTCTCATTCCAACTCCTGGTGGTCATTAATTTCATACTTGTTGGTTTCTTATTTTAAGTAGTCTAGTCTACTGTCTAAGAGTTAAAATTTCATTGTATGATAACTTGTTAACTTACTATCTACTATCTAAGTGTTAAATTTCATTGTATAATAACTTGTTAACTTACTTTACTTAGACAATTTATGTTTTATAATTTTTAGTTAATGAAATTAAATTAAGTTTTATATGTATTTACAATATGTTTGGATGTAGAGTATAATTCTAGTGAAAATGTAAAAATTCATCCCAAATGTTAATTTTTTTAGTATATAAATATATGTATGTATGTATGTATGTATGTATGTATGTATGTATGTATGTATGTATGTATGTATGTATATGAGAAAAGATCAATTACACCTGTGTAAACTATAGTTTTACACCATTTTTTGACCATTAGATTAAAAATAAATCTACGACTAAGATTAAAACTCTATCTTACTTTAAAGTGTAATTAAATGTTAAAAATATTTTTATTCATTTTCTTTTTTTAATTTTTTAATTTTCCTTTTTTTAATTATCTTCGTCATCTACTATTTTTTTTTCTTTTTTCACATTTCTCCTCATCTCTACTAGGAATATCTCTATAGCTTCCAAAAACTTCAAATTTTCAATTTCATTGACAAAATGTCATTGAAACTTTCTGAATTGGCTAGTAACAAAGTACTAGAAAACCTTATTTAAAAGTTTTATAGCTACCTAGAGGTGTCAAACGGGCTGGGCGGCCCATGGTACGATACGATTCGGCACGGTATGGGTTGTGCTTGGCACGACCCATACTTAAATGGGCGGGCTGGTCCAAGCACGATATACATTTGTGTGTCGTGCTGGGCTAGATGATTTTAGGCACATGGATTGGCACGGCATGGCCCATGAAGGGCCAGTGCTAGCACGTAGCACGCGGGTTAGCACGGCACAGCACATAAGCCCATGTGCCGTGCCATATTGGCCCATTTATATAAATAAAATTATATTTAACAAATCTAAGTATGAAGTATTTCAATAATTGATATATAAATTTATAAAAATTTTCATTTGAAATATAAAATGTATGATATGTCACATATTTTGTATATAACTTTTTATTAAATACACTTCTAATAAAACTCATCAAAAAATAATTTATTAAAGATTATTTTATTCAAAGATTGGTTAAATGTAAAAGCTAGAGCACTAGATAAACCATATTACATAAGTAAATAATCAGGTGAAGAGAATGAAAAATAAAATAATAATAATATTTTGTGTTTTATAGTCTTGTATTTGTGTCTGTGTTTTTAAATATTAGGATTATAAATTTCAAAGGAGAACATTGGTACAAAGGTAAATGTTGTTCCTTTGTGATTTGGAAATCATGAGTTCAAGGTAAAATACTCTCTTAATGTAGAGAGAATGCTATATACAATGACCCTCCCTAAACCTTACAAAGTGAAAGTCTTTTGGTTGTGTATAATGACCTTTCCTAGACCCCACAAAGTGGAGTCTTTTTTTATCGTGTTGCTCTTTTTTCTTTATGATTGTAAATTTCAATATTTTTTTTAACACAAATTTCAATATCTTTATTAAGTAAATTTTATTATGTTTTCAAATGGAGATAGGCATTTTGCATTTTAGAATTGTAAATTTTAATATCTTTATTTAATATATATTATTATGTTTTCTTGTGGGTATAGGCATTTTGTCAAAGTGAATTATGTGTCTTTTTTACTTTTTTATATTTATTTACATTGCATATTATTTAAATTAATAAATAAAACTTTAAAAATAATAAAAAAGTAAAAATTTATTAATGGGCCGTCCTTGGCACGATAAGGCACGAAAAATAATGTTGGGCTTGGCCCAGCACGACCCATTAGTGCTATAGGCCATGTGCCGTGCCGGGCCACATCCTCAAATTCCATGGACCGTGCTAGCATGGCCCATTAAAAAATAGTGCCGTGCCAGCACGAATCCATTAACACATGGGCTAATATTTAAATTGGTCGTGCTGTAACGACCCGTTACCATATTTTTCACTTTATTTTACACAATTTATCCAGTTGGGCTGTTTGTGATACTTCACTTTATTTTTTTTATGTTAAACAATTTCATAAAATATTGTTTATATTACATACATCCCCTATCTTACTTAATAAGCAAGTAGTACTACATACATGTCTAAATACAGAAAATAAATGATCGTACCTCATATAAATCAGTCGGTCTGTCACATTGTCCTTTGTGTACAGCCGTAATCCACAAATATTGAATCTCACCATCATTAAAACCTGAAATGTTTAAAATTAAGGGGTGAGCCAACCACGACTCAGTAAGAGAGTTATATGTCACACTTGATATTCAGCTATCTATATGCTGAAAATATTTTTCATTCTCTTTAAAATCTTCCTAGCTGGCTCTAGGCTCATATGTAGGAAGGTTACTACAGTCGGCTAGGGATCCAGATAGAGTAAGGCAGGTATTTCATAATACCTGATTTGTTTCGAAACCTAGAAGCAACTGCAAAGAGTACTAAATCCATTTTTCTCAAAACGATATGATTTTCGTTTTTTCCCACAGAGTAAACCACTTATTTCTTTTCACTTCAGTATCCTTTAAAACACATGACAGTATAGTGATTTGTAAATATCCAATCATTGGATAAACACTTCTTTGATTATTTCTATCTTAGAAATAATTCTTATGTTATTCCTTTAGAATAAACATCTATTTCTCTTTTCAAATCAGTAACCGTATCGTACAGTTCAGTAAAACAATATATTCAGTATTCAGTAAAACAGTATCTCTATACGGTTCAGTTAGTAACAGTAAACAGTAGCTACCAATTCAGTAAATAGTATACGGTAGCTTTCCGTTCAGTAAACAGTAAATGGTAGCTTTCAGTTTAGTAAAACAGTAATCAATGGCTACCATTTCAGTGCACAATACAGTTCTATAAACACAGTATTTTGATAAGATTTTTCATCAATAAACAGTAACCAGTTATCAGTACAGTAAACAGTACAGTACAGTAAATAGGATTCCGTAAATCCTTTCAATACACAGTAATCAGTGTGTGAGACCAGGCATCAAATAAATCATGCTATCATCGTTCCCCCTCCCCCTTGTGAGAACGGAATTTACCGCTATTGGGGTGCACCCGTAGGCCATCGCCCCTCACGGCTATCTCTGCTAGATCTATGACCATAATCTATAGGTGGTTCTCGGGTCCACTTGTCAAATGACCTCGAGACCGCTGATGACTTGGCGGGTCCATCAGCCCTGTGACGCCTTGAGGTGCACCCGTTGGTCCACCGACCCGAGCCACCGCCCCAGGTGGGTCACGCAAATTACATGGATAATAATGCATGAACTCAGGGCCTATAGTCTCAAAACAGTATAAACCGTACCATAGCCTTTATGGATTTTAAAAATCATAGATCAAATATCCATAAGGCTCACATGTAAACATAATCACCTTTATGAAATTTATAAAATAAATAACATTTTTCAAATTATTTCATAAAGGTATATATCATGTTTTTCATACGATGAAGACAGTTTGCAAAATCATCAGTGAAAGTATAGAAGGGCAAAACTGTCTTTTTTTCACAATAAAACAGATATGCACGCTTTTCCGTGCATTCAATAGAAAACATGATTTTATAATTATCGAAATTTCAAACAAATCATTTTTATAATTTATGAAAATAAATTATTTATTTTCTAACTTTAAATTCTCATCACCATGTTTTCTTCTAAAAACACGTGTACAAACCTCCAGTCTCGAAATCATAGTTTTTCTTCATTTCTTAACCTTTATGGAATTTTCATAATTAATTATTTCCATAATTAAAACCATAAAAGTTTTATATGAAATCCAGTGAATATTTAACAATATTTATAAAAATATTCACTTCAGTCTCTTTTTCATTTTCATTTCGTTTCACGTGAAATATCACCTACTGGATGAATTTTCGGTGATTTCCTTTTTACCATTCTCAAAAACATGAATATTTTAAAATTAAATGTCACTATATTCATGTTTTATGAAATTTACTTAATTTCTTGATTTTTGTACCCGAAAATCGATTCACGTGAAATCAAATCCTTTATTTTGGTTTTCAGTGATTTTCGGTAAATTTCAGTAATTTTTTGATAATTTTTCGGCAGTATAACAGCTGCCGATTTAGCTAGCCTCCTGCACGGTAAATACAGTTTATATTTTTCAGCTGGTATTTCACCACAATTTGAAACCGATAAATCACCACAATTCTCAAAGCTAATCATTATAAATTGCATTTATAAATTAAATGCATAATTTAAAACATGTGACCAAATATCCTTACAGGCGGCACATGTCTCCCTTACCTGTTTCGGGTCGGCGACTGCCTCTCGAAGGTCGCGCCCGTGTTCGCCTCGCCCAATCCCATTAGCTCGGTCATTGAGGATATTTTCTGAAAATTAAATTCTAAAATTTAGAATTTTTTCATAATTATTTAAATAATTAAATTATTTAAATAATTTAATACTTTTCGGGATTTCTTACCGATTCCCGTATTTTTCGGGATTTCCCGTAATTTCCGAATTCTCAAAAATTTTCCAAATTCCCGAAATTCCTTTTTCCTCTTTTTCTTTCTTCCTTTTTCCTTTTTCTTTCTTTTTCTTTTCTTTTTCTTTCCTTTTTCTTTCCTGGCCGGTTCAGACCAGTCAAACCGGCTCCCCTTCCTCGCCGCTGGTTCTCCACCGGTGGCCGGTTCTCCGTCGGTTCGGGGGCTCAGCAGCTGGCCGGCATTGAGGCGAAGCTGCCGGTGGTCTCAGCTTGGCCTGGATCGGTGGCACGACGGCGGATCTACTCAATTTTGCCTCGATCACTTCTCCTCCTCCGTCGTCCTTCCTCCGCCGTTCCCAGCCTCTCCGGTGGCCTCCATCCCTTTCCTCTTCTTCCGGCAGTGCTTCGGCTGTGGTGGCGGCGGTCGGTTTGGCCGGCAACGCCAGATCTGGTTTTCTTTTTCTTCCCGGCCTCCGCCGTGTTTCGCCTCTGTTTCCGTTGATTTTTCTTTCTGATTCTTCCTCCCTTCCGACGGTCACCGGCCTCCCTCTCTTCGCCGGGGCCGTCTCTTCCTTTTTCCCTCGTCGCGGTGGCATCTCCGCCACCGACGGCCTTTGGCTGGGAAGGATCGGGTTTGCTCCCCGATTCCTTTCCTTTCCTCTTTTGTTTTTTTTCCCCTATTTCCATAATTAGTATATAATATACTATATACTATATATTATATACTATAACATATATTTTATACATATAATATATACTATATATCATACATATTTATTATTTCATATATAATATAATTCGATATATATTATATATAATGTATATATTGTATATTACAAAATATATACCTAGTATATATATGTATATTAATATATTTCCAATTTAAATAACTTTCATATATATTTTCAAACTTTAATGTAAATTAATATTTACATTTCTCTCACATATGTATATATTTATATATACATAAAATGCCATACTTGAATACATATGTATTATTTAAATTTATAAAATAGTATATATATGCTTATATATATACTATATACCATACGGTATTTAAATACATATGTATTTGCATGAAAATACATTTATATAATATATAATTATATAAATATATTTCACATTTCCTTTCTCATTTCCTTATTTAATTTGGATTTTCATTTATCCAATTTAAATTTCCTCTTTCCATTATTTTTATTTTCACTTCCAATTTCATCACTTCCTTAATTCTTAGAATTTCCACAATATTCCGATTCTCACAATTTTATTTTTTTATTTCACTAAGTTTCCAATATTGATAATTTCCCATAAATGAAAAATTTACGGTTATCACATTCTCCCCACCTTAAGAAATTCGGTCCTCCGAATTTAACTTAAGTCCAAAGGTGGTATATGCCGTATACTTATGACTTTTGACCTCTAGGTCATCCTCCAAGTAATACTGCCAGTACACTTTCAACATCAAGAATACTTTAGACCACTACATGTTATTTTTTTTTCATCACATATATGTCTATACTCCCGTAAGTTCATTTCTCAATTCAAGAGTTATTTATTTATACTGTTTTCATATAAGAGTCCACACACAGTATTTTTCCTATCACAGCTAATCTATGCTGTTCATCATCCATTTTTCTCACTTGGTGCCAAGTCGATATAGTTTAAAACTATCAATTACATATGTCAGTCAGTTATATGTAATTGTCCCAGTAGCTTACATATCTCACGCATCTGCTCTCTCAATGTATCTTCAAGCGTTTCAATATTACGCTAAGATATTCACATTAATACAAAGCGATGCTATTAATACACTTGGGATCTCGAAGCCTTTTGCTATTCCTCATTAAGCATATGGCAACTCAGAGACTCCCATCACATGTAATGCTCACTGGAACTGTACATATACATCTCCACTGTTTCTCACTCATACTGCGACTAAGGCACTAGAGAATAGAGGATTCCGATAATGGAAAGTGATTCTATTTAGATCATTTGTCCTTAATCACTTCCATATCGTTATTTCTCCTTTGGACTCTTTATTGTCCACAACATTCATTTTCTCTTTTATTTCATTAAGGCTGCATCTCACTTGCAGACTTTACTATTGATCATCTCTTACAATCATAGCTCATGAGACAATCATGTTCTCTTCATGTAGTATGGTCATTCGATTATTGAATTCTCAATTATCCATTTAATCACCACATTATCCATATAGTTCCACCGTTTCTATCATGTTACGATGGTTATATGTATAATCATTTTTCATTTATATACTGGCAGTAAAATAACACGTATTATTCATTTTACTCCTTTGAGTATCATTACTCTCACTTATCAAATCTGTCTTGATTTTACATCTAGCCACTGTCATGTGATAACCAACATTTAATTATTTTCAGTCTTACCTTCGGGAACTGTTTCATTTTGATGTTCGCTTCTCATCATGCAACTTATTACCTTATTCCACTTTCATTTTTTTTTGTTTTCATATTTCCACTTTTATCTTTTCATGTTTTTACTCTCATCCTTTTCGTCGTTTTTCTCAATTGGTATGGTACTATACTGCTAAGATCTTTTAAAATCTTGCATACCATCTTTTCTTTACACTTATCCATTTACCGACTTAAATTTCTTTCTTTAATTACATCACATTAGTAGAGCAGCTAGTCTCATCACTCTTTTATAGACTGGCAGTAGTATCTAGCTAGACTCATTAATCTCGTATCTCAATCATTATCTCTCTATCATAGACAGATTCACTGTCATTCTGTCATCTCGAGATCATATATCCCAGAAAGAGATACTGTCTAGCCAAGTCTCTTATTCGCCAATCTTAACATAAGTCCACAGTCTCTGAGAGTTTAAAAGATTATAAATCATAGTACTGCTCCTGTTCCATTTGTACCTTAGACTCTATTAATATCTCCTCAATTTATTCTCATATGGATGTCTCATTCTTTAGGCTTATAAATCTCCATAGGAACTCGTATTAAGTTTATCGAGTTCAAATCATTATCTTATGAACATCAATCTCCAATCTTTTATCTGATGACGCTTTGTATTGAGGCTAGTCTTATAACTCCTCATATATCTTTGATTAGATCAATAAAGCGTCCATTTTCATGTAGATGGTCACTTGTTCTTCACAAGAACTTTATTAAAAATAGGAATTTACTATATCCTTTAATTCATCTACATATCAAGGTCATCTGTGCTTCTTTCATTCACACTTATACAGATAACTTCATTAACCTCAAATAACATTATCTGTATTTTCATCAATCATACTTTTATCAGTGAATTTCATTATTCACTCATCTTCTAGAGTTAATTCTTAAGCTTTCGGACTTTTTCTACGTTTCCGATATAAGCTCAAAATTAGATTTCATATCATCAACCGAGCCAATGTTAGCTCGATTTCTCCAATCTATACAACTCTGAAAATTTATCGGGGATCATATCCGATATTTTCTTTAGTCACACATCTCTTATTATTTCAGACATTTCATCTCATGTCCTATCATTTTCACTATATATATCCTCAAGGTAAAAACGTTTAATATTCAAATCATTTTGAAATATTATCTACCTTGATTTCATTATTTGTACTATTCACTTTCTCAGTCATTTTCTGTATTCATTTCACTTTTCATAATATTCAACGATCCCATTCAATACACTCTTAATTTCGACCCTTACAGTCAGTAATCAGGCCAATCATCTTATGAAATTCCACTATACACTCATTGGATCGCATCGTGTAAGGCCCCGACCCGTCCGCCGTCCACCTATACATATCTATACCGTCCTCTTTTGGCGAGCACCTTAGCCCCCTCAAGGATTTATCGTGAGGCCTAGCTCGTTCACTAGGTTACTCACCATTCACGTTCGTAATCTATGTGTAAGTGGAATCAATAATAGGGATTGTTATATTCATATGACATCCTTTATGCCATTTATAATTCCATTACTATTAATGGATTCCAATTCAGCTAGGTTTTATCATTGTTCCAAACTTCGCCCAACATAAGGGCATTTTCATCATTTTGACATTTCTTTCTCCTCAGTATACCTTTAAACCAGAGGTCTTATTATCCATATGCTGATAGTATTATTCCGCATACTAATATCAGCACTTTGAGGTCTTATTCGATTTCGACAGAGAAGTCCACTAAAATACATAATTAGATTATTCTGCTTGTAATTCAGCTTTACATCATCAATTTCTCTATCAAATCTCTCCATTCCAACTTCTGTTGGTCTATTCTGACTCCCAGTAAAATTTTGGAATCAGGGGTATTTTGGTCATTTTTGGTCAAAAATTTTCTCTCCTCAAATTGCCCTCAATCGGTGATCTTAAAGTCTATTTAATGATGATATTTCATTCCCCTCCTTTATATCATCACTTTCAGGTCTCAGTTCGGTTCGGACCGTAAAGTACTGGTGGGGCCCTCACCGAGTCCTTTCGGTTCCTTACCGAACAAGCCTTCATTTAGATTATAAGAATCATCAATTTTTCGGTAATTTCTGAGCCTAATTTTCTCTTTAACATTCTCAATTTACAATTTCTCACTCCCTTTAAATCATTTTACTCAGTTTACAATCATTTATTTTCTCTATGTATTCAGACGATACAGTACTACCGGGGATGTTTAACACTTTTCTTCCAAAACTATTCACAGATATCAGGCCAACCTTGCTCTGATACTATTAAATCTGTAATGACCCGTTACCATATTTTTCACTTTATTTTACACAATTTATCCGGTTGGGCTGTCTGTGATACTTCACTTTATTTTTTTTATGTTAAAGAATTTCATAAAATATTGTTTATATTACATAATAAGCAAGTAGTATTGCATACATATCTAAATACAGAAAATAAATGATCGTATCTCATATAAATCAGTCGGTCTGTCACATTGTCCTTTGTGTACAGCCGTAATCCACAAATATTGAATCTCACCACCATTAAAACCTGAAATGTTTAAAATTAAGGGGTGAGCAAACCACGGCTCAGTAAGAGAGTTATATGTCACACTTGATATTCAGCTATCTATATGCTGAAAATATTTTTCACTCTCTTTAAAATCTTCCTAGCTGGCTCTAGGCTCACATGTAGGAAGGATACTACAGTCGGCTAGGGATCTAGATAGAGTAAGGCAGGTATTTTATAATACCTGACTTGTTCTGAAACCTAGAAGCAACTGTAGAGAGTACTAAATCCATTTTTCTCAAAACGATATGATTTTCGTTTTTTCCCACAGAGTAAACCACTTATTTCTTTTCACTTCAGTATCCTTTAAAACACATGACAGTATAGTGATTTGTAAATATCCAATCATTGGATAAACACTTCTTTGATTATTTCTATCTTAAAAATAATTCTTATGTTATTCTTTTAGAATAAACATCTATTTTTCTTTTCAAATCAGTAACCGTATCGTACAGTTCAGTAAAACAATATATTCAGTATTCAGTAAAACAGTATCTCTATACGGTTCAGTTAGTAACAGTAAACAGTAGCTACCAATTCAGTAAATAGTATACGCTAGCTTTCCGTTCAATAAACAATAAATGGTAGCTTTCAATTTAGTAAAACAGTAATCAATGGCTACCATTTCAGTGCACAATACAGTTCTGTAAACACAGTATTTTGGTACGGTTTTTCATCAATAAACAGTAACCAGTTATTAGTACAGTAAACAGTACAGTACAGTAAATAGGATTCCGTAAATCCTTTCAATACACAGTAATCGGTGTGTGAGACCAGGCATCAAATAAATCATGCTATCATCGTTCCCCCTCCCCCTTGCGAGAACGGAATTTACCGCTATTGGGGTGCACCCATAGGCCATCGCCCCTCACGGCTATCTCTGCTAGATCTATGACCATAATCTATAGGTGGTTCTCGAGTCCACTTGCCAAGTGACCTCGAGACCGCTGATGACTTGGCGGGTCCATCAGCCCTGTGACGCCCTGAGGTGCACCCGTTGGTCCATCGACCCGAGCCACCGCCCCAGGTGAGTCATGCAATTACATGGATAATAATGCATGAACTCAGGGCTTATAGTCTCAAAACAGTATAAACCGTACCATAGCCTTTATGGATTTTAAACATCGTAAATCAAATATCCATAAGGTTCACATGTAAACATAATCACCTTTATGACATTTATAAAATAAATAACATTTTTCAAATTATTTCATAAAGGTATATATCATGTTTTTCATGCGATGAAGACAGTTTGCAAAATCACCAGTGAAAGTATAGAAGGGCAAAACTGTCTTTTTTTCATAGTAAAACAGATATGCACGCTTTTCCGTGCATTCAATAGAAAACATGATTTTATAATTATCGAAATTTCAAACAAATCATTTTTATAATTTACGAAAATAAATTATTTATTTTCTAACTTTAAATTCTCATCACCATGTTTTCTTCTAAAAACACGTGTACAAACCTCTAGTCTCGAAATCATAGTTTTTCTTCATTTCTTAACCTTTATTGTCACGACCCGTGACCACATTTTTCATCTTCTTATACACAACTTAACCGGTTGGGCTGTCTGCGATACTTCACTTGTACTGACTGTTAAACAATTTTACATAATATTGTTTATATTATACACATCCCCTATCGTAATTAATGAGATAAGTAGTGCTGTTGACGTGTCTAAATACAGAGAATAAATGATCATACCTCAAATAATCAGTCGGTCTGACACATTGTCCTTCGTGTACAGCCAGGATCCACAATCCACTGAACTCACATTCATCAAAACCTGAAATGTTGAAAATTAAGGGGTGAGCAAAACCACGACTCAGTAAGAGAATTATATGCCTCACTTGATACTCAGCTTCCTATATGCTAAAAAATCTTTTTTATTTTTCCTATGGGCTCTAGGCTCGCATGTAGGAAGGATACGACAGTCGGCTAGGGATCCGAATAGAGTAAGGTAGGTATTTTAGAATACCATACTTGTTACGGAACCTAGAAGCAACTGTAGAGAGAAATTTTCATTTCCTTTTGAATTAATAAATCCTCTTCCTTTTTCAAAACTTTCATAACCTTTTTCATATTCTTTTCAAAATAATGCTTCTACGAAATAAAGCATTTAAATAAAATAATTAATATTCGTATATTCCTTGAAAAGAATATTAGTTAAGTCATCATCTTATTTCTTTAAAACTCATTCCATGTTTTAATGTACTCTCTTAATTAATACCATACTTTAAAGAGCAAAATAAGCTATTAAAGTCTATTCCCATATAACCGATTATTTAATCACTTTAGGCGTAAGCCCCAATCCACTGCTTCAGTTACGACGTCCATTCTAACTAGCAATGGAGTTAAGTGTCATATCCAGGAACTCGTGTAGTACTTAGTGCTCAAAGGATTCTAGAGGTGGCTCCCCATAGTTCACAAAGAATCTATGTAGCACTTAGGTCCCTTGAGTCTTCTAGAGGTGGCTCACACGGTACAGAAACTCCTTATTCACACATCGAAACTCATGTAGCACTTAGTTCCCGAAGGATTCTAGAGGTGGCTCCCACGGTACAGAAATTTCTTAGTCACACATCAAAACTCGTGTAGCACTTAGTTCCCGAAGGATTCTAGAGGTGGCTCCCACGGTTCGGAACTCGAGTCTTTGCTCGGTTTGGCCTTTACTAACACATCGAAACTCGTGTAGCACTTAGTTCCTGAAGGATTCTTGAGGTGGCTCACACGGTACAATCATCGAGTCTTTGCTCGGTTTGGCCTTTACTAACACATCAGATCACGTGTAGCACTTAGTTTCCGAAGGATTCTAGAGGTGGCTCACACGGTACAATCATCGAGTCTTTGCTCGATTTGGCCTTTACTAACACATCAGAACACGTGTAGCACTTAGTTCCCGAAGGATTCCAGAGGTGGCTCACACGGTACAATCATCGAGTCTTTGCTCGGTTTGGCCTTTACTAACATATCAGAACAAGTGTAGCACTTAGTTCCCGAAGGATTCTAGAGGTGGCTCACACGATACAATCATCGAGCCTTTGCTCGGTTTGGCCTTTACTAACACATCACCTATCATTTATGGAGTCTAAGATAGACATCAATCTTGTCATACTATAACCTCGAAGGGTACAAAAATAAACCAGTCAAATCTATGACCATAATCTATATTGTCCTCTGTGGCTCGTGGATCAGGTGTCGACCGGGACTAAACATATCACATATCATGCATCCGCATGATAGGAATGCTAACCAATCTCAAAACCGTAGTTTTCATCATAAAATAAACTTATATGGAATTTATATAAATATAAAATTCCACAATTTAAAACCATAAGGGTTAAAATCCTTTAGTGAATATTTATAAAACTATTCATAAAAATATTCACTATATTTCACTTAATCTTTCGTCTCGTATTTCGTGTAATTTATCTATTTGGAGAATTTTTGGTGATTTCGTTGTCACCATTCTCGAATATATGAATATTTTAAAATTCCATCTCATTATATTCATGTTTTATGAAATTTAGTAATTTCCTCATGTTTCGTGATTTACTATCGAAATTCAGAAATAAAATCATTTATTATGATTTTATAAAGTTTTTCTAAAATTTTCGGCAGCATAACGGCTGCCGATTTACTAACCTCCTGCACGGAAAAATACAGTTTTAAATCTTTTAGCAAGTACTTCTTCCCAAATTATTTTCAGCAAATCATGCATCATAATCATTTTCATAAAATATTTGCATAAAATATTTCAATTTAAAATATGCAGACTGAGTATCCTTACAGTGCTGCACATGCATCCCTTACCTTTTTTCGGGTCGGCGACTTCCGCTTATCGATCGCGCCCGCACTCCATTTCTCCCGATTCCTTATCCCGATTACTGAAAATAATTTCTGGAATTAAAATTCTAATTTTTTAGAATTTTTCATAATTTATTTAATTTTTTTGAAAATTAAATCTCAGGAAAATTTCTTACCGAATTTTGTAAAATCCCGGGTAGTCGAATTTCCGGGAATCTCCGAATTCCCGAAATTCTCCTTTTCCTCTTTTTTCTTCTTCTTTCTTTCTTTCTTTCTTTTTTTTCTTTTCTTTCTCTTTCTTTTCTTTTTCCTTTTCCTTTTCGTTTTCCTTTTTCTTTTCTTTTTCTTTTTCCTTCCTTTTTCTTCTAGCCGGACCGGTCAGTGTCCTTCCTCGCCGGTTCCTCGCCGGCGGTCGATTCTCCGGCGGTTCAGGCGTCCCTCAGCTTGCCGGTTGCACGACGAACTTGCCGGTGCCCTCCATTTGCCCTGGATCTGCGGCACGGCGGCGGATCGAAGTGGTTTTGCCTCGGTTTTTTCTTCCTCTTCGCCGGCCTTCCTTCGCCATCCATTGCTCCTCGGGTGACCTCCATCGTGTTCCTCTCCCTCCGGCGGTGCTTCGGTGGCAGCGGCGGCCACCGATTTGGCCGGCACCGTCGTCGGCATTTTCCTTTTCTTTCCCGGTTTTTCTTCGTTTTCTGCCTCTGTTTCCTTCTTTTCTTCTGCCGCCGACAACTTCCTCCCTCTCTTCCTTTGCCGGCGACGTCGTCTGCACCTTTTTCTCTTGCCGACAGTGGCATCTCCGCCACCGACGGCCTGACTGGGAGGGTAGGGATCCCTCCCAGATTTCCCTCCTTTTATTTTCTTTCCTCTTTTAGTTTTATTAGCTTTCCCTTTTTAGTATACTATATACTATATATTATACACTATACTTTATATTTTATACATATAATATATACTACATATTATTCATATATTATCTCATAAATATTGTAATACATTATATATTATATATAAATTATATATCTTATATATTACAAAACATATATTTAGTATACATATGTATATTTATATACTTTAAAATAAATGACATGTATATATAGAATTATATAAATGTTATAATACAACATATATACCTATAAACTTTAATATAAAATAACATTTACATTTTCTATATATGTATGTATATATATGTATATATTTATATATACATGAAATATTATGTTTATATACATATGTATTATTTAAATTCATGAAATAGTATATATTTCTATATATATACCAACGTATATTAAAATATACTATATAGTATTTTTAAATACATATGTATTTATATAAAATACATTTATATAATTTGTAATTATATAAATATATTTCATTTTATTCTCTTATTTTCTTAATTAGATTTGGATTTTAATTTATCTAATTTAATTCTTTTCCTCTTTATTATTTTTATCTTCACTTCCAATTTAATTTCCTTTATACGAATTTCCCAATTGTTTCACTTCCTCACTTCTCGGGATTTTCACCCATATCCCATTCTCGCAAAATTTTATTTATTTCCTCTGATTTAATTTCTCCAATATTTATTTTCAATATTTCTAATTTCCAATAAAGGGAAAAATTTACGGTTATCACATCCTCCCCACCTTAAGAAATTCGGTCCTCCGAATTTAACTTAAGTCCAAAGGTGGTACATGTCGTACACTTACGACTTCTGACCTCTAGTTCATCCTCCAAATAATACTGCCAGCACACTTTCAACATCAACAATACTTTAGACCACTACATGCTGTCTTTCATCATATATGTCTATACTCCCGTAAGTTCATTTCTCAAATCGGAAGTTTTTCACTTTTACTCTTTTCATATAAGAGTCCATACACAATATTTTTAATATTACAGCTAATCTATGCTGTTCATCATCCATTCTTCTCACTTAGTGCCAAGTCGACATAATTTGGTACTATCATGTACTTGTGTCAATCAATTATATGTAAGTGTCCCAGTAGCTTTCACATCTCATGCACACGCTCTCTCAATATCATGGAGCGGTTACATCTCACTCTCATATATATAAATATATATATATATATATATATCAGTATGAGCGGTGCTATCAATACACTTGGGATCTCAAAGCCTTTTGCTATCTCTCATTAGCATATAGTAACATAGAGACTCCCATCAAATGTACGGCTCACTAGAACTGTACATACACATTCACACCGTTTAACACTTACACTGCGACTAAGGCAGTAGAGAATCTAGAAGTCTGATAATGGAAAGTGATTCTATTTAGATCATCAGTCTTTAATCACTTCCATATCATCATTTCTCTTTTGGACTTTTATTGTCCACAATATTCATTTTCACACTTATTCCATCAAGGCTGCATCTCATTTGCCGATTTTTACTATAGATCATCTCTTACGATCATAATTCATAAGACTATCATATTCTCTTCATGTAGTATGGTCTTTAAATCTCTTTTCATAATTTAGATTCTGTGATTGAATCCTCAAATTATCCATTTAAGCACCACATTATCTATACAATTCCACCATCTCTATCATTTCGAGGTGGTTATATGTACAAACATTTCTCTTTATATACTGGCAGTAAACATATCAATTATCTTACTCCTTGGAGTATCATTACTTTCACTTATCAATTCTGGCTTTGATTTTACATCTTGCCACAGCTATGTGATAACCAACAAAATTCACTTTCAGTCTTAACTTCGGGAACTGTTTCATATTGATGTTCCCTTCTCATCATGCAGTTTATTTCCTTATTCCACTTTCATTTTCGTTTTCATATTTCCACTATTTATCTCTTCATATATATATATATACATATATATATTTTTAATTGGCATGGTACTATACTGCTAAGATCTTTTAAAATCTTGCATACCATCTTTTTCTTTACACTTGCCATCTGACGACTTTAATTTCTTTAATTAGATCTCATCTATAGAGCAGCTAGTCTCATCACTCTTTTATAGGCTGACAATAGTATTTAGCTAGACTCATTACTTTCGTATCTCAATCATATCTTTATATCATAGACAGGTTCACTGTCATCCTGTCGTCTCGAGATCTTATATCTCAAGAGGAGATACTGTCTAGCCAAATCTTTAGTTGCAAATCTTAGCATAATTCCACAATCTTTAAGAGTTTAAGGATCATATCACAATGCTGCTCATGTTCCATTTATACTTTAGACTCTATCAGTATTTCATCAATTTACTCATGTAAGGATGCCTCATTCTTTAGGCTTATCTACTTTACAAGGCAACTCATTACCCTTGTAACTTCAATTGAAACTCGTAAAATTCACTCCGAGTTCAAATCATCATCTTATGGACACCAATCTTCAATCTTTTATCTAAGGACTCTTTATACTGAGGCTAGTCTTATTAACTCCTCACACATCCTTAATCAGCTCCATAAAGCTTCTGTTTTCATGTAGATGAATACTTGTTCTTCACCAGAACTTTATCAATGATAGGAAATTAATACATCCTCTTTAATTCATCTACAACTCAATATCATTTGATTTCTCTCATTTACGCTTATACAGATAATTTCATTATTCCCAGTTTTTCATTATCTGTATTTTCGTCATCCAGACCTTTACACGTGAATTTCATTATTTACACAATTTCCAGAGTTATTTCCTTAAACTTTTCGGATTCTTTCTACATCCTCCGATATAAACTTAGAATTTAACTTCATATTCAAAATCGAGTCAATGTTATCTCGATTCCTCTAATTTATATAACTCTGGAAGTTCTATCGGAAATCAAATCTGATATTTTCTTTAATCATACATTTCTTATCATCTTGTGACCATCATTCTTCAACTTTTCATCTGATGATGCCTTTTACAAAGATTGCTCTTATAAGCTCCTTATATCATATTTAAGGCATCACTTCCATATGATATTTATTTGTTCTTCATAAGAACTTTATTGTATAACAAAAATTTAAATACATCATTTAATTCATCCTCAAATCATATCATTTGTATTTCCATCCTTTACATCGATACTTGTGAATTTTATCATCCATAATATTTTTCAAAAATTATTTTCTTGAGCTTGTCGGATTTCTTCTATATTTTTCGATACAAGCTTAAGAATAAATTTCATATCCACGATCGAGTCAACATTAACCTGATTTCTCAATCTATGTTACTCTGAAATTTATCGGGATTCTCATCCGATAGTTTCTTTAACCACACTTCTCTTATCATTTTGGACCTTCATCTTTGTGTCCCATCATTTCACAGTGTATTCTCAAGGCAGAGACATTCAATATTCAAATCATTTTGATACATACTCTACCTTGATTTTATTACCTAGTCATACTTTACAGCGTTACGAATCTCACTCTGGTAAGCTGTATCAAGTACAATGGTTCTCATCACACTTTGTAGCTACCCGTTTCAATTCAGTTATTCACTTTAAAACCATTTCCATTTACTGAATTTAGGCTTAGTTCCCTTGAGTATATTCTCCACAAGGCTTGAACCTTGGCACCCTTACGTACCTAGTTCCTTACTCTCGTGTTACCATTCAGATAATTGTAAAAGCCCCGCCCGTTCGTATCGGCCGTTGGCGAGCATTCCCTAGGCGATTTCTTTCGCCCCAGGTTTACCCTTACTAGTGAGTCAGCGATGACATAGTTCGCCTGTATCTCATAACACATGATCCACTACAGGTCGCCCATCATTGAGTCGCCCATCACAGTTCTGTCTCAAGGGTCCTGAAGAATTTTAGGTTCGCTGTCATCTTCTTTTTATCACTTCACTGTTCTTATAATTATTCTCTAGCTTACAGTACTCCACACAGTACTTCATTCTGTAGCACATATTTCAAAGTTCGAAAATCAAATAATTTAGAAATTAGAAATAACAGAAAGTGGAGACATGACAGTAACTCGGTATACATCAAGCAGCAAAGATATCCTATAAGGATAATAACAGATAGGCGTGTGGCCATAGTCCAAGTGGTCTACAGTGAACAATGATCAGGTGTCATCTGTGGCCACTGCGGACTGTATCAAATCACACAGCAACATAGTGCACAAAATTCATATCAGATACAAATAATGTAGGCCCCGAAGGTCACACTACAGCCAGATACTATAGGCCCCGAAGGTCACGCTATAGCCAGATACTGCAGGCCCCGAAGGTCACGCTGCAGCTAGACACTACTGGATGATGGTTAGCCAATGTCTCAAAACAAAAGTTTCATAGTTTGGAGTTCAAATCCATAAGTCAAATCATACAGATATTGATAAAAGTTCATAAAGCAGATCATCGCAGAAAATCATAATTATTTTCCAAATATTTAAAAACTTAGTAATTTCCAACAACATATATATAAAGAAAAAAAAATAGATTTTTAGCGCCATGATTTATAATAAATTCGTAAAACCAAATTTAAGACGGAAAAATCACAAGACTTTAAAATCATGAAATTTAATAAGCTTTCAATAAAAACTGAATTCTTTAGATAATTCATGCTAATGCAGAGTTTCATAAGTCTTAGTTCGAAAGAGCATTTTCAAAACTCATAAAGGTTCCGAAACCAATTAAAATGCAAGGAATTTCAGAAATCTGAAATTTCACAACTTTTTTATAAATATTTCTAAAACACTAAAGTTTGGTAATTTCCATAAGATAAAATTTAATTTAAATATTCATGATTATGCTAAAATCAGGCAACTTAATATTTTCAAGACTGAATTCCTTAAGAAAGTTCTATCCTTAAGAAGTTTCTTACCTTTTTAGCTGAAATCGCAAAAATCAATATTCTTACGAAAATTCGATAGCATAAAGATATCAAATTTCTAAAGTCTCTTGCAAATCATTCGTAGTTCATAAAACACAATGCAATTGATCTTAAAATCATTTCATTTTTCATAGTACTCAACGATCCCGTTCAATACACTCTTAATTTTTCGACCCTTTCAGTCAATAACCGGGCCAATCATCTGATGACGTTCCACTACACTTTGGATCGCATCATACCGTTTTATTGTGAAGCCCTGGATTTACCATTTCTTTCAGGGATTTACCGAGCCACTTCACTCATCCGTACTCGTTTTATTGTAAGGACTGGGAGTGCCTGGATCTCCGTTAACCAGGGATTTACCACCCCAGTGCCTTACTCATCCGTATTGTCCGCTCTGGGTTCTAGAGGTGGCCCCCGTCACACAGACGTGACACTTAGCCCCTCACGGATTTCTTTCGCGTCCATAATCTAAGTGTTAGTGGAATCAATAATAGGGATCGTTAGATTCATATGACATCTTTTATGCCATTAATAATTCCATTACTATCAATGGATTCCAATTCAGCTCGGTTTTAACACTATTCCGAACATCACCCAATATAGGGGCATTTTCGTCATTTCGACATTTATTTCTATCTCCTCAATATACATTTAAATCAATGAATTGATCATCTATATGTTGATAGTATCCTTTCTGATACTTATAACAACAATTTAGATCTCATTCGATTTTCGACAGAGAAGTTCACTGAAATCCACAATGAGATTATTTTGCTTGTAATTTAGCTTTATATCATTATTTTTCTCTGTTAAATCGATCAATTCCAACTTCTGGTGATCTATTTTGACTCCCGGTAAAATTTTGGGGGTAGGGGTATTTTGGTCATTTTTGGTGGGTAGGGGTATTTTGGTCATTTTTGGTTAAAAATTTTCTATCTCTTCAAATTACCCTCAATCGGTGATCTTAAAGTCTACTTAATGATGATATTTCATTCCCTTACTTTATACCATCACTGTCAGGTCTCAGTTCGGTTCGGATAGAAAAATACTGGTGGGGCCTTCACCGAGTCCATTTCTGTTCCTTACCGAACAGGCCTTCATTAAGACTAGAAGAATCACCAATAATTCGGTAATTTCTGAGCCTATTTTCTTCTTTAACATTCTCAGTTTATACTTTCTCACTCCCTTTAAATCATTTTACTCCATTTACAATCATTTATTTTCTCTATGTATTCAGACGACACAGTACTACCGGGGATGCTTAACTCTTTTCCTTCCAAAAGTATCCATAGACATCAGGCCAACCATTGCTCTGATACCATTAAATCTGTCACGACCCGTGACCACATTTTTCATCTTCTTATACACAACTTAACCGGTTGGGCTGTCTGCGATACTTCACTTGTACTGACTGTTAAACAATTTTACATAATATTGTTTATATTATACACATCCCCTATCGTAATTAATGAGATAAGTAGTACTGTTGACGTGTCTAAATACAGAGAATAAATGATCATACCTCAAATAATCAGTCGGTCTGACACATTGTCCTTCGTGTACAGCCAGGATCCACAATCCACTGAACTCACATTCATCAAAACCTGAAATGTTGAAAATTAAGGGGTGAGCAAAACCACGGCTCAGTAAGAGAATTATATGCCTCACTTGATACTCAGCTTCCTATATGCTAAAAAATCTTTTTCATTTTTCCTATGGGCTCTAGGCTCGCATGTAGGAAGGATACTACAGTCGACTAGGGATCCGAATAGAGTAAGGTAGGTATTTTAGAATACTTACTTGTTACGGAACCTAGAAGCAACTGTAGAGAGAAATTTTCATTTCCTTTTGAATTAATAAATCCTCTTCCTTTTTCAAAACTTTCATAACCTTTTTCATATTCTTTTCAAAATAATGCTTTTACGAAATAAAGCATTTAAATAAAATAATTAATATTCGTATATTCCTTGAAAAGAATATTAGTTAAGTCATCATCTTATTTCTTTAAAACTCATCCCATGTTTTAATGTACTCTCTTAATTAGTACCGTACTTTAAAGAGCAAAATAAGCTATTAAAGTCTATTCCCATATAACCGATTATTTAATCACTTTAGGTGTAAGCCCCAATCCACTGCTTCAGTTACGATGTCCATTCTAACTAGCAATGGAGTTAAGTTTCATATCCAAGAACTCGTGTAGCACTTAGTGCTCAAAGGATTCTAGAGATGGCTCCCCATAGTTCACAAAGAATCTATATAGCACTTAGGTCCCTTGAGTCTTCTAGAGGTGGCTCACACGGTACAGAAACTCCTTATTCACACATCGAAACTCGTGTAGCACTTAGTTCCCGAAGGATTCTAAAGGTGGCTCCCACGGTACAGAAATTTCTTACTCACACATCAAAACTCGTGTAGCACTTAGTTCCCGATGGATTCTAGAGGTGGCTCCCACGGTTCGAAACTCGAGTCTTTGCTCGGTTTGGCCTTTACTAACACATCGAAACTCGTGTAGCACTTAGTTCTCGAAGGATTCTAGAGGTGGCTCGCACGGTACAATCATCGAGTCTTTGCTCGGTTTGGCCTTTACTAACACATCAGAATACGTGTAGCACTTAGTTCCCGAAGGATTCTAGAGGTGGCTCACACGGTACAATCATCGAGTCTTTGCTTGGTTTGGCCTTTACTAACACATTAGAACACGTGTAGCACTTAGTTCCCGAAGGATTCTAGAGGTGGCTCACACGGTACAATCATCGAGTCTTTGCTCGGTTTGGCCTTTACTACCATATCAGAACACGTGTAGCACTTAGTTCTCGAAGGATTCTAGAGGTGGCTCACACGGTACAATCATCGAGTCTTTGCTCGGTTTGGCCTTTACTAACACATCACCTATCATTTATGGAGTCTAAGATAGACATCAATCTTGTCATACTATAACCTCGAAGGGTACAGAAATAAACTGGTCAAATCTATGACCATAATCTATATTGTCCTCTGTGGGTCGTGGATCAGGTGTCGACTGGGACTAAACATATCACATATCATGCATCCGCATGATAGGAATGCCAACCAACCTCAAAACCGTAGTTTTCATCATAAAATAAACTTATATGGAATTTATATAAATATAAAATTCCACAATTTAAAACCATAAGGGTTAAAATCCTTTAGTGAATATTTATAAAACTATTCATAAAAATATTCACTATATTTCACTTCATCTTTCGTCTCGTATTTCGTGTAATTTATCTATTTGGAGAATTTTCGGTGATTTCGTTGTCACCATTCTCGAATACATGAATATTTTAAAATTCCATCTCATTATATTCATTTTTTATGAAATTTAGTAATTTCCTCATGTTTCGTGATTTACTATCGAAATTCAGAAATAAAATCATTTAATATGATTGTATAAAGTTTTTCTAAAATTTTCGGCAGCATAACGGCTGCCGATTTACTAACCTCCTGCACGGAAAAATACAGTTTTAAATCTTTTAGCCAGTACTTCTTCCCAAATTATTTTCAGCAAATCATGCATCATAATAATTTTCATAAAATATTTGCATAAAATATTTCAATTTAAAATATGCAGACTGAGTATCCTTACAGTGCTGCACATGCATCCCTTACCTTTTTTCGGGTCAGCGACTTCCGCTTATCGATCGCACCCGCACTCCATTTCTCCCGATTCCTTATCCCGATTGCTGAAAATAATTTCTGGAATTAAAATTCTAATTTTTTAGAATTTTTCATAATTTATTTAATTTTTTTGAAAATTAAATCTCAGGAAAATTTCTTACCGAATTTTGTAAAATCCCGAGTTGTCGAATTTCCGGAAATCTCCGAATTCCCGAAATTCTCCTTTTCCTCTTTTTCTTCCTTTTTCCTCTTTTTTCTTTTTCTTTCTTTCTTTCTTTCTTTTTTTTCTTTTCTTTTTCTTTCTTTTCTTTTTCTTTTTCGTTTTCCTTTTTCTTTTCTTTTTCTTTTTCCTTCCTTTTTCTTCCAGCCGGACCGGTCAGTGTACTTCCTCGCTGGTTCCTCACCAGCGGTCGGTTCTCGAGCGGTTCAGGCATCCCTCAGCTGGCCGGCTGCACGACGAACTTGCCGGTGCCCTCTGTTTGCCCTGGATCGGCGGCACGGCGGCGGATCGAGGTGGTTTTGCCTCGGTTTCTTCTTCCTCTTCGCCGGCCTTCCTTCGCCGTCCATTGCGCCTCGGGTGACCTCCATCGTGTTCTTCTCCCTCCGGCGGTGCTTCGGTGGCAGTGGCGGCCACCGATTTGGCCGGCACCGCCGTCGACATTTTCCTTTTCCTTCTCGATTTTTCTTCGTTTTCTACCTCTGTTTCCTTCTTTTCTTCCGCCGCCGACAGCTTCCTCCTTCTCTTCCTTTGCCGGCAACGTCGTCTGCACCTTTTTCTCTCACCGACGGTGGCATCTCCGCCACCGACGGCCTGACGGGGAGGGTCGGGATCCCTCCCAGATTTCCCTCCTTTTATTTTCTTTCCTCTTTTAGTTTTATTAGCTTTCCCTTTTTAGTATACTATATACTATATATTATACACTATAATTTATATTTTATACATATAATATATACTACATATTATTCATATATTATCTCATATATATTGTAATACATTATATATTATATATAAATTATATATCTTGTATATTACAAAACATATATTTAGTATACATATGTATATTTATATACTTTAAAATAAATGACATGTATATATAGAATTATATAAATGGTATAATACAACATATATACCTATAAACTTTAATATAAAATAACATTTACATTTTCTATATATGTATGTATATATATGTATATATTTATATATACATGAAATATTTTGTTTATATACATATGTATTATTTAAATTCATGAAATAGTATATATTTCTATATATATACTAACGTATATTAAAATATACTATATAGTATTTTTAAATACATATGTATTTATATAAAATACATTTATATAATTTGTAATTATATAAATATATTTCATTTTATTCTCTTATTTTCTTAATTAGATTTTTATTTTAATTTATCTAATTTAATTCTTTTCATCTCTCTATTATTTTTATCTTCACTTCCAATTTAATTTCCTTTATACGAATTTCCCAATTCTTTCACTTCCTCACTTCTCGGGATTTTCACCCATATCCCATTCTCGCAAAATTTTATTTATTTCCTCTGATTTAATTTCTCCAATATTTATTTTCAATATTTCTAATTTCCAATAGAGGGAAAAATTTACGGTTATCACATTTATGGAATTTTCATAATTAATTATTTCCATAATTAAAACCATAAAAGTTTTATATGAAATCCAGTGAATATTTAAGAATATTTATAAAAATATTCACTTCAGTCTCTTTTTCATTTTCATTTCGTTTCACGTGAAATATCACCTACTGGATAAATTTTCGGTGATTTCCTTTTCACCATTCTCAAAAACATGAATATTTTAAAATTAAATGTCACTATATTCATGTTTTATGAAATTTACTTAATTTCTCGATTTTCGTACCCGAAAATCTATTCACGTGAAATCAAATCTTTTATTTTGGTTTTCAGTGATTTTCGGTAAATTTCAGTAATTTTTTGATAATTTTTCGGCAGTATAACGGTTGCCGATTTGGCTAGCCTCCTACACGGTAAATACATTTTATATTTTTCAGCTGGTATTTCACCACAATTTGAAACCGATAAATCACCACAATTCTCAAAGCTAATCATTATAAATTGCATTTATAAATTAAATGCATAATTTAAAACATGTGACCGAATATCCTTACAGGCGACACATGTCTTCCTTACCTGTTTCGGGTCGACGACTGCCTCTCGAAGGTCGCACCCGTGTTCGCCTCGCCCGATCCCATTGGCTCGGTCATCGAGGATATTTTCTGAAAATTAAATTCTAAAATTTAGAATTTTTCCATAATTATTTAAATAATTTAATACTTTTCAGGATTTCTTACCGATTTCCGTATTTTTCGGGATTTCCCGTAATTTCCCAATTCTCGAAAAATTTTCAAATTCCCGAAATTCCTTTTTCCTCTTTTTCTTTCTTCCTTTTTCTTTCTTTTTCTTTTCTTTTTCTTTCCTTTTTCTTTCCTGGCCGATTCAGACCAGTCAGACCGGCTCCCCTTCCTCACCACCGGTTCTCCTCCGGTGGCCGGTTCTCCGCCTGTTCGGGGGCTCAGCAGCTGGCCGGCGTAGAGGCGAAGCTGCCGGTGGTCTCAGCTTGGCCTGGATCGATGGCACAGCGGCGGATCTACTCGATTTTGCCTCGGTCACTTCTCCTCCTCCGTCGGCCTTCCTCCGCCGTTCCCAGCCTCTCCGGTGGCCTCCATCCCTTTCCTCTTCTTCCGGCAGTGCTTCGGCTGTGGTGGCGGCGGCTGGTTTGGCCGGCAACGCCAGATCTGGTTTTCTTTCCCGACCTCCGCCGCGTTTCGCCTCTGTTTCCGTTGATTTTTCTTTCCAATTCTTCCTCCCTTCCGACGGTCACCGGCCTCCCTCTCTTCGTCGGGGCCGTCTATTCCTTTTTCCCTCGCCGATGGTGGCATCTCCGCCACCGACGGCCTTTGGCTGGGAAGGATCGGGTTTGCTCCCCGATTCCTTTCCTTTCCTCTTTTGTTTTTTCCCCTATTTCCATAATTAGTATATAATATACTATATACTATATATTATATACTATAACATATATTTTATACATATAATATATACTATATATCATACATATTTATTATTTCATATATAATATAATTCGATATATATTATATATAATGTATATATTGTATATTACAAAATATATACCTAGTATATATATGTATATTAATATATTTCCAATTTAAATAACTTTCATATATATTTTCAAACTTTAATGTAAATTAATATTTACATTTCTCTCACATATGTATATATTTATATATACATAAAATGCCATACTTGAATACATATGTATTATTTAAATTTATAAAATAGTATATATATGCTTATATATATACTATATACTATACGATATTTAAATACATATGTATTTGCATGAAAATACATTTATATAATATATAATTATATAAATATATTTCACATTTCCTTTCTCATTTCCTTATTTAATTTGGATTTTCATTTATCCAATTTAAATTTCCTCTTTCCATTATTTTTATTTTCACTTCCAATTTCATCACTTCCTCAATTCTCAGAATTTTCACAATATTCCGATTCTCACAATTTTATTTATTTATTTCACTAAGTTTCCAATATTGATAATTTCCCATAAATGAAAAATTTACGGTTATCACACGTGCCGGCCCAGCACGGCCCATTTGACACCTCTATAGGTACCCTACTTGCTTACATACATATCAAGATATTGTGCACTTCGATCACAATTCACATGTTGCTTTCGAGTTTCTCAAGATTATTCATGTCACAACTATAGTTGTAGTAAAGGGTATAAACGAAGTCAAATCAAAGGAGCCTGTTAATTTATCTTAACTAGAGCTATTGATTATGGCAAAGAGAACCAAGGTTGTGATGGAGGATTGATGGAAAAAGCATTTGATTTCATCAAGCAAAGTGATGGATTAACAACTGAGAATGACTACCCCTACAAAGCCAAAGATGAGTCTTGTTTAATATAACAAAAAAGGGAAAAAGAGAGTTTAATTAAAGAGAAAAGAATAAAAGAACTTGATAGGAAGTAAGAATTAAAAAGGAAAAATATATATATAAAAAAGGAAAGAGAGTAATAATATTTTTACATTTAATTACATTTATAAAGTAAAGAGAGATTTAATCTCAAACACAAGTATAATATCAATCTAATGGTCGAAAAAGAGTATAAAACTAGATAATTTTATACGGGTGTAAATGGATCCCTCCCTATATAATATATATATATATATATTCAAAATTTAACTCTGTTTGTAGAGTAAAATCGTTTTTAAATTTCATCATTTAGCAGCATTTATCGCTACTAAACACCATTTAGTGGCTCAGTATAGTCGTTTGTTGAAATTTGGTCGAGCCTCTTTGATAGTGGGTGAAAATGAATTTGTTTCTCCTTCAATTCTTCCAACACATTGGTTTTTAAACTCCTACTTTGACAAAACAAGAACAAATGCAAAAATGACTTCAAAGTATGCTGCTAATGCAACTTTTTTTAAACTTATTTTGCCCTCACCAATTACAGTATGCAATAAGGATTTGACAAATAGCCCTAGAATACAATAAAGCCATCATTTGATTGTACTTATGAAATCAAACAACTAAACTCCTTTGACTAATACAAAAGCATCTTGTCTTAGCAATTATTTTCTACAGTAAACAATGTTTAAGCGACATTTTTTTTTTTTGAGAATAAGAAAGAGGGAAGTGAGACAATATCACAAATTTAATATTCTTTTTTTTTATCTTAAGTATTTCTCAAAATGAACCTTGACATCTCTAATTATAAAAATCAAATTCCAATAATTGTGTTCTCAAAATCAAATGTTATAATCTTTCAATTGTGCTATTTGATCAAACAAACACAATTATTGAATATAATAACAACTATTGATTCCAATGGTTATAGTTTTAACCATTCACAAGTGAAAGATCATCGCTTCAAAAAATATGTAACTATTTGAAGAAAAAACTATTCATTGAATAATTGTATCTATCTTCTTTCATTGATCAAACATAATTTTTAATTAATCATTCTTCTACTATTTTTAAATTTTTCAAAAGCGTTTGCCAAGATAAATACCGTTATATTGCGAAATATAATTTTCGTAGTGTCTAAACTTTAAAGCATATAAATGTCGATATGTCTATACATTTAGCGGCATTTAAAAAGACGAACATCACCGATATGATATAGATATAAAAGGATATCTATTATATATTTTTTTTAAAGAGTACATCTCATTTAAAGTTACAATCATAATCAGATATTATATTCGATGAACAGGTAACTTGATGAATTGGTAATTACAATAACAATATTTAACAAACTAACTAAACAATAACAAACTAAACAAATCTCACATTTAGTGAGACTCGAACTTGAGACCTCAAAGTCTCAAGGTTTCCTCCTTGCCATCAAGCCAAGGCCTCATTGGCTTATAAGGATATCTATTATATTAAACACAGTTAAATGTGCAAAAATTAACCTCTGGATTACATATTAAGGTGTTTACAAAACGTCACTAAATGGTTAAAAAAAAACTCAAGAAGTCTAATTTTCAGTTATAAAACTTTTTTTTCAACATAAAAAGATCTTTTGTTACGATAAATTTTGTAAATTAAACTTACTATAAAAGGTATACACAAAAATTTTTGGAAAATGTTTAAAATATTTTTTTTGGAAAAACCTTTTACAATATATATATATATATAATATATATATATATATATATATATATATATATATATATTTGCAGCACCTTGCATAAGACATAAAATTTTAATTTTTTGGCCATCATAAAAATTCTACTTTAATTTGATATTTCATGGTTTTTGTACTGGTCCAATTTGATGGCAGAATTATGACCACAATTTGTGGGAAGTAGGAATAATTTCGTTATCATAGGGATAAAGGGGGATTATCTACAAAAAGGCCGTTGTATGTGATAATGTTGGACTTAGAGAGTTAAAAATGAGAAATTGGAGTAAGTGCATAATGACTTGAATGAACCTGAACTTAATGATTAGCGGATGAGGCAAGCGCTTCAATTTCCTTAATTATTTAGGCACGACTGTAAGCAATCATTAAACAATGATTTTGGTTTCGACTTGTAAAAGTCCAATTGGTCTGTGGATGACAGTCGAAAGTGCCCACGTGGGATTATCTATAAAAAAAGTGCTACTTGCAATGCACCCAATTCCAATCAAGATTAGGATGTAAATGTGTAGTACCTAAGAGGGTGCCTAGAAGATTAAATAGAATCCGGATACCTTATAATCGGATTTTAATCTAGTTAAGATGATGATTTCACTATCAATGTCGGGTTGGGTAGTGTCCATAAGATATCCAAAACCCAAATCTGATTACCTTTTTATTAAATATATTTGTGTTTTTTATTAAATTATTAAAGTTTGTTGAATTATATGGAACTAGTATATTTTTTTTAATTTTATGTTTTTAATTAATAAAATTATATATTAGAATAATTGATTTTCTTGCATGAGTTCGGGTTTAGGTAATTAATGGATTTGTTATAATTTTGGTTGATAATTAAATAATTAACCGGGTTCGAGCAATAACCAAGTAATATGAAATTTAATAAGGTAAGGTTCTGGTAGTGCATTTAAAAAATAATCAGTTAAATATAAGATTTGGATTCTTTAATTAAAAATCGGGTTCGGGGTCAACTACTTCAAAATTAGCATGTATCCGCCATGTTTACATTCCTTTTCAAGATGTCTAACTATTTTTTTTCATAGGGAGGTAACAAAACATAAGATGGTAAGTCAAAATAATGAACATATACAATTTTTTAATATTCCTTTTTTTTGGTATAATTTTTACTTATTTTTGGTGTAATTATTTCTTTTATATTTTTTTTATTATTTGGCATTATTCTTATTAAATGTAGATGCAAAGTATGGTTCAAGCATCCACATATATTTAAGGAATTGTTTGATCGGACCCATAGACGTTTGGGTGGAGATGGTGATTATGTAGACAAGAAGTCTAAATCTACTAGTGTACGTAATTCATTTTAATTGATTCTTATACATTTTTATCGTTTTTTTAAATTTCTTATTTAATAGTCTTTTTCTGATTACATTGCAAGAAAAGTATGATGCTTCATTGACTGAGAAATACCGTGAGGACGCGAGCACCCATCCCCAATTTATCCAATTGCATGGTGTCAAGTCATTGGAGGGATGAATACGACGTGTACACATACTTATGAATTTGGGACTTGGACACAACGCCTTAATTTGCAGCAAGGCACACCACTCAAATACAGCTCTGTTCCCACTTAGTCTTTTTGCGCATCCTTTTTAGCTTACAATCCTTTTCCTTACCCTAGTCCCGAGATAAGTTGTCCTCATGAATCTAATTCAGATGTGTTTAATAAGAAGACATGAAAGACGTTACACTGGGGTCAAATGAATTGAAATGTACATTAATTGATTTTATGACTCAAATGATGAGTTACATGTCAATAACAGAACAGTGCCTAACGCTAGACTGTCTGGATCAGGAGGCCCATACTAATCAATGAGACTTTTTATTTTATTTTATTTTGTTTTGTATGAATGGATGATATTTATCATGATGTTGATGATGATGATGACGTTGATGTGGATGATGTTTGATGTTTATTTTTTATATTAATTTGCTATTTTCTACAGATTTTACTTATACATCGAATTGTTTTAGGTACAAGTTGATATGGTCTGCTGCTATTCCTTCAAAGTGTAAGCTAAAGGTATGGCGATTGCGTCAGAATATTCTTCCAATGAGAGCAAGACTGTTTGCGAAAAAAATTTCTACTGATAGTCTTTGTCCTCTTTGTATGAAAGCACCAGAAACAAGTATCAATGCACTGTGCGACTCTTTATTGGTGAGGCCTATTTGGGATCTTGTAGGATATGTGTCTCTTGCTACATGGAATGCTGCTTCCTGTGTTCTCGATGTTTTTTCAGAGATGAACACTGATCAAATTTCTCAATTTCTATTATTGATATGGAGTATCTGGTCGGAACTTTTATATTCATGGTGATAATGATATGATGGCTCTGGGAAAGTCTTTGCACCTGCAATGAATTTGTTGGAATCTTTCAATGCACCTTGTAGGCTACCCTCAACATATCTACTAGCTGGTCTATTCAAAGTTAATGTTGATGCTATCTATTGAGGTAGTTGATGTGGACTAAGTCATTTATTATTGGGCTTTTCTATAAGTCAAGCTGAAGATCATTGAGCCAAATAATAATCTAAGCTCAAGAGGAAAGAGAACTCAGAAGGCCCATAAATGATCCACTAGGTTATTATTTAAGCTGTGTGGTTTAAAGGTAATTATGCGTAAAATAACTCCTATAAATAGGTCACAGGTATCATTCTTAAACCCTAAGCTCTATTTGCCTACTAAGATGCTGCCAAAACCCTGTCTGACTTAAGCATCGGAGTGCGCGCACAGGGGAAAACCCCTGCGCCCCTCTGACTTTTCTTATTTGGCAGATTCGTTAGAGACAGACTAACACGAAGATCGAGGATTTGACGTCAGCAAACATTTATTGTTGTTTTTGGCAACAACAATTGGCGCCGTCTGTGGGAAACAAACAAAAAAGCCATAAAAAATGGTGAAAGACGATCTGCGGAAGACAGAGTATGTAGGCTTCGGCAGAGTACACAGTTTAAGCGACAGGGCTTGGGAGAGATAGGGTCTCCCGCATGCGACAATCCTTTGGCAAGAGCAAAGACACGAGCACGTAATATGCTAGCCAGAGTTTTTGGACAAGAGGCTAGCTCACGCGAGGGCAGCCCTTGGCGAGAGACCTCCTTCTGTTGGTACTGGGCGAGACTATCTCTCCTGTTAGCATTGGGTGAGAACTGCACGACTGCATGGGTGATAGACCCTTGGCGATAGGGTGTCTATCGCACCCGACAAGCTGGGCGAGAGATAGGTTTTCGCACCTAACAGCATGGCGAGAGAGGCTCTCGCCGGAAACAAACTATCAGCATGGCGAGAGACTGCATGGTGAGAACTGCAAAGTTGATAGACCATTTGGCGAGAGGGTGTCTATCGCACCCAACAAGCTGGGCGAGAGATAGGATTTCGCACCTAACAGCATGGCGAGAGAGGCTCTCACCGGAAACAAACCTATCATCATGGCGAGAGACTGCATGGCGAGAACTGCAAAGTTGATAGACCATTTTGGCGAGAGGGTGTCTATCGCACCCGACAAACATGGGTGAGAGATAGGCTTTCGCACATAACACCTTGGCGATAGAGGCTCTCGCCGGAAACAAACCTATCAGCATAAGCGAGAGACCTGCAAGAGACCGGCATGGGCGAGAGACGAGAGAATGCTTGGGCGAGAGGCGAGAGACTGCATGGGCGAGAGACTAGCTCTCGCCACCCGGCAGGCGTTAAGCTAAAGAGCCCATCTCTGGCGACAGGCATCGGTTCATTCTGCCTATTAATTCCTAAATCAAGAGCAAATGCATGGAGCCTACTGCCACTAATTCAAATATTCTATAAATATAGGAAATTCGAAGGATATAAAACAAGGATCATTCTCTCCCGTAAGCGTCTCCAAATCGGATTGCATATCCTCTTTGCATCACCTGTATGCCTGATCGTTTTCCTTTTTCTTCTGAGCTCGTTCTGTATCTGATAACTTTGAGTAGTTTCTTTTCAAAAGAGGAGAGCTCGAAATGTTTACAGATGGAGATACTCGGGTTGTGACTACATTAGTCTGGTTTGGGACCACCCCATTGTTTATTCCAAGTTGATTATTGCTTTCTATCCACGGGAATGTCCACCATCCTGTTATCGCCTGAGAAACTGATATCCAATCAGCCACAAGTCTTGGACATCTTGTAAATTATCCCGAAAATCATCATAAGAAGGCCAAGGATGAACTAGACATGCATGTTGGCAAACATAGACAGTTGGAAGAACATGATATCACAAACCTGGTCTACCTTCAAGCCATTGTTAAGGAAACATTATGCTTATACCCTGCAGTACCAGTCATTGGCCTTCGGGCTGCATTAGAAGATTGCACCCTCTCAACAGGATGCCAAATTCCATCTGGCACACAATTGATGGTAAATGTCTGGAAGATTCAGCGTGATGAGCGTGTATGGTCAGACCCCCTTGATTTTCAGCCTGAGATTTTTGACCTGCAATAAGGACGTAGATTTTCGAGGCCAAACATTTGAACTCATCCCTTTTGGCAGTGGAAGAAGGTCATGCCCTGGGGCCTTGCTAGCCCTCAAGATGGTGCACCTTATCTTAGGCAGTTTCTTGCACAGTTTTGAAGTTGCTAAGCCATCAAAGCTCGAAAATGTAGACATGACAGAAAGCAATAGATTGACAAATCTGAAAGCAACCCCCTTGAAGTTCTCTTTACTCCGTGTCTCGTTTCCAAGCTCTATGTGATATGAGCACAGAACTAATATAACTACCCAGAATAATAATGTACTTTGTGGTGTTGATAGAGGCTTGTTACAAGGGTCCTGTAGCCCTGCACTCTGTCATTGAGTTGATCCTTGCTATGTGCTTATGGTCTTCCTAGTTGTATATGATACCTAGCAGCATGCATTCTGTCGCGCAGCCAGAAATTAACTTCTTTAGAACAATTGTTTAAGAGAATAGAAGATAAAAGTGTCTACTATGTTGCGTTCTATCAAGGAAAAAGCTGAAGTTGCACTCTTTTAAAGATAGCTTTTTTATCTTCGAGAACTTCCTTGCTCCTTCACGTGCGGCTCGAGTCTCTTGCCTCTTTACGTTGTAGTGGGCAAAACACAAAAAATAATGATAATAATAATAACAGAAGGCTCGATGCAGTGGACAGCAGTGGTGAGGGGAATTAAAATTTGTTGAAGGAAATCATTGCTGCTTATGAAAGGGGCTTGCAGTGCTGCTTTCGTGGGGAAAGCTAAACATGCAAGACCAAAACAAATCTCTTACGGATCCAGTGTAGTAATCCGGTTCCCCACCATTGAATTGGGTCCAAGTACAAGCTATACTCAACTTATGATATTGCTCGTCCTTTTGCTAATGGTGAAGGATAATACATGCACTCCAATTTAATGAGTATCACGATTGTAATGCTCAATGCCATAGTATTCTAGAGGGCTTGAGAATGTGAAAGGGTAAAATATATGGATGGAATGATCCTTGTCGTGTAATGTTAGCTCTCAATAGGAAATGATTATTGCTGGAGAAATAAACAAGGGTGGGAAGATCATCGTTTGTTAAGCCAATGGCAACAAGGCAGTCTAGCTGGGCTACGATTTTGGAAATATGAACAATGTAACACACGGATGCAGGCTCCTAGACGCGACACGCTTGAACGAGAAAGTGGCTTCTGCACGCAGTGGGCTTTATGGTGAGAGTATGGCTCGCCTCCGCGACAGCTAAAGCAGGCGAACAATGATTCTCGCACACGACATCTCCCTTGGCGAGAGACATCCTCCCGCGCACCAGACATACCCTTGACGAGGAGACCTCTTCTCTCTTGTACGGCGATAGGCTATCTCTCGCTCCAGACAGGCCTTGGCGACAGACCTCGTCTTTTAGCACGGGGCGAGAGCTATCTATCCCGCGCAGACATATCCTTGGCGAGGAAACCTCCCTCTCTCGACATGCATTGGCGAGAGGCATCCTCCTATTGGCACTGGGTGAGAGCTATTTCTCGTCCACCGACAGATCCTTGCGAGAGGAGACCTCATCTTTCAACGGGTACTTGGCGAAAGACCTTCTCCCGCTTGAACGGCAAGAGGCTATCTTTCGCGCCAGACAGGCCTGGGCGAGAGGGACCTTCCTCCTATTAACACTAGGGCGAGAAGGACCTCCCTCCTGTTAGCACCGGGCGGAGTAGACCTCCTCCTCTGATGAGATAGACAAAAAACAAAAACTCCGCTTCAAGATCTGCAAGTATGTTGGTCTTAGCCGAACGTGAAGGTGACTCGATAAAGGCTCAGTCATTGAGCACGGTGGTGGCTGCCAGCACCATTAGCCAGTACAATTCTGTTTCTTTGCTATTGACTGAGCTCATATATATATACGACAAAGCAATTTGCACAACCACAACCCATGCGGCAGACCGCTCAGCCGCAAGCATATGCGAGCGTCAGCCCACATGCAATCCACTCTGGCGCTATCTCGCACAAGGCCCATACGGCAGGCCTCTCGATCGCAAGCTTGCTTAAGGTCCACGTGCATGCCACTCTGCCACAAGAAGGCACGCACAATAATGCAAAAATTATTCTTGCGCAGCACGTGACTCGAACACGGGCTATCCAAGATAGCAAAGAAGCACATAAGAAGGTTCACCTAATTCAAGTGGGCATAGGTCCTGCGCTGAAGGCCACTCTGACAACAGGGTGCTCAACCACGCGACAGCTAAAATAGGCGAACAAAAGCCATGCTGCAGACTTCTTGGCGAGCCCAACCGCAAAAGCTCTCCATGAACACAGCAGAGCTCAATTGGTGATATAGCTGAATGCCCAGCAAAGAAGAAATCAAGATGGCGAGCACGTTTCAAATACGATAAGCTCTCTACTTTGACAAAATGATAGCGAAGAAAATTAGGCAAACATAGCACCCATAGGCAAGATTCCCCCATTAACACAATACAGGCAAGCAAAGAACAACTGAGTCATGCTTTTCGGCAATGGCTAGCAGCGCTGGCGAGCACGAAATCCAAATTCATGGTTCGCCCATTAGAAAAAACTTTGGCGAGCACATTTGATGATCCAAGCGCACGTCCAAGTGCGGGATCTGAGCGGAATGATCTAGAATCTTCTAGACCTAGTGCGCGCACTAATCCGACAGAGTGTCCAAAAGCTTCCTTCGGCCCATCTATCAATCGTATGATACAGAAGCTTTCAAGAACTGCTCTAGCAACCATCTAGAAGTGGCTTAAGAGCCACGCACTTGGCCTATTAACAACCACACATGTGAAAGAGGTTTGTCTATATAAAGGGTGTGTCGGCTTCATGAGTCCTTTAAGCAAGACAAAGATGTGCCAGCTTGCCAGCTTAGGGTGGCGAGATTAAGGTTGTGTCTCCCTTGTAAGCCCCTATACATAGCATTCTTGAGTATCAATACAAGTGAGTGCTTGGCACAACGAAAATTGCAAACACACTCAAGCAGGGACATACGGGTGGTAACCAGATTTGAGGTACTCTTATATGATGTTTTCGATTTTCTTATCCACTCTAATAGTTGTGATTGAATTAGGCAGGTGTCTGAGGCAGACACTAGCCATTATCGTGTAAGGCAGCAAGCCAGAGAGAGCTTGGTTCAATACAGTTGAATCGAAAACTTGTGGTAAGCTCGATTGCCGGTACCGAGGCACGACTTAATGCACAATCCATGGTTGACAACAGAACATCTCAGCACTTACACTTTACAGATTTTTCAAAGACAAACACTTGGAATGGTACTGGTGGTAAACATTTGCCATTATTGTTTTAACATTTGTTGCAATTATATTATTACTTACTCCATTTAATTGAAAGTACTACATTATGAAACGAAAGGCCAGTTATTTTTATCTGTACTATGATTTTCCTCCATGTTTGATAAACATGTTGCAGGAATAGCAAAAGAAAAAATGGAAGTTGGCCAAAGAGACGCGAGACGGGCACAAATAAGTCCCTAAGCGAAAAATGCGCGAGACGGGCATAAATAAGACCTTAAGCGTGAAGAAGACGCGAGACGGGCACAAATAAGTCCCTAAGCGAAAAATGCGCGAGACGGGCATAAATAGGACCTTAAGTGTGAAGAGACGCGAGATGGGCACAAATAAGTCCCTAAGCGAAAAATGCGCGAGACGGGCATAAATAAGACCTTAAGCGTGAAGAAGACGCGAGACGGGCACAAATAAGTCCCTAAGAGAAAAACGCGCGAGACGGGCAAAAATAAGACCCTAAGCAAGACGAAGACGCGAGACGAGCACAAATAAGTCCCTAAGCACAGGAGGTGCGAGATGGGCAAAACAAAAAGTCCCTAAGCACAAAAGGGTGTGAGACGGGCAAAAATAAGTCTCTAAACGAGGTACGTTACAATCTTATTAGATTACATTTAACATATTATGTTGGCATAAACGATATTATATTCTAACAAGTCCTTAAGCGGATAGTATGCAAGACAGGACCAATATTCCAGTAAAAGTTCTTCTTTGGACACAAAAAGTCGCAAAGAAAAACTTGGGGAGCACACAGTATGCAGGTTGTGAGGTATGATACGAGGCACGTTACAATTTTATCATTGAATATGTGTTACAATTGATAAACAAAGTGCATTTAACATATTATGCTGGCATTCCGGATATAAAAACGATGTTATAGTCTTATCATTTCTCTCAAAGTCCCTAAGCGAAAATGCGCGAGATGGGCAATCCTCTAAAAGTCCCTAAGCGAAAATGCGCGAGATGGTCAATTCTATAAAGTCCCTAAGCGAAAAACTTCTGGACGATGTGCTCTCATGGCCTTAACCCAGATTCGGTTTTCTTCCTCTTGGCTAATAGAAGGCACTTGACAAAAGAAATGATGACGCGATGTCGTTTCTGCTACAAATAATAATGAAGTTCATTAGTTGAGCCCTCAAGTGAAGATGAAAAGACTCTTGTGATAATCCCAGGAAGAGGGTAGCACAAGAATTTGAAAAGCCCATTCAATATATACTCTTTCACAAGGTAAACCTTGTAAAAGAGTGGGGAGCAATTGATGTGGACTAGGTCATTTATTACTGGGCTTTTCTATAAGTCAAGCTGAAGACCATTGAGCCAAATAATAATCTAAGCCCAAGAGGAAAGAGGACTCAGAAGGCCCATAAATGATCCACTAGGTTATTATTTAAGCTGTGGGGCTTAAAGGTAATTATGCGCAAAATAACTCCTATAAATAGGTCATAGGTATCATTCTTAAACCCTAAGCTTTATTTGCCTACTAAGATGCTACCAAAACCCTGTCTGACTTAAGCATCGGAGTGCGCGCGCAGGGGAAAACCCCTGCGCCCCTCTGACTTTTCCTATTTGGCAGATTCGTTAGAGACAGACTAACACGAAGATCGAGGATTTGACGTCAGCAAATATTTATTGTTGTTTTTGGCAACAACAGTAGTTATGATATTGGTATTGCTATCTGGAATCATCTTGGTAAGGCGATTGCTTTCTGCTTAGCCAAAAAAGGAGAAAAACTAGAGCCAGTAGCTACAAAGTGCTTGGCTATTTTATCAGCATTACAGTTTGCATCCAATATAAGACTTAATGATTATATTGCTAGCTATGGATTCTCAAGTGGCTATAAAGGAGATCAAGAACTTTCAAATTAACTTCTCACCTGTAGGAGCGGTTATTGCTCAAATTCAGCTTCAATCAAGGTGTTTTCACAATTTCCAGATCCAGCACACATATCTTGAGGAGAACAAAATGGCACATGCATTAGCTCAGGTATCACACACACACTATATCTGATATGGCAGTTTGGATGGAGGATGTTCTTGATTTTTTACTTTCTATGTATTTAACTGAAAAATGTATGGTGAAATCCTATGATGTTAATACAATCCATCGTTTCCAATAAAAAAAATGTTTTAGGTACCCAAAATTGAGCCAGAAGTATGTTTCCAAAAAAAAAAAATATATAAAAAAATTGCCTTTAGTGTCAGAATTTTTGATGCTAAAAACTTTCAATGACGGAAAAAAATAAAAAATAAAATTGTGATTTTCAGCATGAAATTCAAACGCTAAAAGTTTTAGAAACAAAAAAAATTCAAAAATATATAAATAAAAATCGTAACTTTCACTGTCAAAATTCCAATGCTAAGTCTTTAGCGACCAAAAAATATTTGAAAAAATATATAAATAAAAATCGTGATTTTTCAATTCCGTAATTTTGTCGGTAATACTTTCAATGGTAGAATAAATTAACAACAGAGTTCGTTGTTTTGGGAAGGAAAACTTTTAGTAACTTCAAAACGTCTCACTTAATGATAGAAAATCTGTCGCTAAATCTATTACTGTTGGTCCAATTTCTTGCAATTTGTACCGTTAATTATATATTGAGATCATAATGGCCAATATAAATATATATTACCAATTTTAGTTGTTACATTTTCTTTTCATTTATAATTTTTTGTCATGATACTAATAAAAAAAATTTTGTTAGAATACCATTTTTGTTGTTCTCTAAATAAAAAAACAATATGCCATTCTCCATTTGGGAAACTGTTACCGCGCATGTTCTTTTCTTAATTCATTTTTTTTTCCTGGACTTAATATTTTCTGTTTTTTAATAATAGCGCACTTTCTCGGAACGGATTCAAATATTAGTTACAAAGTCCTTTTATAGTATCAAACCCAGAGAAAATCTTACCTAACTAATGGTTTCAAAGACACGGAAATTGTTGCCACAAAGTTGTTTTCCTTTTACATTTAATTTGTATGCTGCACCAAAGGACCTCATCAGGAAATTCCATGGTATATGTAATTGTTTGGATAGATATTAAAGTGAACATATGCTAATAAAATGGCCACCAAATGATTCTTTTATTCACACACGTTGGAATCACAGTTGAAAAGATTGCACATCCACAGGGAAATCCCACCAAGTTGGGTGAGAGCTCCTATATATTACCCCCCACTCAACTTCCAATACGTAAAGCATCTTTTTTCATAGTAAAGATGAGGAGCATTATCTGTTTTGGTAGGAAATTGGAGAGTCTCTGTAGTAAATCACGCTCCAATGCAGCATGCTTCATCCAATCCTATCATGGCTTGATTTCCTCCTGTTTTCGTTTCCTGGTCTTCAAAGCGAATCCTTTCTGGGTTCAGCTGTCGTATTTCATAGCCCTGTCTTTGGTCGGCTACGGGGCTCTGAATATGTCAAAGCCAAAAATCGACTCATTTAGGCCTAAGAACATTGACGTGTTCTTCACTTCTGTTTCTGCAGCCACAGTTTCAAGCATGTCGACTGTAGAAATGGAGGTTTTCTCGAATACCCAACTTATCTTTATGACTGTTTTGATGCTGGCAGGTGGAGAAGTCTTCGTTTCCATGCTTGGACTTCAGCTGGCAAGGACCAAGTTCGGGAAACAGCAAACTCCTGAGGACAGAATAAATTCTGCTAGTAATAGCTTCCCCCACTACTCCTTGACCTCAAAAATCATTGCCCATCAAATAGAGGCCTTAGAGAATGAGAAACCTGACACTGACTTAGAAGCTAACGTTAAATCGTCTTCCAATACTGAGAGTCTGAAGTACAAAGCTACTAGGTATTTGGGGTACGTGGTATTAGGGTATCTGTTAGCAATCCATTTAGGTGGTTCTGGTCTAGTTACCATGTACGTAAGCCTGGTTCCAAGCGCAAGAAATATACTGAAAACCAAAGGCATTCAGATACAAACATTTTCGGTCTTCACCGTTGTTTCTACGTTTGCAAACTGTGGGTTTGTGCCCACAAATGAGAACATGATTGTCTTCAAGAAGAATTCGGGCCTTCTGCTGCTGCTAATCCCGCAAATTCTTGCTGGCAACACACTTTATCCCGCTTGCCTACGAGTGTGGATATGGGTTCTGGCCAAGATCACAAAACGGGTGGAGTCAAGTTACATCCTGGAGAATTATAAGGAGATGGGCTATAGCCATTTGCTGTCAGGCGTTCATTGTTCTCTTCTTGCTGCCACTGTTTTTGGGTTCATAGTGGTTCAGTTTATTATGTTCTGCTCGATGGAATGGAATTCAGAGGCCATGGATGGTCTTAGCTCATATCAGAAATTGGTTGGGTCGTTGTTTGAAGTTGTCAATTCAAGGCACAGCGGTGAATCAATAGTTGATCTCTCCACCGTCTCCTCAGCAATCTTGGTGCTCTTTGTTGTTATGATGTGAGTCTCTTTTCCTCTCTCCATCTATTTTCGTTTATTATTCTGCCATATTTTGACAATTGGTTGCCAAATTAAGCTGTAAAAATGCCACGCTAGTTAGCCATATATATAATATGCGCCCTCACAGTCACTCCCAACGACTTGGAGAATTCGGCTTGACAAGGTAATTTGCCATTTTCCACAGCCCAACAGAAATTTCCCTAATCAAATTTGGCTTGCTGCATACCTCCCTGGGATGAGATCCTAATTATATATTTTTCTGATATATATTTTTTTGTTCCCATTCACTTCCTAATTCCTATAAGTTTAGCTTCACACTGGCTAGGTTAAGTTGATCCACTTTATGGATACAGTGGCATTATCTATGAGATTTGGATACAAAGTTCGTAGTACAGTGGAGTGATTCCCAATATGAACATGCTGCTCCTCCTCTTAACTCTTTTAAGTGCGGTACTGGGGTCACCATTTTTGGCTTGATTGCATCGCAAGTGATATCCAAATGGCACCTGCCCTGCAATTAATGCTTTCAACTGCTTGAGTGGTGGGATTTGGTAACTTTTAATAAAGAACTCGTGCAAATATATTTTTAAAAAATTTATCTACAGAAGTATTATTTAATAAATATGAATAATTTTAGTAACTTTTAATTATTTTGTCAACTTATCATATGTCTTATAAGTACTTTCATTAGATAAAAATTTTAATTCAATGTCTATATTGATCATTTTTTCTTCTCATTGTTATTCATCTCATCTTGTCATTGTATTTGCATTCAAACACATATTGTGATTTAATCTCATTAGTATAGTATCCACTTTCATCCGTTTATTTCACTGTAACTATTACGTTTGCATTTAAATACATTCCATCATTGAATTTAATCTTACAACTACATTATCTAATTCTACCAGTACAATAACTAATAGGGTTTATATATGATGCACCAACAATTTATAGTTTTTATATACTGTCAATGCATCAGAAGTCTATACATTATTAATAAACAAACTAAAAATATGCTAAGCCCGTAAAAATAAAGATAATTATTCCATAAACTATCAGTGGAATATCTACAAGCGCTATTTGGATTGTGACACGTGTCTTATTTTATTTATTTTTTATTTTTTTAATATTTTTATAGGACATGTGTCACGATCTTAACACCGTCTGTGGAATATGTCACATGTTTTATTTTATTTATTTTTTATTTTTTTAATATTTTTATAAAACATGTGCCACGATCTTTACACCGCCTGTGGAATAAAAATATTCTACTGACAGTGTATAGAATAATTATCCTAAAAATAAATACAAGTTATTTTTTTAATTTGCTCATAAATACTTATTAATGAGGTATTAACCTCTTGTATATTAACAATATATAGAAACTATACACTATTAATGTATCATAAATAAATCCTAACTAATAATCTTACTATCACTATTGTTTTTAATCTCAATTGAGTAAATCTCAAAGTTCATTTAAATCGGCCCTAAAATTAATGGGATTAACATCAAATTTATTTCGTGTATTAAAGTTGAATATTGAATTTATTATTTTAATTTCAACTTTGTTAAACTTTATCATTTTATTTTCAATTTCATTGATTTGTGAATAAAAAATTTAAATGAAAATAATTTGTTTTATCAATCCAGTTATTTAAAAAAATCAACAAAATGAAAAATATAATAGTAAAATTCTAATAAAATTAAAATTTAGATATAAAATTCAACATTAACTCACAATCTGCAAATTAAGCTTTCTTTTTTTTTTTAATACAAATACTGCACTTCATTAAAATACCAAATCTGGATTAGAGATTTGATATGGAAGTCTAGCTACCCAGACACAAAGTATCTCTTATTAGCAATGGACACGATCCGAGATTCGTAAAATAGCTCCATAAATACAAATATAGCTGCTTTTGTCAATTATTTTACACAGAGAGCACATATCTTTTATACTGTATGATTTAGCACTATTTGATGCTCCCACTCCCAAGCATGATATCACAGATGCAAATCGACTAATCATTTCACTACTGAAGTGGGTTTCTGAATCAATTCTTTTCGACCCTAGAAAAATCTTGTTTTTACCAGTTATTCTATCTTCAGCCTCACGAGACACATTTCCCAGGAATATACTAAATCACTCGCCATTAATGATTTCTATGATTAGCTACATTGGGCAGTGATCTGATCATAATCTTTCTTTAGTTCCTTTTTCGTCTGTACGATGAGCATGTGTATATATATATATATATATCCATGTTACAATTACAAAAAGTAGTAGTAATTGATGTTTTTCAGGTATCTCCCTCCCTATACTTCATTTCTACCAAGTACATATGAGAAAACGGATTCAGGGAATGGCAAAGCAGCTGGGAAGAGCATTTTGGAGTGTGTTTTATTCTCTCAGCTCTCATACTTGGCCATCTTTATCATCCTCATTTGCGTCACCGAAAGGCAAAAGCTCAAGGAAGATCCGCTCAACTTCAATGTCTTAAACATCACAATAGAAGTGATAAGGTACTTAAGCCTTACTTCAGATTCTCTTTCTTCATCAAATAAAACATTATTAGTTGAGAACAAAACAGTAATTTTACATTAAAACAATACTTAATTAGTATTGTAACTTTGTTTTTTTTTCCAAACTAGTTATCATTATCATTATTAGAACCTTTATTCTAAGAGATAGGATAGGGTAGATGAATAAATATTTGAACTCTCAACTATATGAAGAGAACGTCTTAATGATATTCTAATATTGGTTCATTTCATAAGATTAGATTAATTTTAATAGTTGATTGTCCAAACTTACCACAATTTTTTTTTATCCGGGCTTGAAACCGACCGCTTTGACACTCAATACAGACAAAATTAAATAAATACAAACACCGAACGTGGGGCTCAAACCCACGACCACAAGCATTATATATATAAAATTTCCAGACGTCTTATACGGATATATTTAATTTCCAAAAGCATAATATAAATACTGCTTCACTTTGCAGCGCTTATGGGAATGTTGGTTTCTCAAGCGGTTACAGCTGTGGAAGACGAGTGAACGCTGAAAGCTCCTGCAGAGACACAGACGCCGGATTTGCAGGGAGGTGGAGTGACATGGGAAAGTTTATCCTTATCGTTGTAATGTTTTTCGGAAGGCTAAAGAAATTCAATGTCAAGGGTGGTAAAGCCTGGAAACTCTTTTAGAGTCTGTTTGGCTTAGTTGAAGCTGTTATAAAAAGTGTTGTTTAAGTAGAGCTTTTTTTAAAGTACTGTTAAGAAAAATTAAATTAGTGTTTGACAAATTTAGTATAAAAGTACTGTAGAATGTTGAAAACTATGTACTAAAATTTTTGTATATTTTTTTATAAATGAAAACAATAAAATAATAAACTTTATTAAATTAAATCACAAGTTTTTAAGTGAAAAAAATAAAACTAAATAAAAAATTTTGTTAAGTAAAATTAAACAAATGAAATAATATAAAAATGACACAAAATAAATAAATTATTGTAAAATAATATGAATCCTCTTTTATAATTTTGTAAATTATTGAAAAACAAAGTGAAAATATAAAAATTTCACTAAATACATATTATTAATAGTTGCACTTTTTAAAAAAGTTTCAATTTATAGCTTAATCAAAAAGCTCAAATTTGCTTTCCACATAAGCTAAAATTTTGAAAAATTTGAAAGCCAAACGCCTAACTTCTGTTTATAAAGTAGATAAGTTCTTTCATAAACTAAGTCAAACATGTACGTAGTGAGCTACTAATCCCTGGCTGCTGGACGTCGGAGTACTTTCAAAACCTACGAATTAAAAATAAAAATAAAAATAAAAAACCAATGTGCAAAATGTTAGTTAATTTTCATCTGGGTTGTAAAATGTTAGCGCGCGTCCATGTATAACAGTTAATAAGCCATATGTATTTTGACTTTTTGCCTCTTTGAGAATCTATATATAGTTATCATTAACAAGAGAGTAAAATTATTTCATTTTATATTTTTTTACTATTATATGCATAATTAATATTTTTACAAATTGATTTATAGCTTTTGTAATTTATTGGTATTTATTATGCATGTAAAATGTTAATTTATCTAATATTCTTTTAATATCTAATAATTAATATTTTTACAAATTTATTTATATTTTTATTATGCATGTATTCAATATCTAATAATTAATACTTCCTAATACCCAATCATCATTCAAATTAATCCTTAAACAACAATTTAAAAGAAATCCTCAAAAAGCTGGAGATGAAAGTACCAGATATTGAAATTAAAATTTGTTTTGAACAATATTAAAGTAAAGCAAGCTGATTTTAATGGAAATCTAATGAAAAACTCAAGAAATATTAAAGGAACAATGGGTTTTGAAAGAGCCAAATAGTGCATCCTCAAAGAACAATAGAACACGTGAAAGGTAACTTGTCGAAACCTGAAATAAACCCTAAGCTATCGCCCCTTTTCGGCCTCTTTATTGTAACATTATATTCTTCAATTTCCAGGATTGGGGTTGGATACGGGTCTAAGTTGACAAATCTTTCACACGCCTTGTTAGCACCAATTAAATTCCGTCTTTTCCATCCCCATGCACCTTTTCGAGTGGTCCTTTGTCCTTTAATACACTGTAGCATTGAGTGGATCGGTTATTAGCCCCAGGACATTGGTCTCTGACTAGAAAAGTAAGTGTTTGAGCTTGAGGAGCTTCTGGTCCAGTGGGCTCGTAAAACTCATTAGGATAAGCGGTACTATTCAACCAAACAAAGCAACAACCAATGAAACCAACAACAAATAAAGCATTTAAACTATAAAACAAGTAAGCCTCTCCCGACCATACAAATGCATGGCGTGCCCATGCAAATGGTTTGGTATCAATTTTATTGTGTTTTATGTTTTTGTTTCCAAAATCTTGCAACAAAAAATATGAATTGCGTTTGGTAGATAGATTTTGTTTTATAATTTTAGAATTTGGCAATGATATATCTAAAATTATAGGAAACAACAATTTTTTGTTTCCAACTATTTCCAAAACGTTTTGAAAACAAATTTTCATCCAAAACACGGAATGAACAGTGTCAATTAATGAAGTCCACCCTTCGAGTCTCAATAGCGACATTTATGTCTTTTTTTGTTTTGGCAAAAGCCAAACCCTAGCCCCATATATCATCTTTCTTTCTCGTTCCCCTTGCAGCCAATTGTCTCTTCTTCACTTCTCCTTCGATTAACCTCTAGATTTCTTCAAATTTCCTTCTAAATGTACCATCTTTTTTCATTAGCTATTGATCTACTTAGGCAACCAACAAGAAAAAGGTTCGTATCAACTTTCTTCTGTATTATCTTCTTTGTTTCTGTTTGTCTAGGGCTTCAATTTTTATTCTATCCAGGGTCCTATATCATCTTTTGTAATTTTGCTTCCTCATATTATAAGTTTTATTTGATTTGTTTTGGAGGGTTAATTTTTTGATTTGTTTTGGGATTGAATCAGTGCTTATTGAGTCTATACTTCATGATCCTGCTATTTGGAGCCTTCCTCTCCTGTCGACAGCCACCCAAACATTTGCTGCAACTTCCATTTCCCTTGCATCTTCCCTCAATTTGGCACCCAGAAAACCACTTTTGCTTAGTTTGATTTTGAGCCTCTTATCAGCCTTGGATCGTCCATTGTTCGGTGTCGAAACTCCCCCTGGCAGTAGCTGTTGCCTCAAATCCTTCGCTACTATCGGGTTCTCTCTCATAGACCAACGATAAGGGTGAGCATGAAGAAGAGTATCAACTAAATTGTTGTTGCATGGATTGATAAGGAGCCACTGTTCATACGAGAGTCAAAAAGTCAGGATGCCCAGAATTGGGCAAAACAAAGCCTTTAGCGTGCTAAAACCCCTTTTAACTTTTTGCCTACTCAGCTTGGACTAATCCTTCCCTACTAGATAGAGCACATAAAAATCAGTAGATCCAAGCGGACTCAGAACCAAAGAGATTGCGATAGAAAAAAGTACTCTCGATTGATCGAATGACTCAAAGAAAGCGAGTCGACGCCAGCTATAATAGTTGAAATCATCACTCTCAAGTAACCGTTAATGGGCTACAGTGCCTTGTAATAGTCACATCTTGGATATAAAATAAAGAGAGCCCTCCCTTCGGTTGTCGTCATCCCTTGCTCTGCCAAAGAAAAAGAAAAAGAAAAATAGGTCAATTTTTGCTCTGTGTAGCTTACAAAGCCTAGGCCAGTGAAAGACGGGGGCATTTATGGAATCAACACAAGAAAAAGCGATAGGCGAGAGGGCAAAGATTGAACCTATCCCCTTAGTAAGGGAGAACGGGCACTGCCAAAGCAGCTTTCTCTTCTAGGTCTAGGAATGGAAAGATGCTATTCCTCGATTCTCCAGGCAGTTTCCACTTTAGAAACTGACCAAATTCCCTTTGCAGCCATGCATTCATTTATGCAGGGGAGACCAGGATTAGGTCCCAAGTATTTATGCTTGATCGATGATTTAAGGATGGGTAATGTTTGTTGGTCTCAAATTAGCTCTGCTTTGGCCTTAAATTAGCACTGCTTTCTTATTTCCTCACTTCAGCAAATTCCCTGGCGTGAATGTGTTTTATGTTGTGAGATATATATTTAGTTGATATTTGATGTTTATTGGGTTATTTCTTTTCTACTAACATTTTAACATCAATGATTGATGATTGGTAAATTACTTGATATATTTGATGATTAATTTCTTGAATATTTAAGTGTCAATGATAGAACTTAGATAACTTGGATATGTTTGATGATTGATAAATTACGTGTTTCTTTTTTAAGGGCATTTGTAGTATTTTTTTTTAATTAAGACATATACATATGAGAGATTCTAATCAAATAGTTGAAGTACAATTAAAACCTAGATAACTAACAACTATCTTGTTGTGGGACTTTGTATTTTTAGATGGCAAATAATGATAAAAATTTGCAACCAATTGATAATGAGGGTGAGGAAAATGATCTTGTTGAACTTGGAAATGATGGTAAAAATATATGGACAACTGAGAAAGAGAATTTATTCATTTGCATTATGGAGGAAGAGGTTGTTAAGGGAAATAGAGTTACAACTACATTAAGTAAAGAATCATGGAAGTTTATTCGAGACACCCTTAGTAAAAGAGCAAAGCACAACTATTTGGATTCACAACTGAGAAATAAGTTTAATCAATTGAGAATTCGTTATGAAGTTAACACTAGAAAAGTTATTACTGTGGAGGAAACATGACACCGTCTATATGTTGTAAGTTCCTTAATTTCTTCCTTAATTTCAATAGTATAAATGCATATACATATTAAAATTCATTTTGATGACATATATATATTGTTTTACAGGTTCATAAGATGGCCAAAAGATTTCAAAAAAAAGGTTGCCCAATGTATTACAAATTGTGTGTAATTTGTAGAGATACTTTTGCCACCAGATCAAATGCAAGACCTTTTACACGTAGTCCATCGGATAGTGATGAGGAGGGAGTGAATCCAACTTATGATATAGATAAAGAATTAGAGGAAGATGTAGAAGGTGATGGCATTACAAATCCTAGTGGTAGTAACACTAGAAAGCGTACCCATTCTACTACCCCTATCATTCACCAAGGGAAAAGATCAAATGTTTCCATAGCAATGCAATCTACCTTAAACTCTATTAGTGAAAGTTCTAAAAGAAAAGCCGACATATAGGAGAGATTATTAGTTGGTTCAACTCATTCCGCTCATTCTGGGGGATCTACAGAGGATATTTACATTGAAGCTATTTCAAAATTTAGATCACCTAGAAGGAAATTCTTAAAGGAGAGTTTAGAAGCATTAGATAAACTTGATGGTATTGATGGGGTAGCTTATGCCAAGGTTGTTGAGAAATTTCATGATGATGAATTGTGGAGAGAAATGTTTCTTCAAATGAGTGATGGAAGGAAGAAAGATTGGGTTCTTAATTTAAAGTGAACTTGTTTCTAATGTCATGTTTTTCCAATTTTAGAACATCTTTCTTTGTCTCAGATTTTTATTTATGACGTTTATGTTCACCATTTGTCTTTTTTTTATTTAGTTTATTAGTGGAATATGCTATTTGGAATGTAGTTTCTGAACTATGTATTTCAACTGTATGTATGAATAGAGTTTACTTTTATTTTAATATGCATTTGACTCTTTTTTATGAAATTTTAATATACATTCGAATTTTTTAACCATTTAGTTCACTTATGTGATTGATTTATCAATTTACATGATGGATCGTAATAAGATGATACAAATTGCCTCACTATAACATCCGGTTTTCTATATAATTCCTTATTTTACTTTATCGATATACTATAGTGGTTAGGCTGTTTGCCAGTGTCAATATCTCTCTTTTCGCTAACTTAATTTGTCTTTCGATTATTTACATTTCATATAAGTACAAATATTACTCACAATAATAGAAACTATTAACCATGTAAACCATATTTGTTAAGAGTTTATATATGATGCACTGATAATATATAGTTTTTATACACTGTCAGTTAACAATAAGATGACATTTCATATGGAGGTCCTTAAAAATAAATATTAACAAAGTTTTTAAATTTAGTTTTAAGGGCCTAAACACTTTTAGAATTTGCTCATTTATGATGTGTCATCATATGATTAACTAACAGTGTATAGAAGCTATGCACTGTCAGTGCATTATATATAAACTCATTTGTTAATTAGATAAAATTTCATACATAAAAGTTCAGATCTCTAACTACATGTACTGAACCATTACCTATTTAACTTACATCCCCTTAACTTTTACAATATAATAAGTACTATACTATATAAGTCTAAAATATATAGAAGATACAATATACCTTCACTAGATAAGCAACCAGCCTCAAAGGAATATTGCAAAGTCCAAAATCGTGCTCCTCTCAAATGAACGGAAGTGTCGTTGCAAATAGTTTAGGAGAGAGAAAGAATGGGGTGAGTTTACGCTCAATAAGAAAACAATCATGAAAGAGTGGAACTATGCCACTATATGCAATAAAACATTTATTTAAAATATTTGTAATAAATAATTGCATTCATAGCATATAATACTTTTATTTGAAACACTGTAATTTCAAATCATAACATTTTCAAATTCAGTAAAACACTCGTTAAAACTGTCTTTTCAATATAAAATCAATCAATTCAATAATCAATCCAGTTTAAAATACTCAGTGGAGACAGTTAGCATCCAAGAGTCACATGCCGATAATCAACAAAGGAGATAGCGTACTCGCATATGGGCTAGGTATCCATCCCTAAGCTATTCTTATTTAAAAATACAATAAACAATGGCCATTGTGCAATAAACCACAGTGCTCACTAGTCAGGTGCCTTACTGTGGGTGCTACGAACTTGACTAGGGTCTTGTAGCTAATACGATACGATACGATAAGTGCATGATCCTCAGGGAGTAACAATCTCAAAACAATTTTCATTCATCATGACTAAATCATTTCAATAAGTAATTATATTCAGTCAACCCATAATAGTATAAATCGATAAAATTAAAATTGGGTGCGAATAAATCAATTAAACATTTTCAATGAAAATTGATCATATTTCAATTATTCATGATTCATGTAAAATATTTAAATAAATAAATAGGCAATTAAAATGGTCAAAATAATGAACTAATTTAAATAAATAAATAAATGGGTGAATAAATCAGAAAATCAATTTATGAAATTAGATAAAGTAGACTAATATTATTTTGGAATCTCTAATTTAGGAAAATTTTGAGCTATTGGTTAAGATTGGGTTTCGGGAAAAAATTTGGTAATATTTCGGTATGATTTCTAACCTAACCCTCTTGTATTAAAATCTCATGCCTGATATTTTCAACCAGTTAATATCCCACATGCAAATACAGTACTCTCCTAACTACTTCCATAATTGCTCCTTACCTTAGTCGTAGTGTGGGATAGCACTCCAGATTGCACCATTGTGCCCCGAAATTAATGGCTGTAAGATAATATTAAAACCATCAATATTCATTGCTCTAATTTATAAAATTTTCTTTTATTTTCCTAAGTTTCCATTTGATAAATTTCATTTAGGAACCAACATAAATTTCCATAAATCCTCTTTTGGCTGAATGTATCCACAGTCACCATATTCAGTTTCTTTCTTATTTAGCTCCATGAAAAATCTTTATACCTTATCATCATCCAAAATACCTCAACCACTAAATTAAACTCACTCCTTTCCCATAAAGTCTCTTATTATGGCCAAATATGCCAAGTAAAATTTAATCAACTTAAGGGCATGCTCATGTTGCCTATATCTATATTATCATTTTTCCATTAATTTCATTAAAATCAATTTAATTCCTTCATAACAGTCATGGGTAAATGTCTTATGGGGTTTTATACATTTTCATTTTTTTTTCAAGTTTAATTTCTTGAATATTTCTCATGTTGACTTTACACTTAATTTCACTATTATTTCTCACCAAGTAATGCCATCCTCATCACTCTTCATTATGGCCGAATGGCCTTGTGTAAGCTGAGGCCAACTATCCTTTTAATTTATGAATTTAATCATATTTAATATATTATATGCTAATAATTTCACCATCCCAAATAGCCAAATTAGCCTAATTTCCTGTAACATCCCGTTACCACTTTTTTTCACGAATTTCTATACAACTTTACTGGTTGGGCTGTCTGCGATGCCATTAACATTCAACAGTGACAATTATAAGTGATAAACATTTGTTAACATATACGAAATATAAATTTTTTTTCTTTATTTCCTTACATCTAACATCCCCTACTGACTTTGTTTCACTAAAGTAGTACTGTATACTTATGTCTGAAATGTAGAAGAGAAGGGACAATACCTGCAATGTAAATCTTCTATCTTGAAGCTACTTTTCTAACTCCGTGTCTTTATCTGTGGAGTTAAAACAAAGGGATGAGCCATTCATTTGCTCAGTAAAGGAGACATATGCTGCTTTACAAAACCAAAGCCATATACCACAATAAATTTGTTTTTCCTCAAATCATGTCAAATAGGAAAACAGTGGTTATATTAACCAGTACTCTCAATACATCATTCAAATCATTTTCTCAACGGTTTACAATAAAATAGATTAAACAACAAATAGGATTTTAACAAATCCTTTCAGTAAACAGAAATCAACAAGTTGAGACTAGGCATCACCCTACGAGTAAATCATGCTATCATCGTTCCCCCTCCCTCTTGTGAGAACGGAATTTACCGTTATTGGGGTGCACCCGTAGGCCATCGCCCCTCACGGTTATCTCTGCTAGATCTATGGCCATAATCTATAGGTGCTACTCGGGTCCACTTGCCAAGTGACCTCGAGACCGCTGATGACTTGGCGGGTCCATCAGCCTTATTACGCCCTGAGGTGCACTCGTTGGTCTATTGACCCGCGCCCCAAGTATGTCACGCAATTACATGCATAGTAAAGCATGAAATCAGGGCCTAAAGTCTCAAAAATCACTTTTATAACTCATGAAAACCCTTATGGAATTATTTCACTCATGTTATCATTTCCACAAAATGATTTGATTTCCAAAAGGTTTTATAGAATAGTAAAACAGTCCGAAATCTCAACATTTTCCGTGTGAGAAAGGCACGGGTTAAGCTGGCTCGCCCATGGCTAGTTCGTCCATGGTCAGCTTGCCAATTAGTTGGTCAACTCGCCCAATGGTCAACTTGCCCAATTCGGTGAACTTGTGTTCGCCGGCCAAAACCAGTTCGCCCACAAGCAAATAGGGGTCGGCTATCTATCTAACTCGCCTGCCCATAAAAACACATGGGTCGCCCGCCCCAAAACAACATTAAAAGGGTTCGCCACTTTAGCTCGCCCAGGTTTCTTCTTAAACAGAGCTACTCGCCCATGATATCAAAATCATAAAAAGTGAGCTCGCCCAAGTGGCTCGCCCGCCATTTTTGCCAGATTGCCCAATCACACAATTTTTCATAGTAATGCATGTCATAAAACAAACAATTTCTCAATAATTTCATAAAATTTAACCCCACAAGACATGCATTTTACTTCACATACAACTCCCTTACTTGGTCTCACGAAGCCGAGCTTCCCGATTGCGTCTACCGAAATTGTACTTCTCGACTGCAAAATAATTTTATCGAAAATTATTAATAATTTTCTTCTTATTTTTAAACCACTAAAATTCATAAAATGTAGCCACTAATGTCATAACCTATGCACAACCAGTATAAATTACACGGTTTCGATTTCACCAATCCTTCTCTTTCAATTTCTATATTCATTTCCTACTATCAAACTATAAAATTCAGCATGAATTCATGCTCAATTAACCCATGGCCGAAATCTCCTTGAAGTACACTTTCATGGTTTTTAATCTTTTCCATGCCTTATTATTTTCTTCTTTCCATTCTTTGCTTACGTGACCACTCTTATTATTTTCTGTCATGAAGCCATAAAGTAGGCTTATTTTCTTATGCTTTTATTAAATTTAATTTGTATGGCTAATGATATTTCACAACAAGCCACTATTTTTGACTTTCTTTGCCATGCAACACTCAAAGTTGGCATTTGTTTCCACATTTCACGCCATACACATCAAAATTTTCAGCCCCTTTTTGTTAGGCCATTCATACCAAGGATCACTCCATATAGTTTTCTATCGTTCACACTATCAACGCCATGTTTTCTTCCTTTGAAATCAATTTAAACATAGTAGCCCACCATGACTATAATTTAATTAATTCAAATTTATGGTTCCATTTTAATTTCGATCTAGCTTTTATTTTCTACTCAGCCCCTTAAACACCATAACATATTAGTTCCACATGTTCTCAACAAATTTTCAGTTCAAACAATAATCATACATATCATTTATTCATCTAATACAAACATAGACATTAAACAAAGTTGCATGAACTTGTCATCACCATTCTTACCTGCACAACCGAACTGTCCAGCTCTTTTCGTGGGTTTTCTGTCCACAAAACACCAGTTCTATTCAGCCCTTATAATGGGAAGCAAGGTGGATGAAAGAGGTTTGGTGCTTTTAGAAGCTTAAAGGAAGGATTTTCCATGGTGAAAATGGGAACACGTGAAGAAGAAAGGAAGAAGAAATCGGTCGCACTAGACAGAAATGAAAGTCGATGCAGCAAAGAAAAGGAACGAGGAAGAAGAAGAAAATTACTGAAGTTTTAATTCCCCTTAGTCTTCTTTATATACATGCTAGCCAATAATATTTTTCCACCTATATTCCTATCCCCTTTCCTCATAAATTCTTGTCCCATTGAGCATTAAAACGAGAAGAAAAAGACTGCAGCAAGGAGTGGCGGTGATGAAGTGTGCTGCACGTTTCTTTGACTTGTTTGCTTTCTTTTGGAAAGCTCCAACCAATAGGCTTAATCCCACGTTAGACTTTAAAAATCCTCTTCTATTAAGTATCTTTTACATTTCACTTTCTTTGGAACATTTTCGGTCCTGCATCATAATGGCAAAAATGAAGTGGCGTGTAGTCCAATTTTCTGCACATTTTTTTTGTTTTCCTCTTCTTTTTGCATGTTCCTTCCAATGACAAATTACCATATTTTCAAAATAAAATCCCCTTCTCCTAAAGAGATAATTTATTTTATATTATACTATGAAAATCTCACTTCTATTCATAAATTCCAGATTTGTTTTCTTTATTGATTTCTATGCCTCAATTCATCATTTAATATTTATTTCACCTCTTGTACACCATATTATAAACCATAATCTCAAACATTCAAAATTTCAATGTGGAAATTCACTAAATAATTATTTCCACTATCAACAATTTACAAAAATATGGTGTACAGTATTATAGAATCGGGTCTCACATTTTCTCCCCACCTTAAGAAATTTGGTCCTCCAAATTTCACCTGGACCTATCACTGAAAGAGCTCTGGATGCTTCTCACGTATAAGGCTATCTAACTCTCAAGTAGCCTCCTACTACCAGAGCATCCAATCAAAGAATTAATCTTAGATCACAACACTTTATCCTTCCTATCCAGAATCTATACCGGTTTCTCAACGTAACTCACATCCTCTCTGATCTCCAGTGGCTCATGTCGAATCACGTGAGAAGGATCTAGATGGTACTTTCTCATCATCGAGACATGGAATACGTTATGCACTCCTGACAACTTTGGAGGTAGTGCACATCTCCCACACGATCTAAGATCTCCAACAATCCAATACGTCAGGGACTCAATTTCCCTCTCATTATGCCTCTAAATGGTGAGACCTTATATACATAATTTCTTGTATATCTCAGAAAGTCTGTTCGACCAAGTCGAAAATAATTCTCGGTCTCCTATTTTCTCATGCTATCGTGGATTATATCGTCTGCTAAATAAACCCTTTAAGGTGCTATGCCTATACTTTCCTTTGGCCATTATCATAAGCAAACTCTGCCAGGGTAGAGGATTATTCCAGGAGCCTATAAAATCAACTGCACACGCTCACACCATATCCTCGAGCGTCTATATCATACGCTCGGACTGTCCCTCAGTCTGCAGATGAACTGCGGTGCAAAACTCAATCGGGATCCCACAGCTTCCTAAAATCTCCCTCAACACTGAGATACGAAGCGGGACTCCCTATCAGATGTAATGCTCACGGGAATACTGTATAACCTCACCATTTCCCTGACATATAACTCGACCAAGGCACTAATCAGCTCAATAAATTCCAAAAATCAAGGAATTAGCAGACTCAGTCAACATATCCACAACTATCCAGATAGCAACATACCCTTTTTAAAGGTAATTCAATTTTCACATAGTTTAGGAAGTACCGCCCACATAGGTATTTTTCTTCCTTATCATATTTTCAACTTCTATTTAAATCCTGTTTCTAAAATCAGACTGCTAGCATTTCATTATGCTGCAAATTTTCTTTAAGAGTCTTGTCTGTCTCTTCAAGTTATTAACAGTTATCCCTTTGGCGCTCTCCCGCGCTCTAGGATTACTCTTTCATGTGAGTCGGCGACCACCTAGTTCGCCCACACCTCACAACATGTTATCCGTTGTTGGGCGATCGCCCCACTTGTGGATCGCCATCCCGGATTTTATTCAAGGATCCTAAAGAACTCAGGCTTCTTCTCTCAAAATCAATTCATACTCTCTAAAATCTTTTATTGTCACAACCCGTGACCCTAATTTTCATCTTATTTTATACATCTTATTTGGTTGGGCTGTCTGCGATACTTTACTTTTCTTTTACATATAAACAATTTCATATAAAATTATTATATGTATTACATTCCCTATCTTAATTCATAAGGAAGTAGTACTGTAAATAAGTCTAAATACAGAAAATAAATGATCATACCTTATTAAATAAATCAAGCTGTCGCATCGTCCCCAAATGCACAGCCGAAGTCCTTTAGATGTCAGATTTTTAGTCTTCAAAAACCTGAAATGTTAATATTAAGGGGTGAGCAAAACCACGACTCAGTAAGGGAATTATATGCATACTTGATATTCAGCTTCCTATATGCTGAAAAACTTTTCATTTTTCCTATGGGGCTCTAGGCTCGCATGTAAAAAGGATACTACAGTCGGCTAGGGATCCGGATGGAGTAAGGTCGGTATTTTGAAATACCTATCTTGTCCCGAAACCTAGAAGCAACTATAAAGCTTAATGTTTCTTTTCGTTTGGAATTTAAATCCTTTTTCCTTTTTGTTCCATATCGTTCTCATATTCTTTTCAAAATAATGCTTTCATGAAATAAAGCATTTAAATAAAATAACTTATATTCATATATTCTTTGAAAAGAATATAGTTAAATCATCATCCTTTTTATTAAAAACTCATTTCATATTTTACTGTACAACAATAATTAGTACAGTACTTTAATTAGCAAAATCAGTTATTAAATCCTTTTCATATAACATATATATCATTTAAATCTAATATTCAATTTAAAAACTAAAATAAGAATATTAGATTTATTTTCCTCCTCTTTCCTTTTTGGAAAACATATCACATATTCATGTCACATATAGTCTAATATTCAATTAAAAATCATAGTAAGAATATTAGACTTATAAACTCTTTTTCCTTTTGAAAACATATTACATGTTCATATCACATGTCATATGAAAAATCATCTCGTAGTACTAAAAACAGTACTGAAATAAGCATTTTATAAAAATGCTATAAATCATTTCATTTCACGTGTCACATATCATGTAAAGCCTTTACATTTCACATATCACATATCATGTAAAACATTTTCATTTAAAACATATCATATATGGAGACTTAGGCACATACGCCCAACCCGTCCACTGGGTCGTTACTCGTATCATGCTATAGACCTCGAATGGTATGAATAATCATGTCAGATCTATGGCCATAGTCTATAATTATCCTCAGCGGATCACTGATCAGGTGTCAACCGTGACTACATATTACATATCACATGTTACATATCACATATCACATATCAGCATGATAGGATGCCATCTAGTCTCAAAACCGTATTTTTCATCATCAGAAAAACCTTTATGGAATTTATAAAAATATATAATTTCATCATTTAAAACCATAAAGGTTATAAAACCATTTAGTGAATATTTAAGAAATATATATAAAAATATTCACTTTATTTCCTTTCATTTTTCATCTCGTATTACGTGTAACTTACATATCAAGAGAATTTTCGATGATTTCATTATCACCATTCTCGAAGAGATTTTTCGGTGATTTCATTATCACCATTCTTGAAAACATGAATATTTTAAAATCACTCTCATTTTATTCATGTTTTTATGGAAAATACTCATTTTCTCGATTTTCATGATTGAAAATAAATTCTCGTGAAATAAAATCATTTATTATGATTTTATGAAATTTTCTAGAAATACTGGATAATTTTCGATAATTTTTCGGTAGTATAACGGCTGCCGATTGGCTAGCCTCCTGCACGAAAATACAGTTTATAATTTCAACCGGTACTTCACCACAATTTTCCAACCAATCATTTATCGCAATATTTTCATAAATATTTTCATAAAATATTTCATAATTAAAATCATGCAGACTGAATATCCTTACAGTGCTGCACATGCATCCCTTACCTTTTCCGGGTCGGCGACTTGCTCTTACCGGTCGCGCCCGTACTCCATCTCTTCCGATTCCTCATCTCGATCGCCGAGAATAATTTCTGAAATTTAAATTCTAAATTTTAGAATTTTCTCAAATTATTTAAATAAATAATTTATTTAAATAATTATCATTAATAATTTCTCGGATTTCTTACCGATTCCCGAGATTCTCGAGTTCCCGAGAATTTTTCGAATTCCCGAAAATTTTCCTTTTTCTCTTTCTCTTTCTTCTTTTCCTCTTTTCTTTCTTCCTTTTTCTCTTTTCTTTTCTTTCTCTTTCTTTTCTTTTTCTTTTTCTTTTTCTTTTTCCTTTTTCTTTTCTTTTTCTTTTCCTTTTTCCCGTTGGCCGGTTCAGCCTTCTTCCTTGTCGGTTCTTCACCGGCGACCGGTTCTCTAGCGGTTCACTAGCTCCTCAGCTGGCCGACGGCATGGCGAAGCTACCGGTGCCCTCCGTTTGCCCTGGATCGGCGGCACGGCGGTGGATCAAGTCGATTTTCCTTCGGTGTCTTCCGCCTTTTCGCTGGCCTTCCTCCGCCGTTCACCGTGCCTCGGGTGGCCTCCATCGTCTTCCTTTCCCTCCGGCGGTGCTTCAATGGCAGTGGCGATGCCTGGATCGGCCGGCACCGCCGTCTGCCATTTTTCCTTTTCTTCCGATTTTCTCCTTTGTTTCATTCGTTTTCGCTTCCGTTTCCGACGCTTTCTCTTCCCTTTTCCTTCGCCGGTCGCCTTCCCTCACGTCACCGGCGGCTTCGCCTCCTCTCCTTCTTCCTTTGGTCGACCGGCCGACGGTGGCTGGCCTCTCCCTCATATTTCCCCTCTGTGTTTTGTTTACTGTGTTTGAGACAGAAACGGGGTCCCGATCCCGTTTCTGTTTAATTTTTTTTCATTTATATTTTATTTATACTTTTATATAAATATAAATATAGTTTATATTATATATACAAATATAATATAACACATATATATATATATTTTTACACAAAATACATATATATATATATAAATTTTAATTTGAATTAATATATATATTTCATATATATTGTATTACAATATATATATATATATATATAAAAATTTTGATAAAAATAATATTTACTTTTCTTATATATGTATATATATATATATATATATATATATATATATACACACACATAAAAGATCATATTTATATGCATATGTATTATTTAAATGTACTAAAATAGTATATATACATATATATACTAATGTATATTAATATATACTATATAGTATTTCAATACATATGTATTTGTATAAAAATACATTTATATAATATATAATTATATAAATATATTTTATATTCTTTTCTCCTTTTCTTATTTAATTTGGATTTCCATTTATTCAAATTAAATTTCCTCAATTTTATCCAAATTAATTTTCTCCACTTCTTCACTTCATCAATTTCGGGAATTTCAACGATATTCCCATCTCGTAAATAAATTTTATTTTACTTTAATTTATTTATTTCCTCATCTATTTTCTTTAATATTAATTTCTAAAAATAGAAAATTTGCGGTTATCACATTCTCCCCACCTTAATAAATTCGGTCCTCCGAATTTAACTTAATTCATAAGGTGGTAGCATCCTGTATGCTTATCGTCTTGTATACTTATCATTCTTGACCTTTTGATCATCTTCCATATTATACTGCCAGTATACCTTTAAGATCATAATCACCTTTTATACCACTATATATCATTTCTCATCATATACTTATACTCCCTTAAATTTCTTATCACTTGGGAGTTATCCATTTCCACTTCTTTTTATATCACATATGATTCAATTTGTTTCTCTTTCCATTTTCTCATTTAGTGCCAAGTCGATATAGTTTGGTAATTATCGTATACCGATAAATGAATAGTATGTAATTGTCCCAGTAGCTTTCACATCTCATGCATCCGCTCTCTCAACATATCTTCGAGCGTTTCATACTACGCTCAGATATTTACATCATGTACGAAGCGGTGCTGTCTATAAATTTGGAATCTCAGAGCCTTTTGCTATTTCCCATAATATATACCTACTCAGAGATTCCCATCACATATAGAGCTCACTGGAACCTCACATACATTCTCATCATCTCATAATCATATTTCGACTATGCACTAAAGAATCTAAGAGCTTGATAATGGAGAAGTGATTTCATTAGACTATCAGTCTATAATCACTTCCATATTATCATATCTCTTTTAGATTCTTCATTATTATCCCCAATACTCTTTTTCACATTTATTTCATTAAGTGCTGCAGCTCATTTGCAGACTTTACTATTTACCATCTTTTACCATAATTGAATCAGGAGACAATCATTTTCTCCCCATATCTACTTTCATGTAATCTCATCATTACATCTCTTATTCTTATGGTGTACTCTATATCACTTAGGTTTTAGAATATACCTGAGAATATACTCTTTTGATAATTTAGATTTCATCATGGCATAATCAAATTATAATTTAATCTTCTCATTATTTAACTTCATCATTGAATCTATAATTATCAATTTAATCATTTCATTATCCATATAAATCCACTATTTCCATCATTTCGAGGTGGTATATATATATATATATCATTTTTCCATTTATATGACTGGCAGTAAATCATATAATTCATTTACTCCTTTGAGTATCATTACTTTTCCTTTATCGAGTTTGGCTCGATCTTACATTTAACCATAATCATGTGATAACCACAAAATCACTTTCAGTCTCAAATTTGAGAACTGCTTCATATTCGTATTCCCTCTTCATCATGTACTTATCTTCTTATTACCTTTTCATCGTTTCCTTCATCATCATTTCGATCACTTTTCTTTAGTGATAACATATTCCACTATTACCTCTTTTAATCGTTTATATACCGTCTTTACATTTATTCATCCTTTGCTTTAACCTTTTACTTATTAATCACGTCAGTAGAGCAGCTAACCCAATAACTCTTCCATAGACTAGCAATAGTATTTAGCTAGACCCAGTTCATTATGTATCTCAATCATTATCTCTTCATCATTGACATATCCACATCGCTCTGTCATTCGAGATCGTATATCTTAGAAAGAGATATTGTCTAGCTAAATCTTCTATTTGCCCTTCTTACACATAGTCTATTGTCTTTGAGAGTCTGTGGGGCTATACCACTATACTACTCATTTTCCATTTGTGCCTTAGGCTGTATGGTATACCATCACTTTATCATTATATAATTGTCTTATTCATTAGTCTTATGTACCTCAGTAAGGTTCTATGGAACTCGTAAACATTATCTGGAGTTCTAATCATTATCATCTTACGACCATCAATTTCCAACTTTCCATCTAGTGATGCCTTGTACATAGATTGATCTTATAAGGTCCTTGTACATCTCCGATTAAATCAAATAAGGCATCACTTCACATAGCCGATTATTTGTTCTTCATAAAAACTTTATTATAAAATAGGAATTTAATTCCCCATTTATATTTCATCCTCAATTTACCTCATCCATATTTCCATCCTTTACATCATTTAATTCATCCTCAATCACATCATTTGTATTTCCATCAATTCCTTTTATACAAGCGAATTTCATTATCCACAAATTTTTCAGAGTTATTTCTTAAGCTTTTGGACTCTTTCTATATTCTCCGATATAAGCTTAAAATAGACTCTATATCCATAATCGAGTCAATATTAACCCGATCTCGTAAATCTATATTACTATGAAATTTTATCGGGAATCTCATCTGATACTTTCTTTAACCACATATCTCTTATCATTTTGGACATTTCACCACTATGTCTTATCTTTTCACTGTACATCTTCAAGGTAGAGACACCTAATAATCAAATCATTTTAACTTATGCTCCACCTTGATTTACTTATTTACTCATATTTCACAGCATATCGATCATCTAAATTAATATGCTGTATTAAGTGTAACTATTTCATTAACACCTCTTTACAGCTAACCAATTTATTATTACTGTAATTTACTTTTACAATCAATTTCATTTAAAAATTCAGGTTAGCTGTTATCTTCCTCGTCTCTTATCTTCACTTGTTGTTCTTATGCATATTCTCCAATTTCATATACTCCATACTGTACATTATTCTTTAAAACACATTTCAAAATATTTCGGTTCTATAAATATTTGTTTGATGCTTCAGAAAACAGAAATGAAGTATATAACAAAAATTAACCGTACTGCTATGGATTTCATCATATATACTGATCTCATTCTCAATCATCTTCGGTAATCATTTTACTTTTAATCATATCAAACGATCCCGTAATCAACATCTCATCAATACACTTTTAACTTCGACCCTTAAGAATCAATAACTGAGTCGCTCATCCTGCGACTTCCCTATAACCATTCGGGTCGTATCAGTAACTTAAGTGTAATGGAATTTATAATCGGGATCGTTATACGCATATTACGTCCTTTATACCCTCAATAATTCCATTATTATCAATAGATTCAAAATCGACTTGATTTTATCACTATTCAAACCATAATCCCACATATGGGCATTTTCGTCATTTTCACATTTATTTCTTTCTCCTCAATATACATTTAAATCAGTGATCTTATTATCTATTTGCTGATGAGTACCCCTTTCTCATACCAATATCAGCAGTTTAAAATCTTTTTCGATTTCGACAGAGAAATCCAATAGAATCCATAATTGGATTATTTTGCTTGAAATGCAGCTTTACATCATCAATTTCTCTATCAAATCGATCAATTCCAACTTCTGGTGATCTATTTTGACTCCCAGCAAAATTTTGAGGGTAGGGGTATTTTGGTCATTTTTGGCTAAAAATTTTCTCTCTCCTCAAAATACCTTTAATCAATGATCTTAATGTCTATTTAGTGATGATACTTCATTCCCCTCTTTTATATCATCACTTTCAGGTCTAAGTTCGATCCGAACATAAAAGTACTAGTGTGGCCCTCACCGAGTCCATTTATGTTCCTTACCGAACCGACCTTCATTTAGATCATAAGATCACCATTTCAGGTAACATTCCTGAACCGTTTTTCCTTTTTTGACATCCTTAGTTCATAATGCTCACTCCCTTCTAAACACTTAATTCAATTTCCAATCATTTATTTTCTCTATGTATTCAGACTACATAGCACTATAGGGGATGTTAATCTTTTTCGACACATTTCCCTTTCAAAAGTATCGACAGACATCAGGCCAACCATGCTCTGATACCATTAAATCTGTCAGAGCCCGTGACCCTATTTTTCATCTTATTTTATACATCTTATTTGGTTGGGCTGTCTGCGATACTTTACTTTTCTTTTACAAATAAACAATTTCATATAAAATTATTATATGTATTACATCCCCTATCTTAATTCATAAGGAAGTAGTACTGTAAATAAGTCTAAATACAGAAAATAAATGATCATACCTTATTAAATAAATCAAGCTGTCGCATCGTCCCCAAATGCATAGCCGAAGTCCTTTAGATGTTAGATTTTTAGTCCTCAAAAATCTGAAATGTTAATATTAAGGGGTGAGCAAAACCATGGCTCAGTAAGGGAATTATATGCATACTTGATATTCAGCTTCCTATATGCTGAAAAACTTTTTCATTTTTCCTATGGGGCTCTAGGCTTGCATGTAAAAAGGATACTATAGTCGGCTAGGGATCCGGATGGAGTAAGGTCGGTATTTTGAAATGCCTATCTTGTCCCGAAACCTAGAAGCAACTATAAAGCTTAATGTTTCTTTTCGTTTGGAATTTAAATCCTTTTTCCTTTTTGTTCCATATCGTTCTCATATTCTTTTCAAAATAATGCTTTCATGAAATAAAGCATTTAAATAAAATAACTTATATTCATATATTCTTTGAAAAGAATATAGTTAAATCATCATCCTTTTTATTAAAAACTCATTTCATATTTTACTGTACAACCATAATTAGTACAGTACTTTAATTAGAAAAATCAGCTATTAAATCCTTTTCGTATAACATATATATCATTTAAATCTAATATTCAATTTAAAAACTAAAATAAGAATATTAGATTTATTTTCCTTCTCTTTCCTTTTTGGAAAATATATCACATATTCATGTCACATATAGTCTAATATTCAATTAAAAATCATAGTAAGAATATTAGTCTTATAAACTCTTTTTCCTTTTGAAAACATATTACATGTTCATATCACATGTCATATGAAAAATCATCTCGTAGTACTAAAAACGGTACTGAAATAAGCATTTTATAAAAATGCTATAAATCATTTCATTTCACGTGTCACATATCATGTAAAGCCTTTACATTTCACATATCACATATCACATATCATGTAAAACATTTTCATCTAAAACATATCATATATGGAGACTTAGGCACATACGCCCAGCCCGTCCACTAGGTCGTTACTCGTATCATCCTATAGACCCCGAAGGGTATAAATAATCATGTCAGATCTATGGCCATAGTCTATAATTGTCCTCGACGGATCACTGATCAGGTGTCGGCTGGGACTACATATCACATATTACATATCACATGTTACGTATCACATATCAGCATGATAGGATGCCATCTAGTCTCAAAACCGTATTTTTCATCATCAGAAAAACCTTTATGAAATTTATAAAAATATATAATTTCATCATTTAAAACCATAAAGGTTATAAAACCATTTAGTGAATATTTAAGAAATATATAAAAAAATATTCACTTTATTTCCTTTCATTTTCCATCTCGTATTACGTGTAACTTACATATCAAAAGAATTTTCGATGATTTCATTATCACCATTCTCGAAGAGATTTTTCGGTGATTTCATTATCACCATTCTTGAAAACATGAATATTTTAAAATCACTCTCATTTTATTCATGTTTTTATGGAAAATACTCATTTTCTCGATTTTCGTGATTGAAAATCATTTCTCGTGAAATAAAATCATTTATTATGATTTTATGAAATTTTCTAGAAATATTGGATAATTTTCGATAATTTTTTCGACAGTATAATAGCTACCGATTGGCTAGCCTCCTGCACGAAAATACAGTTTATAATTTCAACCGGTACTTCACCATAATTTTTCAACCAATCATTTATCGCAATATTTTCATAAATATTTTCATAAAATATTTCATAATTAAAATCATGCAGACTGAATATCCTTACAGTGCTGCACATGCATCCCTTACCTTTTTCGGGTCGACGACTTCCTCTTACCGGTCGCACCCGTACTCCATCTCTTCCGATTCCTCATCTCGATCGCCGAGAATAATTTCTGAAATTTAAATTCTAAATTTTAGAATTTTCTCAAATTATTTAAATAAATAATTTATTTAAATAATTATCATTAATAATTTTTTGGATTTCTTACCGATTCCCGAGATTCTCGAGTTCCCGAAAATTTTCCTTTTTCTCTTTCTCTTTCTTCTTTTCCTCTTTTCTTTCTTCCTTTTTCTCTTTTCTTTTCTTTCTCTTTCTTTTCTTTTTCTTTTTCTTTTTCTTTTTCCTTTTTCTTTTCTTTTTCTTTTCCTTTTTCCCGTTGGCCGGTTCAGCCTTCTTCCTCGCCGGTTCTTCACCGGCGGCCGTTCTCCGACGGTTCACTGGCTCCTCAGCTGGCCGACGGCATGGCGAAGCTACCGGTGCCCTCCGTTTGCCCTGGATCGGCGGCACGGCGGCGGATCAAGTTGATTTTTCTTCGGTGTCTTCCGCCTCTTCGCCAACCTTCCTCCGCCGTTCACCACGCCTCGGGTGGCCTCCATCGTCTTCCTCTCCCTCCGGCGGTGCTTTGATGGCAGTGGCGGTGCCTGGATCGGCCGGCACCGCTGTCTGCCATTTTTCCTTTTCTTTCGATTTTCTCCTCTGTTTCGTTCGCTTCCGTTTCCGTTTCCGACGCTTTCTCTTCCCTTTTCCCTCGCCGGTCGCCTTCGCTCACGTCGCCGGCGGCTTCGCCTCCTCTCCTTCTTCCTTTGGTCGACCGGCCGACGGTGGCTGGCCTCTCCCTCATATTTCCCCTCTGTGTTTTGTTTACTGTGTTTGAGACAGAAACGGGGTCCCGATCCCGTTTCTGTTTAATTTTTTTTTCATTTATATTTTATTTATACTTTTATATAAATATAAATATAGTTTATATTATATATACAAACATAATATAACACATATATATATGTATATATTTACACAAAATACATATATATATATATATAAATTTTAATTTGAATTAATATATATATATATTTCATATATATATGTATTTATAGATATATATTGTATTACAATATATATATAAATTTTGATAAAAATAATATTTACTTTTCTTATATATGTATATATTTATATATACATATATACATAAAAGATCATATTTATATGCATATGTATTATTTAAGTGTACTAAATAGTATATATATACATATATATACTAATGTATATTAATATATACTATATAGTATTTCAATACATATATATTTGTATAAAAATACATTTATATAATATATAATTATATAAATATATTTTATATTCTTTTCTCCTTTTCTTATTTAATTTGGATTTCCATTTATCCAAATTAAATTTCCTCAATTTTATCCAAATTAATTTTCTCCACTTCTTCACTTCGTCAATTTCGGGAATTTCAACGATATTCTCATCTCGTAAATAAATTTTATTTATTTACTTGAATTTATTTATTTCCTCGTCTATTTTCTTTAATAGTAATTTCTAAAAATAGAAAATTTGCGGTTATCACATTTATCATCCTTGGGAGTTAACAAATTTCCACTTCTTTTACACAGTAACTCATTCATACTACTTACCAATTATCATCTCATTCGGTGCTAAGTCGATAATAATTTGGTGACTATCATTTAGATAGGTTTAATCAATCGTATGTAATTGTTTCAGTAGTCTTTTAACTACAACGCACCCGCTCTCAATATCCCAGAGCGTCCACACAATGCGCTCGGATATCTATATCAATCAGAGGCGGTGCTGACAGTAAAAATTTTGGAATACCAAAGCCTCTTACTATCCTTTCAAAGCATGTGGCAATTTAAGGATCCCTATCACATGTACTTCCTTACTGAAACTTCACATACATTCTCACTGTTTCACCGATATTTATCGACTAAAGCACTCAATACATCCCCAAACCTGATGATGAAGTAAATTAATTTGGTTACTCAATCCATAATCACCTCTATAACCTCATAGTTCTTTGGGATTCTGTACCATCCCACAATGGTTATTTCATGGTTAAACTATGACTGTCATTCTTTCGCAAACTTTAATACTAACCATCGATTACGTCTCAGGTAATCATTTTCCTTGATAACTTCTTTTATATCAAGTTATCGTTTTTATCTCTTCTATTATCCTAGTACATGTAATGTCACTACTTGGAGAATATACTTGAGAGTATACTTTTCGTCACATCAATTCCTGAAATTTAAATTTTATTTTCTTTCAGATTTTCATCACCACTTTATTTATACAATTTCACATTCCCAATATGTACATATATACACATAAGTATATCCTTTTTTCAGGATTAGCAGTACTTCTTGTATCTGCTCCTCTGAGTATGACAATTTCATCTTTTTAATTCTGGCTTGTCATTAATTCCAGCTGTAACTGCATAATGATCAGAGGAAATCACATTTATTCTTATACTTGGGAACTACCTCATAACTCGTGTTCCCTAGTCATCTTATGACTTGTCTATAAAGATATTTCTATTCTATATCATTTATTGCCACTGTCATTTTTCATTTTTTTTCCACTTAATATAGTACTTTACTGTTACTATCTCATAACCATTTCGAATACTATATTCATACATACCCATTCATTCCACTTTCTCACAAGTATATATCACATCAGTAAGGTAACAAATTCCACAAAATCCTCAACAAATCATTTATGCCATATGGGTACCTCATAAATTTTATACTCCAATAACCACAATTTAATCTCACTTACGTAGTGAGATCCTTTACTCATACAACTTCAATGTCCACTTAATCATTTGAGACCTCACGTCTCTACTGTACATAGCTCAATTAAACTTATGTTTACTAAACTTAACGATAAGTTCTTCAATTTCTAGGAATTATGGCATTACTCCAAGATGCTACTTATATACACATGTTCACACCTCACAGTCACATGCAATTATAATTTATCTGTATGTGATTTAAAATCTTTCGTTCATTAAACTCACATACTTCACAAGAGATTTTATAATTCTCTTAAGTTCCACAGAGAACTCATAAAGGTTATATTGCATCTGCACATCCTCCTATAACCACTCGTCTATAAGTTTTTCATCCATCAACATCTTGTTCAAAATTGATCTTGCAACTTTGTATACATCACTGAGTGAATCAAGTAAAACATCGATCTTGAACCAGTACATATTCATTCTCAACAATAATACGATTGAATACTTGAAATTTGGTACATACTCATAAGCTATGCTTATTCTTTTGAACCATAACATTTGTGTTTTCACCAGTTACACCAATACAGATGATTGCTCTACTCATCAATCTCTTGAGTAATTTCTCAAGCTCTTCTGATTCTTTTTTGTTCTCGGGTAAGGGCTTACAAAAAGATTTTATGTTGTGAATCGAGTTAACAATCTCTCGAATCCACATTACTCCAAAAGTTTACTTAGAATTCCATCCCATAATTTCTAATTCACAAACTCATATCGTCTTGGATGTCTCATTATTTACATCCAACAGATCCACTATGTATCCTCCAAACACAAATGTATAAATTTTCAAGTCATTTTACATGTATTTCACAATATTTCGGTTCTATGAATATCGTATTTATTCTCCTAAAAACATAAAGAGTATATAGAACCAGTATTAACATCATCAATTTTAAATCATTGATCACACAATTCACCTTTTTGGTTCACACCCTATAAGTATATCACTTTTCATACTATTCAATAATCCTTAACCAATATAACCCATATTTTCACTTTAATTCAAAGCCTAAAATTCACAACAGGGTCGACTATCTCGCGACCTCTCATAGTATATACTCCGGGCTGCCTTACCCATCAAAATATAAGTGGGGTTCACAGTAGGGATCATTAAACATGTAATATGTCCCTTACACCATCAAATACTATTTCACCATCAATATATTTTAAATCAATTTTGTCATTTATGACTCAGAGAAAGCATTTCAATATCATCATTTCAGGATCTTAGTTTGATATGGACAGAGAAGTCCTGGTGGGGCCTCACCGAGTTCCTCACTATACCTTACCGAATAGATCTGAAATTATGATGATAAGATCGCCTATCTCAAGCAATATTTCCGGATTACTATCTCTATCTATAACCCATAATTCATCAACTTTCACCTCATTGAAACATTTAACTCAATTTACAGTTACTTGACTCCTCTATACATTCAGATTATACAGTACTACAAGGGATGTTAACCTTTCTCAACACTTCCCATGCTAAAGGCATCAACAGACATCAGACCAACCTTGCTCTGATACCATTAAATCTGTAACATCCCGTTACCACCTTTTTCACGAATTTCTATACAAGTTTACTGGTTGGGCTGTCTGCGATGCCATTAACATTCAACAGTGACAATTATAAGTGATAAACATTTGTTAACAAATACGAAATATAAAATTTTTTTTCTTTATTTCCTTACATCTAACATCCCTTACTGACTTTGTTTCACTAAAGTAGTATTGTATACTTATGTCTGAAATGTAGAAGAGAAGGAAATGTACCTGTAATGTAAATCTTCTATCTTGAAGCTACTTTTCTAACTCCGTGTCTTTATCTGTGGAGTTAAAACAAAGGGATGAGCCATTTATTTGCTCAGTAAAGGAGACATATGCTGTTTACAAAACCAAAGCCATATACCACAATAAATTTGCTTTTCCTCAAATCATGTCAAATAGGAAAATAGTGGTTATATTAACCAGTACTCTCAATACGTCATTCAAATCATTTTCTCAACGGTTTACAATAAAATAGATTAAACAACAAATAGGATTTTAACAAATCCTTTCAGTAAACAGAAATCAACAAGTTGAGACTAGGCATCACCCTACGAGTAAATCATGCTATCATCGTTCCCCCTCCCCCTTGCGAGAACGGAATTTACCGTTATTGGGGTGCACCCGTAGGCCATCGCCCCTCACGGTTATCTCTGCTAGATCTATGGCCATAATCTATAGGTGGTACTCAGGTCCACTTGCCAAGTGACCTCGAGACCGCTGATGACTTGGCGAGTCCATCAGCCTTGTGATGCCCTGAGGTGCACTCGTTCGTCCATTGACCCGAGCCACCGCCCCAGGTATGTCACGCAATTACATGCATAGTAAAGCATGAACTCAGGGCCTAAAGTCTAAAAAATCACTTTTATAACTCATGAAAACCCTTATGGAATTATTTCACTCATGTTATCATTTCCACAAAATGATTTGATTTCCAAAAGGTTTTATAGAATAGTAAAACAGTCCGAAATCTCAACATTTTCCGCGTGAGAAAGGCACGGGTTAAGCTGGCTCGCCCATGGCTAGTTCGCCCATGGTCAGCTCGCCAATTAGTCAACTCGCCCAATGGTCAACTCGCCCAATTCGGTGAACTTGTGTTTGCCCACCAAAACCCGTTCGACCACAAGCAAATAGGGGTCGGCTATCTATCTAACTCGCCTGCCCATAAAAACACAGGGGTCGCCCGCCCCAAAACAACATTAAAAGGGTTCGCCACTTTAGCTTGCCCGAGTTTCTTCTTAAACAGAGCTACTCGCCCATGATATCAAAATCATAAAAAGTGAGCTCGCCCAAGTGGCTCGCCCGCCATTTTTGCCAGATCGCCCAATCACACAATTTTTCATAGTAATGCATGTCATAAAACAAACAATTTCTCAATAATTTCATAAAATTTAACTCCACATGACATGCATTTTACTTCACATACAACTCCCTTACTTGGTCTCACGAAGCCGAGCTTCCCGATTGCATCTACCGAAATCGTACTTCTCGACTGCAAAATAATTTTATCGAAAATTATTAATAATTTTCTTCTTATTTTTAAACCACTAAAATTCATAAAATGTAGCCACTAATGTCATAACCTATGCACAACTAGTATAAATTACACTCGTGCTAAAACTAAACTTTTTTGTTTTAGCTCCTTTTTCGGTTTCGATTTCACCAATCCTTCTCTTTCAATTTCTATATTCATTTCCTACTATCAAACTATAAAATTCAGCATGAATTCATACTCAATTAACCCATGGCCGAAATCTCCTTGAAGTACACTTTCATGGTTTTTAATCTTTTCCATGCCTTATTATTTTCTTCTTTCCATTCTTTGCTTACGTGACCACTCTTATTATTTTCTGTCATGAAGCCATAAAGTAGGCTTATTTTCTTATGCTTTTATTAAATTTAATTTGTATGGCTAATGATATTTCACAACAAGCCACTATTTTTGACTTTCTTTGCCATGCAACACTCAAAGTTGGCATTTGTTTCCACATTTCACGCCATACACAGCAAAATTTTCAGCCCCTTTTTGTCAGGCCATTCATACCAAGGATCACTCCATATAGTTTTCTGTCGTTCACACTATCATCGCCATGTTTTCTTCCTTTGAAATCAACTTAAACATAGTAGCCCACCATGACTATAATTTAATTAATTCAAATTTATGGTTCCATTTTAATTTTGCTCTAGCTTTTATTTTCTACTCAGCCCCTTAAACACCATAATAGATTAGTTCCACATGTTCTCAACAAATTTTCAGTTCAAACAATAATCATACATATCATTTATTCATCTAATACGAACATAGACATTAAACAAAGTTGCATGAACTTGTCATCACCATTCTTACCTGCACAATCGAACTGTCCAGCTCTTTTCGTGGGTTTTTTGTCCACAAAACACCAGTTCTATTCAGCCCTTATAATGGGAAGCAAGGTGGATGAAAAGAGGTTTGGTGGTTTTAGAAGCTTAAAGGAAGGATTTTCCATGGTGAAAATGGGAACACGTGAAGAAGAAAGGAAGAAGAAATCGACAGCACTAGACAGAAATGAAAGTCGATGCAGCAAAGAAAAGGAACGAGGAAGAAGAAGAAAATTACTGAAGTTTTAATTCCCCTTAGTCTTCTTTATATACATGCTAGCCAATAGTATTTTTCCACCTATATTCCTATCCCCTTTCCTCATAAATTCTTTTCCCATTGAGCATTAAAACGAGAAGAAAAAAACTGCAGCAAGGAGTGGCGGTGATGAAGTGTGCTACACGTTTCTTTGACTTGTTTGCTTTCTTTTGGAAAGCTCCAACCAATAGGCTTAATCCCACGTTAGACTTTAAAAATCCTCTTCTGTTAAGTATCTTTTACATTTCACTTTCTTTGGAACATTTTCGGTCGTGCATCATAATGGCAAAAATGAAGTGGCGTGTAGTCCAATTTTTTGCACATTTTTTTTGTTTTCCTCTTCTTTTTGTATGTTCCTTCCAATGACAAATTACCATATTTTCAAAATAAAATCCCCTTCTCCTAAAGAGATAATTTATTTTATATTATACTATGAAAATCTCACTTCTATTCATAAATTCCAGATTTGTTTTCTTTATTGATTTCTATGCCTCAATTCATCATTTAATATTTATTTCACCTCTTATACACCATATTATAAACCATAATCTCAAACATTCAAAATTTCAATGTGGAAATTCACTAAATAATTATTTCCACTATCTATAATTTACAAAAATATGATGTACAATATTATAAAATCGGGTCTCACATTTCCCCTTTCTTTTCTTCATAGTCGGCTACACCAATTTACGTTGAACTCATGTTTGTGGTTAATTTAAGTTCATGGCTACTTCCATGTTCTGTCCAGCTTTCTTTCTTCATCATACACGCCATCAATCATCATTGTTACACTCTCAAAATCACCATAACCAAATACATAGCAGTCCGTTAAGCCTAGGTTTTAATTAATTAAATTAAATGGCTGTTCTTATTACACTACCAGCTATCATTTTACCTCATCAGCCATGAAAATCAACATCACCTTCTCATCATTTCCATCATGGCTGAACACCCTAGAGTACTGTGTACATGTTTTTGTTCCAAACCATGACCATATAAATCATCTACTTATCCCATATAGCCATGAACAAGGGCTTAAAATGCATAAAACTAGTGCTGGCATTTTACCTGTATAGAAACCAATTCTGCTTGCAGTCAAACAGCCCACTTACGGAGGTTTTAGGCTGAGCTATGGGGATGTTTAGGCAGCTCTTGAAGTGAAGAACAACTTTTATTAAGGAGCCTAAGTGATTAGATGAAAGAAAGGAGGGGTTCTACCAGGTAGAACGGAAGACACTTAGAGAAATTGTGGGAGAAAAAGAAGACAACGTGCAGCAGCAGAAATGGGTTGAAGAAGCTGATAGAAAATGGTAGAATATGTGGTGTTGTCTTTTTTTTTATTGGTCCTTAATTATATTTTTAATTTATAAAATTTGATCTAATTCCAAAGGGTCTAAAATGCCCATCTAAATTTTCAATATTTTTCATTTTGCCACTGCATGGTATTCTGACTTTCCAGGTTTCACATCCCTTGACCATATTTTTCACTATTTTTCTATACAACTTATATGGTTGATCTGTCTGTGATACTTTACTTTTCATATTCATTTAACTATTAAATATAAAAGTAGTAATATCAATTACATCCCCTATCTTAATTCTCAAGAAAAGTAGTACTAAAAGTAAGTCTAAATACAGAAAATAAATGATCATACCTCATATTATAAATCAAGCTGTCGCAATGTCTCCAAATGCGCAGCTCGAAATCCTCAAATGTCAGATCTCACAGTCACCGAAAATCTGAAATGTTAAAATTGAGGAGTGAGCAAACCACGACTTAGTAAGAGAGTTATATGCAACACTTGATATTCAGCTACCTATATGTTGAAAATAATTTTTTTACTTTCTTTAAATCTTCCTAAAGGCTCTAGGCTCACATGTAGGAAGGATACTACAGTCGGCTAGGGATTCGGATGGAGTAAGGCAGGTATTTTAGAATACCTGTCTTGTTCCGGAACCTAGAAGCAACTGTAGAGAGTAATCGTTTTCTTTTGATATTCAAATCCTAGTAAAACATTAAATATTCACGTGATAAAACACATAAATAAATAAATAAGGAATTAATGTTCCTTCCACAAATACTCATTTCCACACTTGTAAAACACCGTATAATATTTAGTTCAACACGTAATATATCAAAAACTCAGTAGCCGTAGATAATTTAGTACCAGCAAAAGTTCAGTGAAAAGTACAATCATCAGTACAGTATCATGGAGACTAGGCAACACCCTAAATATATCATGCTACAATATCATCCCAAATAGGGGAAACACATGAGATCTATGGCCATAGTCTATGAGGTCCTCAGTGTGCACTGATCAGGTGTCCACTAGGACGTTGACAATAGGATCAGTATCTATCAGCACTAACACGTGACACGTGAGTATGATATGGGGCCTAATAGTCTCAAAATTGTAAACACGTGATATAAACCCCATTTATGAAATCAATTTCACTGAATATAAGTTCAGTCAATCCACAAATATTCATAAAGAAAATATTTTCATCTTATGAATAACAATTTATAAAATATTCATACTGGGGTCATCATTCCCGAAAATGTTCTAAACATTATAGAACAGTATAAATCACATTTTTCATACGGTGAAAACAGTTTATAAAATAATAACTGTAAAATATAAAAGGTCATAATTGTCCTTTTTCATCGTAAAACATATACGCACGTTTTTCCGTGCTTTCTATCGAAAACATGGTTTTCAAAGTTATCGGGGTTCAAATCAATTATTTTTATGATTTATGAAAAATTAAAATATTTATTTTCCAAACCAACACTCCCGTCCCGTGTTTTCTCTGTAAACACATGCGGAGATCTTTTAGTCTCAAAACATTGTTTTCCACCTTTAATTACCTTTATGGAATTTTCTATAAACACTTCTTTTAACAATTGAACCCATAAAGGTTATTTATAAAATCAAGTGAATATTTGAAGAAATATTATTAAAATATTCACTTTAGTCCTTTTCATTTTTCACCTCGTTTCACGTGAAATATCACCTATCGAGATAAATTTAGGTGATTTCCTTTTTCACCATTTTCAAAAACATGAATATTTTAAAATTAGTTATCAGTATATTCATTTTTTATGAAAACTAATCGATTTCTCGATTTTCGTGGTTGAAAATTGTTTCTCGTAATGAAAAATCATTTATTACGATTTTCGGTAATTTTTTTCAATAATTTTCGGCAGTATAACAGCTGTCGATTGGCTAGCCTCATGCATGGAAAATACAGTTTAAATCTCAACCGGTAAATCACCACAATTTTCCAACCAATCATTATCAATAGCATTTATAAAATTAAATGCATATTTCAAAACATGTGTGTCAAATATCCTTACAGGCAGCACATGTCTCCCTTACCTGTCTCGGGTCGGCGACTGCCTCTCGAAGATCGCGCCCGTGTTCACTTCGCCCGATTCTATCGGCTCGATTATCGAGAGAATTTTTTTGGAATTAAAATTCTAAAATTTAGAATTTTTCCATAATTATTTAAATAAAAAAATTATTTAAATAATTTAACACTTTCCGAGATTTCTTGCCGATTCTTGAAATTTCAGAGATTTCTCGTAATTTCCGAATTCTCAGGAATTTTCCTTTTCTCTCTCTTTTCTTCTTTTCCTCTTTTCTTTCTCTTTCTTTTTCTTTTTCTTTTCTTTTTCTTTTTCCTTTCTCTTTTTCTTTTCTTTTTCTTTTTCCTTTTTCTTTTTCCTTTCCCAGCCGAATTGGTCACCTCCCCTTACCGCTGGTTCTTCTCCGGTGGCTGGTTCTTCGGCGGTTCAGTGGCCCCTTAGCTGGCCGGCGCCACAGCGAACCTGGATTTGGCCTCCGTTCATCTCGATTCGATGGCACGGCGGCAGATCTACTCAGTTTACCTTCGGTTTCTTCTCCCCCTTCGCCGCTCCTCCTCCGCCGTTCTCTGCCTCTCCAGTGGCCTCCTACCTCTTCCTCTTCATTCGACGGTGCTTCGATTGCAGTGGCGGTGGCCAATTTGGTCGGCACCGCCAGATCCCTTTTTCCTCTTTTTCTTTCCTCGGCTTCCACCGGCTTCCTCTGTTTCTTTCCTTTCTTCCGTTGCCAGCAGCTTCTTTCCTTTCTCTGGCCGGTGGCGTCTCACCCTTCTCCTTTCTCCCTCACCGGCGGTGGCAGCTCTGCCGCCGTCGGCCTCACCTGGGAGGATCGGGTTCCTCTCAATCTTTCCTTTCCTTCTGTTTTTTGTTTTCTTTCCTCTTTTGTTTTTTGTGTCTTATTTCCATATTTAGTATATAATATACTATATACTATATACTATATAATATATTTCATACATATAATATATACTATATATTATACATATATTATTTCATATATAATATAGTACAATATATATTATATATAAAATATATATTGTATATTACAAAATATATATATAGTAGTATATATATATGTATATTTATATATTTTTAATTAAATAACCTTTATATATATTTTCTTAAACTTTAATGTAAATTAATATTTACATTTCTTATATATGTATATATATATATCTATATATACACATAAAATATCATATTTATATACATATGTATTATTTAAATTTACTAAATAGTATATATATACACATATATATACTAATGTATATTAAAATATACTATATAGTATTTCAATACATATGTATTTGTATAAAAATACATTTATATAAATTATAAATTATATAAACGTATTTCTCTTTTATTTTTTATTTTCTTATTTAATTTGGATTTCCATTTATCCAAATTAAATTTTCCTCTCTTCTTTATTTTCCATAATTTCTCATCTTATATTTTTTTCCAATTTACGGAAAATTTACGGTTATCACATTCTCCTCACCTTAAGAAATTCGGTCCTCCGAATTTTAACTTAAATCCAAAGGTGGTACATGTCGTATAATTATGACTTCTGACCTCTAAGTCATCCTCCAGGTAATACTGCGAGTACACTTTCAACATCAAGAGTACTTTAGACCACTACATAATGTCTTTCATCATATATTTATATTTCCTAAGTTCGTTTATCAAATCGGGAGTTATTCATTTCATTTCTCTTTTCACATAAAAGTCTATTCACACTATTTTTCATATCACAGCTGATCTATGCTGTTCATCATCCATTTTTCTCACTTAGTGCCCAGTCGATATAGTTTAAAACTATCCATTACACATGTTAATCAATTGTATGTAATTGTCCCATTAGCTTTTACATATCGTGCATACGCTCTCTCAATATATCTTCAAGTGTTTTTATACCACACTAAGATATTTATATCAATACGGAGCGATGCTGTCAATAAATTTGGAATCTCGAGGCCTTTTACTACTTCTCATTAAGCATATGACAGCTCAAAGATTCTCATCACATGTAATGCTCAGTGGAACTATACATATACATTTCCACTGTTTCACACCCATACTTCGATTAAGGCACTAGAGAATCTAAGAGTCTGATAATGGAAAGTGATTCTATTTATATCTTCGGTTTTTAATCATTTCCATATCATCATTTCTCTTTTGAACTCTTTATTGTCCAAAATTTTCATTTTCTCGTTTATTTCATCCAGGCTGCATCTCACTTGCAGACTTTACTATTGATCATCTCTTATAAAAATAACTCATGAGACCATCATCTTCTCTTCATGTAGTATGGTCATTACATCTCTTATTCTTATGATATATTCAACATTACTCAATTTATCCTTTTAATCACCATATTATCTATATAATTCCACCATTTCAAGGTGTGGATATGTGTATATATCATTTTTGTTTCATTTGCATAACTGGCAGTAGACAATTACATATCATTCTTCTTACTCCATTGAGTACCATTAATTTCACTTGTCAAATTTGGCTTGATTTTACATCTAGCCACTGTCATGTGATAATCAACACGAATCATTTCCATTTTTTTTTTTGGAATTACTCTTTGTTCCCTACTTATCATACAATTTATCTTCTTATTCCATTTTCATATTTTCACTCTCATCATTTCAGTCGGTTTTCTTAAGTGGTATGGTACTTTACTGCTAAGATCTTTTAACATCCTGCATACCATCTTTTCTTTACACTTATCCATTTACCGACTTGAGTTTCTTTAATTATGTCTCATTAGTAGAGCAGCTAGTCCCATAACTCTTTTATATATTGGTATTAGTATCTAGCTAGACTCATTAATTTCGTATCTCAATCATTATCTCACTATCATAGACAGATTCATCGTCATTCTGTCATCTTGAAATCATATATCCCAGAAAGAGATATTGTCTAGCCAAGTCTCTTATTCGCCAATCTTAATATAAGTCCACAGTCTCTGAGAGTTTAAAGGATTATATATCATAATACTGCTCCTGTTCCATTTGTATCCTTAACTATTTCGATATCTCACTCCTTAGGTTTATATACCTCACAAGGTAATTCATTAACCTTGAAACCTCAATAGGAACTCGTAAAATTTCACTCCGAGTTCTAATCATCATCTTATGGACATCAATCTCCAATCTTTTATTTAATGACGCTTTATACTAAGGCTAGTCTTATAACTCCTCATGTATTTTTGATTAGATCAATAAAGTGTCCATTTTCATGTAGATGAATACTTGTTCTTCACAAGAACTTTATTAAAAATAGGAATTTACTATATCCTTTAATTCATCTACATATCAAGGTCATCTGTGCTTCTTTCATTCACACTTATACAGATAACTTCATTAACCTCAAATTACATTATCTGTATTTTCATCAATCATACTTTTATCAGTGAATTTCATTATTCACTCATCTTCTAGAGTTAATTCTTAAGCTTTTGGACTCTTTCTATGTTTCCGATATAAGCTCAGAATTAGATTTCATATAATCCCTCGAGTCAGTGTTAGCTCGATTTCTCCAATCTATATAACTCTGAAAGTTTATTAGGAATAACATCCGATACTGTTTTAATCACTATACTTGCACCATTTTGGACAAATTATCTTTATGTCCTGTCATTTCCACTGTGTATCCTCGAGGCAGAGAGAGTTAATATTCAAATCATTTTGAAATATTCTCCACCTTGATTTCATCATTTGTACTATTCACTTTCTCAGTCATTTCTGTAATCATATCACTTTTCATAATATCCAACGATCCCGTAATAAACATCCAATTCAATACACTCTTAATTCAGGCCCTTACCTTCAATAACCGGGCCAATCATTTTGCAACATTCCACTACACTCTTATTGGATCGCATCATACAAGGCCCCGGCTCGTCTGCCGTTCGCCTTTACACATATGTACTATCCTCTTTAGCGAGCCCACTGGCCCCCTCGAGGCTTTGTCATGAGGCCTAGCCCGTTTACTAGGTCATTTGCAATTCGCGTCCATAGTCTAAGTGTAAGTGGAATCAGTAATAGGGATCGTGATATTCATATGACATCTCTATGCCATTAATGACTCCATCACCATCAATGGATTCAAGATCAACTTGGTTTCATCACTATTCAAAACATAACCCAACATCGGGGCGTTTTCGTCATTTCGACATTTATTTCTTTCTCCTCAGTATACATTTAACCAAGTATCTTATCATCTATGTGCTAATAGTATCCCTTCTCATACTAATATTAGCAATTTAAGATCTTATTTGATTTCGACAGAGAAGTCCGCGGGAATCCAAAATTTGATTATTTTGCTTATAATACAGCTTTACACCATCATTTCTCTATCAGATTAATCAATTCCAACTTCTGTTGGTCTATTCTGACTCCCGATAAAATTTTGAAGGCAGGGGTTTTTTGGTCATTTTTGGTCAAAAATTTTCTCTCTTCAAAATACATTCAATCGATGATCTTAAGGTCTATCTAATGATGGTATTTCATTGCCCTCCTTTATATCATCACTTTCAGGTCTTAGTTCGGTCCGGACCGAAAAGTATTGGTAGGGCCCTCACCAAGTCCTTTCAGTTCCTTACCGAACAGGCCTTCATTTAAATTATAAGAATCACCAATTTTCGGTAATTTCTGAGCCTATTATTTCTCTTTAATATTCTCAATTTACACTTTCTCACTCCCTTCAAATCATTTTACTCAATTTGCAATCATTTATTTTCTTTATGTATTTAGACTACATAGTACCACAAGGGATGTTAACATCTTTCAACACATTTCCTCTCCAAAAGTATCAACAGATATCAGGTCAACCTTCCTCAGATACCATTTAAATCTGTCACATCCCGTGACCATATTTTTCACTATTTTTCTATACAACTTATACGGTTGGGCTGTCTGTGATACTTTACTTTCCATATTCATTTAACTATTAAATATAAAATTAGTAATATCAATTACATCCCTTATCTTAATTATCAAGAAAAGTACTACTGAAAGTAAGTCTAAATACAGAAAATAAATGATCATACCTCATATTATAAATCAAGCTGTCGCAATGTCTCCAAATGCGTAGCTCGAAATCCTCAAATGTCAGATCTCACAGTCACCGAAAATCTGAAATGTTAAAATTGGGGAGTGAGCAAACCACGGCTCAGTAAGAGAGTTATATGCAATACTTGATATTCAGCTACCTATATGCTGAAAATAATTTTTTTTACTTTCTTTAAATCTTCCTAGAGGCTCTAGGCTCACATGTAGGAAGGATACTACAGTCGGCTAGGGATCCGGATGGAGTAAGGTAGGTATTTTAGAATACCTGTCTTGTTCCGGAACCTAGAAGCAACTGTAGAGAGTAATCGTTTTCTTTTGATATTCAAATCCCAGTAAAACATTAAATATTCACATGATAAAACACTTAAGTAAATAAATAAGGAATTAATGTTCCTTTCACAAATACTCATTTCCACACCTGTAAAACACCGTATAATATTTAGTTCAACACGTAATATATCAAAAGCTAAGTAGCTGTAGATAATTTAGTACCAGCAAAAGTTCAGTGAAAAGTACAATCATCAGTACAGTATCATGGAGACTAGGCAACACCCTAAATATATCATGCTATAATATCATCCCAAATAAGGGAAACACATGAGATCTATGGCCATAGTCTATGGGGTCCTCAGTGTGCACTGATCAGGTGTCCACTGGGACGTTGATAATAGAATCAGTATCTATCAGCACTAACACGTGAAACGTGAGCATGATATGGGGCCTAACAGTCTCAAAATAGTAAACACGCGATATAAATCCCATTTATGAAATCAATTTCATTGAATATAAGTTCAATCAATCCACAAATATTCATAAGGAAAATATTTTCATCTTATGAATAACAATTTATAAAATATTCATACTGGGGTCATCATTCCCGAAAATGTTCTAAACATTATAAAACAGTATAAATCACATTTTCCATATGGTGAAAACAGTTTATAAAATAATCACTATAAAATATAAAAGGTCATAACTGCCTTTTTTCACCGTAAAACATATACGCATGCTTTTCCGTGCTTTCTATCGAAAACATGGTTTTCAAAGTTATCGGGATTCAAATCAATTATTTTTATGATTTATGAAAAATTAAAATATTTATTTTCCAAATCAACACTCCCGTCCCGTGTTTTCTTTGTAAACACATGCGAAGGCCTTTTAGTCTCAAAACACTGTTTTCCACGTTTAATTACCTTTATGGAATTTTCTATAAACACTTATTTTCACAATTGAACCCATAAAGGTTATTTATTGGAGAAATATTATTAAAATATTTCAAAAACCAACCCATAAAGGAGCAATTAGAGGTAAATATAGAGTTTATTTGAGAAATAACTTCTTAATTGTTTTAAGTTTTGTGCTGTTGAGTTTCAAGCTAGTGATTGCTGAATCCTTTGATTGTCCTGATGAGCCATGGGTTAGGCGTTTTAGGATTTTATCTCCCTTGTAGGCATTCAACATAGCTTTCATTTGTAGGCAGCAATAAACATTAAAATAGTTAAGTTGTTATTTTAAGAATGCATTCTTTATTTAGATCTAATTCTTCTGCTTCCAGTAGCTTAAGAGCCCATGAACCAAACGATAATGAAGAGGAAATCAACTTGACAAACATAATACAAGACATAGATAATTGGGAAATTCCTAAAATACATCTAAACGAAATATACAAACAAAATAAATCTTTAATAAGTCATCTGTTAAAAACGGATTATACAATCCAATTAAAAGAAAAAGATCTCCCAATTACAAATTCTTATGAATCAATTCAATTACTAGAAAGAGAATCAATTAACAAACATATTCAAAGAAAATATAAGTATATTCATATAGGATTAATTCAAGTCGCAGTTAAACCACTCTCAAAAGAAGGTCTAAACACTTCAATCTTTATGACATTAAGAGACACCATATTTGAAGATTTCAATGATTCCCTCTTAGGAACTATTGAATTAAGTCTCTATAATGGTCTAATTTATTTTAACTGTTTTCCAAATTATACTGTTTCTTTACAAGATAAAAACATTTTAGATGTTTTAACTCTTCAAATAAAAACCCATAATTATAAAATGAAACCAAGATCCGTGCCTTTGGCTTTAGCTTATAGAATATATTATAAAGCTATGATTTCAACTTTAGGTTTAGGAGCCTTAATCCATAGCCCAAAAGGAGAGACACTTCTTTTCCAAACAGACATGACTAGATTCAGGATACATATTCCCAAACCAATTAAGTGGAATGAAGTTTCTTTTCCAAAACTTTCCAAAGACAAATATTACCAGAAACCCAAAAGAAATAAAATTCAAGCTAAAAAAGAATTTAAAAGCCAAGAGAACAAACCTAAAAAGGAATGGAAAAATCCAAACATAAAATGCTATAGATGCGGAAAAACAGGACATATTTCAAAATATTGTAAAATAAAGAAAAGGATAAATCAAATACAACTTGATCAAGAAATAAACCAAAAAATTTGTGAACTTCTGACATATACAACTTCAGAGACACAAACTTCAGATACTGAATCACAATCTTCATCAGATATACAAGTTAATCGAATAGATGATATAGAGACATCTTCAGACCAAGACACACTCAATGTCTTAACAAAAGACCAAGAATTGATGATGGAAATAATTGATAAAATACAAGATCCCCAAATTAAGAAAGATTATTTAGAACAATTAAAAAAATCCCTCTCTACACCAACTTTAATATCATCAACTTCAAAATCTTATAATTTAAAAGATATAATCTTTGATAAAATATAAACATCCAACAAAGAAATCACTATCCAAGACCTCCAACATGAAATCCACAATATTAAAACAAAAATAAAATTGCTTAAACAACAACAATGATAGCACAGTCAACAACTAAAAAATTTACCAAACTCAAATGAAGAAACTTCCAGTAAATCTTCTGAAGAAGACAAACGACCATCACAGGAATTTTTAAATATCCTAACTAAAGTCTCAATCCAGAAATACTTAATAAAAATATCAATTTTAATCAATAATGAATTTTTAGTCGAAACAATAGCTCTATTTGACACAGGAGCTGATCAAAATTGTATTAAAGAAGGAATAATTCCAACAAAATATTGTGAGAAAACTTTTGAAAGTTTAAAAGCAGCAAACAATGAAAAATCACCTATCGGGATAAATTTAGGTGATTTCCTTTTTCACCATTTTCAAAAACATGAATATTTTAAAATTAGTTATCAGTATATTCATCTTTTATGAAAACTAATCGATTTCTCGATTTCATGGTTGAAAATCGTTTCTCGTAATGAAAAATCATTTATTATGATTTTCAGTAATTTTTTTCAATAATTTTTGGCAGTATAATGGTTGCCGATTGGCTAGCCTCCTGCACGAAAAATACAGTTTAAATATCAACCGATAAATCACCACAATTTTCCAACCAATCATTATCAATAGCATTTATAAAATTAAATGCATAATTTAAAACATGTGTGTCAAATATCCTTACAAGCTGCACATGTCTCCCTTACCTGTTTCGGGTCAGCAACTGCCTCTCGAAGGTTGTGCCCGTGTTCACCTCGCCCGATTCCATCGGCTTGGTTATCGAGGGAATTTTCTGGAAATTAAAATTCTAAAATTTAGAATTTTTCCATAATTATTTAAATAAATAAATTATTTAAATAATTTAACACTTTCCGGGATTTCTTACCGATTCCTGAAATTCTCAAGATTTCCTGTAATTTTCGAATTCTCGAGAATTTTCCTTTTCTCTCTCTTTTCTTCTTTTCCTCTTTTCTTTCTCTTTCTTTTTCTTTTTCTTTTCCTTTTCTTTTTCTTTCTCCTTTCTTTTTTCTTTTTTCTTTTTTCTTTTTCCTTTCCCAGCCGAACTGGTCACCTCCCAGCACCGCCAGTTCTTCTCCGGCGGCCAGTTCTTCGGCGGTTCAATGGCCCCTCAGCTAACCAGCGCCACAGCAAACCTGGATCTGGCCTCCGTTCATCCCGAATCGGCGTTACGGTAGCGGATCTACTCAATTTACCTTCGGTTTCTTCTCCCCCTTCGTCGCTCCTCCTCCGCCATTCTCTGCCTCTCCGATGGCCTCCTACCTCTTCCTCTTCCCCCGACGGTGCTTCAGTGGCAGTGGCGGTGGCCAATTTGGCCGACACTGCCAGATCCCTTTTTCCTCTTTTTCTTTCCTCGGCTTCCGCTGGCTTCCTCTGTTTCTTTGCTTTCTTCCGCCGCCGGCAGCTTCTTTCCTTTCTCTGGCCGGTGGCGTCTCACCCTTCTCCTTTCTCCCTTGCCGGTGGTGGCAGCTCCGCCGCTGTCGGCCTCACCTGGGAGGATCGGGTTCCTCCCGATCTTTCCTTTCCTTCTGTTTTCTGTTTTCTTTCCTCTTTTGTTTTTTGTCTTATTTCCATATTTAGTATATAATATACTATACACTATATAATATATTTAATACACATAATATATATTATATATTATACATATATTATTTCATAGATAATATAGTACAATATATATTATATATAAAATATATATATTGTATATTATAAAATATATATCTAGTAGTGTATATATATATATATGTATATTTATATATTTTTAATTAAATAACCTTTATATATTTTTTCTTAAACTTTAATGTAAATTAATATTTACATTTCTTATATATGTATATATATATATATATACATAAAATATCATATTTATATACATATGTATTATTTAAATTTACTAAATAGTATATATATACATATATATATACTAATGTATATTAAAATATACTGTAGAAACCCTATTTTATCCGGGGTCTTAATTTGTATAAATAATTAATTGGGTTGGGTGACATTTGTATTTTAATTTAACAATTTAGAATTAGGCTAGAATTAAATTAGAATTTAGAATTAACATTAATTAGGAAATTAAAATTAAAATAGGATTTAGGAATAAAAAAAAAAGAAAAGAAAAGAGAGAGAAAAGATAAAAAGAAATAAAAATAAAATTAATTTTAGGATTATATAATTAGGATAATTAGATTTTTTAGGATAATTATATGGATTAATATTAAATTTGATAGAATTAGATTAGGATTAACATAAGAATAAAATAGATAAAATAAGAGATAATTATTAGAATAAGTATAGTTGTATTAGGACTCTAACAAGTTTTTGAACTATAAAAAGGGATCAAGGCTCATGATTTGGATAGACAATCAAATTCACAATCAAACACACAATCAATATCATCGACTGTCACCACCATCCAACACCGACTCGTTCGACATCGGGCCATCTCTATTCCTGCCTTATTGAACTGTCCTCGCACCGCACGTCATTGCCTGCTGTTGCTGCGCGTTCTATCATCGCGGCATATTCCCGTTACCATCTTCAGAAAGCTGCCCGTATTATTGACTCCGATCACTTACGCTGCTCCAGTTGGCCTTGTACTTTGTGCTTTTGTCCAGCCACTTGTTGGCTTGCTTTGAATCACTGGGAGAAAAATAAGGAAAGAAACAAGGAACCCGTTTCCTCACAGGTTAGTATTTCATTTATAAATCAATTGACATTCATTTATGTAATAAATTAATAATATGATTAAAGAATTAATTAATACTTGACGTTAGTGTGTGATCATATTGAATTTAACATGCTACTAATTTAATATGTACAATATAATTGCGTGAATTGTTTTTTGTATGAATAATTTGTATGATGCATTATTTCGTATGCTATATTGGATTAGTATTTAGATTATCAAAATAAAAGAAATAGTAAGTTAAGTTAGAATTATAATCCATTTCAAATTTGTAATATTAAGATATAAGTTAAATAAAATTATAAAAAATATTAAAATAAGATTTAGAAAAATTGTTAATTAGAAGAAATAAATAAATTATAAAATATGGAGATAAGTTGAGATTATTCCGAGGATGGAATTCTGGGTGTCCCGAATGGTTGCCATTTTGGAAATTCCTAGGTGAGGATATTTACCTTAGATTTTGCCAGCATGATGGAAGATTTAAGGTAAGTGTTCAATATTAATAATTGATATTTATTTCTAAAAATATAAATATATATTAATAATCAATCTCTATTAAAAATAAAATAAACATAAATATTAAAAAGAAATTGGAGAATAATGATTAAAAAATAAAAATATAATAATAATATATTGAGAATAAGTGGAGGTTATCCCGATGATGGAATTATAAGATGTCACGAATGGCTGACATTTTAAAATTCTTAGGTGAGATGTTTTCTTTAAATTTCGCCAGCATGATGGAAGATTTAAAGAAAATTTTCAAGAAGAATAATAGACATTTATTTTCAAAAGATAAATAATATTAAAATAAAAATAAAATAAAATAAGAAATAAAGGAAAATTAAAAAGGAAATAAAAAGAGGATAAAATAAGGATAAAAGATGGAAAATAAAGTTAAGATATTTCGTAAACGATTTAATGAATCCGACGACGGAGCCTCTCCGAGAAAGACGAATGGGATTTCTTGGATACTCTTGAGGTGAGGATGAAATTTAAGAAATTCCGCCAGCATGATGGAGAGTTTCTTAGAAATTGTCCAATATTTAAATATTTAAATTTAACAAGATTAAAAACCATTTAATTAAAAATTATTAAAGATATCACAAAATTAGTTGGTACCATTTTAGGATGGGCGTTGTGGGGGTGCTAATCCTTCCCCACACGTAACCGTACTCCCGAACCCTAGATTCTTTGAACGTAGACCATGCCTTATCTTTAGACAAGAATAGGTAACCAATCACACCTTAGGTTTGAATGGTTGGTGGCGACTCCTAGAATTTTAAAGTCTAGAGGTTAGGTTCATGGACCTAGACGTTATGACAGCTTGGCGACTCCGCTGGGGACTTTTAGAGAGTCAGGCCAATAGGAAATTTTTTGATTATCTTGAATTTTTGATTAAATGTTTTTTTTATCTTGTTTTGTTGTATATATTGCTTGTTATGTTATCTTTATTTGAGGGGCATTTAAAATGGAGTCTCGTTCATTCACACACACACATCACTTGCATGAGCATGCATGAGCCTTCTACCCAGGCTTCGTCCTCTTTAGGAGGAAGTATAGTAACTACGCTCTCGTGAGGTGGTAACCTCCGCAATGGCTAGCGAAATACTTCCACTCAAATTGAACCTTTCCGTTTGTAGCCTGTGATGGGCGAGGATTGGGTGCCTTACTAGTCTTGTGTGGACAACAGTGAGGAACAATTTGGGAACCTTTAGACCTTGAATTATCCAAGCCTAGCATGTAATAAAACATAAGACCTAGCCTTAGGGTGGAACCATACTAGATTGAAATGTAGACTCAAACCCAAGATAGGACACATGAAGGAATAAGTTTTACTTCCTCCTTTTTACATTGTTTTTCAACAAAAAAAATTTCAAAAAAATGTAGTTTTTCTTTCTTCCATTTTTCAAAAAAAAAAACAAAAAAAAGAGTTTGTCTGTATCATTGAGTCATGCATAGTTGTGTTTGATTTTGCATCACATAACATATCATTCACGTAAGTTTGCATTTGTTTTGTCATAAGAATGAACATACCATTGATTGTTAGAAGAGATTGCTAGACCTAAATGCAATCCATATACATTCATTTTTGTGCATAAACATATCATCACATGAAATATAATTTCAACTTAATTGTGGCACTCAAGGTATCAAAATTGCATCCACTAGACGATCTGCCCTCCATAGATATCATACAAGGTATCAAGCACGCATAATGGATGAGGATCAAAATAGCAGGATAAAAAAGTTGGAAAGGGATAATACAGAGATGAAGGGGCAATTGAGCGAAATTACTCAGTTGCTAAAAGCCATGATTAAAGGAAAGGAAAAGATGGGTAATCAAGATGAGTCTGTACAAGAGGCTCAACAAAGCATGCGAGACAACCCCATTTTTTTTCCTGAAAGAAGCACTGCCAAAGCTCCAACGCACCTATAGATACAAGTTCAAAACCCAATAGAAGTGCTAAACTTAGATGATCCCACAGAGCTAGAAAGGTTGAAGCATAAGGAAGAATATAGTGGTACTAAAGCCCAGCTGAGCTTGATAGAGGAAAGACTAAGTGCCGTGGAAGGCGTTGACTATTTTGGACCCATTGATGCTGAAAGGTTGTGTTTGGTATCGGGTGTCGTGCTTCCACCAAAATTCAAGGTGCCTGAATTTGAAAAGTTCAACGGAACATCGTGCCCAAAAGATCATCTCACCATGTACTGTAGGAAGATGGCGGCATATGCATGGGATGACAAGCTATTAATTCATGTTTTTCAAGATAGTTTGACTGGGTCAGCCACTAAGTGGTACAACCAATTGGAAAGGAGCAAAGTTTCTTCTTGGTCTGAGTTGGCGAGAGCTTTTATAGCTCAATACAAACATGTGTTTGATGTAGCTCCTGACCGCTTATCTCTCTAAGGTATGGAAAAGAAAAAAGATGAGAGCTTCAAAGAATATGCCCAACGATGGAGAGACGTGGCATCACTAGTTCAACCTCCTTTGACTGAGAAGGAAATTACCATGTTCTTTTTGAATACTCTCAAGGCTCCTTACTATGAGCGTATGCTTAGCATTGTGACCAAGAATTTTGCAGACATGGTGTTGAAAGGCGAAGCTATTGAAAATGCCTTTAAGAGTGGTAAGATTAAAGCATCTATGAATGATAGCAAGAGGAATGGGTTTTCAAAGAAGAAGGAAGAAGATGCACAAACTGTCTCCAATAACTCACGTCGCTCCTATACCTCTTATTCACCTTCAGTGAATTACACTTATTCTCAACCCCACCCACAAACTTATCATCAGAATGCTTACCAACCCATTTCCCATTCACAGGACCCCACTTTTTCACCTAATGACCAAAAGAATACTCGAGCTAGCCAAAATGTCACAATAGACCCTATACCAATGACATACACAGGGTTGTTCCCACAGTTGGTAAGGGGTCACCTTATTGCCCCTGTTTACGTAGAGCCCTTGAAGCCTCCCTACCCAAAGTGGTATGATCCGAATGCAAAGTGTGCTTATCATAATGACAATGTTGGTCACTCTATTGAGAATTGTATGGGCTTGAAGAGGAAAGTCCAAGCACTTGTCAACACTGGAATTTTGAGTTTTGGGGCAAAGAATAACCCAAATATGAAGGACAATCCTCTGCAGATCACACAAAGGGTAGCGGTTAATGTTATAGAAGAAAGTGAATGATATTGATTGATTCACTAACTTGAAGATTATGGTTGTTTCTTTGTTTCTAATTTCATTCATCTTAGGACATTTCAATTTCTTAGGTAATATAGGAGTGCCTAAGCCCAAAAGGCATTAAGAATTCTTTTATGTATTGGGCCAGTTTTCATTTGTTTTCATTTTCAATAAAGGATTAGTGTGATGCATATTTCTTAATTCGTCATTCCAATCTTGTTCTTTAATGCCAAACACCAATACCCATATTCTCTACATTGTTACCAAGCTTAAAAGTATCCAAATAATGAACATGATAATGATGATGGCAATGAGTATAAAATTCAGTTTTGAAAGAGTTGCTTTGGTTGGTTGAATGGGTTTCCAATTTGCCAAGATTGTTCAAGTAAGAAGAGAATAGAAGATATTTGTCTAAAATCTTCACCTATAGAATGTTACGAGTAAAGGTGAATCTCTACATGAAATTCTAATGAGTTTGTCTTTGTTCAATAGATGACCTTTAATGAGGGTACTTGTAATAAGATGAGAAATGGCCTTCTTTCACTATCTTTCAAGTGTGAGTAAAATTATCCATTGATTACCCCTTTTGAGCCTATTATATTCTTTTTAATATAACCCACCAAGAATCACCCTCTACACTGGGGGGCAAAGAGAATGGAAAATGAAGGATTAGTGGGGCAAAGTGAAAAAAAACATTTTGTGGAAAAAAATAACAAAAGAAAAAAGAATGAAGAAGGAAAAAGGGTTTGAATCAAGAAAGTGAAAACCCTAGTCACATTAAAATGAAAAAAGGATAGAAAAAGCAAATGGGGCAAAAGGCCTAAATGATTCATGAAAAATGATTCTTGGTTTGATAAACCCTGAAACACTTATTTTGGGCCTATTTTATCCTTTCTTTCATAAACCCTCACCTGAGCCTATGTTACGTGCCTTAAAAGTCCATTTTGATCAAATATGAGTACTCCCATTGAAGAATCATGTGTTGAACAAAGGCATACTTACATTATGAGATGATGATCCTTTGGATGGAATTAGAAGAAGCAGATCAAGATAAACAAAGAGATCTAGTCTAGATGGAAGTAATGGGATTCCAAAAATTGTCTTGAATCCATGAGAGCATTAAATTGTGTGAAGAAATATCTGCTGTTGGGGCATGTATTAGAATCAAGAACAAACAAAAGAAATTTAACGAAAAAAAAAAGAAAAAGAAAGAAAAGGAAAAGGAAAAGAAAAAAAAAAGAGATGAAAGGAGAATTCAGATCGAAAACCCAAAAAGGGCGGTTTGGATCAATGGAGTGCATCTAAGTTGAAAACCTGAAAAGGCGACTTAAATACCAAAAAGCTGGATGTCAATGATATTGGGGCAAAAAGGATGTTTTGATGAACTCAACATAATCAGATTAATGGACATTTGAAGGGAATTTTGTATTCATTGATCAAAATTGTTTGAATTGTTTTTATTTGGATACTATTACCTAATCCTAAAAATTCTCACTTTTCATTCAAGCCTACTTTCCTTCTAAGCCTGACAATTTCTTGTTAAATCTTTCCAAATGTTGAATAATACCACTCTCTTCATTTCACTTATCATTTCTTTGCTATATCCTTACCTTGAGGGATTGAGAAATTTTGTTGCATTGATCTTGAAATTAGAATGGTAATGAATGTTTGCTTGGCAAAATATGTGAAAGACTCCAATATTATTTAGGAAAATTGTTAGCTTTAAATTGACATATATATTTTGAAATGACAAAAACTTAAGTAAGCTTTAATGTTTTAATTCATATTGTAAATTTGCCTCATCACACATGATTTTCTCAATACATTTCAAGTGTTCATATCAAACATTAAGACCATGATTTAATGATGCATACTCTTATTGGTCTTAACACTTTATAAATGTTTTGAATATTTTAGAAAATCACTTGATGATTTCTTGGACAATATTTTCATTTGAGAAAGTCAAGAAAAACTCCCTTAAAGTTTATAAATGTTTTGGGTTGAATTAGGATCAAATGTCATATCATTTCTAACCCAAAAGTGCAGGAAAGATGCCCTCTAGAAGAAAAGGATCAATCCCCACTGTAGCAGGATCGATCCCTTTTTGGCAGAAAGTCTTCCCAAGGTCCCTGAAGCCCAGAATCAAGATTCTGGACAAAAGGGATCGATCCCCTATGGAAAGGGATCAATCCCTTTGCCCGAAAATAGCCTATAACGACAAGTTTTTGTGAGACAACGGTAATATCCGAGATTTGGCTCTACCCAACGGCTAGAATACATCCAAGGGACTATAAATAGAGGCTTAGAAGCTAAAGAAAGTAAGAGGAACCACTTAGCAACTTCAAATCTCATATTCCTCAAATCTACAAGCCTCAAACAACAAATCGAGAGCTATAAAGTTTCCATCATCTATCATTCTCTTATTCCTTGTAGTGCTTAGCACAAATTTTGTATAGGCTTTTATTTGTGCTTAATATTTGTAATCACTTGCCTATCTAGAGGCCTTCTTTGATTACTTCTCTTGTAAACCAATTCATTCCTTGTAAAAGGGGAGGTTTCTCTTTAGCCTTGAAAAAGAGGGAGGTTACTCCTTAGCCTAAGAAAAAGAGGGAGGGTACTCTTGAGCCTAGAAAAGAGAGAGGTTACTCTTGAGCCTAGAAAAGAGAGAGGTTTTTCTTGAGCCTTGAAAAGAGGGAGTGTAACAAATTCAAGGATAGTGAATTTGGGAAAATCCTTGGAAGCGTCTCAAGGTAGAGGACGTATGCAAGGTTGCCGAACCTCTATAAATCACTTGTGTACATTTCTCTATCCTTTCTCTCTTTACTTTCTTGCAATTATATTTGTGTATATTGCATTGAATTTATATTGTATAATTGCCTAGCTAAGAGAACTTAGAAAATATCAATATAGGCTAGAGAATTTAGAGAAACCGAAAAACGAACCTAAGGTTAGTGAAAAACCGATTCACCCCCCTCTCGGTATAGCCTATAGAGCCAACAATTGGTATCAGGGCTTGGGCTCGAGATTGATTTAGACTAACCTCTATCGAGCAAAACGATCTAAAATGGCTCACTTGAATGTAGGCACACCCCTAGGAGAAGAAGGACAATCATTAGTTAGACCTCCACTATTCAATGGTGAAAATTATTCATATTGGAAAACTAGAATGATGTTATTTGTGCAATCCAATGATTATGAAGTGTGGAGAATTATAGTGAATGGTCCTAGAATTCCCATGAAGAAAGTAGATGGAAAAGATGTCCCTAAGCTAGAGGATGAGTGGGACACAAATGACATGAGAGTGGCACAATTGAATGCCAAGGCTATGCACACTCTCTTTTGTGCATTAGGTCCTAATGAATATAATAGAGTCTCCCTATGTGAGAATGCCAAGCAAATATGAGACAAATTAGCCATCACACATGAAGGGACCAATCAAGTGAAAGAGACCAAAGTAGGAATGCTCACACATGATTATGGGCTATTTAGGATGAAAGAAAATGAGTCCATTAGCGAAATGTTCACTAGGTTTAATGATATAATTAATGGACTTAAGGCATTAGGCAAGAGCTATTCCAATGTAGAAATGGTCAAGAAAATCTTGAATAGCTTGCCAAAATCTTGGGAGGCAAAGGTGACTGCTATAGAAGAATCTAAGGACCCTAACACCTTGCCTCTAGATGAACTTATGGGCTCCCTACTTACATATGAAATGAAATTAAAAAGAAATGAAGAGCCTTCAAAGAAAGTAGGGGTAGCACTTAAGTCTTCCACTCATGAGGTCATTGAAGATAATAGTGATGAGAGTGGAAATGAGGAAGAAAAGGAAATGACAATGTTTGCCAAAAGATTTAATAGATTTATGAGAATGAAAGAGAGAGAGCAAAATAGGAAACATCATAGGGGAGAGTCAAGTAGAAGAGAAAAAGACCACTTAGTGTGTTATGAATGCAATGAACCGGGTCACAATAAGCTAGATTGCCCCATACTTAGGAAGGAAAAGGATAAGAAACCTAAGAAGAAAGCATTTGTGGCTGCATGGAGCGATAGTGATAGCTCCGATGAGGAAAACATATATGATGAGGTAGCCTACTCATGCTTTATGGCTATTAGTGACGATGGGGCTAGTAGTAGTTCTAGTGAAGATAATGATTATACCTTTAGTGAACTACAAAATGCCTTTGATGATTTAGCAAATGAATTTCAATGCATGATTTCTAAATATAAGAAAATCATTGCTAAATTAAAAATAGAAAATGAAGCCTTGACAAGTGCTAAGATAGAATTTGAAAAGAAACTAGAAGAGGCCAACTTAGAAATAAATGAGTTAAATAAAAAGAACACAAATTTGCATAACTCATTTTCTAGGTTTTATATGGGTCAACAAAAGCTAGATCACATGTTAGAGACGCAAAGAGCTTTCTTTGACAAAGATGGGTTAGGTTATAATGAAAAACAAAAAGAAACTCATCTTAAAAATTTCCTAGTGAGCAAAAATACCATGCATGATACATCTCTTACATGCTCACTATGCAATAGGATAGGCCACACCTCACAAGCATGCACATATAGAAAAACCACATTTAGAGGAAGAGTTGTTAGAAAGATGTGGATGCCATAGCATGCAATAAATAATGATGAATTGTGCTTAAAATGGATCCCAAAAGGATCAAAAATTGTGAACACTAACTCTCATGGACCCAAGAAAATTTGGGTACCAAAGCATGCTTGAATTTGTTTGTTGTAGTAGTGTTAGAGCATGGGAATACAATGAAACAATGGATATTAAATGCTCAACACATCCTCATGGAGTTTGCTTGTGCTAATGAGAAAAAGGAAGAGCTTGGAAATCCATCTTTAGCAAGGTGACAACAATCTCTCAAAGAATGGCTAATGGTGGATCCAACACATCATGGCAAGCACTCTCAAGCAAAGGAGTATTGTGAGCTTAAATTCTCACTCCTTAAAATTTGTGTTACATTTAAATTGTTTATGCCTTGATGATATGTTTTGTTGATGATCTTTGATGCTTTGTGAGTTGAATGATTGAACAAAAGGCATGTTGAATGATTGTTGATTGGTTGATGGATAGTTCTTGAGGCATTGGATTATTGGATGAAAAGCATGTCTAGCAATTTTGAAATGATTATTGAATTTCTGTAGTTTGAGCAAGTTTGATATGCTTAGATAATACATTTAGTTGCTCAAAAGCTGATAAATGTGTCATACATGCAAAATACCATGTCATGAGCTTTAATGAAGAATATGTATGTTGGAAATCATGGCATGTTGTTCACAAGATGTATGTTTTAATGATATATACGCTTAAAATCTATGTGAACAAGTTTGTTTTGACATATTTATGGAATTCAACGCATTGGTTTTGCCAAAATATGCATAAATCTCAAAATGACCCCCTTGGAGGCCAAAAATGCTTTTATCGGTGAAAATCCTTCCAAAATTGCAAAATCTTTTGTAAAATGGTTTTTCATTCAGATTTTTCATTCATACAAGTCCAAAATCATGTTTTACAAATGTTTAAACCTTTACATGGACTTAAATTACTCAAAAACGGAGTTTTGGTACCTCACTAGTTCAATTTTCTGTCAAAACAACTGCAGAATATGCAGGAAACATATGAGGGATCGATCCCCACTGTAGCAGGATCGATCCCCCCAGGCCAGAAAAGGCTCTCCTGCATGTTTAAATCGAATTTGAGAAGGATTTTTCACTTTCTTGATATCTTCTTTCTTCTCAACTTAAAATCCGGTATTTTAACTTCTTTTTGATGATCTTTAAACTATGAAAATTCATTTTTCATTGATATCATGCCTCAACTTCATCAATTAATATCATTTCCAACAAATGGTATCACTTTCAACAATCAATATCATTTTTCTTGAGCTCACAAGTGCAAAATCATTTTTCTTGTTGAAAACATTCATGATTTGCATAACTCTTGAAATAATCTTGAAACATACTTTCAATGAATGCTTAAACATAATTTTGAGATTTATTTCAATGATTTATGGATATATTTGAGAATTTGATGAACTTGTGCATAATGAGTGATTTTCATATCTTTTGTTCATCTTAGTCAAGCATGCTTATAGGATTATGTGTATTAGCTTGACTCAACTACTCCACTCTAGGTTTCATGATAATTATACATCTAGTGGAAGAATAATTAAAACTTGACCTTGAGGATTGACTTCAAATGTAAATTCAACAATTGGTAAAAGGTCATAGTTTTCCTTGGCTTATAATTAGTGATGATAAATGAATCATAAATGTCGAGTTACATGAAAATTTATCATCCATGAAATTAATTCTTTATAGCCAAATTATTATGGAACTTGAGCATTAATGACAACACAAACAATTGATACACATGCATAGACTCTTGATTGTTTTGATGATGAACATGCATGTTTGCTTAAGTTGAATCAATAATCATGCCTATGAGATGAGAATAGTTATTTCATGATATTAAGTGCTTAACATCACTCATGGATTTTAATGATAAAATATATTTTAGCTTGATAATATGATTCACTTAGGTGAAACCATTTTAGTTAAAATAGCATATACCCTCTAGAACTTTAAATGATGATAACAACTAGGGATATGACTATTAATTGATTAAAATGGTAATGTTGAATCTTTCCTTGCTCATAATTGGTTAAGGACTTGAATTGGAAACTGAGCATAGGATTTTTGTGCTTGAAACCATGGAAGAAAATGTGTTTGCTTGAATACCTTGATTTTATGAATCTTCCATATGGCATAAATTTGTGAATATGAATATGGATTAATACTTTATGATAGTGGACTAATGATTAATTGATCCATATGCATATTTGATGATATGTGTTGTGTTCTTGCATATTTAGAATGAGTATTTTCTTGACATGAACACACTACACATAGATATTGGATTCATGCAAAATGCCTAAGTCAACCATTAGTAACAATTGGTATTTAGATTAAAATAACAATTAGTATCATTGGGAACCATATTTTCAATAATTGGTAAGCCAAATCTAAATTGCCAATTGGTATGAGCTTTAAATTGACAACTCTTCTCATGCTCCTTAGATTGAAATGACAAATAGAGAATAATTCTCTTAGGATATTTTTGCATGAAACTCTTGTGTGCTAGAATTTGTAGTTTATTGCAATATATCTTGATTCTATACACACTCTTGCTTGAAAATGATTTATGAGCTCATGTATTCATATGTCATCTAATTTCAGCTCATAATCATGATGTATTACCATGCACCTTAGTTGGACCTTAGAGAACAATTGATACACTTAGGTGCTTGCTTAACTTCTTACCAATTGGAACCTTCTTGCAAAATTACTTATCAACAATTGGTATCAAAATTGTTTATAAACAATTGGTATAGGATCATAAGTCATATTCATTGCATAAATATTTCATACTCTTTGAGAATATTGACTTATTTATTTGTGCTATAAGTCCCATGTACTAACATGTTTCTTGTTGGATGGAGCATTTTTATTTGTTCTCACATAGCCATGATTTTAGGGGGAGCATATTTTCTATTATTTTTCCTTCTTTTTGCTATGACAAAAAAGGGGAGAGATAGATATAGGGAGAGATATTAAGGGGGAGAGATAATGAGGGAAAATTCATTTTCAAAACCCATGCTTATATTAAGGGGGAGCTTTATAAAATCCTGCTTTATTTGAGGGGGAGTATTTTTCAAAGAATTTCCGAAGCAAATTTACATTAAGTTTTGTCATATCAAAAAGGGGGAGATTGTTAGCTTTAAATTGACATATATATTTTGAAATGACAAAAACCTAAGTAAGCTTTAATGTTTTAATTCATATTGTAAATTTGCCTCATCACACATGATTTTCTCAATACATTTCAAGTGTTCATATCAAACATTAAGACCATGATTTAATGATGCATACTCTTATTGGTCTTAACACTTTATAAATGTTTTGAATATTTTAGAAAATCACTTGATGATTTCTTGGACAATATTTTCATTTGAGAAAGTCAAGAAAAACTCCCTTAAAGTTTATAAATGTTTTGGGTTGAATTAGGATCAAAGGTCATATCATTTCTAACCCAAAAGTGCAGGAAAGATGCCCTCTGGAAGAAAAGGATCGATCCCCACTATAGCAGGATCGATCCCTTTTTGGCAGAAAGTCTTCCCAAGGTCTCTGAAGCCCAGAATCAAGATTTTGGACAAAAGGGATCGATCCCCTATAGAAAGGGATCGATCGCTTTGCCCGAAAATAGCCTATAACGGCTAGTTTTTGTGAGACAACGGTAATATCCGAGATTTGGCTCCACCCAACGGCTAGAATACATCCAAGGGACTATAAATAGAGGCTTAGAAGCTAAAGAAAGTAAAAGGAACCACTCAGCAACTTCAAATCTCATATTCCTCAAATCTACAAGCCTCAAACAACAAATCGAGAGCTACAAAGTTTCCATCATCTATCATTCTCTTATTCCTTGTAGCGCTTAGCACAAATCTTGTATAGGCTTTTATTTGTGCTTAATATTTGTAATCACTTGCCTATCTAGAGGCCTTCTTTGATTACTTCTCTTGTAAACCAATTCATTCCTTGTAAAAGGGGAGGTTTCTCTTTAGCCTTGAAAAAGAGGGAGGTTACTCTTTAGCCTAAGAAAAAGAGGGAGGTTACTCTTGAGCCTAGAAAAGAGATAGGTTACTCTTGAGCCTAGAAAAGAGAGAGGTTTCTCTTGAGCCTTGAAAAGAGGGAGTGTATCAAATTCAAGGATAGTGAATTTGGGAAAATCCTTGGGAGTGTCTCAAGGTAGAGGACGTAGGTAAGGTTGCCGAACCTCTATAAATCACTTGTGTACATTTCTCTATCCTTTCTCTCTTTACTTTCTTGCAATTATATTTGTGTTTATTGCATTGAATTTATATTGTATAATTGCCTAGCTCAGAGAACTTAGAAAATATCAATATAGGCTAGAGAATTTAGAGAAACCGAAAAACGAACCTAAGGTTAGTGAAAAACCGATTCACCCCCCCTCTCGGTATAGCCTATAGAGCCAACAAAAATGAAAGAAAAGGAAACTTGTGGATGAATGGAAATTGGAAATCAAGAAAAACCAATGAATAAGAAAGAATGAATGATGAGGTCTCAGTAAAGATTTTAATGAGTAAATGAGTGACCAGATAGAGAGGAAAATAAAAAGAAGAATCAAGGGAGAAGATAAGATAAAGAGGGCATGAAGACAAGAGTTTCATTGGGCAAGAAAAACGGAAGAAGGAAAATGAGGAAAGAAATAAGAAATAGAAGGACAAGAGGACAGATGAAAGAGAAGAATGCATGAGATGGATTGATAAAGAATAACCTTGTTGTTGCCACAATTGAGCTTGAAATGTTTTTCGAAAAAACATTGCATGGGTAGAGTAGATTGCATCATAGAGATAAAACAGATTGCTTGAATGACATTGCATGGATAAAACAGACTGCATTACATGGATAGAATTGATTGCATCAATAACATTGCATGGATAGACTAGATTGCATGAATGATATTGCTTGAATAAGATAGCTTACATGAATGACATTGCATGGATAGAACATGTTACAATTGCATGGATAAGATAAATTTCCCAAGATTTCAAATTTTAAGAAGACAAGAAATTTTAGAGGGGTTTCCTAAAATTTCAAAAATTAGACAAGATAGAAGTCTTGGAGGAGTTTCCCAAGATTTCAAATTTTGGACAAGAAAAAGAAATTTTAGAGGGGTTTCCTAAAATTTCAAAACTTGACAAGAAAAAAAAAAGTTTTGGAGGAGTTTCCCCAAAATTTCAAAATTTGACAAAGAAGAAAATTTTAGAGGGGTTTCCTAAAATTCAAAATTTGATAAGAAAAGAAGTTTTGGAGGGGTTTCCCATAAATTTCAAAATTTGACAAGAAAAGGAATTTTAGAGGGGTTTCCTAAAATTTCAAAAATTAGATAAGAGAAGTTTTGGAGGAGTTTCCCAAAATTTCAAATTTTGGACAAGAAAAGGAGTTTTAGAGGGGTTTCCTAAAATTCCAAATTTTGATAAGATAAGAATTTTAGAGGGGGTTTCCTAAAATTTCAAAATTAGAAAGGAAAAGAAGTTTTGGAGGGATTTCCCAAAATTTCAAAATTGAATAAGAAAAGGAATTTTAGAGGGGTTTCCTAAGATTCCAAATTTTGACAAGAAAATTTTAGAGGAGTTTCCTAAAATTTTCAAAAAAAAATCAGAGCTTTTTAAGACAAGATTTTAAAGTTTGACTGCCTACCTGTTTAGGAGGAGCATTTTTGGACAAGATTTTTAAAGTTTGACTGCCTGCCTATTTAGGAGGAGCTTTTGGACAAGATTTAAAGTTTAACTGCCTGCCTGTTTAGGAGGAGCTTTTAGACAAGATTTTAAAGTTTGACTACCTGCCTGTTTAGAAGGAGCTTTTGGACAAGATTTTCAAAGTTTGACTGCCTGCCTGTTTAGGAGGAGCTTTTGGACAAGATTTAAAGTTTGACTGCCTGCCTATTTAGGAGGAGCTTTTTAGACAAGATTTTAAAGTTTGACTGCCTTTCTGTTTAGAGGGAGCTTTTGAAAAAATAAAAAATTTAAAAAAAAAAGAGAAGTCAGACAAAATAGGTATATATGTCTTTGTGCAATTACTGTTTCACAGCAAATGCACAAAGAGGGGCAGCTGTAGACACCCTATTTTGTCCGGGGTCTTAATTTGTATAAATAATTAATTGGGTTGGGTGACATTTGTATTTTAATTTAACAATTTAGAATTAGGCTAGAATTAAATTAGAATTTAGAATTAACATTAATTAAGAAATTAAAATTAAAATAGGATTTAGGAATAAAAAAAAGAAAAGAAAAGAGAGAGAAAAGATAAAAAGAAATAAAAATAAAATTAATTTTAGGATTATATAATTAGGATAATTAGATTTTTTAGGATAATTATATGGATTAATATTAAATTTGATAGAATTAGATTAGGATTAACATAAGAATAAAATAGATAAAATAGGAGATAATTATTAGAATAAGTATAGTTGTATTAGGACTCTAACAAGTTTTTGAACTATAAAAAGGGATCAAGGCTCATGATTTGGACAGACAATCAAATTCACAATCAAACACACAATCAATATCATCGACTGTCACCACCATCCAACACCGACTCGTTCGACATCAGGCCATCTCTATTCCTGCCTTATTGAACTGTCCTCGCACCGCACGTCATTGCCTGCTGTTGCTGCGCGTTCTATCATCGCGGCATATTCCCGTTACCATCTTCAAAAAGCTGCCCGTATTATTGACTCCGATCACTTACACTGCTCCAGTTGGCCTTGTACTTTATGCTTTTGTCCAGCCACTTGTTGGCTTGCTTTGAATCACTGGGAGAAAAATAAGGAAAGAAACAAGGAACCCGTTTCCTCACAGGTTAGTATTTCATTTATAAATCAATTGACATTCATTTATGTAATAAATTAATAATATGATTAAAGAATTAATTAATACTTGACGTTAGTGTGTGATCATATTGAATTTAACATGCTACTAATTTAATATGTACAATATAATTGCGTGATTTGTTTTTTGTATGAATAATTTGTATGATGCATTATTTCGTATGCTATATTGGATTAGTATTTAGATTATCAAATTAAAAGAAATAGTAAGTTAAGTTAGAATTATAATCCATTTCAAATTTGTAATATTAAGATATAAGTTAAATAAAATTATAAAAAATATTAAAATAAGATTTAGAAAAATTGTTAATTAGAAGAAATAAATAAATTATAAAATATGGAGATAAGTTGAGATTATTCTGAGGATAGAATTCTGAGTGTCACGAATGGTTGCCATTTTGGAAATTCCTAGGTGAGGATATTTACCTTAGATTTTGCCAGCATGATGGAAGATTTAAGGTAAGTGTTCAATATTAATAATTGATATTTATTTCTAAAAATATAAATATATATTAATAATCAATCTCTATTAAAAATAAAATAAACATAAATATTAAAAAGAAATTGGAGAATAATGATTAAAAAATAAAAATATAATAATAATATATTGAGAATAAGTGGAGGTTATCCCGATGATGGAATTATAAGGTGTCACGAATGGCTGACATTTTAAAATTCTTAGGTGAGATGTTTTCTTTAAATTTCGCCAGCATGATGGAAGATTTAAAGAAAATTTTCAAGAAGAATAATCGACATTTATTTTCAAAAGATAAATAATATTAAAATAAAAATAAAATAAAATAAGAAATAAAGGAAAATTAAAAAGGAAATAAAAAGAGGATAAAATAAGGATAAAAGATGGAAAATAAAGTTAAGATATTTCGTAAACGATTTAATGAATCCGACGACGGAGCCTCTCCGAGAAAGACGAATAGGATTTCTTGGATACTCTTGAGGTAAGGATGAAATTTAAGAAATTCCGCCAGCATGATGGAGAGTTTCTTAGAAATTGTCCAATATTTAAATATTTAAATTTAACAAGATTAAAAACCATTTAATTAAAAGTTATTAAAGATATCACAAAATTAGTTGGTACCATTTTAGGATGGGCGTTGTGGGGGTGCTAATCCTTCCCCACACGTAACCGTACTCCCGAACCCTAGATTCTTTGAACGTAGACCATGCCTTATCTTTAGACAAGAATAGGTGACCAATCACACCTTAGGTTTGAATGGTTGGTGGCGACTCCTAGAATTTTAAAGTCTAGCGGTTAGGTTCACGGACCTAGACGTTACGACATATACTATATAGTATTTCAATACATATGTATCTGTATAAAAATACATTTATATAAATTATAAATTAAATAAACGTATTTCTCTTTTATTTCTTATTTTCTTATTTAATTTCGATTTCCATTTATCCAAATTAAATTATCCTCTCTTCTTTATTTTCCATAATTTCTCATTTTATATTTATTTCCAATTTACGAAAAATTTATTGTTATCACACTAGGTTAGAATTTTTTATTTTTTATTTTTATTAATTTTATTTATTTTCTAAGTCAAGTTAGTCAAAAATTGACCAATGTTGACTAGTCTTTGAAAAAAGACTATTTTACCCTTACTTAATCCCATTATTTCCATTCCTATCCAAATAATATTTTATTATTTTTATTTTCTGATTTTATATTTTATTTTTATTATTTTTCATATATATAGGTCAAACATGGTCAAAAGTTGACTTTAGGTAGTTTGACCTAGTATGGGTAGTGAAATTACTAAACTACCTTTAAACGAATGAATTTTGTTTCGTTTGCGTTGTTTTTAACACTTTTGCGTAATTCAGTTTACAGGTTGGATCCAAGTGAAACTTCTTTACGTGAGGGTTCTCTTATGACAGTTTGTAGGTTCAAAGTCAATTCGGTTCGACCGCTATTCAGAAAATTTCTCCTAGCTTATGGACACGATCATCATTTTTAAATTTGTTTCACGTAAACTGAAGTACACTAAAGAAAAAGAATTAGGAAAAATGGTCTTCTTACCAGTTATGTATCTCAAGGTCATGATTCACAATTTGCCGCTTCGGAACCCATCCGAGCTATGTTTTGTGCTGTGGAACCCACTTGGTAGGTTTGTCTACTCCTACAAAATTTATGAGAATTAATCTTTATAATTTGATTTGATATATTAACTTAACGTATTAAAGTGTTATAGGAAAAATTTAGATAGTTTAGGGATCTCACACTCACTTATCGAGTTTGACGATGAAGAAGATGAGGTGGAAGATATTTTATTGATTATGGTTGTTGAAGAATACTATAACAGGTACTTACTTAAACAACCTTGTAGAACATCTCAATTAACATGTCATGCATATATTCAAGAAATACTTTATGGGAATAAAGTTAAATGTTTTGATGAGTTAAGAATGAAGCCACCCATGTTTATTGATTTTTGTGATACTTTAAAAGAACGAGGACTAATATAAAACTCTAAGTACTTGACAGTAGAAGAACAAGTTGCTATCTTTTTATTTACTTTGGCACATAATGAGCGAAATCGAGTTATTGCAGAAAAATTTCAACATTCTAGTGAAACTATTTCTTGACATTTTAAAAATGTGTTAAAGGCTGTGTGTTGTCATGGAAAAGAGATCATAACTCTACCATCATTTGATGTAATCCCTCCTCAGATTCAGTATGATGAAAGATATTATCCGTTTTTTAAGGTAATATAATTCATTACTTTTTTCATATTTATTAATAGCAAAATTTATAATAGTTAGTGGTATGTCTATATATTGTTCAAATAGAATTGCATTAAAACAATAGATGGAACACACATAGCTGCACATGTTCCTAGTAAACAACAGATACCTTATCGTGGGAAGAAAATCGAACCAACATAGAATATTATGTGTTCCTGTTCATTTGATATGCGATTTACATATGTGATGGTGGGATGGGAAGGAACTACAAATGATTCTAGAGCTTTTATTGAATGTGTATTTAATCCTAAAAATTGTTTTCCAATGCCTTCATAAGGTAAAAATTGTTTTCCAATGCCTTCATAAGGTAGTCTTACTTTCTAGCTTCTAGTTTTTGTTAGAGTTTTTTTTTATGTGTAGGTAAATATTATCTTGTAGATTCTGGATATACAAATATGCCAGGTTTCTTGTCTCTTTACCGTGGTGAAAGATATCATTTAAGAGATTATAGAGGAAAATGACGACAACCACATGGTCCAAAAGAGATTTTGAATTATAGACACTCATCTTTGTGTAATTGTATTAAGCGATGTTTTAGAGTACTAAAGGCTCGATTTCCAATTTTAAAAGGAATGCCACCATATAGTTTACGCATCTAATGTTTTATTACCATTGCATGTTGTACGGTGCATAATTTTATTAGAACACATAGGATGTAAGATAATATGTTCGAAGAATATGAGACGAACAATTTTGTAGTCGATAACAATGAAGAAACTTTAGGAGCTAGTAGTTCACAAGAACATCTGGAGTTTAATGTTACTCCAAGTCAATTACGATGTATGCATAGAGTTCGTGATGAAATTGCTACTGAATTGTGGAATGCATGTCAAAATAATTGATTATTTTATATGTATCATGACTTAAACTAGACTTAAACTATCCTTTTTTTGTGTTTTTTGTATTATAAATTTTATTTTTGTATTTTTAATTGTGCTTATGTTTTATTGATATCATATTAAAATTTAGTTGTATTAAATTTAAATATTAATTATTTTTAGATATACAGAGTATGAAATAAGTCTCATGTAATTTTTAAAATAATAATATTAAGATAAATTTTATATAATAATAAATGAAATAGTTTATGTAATTTATCAAAACTAAGTATAAAATTGCATATTATTAATAATATACTAAAATTATATAATTTTAATAAAAATATTTAATGCAACATCAATAAATTATAAGCTTAAATAAATTATGTTTCAACTTATTAGATGCCAAACATGTTTTATGTTTTCAGTTTTAAAAATTATACAACAACATTAGTTACCAAACATGTTTTCTGTTTTCAAATTTTCAAAACAAAACAAAACAAAATTTTCAAAAACAGAAAACATAAAACATAAAATTGACAATGATACCAAACGATCCCTAAATATTTGAGCTTGAGAAGCTTCTGGACTAGTGGGCTTGTAAAATTTATTAGGATAAACGGTACTATTCAACCAAAAAAAGCAACAACCAATGAAACCAACAAAAAATAAAGCATCTAAACTATAAAACAAGTAAGCCTTTCTTAACCATACAAATGCATGGCATGCCCATGCAAATGATTTGGTTAAAGATACGTCAGATTCCATCAAATATACAAATGAAACCTAACCATACATGTCTTCCAATTGTATCTTTCAAATCATTCACAATGACAAACCATCATTTGCCTCCAAGTCGAGGGGAGATTTTAGTAAATAACCAAATATAACACATGGACTAAAAGTCAAGTTGGTAATTTTTTTCTTACGTCTCCCTCTCTCGGAGCCTAGGCATCACAACATGAATGTGGGTGGCATGTGGAAACTTGTGGATGGTGTGTATACTACAAAAAAATGAATCTTCATCGATGGAATTAGCAACGAAAAATTCTGTCACTGATAGTTAAATTCTTGTCATGACCCGAAGGCCACGACGTACACTTATCAATCACATTTATATCGTTTTCCCAATTTACGAACTAAATTTTTCTTTTCATTTTAAGGTTTGTATTCAGTATCAATGTCACTTCTAAACTAAATTCGCATTTCTCAATTCGATTTAACTTTACATTTACCGTTTAATTTACTATCTTTTAGAACAACTCAACTTGATTGATATTTTAATTCAATATTAAATTGGTAAAAGAAAAAGGTCAAAAACTCCCCCTTATATATAATTGATTTTCCCCAGTAAATAACCTGCAAAATAACAACTATTCCCAGCACAAATCTCAATTCCACAATCCACAGTCCATGTCACCATATATTACACATACTTCTAAAAATCATCAGTTAAATATATATAGCATTTCACAGCTTATAATTGTCATACATTGATCATTTCTCGGATCGCACTCGATAATCATATGAGTCTATAATAATCTAGAATGATCCTAAATTACATCCCAAAATAATTCCATAAGCATGTACTGTGCATCTTAAATGTCATACATGATAAACAAAATAACCATTTTTATACCTTAAGCGAGACAAAAATAGCGCTCGGAGGACTCAGACTAGTGTCGCTAATAAGATCGTCCCCGAGGCCTTGCACCAAAACTCCAAATGTGGAGTCTAGCTCGTATAATCTGCAGTGTTGTTAGAAAGGGGTGAGCAAAACCACGGCTCAGTAAATAGTTTAAGTAAATGCATGCTAGACTCATGTCGATCTACATGCAAGTGTAGAAAAAGTAATGCTGAAGTGACGTGTACGTATAACATTCAATCACAGTCTTAAATCAAAATACTCTCACCATGCACTTTAGTTCAAAACACTATCATTATGCACTTTAAATCAAATTTACTATGCATTTCGATTAAATCAATTCACTATACATTCAGTTAAATTCAAAATACAATGCACTTTGATAAATCAATCACTATGTAAATCACTATGCACTTCGATAAAACGATCAATATGCACTTCGATAAAGTCAAAACATTATGCATTTCGATAAATTCAAAATATTATGAATTTCGATAAATCAATCACTAAACACTTCATTTTAAATCAATCACTATGCACTTTGATAAATCAATTACTATACATTTGTTTAAAATCAATGATTATGCACTTTGATCAGTCCATTACTATACATTTGTTTTAAATCGATGACTATGTACTTTGATAAATCAATTGCTATGCATTCATTTAAAATCAATTGTTATACATTCATTTAAAATCAATGATTATGCACTTTGATAAATCGATTATTGTGCATTCATTTAAAATCAATGACTTTGCACTTTGGTAAATCAATTGTCATGCATACATTTTAAATCAATGACTATGCGCTTTGGTAACTCAATTGCCATGCATACATTTTAAATCAATGACTATGCAATTGGATAAATGAATTGCTATGCATTCATTTAAAATCAATGACTATGCATTTTGATAAATTAATTGCTATGCTTTCATTTAAAATCAATGACTATGCACTTGGATAAATGAATTGCTATGCATTCATTTAAAATCAATGACTATGCATTTTGGCAAATCAATTGCTATGCAAAACGATAATCGATAAACATAGGCGTATAGCCTTGATTCGTTAAAAAAACCGATTTCAAAACCAATCACTTATAACTTTAGGCGTAAGCCTTAAATCACTTGAAACAATATCAAATCGATTACTTTACATTTTAGGCATAAGCCTCAAACTAAAAACAATTTCAAATCGATCACTTTTCACTTTAGGCGTAAGCCTCAGTTCACTCAAATCAATATCAATAGTAGAAGAATAATATGTAGAGTTTAGGCAATAATCCTCAATCACTGATATGATAATGATAACGATGTCCATCCTAGCTAGTGATGGAATGGTGTTGCAAGCAACACAAAATCTATGGCCATAAAACGATACTCCAGTCTCGCTGATCAGTCGAGAGCTGGAACTTGTCTACTGGTTTTCCAGATAAGCCTAACAATTTACCTAGAGCACTAGGCTCGATAGGTAAAACACAATACAGTAGTCTAGAGCAAAAAGCTCGATAGACGGGCAATAAGGCATAGAGCTAAGTTCGATAGGCTAGAAATGACCCGAAGGTCGTAGGATATGCCTACACTCAAAAACAATTCGAAACAATTTCCTCGTGTAGCACTTGGCTTCCACGAATCTCAAAAGACTTATTAAATCAATTTTGAGTTTCATATATGCGAAAGTTTCGATTTATTTCAAAGGTCAGCTCAAACCAAAACTTTACAATTTAAAACATGATGCAAGTCGTTAAAATATAGACATTAAACAACTTGTCTCAAAATATGCTATATGTAAATGCACATATGCATCAATTCAATTAATTTAGCGTGCACGTTCGATTGGTCACAACACATAAGGTAGAAAATGAGTTCTTCTATCCAATCCAAAATAAACCAAATTTGTAAAACCAACTATACTTCATTATCCAGTCACAACTCTTGTATTTTCTTAACGTAAGAATGAACCAAAATATTTATCAAATTTAAAGTCATTCTATGAGATGATGCTAACATACGTTACTTAACCCACTTACCTAGATGCTTAGCAATCTTCTTTGATCACCCAAACCAACAATGAAGCCCCATTCTCACTTCAATTCACTACAAACAAAAATTCGTTTTCCATCTCAATAACTTATCCTCGTTAGACTTAATCACATACTAAAATGTATCTTAAAACCACACTTATTTAAGTCATCTCCATATACATATATGCATCATTATATATTTATATATATGATTATACATACATATATGTGTGTGTATACTTTAAGATTCGAAATAAATAGGCCTTACCTCTTTAAAACCTCCATGCTTCAACCTCAAGTTCATTTTCACAAAGCATCATTTTCAACCTTTAACTACGCAAAAACAACCTCGAACAGCCACTCAACCGAGCCTAAAAACACGAGCAGTGAGCCTTGCTTCAATGTTCCCAACATAGTCCAAAACTCCAAGTCGGAATAGCCCTCAAGGACCTCATTTTAATCACACTGTCCACTGCATTCAGCCTTTTCTTTTGGGCACTAAATAGTATCAACTGGCCCCTGTTCACGCCTCATCTCAACCTTGCTACAGTCTTACTCTTTTAGCCTTTATACATCCACCAAAGTCACGACATTATTCTACTTTTAAACCCACCTTTAAATAGCCAAAAACACAGCTCAACTTAGTGCCAAGCCCTGTCCCAAAATGTCCCTATTCTTACTGTTTTCGGCTCTTTCAAAGGCCTCTAAGTGGCGTACCATGTTGCTACTGCATCGAAAGCTCTTCCCTGTTCTATCCATGCCAATGCTAGGTCACGTTGCTACCAATGGAGCCCTTCACAGTTCTTCCAAAATCCCAAACGATACTACAGCACCTTCTAGCTACTATATCTCTCGGTTTTGCCTCCACTTCCAGCCTCATTTTCACACTGTTTCAGGCCAAGTTTCAATCTCTCTCTCGGCCTTCAATAGCGAACAACTAGTCCTAAACTAGCCTTTAAATCAGCCATTAACATAGCCCCGAAGTCCCACCTAAAACAGCCTTGCCGAATCTTTTCTTACAGCCAGCATGCACCTAACGCTTAAAAACTTTCTATTCCCCGCACTGCTCCAGTCTTGCTTCCTTCTTTTTCGATAAGGAACAGGAAATAAGTGAAACAGGTAAGGGTGACGTGAGGAAGTAAGGAAATATGAGGAAAGTGAGAGAGATGAAGTCGATGGAAATGGAACTGTTGGGGAAGGTGTGTGTGAGAAGGAAAAGAAAGAGGGAAGGTGAAAAGGACAGAGCACTGTCCCAATTTCCTTCTGGTCTTTTCTATTTTCTTTATTTTCCAGCTAAGCTGTTGGTTCTCTTGGGCAGAAAGGGGCTAACTGTTTAAGCTTCCCTGGAAGCTTATTTATTTATTTATTTATTTATTTATCCCCTCAACTCTCTCAAATTTCCTCTCCCTCTAATAGATATTAGCCCAACATATTCCTATTTTGAACATTAACCTGTAGTCATTTATACCTTGTTAAATTTAGGCCATTTCAAATTAAATTTATCGCATTATTGCCCATATTAAATATCTCTATTTATTTCAACCCTTGATTCCTTATTTGAAATAATTTAATATATCTTAACTCAACTTAATTAAAATTGGTTCCATGCCATTGCTCAAATCAATTTAATCCACTTGGTTTTTTTTTTCAAATCTTAATTTCTCATAATTTTCACAAATCTAATTCCCATGATTCTCAAAATTCTCATATTAAATTCATCACTTCATGGCTCTAGAAATCCTCTGTGCATTCTAAATAGTTAAATTGCTTCCAATATCGGGTTAAATTAATTATCAGAAGTAGAAAATTCTTAGTTGTCACAATTCCGTCGTTGATGATCTTTAGCGACGGATTACAGAAGGATTAGAGACGAAAATTTTTTGTTGGAAAAATCGAAATCGCTGATGCTCACTCCGTCGCTAAAAACTTAATTTCCATTGGTAATTCCGTCGCTAAAAACGTAATTTCATCTTTCAATTTACATGAAAATCTGTCGCTAAAGGGAATTAGCGATGGAATTTCTGTTGCTAATAGTTTTTTTGTTTTTTATTTTATAAAAAAAATCCGTCGTTAAAGGGCATGAACGATGAAATTTTTAGTCGCTAATAGTTTATTATTTTTAATTTTATAAAAAATCTGTCGCTAAAGGACAATTTGTTGCTAATATTTTGTTATTTTTGTTAATTCAATAAATATTCTTTTTTTCGCTATAGGGCATTAAAAAGCAACATCAACGAAAATTCCGTCGCTAATATGACGAATTCTGTAGCTAATTTGATGAATTTTTTTCACTTATTTGACAGATTTTGTTGCTAATTTCTATGAATTTCGTCAAAAAAATATTCTGAAATTTCTGGAATTAATTATTTATATTTGTATAAAGAGAAGAGAGACGGAGAGAAACACTTAAAGCATTTAAATCCATTAATATAAAACAGCTAAAATAAACATAATATTTATACATAAATCCATAAACATTATCTTAAAAATAAATTAACTAAAAGACCTCCTCCTTAACATCATTATCACCACCATCACCAGTGCCTCATCATCACCATCATCTGTAAGTTAAAAAAAAAACAAAAACATAAGTATTAAAGTTTATCATATAAAAAAAATTAACAGCATAAACATAAAAAGAAAAATAGAGTAAATTTACAAAAAGAAAAGGAAATAAATAGAAGGAGAGAGGAAAAAAGAAGAAAAACGGAGAAAAAAATGAAAAAAGGGACAAACAAAGAAGATAGGGAAGAGTAAAGATGAGAGAAAATGGAGAATAGGAGAATATATAAAGGCTTTGGCGGGTATACAAAGAAATTTCCTACGGAAATTCTGTCACTAGTACTATTTTGAAATATTTCCCGCTATTGCAGAGGCGGGAAAAATTCAAAAAATTGGAATTAGCGATGGAATTAGCGACGAAAATTTCCATCGCTAATTCCAGTTTTTTAATTTTTGTATTAAACAATCAATGACGATTTTTTCGTTGCTGAAAAGCATCAATGACGGAGTTAGCGACGAAAAATTTCGTCACTAATGCCTTAAATTATGAAAAAAAATAAAAATATATAAATAAATAAATTTTCTTTATTAAGCATTAGTGACGGAATTTTCTGTCTCTAATTTTGTCGCTGAAAAGCATTAGCAAGGGAATTAGCGACGAAAAATTCCATCGTTGATGCCTTAAATTACAAAAAAAATAAAAATACATAAATAAATAAAATTTCTTCATTAAGCATTAGCGACAGAATTTTTTGTCTCTAATTTCATTGCTAATGAGTTTTAGTAACGAAAATAGCGATGGAAAATTTCATCGCTGATGCTTCAAATTTTAAAAAATAAATGAAAATAAATAAATTTGGATCAATTGGAATCAGCGATTGATTTTTCCGTCACTAATTCCGTCATTAAAACTCATCAGCGATGAAAAAATCCGTCGCTAATTCTAAATAATAAATTTTTTACGTATAAGTTTTAGCGACAGAAATTTTAGTCACTAATTCCGCCGCTAATTTAGGTGCCAAATGAACAGTAGCTTCCCACCACATTTAGTGATGGAATTAGCGACGAAAAATGCTCTGTCTCAATTACTGACGGAATTCCGTCGCTAATTCCATCACTAAGTATAAGATATTTTCCGTTGCTAATCCGTCGCTGATGCTATTTTTTAGTGACCTAAAATCCTGTCGCTGAAAGTCATTTTTCTTGTAGTTAGCACTTGTTTAGTGGCTGGCATGTTGTACATAAATGTTAAATAGAAAAGCATATGAGTAGGAGAGAGAATGTAGTTCTACAAGACAAATTTGCACTATAAGAGAAATCTGTCAATTTACTATTTTGCCTTATAGTAGTTGGAATTTGGCATTGTATGATTCCATATAGAGGTGTAATCGAGTTAAGTTGAGATTGTTCAATATTAAACTTGAGCTCGGTTTGATTTAAAAACTCAAGGCTCAAAGTTTGACTCGAGATTAGTTTTAAAACTCAAGCTTGGGTTCACAAAATATTTGAATAGCTCAAGTTCGACTTGATAGGCTCAAACTCAACTCAATTGGCTCGATTTATTATTTTTTCAACCATATATTATGAAAGTAAAATGGTAAATTAATAATAAGAAATAAATAATATATATTAAAAAGTGCCTGATTAGATTCATGAGCCATTTGAACTAAATATTAAAATGCTGAAACTCAACTCATCTTGTTATTCAAGTAGCTCGAGTTCAAACTTGGCTTGAAATAAATGAGTCAAACTCAAGTAATCTGTGAGTCAAGTTCATGTACCTCGCAAGTAGCTTGATTCATTTACAGCCCTAGTTTCAAACATCTTTTTGCTATTTTTCACCCATAATTAGTCTAAAATATCTTTATTTCCACTCCTAAATTGTTTTATACACAATTATAAGAAAAACACAAATTAAGGAGGCAAAATAATAATTTTGTAAGAAAATTAAGCAAGGTTTAATAATATTAAGAACAGTAATAATTCTATTTTCAAACAGTTATCATTAACGATCTAATTGAATCTTGGATTTTAGATTTTGGTACATCTTTTCATACAACCTCACAAAGAGAATGTTTAAGAAATTATGTGTCTGATAGTTTCGAGAAAGTTAATCTTGTAATGATGAACCCTTTGCCATTGCAAGGAAGGGTGAAGTTCATATAACAACAACCAATGTAAATGTGTGGAAATTAAAAAATGTCAGACATGTTCTTAGATTAAAATGAAATTTAATTTCTATAAAACATCTCGATAATCATTGAAAGTCATTCAACAACTTTTATTGGTGGCTCATGGAAAATCACCAAAGGTTCCATGGTTCCATGGTTATAACACATGAAAATAAGCCTGATACTCTTTATATGACCTAAAAAACAAGGGATATTGTATTAATGACCGATTTTGAAATTCATTCAAACATCTAGTATTGTCAACTTAGGCATATGAGTAAGAAAGGAATAAAGGTTATAATGGCATTAAAGGGAAAATTGTCTGATTTGAAGTTTGTAGAAATTGATCTTTATAATGATTGTATCTTTGGCAATTTCTCCAAAGCTGGAACAACATTTAAGACGGGAAAGCTAGAAGTTGTTCATACAAATGTATGAGGTCCCTCGTCGGTTTCATCTCTTGGTGGATCTACATATTACGCAACGTTCATTAATAATTCCACTCCTAAGGTATGTGTTCATTTTTTAAAAAATTAAATTTGATGTTTTTTCTTTATATTTGTAAGAAGTGAAACACTTATGTGGTGAATGAATATGGTAAAAGATAAAAGATAAAGTACTTGAGATCTTAGAATGGTGGCGTGTATAGCAGCAAAGAATTTAAAGATTTCTATGCTACAAATGAAATGAAAAAGACCATTCTTCATACCTTACAGCAAAACGGTGTTGTTGATCGTATGAATAGAATTTTGTATGAGCATGTTAGGAGCATGAGGATACATGTTAGGTTGCCAAAAACATTTTTGCAGGCAGATACAGTTAGCACAACAACCTATTGATTAATAGAAAACCATTCGCTTCTCTGGATATAAAGGTACTTAAAGATGCTTGGAGTGGTAAAGAGATAAGATTTTCACATCTATGAATTTTTTGTTGTATTTCATATGAGAATACTAGTTTTGTTAATAGAGATAAACTTGATGTAAAACAAGGAAAATGTTTTCTCATTGGATATGATTATGATGATTTTGGTTATCATTTCTAAGATAAGTAGGAAAACCATTAGAAGTAAGGATGTTATGTTCAATAAAAGTGTGAGAACTGCTATTTTGTAATCCTAGATAAGTTATTTGATGTTTAAAGTACATTCGAGAACCAAATCATAACAATTTGGACCTTTGTGTAGGGATGCGAGCTCTTGTAAGCTCCAATATAAGGGACTTTTCGAGAACACACATCCACCTCAAAATCATGGATTTGCTATATTATTAGCATATATGATCTTAGGTAAGACATTTGAACTCAAGAAATCATGATTTTGGGTTATATGGGAATTAGTGCAACAAATCGAAAAATTACAATTTTGTCCGTAAGTCAATGAAACTAATTGGTCCAATAGACTGTCAAGACTCGAAGGCCACGACATTTACTTGATACTCATACTTTTTCTTAGTCTACAAATTTCTGGACTAAATTTTTCTTTTTTTTTAAGGTTTGTATTCGGTGTCAGTGTAGTTACTACTCTAATTTCACTGATCCTCTATATAATGCTTTATCACATCTCTAAGTTACATCCTGACTCACTGAGCAACATACGTACTGTGTATTAATTAAAGTCTGTACATGTAAACAAGGGATTTACAAAAATGTATACCTCAAAAGTAACGAAGTGGATTCGCAGGATAAGGGCCAGTACCAAACCTGTATACCGTCTCCGTAGGCCCACTTAAAGCTCTCATGGTAGATTTTAATTTCAATAGTCTGAAAAGACATGAAATTTAGTGGGGTGAGCAAAACCATGGATCAGTAAGATACAAATATAAATGCAGGAGTAGAATTATATTGTCTTAACTGCAACGCTTAAAACCTGCAAGTTTGCAATTACAGTTCACCTTTTTCGTCGATAACATCTCATTATCTCAATTCTTGTCATCTGTTTATCACTCAGACTTCTAGATAGATCATCATAATCACTTTTTAGTTTTCTCATCATTATACTATAGTGCATCGCACGACATATTGTTGTATCATGTACTATTAGTCCATACTCTCATCAATCTCATAGTACATCCTGTCCAATTGAGATATCGTATCAAGTCACTTTTCGTCTCAAAATCATATTTCTATATTCTATCATCTCATATCACTTTCCATATAGAAAATCATGATCACGGTGGTACGAAGTTAAAATTCTCTTCGTATATATTCTATATTCATGTATCAGATCATATCATGACATCATGTAGATGAAATATCATTACCACCGAGTCATGATACTCCTCATATACTCTTCATGTTTTTGTATCATATAAGGTCATGACATATCTTATGTAAAAAGCATATATTATGTCATGATTTAGTAGGTAGTTTATGTAACTTCACTGTATGAACCGCTATCATTTCAAATCATATCATATATACTTTAGAACATGCTCAACATATGAATTTTTTTTTCAATTCATTTCATATTTACCTTTAAGGCATGATAGGAACATGTTCAATTTCAATTCATGTATTCGTTTTTAGAGCATGTCTAAAACATGTGCGGTTTTAAAACATTTTTCATATACTATAAGTCATATCAGGTCTAGAGTTCATACCAAATCAATCTATACTCTAGACCACAAATCATTTCAAGTTCGACACAAAATCATTTATAAATCATGTAAGTGTCGAAATCATATCACATGTACTTTTAAAACATGTTTAAAACATGTATTGTTTCAAAATATATTTCATTTCAAACATGTCTCATGTACTGTATAAATCATGTCAAGTCTAGAGTTCATATCAATAAAATCATACTCTAGACTTCATATCATATCGGTTAGAGACTAAGCTAGATCCCTATCACTCTATCAATAAAGACTTAAATCACTGCAGCTAGCAGTGAAAATCATATCATTGTCCCCTGGAAACCAACTAGGGGACCTATTGGCACACATTCAAAATTTTCAACTTGCGGTTCAATTTCATTCACTATCATAAAATCAGATCACAATCCTCAATTCACTTTTCATATGGCCTGTAGAATGTAATATCATGCTAGAATTATCTATAAAGCATCATCAATTCAATTTTTGGTTGGCAATTTACCCACTTAAAAGAATTTTTCAATTTCCACTATCAACAGTGTTTCAATCATTTAACTCACCTTGCGACTATCCATATTATTGCAAACATCTCAGTTCACATCTATTTAATATCGATATGTACAAGTACATTTTTATGTGGACATGTATTCCATCAAATACATATAAAACCTCATAATCTACTTTCTTATTATCATCGTCTCAGTCATACCACTAAGACAGACCATTCATCATGTCCTCTAACTTTCTCCAAGTCACTCAATTGTGAGAGAATATTTTTCGATACCTATTCTAAGATTATAACCAAATTCTGTATAGTCTCATGTATGACACCCATTTATTTGAATTTATAAATTCTGAAATAATTTCTTGATTGATAATCTCGTAATTCAGTCATTTGACCATCGAAATTACAACTTCGATTTTCTCTCTTAAGTTATATCAGACAATTATTGTACTTTTATCAGTGATCCACCTAATCAATATTCCACCTCAATCTCGGCTTGATAGCCACTTTGTAATATTGAGATAACTTTATTTGTCGATTCTAGAAGGCTTAAACAATGTAATTCCTCACGTTATTAGGCTCAACTATCCATCTTCTCATCAATTTCAATATCAAATTCTCCAAAAATACGGTAAGGTCTTTTCAATGCTTATCTTTCGATAATTCTTTCCAAGATTCCATTTATACGAGAAAAATTAATCTTTTTCCTCGAAATTTTTCATAAAAATTTCAGCAGCATAATGACTTAATTTTTATTAAACCTTCTGTAAGAAAACACAATTTATATCCACACAACTATTGATTCCCACCATTTTTTTATTTCTTACTAAGACCCCCACCATCAGTTGTGGGTCCTCTTAGCTTTTTAACATCAATTCATCAATGCATCAAATTAAAAATCAAAATTCCAAATCATACAATATAATGCTACTAATGTTTTATAAAAGTATCTTACCTATTCGCCAAAGCTTAGCGTGTTTTCGAGCCTAGCCAAACTCCACCACTAGCCTAATTTCCATGCTGCCACAATTTAATACACATATATTCGCTAAGAAAGAATTTTAATAAATTCCATAAATTTCTATGGAATATAGCAAAATCCTTAAACTCCTTACCATTCTTTTCTTTTCTTTCCTTCCTTTTCTTCTCTTTCTTCTTTCTTCTCCTTCTCTTTCCTTTCTTTCTTTTTCTTCTCTTTCTTTTTCCTTTCTTTTCCTTTTCTTTCTCTTTTTTTTCCTTTCTGGTCTGAACTGGGTTCGATCGGGTTGACCGGGTCGGATCGGGTTGATCGAGTCGGATTGGGTCTGATCGGGTCGGACGGTTCAGTCTTTGCTTGGCCGGTTCAGCCACCGGCGACCACCCATTCCTGCGGCTTGGCCACTCCACAGCATCCTGAGATCGCCATGAAGCTGGATCTGGCATCCATTCTTCCCCATTGTCAGCAACGGTGCCGAATCTAGAAGCAGCAGTGGCGACTTCTTTCTCTTCTCTTTTCTCCCTCTTTCCTCCTCTTCTTTCACCGCCGGTGTCGTAACGTTTAGGTCCGTGAACCTAACCCGCTAGACTTTAATATCAAGGAGTCGCCACCAACCATTCAGACCTAAGGTGTGATTGGTCACCTATTCTTGTCTAGAGATAAGGCTAGGTCTACGTTCAAAGAATCTAGGGTTCGGGAGTACGGTTACGCATGGGGAAGGATTAGCACCCCCACGACACCCATCCTAAAATGGTACCAACTACTTTAGGTCATTCTAAATTTACCTTATTTTGAGTTAATTTCAATATGCTTAATATATTGGAAACTTAGTTAAAATCCTTCCATCAATCTGGTTCAGACAATAAGTAAATCCCCTCACCTCAGGAGTATTCAAGTAGTATCGATTGACTTGCTCGAGGAGGCTCCATCGTCGGATCATTTAAATACATTATGAAAATCCTAATATTGATTTTATACCTAATAGGTCGTTCTAAATTTACTTTAATTTGAATTAATTTCGATATGCTTAAAATATTGAAAATTTACTTAAAATCCTTCTATCAATCTAGTTCAGACAATAAGTAAATCTCCTCACCTCAGGAGTATTCAAGTAGTACCGATTGACTTGCTTGAAGAGGCTCCGTCGTCGAAATATATTATGAAAATCCTAATTTTGGCTCTACACCCAATCCTTACTAATTTTCTATTTTTTTGTTTATTATTCAAATTATTTCCATATCCTATTTCTATTTTATTTTAATTGTCTTTATTATTATATTTTATTTATTTCTATTTCTAGAAAATGAGCACATATTATTGTATTGAAAATCTGTTCTAAACATTCCATCAATCTAGTTCAGTCTAGAGCAAACTCCTCACCTAGAAATTCCCAAGGAGTACCATTTGACTTTCTTGGAATTTCATCATTGGATAATCTGCATTCATCTTCTTAATATAATTTTATTATTTCCTTATTCAATTTTTATTCTATTTTATTCTTATTTGCATTTTTTCTCTAATTTAATTTATTTTTCTATTATTCTATTTATCTAATATCATACTAAACATATAAAACATATCATACAAATTAAACTACACCAACACACAAATTATTTATTCAATATATATATTAATCAAGTATTATCAAAGTAATTAAATCATGCAAAGTAAGTCAAATTATATTATACAAGCCATGCAAATCAATCCGCAATTAACTAATTCATATTAAACCATTAAATTGTTGTCAAATTAATTAACTAATATAAATTATTTTTAAACACAAATCAAATTATCATGCCAATTATTGAAATCAACTTGTATCCATATTACAATTAAAACGATTACATCAAGTTAGATATTAGTATCAAATTGTTAATATGTTAAATTATTAAAACATCATGCAAATACTTATTGATTTAATATATTATACAAATTATTAATTAATTAGTTAACTTTATCATCAATTAAACAAACCTGCACTTGTCTTTATTTCCTCCTCTTTTCTTTGCTGTAGTGGTCCACGTTTCAAGTGAATTGTAGCAAAATCAGCTACCACGTGATGGTGATAATGTTGGTGCATACGTGGTGATGATTTACGACTGGAGCGGCAACAAAAGACACCTAGCGATGGTGTAGAAATTGTAGCTGGCGAGGAAACAGTGGTACGATGTAGCTAGCAGTGGACAAACATGCAGGGGACAATTGGTTCTGCTTCAGTTTTTCCATTTCTCAGCAATTGGTGTAATGCTAAAGCAAAACTGAAGTTGCAATGGCCAGTAGCGACGATGATGGTCAATGGCAGCGGCTGGGCGATGCAAGAATGATCAGGGGGTGGCAAGGACACAGGCGGATGTTGGTTTTCGAGCTGTTTATAAGCAGGGAGGTGCGGTAGTTCGGCGTTGTTTGGTGCAAGAATTGCAACACAGCTGGGGTGTGTGGCAGGAATGCAAATCGAAGATGATACTGATGAGTGGAAAGACAGTGCAAGCAGTGAGAAGGGTGACGGACTGACTTATGATGATGGTGATTAAGAAGTTCCCCCCTCAATTATGGGTTCAACCCCTTTTTATAATCACAAACTTGTTAGAGTCCTAATAGAACTATATTTCTTCTATTAATTATCTCCTATTTTCATATTTTATCTATCTAATTCCTATGTTAATTCTAATCTAACTCTAATTACTCTAATTTTAATCTAATAATAACTTTCTCAATTAATTAATATAGCCTAATTTAAATGATTATCCTAAAAATCAAATAATCTAATTATCCTATCCTAAATTAATTTTTTTTATTTTTATTTCTTATTTCATTTTTTTGTTTTTCTTATTTTCATTTATTAATTCTTCCTATATCCTATTTTATTTCTAATTTCATAATTAATGTTAATTCTACATATAAAAAATCCTAATTTAATTCTAGCATAATTCTAAGATACTATGTCATCTAAATCAGTTAATTATTTTTACAAGTTAAGACCCCGGACAAAATAGGGTGTCTACAGCTGCCCCTCTTTGTGCATTTGCTTTGAAATAGTAATTGCACAAAGACATAGACACCTATTTTGCCTAACTTCTCTTTTTTTTCTCTCTCTTCTTTTTTTCAAAAAGCTCCCTCTAAACAGAAAGGCAATCAAACTTTAAATTCTTGTCCAAAAGCTTCTCCTAAACAGGTAGGCAGTCAAACTTTAAAAATCTTGTCTAAAAAGCTCTTCCTAAACAGGCAGGCAGTCAAACTTTAAAATCTTGTCTAAAAAGCTCCTCCTAAACAGGCAGGCAGTCAAACTTTAAAAATCTTGTCTAAAAGCTCCTCTTAAACAGGCAGGCAATCAAACTTTAAAAATCTTGTCTAAAAAGCTCCTCCTAAACAGGCAGGCAATCAAACTTTAAAATCTTGTCCAAAACTGCTTCCCCTAAACAGGCAGGCAGTCAAACTTTAAAAATCTTGTCCAAGAATTTGGAGGAATCATGCACGAAGGTCTTATAGATTGTATTCAAGGAACCTTGTCTGTAATTTTTTCTTTTTCTCATGCAATGCATCATATCTGCAACTGTGCATGCATTCTATCCTATCTATGCAGTTTATTCTATCTATGCAATGCCATTCATGCAATATCACTCACACAATCTAATATGTTCATGCAATGTTTCCTTCGAAAAGTATTTCAACTTTAACTGTGGCAATAACAAGGTTTTTCTTTATCAATCCATCTCATGCATTCTTCTCTTTTCATTTGTCATCCTGTCCTTATATTTCCTATTTCTCGTCTCATTTTCCTTCTCCCATTTTTCTTACCCAATGAAACTCTTGTCTTCATGGCCTCTTTATCTTATTTTATCCCTTGTTTCTTCTTTTTACTATCCTCTCTTTCTGGTCATTCATTAAAACCTTCATTCACTCTTCTTTATTCATTGGTTTTTCTTGATTTCCACTTTCCATTCATTCATAGGTTTCCTTTTTCTTTTGTTTTCCTAAATAATATAGGAGTCTTTCATATATTTTGCCAAGCAAACATTGATTATCATTCCAATTTCAAAATTAATGCAATACAATTTCTCAATCCCTCAAGGTAAAGAAACAACGGGTGAAAATGAAAGAAATAGTATTATTCAATAGCTGAAAATATTACAAAAGGTAGCCAAATTTGAATACAAAGCAAGGTTGGAAGAAAAACAAGAATTCTAGGGTTATTTAACTAGGCTTTGGGCAGATAACAAAAATTCAAATAACTCTGATCAATTAATACAAAATTCTCATCCAAAAATCTCATTCTCTTCAAGTCATCTGATCATGTAAAGTCCTATCAAATCATATTAGTGCTTCTGTATCATGATCCTTCTATGCCTTTTCTCCTCATACCTAAGTCGCCTTTTCAGGTTTTCAACTTAGATATGCCTCCTTGATTCAAATCGCCCTTTATGGGTTTTCAGTTCGAATTCACCCCCTATTGACTCAAACTGCCCTTTTGGGTTTTCAATTTGAATCCTCCTTTCATTTTTTTCCTTTTTCTTTTTCCTTTTCTTCTTTTTTCATTTTTTTCCTTTTTTTTCTTTTTGTTCATTTCTCTTCACTTTCAACATCATTGTCCTTGATGAAACTTCTCTTATTTGTTCTCCATTCTGATTCATGCCTCAACATCAGATACTTCTTCACCCAATTTAAATCTCACATGGATCCAAGAGAGTCTTTGGAATCCCACTTCTTCCATCTAGACGAAATCTTTTTACTTATCTTGATCTACTTGTCCTAATTCCATCCAAAGGATCATCATCTCATAGTGTAAGTATGCCTTTATTCAACACATGATTCTTTAATAGGAGTACTCATATTTGATCAAAATGGACTTTTAAGGCACGTAATGTCGGCTCAGGTGAGGGTTCATGAAAGAAAGGATAATATAGGCCTAAAATCAGTGTTTCAGGGTTCCTCAAACCAAGAATCATTTTTAATGAAGCATTTAGGCATTTTGACTTTTGCCCCATTCTAATTTGCTTTTTCTCTCTTTTTTTTATTCAAATGTGACTAGGGCACTTTCTTGATTCAAACCCTCTTTCCTTCTTCATTCTCTTTTTCTTTTTTTGTTCTCTTTTTTTTTCAAAAGGGTTTTTTTTCTTTGTCCCACTGATCTTTCATCTTCTATTCTCTTTGCCCCCAGTGTGGAGGGTGATTCTTGGTGGGTTATATCAAAAAGAATATAATAGGCTCAAAATGGGTAATCAATGGATAATTTTACTCACGCTTGAAAGGTAATGAAAGAAGGCCATTTCTCATCTCAATACAAGTACTCTCATTAAAGGTTATCTATTGAACAAAGACAAACTCATTAAAATTTCATGTAGAGATTCATCTGTACTTGTAACATTCAATAGTTGAAGATTTTAGACAAATATCTTCCATTCTCTTCTTGCTTGAACAATCTTGGCAAACTAAAAATCCATTAAACCAACCAAAGCAGTCCTTTTTAGAATTGAATTTTATACTCATTGCCATCATCATTATCATGTTCATTATTTGGATACTTTTAAGCGTGGTAACAATGTAGAGAATATGGGTATTGGTGTTTTGCATTAAAGAACAAGATTGGAATGAGGAATTAAAAAATATGCATCGCACTAATCCTTTATTGAAAATGAAAATAAATGAAAGTTGACCCAATACATAAAAGAAAATCTTAGTGCTTTTGGGCACAAGCACTCTTACATTACCTAAAAATTGAAAGATTCTAAGAAAACCTAAGACAAATGAAAATGAAAAGAAAAATCCATTACTCTTGGGTGGCATAAACAACTAGCATCTCATAAACAGTCCAATTTCCTAACTTTGCATCTGAAGGGTACACGAACTGATCAATATCAAACCCTTAATTCCCTTCTTCGTCAACCACATTCACCATTGCCCCAGCATGATCGGGCAATGGGTTTACATTAACAGCCGGCTCACCTTTCTTCCCAAAACTTAAGAGTCCAGCTTTGACGAGCGATTGGACTTTCACCTTCAAACCCATGCAATTCTCAATAGAATGACCAAAATTGCCGTTATGATAGGCACATTGTGCATTGGGGTCATACCACTTTGGGTAAAGAGGTTTCAAAGGTTCTATATAAATAGGGGCAATGAGATGACCCTCTACCAACTTTGGGAATAGCTCGGCATATGTCATGGGTATAGGGTCTATGGTAACATTTCGGCTAGGTAGTGTGTGCCTTTGGTCATTAGGTGGGAAAGTGTGGTTTGTTGAGGTTGTAGGTGTTTGTCGATGGAAAACAAGTTGATAAGCATTCTGGGGATGAGCTTGTGGGTAAAATTGAGAATAGGTGATATTCACTGAGGGTGAGTAAAGGTTATAAGGGTGACGTGAATTGTTTGAGACAGCTTGTGCATCTCTTTCCTTCTTCGAGAATCCACCCTTCCTACTATCATTCACTGGTGCTTCGATCTTACCACTCTTGATGGCATTCTCGATGGGTTCACCGGTTAACACCATGTCTGTAAAGTTCTTAGTTACACTGCTAAGCATACGCTCATAGTAAGGCGTCTTGAGAGTCTTCAAAAAGAACATGGTGACTTCCTTTTCAGTTAAAGGAGGTTGAACTTGCGACGCCACATCTCTCCACCTTTGGGCATATTCTTTGAAGCTCTCGTCCTTCTTCTTTTCCATACCTTGGAGAGATAAGCGGTCAAGAGCTACATTAGACACATGTTTGTATTGAGTTATAAAAGCTCTAGCCAACTCAGACCAAGAGGAAACTTTTCTCCTTTCCAATTGGTTATACCACTTAGCAGCTGACCTAGTCAAGCTGTCTTGAAAAACATGAATTAATGGCTTATCATCCCATGCATATGCCACCATCTTCCTACAATACATGGTGAGATGATCTTTTGGGCACGATGTTCCGTTGAACTTTTCAAATTCAGGCGCCTTGAATTTTGGTGGAAGCACAACGCCAGGTACCAAACACAACCTTTCAGCATCAACGGGCCCAAAATAGTCAACGCTTTCCACGACGCTTAGTCTTTCCTCTGTCAAGCTTAGCTGAGCTTTAGTACCACTATATTCTTCTTTATGCTTTAACTTTTCTAACTCTATGGGATCATCTAAATTTGGCACCTCCGCTGGGTTTTGAAGTTGCATCTGTAGAGGTGTTGGAGCTTTAACAGTACTTCCTTCGTAAACAAAAATGGGGTTGTCTCGCACGCTTTGTTGAGCCTCTTAAACAGACTCCTCTTGATTACCATCTTCTCCTTTCCTTTAATCATGGCTTTTAGCAACTGGGTAATTTCACTCAATTGCCCCCTCATCTTTGTATTTTCCCTTTCCAACTTTTCTATCCTAATATTTTGATCCTCTTCCATTATGCGTGCTTGATACCATGTATGATATCTGTGGAGGGTAGATCGTCTAGTGGATGCAATTTTGATACCTTGAGTGCCACAATTAAGTTGAAATTATATTTCATGTGATGATATGTTTATGCATAAAAATGAATGCATATGGAATGCACTTAAGTCTAACAATCTCTCCTAACATCAAAAGTATGTTCATTCTCATCATAAGACAAATGCAAACTTATGTGCATGATATGTTATGCAATGCAAAATCAAACACAATTATGCATGACGTAATGATAGCAAATTCACCTCTTTTTTTTTTGTGTCCTATTTTGGATTTGAGTCTAATACTTAAAGGGTTTTGTAAGGCTCTATCTAAGGTTTGGGCTTCTTAGGTTTTCCCATATACAAGGCCTGGATCATTTAAAGTTCTAAAGGTTCCCAAATTGTTCCTCATTGTCATCCATACTGGACTAGTAAGGCACCCAATCCTCACCCATTATAGGCTACAAGCAGAAAGGTTCAATTTGAGTGGGAGTTTTTTGCCAGCCCATGCAGAGGTTATTACCTCAGGAAGGCATAGGTACTTTTCTCCCTCCTAATAAGGATAGAGCCCGGGTTGAGGGCTTATGCATGTATGCATGTGAAGTGTGTGTGTGTGTGTATTAAATGATTATTAAGCATTATGAAATCAACATTATTTCTAAGCAAATTTCTAATGACCTAAAATATATGTTGGCTTGACTCTCTAATGTCCCCAGTGGAGTCGCCAAACTGTCGTAACGTCTAGGTCCGTGAACCTAACCCGCTAGACTTTAATATCAAGGAGTCACCACCAACCATTCAGACCTAAGGTGTGATTGGTCACCTATTCTTGTGTAGAGATAAGACTTGGTCTACGTTCAAAGAATCTAGGGTTCAGGAGTACGGTTACGCATGAGGAAGGATTAGCACCCCCAGGACGCCCATCCTAAAATGGTAACAACTACTTTAGGTCATTCTAAATTTATCTTATTTTGAGTTAATTTCAATATGCTTAATATATTGGAAACTTAGTTAAAATCCTTCCATCAATCTGGTTTAGACAATAAGTAAATCCCCTCACCTCAGGAGTATTCAAGTAGTACCGATTGACTTGCTCGAGGAGGCTCCATCGTCGGATCATTTAAATACATTACGAAAATCCTAATATTGACTCTATACCTAATAGGTTATTCTAAATTTACTTTAATTTGAATTAATTTCGATATGCTAAGACGAAGGTTGCGAAAGAGATTTACAACAAGTTGAACACAAAGGAGGGAGAGAAAAGGATATACAGATTGGCGCGAGCAAGAGAAAGGAGGAGTCGCGACCTAGGAGTCGTGAAATGTATTAAGGATGAGCATCAAAGAACTCTCGTTAAAGATAATGACATTAAGGACAGGTGGCGAGATTATTTTAACAAATTATTTAATGACGGACAAAATAAAGTTTTGGATAATATTTCGGTGCCTCTCAAGGATTTAAATCGATGCTTTATGCGTAGAATCCAAGAGACAGAGGTAAAAGAGGCACTAAAGATGATGAAAAATGGAAAAGCTGTTGGACCTGATGACATCCCAATTGAAGTTTGGAAATGCCTTGGAGATGTAGGAGTTAGGTGGTTGACAAATCTATTTAATAAGATTTGGCACACTAACAAAATGCCAGAGGAATGGAGGAAGAGTGTCTTAGTACCTTTATATAAGAACAAGGGAGATATTCAAAGTTGCGCCAACTACCGAGGCATAAAATTAATGAGTCACACGATGAAACTATGGGAGAGAGTGATAGAACGGAGATTAAGAAAGAATGTAGAGATATCGGAGAATCAATTTGGTTTTATGCCGGGTCGATCAACTATGGAGGCAATACATTTGCTGAGACAACTTATGGAGCGCTTTCGAGTAATGGGTAAAGATCTCCATATGGTCTTTATAGATTTGGAGAAAGCATATGATAAAGTGCCTAGGGAGGTACTATGGTGGTCCTTAATGAAGAAAAGAGTTCCTTTGAAATATATTAAACTAATTAAGGACATGTATAGAGATGCAAGGACACATGTGAGGACAGGTGGGGGGGCAAACAAATGAGTTTCCTATCACGGTGGGATTACACCAAGGGTCAGCGTTGAGTCCATTCTTGTTTGCGGTAGTTATGGACGAACTAACAAAATCCATCCAGGATAAGGTGCCTTGGTGTATGATGTTTGCAGATGATATTGTCCTATGTGCGGAAACTAGAGCGGAGATCAATACAAAGTTGGAATTATGGAGACAAACGTTGGAATCAAAAGGATTTAAACTAAGCAGAGTGAAGACTGAATACATGGAGTGTAAATTTAGTTCTAACCGACTGGAAGAGCATGATGTAGTGAAGTTAGATGGGGTGGCGATACCTAAGCGGGATCATTTTCGATACTTGGGATCAATAGTACAGATGGATGGAGAGATTGATGGTGATGTGACCTATAGGATTCAGGCTGGATGGAGTAAGTGGAGAAGTGCTACAGGTGTGTTGTGCGATAAAGGAATTCCTACATGGTTGAAAGGCAAGTTTTATAGGACAGTTGTTAGACCAACATTGTTATATGGTAGTGAATGTTGGGCGACTAAGCGGCTACATACACAAAAAATGAGTGTAACGGAAATGAGAATGTTACGGTGGATATGTGGATATACAAGAAAGGATAGAATGAGAAATGATGATATTCGTAAAATGATTGGAGTGGTACCTATCGAAGACAAAATGTGTGAAAATCGTTTACGTTGGTTTGGACATGTAAGACGTAGACCTGTAGATGCTCCAGTTAGGAGAATAGAGGCTATGAATGTTGAGAGAAGGGTTAAGACTAGAGGAAGACCTAAAAAGACTTGGAAGGAAGTAGTTTGGAAAGACATGAAGGTTTTAGGATTAGATGAGCAAATGGCCTTGAATAGGAATTTATGGAGGCAAAGAATACATATGGACGATCTAACGTGATTTTAGATATTGGTTCATATAGCCTACCCCAATCTATTGGGATAAAGGCTCTGATGATGATGATGATGATGCTTAAATATTGAAAATTTACTTCAAATCCTTTCATCAATCTGGTTCAGACAATAAGTAAATCTCCTCACCTCAGGAGTATTCAAGTAGTACCGATTGACTTGCTTGAAGAGGCTCCGTCGTCGGAATATATTATGAAAATCCTAATTTTGGCTCTACACCCAATCCTTACTAATTTTCTATTTTTTTGTTTATTATTCAAATTATTTCCATATCCTATTTCTATTTTATTTTAATTCTCTTTATTATTATATTTTATTTATTTCTATTTTTAGAAAATGAGCACATATTATTGTATTGAAAATTTGTTCTAAACATTCCACCAATCTAGTTCAGTCTAGAGCAAACTCCTCACCTAGAAATTCCCAAGGAGTACCATTTGACCTTCTTGGAATTTCATCATTGGATAATCTGCATTCATCTTCTTAATATAATTTTATTATTTCCTTATTCAATTTTTATTCTATTTTATTCTTATTTGCATTTTTTCTCTAATTTAATTTATTTTTCTATTATTCTATTTATCTAATATCATACTAAACATATAAAACATATCATACAAATTAAACTACACCAACACACAAATTATTTATTCAATATATATATTAATCAAGTATTATCAAAGTAATTAAATCATGCAAAGTAAGTCAAATTATATTATACAAGCCATGCAAATCAATCCGCAATTAACTAATTCATATTAAACCATTAAATTGTTGTCAAATTAATTAACTAATATAAATTATTTTTAAACACAAATCAAATTATCATGCCAATTATTGAAATCAACTTGTATCCATATTACAATTAAAACGATTACATCAAGTTAGATATTAGTATCAAATTGTTAATATGTTAAATTATTAAAACATCATGCAAATACTTATTGATTTAATATATTATACAGATTATTAATTAATTAGTTAACTTTATCATCAATTAAACAAACCTGCACTTGTCATTATTTCCTCCTCTTTTCTTTGTTGTAGTGGTCCACGTTTCAAGTGAATTGTAGCAAAATCAGCTCCCACGTGATAGTGATAATGTTGGTGCAGACGTGGTGATGATTTACGACTGGAGCGGCAACAAGAGACGCCTAGCGATGGTGTAGAAATTGCAGCTGGCGAGGAAACAATGGTACGACGTAGCTAGCAACGGACAAACATGCAGGGGACAATTGGTTCTACTTCAATTTTTTCGTTTCTCAGCAATCGGTGTAATGCTAAAGCAAAACTGAAGTTGCAATGGCCAGTAGCGACGATGATGGTCAATGGCAGCGGCTGGGCGATGCAAGAATGATCAGGGGGTGGCAAGGACACAGGCGGATGTTGGTTTTCGAGCTGTTTATGAGCAGGGAGGTGCGGTAGTTTGGCGTTGTTTGGTGCAAGAATTGCAACACAGCTGGGGTGTGTGGCAGGAATGCAAATCGGAGATGATACTGATGAGTGGAGCGACAGTGCAAGCGGTGAGAAGGGTGACGGACTGACTTATGATGATGGTGATTAAGAAGTTCCCCCCTCAATTATGGGTTCAACCCCTTTTTATAATCACAAACTTGTTAGAGTCCTAATTGAATTATATTTCTTCTATTAATTATCTCCTATTTTCATATTTTATCTATCTAATTCCTATGTTAATTATAATCTAACTCTAATTACTCTAATTTTAATCTAATAATAACTCTCTCAATTAATTAATATAGCCTAATTTAAATGATTATCCTAAAAATCTAATAATCTAATTATCCTATCCTAAATTAATTTTTTTATTTTTATTTCTTATTTCATTTTTTTGTTTTTCTTATTTTCATTTATTAATTCTTCCTATATCCTATTTTATTTCTAATTTCATAATTAATGTTAATTCTACAAATAAAAAATCCTAATTTAATTCTAGCATAATTCTAAGATACTATGTCATCTAAATCAATTAATTATTTTTACAAGACCCCGGACAAAATAGGGTATCTACAGCCGGCGATCTCTTTTCCTTCCCCTTTCCTCCTCCGGGGTCAGGGTTGAGGTGGCGGTGCTGGGATTGACCGGCATTGCCGTTTCCTTTTCTCTTTTCCTTTCGGTTTTCTTCCCTTTTTCCTTTCTTCGCGGTCACTGCCAGCTTTCCTTCTCCACTCATCAGCTGGCGACGCCTCTCTCTCCCTCCTCCTTCTTCTCTCTCGTCGGCAGGGGGTCGGCTGTTGGGTATTTCTTCTCTTTTGTTTCTTTAAGTTTCTCCTCTGTTTGTAACAAAGGAGAAACGAGACAGGGAATCGGGTTTTCCCGATTCCCGTTGTCTTTCTTTTTTTTAATATAATATAATTATATTTATTTATATAATTATACTAATACAATATATATTGTATTTACAATATATATACACATTTTTATTTCTTTAATTTTGGAATTCTTATTATCCAAAATAAATATACTCATTTTCATCTTATAATATTTGGATCTCTTAATATCTGAAAATTATTCAAAATAATTTCTTCAACTTCATCACTTCATCAAATTCGGGAATTCCAACAATTTTCTCATCTCGTAAATAAATTTATTTATTTACTTTCGCTTATTTATTTGCATTAAAATTAAATTCTTGAGTAATTTAATACCAAAATAGGAAAATTCCCGGTTATCACACAGACAATGTGGTTTGACTTTAGGATTTTAACTGAGCATGGTCAAACTCTAAAAGTGTTAAGTCAAACCCCATGTTGAGATTGACCAAGTCAAATTCTTAATAGGCTAAATAACATAAAAATAAGCCAAAATGGGTAAAAACCCTAACATAAGCTTGCATGGCTGGCCATCTTTAAGAAAAGTCAACGTATGTGATATTAAGATAAGGATTCACATGGAATTAAATGATTGAATGTGAACCATGCATGCTTAAACCAACAGGAACCAGGTAAAATAGAAACTTAGTGAAAATGTTAATTTATAAGATAAATATGGAAAAATATCTTAATAATCTTCAAGAGGAAGCTTCATGCTCTTGCATTGACCATTGACCAAAAACTTATGAAGCCAGTTTGGCTAAGTGTTGTCTTCAACATTTGGCATTCACAAAGAAAATAAGAAGAAAATCGAAATAAGAGAGAAAGAAAATGAAAGAAGAAATCGTGAGGAGAAAGAGAGAAAAGAAGAAGATTTAGCTAAACCCTATCATCCAAACATGTTTTCTTACATCTTCTTAAGCAAATAAGCCTGGTTGTCATCTTGCTTTCTTGAGTTTTTGCATGAAACCCAAGTTTGATAAAGAGAGAGAAAGCTTGTAGTTTGAGCTAGGTAAGGGGGTTTGAGTTTCTTTATTGATTCGAGCTTGATGTATGTTGATTATGGAGTGTTTTTAAGGTGGTTTATATGTTTGGTTTGTAGCAAAAATATCTCTTGGGTGGTGAAGAGGTTTCAGCCAACATGAAGATCTAAGGGGTAAACTTTGTTTCTCATTTCAAGCTTGATATATGTGTGATATATGATGATATAGAGGTGATATGTAGTGTTATTGTGAAATGAAACATCGTGTAATGTTGATGTATGTATTCGGCCAAGGTGAAGGGTACTAGTGAAATGGTGTGATTTTTTAATGATTTTCACATATGTTAGTGTTGCTATAATACTAAATTCAATGGTGCTTTTGGTTTGTAGATAAACCTTGAAGAGTAAGGTTTTTGTCACTAAACTTTAACTATGATTGTGTTGATGAGTGATGCCTCAAACAATTTCCCATTGGATTTTTTTTTTATGGATGGAATGAGCGAGGAATTGAACATTAATAAGGGGTTATAAATAGGAAGGAAGGGAAGGTGGTGGGGAGAAATGGGTGAAAGAGTCAAACTAAAAATTAAAATTATCAGTGTAAATGTATATCTCAAAACAATATTTTAACAACTAGTATTATCTACGACTCATTAATTAACATTTATTATAATATAATCACTCGATTATCCATTATAAGTAATTGATATTAATAAAGTAGAATATACATCTTATTTTGGAGGATTAAAAGAATTCTGTACAAATTAGAACTCCAAATCCTACTATGCTTAATGCTTACATTACCTTATAAAAGGAGCCCCAGATTCTAGGCTAAGCCTAAATCCAATTTCTCTTTTAGCAAAAAAAATCCAATTTTTTTTAAAAAACATTTTTTAACAATTTTTTTCTTTTTTTTTGGGTGAATACTGGTATACAAAATAAAACAGTCAAACATAAAGGCAAACTAAGGACATGCAACTTCACGGGGTAACATCACACCTATGAAGTCGAAGGCAAAAGGAGTTCTTAAGACATTAGGCATTTCATCGAAAATAGAAAAAGACTCCATCATCTCAACACCCAGATTAGCCATTGCATCAGCACAAGTGTTGGCTTCTCTATAAATGTGGTAGATCTTGACATTACCCAACCTTTGCATGATTTCCCAGCAATCCAAAATAAGAGATAAGTAAGTATGAGTGTCTTTAACTCCATCAATAACAAACTTGATTGCCACTTGGGAATCCATTTCCACCAGCAAATTTGTGAAATTCTTTCTTTGAGCAATTCGTAAGCCATCACGCAAGCCCCAAAATTTAGCACAAATGCTTGAAGCAATTCCAAGGTTTCTAGAGAATCCGCAAATCCAATTCCCATCCCATCCCTAAAAATTCCATCAGCGCTAGTCTTACCTGGGTTGCCCTTGGCTACCCCATCAGTATTAAGTTTGACAAAATTAGGACGGGGAGGTGTCCATCCGATGTTAATTTGGGAGATGGAAATGATGTTCTTAGTTGGGTTCATGATAGCCCAAAATTCCTGGATATTCCTTTTCAGATTGGTAAACCAACTTTCAATGTCACAATTTAGATTTTGGAATATCAACTTATTCTTATTAATCCAAATATGCCAAAGGATAAAAGAGAAAGCAATATTCCAAGGAACATTCAACTGTCTTGAAATGACTTTGCATCTACAATTGGTCATAATCCATTCCTCTAGATCAAGATAGAAAGAATCTCTAATTTCGGTAGGATATTCAGCAAAGTCCACATTTCTTTGACTTTGCTACAGTCTCTCAAACAATATGAGAGGGATTTAGTATGATCAAAACATCTCGGACATTCAGGATTAAGGGGGATTCCACGTTGATACAAGACCTGACGGGTGGCCACCTTCTGGTGGATGCACTGCCAAAGCCATCATCTAATTTTTGGTAAGGTGTTGAGCTTCCAAATGATGTTCCAATTTGGCTTTGGAGATTTCTCATAATTTTTAGCCAAATCATAAGCAGATCCAATGCAAAATATTCCTATATGTGTTGGATTCCAGCTGATAACATCTTTATCATGACCCTCAGTTTGAATAGGAATTGCCATAATTTTCAAGTTTATCTCAAGGGGGAGCCGATAATTGAGAGCATTGAAATTCCATCTTGATTAGATAAAACCTCTTTAACTGTAAGTCTCTCATCTTGTGGGAGCCATGGTCCAAACAAAATGGAATTTAAAGGACCAAAACCAACCCAGTTGTCAAACCAAAAAAGGCTTTGTGAACTTGATTTGATTAACCATCGAATACCTCTTTGAAGAACCAAATAGCCCTTACGCATTCCTCCCCAAAGAGTAGAGGCAACCTTGTTGTAAGACCCATTGTTAGTGAGATATTTAGCTCTAAGAATATTGACCCAAGTTTTATCAATTTAAGTAAGAAATCTCCACCTGAGTTTTGCCATATTGGCCTCATTAAGAAGTTTCATATCCCTAATTCCCAGGCCACCTTTAGCTTTAGAGTTTGTAACTGTCTCCCAATTGATTAGATGAATTTTTTTGTGTTCATTTGAAGACCCCCAAAGGAAATTCCTGGAGATTTGATTTAATTCTTGACAAATGTTTTGAGGGAAGCATGTACCTTGCATATAATACATGGGTATTGCTCCCAAAACAGATTTGATCACAATGGTTCGACCCGCAAAAGAAAGCAGGTTGGCTCGCCATCCTGATAGCTTCTACTTAACTTTATCTATAATATGGCGAAAATTGGCATTTTTTCTTTCACAAGAAATGTGGAAACCCAAATATTTTCCAAGCTCATCAGATTGGGACATATCCAGTGAGTTACTGTAAGATCTGATTCTACACTACTGTAAAGTCTAATTTCATAAAAGTGATAAATGAAATAAATAGAGAGTATTGAATTCCATTTAGTTGAAAAGCTCCTTAACTTGAGATGAGAACGGAGCAAATTATGAGAACTACATTACGGACGAGTAAGCTGGCAGCTCGCCAATGGGCGCGCAAGAGCACATTCGCCAATGGTCATGGTAAGTTAGATAATGGCTTGTTGGGCGAATAGTTGAGTTCACCATGTCTATTGTTAGCATGATCGCCCGAATGGGAGAGAGCTTGTGATCGCCAATATGAAGTAAACTAAATAGATGAATGTGATCGCCAAGCCTATATGTAATAGCCAAGGGAAGGGAATCATCTTATATTTTCCAAATATTGAATTGGCGAACTGAATTACATTTGGCGACATGAGATTAAGTTGGCGAGTTGATGACTCAAAATGAGGAGGTGAACTGGAATCAAGCACGGATAAAACGGAAATAGATTCAAAACATGCTTGTAGCTAAAATTGACTTGGCAAGTCGGACTGTTGGAGACAATAATAGAGGAAAGCTAAAGTCAAGAAGGGAATTAGCCTTATTGGTTGAGAAGTAAAACAAAGTCAATAGAAGTAGAGGATGTGTGTGGAAGGAAGACTTTCTCGCCAATGTAAGTGCAGTTTTTCTTCATGCATTAAATGCATGATAGACGTGAAATAAATGCTAGAAATGAGATAAGACCAAGAAGTGAATTATGATTGGATAGTATGGCTATAAAAGGAGAAACAAATGAGGATAACAGAGTTAGCCAACTCCAACTTCTTCAGGAAAACCATTTCACTGCAAGTTATGCTCTGTTTCTTCCATTTCTCTGCCATGTTCGATCTACTAAACTCCAACCTTAAGTTGGTTAAATACATAAACCAGCTTGCAAACCTTTCCTTTTTAGCTTGATGAGATAAAGGAATAAGTAAAGGAAGGCCAACGTGAGACAGAAAATAATTTGTTCCACAAGTGCAGTCGGTTGAGGTAAGTTTCATATTTTCTGGGGTGTTCTTGCTATTCAATGGTGGATTTATATGTTTACGGTATAATAAACATAGAATACAACCTTGTTTTAGTTAGATCTTTAGAGAATATGGAAACAAGGAAAATAATGGAAAAAGTGATGACAATGGCGACTATAGTGATCGCCCATGTTGAAAATTAGTAATCGCCAATGAGGCGAGTAGATAATAAGGAACTCGCCAAGGTAAAGTCTGTATTCAAAGGGCGAGAACGCCCAATTCTAGTGAAGTGAATTAATGGGCGAGCTCAACTGCATAAGGCATTGGGCGAGTAGAATTGTGGGCGAACTCCCACAATTAAGCCAATGAAGGCCTCGTGAGTTGACTGGCGGGCGAGCTTCCACGTGTAAAACATTTATTGAATGGCGAGCTCGGTTGTGCTAGTTAGAGCTCTGTTGGGCGAGTAGTCATTTGATTTATCTCAATCTCGCCAAGTGATATAAAAAGAAATATTAATAGAATTTATAATTATTTGCAGCCGTTAATTGGAAATGGCTATTGGCGAGCAGGAAGCAGGGCGAAGCAAAGCTTCGTTAAACCAGGTAAGGGAGATGTGTGTGAAGTTAATGCATGTCCTGTGGAGTTAAGTTTTATGTAAATTATTGAGAAGTTGTTTTGTTTTATGGCATGCATTATTTTGATAATTATTTTGGATTTGGGCGAGCTAAAGGCCGACCCCTACATTATGCTTGGGCGAACTGATACAGGGTGGGCGAGCTCTTGTAGTTTTATGTTGGACGAGCCCTTGTATTTTTATGTTGGGCGAATTGGTATTGGCGGGCGAGCCAAGCCCTTTTATAATTTTTATAAACCCGTTTCTAATTTTTAAAGGCGGGCGAACCGTTTTGATAGGAAAATTATAGGCGAGTCGGTAGTGGCGAGCCAGTATTTTGTTCTAAATACAGAGGGTGGCGGGCGAACACTTGTTCACCTCATTTTCGAGTGACCATGGGCGAGCCATGCGGGGCGAGCTGACCATGGCGAACAGATTTCTATAGTGTTTCCAACGAAAATGAGCCATTTTAAATATTTTTGAAAAATAGAAAATATAAATCCTTTTTGGGCGAATTGATGAATGGGCGAGCAGTTAAGGGCGAGCCAGTTTTGCTTGTTGTTTTTAAAAGCACTGGTGGGCGGGCGAACACAAGTTCACCGCATTGGGCGAGTTGCCATGGGTGAACCATATTAGGTGAGCAGACCATGGGCGAGCAAGTTTTAAACGTTGAGATTTTGGAAAGTTTTCAAGGGGTTTTGTAAACAGAAAGCCTAAACCTTTTTGGAAATCAAATCATTTTGAGAAAATGATAAAGTGAGATAATTCCATAAAGGTTTTCATGAGAGATAAAGTGAATTTTGAGACTTTAGGCCCTGAGTTCATGCTTTATTATTCATGTAGTTGCGTGACCCGCCTGAGGCGGTGGCTCGGGTCGATGGACCTACGGGTGCACCTCAGGGCGTCACAGGGCTGATGGACCCGCCAAGTCATCAACGGTCTCGAGGTCACTTGGCAAGTGGACCCGAGGACCACCTATAGATTATGGCCATAGATCTGAGATAGCTGTAAGGGGTGATGGCCTACGGGTGCACCCCAAAAGCAGCAGATTCCGTTCTCGCAAGGGGGAGGGGGAACGATGATAGCATGATTTATTTGTTGCCTAGTCTCAACTTACCAATTTCTGTTTACTGTGAGGATTTGTTGAAATCCTATATAGTGTTTACTACATTTTAAAGTAAACTGTTTAGCTAGTGATTTGAATGGTGTTTTAAGAGAGTTGTTTATTATATATCCACTGTCTTTTCTACTGGGTTATTGTTAATAAAAGAATAAATGCGTTGTGATATATAGTTTTGCTTTATTTAAAGCAGCATATGTTTCCTTTACTGAGCGTATGAATTGCTCACCCCTTTTGTTTTAACTCCACAGATAAGAAGTACATGGAGTTAAGAGAATTAGCTCTCAGATGGGTATAGCTATGCTCAAAGCACTGAGGCATGGCACGTTAAATGTGACAAGTACAGTCTCTTCTCTTTTACATTTCAGACATATGTATACAGTACTACCTTAGTGAAATAAAGGTTAATAGGGGATGTCAGATGTAAGGAATAATGAAAAGAAATTTCATATTCCATAATTAAACAATAAATGTTTATCATTTATCACTGTTACTGTTAAATGTTAATGGCATCGCAGACAGCCCAACCGGTAAAGTTGTATGGAAATACATGAAAAATGTGGTAACGGGATGTTACAGTTACAAATGGCTTCTTTAGTCGCAACAGCAGTGTTACGAGAGAAGATTAAGTTAGATTTCTGCAAATTGATAGACTGGCCTGCCTCTTGACAAAAAGTACCAAGAATACTTTTCATAGTATTTGCTGTAAGTCTTGTTGCTTTTCCAAGTAAGATAAGATCATCAGCATAAAAAAATGGGATAGTTTAGGGCCTCTCCTCGAAAGTTGGATTTGTTCCCAGTGTCCCTCATCACATTCTTCTTGAATTTTGATAGACAAGTATTCCATGCAAGAATGAAGATATAGGGTGATAGAGGGTCACCCTGTCTAATTCCTTTTAAAAGGGTGATCTTAGAGCTTTGTTCCTCATTAACCAATATAGTCACAGAAATAGAACAGATACAAGACATGATGAGTTTAATCTAGTTAGGAGGAAAATTGAAAAGGTAAGAACTTTATAAATAAAGCTCCACTTAAGTTTATCGTAGGCTTTTTCCAAATCAATTTTTGCCAGTATGAAATCGCCTTTGCCTTTTTTCCTGTTAAAAGAGTGAATAATTTCTTGAGCAATTATGGCATTGTCTTGTGCCCTTCTTCCTGCAATGAAGCTAGCTTGCATGGGATTAACAATTCACGAAAGGATAGGTCTGATCCTATTGACAATGATTTTTGAGTTGATCTTATAGATGCTGCTGCGTAATCCAATAGGGTGATACTGGCTTATGTTCTCAGGACATTGAGTCTTAGGAATCAAACAAATGAAACATTCATTGATTGCTTATGGGATTGTGAACTCCTTAAAAACCTGGTTGACAAAATTGAAAACTGAATGTCCAACAATATCCCAATTCTTTTGATAAAAAATCGGATGGAGTCCATCAGGTCCAGGAGCTTTGAGAGGTTTCTTACTGAACACAGCTTTATATACTTCAACTCTAGATATAAGTTCATTAAGAGTTGCATATTCCTGTTCTGAAATAGGATTAAGAAACCTGCTATGCAATTGATAAGTCTCTAAAATATTCATGTTTTATAGTATTTTATTGCATCAATTTTGCTTAACTTTTGGAATTTTAATATATTTTCTTTCCAATTTAATTAAATTGTCTTCATGTGCAGGAAATTTGAGAATAATGAGAAAATCAAGAAAATGGCAAGAAAATCAAGGAAGAATGCCCGTAATTGGTGTTTGAGCCCTAAACCCGAACCATAACCTTAAATCCCTAAACTTATCCATCTTTCAAACTCTAAGCCTTAGTCTTTTAAATCCTAAAAATATAAAAAATAATAATAATTATACCCCTAAACCCATCTTTAAAACCCTACACCATTTCAGCCTTTCATACAAAAAAAAAACCTTTATTTTTAACCTTTTTAACCTTATACTTGCTACCAAAAACCTCCTACACCCAAAGCTCATTGGACTGCATGTCAAACCCAAACCCAAACCGGCATTGTTACTTGAATTCTTGGCTAAAGAGGATGGATGGGGCAGCCTGTGGATGTTAGTGGCAAAAAGCCCTTGAAGCAACCCTAATTAAAAGATGAGCTACCACAAGAGTGGAGGTGAAAAAAAAAAAAGGGGGCTAGTGAGAGGAGCTCTTCTTCAACCTTTATTGCTTTCGTTTTCTATATAGTTTTCCTCAGTTTTAGGCGAGGTGGATGGCTGGTGACAGTAGCCATCTTTCTCGACATCTATTGCACTTTCATCTTTTCTTTTGTAAAAGCAAGCTCTTTATTTTCTGATATAAGATTTAATTCAAGCATTGTTATTTCCTATCTTAAATTAGTTCAGAGAATGTTTAGATCAGTTTACAAAGTTTTATTTTCAAGTTTTCATTGGACAAAATTAATTTCTTTTATGGTAGTTTAAGGTTTTGTTTCAAAGTTCATCTTGTTTCCTTTTAGTGTCTACTCTTTATCTATTTCTGTCATAAATATGTTTCTTTATTGCTTGTGTGCTGGAGTTGGAGACGTGCGCTGCTGCCTTGCTGTATGTGTGAACTGGGCACAAGTGGCTGGAGACGTGTGAAGCGGTGAGGTACTGAAGCAGAAGTGCAGCCACGGACTGGTTGTTACTGCGTGTTTCTTTGAAGTTCTCCTTAAGCTTAGCAATAGTTTTAGTTACTTTTAAATTCTGTTTTTATTTTTTTCTTTTAGGATTTTAAGTTTTAAAACTTTAATCCAGAGACATTACAATTTATAGTGCTAGTGTTTAGTTATTTTCTGCTTTGTTTCTTTCTTTGTCTACGTGAACGAGCTACTGTTTGTTGCTGTCGTTTGCTGAGTTTGGTGTGGGCGACGCAAGGCAGGGCTGGGGCAGGTTGCAAGCAGGAGGCATGCGTGAAGTTGCTGTTGTGTGTTGCCGGACTGGTCTGCCTGAACGCTGCCTGCGATTACTGGTGTGAGCTGCAGGTGTTGGGCATGGCGAGGCTACGGTCTGCTGCATGTGCGTGAAACAGAAACTTGGGTTGAGCGGGTCTACTGCGTTTCTGGATTTGGTGTGGCTAGCAGGAGCCATGCGTGGATACCGAAGCTGCAATATGCCTGGTGGTGTGTACGTAGCAAAGCATGAAGACAAGCAGGACAGTTTTTTTTGCGGTGGGCCACGGTTTCAACGAATTTTTGTTGCTTCATTTGCTTAAGAGTTGAATATTTTATTTATTTGATAGTTTCAATATCCTACTTTATTAGTTCTATATTATAATAGCTTAGCTTTTAATTCTAGATAATTTAAATTTCAGATTTTAATTCTCTTTATTTTTAATTTCTTTTACAATTTTATTAACTTATTAGTTTGTTTTAATCTAGTAGATTACTTTAGACTAGTTTATTAGTGAATTTAATTAAATATTAGTTTATTAGTTCATTAGATTTTAACTAGTTAGAATTAAATTTTTAATTTCAGATAATTTAAGTTTTAAATATTTCTTTTATGTATTTGTTATTTTTAATTTCTTCTTTATTTTATATTTTTTTATTCATTTTTATTTTATTTTATTTTATTTTGCATTTAATTTTAATTTAATTAAACTTAGTAGTTAATTCACTTAAGAAAATTTTTATTGCTTGAATAAATCTAGGTGTGACTAATTTTAATACTTAGCTAAATAACCTATATAATCCTCATGGGAACGATACTCTACTCACTACTTTATTACTTGTCGCGACCCGTGCACTTGCGGTATAAGTCTTAGAGCGCAACAGCAATAAGGAGAATCTTTCACTGAATGATCTTGAAGAACAGTAGAGTTCACAGAAGTGGTTTGAAATGATTCTTCTAATGTCTTCAACTCTATGGAAACAATTTCCAACTAAATCTTGGAGTGCTAATATTCTGTTTCTTCTCCTATGTTGCAAAGTGCTCATATGATAGTAACGGGTGTTGCGGTCTCCATCATTCATCCAATCAACTCTAGCTTTAAGGGCCCAGAGTTCATCCTCAAGATTGAGAACATGTTGGTAATCCTTTTGGAGTTTTTCTTCAAGATCAATGAGCCAAGGGTTAGAAGAAGTATTAAGAGCACTTTGAATACCTTCTATCCTTGCCTTCAATTGTGTTTTCCTATGTAAAATATTCCAAAAGGTAAATCTATTCCATTCAAGAATATCTTCTTTAAAGTTAGAGATGGCTTCAAGAATGGAGTCTTGAGCCCTTTCCCAAGCATTTCTAACAACTTGTTTAAAGTCCAGGTGAGAAAACCAAATAGTCTCGAACCTAAAAGGTCTCGGTCCAAAGTGAGGAAGAGAAGGGGAAGTATCCAATAAGACCGGGTTATGATCAGAATGAATTCTTGTCAAATGAAACACAGTGTCATTCGGAAAGAGACTTTTCCATTCAGTATTTGCCCAAGCTCGGTCAATATGTTCTCTAATAAGTTGACCATGGTGATTTTTATTAGTCCAAGTGAAACGTTGACCTACAAAACCAAGGTCTATCATACCACATCTATCCATGCAATCTTGGTACAAACGAGCCTTATATTGTTTAATCGGCTTTCCTCCTAATTTTTCTGAATCCCTTAGGAGATCATTAAAATCTCCCAACATGAATTATGGTGATGAATGGGTGAGTGCAAAATCATTGAGTTCCTCCCATAGTTTTTTCCTCACCTCAAACTTAGGATTAGCATAAATTGCAGAAAGTAACCAACATAAAGGATTAATAGAATTAAAGGAAGATAAACTAGAGTTGGGCATGGAATTTACCTGAACAGAAGCTTGAATGACCTGGGCTGAGGAATGAATGACGTTGATGGTGATCTCTGAAGTGTGCCAAAGAAGCCAAATGCCGCCTGAAAAGCCTTCAGCATCCACTCGAAAAACACCATCAAAGCCCAGAGACTTTGATATCTTATCAGCTTTATTCCCTGATATTCTTGTTTCTATGATAATCACAAGACTAGGATTATTAGTCTTCATGAGATCCAAAAAAGCACGTTTAAAATCCGAGCTGGCCACCCCTCTAGCATTCCAGAGAATAGCTTTCATTGGGAATGGACTAATTTTTTATTTGTTCAGGAACTAGTTGGCCAGATCCGGAAGGGCTTTGACTTCCCCCGATGGCATCAGACATAACAAGTTCGGCGTACAATGGTTCTGAGGTAGCCAGATCACCTTGTACTTCCTTGTTTCCTGTTCTACTGACTGTATTGTTTTGAGTACCAACGTCACTGGGTTTGCCGATGGTAGGTTCAAAATGAGAGCTACTGAGTTCACACTCTCGTTCATCTCCATCCATCACATTGTATCCCATGTCACTTGACTCAGGTTGCAAAGCCAACCTGGACGTAGAGTTACTCTTGACGAGGGTTGTAATTCTTCGACTGATTGCGAATAAGATCAAGGTAAGGTTGTGGATTTGGTATTTTTGGTGACAGGATCAGGTTGTTCCAAGCTCGCCTGATTTCTTCCTTGCTCCAGGAGCTTGTCTGTGGGTTGTTTGTATCCTTTAGAAGAAAATCCAGAGCTTGCATAATGCTAATGGTTCTTTCTTCTAGATGAAGGTGCATCATGCTTAGGCTTTGTGTGATTTCTTGTAGATTTTCCATTTGGCTTGGTTGACAAGTTTGGGCGAGTCAGTTCAAAGGCTTGTGAAGAGTCAAAAATTCCAAAAGGATTTTGTGTATTGAACACAGGGTCGTTGTTGGAGACTTTAGTTGGGATAACCAGTCTAGTTCCTTTATCGTTGATTCGATTAGTGTGATTCGATTGAAGGACAGAACTTGTCATATCTTTGGTAGAGTTTGAACATTGGCTCATGAAGAAAAAAGTTTGAGAAGTCGAACGTTGCTCTGACAAAGTGGGCATTTCACCAATTTTTGACTTGACCTTGTCTTGTCTATTGGATGGGTTTCGGGTCGATTCTTTTCGACCCGCTTTTTGGCTGGTTTTCAGTTTATTCCTTCTTCTGGAAAGCACCATCTATGGAACATAGCTGTCACCATTAGCTTCCTCTGTTGCAGGCGGACTTTTGTCCTGTTGGTCTGTTGTAGTAGTCTTTATTTCCTCATGTTGAATATCTTTGTCAATGCCACATTGTTCTTTCCTGTGGCCTATCAAGCCACATTTAAAACATAGATTTACCCTTTCATAAACAACATTCTGAACCAATTTGCCAATTCTGACTTTAGGAACCAAGGGTTTATCCAAATCTATCTGAATACAGAATCGAGCATATCTACCTCTTGAGTTCTGTTTTTGTGCATGTATCATTCTTGAGCAAGGTTCTAAGTTGATTACTCACTCTTTGTAAGATAACCTTGTCAAAAAACTCAATAGGCAAGCCTGGCAGGCATACCCACACAGCAGTCGTCGAGAAAGCAGATGATTTTTGAGGGAGAAATCTAGGCTCCCAAAGTCTCATGGTGAGGTAAAAAGGACCCACAAACCAAGGGCCACCATAGATAACCTTGTGAAAATCCTTATTGTTCATGAACCTGAAAAGGAAGAAATCATGACCGAGATCTATATAATCCATTTTCCCACTTGGTTTTCATTGTGCTTTAACTCTTGGAAGAAGGTAATTATAGCCGACAGTATTGCCAAAGTTTTCACTATAATGGCGTTCTTCCAGGGTCTTCTAATTCTATCTTTCTCCTCTTTAGAGAGAAGGATTGTAGGAATATCATCATTATCCTCTGTTTCTTGGTCTAATTCTTCATCCATAAATGAAGGTCTACTGATGATTGAAAAATAAGATGAATCTTGATTTCCCATGAGAGATTCCTTATAGGAGCTGTTGTTTTGTTGGGCATCTTGCATGATCAAATCTCTTTGTTTGAATTCACCATTCTTCGTTCTTTTCACACTTTTAAATTTTGATCTTCAACCTCAGGACAGGCAGGGACGTTTTCGTTCGCTTCTTGCATTCTTCAGTTGTTTTTTAATGGAAGCGAAAATTCAACTTTGAGTTGAAAAAATAGGATTTTTTTAAAACCATTGATTGCAACTTATGCAAGCATGTGTCAAGCAAATGAAAGTAGAGAGAAGCTAATGTGCTCGAATGAAAGAGGAACGTGCTAGACATCAGTAACTGCATGAACAGTTCAACAATAATGAATTTTGCGTAACAAAAGTTTTCAATAGCACTATCAAAATGGTTCAAGCCGACTTAATAAGTTAAACCAAGTCTGGATCATGTCAGAAAATCATTTTGTTAAAGTGGACCTAAAAAATATAAATCTAAATCTGGCCCTAAATGCTAATGGATCTAAATGGGTTGACCCATATTTTAAAAAAAATTAAAAATTATATTAACAATTCATTTTTAGTAAATAAATAAAAATTTTTAAAATAAACATTAAACAAACATCACATAAATTCATATTAAATCCATAACCTTAAGTCTTTAACATCATTTGAACATATTAATTGTCTAACAATCATAATATAAATTGTTTTAACAAACTTAGAGACTAAAAAATATAACAAGTCTTTTAGCATTTTATTTCGCCATTCATTTTAATTTTAATTTTATTAAAAGATGTAGTGCATCAAGCCATTAGTGCATAGAGACATTGGCTTGATTAATTGGCTTATGCCTTTTTTTTAAGTTTATTAAATTAAATGAGATTAATTATAAGTAAATAAATAAAAGTATAAATAAATTTTAAATATAATTATAATTATAAATTTGTTACAAGAAATAAACGGGCTAACCCATTTAAGTTCGGGCCAAATCTATTTAAACTCAAGTTTAAATGGATCGGGTTAAAAAGCTTTTTTAATTAAATAGACTACAAAAATAAAACACAAATCTTGAAAATATGAATCGAGCTAAGTCGACCTAACAAATCTTAGTCTATTTTGACAATACTAGCTTTTAGGAATCAATCTAGGTGATCCAGTAACTCAACTAGACCTCAAGTACTAAATTTAATAAGTTACTGTATAACTTGCTATCATATTAAATATAACTATATATATTTTTAGTAGGTTTCAGATCACTTTAGTGAACTTGATACCAAAAATGGTTCTTCTACTTTTCTCATTCCAACTCCCGGTGGTCATTAATTATGACCACAATTTGTGGGAATTAGGAATAATTTCGTTATCATAGGGTAGGTAGTGTTCGTTATTTTTTTGATGTAAGGTTGTGAGTGGGATTATCTACAAAAAAGCTATTGTATGTGACAATGTTGGACTTAGAGAGTTAAAAATGAGAAATGAGAAATTGGAGTAAGTGCATAATGACATAAATGAATCTGAACTTATTGATTGGTGGATGAGACAAGCGCTTCAATTTCCATAATTATTTAGGCACGACTGTGAGCAATCATAAAACAATGATTTTGGTTTTGTCTTGTAAAAGCCGGAGTGGTGGACCGTGGATATCAGTCGAAAGTGCCCAAGTGGGATTATCTATAAAAAAGTGCCCAAATTCAAGATTAGGATGTAAATGTGTAGTACTTAATAGGTACCTGGAACTACATGCTTCAATCAAGTAGAATTCATGTATCTTATAATCAAGTTTTAATCGGGCTAAGGTAATGATTTTTTATCAATGTCAGATTTGGATAGTGCTCATAAGATACCCTAAACTTGAATTCGATTAACTTTTTATTAAATATATTTTGTGTTTTTTATTAAATTATTAAAGTTTGTTGAATTATTTTGCAACATGTATATTCTTGTTTAATTTTATGTTTTTCATTAATTAAATTAGATATTAGAATAATTAGTTTTCTTGCATGAGTTTGGGTTCGGGTAATTAATGAGTTTGTCAATTTTGGTTGATAATCGAGTAATTAATTGGATTTGAGTAATAAATGGGTATTGTGAAATTTATTAGGATAGAGCTTGGGTAGTGCATTTAAAAAATAATTAGTTAATTATAAGGTTCGGGTGCTTTAATTAAAAATCGAGTTCGAGGTCAATTACCACTAAATTAATGGATACCTATCTCATTTACATTCCTTTTCAAGATGTCAACCTTTTTTTTTATAGGGAGGTAACAAAACTATCTCTTACCCTTCTTATAAATCTTTCCCTCATAAATTAATTTGAAGGTTTAATAGGTTGATTTCCTATGTTTTTAACTATAGTCATTTTTTCTTAAGGATTGACCAACGAATATGAATGGAGGAAACAAATCTCCCCATGCCTATCCTAACTTCATTTGCGAAGACCCCATGAATTTATTAACTAAAATTTAAAGTTTTTAATTGAATTAATTATATGAAATATAATTTTTATTAAAAATCCAGAAAGAAAGGAAAGGACAAAAAAAATGAAGAGATGGGATGCAAAAATGAAAAGAGAAAGGAAAAAGAAAAGACAAGAAACAAACATAAAAAAGAGAAATCGAAAAAATGGAGTGGATAAATATTAAAAGAAAAATAAGAAAAAACAGAAACAATTAGAATTGAAGGATAAATAACATAAAACTAGTATAAAATTAACAATCAAGATTTGATTTATTGGTTGTTATCATTCTTTAGGAGGGGTTAGGTTAAACGTTTAAATCTTCCTTCTCCCCTTAAACCTCCTTATGTACCAAAAATAAATGTAAAAGTAATATTTTATGAAAATCATAACACTAATATAAATGATCATATTCTTGGTTGCATTTTGGAAAGGATTATCTTTTTAACAAAAATGCATATTAATAATCAAATTTATATAAAAAAATGATTTGTCATGGAATTTGCTATTGATTACAGGTCTATTTGAATGAATGGTGAGACTGACTCGAGTGAGATTGAAATTAGTGTTAGTAATTAGATTAATTATAGTAGTGGTGAGATTAAAATCAGTACATATTTTATTATTTGTAAAATTAATAAGTAATTGAAAATCATTAAACTTTATAATATATGTTTCATTTTTATGTTTGTCTTTAAAATATTGTAATTATTTATTATATAGAATTAGTCATATGTGGATAGAAATGAGTAAAGGAGAAAAATTTATATTGACGACTTAACATGAGTACATATATTGATTTATGGAAACTATCTCAATTTTTTGAGATAAAGGCTTTAATGATGATAATGATGATATAATTAGTTATATGTATAAAAATATTTATTTATGTATTTATTCAAAATTTTGGTTATTTATTTATTGTTTATAATTTAATTATATAAATTTTATTTATTTATTGTTTTAAATAAATGAATAATTAACAAGATTTAAAACAAAAGAATAAGAAAACAAATAAAAAGTCAAATAAAGAGTAAATAGGAAACTATCAAGGGAAGGAATGAACTTTATTTCACTATACCTTTAAGAATTCACGTGAAAATAATTTCATCATACTGCAATCAGGAAATTCTATAATAAGATCAAAATTTTTTATTTTATTGTAAGATTAATGTAAACGCACATGATTAATCATCAATTTAGTATTAATGGTGTAAAATATGTTAGAAGCATCAAAAATACATGAGAATGAACGTAAAAATAGTGTCAATATAAATACATGACAATTTTGCTACAAGAAGTGTTTACATTTGTTCTCATTTGTTTATGTTACTTCTAATAAATTTTATGTCTATTGACACTAAATTTATGCTTATTATCATGTATTTACATTAATCTTATAATAAGATCAGAATTTTGACCTTACTATAGAAGTTCCCCATTGCAACCATGTTACCCAAATCATGCAAAATTCCAATGAAAGTATATAATCATGCTTCACTAAAGTTAAAAGAGAATCCATATGGGATCCTATACAATGAAAAGTATCAATGCTGGGACAAAATACCCACAAATCTGTTATAAATTTTGCAATGAAAAAAAATCCTAAATTTGTGATGACTGAATTTACAATAAATTTTAGAAGCAAGGTTAATAAGAATTTACTAAAATTTTCAATTCATTTTCCATATTTTACTAAACTCTTCTTGTGTGAAGTGTTACAAGAAAATGGAGCCAGTCCCAACCCAAACCCAAATAAAAGAAAAGGGTGTGGTAGGTTTAGACAACCAGCTATAAAAATTCGTCCAATTTCATGAAATGAATCAATATGTGAACTTCTTTAGCGCGTCCCCTACTTAGCGATGCGCTACACAGAGCTTGGGTGTGGTGAAAAGTATGCAAGGGTTGCTAGGTTGTCACCTAGAAGCGACATGCCACATTGATGCTTAGATGTGGTATAAATAGGCAAATGTTCTCACACCACAATGAACGGGTAGCTTGGGTGTGGTGAAAAGTATGCAAGGGTTGCTAGGTTGTCACCTAGAAGCGACATGCCACATTGATGCTTAGATGTGGTATAAATAGGCAAATGTTCTCACACCACAATGAACGGGTGTTGATAAATTAGTCCATAACCATAAGTTTAGGTTAAGACTTTGGAATATAGGTATGCATAATAGGAAATTAGTTGAGATTTTTTGAGATTATGAGTAAGAGGAAGGTTAACATCTTGTGTCTTTAAGAGGCTAAATGGGGTGAGAAAATGTAAAGACCCCGCCCGTTTCAATAGGTCGTCGACGAGCATCCCTTGGACTATCGCACATGCCCCAGGTTTATCTTTACAAGTGAGGTTGGCGGTCACCCACACTCACACGTATTGTCCACTTTGACGGTCGCCCACCTCACGGCTTTATCCCAAGGGGCCTGAAGAACTCAGGATAATTCCCTTGAGCACGTTTTCACTCGAGTTCGATCCCAGGACCCATAGGTACCTAGCTCTTACACTAGTGTTACCACTTGTTCCAATGGTAACACTAGTGTAAGAGCCAGGTACCTATGGGTCCTAGGATTGAACTCGAGTGAAAATGAACTCAAGGGAATTATCCTGAGTTCTTCAGGCCCCTTGGGATAAAGCAGTGGGGTGGGCGACCGCCAAAGCGGACAATACATGTAAGTGCGGGTGACCGCCAACCTCATGTGTAAAGATAAACCTGGGGCATGTGCGATTACCCAGGGGATGCTTGCCGATGGCCTATTGAAACGGGCGGGGTCTTTACATTAAAATGCACGTTTTTTTGTGACGCACCCGGGGTGTCACAGAAAAATGCTAGGGAAATAGCACCTTAGCGGTAATAGCATTGGTACACAAGGAAAGAGAGAGACTGAAATTGTCATGACCCGAAGGCCATAACTTACGCTTAACATTCACATTGCTACTACTTATCAATTTTACGAACTAAATGTTTTGTTTTTTATTATGGTTTGTATTCGATATCAGTGTAGTTACTAAGCGATACTTACTAATCTTTTTATTTTACTTTAACCTTAATAACTTAAACTTTAATCCACTGACAAATTTATTTAACACTCAAAGGTAAGTAATATTCATTTTTAATCCATAATATTTTCTAGCTCAGAAAACAAATCGAAAATATCCCCCTTAAATTAAGAGTTTTCCCTAACTCAAACTACCTATAAAATATGATCACATCATATACATCCCAATCGTAGCATTCATTTCCCCAATTCACATCAAACACTTCAAACAGATATCATATCAACAATCTTAATATCCACAACTACTCATTATAAATACGTCATATTGACAATCTTACTGTCTACCATAATTCATTATTTGCATATCGTAAGACACTTAATTGAGATAACATTATTTCATTTGTTTAGTCTACATCCCATCTTATAGTAATATACAAGAGTTTGCCAGAAAATATAGTCATAGGCAGAAATAAATATTCCTATACCATAAATTCCCAAGCATGTGCCTTCGAAACTCGGGTCATTATTTGGACCTGTGTTACTCCAAAGGCAGCTTGTGACATCCATAATTTAAGCTCAATCTGTAGAATGATTTAAAAATAATTTAGTGAGCAAGGCTCAGTAAGATACTCATATAAAGGCAAAAGTATAATTATACTATCCGAAATGCAATGCATGAAACCTGCAAGTATAAATCCTCATAACATATTCTAATCATAAACATTGTACTTGATCTCAAGATCATGACCTAGAAATATCTAAGTGTGCTAAGGTTTTGGGGTACGAATGGAAGAGTAGTTTGAAATACCTTATTATCCTCGTTCCCGGCACCTATCGACAAAACGTCAAATACTATACTTATTACTCATCCATATCAATTCAGAGTATTTGGTCTTCTCAGAACTTTTATATTCATGGTAATGCTGTATATGATGGCTCTCGGAAAGTCTTTGCATGTGCAATGGATTTGTTGGAATCTTTCAATGCAACTTGTAGGCTCCCCTTAACACATATACTTATCACTAGGTCTTCTCGAAGATGGTGTCCCCCGTCGGCTAGTCTATTTAAAGTTAATGTTAATGCAACTATATTCCCTATTGATGGTAGTTATGGTATTGGTATAGCTATTCAGGATCATCTTGGTGAGGCGATTGTTTTCTGTTCAGCCAAAAAAGAAGGAATTAACCAAAGCTACTAACTGTAGAGTGCTTGGCTATTTCATCAACATTACAGTTTGTAGCAGATATAGGACTTAATGATATATTATTAGCTATGGATTCTCAAATGGCTGTTGTCGTAACGGCTTCGCGCTCGACGATTTTGAAAAAAAAAAGAACGTTTAAAAACAAAAATGGGAGTCGCCACCAATCTTTTTTTGACTAGGTGTGATTGGTCACCTAAAAATATTTATCTTTTTAACAAAATCTCAAAATTAATTAAGTTTTATAAAAAAAGACAAATCTTTGGTCTGCGAAAACAAAAATCGGGTTCGGGGGTACGGTTACGCATGGGGAAGGATTAGCACCCCCACGACGCCCGTTAAAAAACGGTACCATAATAATCATGTGTTATCCTTTGGTTTTAATAAAATAGTCTTGGCTTTTGATTATATGAAAAATTAGCGTGTTTGCTTGAAAAATTGTTGTTATAATGAGATTCATTATGAAAATCAACATGAACACCGTTTATTGAAAAATTAGATCAAATATCCCAATCCTCTGGTAACATTTGAAATAATCCCTCTCACCTAGGGATCAGTCAAGAAATCACTACTTGTGAGTCTCATGACATCCCATCCTCGGTGGTGCTCACGCTATTTTATAATTAATCGTATACATGTAATATGGATAAAGATGCACAGTGCATATGAAACTTAAAGGAAATTTTATTTATTTTGATTTCGTTGATGAAACTCTTGATATTAAGAAATTTGGCTAAATATCCCAATCCTCTGGTAACATTTAGCTAATCCCTCTCACCTAGGGATCAATCAAGAAATCACTACTTGTGAGTCTCATGACATCCCATCCTCGGAAGAATTCCATTTATTATATTTTTTTATTTATGCACATGATGCTAACATATGTTTTATGATGCATATGGAATTATGAAAAGAATTTTTTATTTTGATTTTTATTAATGAAATTCTTAATATTGAGAAATTTAACTAAATATCCCAATCCTCTGGTAACATTTAGCTAATTCCTCTCACCTAGAGATCAGTCAAGAAATCACTACTTGTGAGTCTCATGACATCCCATCTTCGGAAGAATTTCATTTAAATTTAAATTTTATTATTGAATTCTTTTTTTATTTTCCTTTAAAATTTATCTATTTTTATTTTTAATAAAACAAATTAAATTATTGAAAAATCATACTAAATATCCCAATACTCTGGTAACATTTAGTAGGACTCTTCTCACCTAGGGATCAGTCAAGAAATCACTACTTGTGAGTCTCATGACATCCCATCATCGGATTTTCATTTTAATTTAAATTTTATTATTAATTTTCCTTTTTCTTTCTAAAAAAACATTTCTTTTTATTTTATTTTTTTATTTATATATTTTTTTTATTGCCATGAGAATATATTAAAAGCATGCATGATAATAATAAAATTTTTAATTTTTAATTTTTAATTTTTATTTAACAAAATAAATAAATGCTAAATAAATAGATAATAAACAAATAAGAAAAGGAAGAAAAAATTTACCAAATTGGATTTGGGTTTGGAACCCAAATAAGCTCTTGCATGGCCCCAAAAACACAGCCCAAATTGAGGGCCCAAAAGGCCTTCCACGTGGCCCAAAACAGGTGGGCCAAATCGGGTCGGGTCGGCAGGTGCGCGGGTCGGATCCTCGCTGGGCACGCGGGTCGCGAAGAGAGCTGGAGCCGGGTCGGACGCGCGGATCCGGGTCGGGCGTGCACGCTGGTCTTCTTCTCTCCCTGGCCGGCCGGGTCGGGTGCGCGGACCCCGGGTCGGATCCCGGGTCGCGCGCGGGTCAACCCTCTCCTATAAAAACCCTCTTTTTTTTTTTTTCACTTTTCCTTCTTTTCTCTCAAAAAAAAATCCAGAGCCCTTGAAGGCTCTCCGCCGGGGCGATTCCCGGCCACCGCTGGGGTCGCTTCCGGCCGCCGCCGGCCACCGTCGCCGGTGGCCAAACCCCAAAAAGATTGCCCTTTTCCGATTCCTCTCCCCCTCCTCCTTTCGATTCCGACTTCCGATTCACCAAAAAAATCCCCTAACCCCACAAATCTGAGTTTCACCGAAACCTCCTCCCCTTTTTTTCGTTTTTTTTTTGTTTTTTTTTTTTCAGATCTGGTTGATATTTTGGTTGTGGTTGTGGTTCGCTGGTTGTTGATATGTGTGTTTTTGCAGGTGGGGATCTAGGGTTAGAGGGGCTCTCGGATTTGGGGTTTCGGTTTGGGTGAGGATGATGCTGGTGTTTTCGGTGGTTTCAGTTTGGTTGAGGGTGTGTGGCTATGGGTTCCGCCGTGGGGAGCTTGAAGCTTGGGTTTTTTGTCTGGAATGGTCTCCCCTAAGCCACCGGATCTGACAAACCGAAACCCTTCCCCTCTTTGTTTTTTTTTGTTTTGGTTGATGATTTCGGATGCTTTTGTGATGGTGGTGGTTGTTGGTGGTTGATGGTTGAACGGGGATGGTGGCTCACGGTTGGGTGGTCGAACGGGGTTGGCTAAGGGGTCTTCTGGTTTCGGTAGTGAGGGGGAACTGGGTTCACTAAGGCAGAGGGGGTTTTCTCTCGGGGTCGAATGGTTGCTTGGGTTGGCCGTGGCTCTCGGGTGAATGGGGAGAGCTTCCAGCTTCCGCTCCTCCCCGGTGGTTACTGGTTGAGGAGGGATCTTGTAGAAAGGGGACTGGTAAATATGGCTGGCAGAGGCGAGATGGACGGGTGATAGGCTGGTAGCCGGTGGAGATGGGACGGCCTGGCAGGGGAGAGGTGACAGATTGGACTAGACGAAAATAAAATAAAAACTAAAAATAATAATAATAATAATAAAAAATAAAAATAAAAAAAAATAAAAGTAATAAAAATAAAAATAAAAATGATAGTAATAATATAATAATAATAACAGATAATAATAAAAATAAGAAAAATAAAAATAAATACATATATGTAATAATAACAACAAAGAAAATGGGACAAAATTAGGTGTCAACAGCTGCCCCTCTTTGCTCATTGCTGAGGATCAGGAATAGAGCAAAGACAATTGACAGTAATTTTGTCCGGCTTATGAATCTTTTTCTTCCCCTTCTTTCTTTCTTTTTTTTTTGGTTCTTCTTTTTTTCCTTCTTTCTTTCTTTTTTTTTTTCGTATGCACTCCTCTTGCAGCAGAGGCAGTGAAACTTTAAAGTTTTTCTCTTTTTTTTTTTTTTGCGCTCCTCTTGCAACAGAGGCGATGAAACTTTAAATTCTTCTTGAAATGTGCTCCTCTTGCAGCAGAGGCAATGAGACTTTAAAATTTTTTTCTTTCTTTTGAAACGTGCTCCTCTTGCAGCAGAGGCAATGAAACTTTAAATTCCTTTTCTGAAATGTGCTCCTCTTGCAGCAGAGGCGATGAAACTTTAAATTCCTTTTCTGAAATGTGCTCCTCTTGCAGCAGAGGCGATGAAACTTTAAATTCCTTTTCTGAAATATGCTCCTCTTGCAGCAGAGGCAATGAAACTTTAAATTCCTTTTTTGAAAATGTGCTCCTCTTGCAGCAGAGGCGATGAAACTTTAAATTTTTTTTTTCTGGAAAATGTGCTCCTCTTGCAGCAGAGGCAATGAAACTTTAAATCCTTTTTTCTGAAAATGTGCTCCTCTTGCAGCAGAGGCGATGAAACTTTAAATTCTTTTTCTGGAAAATGTGCTCCTCTTGCAGCAGAGGCAATGAAACTTTAAATTCTTTTTCTGAAAATGTGCTCCTCTTGCAGCAGAGGCAATGAAACTTTAAATTCTTTTTTTTCTGAAATGTGCTCCTCTTGCAGCAGAGGCAATGAAACTTTAAATTCCTTTTCTGAAATGTGCTCCTCTTGCAGCAGAGGCAATGAAACTTTAAATTCCTTTTCTGAAATGTGCTCCTCTTGCAGCAGAGGCGATGAAACTTTAAATTCCTTTTCTGAAATGTGCTCCTCTTGCAGCAGAGGCGATGAAACTTTAAATTCCTTTTCTGAAATGTGCTCCTCTTGCAGCAGAGGCGATGAAACTTTAAAATTTTTTCTTTCTTTTGAAACGTGCTCCTCTTGCAGCAGAGGCAATGAAACTTTAAATTCCTTTTCTGAAATGTGCTCCTCTTGCAGCAGAGGCGATGAAACTTTAAATTCTTTTTCTGAAATGTGCTCCTCTTGCAGCAGAGGCGATGAAACTTTAAATTCCTTTTCTGAAATATGCTCCTCTTGCAGCAGAGGCAATGAAACTTTAAATTCCTTTTTTGAAAATGTGCTCCTCTTGCAGCAGAGGCGATGAAACTTTAAATTTTTTTGGGGGACTTGAAATTTGTGCCCGGAGGACTTGAGATTTTGCCCGGAGGACTTGAGATTTGTGCCCGGAGGACTTATGATTTTTTTTTTTGAAAGTGCTCCTCTTACAGCAGAGGCATTGAAACTTTAAAATTTTGCCCGGAGGACTTAGAATTTGTGCCCGGAGGTCTTTGATTTGTGCCCGGAGGACTTATGATTTGTGCCCGGAGGACTTAGAATTATACTTGAAGAGTTAAACTTTGTGCCCGGAGGACTTGATTTTTGAATTTGTGCCCGGAGGACTTGAAATTTGCTTATCTTCTGAAAATCAAACTTTAATCTTGATTAAACATTGCACTGGTAAAACTGGATTTGAAATTTTCTTTATCATGAACAAACTTGCCCCTCTTTTTTTTTTCTCTCTTTTTTTTTCTTCCCTTTTCTCTCTCTACTTCTTTCTTCTCTTTTCTTTCTTTTCTTCTCTTTTTCTTCTCTCTTCTTTCCTTCTCTTTTCTTTTCTCTTCTTTTTTTTTCTCTTCTCTTTTCTCTTCTCCTTCTCTCTTTTTTTTTCCTTTTTTTTTTTTATCTTGGAAAAGGTTGCATAACCTTTGAAATCTAGATTAAATGATGTTAAGTCTTCAGCTTGAGAAACATGTTTTAATCTCAAAATTTTACACAAAAACTTTCAATGTTGATGCTGTATGATATTGTGTATGTATGCATGTATGCATGACACTCAATCCTGTACATTCTATGACTTCAAAACTCTTCCCTATCTTGCCCAAGAGGCACATCATTTGCCTTTTTTGTCTCCTTTGCCCCCAACATGATCATGAAAGCTCCTTTCTGTTTCTTATTTCTGCAGATTTCTTGTGCTCATCATAGCCTTTTGATGAAAAGCACTGAACATTTTCTCATAACTATTTTCCAGGAGGGAATTGAATCTAAATTTCACAAGTGATATTTCATTCTTTCAAAATATTAGTGATTACTTTTCAAGATGAGTGAAATAAATCCTACTCGGATCTCTTCAACTGGACAATTAAAAGTTTGATGCACCAGGTGTTTTGTTTGGGGAATACTTTGCCACTTATCCAAAAACAATGGTTTCTTTCTTGGCTCAAAATGGTTTTCTTAAAATACCATCGTTTTTCTTCCCTTCTTTTTTGAACAAAATTTTGAATGAGAAAAGAAACAAAATATTTTCAATTTGGTTTGACAATCTCTTAAATTCTCAAATAATGACGTCCTACAAATGCCAAGATCGGACATGAATGACTGAAGGCTTTTCTATTTTAGGAAGGGTATGTACAAGAAGAAAGGTTCAAACTTTTTCAAAAAATGTCGGTTAATCAAGTGACATCAAAATCTTTGGATATCTCGAGGATTTCTCAAGGCTTGTTAATTCTTTTTCCACATTTTCAATTCATGTCACTGCTTGACTTGGTTGCATGAAAAGTTCATTGTTCGCTCTAGACTGCCCTTTTCGGGTTTTCACCCTAGAGCCTCATTCTTTCTTTTGTTTTCTTTTCTTTTTTCTTCTTTTTTTTTTTGAAATGATTGATTGTTCTACCATGCGTTCAAGAATTCAAATTTCATTCAAGCCAAAAAATTGGGAGAATCTTCCAAAGAAGAGCTCTTCGATACAAACATCCTTACTTGATCAAAACGGACTTTTAAGTACGTAATGTAGGCCATGGTTCAGGGTTCTGAAAGAATAGATAAACAGGCCCAAAATGTGTTTGAAGGTGATCAATCCAAGGATCATTTCTTCTGATATGGATGTCTATCAATTTCCTTCTTCGAAGCATCTTTCTCTTTATACTTTTCCATGTATCTCTTCCTCTTTCTTTTTTTTTGTTTTGTTTTTTTTTTCTCTCTTTCTTTTTTTCATGATTTTTTCATTTTTCTTTTTTCATTGATTCATGTCCAAATTTTCAAATCTAATTTGCCCCCAAATTATCCCACATAGTAAATTTTATTTGATCAAAAACAAAAGCTTAATCATTTGTTTTCTTCGAAAAGATACTTTCTGCACATGCCCCCCAGTGTGGAGGGTGATCCTTGGAGGAGGTTTATTATGAAAGAAATTATAAGGCTCAAAAGGGGCAGCAACAGGATAATGTTTATATTTGTGAATGGGATGTGAAAGACGGCCATTCATCATCTCAAATTAAGATGCTTCCATTGAAAAGCAATTCTTAGGACAAGTTTTTCTTTTGGCATTTGAAATCCTCTGAATATCATGTTTGCATGATGTCACAATCAATTTCATTTTTTTCTTCTTTCTTTTTTTTTTCCTTTTATTTTTTTGTTTTTGTAATACAACACTTTAATATGACAGAGCTCGACCTCACACACCACATCGTCGTTTAAGGAAAAATGTGATGCGTAACTCAAGGTATTATATACATGGACAAAGTGAAAAATCCTCAACTTTGGCTTTCTCTCCTCTTTTTTCTTTTTTGTGTTTATCTTGCCCCAAAACATGGGCGAAAAGGTATCTTGGGAGTACAACATTGAAGAATTCAGGATTTGTACAACAATTTAGGTGGAAATGTGTTTCAAAATGATCTTGCCACATATTTGACCGCCATTATCCAGAATCTTTGAGATTGTCATTGATTTCCAAAAAAAATTTCAAAAAGTTTTGCAAATCGATTATTTCTTTAAAAATGATTTACAATGAAACCCTGTCATGATCAAAGTGAAAACAAAATCGAACTTTCAAAAATTTATGCCCCAATTTAGCTTTTTGGCTCTCGACTGATTTAGATTCGGTTGAGATGTAATCCAAGAATGATTCAATACATTCATCTTTGACAGTAATCACCAATTTTCTTGGAACCATATATCATTATTGTGAAGAAAAGAAACATTCTTGACATATGCCACTGGAAAATAACTCATGCAAAAAGTTGTGCTCATACAATTGTCACCTAGGCCAATAGAAATGACAAGCATTTTCCAACAACGTACAGTCTTCAAAATCTCTCAATCTCTTTTTCTTTCCCTCCAGATTGGTCTGCCCAAAATGCCATAACTCTACACCAAAGTGGACTTCCACTGTTCCATGAGTTCTTGAGTCAAGATTTCACCATTGATGAGCTCTTCAATCCTTTCCTTCAACTGTCTGCATTTTTCCGTTGCATGCCCAATTGCCCCCATGTGATAGTCACATTTGCTGTTCGGGTCATAGCTCTTGGCCAATGGGTTCGGTGCTGTTCTCAAAGGTATAGGGGCCAAGTATTGGTTTTTTATCAAAAAGGGCAAAAGATCGGAGATTGGAATCGGAATTTTTCCTTGGTTGCTTCTCGATCTTTTTCGGTTGTTTATTGATGGTCGGGGAGGTTGAGCTACTGGCTTAGGCATGAAGATAGGCGCACGAGCAACCGTTGAAAGGTAAGGGTTTGCTTGAAATTCTGGTTGCGGGATTGGTGAATAAAGATAAGGAATATAGGGGACACTGCTCAAAGTTGGACGGTATGATGGGTGAGACAAATAGGGATTATATGGAATGGAATTTTTGAGAAATTGCCCCTCAAATGTCGCAGCTTGCACTTCTTCATCCATCCTTTCAAGTCTGTTATCAGCCATGTCGTCTATCTTGATCTTGCCCCTCTTAATTGCATTCTCGATCATCTCTCCAGAGGCTACCATGTCGGCAAAATTCTTAGTAACATTCCCAATCATCCTATCATAATACGGTGCCTGAAGGGTACAAAGAAACAGAGTTGCAATCTCTTTTTCTGAGAGGGGAGGCTGGACCTGAGTGGCAACATTCTTCCATCTCTGGGCATATTCTCTAAAGCCTTCAGTAGCTTTCTTCTCCATAGTTTGCAAAAATAAACGATCTGGGGCCGAATCCACAATATGCTTATATTGGGCGACAAATGCCCTTACCAAATCTTCCCATGAATGAATATCGCCCCTGCCCAGTTGTGTATACCACCTAGCAGCAGATCCTTTAAGGCTGTCTTGGAAAACATGGATCAACAGCTTGTCATCATGCACATGTGCTGCCATCTTTCTACAGTACATAGTGATATGGGCCTTTGGACAAGTGGTCCCATCATATTTCTCGAATTCTGGAGCTTTAAACTTTAAAGGAACGACCACACCAGGTACTAAGCATAATCCGGCAGCATCTGAAGATCCATGAAAATCCATTCCTTCAACAATTCGAAGTCTTTCTTCTATCAGCTCTATCTTTTGTCGGGAACTTGAGCCTCCTTCCACTTGTGGCATCCCTTGCTCTTTGTGACTATGCAGATTGGCAACGCTGACTGGTTTGAGGGGGTTCATGGTGGGAGTTGCGTGCACTTGAAACTGACTAGGGTTGACTGCAGACGGCATATTAGGGTACACATAACCCTCGATGGGCATTAGTTGTGGCTCTTGAAATGATTGGGTTTCTCGTGAGCCGTTGTTAATTGGACAAAAAGAATTCTCGGCATTTCGCAACTGATGCCCCTCTTGAGTAGCTAATTCTCCCATTTTTTCATTGTTCAGTTTCTCCCACAAACCTGCCATCTGTGACAATTGCTCTCTCATCTCTTGTTGAGCTCTTTCCATCCTTTCCATCCAAGTCATTTCTGTCTCTTCCATGTCCCAAAACTGTCTCTAAAGCTTTTCAATGATCAAGCTATATCTACACCAAATCCTGTCACAACCTAAAATTAGATGTCATGCTTGCCATGCTAGTATGATGCTTTTATTGTATGGAAATTGTGAAATAAAAAGAAAATTCAACCTTGTTGTTATTTCAGAGTATCACAAGCTGTATACTAAAAAAACAAAAAGGGAAATTATAAACTGAAAATTATCATTTGTCCATTCCTTTGTTTTGATCCACTATTTTTCTTTCTCTCTTTTTTTCTTTATATTTTTTTTTCTTTTTTCTTTAAGGAAACAGTTATTGTTAGCCTTATTATTTTCTGTCAAAACCATGTTATGCACATATGAATGAAGTGAATGCAAACCTATAAAAAGTTTTGTAGCCACCTCCCTTATATCGAGGACTTTGCATCAATCAGTCCTTTCTCCTTATATGACAAGTCAATTGGTCTCCATTTGCTAATGATTCAACATGTAGTCGTTCTGGAAACAACAACGATCCTTGAGAATGAACCAATTTAGCCTCTCCAAAACTTTCAAGCATCTGCATTATCCTAGCTAGCTTTCCCTTCATCTCTCGTATATCACATCCAAACTCCTCTCGATTATTCTCCAAAATAGTCTAGCTTTCCAATTAATCTCCCATATCTTTGACCTCTTTTATTCCAAAAAGACAAATACTCTCCTTATTATGTGATGTGAATGCATTAATGTAATGAGATATGCTATGCTAAAACTTAAGAATAAAAGAATCAAAATTTTTTTCTCATTTAAATTCAATGAATTCTTTCTTTTTTTCTTTTTTCATTTTAGAATTTGATTATTTCTCCTCCTTTTTTTTTTAAGAATAAATTTTCTTTTTTCAAAATTATCTTATTTTCACACCACAATTTATTTTCTTTAATTTCCTTTTTTGTTTAATCTATTTTTAAAAGAATGTGACAATGCACTTACCTTTTATTTTCTCATCAAAATTCTTCTTTCTTTTTAATGTCTATGCATTAGTTTAAAAGAAATAAAAAACATTATTGTTATTTTTCAAATATTATTAAAGAATGAATGAATGTTTTCTTGTTATTTTGACAAAAAAGGTAAACCGAATAAATCTTTGTTTTATTCTATAAAATTGAAAAAATGTGAAATTTTATTTGAAAACAAATATCTTTTGATTTTATGAGAGCATGAATTTGAAAAATCAATAGAGTTATGATATGAAAAAAATGTAGTAAAATCTTCCCTCATGTGTCCTAATTTCGGGATAATTTCTACAAAAATTGGACATGGCTCCACCTAAGGCTGGCCTCTTAGGTTTTTCTATGTGCTGAGCTAGGTTTTCAAATCTAAAGGTTCCCAAATTATACCTCACTGTCGTCCACACTGGACTAGTAAGATTTAATTTGAGTGGGAGTATTTCGATTGCCATTGCGGAGGTGATTACCTCACGAGAGCAAAGGTACTCTACTCCCTCCTAAGAAGGACGGAACTCGGGTATAGAGCTCATGTTATGCAAGTGCAAGTGTGTGTATGAGGGAATACATCCAACATTTATCATACCATAATCCCTATCCTAGATGCCCCATAATTATTAGCAATAATATATACAAGATAAAAAATGCCATAAAATAAACATAATAACTTATTCACACAAATGCAACAAATTACTTAAAATTAAAGAAATTAAATTTAAATATTAATCAAGACCTTTAAATTAAAACTTAGGATAACACATGATTAATAAATGGCTTGACCCTCAAAAAGCGTCCCCAGTGGAGTCGCCAAGCTGTCGTAACGGCTTCGCGCTCGACGATTTTGAAAAAAAAAAGAACGTTTAAAAACAAAAATGGGAGTCGCCACCAATCTTTTTTTGACTAGGTGTGATTGGTCACCTAAAAATATTTATCTTTTTAACAAAATCTCAAAATTAATTAAGTTTTATAAAAAAAAGACAAATCTTTGGTCTGCGAAAACAAAAATCGGGTTCGGGGGTACGGTTACGCATGGGGAAGGATTAGCACCCCCACGACGCCCGTTAAAAAACGGTACCATAATAATCATGTGTTATCCTTTGGTTTTAATAAAATAGTCTTGGCTTTTGATTATATGAAAAATTAGCGTGTTTGCTTGAAAAATTGTTGTTATAATGAGATTCATTATGAAAATCAACATGAACACCGTTTATTGAAAAATTAGATCAAATATCCCAATCCTCTGGTAACATTTGAAATAATCCCTCTCACCTAGGGATCAGTCAAGAAATCACTACTTGTGAGTCTCATGACATCCCATCCTCGGTGGTGCTCACGCTATTTTATAATTAATCGTATACATGTAATATGGATAAAGATGCACAGTGCATATGAAACTTAAAGGAAATTTTATTTATTTTGATTTCGTTGATGAAACTCTTGATATTAAGAAATTTGGCTAAATATCCCAATCCTCTGGTAACATTTAGCTAATCCCTCTCACCTAGGGATCAATCAAGAAATCACTACTTGTGAGTCTCATGACATCCCATCCTCGGAAGAATTCCATTTATTATATTTTTTTATTTATGCACATGATGCTAACATATGTTTTATGATGCATATGGAATTATGAAAAGAATTTTTTATTTTGATTTTTATTAATGAAATTCTTAATATTGAGAAATTTAACTAAATATCCCAATCCTCTGGTAACATTTAGCTAATTCCTCTCACCTAGAGATCAGTCAAGAAATCACTACTTGTGAGTCTCATGACATCCCATCTTCGGAAGAATTTCATTTAAATTTAAATTTTATTATTGAATTCTTTTTTTATTTTCCTTTAAAATTTATCTATTTTTATTTTTAATAAAACAAATTAAATTATTGAAAAATCATACTAAATATCCCAATACTCTGGTAACATTTAGTAGGACTCTTCTCACCTAGGGATCAGTCAAGAAATCACTACTTGTGAGTCTCATGACATCCCATCATCGGATTTTCATTTTAATTTAAATTTTATTATTAATTTTCCTTTTTCTTTCTAAAAAAACATTTCTTTTTATTTTATTTTTTTATTTATATATTTTTTTTATTGCCATGAGAATATATTAAAAGCATGCATGATAATAATAAAATTTTTAATTTTTAATTTTTAATTTTTATTTAACAAAATAAATAAATGCTAAATAAATAGATAATAAACAAATAAGAAAAGGAAGAAAAAATTTACCAAATTGGATTTGGGTTTGGAACCCAAATAAGCTCTTGCATGGCCCCAAAAACACAGCCCAAATTGAGGGCCCAAAAGGCCTTCCACGTGGCCCAAAACAGGTGGGCCAAATCGGGTCGGGTCGGCAGGTGCGCGGGTCGGATCCTCGCTGGGCACGCGGGTCGCGAAGAGAGCTGGAGCCGGGTCGGACGCGCGGATCCGGGTCGGGCGTGCACGCTGGTCTTCTTCTCTCCCTGGCCGGCCGGGTCGGGTGCGCGGACCCCGGGTCGGATCCCGGGTCGCGCGCGGGTCAACCCTCTCCTATAAAAACCCTCTTTTTTTTTTTTCACTTTTCCTTCTTTTCTCTCAAAAAAAAATCCAGAGCCCTTGAAGGCTCTCCGCCGGGGCGATTCCCGGCCACCGCTGGGGTCGCTTCCGGCCGCCGCCGGCCACCGTCGCCGGTGGCCAAACCCCAAAAAGATTGCCCTTTTCCGATTCCTCTCCCCCTCCTCCTTTCGATTCCGACTTCCGATTCACCAAAAAAATCCCCTAACCCCACAAATCTGAGTTTCACCGAAACCTCCTCCCCTTTTTTTCGTTTTTTTTTTGTTTTTTTTTTTTCAGATCTGGTTGATATTTTGGTTGTGGTTGTGGTTCGCTGGTTGTTGATATGTGTGTTTTTGCAGGTGGGGATCTAGGGTTAGAGGGGCTCTCGGATTTGGGGTTTCGGTTTGGGTGAGGATGATGCTGGTGTTTTCGGTGGTTTCAGTTTGGTTGAGGGTGTGTGGCTATGGGTTCCGCCGTGGGGAGCTTGAAGCTTGGGTTTTTTGTCTGGAATGGTCTCCCCTAAGCCACCGGATCTGACAAACCGAAACCCTTCCCCTCTTTGTTTTTTTTTGTTTTGGTTGATGATTTCGGATGCTTTTGTGATGGTGGTGGTTGTTGGTGGTTGATGGTTGAACGGGGATGGTGGCTCACGGTTGGGTGGTCGAACGGGGTTGGCTAAGGGGTCTTCTGGTTTCGGTAGTGAGGGGGAACTGGGTTCACTAAGGCAGAGGGGGTTTTCTCTCGGGGTCGAATGGTTGCTTGGGTTGGCCGTGGCTCTCGGGTGAATGGGGAGAGCTTCCAGCTTCCGCTCCTCCCCGGTGGTTACTGGTTGAGGAGGGATCTTGTAGAAAGGGGACTGGTAAATATGGCTGGCAGAGGCGAGATGGACGGGTGATAGGCTGGTAGCCGGTGGAGATGGGACGGCCTGGCAGGGGAGAGGTGACAGATTGGACTAGACGAAAATAAAATAAAAACTAAAAATAATAATAATAATAAAAAAAAATAAAAATAAAAAAAAATAAAAGTAATAAAAATAAAAATAAAAATGATAGTAATAATATAATAATAATAACAGATAATAATAAAAATAAGAAAAATAAAAATAAATACATATATGTAATAATAACAACAAAGAAAATGGGACAAAATTAGGTGTCAACAGCTGTAAAGGGGATATAGAACTTTCAAACCAACTTCTCACCTATAGGTGTGGTTAGTGGTCAAATTTAGCTTCAATCAAGGTGCTTTCACAACTTCCAGATCCAGCACACATATTATGAGGAGAACAAAATAACAGATGCATTAGCTCAGGCATCACGCACTGTAACTGATATGGTAGTTTGGATGGAGGATGTTCCTCATTTTTTACTTTCTATGTATTTAACTGAAAAATGTATGGTGTAATCCTATTATGTTAATGTAATCCATTGTTTCCAATAAAAAAATTTGTTTTAGGTACCCAAAATTGAGCCAAAAATATATTTTCAAAAATAAAAAAATTTGCCTTTAGTGTTGGAATTTTTGACGTTAGAAACCTTTAGTGATAGAAAAACTAAAAAAAATTTAAAATTATGATATTCAACATCGAAATTCCGATGCTAAAAGTCTTTAGCAATGGAAAAATTCAAAAATATATAAATAAAAATCATAACTTTCAGCGTCGAAATTCCAACGCTAAGTCTTTAGTGATAAAAAAAATTCAAAAATTATATAAAATAAAAATCATGACTTTTCAGCACCGAAATTTTGTTGATAATACCTTCAACGATAGAATAAATTAACAGCGGATTTCATCGTTTTGAGACAAAAAACTTTTAGTGACTTCAAATATTCTGACGGATTTAGTGATGGAAATTTTGTCGTTAATTCTGACGCGAATACTCATTGGTGGTAGAATGTCTCAATTAATGACCAAAAATTCATTGCCAAATCCATCACTGTTGGTCTAGTTTCTTACAGTGTTTGTAAAAAAAAAAACCTTATTTTACATATTTTACCAAATTTACATATATGTCTTTCATACATGTGACAATTATTGTGATTTTGTACCATTAATTATGCTCCAATATCATCACATGAATGACATGCGCACACGACATCCCATATATTAGTAGTCGATTGCTTTAATTTTCCAAATCGGGATTCAAATACTCGATAATAACATCCGACTTCCTCAGTCCCGTAGAACCCAAAAATGATAATGGCAGTCGACTGCCTTTTTATAGCAGTCAATTGCTATATGTTATAACTGAACGCCTATGCCTAAGATTGCAAGAGCGATTGGATGCAACCTACATTCATTGCACATGGCAGTTGACTGTTATGTATAACTTATTGTGTTAATTAAAAAATATATCAAACAATAATGTTGAAAATTTATTAAAAGGTAAAATAAAATTGAATATTACATTCTCAGTATAAAGACAAGCTTGGACTAGAATTGCATGGACGTTTTTTCCTTCTAATTGACTCCACATAGATTGCAACATTTCACATATAAAACTTCGCATTTGAATTTCTTAGTGCCAAACTAATTGTGCCAGCAAATGGTATCGATCTAAATCATTTACACACTGCAAGAAAAATTTTATAAATTAGTATTAGTTTACAAATATCTCAATTTACGTCAATTCATAATTAAAGTTTTAGGTAATATTAGAAACATATATCTTGGTACTTAGTTTGATGCAATGAGATCATAAACTGACATACAAACATTCCACTATCGTATCTGTAAATAATATAAGATGCATATAAAAATACGTACAACATAATATATATTTCTATATGTACAATCTATTGCTTATGATTTAAAATAATTGAAAATATATTTTAAACTTATGTATTTGTCTGTCGTTAAACATCATCCGGGAAAATAATTTCCCAATCATTTAAATTCGGTAAATCAACTTCTCCTCTATGTAATGATAGATCATTTAAGATATCTTCTAAAGCTGAAACCTAGTAATGAAAGAGAAAAAAAAGATATATAATGTCATAAAAAAAAGTTGACATAAAGAAATTTTTAAAAAATTGTATTATAAAAAATACATTACACTCTTTTAACATCACATAATCTTGTATTATCATATTTCAACAGTAAAGTGTCTAGCACTTTAATAACCTTTTCTTCAAGTTAATGACGCATAAATACCAATGCATATTTGTGTCATTCATTGGGACAAAGATCTAAGCAATAAAAAACAAACAAAGTTTAAAAATAATAATAAATAAAAGGTATAAATTATAAATAAATGCTAAATTTAATAAACTTTTTGCTACCAGCTCACACTTTTGTAGGGAACTCATGTAGTGTTTGATACCAATATTTCTTAAATCATCCAACTTAATTGGTGTATCATATCTACAAACTGTAGTCTATCACAAAATATAAAAATAAATAAAAAAAAACATTATAAGTGACAGAAAATATTCAAACATAATAAAATAAGATATTACCTAAAAATGACAAGAAAAGTACCACCTAGTCCAAGAAATAGACTCTTTCATAGCAGTAAAGAAGCACGTATAAACGACCGAATCAATAACCTGAAATCATTATTTAGTGATATTTAGCGTAATCATTGTAAATGTAATAAATAAAATTTACCATCTTTATGTTAACCCTTAAGCAACTCACGCTAGAATTAAGCTATTTTATTAGTTGCAAAGTTATCAAGTCAGACCTTGTTGTAAAAGTATACATGAAGTGTACAAGTTTATCCTCATTGTATGTTCAAATGGATTATTATAAAGTGCTCAAATTTGAAATAAAAAGTAATGAAGGATTTTCAATTGTACCTGCTATTAGTTTGATTACAATTTCATACAAAATTACAAACATCAATTACTTGTTCAGACAACTTAGGAGGTAATGAAGCTGATGAACTGCAATTTTTAACCTTTATAATATAATAGAAACATGTATAATCAAAATTACATAATAAATTTATAAGATAATTATAAATAATATTATACCCTATGAGTATATTATAAAAATAAGGGTTTAGCATTTAAAATTACCTTTTTAGGACTCTTTTTGGTAATTTTTTTATTTACTTTCTTTTTCACATGAGGGATTTTAGATGTCAAAAGTTCTTTTTTCACTTTTAGATTTGCTATAGATACCACATCAGTTGGATTCTCTTTGGACCCATCCGTGGAAATAATGACAATAACTTTTGACAATTGTAATGCTTACAAAATAAACATGTAGATACTAATTAATATATTTGTACACATAATAAAATATTTATGAGTATGTAAATGTTACCTTTAAATTTGACATTCGAACAATGTCTCTTTGTGTTGGTTCTTTCAAATGAGACTTTGGATATAGCATATCTTCTTTCATTGGAGATTATTGAAATACTTTAAAACATTTTATTGAAGAATCATATATTCTCTTTTCTTTTTCCTTATGATCATTTTTAACAAGAGTCATACAATTCGGCTCTTTCATAAGAGATTTTGGGTAGGAGTTATAAGGTTGATCATCACTTAAATCTTTCTCATTATTGCCTGGCTTGTTTGTTTCACGTACAAACTCTCCATTATCCTTCTTACAAATACTATCGGACTTACAACAATGAACAATAATAGGAGAATAATTTTTTTTGAAGGCTTCAATAGTTTCCTCTTCCACTGAACATAACAAATCATTAAACAATTTTTTGTTTGTATCATTCTCAACCTTCGTCTCCATCATATCTCTCTATATGCCAATTTTCTCTTTGATTGACTCTAAAAAATCATTAAAAGATCTTTTCATGTGATCAATCATGCACTTCAGCTCCATTACATCTTTCTTTAAGTCGAGTATCACATTGTGTTGGGTTTCTTTCATACCTTTTTGCATGCTATCAACATGTTCACATAATTCTTATAAAAAATAATGTTAAAATTATAACTATCATATTTAAAATATGATCACAAATATATAACTATAATAACATGCTTTGTATTGAGAAGGTATATGAGCATCATATGTGATCTTTTCATCTAACTTCCCATTATAATCCAGTGTTGAAACATTACTTATTTTATAAAACTCAAAATATCCAAAAAAAAATAAACAAATGTATTTAAGAAATATATTAATTCACATTACCTTAACAACATGATAATTTTTGAAATCTTTAATATCATCTAAAATTTGACCAATCCTGTCTTGGTTCTATGTAGCAATCCTAGGTTTTGGATCTAATCCATTTCCATAGTGAATTTGTGCACCAGAAACGTGATCCAAAAAAATAATATATGCAATAATATAGAAGTGACATATATTAGATAATTTATAGTTACAAAAATACGATTAACAATAATGGTACAAATAACTAATTAAACAATACTAACCTGAAGAACCAAAACACATCCACAGAACCATCTTGTTTTTCCTGTCATTGCGTTGCTTTTGCTGCGAAACTTACTAACTCCTCTTATCAATGTTTGACAAACATATTCAGCCAAATTCAATGGTTTACCAGACTTTATACTACTTAGGCAAGAAAGGTATTTTTTTTCGTATTTATGCCTGTTAAAGGGCATAGTAAACAACCTAAGGCATATAAAAGGAATTTTGCCTTGAACTCATTTGAATTAGGAGGTAGTGATGGAATTTGTTCTTCTAATTCATTAAGCAACATGGAACCCTTGTGAACATGAAATTGCTTACAAACACTTGATTTTTCTAACTCATCAATTTTAGATTGAATAAGGGAACCCTCAGCGAAGACACCAAGAGTGGCAGATACTATTTCAGGAGTCAACAATATCTGATGACTGTACAAATTCAAACATCTTTTTTTTAATCTACCATTGCAATCAACCACAAGTAAAGATCCCTGTTCAATTTATGCTCATGAATGTGCAGCAAGCCTCCTAAACCAATACTATGGATTGAATTATGGAATTTTGAATTAATATTTTCCAATAACTTATAAAATTGATGTGGACTACAACATTTATCCCAAGAACTCTACATGTAAAAATATTTACCAAATTAGTATAATTTTATTAGAAAATTGTTATCTATAAACAATTTGTTAATCATTTATGTTATAAAACAATATCACACTTTCATTAAAAACACATACCTTGTTCAGTTTTAAATTCAAAACTTTCTTTTCTTTACCATAGCGCAGGTGGTCAGTAAGTGCCAATTCATCATAAACTAACTTCATATCATCAGGAAGAGATAAAAATTCTTTTGCAACCTGTCAAAAAATTAATTTTAAATAAAAGATTATATAAACATTTTAAATAATTTGATTTACAATATGCATATGAACTGAATTTGATAAAGATTTTCACCTCATTCGAGTTTGTCATCTTCTTTAAATTTTTGTTCTCAACGCATACTAATTGGTTATAATCATAAAGTTAAAAAAATGTTATTGTTAAAAGAAAATACTATAAACTGAAATAGCTAAAGAAATTTTCATCCAATGTAACGTTCTGTTATTGTGTAAATATAGCAGTTGACTGCTATGCTATGGCAGTCAACTTCTCGATAATAGCATTCGACTACCTATGGGAAAATTCATAACAGAACGCTATTGGGTCAAGAGGCAGTCGACTGGGTCATTTAGCAGTCGACTGCATATGCCATTGTAACGTTCTGTTACAAATTTTTTCATAGGCAATCGAATGCTATAATCGAGTAGTCGACTGCCCAAATACACTTTGACATCTGCCTGGATAAATTTTGAATTTTCATCGTTTTAGCATAACAGTTATAAAACAGGCAGTCGACTGCTTGCAAACATGTAAATAATTAAAAATCTTACTGGTAAAAAATATAATGATTCCTCGGTCACTTTGAAAGATGCTATTTGTAAATCATTGGTTCTTCGCACTTTTCATCACAATTTCCATCATTTATGCAATTTTCTTTCTAAAACTTACCCATTGTTAAAAAAATAAGTGGAGAACAAAGAAGAACAATTATTTGATTGAGGTTAGATTTAAGGTTTAGGATTTATAAAATATTGAAACAACTACAAACTGGATTGAAGGTGAAGCAGAAAAAAATTGGAATAAAGGGATTTATGATTTAGAATTTAGAGTTTATGATTTAAGAATTAGGGTTTAAAAACAGTAAAAAGGTTTATATAAGAAGAAGAATACTACTGCAATTATAACAAGGTTATATTAGTAATATATTACTATAATTTTAATAATATTTAGTAAATAATGATAATTTTAATAACTAGTTTAGTAAGTTACCAAGTTAAAGAGTTTTTTAACCTTTTTAATTTAATCAATGATTTATATTATATTTGACTAATCCAAAGGTTAAAATTCAATGCCTTACAATAAGATCAATTTTTATGAACTTACCATAGAATTTGCCTAATCAAAAACACGGAAAATAATAGTATCAAACCCAGAAAAAATCTTTCCTAACTAATGGTTTCGAAGACACGAAACTGTTGCCACAAAGTTGTCTTCCTTTTGCGTTTGAAACCACAGGCCCCTAAATTATATGCTGCACCAAAAAACCCATCAGGAAATTCCATGATATATGTAATTGTTTGGATAGATGTTAACGTGAACATATGCTAATAAAATGGCCGCCAAAGGATTCTTTTATTTTCACACGTTGGAAGCACTGTTGAACAGATTGCACATCCACAGGGAAATCCCACCAAGTTGGGTGAGAGCTCCTATATATTACCCCCACTCAACTTCCAGTACGTAAAGCAGCATTTTTCATAGTAAAGATGAGGAGCACTATCTGTTTTGGTAGGAAATTGGAGCGTCTCTGTAGTAAATCACGCTCCAATGCAGCATGCTTCAACCAATCCTATCATAGTTTGATTTCCGCCTGTTTTCGTTTCCTGGTCTTCAAAGCGAATCCTTTCTGGGTTCAGCTTTCGTATTTCATAGTCCTGTCTTTGGTCGGCTACGGGGCTCTGAATATGTCAAAGCCAAAAATCGACTCATTTAGGCCTAAGAACATTGACTTGTTCTTCACTTCTGTTTCTGCAGCCACAGTTTCAAGCATGTCGACTGTAGAAATGGAGGTTTTCTCGAATACCCAACTTATCTTTATGACTGTTTTGATGCTGGTAGGTGGAGAAGTCTTCGTTTCCATGCTTGGACTTCAGCTGGCAAGGTCCAAGTTCGGGAAACAGCAAACTCCTGAGGACAGAATAAATTCTGCTAGTAATAGCATCCCCCACTACTCCTTGAACTCAAAAAGCATTACCCTTCAAATAGAGGCCTTAGAGAATGACAAACCTGACTGTGACTTAGAAGCTAACGTTAAATCGTCTTCCAATATTGAGAGTCTGAAGTATAAAGCTACTAGGTATTTGGGGTACGTGGTATTAGGGTATCTCTTAGCAATCCATATAGGTGGTTCTAGTTTAGTTTCCATGTACGTAAGCCTGGTTCCGAGCGCAAGAAATATACTCAAAACCAAAGGCATTCAGATACAAACGTTTTCGGTCTTCACAGTTGTTTCTACGTTTGCAAACTGTGGGTTTGTGCCCACAAATGAGAACATGATTGTCTTCAAGAAGAATTCGGGCCTTCTGCTGCTGCTAATCCCGCAAATTCTTGTTGGCAACACACTTTATCCCGCTTGCCTACGAGTGCTGATATGGGTTCTGGCCAAGATCACAAAACGGGTGGAGTCAAGTTACATCCTGGAGAATTATAAGGAGATGGGCTATAGCCATTTGCTGTCAGGCGTTCATTGTTCTCTTCTTGCTGCCACTGTTTTTGGGTTCATAGTGGTTCAGTTTATTATGTTCTGCTCGATGGAATGGAATTCAGAGGCCATGGATGGTCTTAGCTCATATCAGAAATTGGTTGGCTCGTTGTTTGAAGTTGTCAATTCAAGGCACAGCGGTGAATCGATAGTTGATCTCTCCACCATCTCATCAGCAATCTTGGTGCTCTTTGTTGTTATGATGTGAGTCTCTGTTCCTCTCTCCATCTATTTTCGTTTATTATTCTGCCATATTTTGACAATTGGTTGCCAAATTAAGCTGTAAAAATGCCACGCTAGTTAGCCATATATAATATACGCCCTCACGGTCACTCCCAACGACTTGGAGAATTCGGCTTGACAAGGTAATTTGCCATTTTCCCAAGCCCAACGGAAATTTCACTTTTCAATTTTGGCTTACTGCATACCTCCGTGGGAAGAGATGCTAATTATATATTTTTCTGATATATATATATATATATATATATATATGTTTTCTTCCCATTCATTTCCTAATTCCTATAAGTTTAGCTTCACACTCAGGGGCGGAGCTCAATGGGGGCGAGTGGGGGCTCAAGCCCCCACTGACCCCCAACATATATATATGTACGTATATATATATTATTAAATTTTATTCAAAATTCCTTTTTTAGTGAAACGTTTTGTAGATAAAGTTTAAGTTTATTTATACTAGCATTGAGTTTTCAAAGTTGAAAAAAATTAACAATTTTTATAGTAAAAATAGTAGAGATTGAAGATGAGAAAATGCATTCGTTAGTTTATTTGTTGTAAACGTTAACATTGATTTTATTAGTTATTATAACAACATATAATATATTTTTAACAACATGTTGAAAACTTGTTTGTGTAATGAAATGAAAGATTAATGATTTAATGGTAAATTAGTTGTGTATCTTAAAAAATATATGTTCCAAAGTATTGATGACAAAATTTTTATACAAAATTATTGTACATATTTTTGAAAATATAAAATTGAACAAAAAATGATTAATTTTTTTTTTACAATTATGACTAAATACAAAAATTTTAATTTTTAATTAATACTATTATCAATATTATTGTTATTAATTTTTTATAATTTAATATATTTGAGTGAAGTTTTCAGTAAATAAATTTTTTGGTTCCATTACTGTTCACACTGGCTAGGTTAGGTTGATCCACTTTATGGAGACAGTGGCATTACCTATGAGATTTGGATACAAAGTTCGTAGTACAGTGGGGTGACTCCCAATATGAACATGCTGCTCCTCCTCTTAACTCTTTCAAGTGCGGTGCTGGGGTCACCATTTTTGGCCTCAATTGCATCGCAAGTGATATCCAAATGGCACCTGCCCTGCAATTAACGCTTTCAACTGTTTGAGTGGTGGGATTTGGTAACTTTTAATAAAGAACTCGTAGAAATATATTTTAAAAAAAATTTATCTACAAAAGTATTATTTAATAAATATTAAAATATTTTTAGTAACTTTTAATTATTTTGTCAACTTATCATATGTCTTATAAGTACTTTCATTAGATAAAAATTTTAATTCAGTGTCTCATTTTCTCTTCTCATTGATATTCATCTCATCTTGTTATTGTATTTGCATTCAAATATATATTGTGATTTAATCTCATTAGTACAATATCCACTCTCATCCATTTTATTTCACTGTAACTATTACGTTTGCATTTAAATACATTCTATCATTGAATTTAATCTTACAACTACATTATCTAATTCTACCACTACAATAACTAATAGGTTTATATATGATGCACTAGTAATATATAGTCTCTATACACTATCAATGTATCAGAAGTCCACACATCATTAATAAGCAAATTAAAAATAAGCTAAGCCCTTAAAAATAAGGATAATTATTTCATACACTATAAGTGGAATATTTTTATTCTACAGGCGGTGTTGAGATCATGACATATATCTTATAAAAATATTTTAAAAAATAAATAATAAATAAAATAAGACACATGTCACGATTCTAACACTGCTTGTGGATATTCCACAAACAGTGTACGACATAATTATTCTAAAAATAAATACAAATAATTTTTTTCAATTTGCTTATAAGTACTTATTAATGAGATATTAACCTCTTGTGTATTGACAATTTATAGAAACTATACACTACCAATGTATCATAAATAAATCCTAACTAATAATCTTACTATCACTATTGTTTTTTATCTCAATTGAGTAAATCTCAAAGTCCATTTAAATCGGCCCTAAAATTAATGGGATTAACATCAAATTTCTTTCATGTATTAAAGTTGAATATTGAATTTATTATATTAATTTCAACTTTGTTAAATTTTATCATTTAATTTTCAATTTCATTGATTTGTGAATAAAAAATTTAAATGAAAATAATTTGTTTTATCAAATTCACACAAAATGAAAAATATAATAGTAAAATTCTAATAAAATTAAAATTTAGATATAAAATTCAACATTACCTCACAATCTACAAATTGAGCTTTTTTTTTAATATAAATACTATACTTCATTAAAATACGAAGTCTGGATTAAAGATTTGATATAGAAGTCTAGCCACCCAGACACAAAGTATATCTTATTAGCAATGGACCCGATCCGAGATTCGTATTTCAGCCCCATAACAATAAATATAGCTGCTTTTGTCGATTATTTTACACAGAGAACACAAATTTTTTTTTTGGTTAACCATGATATTGGTACGAAATATCCACCATTGGTAACAGTTACTAATCTTCGTCGGGGATCCTGAGTACACACAAAGTGAATGTCTCCTCCCAGCATAGTTTGCTCCATAGCCAAGATCAGGAATCGAATCCTGGACACTTGGTTAGGGGACGAGAGCCGCTACCAATCACGCCAACCAATGTTTGTAGAACACATATCTTTTATAGTATATGATTTAGCACTTTTTTATGCTCCCAGTCCCAAGCATGATATAGCGAATGCAAATCGACTAATCATTCACTACTGAAGTGGGTTTCTGAATCAATTCTTTCCGACCCTACAAAAATATTGTTTTTACCAGTTATTCTATCTTCAGCCTCACGAGTCACATTTCCCAGGAATATACAAAATCACTCGCCATTAATTATTTCTATGATTTCAATTTATATCTACATTGGGCCGTGATCTGATCATAATCTTTCTTTAATTCCTTTTTCATCTGTACGATACGCATACATATACATATATATATATATACACACGTATAAATATGTTTGTTTATATCCATGTTACAATTACAAAAAGTAGTAGTAATTGATGTTTTTCAGGTATCTCCCTCCCTATACTTCATTTCTACCAAGTACATATGAGAAAACGGATTCAGGGAATGGCAAAACAGCTGGGAAGAGCATTTTGGAGTGTGTTTTATTCTCTCAGCTCTCATACTTGGCCATCTTTATCATCCTCATTTGCATCACCGAAAGGCAAAAGCTCAAGGAAGATCCGCTCAACTTCAATGTCTTAAACATCACGATAGAAGTGATAAGGTACTTAAGCCTTACTTCAGATTCTCTTTCTTCATCAAAAAAAAAACATTATTAGTTGAGAACAAAACAGTGATTTTACAGTGAAACATTACTTAATTAGTATTGTAGCTTTGTTTTTTTTTTCAAACTAGTTATCATTATCAGAGCTTTTATTCTAAGAGATATGATAAATTAGATGAATCAATATCTGCACTCTTGCCTATATGAAGAGAAAGCTTCAACGATATTCTTATATTGGTTCATTTCATAAGATTGAATTAATTTTAATGATTGGTTGTCTAAACCTACTACAACCCTTCTTCTTCATTTGGGTTTGAAACCGGCTGCTTTTAACACTCAATATAGACAAAATTAAATAAATACAAACACCGATCGTGGGACTCAAACCCACGACCACAAGCATTATATATTTAATTTCCAGACGACTTATACATATATTTAATTTCCAAAAGCATAATATAAATACTGCCTCACTTTGCAGCGCTTATGGGAATGTTGGTTTCTCAAGCGGTTACAGCTGTGGAAGACGAGTAAACGCTGAAAGCTCCTGCAGAGACACATACGCTGGATTTGCAGGGAGGTGGAGTGACATGGGAAAGTTTATCCTTATCGTTGTAATGTTTTTCGGAAGGCTAAAGAAATTCAATGTCAAGGGTGGTAAAGCCTGGAAACTCTCCGAGTGAGCTACTGAACGCTGGCTGCTGGACGCCGGTGTAGTTTCAAAACCTACGAAATAAAAATAAAAATAAAAAACCAATGTGCAAAATCTTAGTTAATTTTCATCTGGTTGTCAAATGTTACTGTCCATGTATAACAGTTAATAAGCCATATGTATTTTGACTTTTTGCCTCTTTGAGAAACTATATATAGGTATCATTAACAAGAGAGTAAAATTATTTCATTTTATATTTTTTTTACTATTATATGCATAATTAATATTTTTACAAATTAATTTGTAGCTTTAGTAATTTATTGGTATTTATTATGCATGTAAAATGCTAAATTATCTAATATTCTTTTAATATCTAATAATTAATATTTTTACAAATTTATTTATACTTTTATTATGCATGTATTTAATATCTAATAATTCATGCTTCCTATTACCCAATAATCATTCCAATTAATCCTTAAACAAAAATTTAAAAGAAAACCTCAAAAAGCCGGAGATGAAAGTTCTAGATATTGAAATTAAAATTTGTTTTGAACATTATTAAAGTAAAGCAAGCTGATTTTAATGGAAATCTAATGAAAAACTCAAGAAAAATTAAAGGAACAGTGGGTTTTGAAAGAGCCAAATAGTGCCTCCTCAAAGAACAATAGAACACGTGACAGGTAACTTGTAGAAACCTGAAATAAACCCTAAGCTGTCGCCCCTTTCAGCCCCTTTATTGTGACATTTATATTCTTCAATTTTCAGGGTTGGGGTTAGACACGGGCCTAAGTCGACGAGTCTTTCAGATGCACAGTTAGTACCAATCAAATTCTTTCCTTCCCCTTTTAAAACACCCCACCCTCTAGAGTGGTCCTTTGTCCTTTAATACACTGTAGCCTTGAGTGGAGCGCATATTAGCCCCAGGACATTGGTCTCTGGCCAGAAAAGTAAATGTCAGCTTGAGAAGCTTTCGGTCAAGTGGGCTCGTAAAATTCATTAGGATAAGTGGTATTATACAACCAAACAAAGCAACAACCAATGAAACCAACAACAAATAAAGCACCTAAACTATAAAAAGCCTCTCCCGACCATACAAATGCATGGCGAGCCCATGCAAATGGTTTGGTTAAAAATACGCCAGATTCCACCAAATATACAAATGAATCCTAGCCATACATGTCTTCCAATTATATCTTCCAAATCATTCACAATAACAATCCATCATTTGCCTCCGAGCCAAGGAGAGATTTTAGTAAATAACCAATCGTAACACGTGGACTAAGAGTCAAGTTGGTAATTTTTTTCTTACATCTCCCTCTCCCGGAGCCCAGGTATCACAATCACAGCATGAGTGTGGGTAGCATGTGGAAACTTGTGGGTGGCGTGTAGCACTTGTTTATGTGGTTGGCATGTTGTACATAAATGCTAAATACAAAAGCATACGAGTAGGAGAGAGAATGTAGTGCTACGAGATAAATTTGTACTATAAGACAAATCTGTCAACTTACTATTTTATTTTGCCTTATCATAGCTGGGATTTGGCATTTTATGATTCCATATAGAAGTGTAATCGAGTCAAATTGAGATTATCTAATATTAGATTTGAGCTTGGTTGGACTTAAAGCTCAAAGTTGAGATTAGGTTTGAAACTCAAGCTTCACTTGACAAAATATTTGAGTAGGTCGAATTCGACTTGATATGCTCCAACTCGACTCAATTGGCTTGATTTATTATTTTTTCAACCATATATTATGAGAGTAAAATGGTAAATTAATAATAAAAAATAAATAATATATATTCAAAAAAATGCTTGATTAGGTTCACGAGCCACTTGAACTAAATATTAAAATGCTCGAATTTGATTCAACTTGTTACTCGAGTAGCTAGAGCTCAAACTTGGCTTAAAAATAAACGAGTCAAACTCAAATAATCTGTGAGTTAAGCTCAAGTAGCTCACAAGTAACTTGATTCATTTACATCCCTAATTTCACATATCTTTTTGCTATTTTTCACCCAAAATTAGTCTAAAATATCTTTATTTCCACTCTTAAATTATTTTATACATAATTAGAAGAAAAACACAAATCAGGGAGGCAAAATAATAATTTTGCATGAAAATTAAGCAAGGTTTAACAATATTAAGAACAATAATAATTCTATTTTCATAGAGCTATCATTGACAGTCCAATTGAATATTGGATTATAGATTCTGGTACATCTTTCCATACAACCTCACAAAGAGAATGTTTAAGAAATTATGTGTCTGATAATTTCAAGAAAGTTAATCTTGCAATGATCAACCTTTTGCCATTGAAGGGAAAGGTGAAGTTCATATAATAATAGCAAATGTGAATATGTGAAAATTAAAAAATGTCAGACATGTTCCTAGATTAAAATGAAATTTAATTTCTATAAATCATCTCGATAATCGATGAAAGACATTCAACAACTTTTATTGGTGGCTCATGGAAAATCACCAATGGTTCCATGGTTATAACACATGAAAATAAGCCTAGTACTCTTTATATGACCCAAAAAACAAGGGATATTGTATTGGTGATCGATTTTGAAATTCATTCAAACATCTAGCATTGTCGACTTTGGCATATGAGTAAGAAAGAAATAAAGGTTATAATGGTATTAAAGGGAAAATTGTCTGATTTGAAGTTTGTAGACATCGAACTTTATGATGATTGCATCTTTGGCAATTTCTCCAAAGCTGGAACAACATCTAAGATGGAAAAGCTAGAAGTTGTTCATACAAATGTATGAGATCCCTTGTCGATTTCATCACTTGGTCAATCAAATTATTATGTGACTTTCATTAATGATTCCACTCATAAGGTATGTGTTCATTTTTTTTAAAAAAAAATAAATTTGATGTTTTTTATATGTTTTTTATGTTTGTAAGAAGTGAAAAACTCATGTGGAGAATGAATTTGGTAAAAGATAAAGTGTTTGAGGTCCCAGAATGGTGGCGAGTATAGTAGCACAGAATCTAAAGATTTTTGTGCAGCAAACAAAATTCAAATGAAGAAGACCATTCTTAATACCCTACAGCAAAATAATGTTGTTGATCGTATGAATAGAACTTTGAATGAGCATGAGGATACGGTTAGGTTGCCAAAAACATTTTTGCAAGCAAAAGCAGTTAGCACAACAACCTATCTGATTAATAGAAAACCATTCGTTCGCCTGGATAAAAAGTTACCTGAAGAAGCTTGGAGTGATAAAGAGATAAATTTTTCACATCTAAGAATTTTTTGTTGTATTTCATATGAAAATACTGATTTTGTTGATAGAGATAAACTTGATGTAAAGTCAAGAAAATGTATTCTCATTGGATATAATTATGATGATTTTGGCTATCATTTCTAAGATAATGAAAGCAAGAAAACCATTAGAATTATGGATGTTATGTTCAATAAAAGTGTGGGAACTGCTATTTTCTAATCCTACATAAGTTATTTGACGTTTAAAGTACATTCTAGAACCAATTCATAACAATTTAGACCTTTGTGTAGGGATGCAAGTTCTCTTAAGCTCCAATACGTGAGCCTTTTTAAAAACACACACTCACCTCAGAATCATGGATTTGCTATATTATGAGCATATATGATCTCAAGTAAGACATTTGAACTCAAGAAATCATGTTTTTGGGTTGTATGAGAATAAGTGCAATAAATAAAAAAATTACGATTTTGTCCATAAGTCAATGAAACTAGTTGATCAAACAGACAATGTGGTTTGACTTTAGGATTTTAAATAGTATGGTCAAACTTTGAAGGTGTTAAGTCAAATCATGTATTGAGATTGACCAAGTCAAACTCTTATCAGGCTAAGCAATAAAAAATAAGCCAAAATGGGTAAAAACCTTAACATAAGCTTGCATGGCTAGCCATCCATAAGAAAAGTCAATGTATGTGATCTTAAGATAAGGATTTACATGGAATTAAATGATTAAATGTGAACCATGCATGTTTAAACCAATAGTAACCAAGTAAATTAGAAATTTAGTGAAAATGTAAATTTATAAGACAAATATGGAAAACTATTTTAACAATCTCCAAAGGAAAGCTTCAAGCTCTTGCATTGACCATTGACCAACAACTTAAGAAGCCAATTTAGTTAAGTATTGTCTTCAACATTAGGCATTCACATATTAACATATGTATATCAAGTTACTACACTTTCATAGAGAGAGATGAGAGAGAATTATAGAGAGAGAAACAGAAAGAGATCTTTTCGAATGCAGGAATTTGGCCGCAACCCAAACAGAGTTTATGATAATGATCTTCATCAATGGAGGAAGAAGCTGATTACAGTCTTCGTGGGAAACATCAGCCCTTTTGGTAAAGAAGCTGACCTTCGTGATTTGATCATGAAATATGGGAGGGTGGTAGATTTCTATATCCCTCTAAACTGGAGAAATAAGAGAAGGAGTAAGTTCGGCTTCTTTAGATTTAAAGACAGCAGAGAAGCCCTTTCAGTCATCAGAGCCCTGAACGGTGCTATCTGGAACGGAAGAATGCTCACCGTAAACATTGCAAAATATGAAAGAGAGGATAAAAATAGTCGAAGGGGAAGGGAAATGATAAGAGCTATGCAAGTAGAAGAAAAAATCTATTGCATCAATGGAGTAGAAAAAGTGTCTCAAAAGATTGATAATCCCATCAACAGAGCCAGACTTCCTTCGTATGCAGATGTGGTGAAGTTGAAGCCTTCTGGAGATAGACTGGAAGAAAAGGACGATGGGAATAAGACAAAAATCAGGAATCTTGTTAATAAACCAGAATCTTCCTCTTCTTCTGCGACTATTACACTGAACTTTGATAAGGAAGAAACGAAATGGCTTGAACGCTCGGCAGTTGCCAGGGTCAAAAATCTGCAATCCATTCAACTCCTTCAGCAACATATCATTCAAGAAGGGGTTCTTAACTTCTCCATAACTCTAATGGGTGGAAGTTGGGTGCTGCTCTCATTTGAATCAAAAGAAGAAATGTTGGGCATGTTAGAAGAAGGGAAAACATGGCTTAATGAATGGTTCCTTTAGGCAAAACCATGAAGCAGAAAAGATATTTCTGATGATAAATTTATTTGGCTGAAGATTGAAGATCTTCCACTACATGCATGGAACAGTTTGTTTTTTAAGAAGATTGGAGATCGATAGGGCGAATTCATCTCTGTTGATGACAGCACGTCAAGAAAGAAGCTTCTTGATATTGCAAGAGTTCTCATTTTAGTAAGTAAGGACACAATTATCCCAAGTTCGATCAATGTCTCTTTGAATGGAGAAAATTTTCTGATCCAACTGTCAGTGGAAAAGGGTCCAGATTTTCTTTGGAATCAACATGTCAAAACTATAAACAAATCTAGTCCAAAAAGTTCATCGTCAACGAACGATACAAGCTCTAATTATTCACTTCCAGTAAATCACTTGTCTAAGGAAGACGAAGAAGACTATGCGGCTGACATTGACGGTACAGTCGACCATTGGAAGAACACCACGAAGGAAGGCGGCCCAAAAGAATACGGTCAAGATGGTGAACAAGAAAATGAAACGTCAAAAATTCTTCTAGAAGACTCAATCAGACAACGTAATAATGAGCAGTCTTTGGAAGGGAAAAAAGTGGGAAAAAATGGCGTTGGGAACATCCCTCCCCAACTGTCAGAGGTTTGCTGTCACCAAAAAGATATTAAAGAGGTTGACTTTCTTTTAAATAGAAATTTATTGGATGACCCATCAGGCGGGAATGGCTATTCCTTCATGGATGAGATAGTTCGAGCTGAAGAACAAGACTTTGTATCATGTGGGGCCAATGTGAGGGGGCCCATGAATGTAGTCCAATCGAGCCAAATGTTGGGCCCATGCTCACAGGGAATTGCTTCGAAGAACAATTTGGAGGAAATGCTTTTTGCTTTTGGGCTCAGATGATAACTTGGAGACCGATAAAACTTCAATCAATGATGAAGACGCAGACAAGACTGACTTGGCTGTCACTAATACAGAATTCAATACAACTTAGATGACAGATGATGAAAACTGCACAATTGCGAAAGGTAGGAGAACTAGAAAATATATCTCCATTTCGGATCATATGGCTGATCAACTAATGGCGTCTAAAATGACTCAAAATGGAGCTAAAAGAAAAGGAAAGAAATAGAAGAAGGAGGGGAATATTTTGAAGAGGAATGCAAATGTGGATGCTCAAGTTGCCCAAGACTCAGAGTTATCTGACGATGGCATTAAAAGAAGAAATAAAATTCTTTCAAATGAGGCCAGAGAGACACTAGAAGTGGCAAAACTCCTAGGATTAACTCCTACCGTTGCTGAGGAGCACTTGATTGAAAAGCTAATGGAGTTGGAAGGAGGGGAGAGGATCGCAAAGGACTTCCCATAAGGTTCTTTCCTGGTCCTTAGTCTCTTTTCTAGGTTTCTTTTTTTTCAAATGAAGATTGTTTCTTTCAATGTTAGAGGATTAGGTATCAAAGGGAAGAGAACTGCACTTAAGAAATTCATTAAAAGGGAAAGGCCAAATTTAGTTTTCTTACAGGAAACTAAATTAGCTCAAATCTCATAGCGGATTATTAATCAACTCTGGGGAAATAATCAGATCAGATTTGTTCACAGTAATGCAAATGGGGCAGCGAGTGGTCTCATTTCCATGTGGGTGGATGGTGATTTCTCTTTAATCTCTGCCTTTGCTTCAGAGAGGTATTTATGGATCAAAGGTTCTTTTCCAAACAAAAATGGTATGGTGAACTTGATCAATGTGTATGCACCAAATGACGTCAAAGACAGGAAGGATTTTTTGCTGGAATTAGCCGGGTTGGTAAATAATCCAAATGAATTATGGTGCCTTGTGGGGGACTTTAATGCTGTTCTTTGTGATGAAGAAAGAATTGGGATTTCAGACTGCTCTAGATCTTCAAATGATTTCATAGACTTTGTAAACAATTGTGAACTTATGGATCTGCCGCTTGTTGGAAGGAAGTTTACATGGCGTGGTAACAGCTCCATGAGTAGGATTGATAGATTTCTTCTCTCACCAAATTGGTTCTCAGTGTTCTCCTCTATTAATCAATGGAGTCTTGACTTCTCCATATCCGATCATGTGGCCATCTGCCTTGGGGTTGACGTTTATGATTGGGGCCCCAAACCATTCAAAGTTTTCAATCATTGGCTAGATGACAAAAGTTTTAATGACTTGATCAAAGAAAAATGGGGTGGTTACAATATCAGAGGAGTGGCTGGGTTTAGACTGCTTCATAAGATGAAACTGTTGAAAAAAGATATAAGGCAATGGAAAGGTTATCAGAGGGGTGGAGTGACAGGAAACATTGAAGAAATTGACAAAGACATTTGTAATCTGGAAAAGGAATTGGAAAAACGACCCATTGATAATTCAATTATGTCACTTATTTCAGCGAAGAAAAGGGAGATGTGGCATCTTCAAACGGTGGAGGAAAGAACTTGGAGTCAAAAAGCTAGAATCAAGTGGATCTAAAAGGGTGATAGAAACTCTAGATTTTTTCATTATATTGCAAGCAGTAGGTGGAGGAACAACTTCTTGGGCCATATCACATACAGAGACAAACAGTTGCATACCCCGAAACAGATTAGATTAGTAGTTGAATCTCACTTCAAGGAATTATATACTGCCAATAAGAGAACTCTTTTAAAATGTTGTCCTTCAGACTTTAAGAAGCTAACGTCTACTCAAGCTGTAGATTTAGAGATTCCTTTCACTGAAGAAGAGACTCTTGCTGCAATTTAAGCATGTGATGGAGACAAAGCACCAAGACCAGATGGTTTTAATTTCAATTTCATCAAGAAGTTCTGGGGGCTATTCAAAGATGAGATCATGGAATTCTTGAAAGAATTTTACTGCAATGGTAAACTCCCTAAGGGAGTAAATTGTTCTTTTATCGCTCTCATTGCTAAAAAACAGTGCACTGAATCTTTGAGTGATTTCAGACCCATTTCGCTTATCGGGAGTATCTATAGAATTCTTGCAAAAGTTCTTGCCAATAGATTGAAAGGTGTTATGAACTTTCTTATCAGTTCCAACCAATCAGCTTTTGTTAAAGGAAGGCATATCATGGATAGCAGTCTTATAGCTAATGAAATTATCGATTCCATGAAAAAATCTAAGAAAGGTAGTCTAGCTCTCAAGCTTGATTTTGAAAAAGCCTTTGATAAAGTCGATTGGAGCTGCCTTCTACACATCTTAAAATGTATGGGATTTGGAAACAGATGGATCTCTTGGATAAAATGCTGTATTTCTTCAGCTTCAGTTTCAGTCCTGATCAATGGATCACCTTCAAGTCCAATCACTTTGAACAGGGGCCTTCGGCAAGGAGACCCACTGTCTCCTTTTCTTTTCATCATGGTGACAAAGGCTTTAAGCATTCTTCTATCAAAAGCTTCTACCTTGGGTCTATTTTCTGGAATTAAAATTGGGCAAGGAGACCTTCACATTAACCACCTTCAGTTCGCTGATGACACAATTATCTTTTGTGAACCTCAAGAGAATAAGCTTAAGGCTATCAAGAGAATTCTCAACTGCTTTTATCTTTTATCAGGGTTGAAAACCAATTTCCAGAAGACTTTTTATATGGAGTGAACATTGATCAACATCATCTGGTCGAATGGGCAGCTCAGATCAATTGCAAAATGGACTCTTTGCCATGTAAATATCTTGGTCTCCCACTTGGTGCAAACCCAAGACTAGTTTCAACGTGGCAACCAGTTATTGATGCCTTCAAGAGTAGACTTTGCCACTGGAAAGGAAAATTTCTATCCTCAGCAGGTAGGCTGACTTTGATAAAGTCTACCCTTGCTAATCTCCCGATTTTCTATATGTCTCTTTTCAAAATGCCTAGTGGTGTGAAAGATCAATTAGAAAAAATTCAGAGACAATTTTTTTGGTGCGATACTGAAGATAAGAGGAAAATAAGGCTTGTGAATTGGAGTACCATCTGCAAAAGCAAGAAATCTGGAGGCTTGGGTGTTATTAACTTATCCATCTGTAACCAAGCTCTCCTATTGAAATGGCCTTGGAGATTTGGAAAAGATGTTCATTCTTTGTGGAAAGATGTCATTTGCGGGAAATATAATCAAGATCCTTCGGGTTTATGGCCATCTTCCTGCCATTCAAGATCTCTTTCGAGAGTTTGGAGTGACATTCAAAACAACTGGGCAAAAGGAGATTATACTAACCTTGTAAATTCTAGTTTTATTTTTTGTGCAGGTAATGGTTCAAGAATCAAATTTTGGAAAGACAAATGGATCCAGAACATCACTTTATCCAACTCCTTCCCAAGACTTTTTGCCTTATCGACAAATAAGGATGGACTCATTGAAGATTTTTGCAATTGGAATGGCTCATCTTAGATCTGGTCAATTAACTTAAGGAGGCAACTTTTTGACTGGGAAATTGACTCCTGGAACAGGCTTAATAATCTTCTTAATTCCATCACCATCTCACCTCATGTTGCTGATCGATTGATTTGGTGTCATACTACAAACGATGTCTTCACCACTAAATCCTTCAAACTCGAAATAGACAAGGATGATAGAACAGCCAACCCTATTGAAAGCCTCATTTGGAAAGGTTTCGCTCCGCCAAAGGTTGAGTTATTTTGTTGGAATGCTCTTCGTGGATCAATACCAACTCTTGATATTCTTCATAGCCGAGACTGCCTGAGAAATGTGGAAAACAAATGCACATTTTGCAACAGTCCAGAAACAGTGAATCATCTTCTCCTTCTCTGTGATTATGCTTGGAATGTGTGGTGTCAATACATCAGATGGTGGAATCTCTCATGGGTGCTGTCGAGTGATCTTCAAAACCTATTTCAAATGTGGATGAATCTCAATACAAAAGCAAGCCAGAAAACAATTTGGATCACCCTTTTCTATGCTATCATTTGGTCATTATGGCTTTGTAGGAATGAAAAGATCTTCAACAACAAAGACATCTCAAAGGATCAGCTTTGTTTTTTGATTGAAACAAGGCTTGGTTGGTGGCTTAAAGCTAAATATCCAAACTTCGATTGCTCTGCTCTGTCTTTAAATGTTCAAGACGTTTCTTTGCCTTCCCACAAGAAATTAGTCCGAATCAAAACTTTTTGGTCACCACCCCCGAAGGGTTGTTGGAAAATAAATGTTGATGGCTCCTCCTTAGGCAAACCGGGTCCAGCAGGTGTTGGTGGCGTAATTCGTGATTGCAAAGGCCACCTTGTTCTCATTTTCTCAAAAAATATTGGAATTGCGGATTCTAACTTGGCTGAGCTATTGGCAGTGGTGGAAGCTCTTGCTATCATTGTCAAGGCAAACATTAATCCAATTCTGAAACTTATAGTAGAAAGTGATTCAATGGTGGTTATCTCATGGCTTAAGAAAGCTGGGGAGTGTCCATGGAAATACAGCAGCTTGTTAAACAAACTCTTCAATCTTTACTCATGTATTGGGGAGATTACTTTTGTTCATGTGTTTAGGGAAGCAAACTCTCTTGCTGATTTTCTTGCTAAATCAGGAGTTCGTCGTAACTCCGATTTGATCGCTTGGATGTAATTTCCTTTATCATCAATAAATTTTAAATTTCAAAAAAAAAACATTAGGCATTCACAAGGAAAATAAGAAGAAAATCGAAAATAAGAGAGAAAGAAAAAGAATGAAGAAATCATAAGGAGAAAGAGAGAAAAGCAGAAGATCTAGCTAAACCCTATCATCCAAACATGTTTTCTTACATCTTCTTAAGCAAATAAGCCTAGTTGCCATCTTGTTTTCTTGAGTTTTTGCATGAAACACAAGTTTGGTAAGGAGAGACAAAGCTTGTGGTTTGAGCTAGGTAAGGGGGTTTGAGTTTCTTTCTTGATTCAAGCTTGATGTATGTTGATTATGGAGTGTTTTTAAGGAGGTTTATATGTTTGGTTTGTAGCAAAAACATCTCTTGGGTGGTGAAGAGGTTTTGGCCAACTTGAATATCTAAGAGGTAAACTTTGTTTCTCATTTCAAGCTTGATATATGTGTACTATATGATGATATAGAGGTGTGCTATATGATGATATAAATATGATATGTAGTGTTTTGAAGTCGAACATAGTGTAATGTTGATGTATGTATTCAGCCAAGGTGAAGGGTACTAGTGAAAAGGTGTGATCTTGTAATGATTTTCACCTATGTTAGTGGTGTTGTAATACTAAATTGAATGGTGGTTTTGGTTGATAGATAAACCTTGAAGAGTAGGGTTTTTGTCACTAAACTCTAACTTTGACCTAAAGGTAAGTCTCACGGCCTTTCTAGCTAGAGATCACCTACATTTTAGCCTCCAACAATTGCCGTTTCCAGCCTCCTTTTCTCTCCCCTACTACGGCCTATTACAGCCACCAAAATCTCAATAATCGGCGTCTTGTTTCAACCCTTGTTACAGCCTTTAAAAGTCCTCTGTTTTGCCACTCGAAGACCACCTTTCTTTAGCCTTTTGTCTCCACTGTCTCCCTTGTTCTCAACCTCAGACTCTAGCCTAGTCCCGCCACCCTTTTTGCCTCCAAGAACATCGATGATTCAGCCTTGAACCGCCCTTCCTCTACTTGGCTATTTCTTTCTTCACCCCTACATTTCCTCGGTTCTTCCCTCACTTACGAGTTCTCTCCTTCTTTTACTGTTGTTTGGTGCGGCAACTTCCTCTCTCGACATTTCTTTAGACAATTCTCTCTCTCTCTCTCTCTCTCTCTTGTGCATTCTTTCTCCTTTCCAGGGAGTTTAACTTCCTCTCCCCTTCATTATCTCTAAACTAGCTCGGTCAAAGTTCGATTAGCTTCCCAAGAAAGCCAATCGAAATTTGTTTTATATAATATATATATATATATATATATATTATTTTTTTAATATAGTATATATATTAAATCATTTTCTTATATCTTAATATACATACATATATATTTACTTTCCCTATATCTGCATATATATAAATATTTACTTTCACTATATATATTAATACTTTTATATAAATATATATTGTCTTTATCTATCCATTTATATCATATTTGGTTTAATGTAATAATATCTCTTATTTAATTAATATAAAATTCATTATATTTTCTTTTTATACATATTTAGAGTGTTACATTAATTCTTTTATTTATCTAGTCACATATATATACACAAACACTTTAGGTTTGGCAAGTGTGTGTGTGTGTGTCTATATATATATATATATATATATATATATATATATATATATAATTATTCTATTATTTAAATTCAGAGTTTATATACGATATACATGATAGTGTAAAGTTTTTATACATTGTCAGTCAATAATAAGATGACATCTCATTAATGAGCAAAGTCTAAAAGTATATAAGTCCTTAAAAATAAATTTAAAAACTTTTGTTAATATTTATTTTTAAGTACCTCCATATGAGGTGTCATCCCATGGTTAACTGACAATATATAAAAATTATACAATGTTAGTGTATCATATATAAACTCTTAAATTTATGTATAATTATGTATATATTTTCTTTATTCAATTAACACACAAGCACACACACATATACATACATCATTAATCTTTAATCATTTTTCTAGTATTTCTTATCATGTGCACCAAACTTAAAGTCTTGATTTTATCACTTCACAGTAATATAAATTCCAAATTAAATCTTGACATTCAACCTACTTCATTTATACAATTATTATAAATTTGGTATAGAAAATTGACAGTCTTTACAGATTTGCTTCCAACTTATACGTTACATTGATGACATGTTACGAATAAGAAATTTGATTGTTGTCACATTGGCAGAACACAAAAAGCAAGCAAAATGGCAGAACACAAAAAGCAAGCAAAAGCCTTTATGGTTAAAAGTAAAAATCTTAGGAAGCTTTGGTTTGATAAATTCTTCAAGAATTTTACATGGATGATGGAATGGTTAACATTTGTATAAGATGTGCTTGATTCAAATCTTACAATATTATTATAGATATACTTTTGTCTAGGAACATGCTTAATATGATTATTGTAAGATTATTTTGTGTAGAACAATATTAGCTATTTTGAGTAGGAAAGTGCTAATTATGGTTTGTAACTATTGTAGGTGTAAGAACAATATATAATTTATTATATTAATTATAAGTTTGTGGGATCATATTATATTATTATTATGCTTTGGTTATTTTAATTTTATTAAATTGTTCTTTTAACAAGCTAAAAATGAGGTGGATATATTAAGTATTGGGAATTTAGCCAAGATAAGAAAAAAGATTCAGAATGCAAACCATGTAGCCAATATAGTGTTAGCCACACAATGAGAGAGGGAAATCATGTTGCTCATACATTGGCAAAATATGGGGTTGGCTGTACAAAAACAACATATTGGGTTGAAAATATTCATGAGATGCTACAAACTATTATACAATAAAATGTGTAAACTTTATCAATTCTATTAATATATGAAAATGATTTTGTTTAAAAAAATTGTTCTTTTCATCTATTATATATTATTATTAGTAGTGGTAGTGGTAGTGGTAGTGGTAGTGGTGGTAGTAGTGGTAGTGGTGGTAGTGGTAGTAAATTTCACTAAGGTCTTCAAGATTAGTAGTTGTAGTAGTAAATTCCACTGAGGTCTTCAAGATTAGTGGTAGTGGTAGTGGTAGTGGTAGCGGTAGCGGTAGTGAGAGCAGCAGCAGCAACAGTAGTAAATTTCACTGAGGTTTTCAAGATTTTATCATAATTCAACTTTAGTCTATTAATTTTGAAAATGAACACTTTGGTCCAAAATCACAAATGATTTTAGCATATATCAATCAATTATTAAACTTGAATTAATAATATCACACTCCCAAGTATCAATAATAAATTTTATTATTAGTTGTTATTTTTAAGTAATTTTTTAAAAAATTATTCCATGTAAGATTTTTAGTTTTTAATATCAAAGAAGGTATTATGGATATTTCATGAGTAATAAATGTTTAAGTTAATAGATTTTTTAATAGACCGTCAAATTTATAATTTTGGACCAAAAAGTCCATTTCTCAAACTAATAGACTATAGTTGAATTATGACAAAATCTTGCGGACCTCAGTGAAATTTACCTTATTATTGTTGTTGTTGTTGTTGATTTAAAAACATTATTAGTAGTTAATTATGTGAATAATACTTTTTTAACTGAAATATAGATTTCCAGAAAGCAACCAAACAATAGAAAATTTTTTTCAGCATATCAATCAAATAACAAAAAATATTAATTTTTTTAGAAAATCAATTTTTCAAAAATCATTTTCCGGAAGTTATTTTTTACTCAAATCAAATGGAGCCTAAGAGAAATCACAACTGTGATGCCAGTGCATATGGAAATGCTAATGTGTACGTGGGGTTTACAATGGTCTATAGTTGCAAGCGAAGAATAAAAGCAGATGATGATTGCTAGTAGAAATGGTTAGGGTCTTCATTCCACGAGTTCGATTAATTTTAAATCAAATCAATTATTGAATTTAGTAGAATTAGTTTTTATTTCATTAATCGAATCAAAATTTTTAATTTCAAAATTAACTAAATCAAATTAAATTTTGTTAATTCAATTAATTAATCAAATTAGTCGAGATAAAAATTATATTTAAGTTAAATTACTAGTTTCTCATATGTAAAATACATTAAATAATATCATTCAACAAAATAATATCATATGACCCTCCTCAGCTGCACAATGTGGGAGTCTTGTACATTGAATTATTCTTTTTTTTATCTTTAGGTATCATATATTTTTTATTTTTATTTTTTGGATTTTTTAATTTTGGTTAAGAGTTTTGTTAACTCGATTAATTAACTGAATTAACCAAAAACCAATTTTTTTAAAAAAAATTCATTTCTGTTAACCAACCGAAATAATTTGTTAACCGACTGATTAATCGAATTAAATTTCAATTTGACAAATTAATTCGATTAAAACCAAATTTGAACACTCCTAAAAACGGTAAGGATTTGCATATGGCAATGCCAAGCTTTCTATTTTTACCTCTGACATGATGTAGACTTGTTAGTTTTCAAGCGGAAAGTCTATGACTCACTTGACATATTATATTTACATAAGGTTTATTATTATTATTATCAACATCATCTAATATACATTGTTAGTGAAGCTTTTAAACTTCATAAACGAGATTAACATGGTGACACATATCTCACTTGAAATATAAAAAAAATAAAAAATCAAAATAAAGTAATGGTATATGTCATCATCTTAACCCTGCTTGTAGAGTCTGAAAACTTCTACTAGTAGTGTATTAAATCATCATCATCATCATCATTAGTAACTTTATCTCAATACTGTGTTAGGCTATCTAAGCCAATATATGAACTCAAACTAAGCCGTCAGCATGAATTCTCCTCATCCACTCATTCCCATCTAAAGCAATTATTTTTCCAACTCTCGTTCTGTCACATCATTCCAGATGACTTCCTTTCAAGGCTTTTTTAGCTTTCCCCTAGCCTTAACCCTTTTTGACATTATTGATAGCATCCACTCTCCTAACTAGAGCATCCACAAGTTTACTTCTTATGTGTCCGAACAACGTAAATGACTTTCTCCCATCTTTTCTTCGATAAATGCAACTCCAATTTTTTTCTTCGATAAATGCAACTCCAATTTTCTTATGAATATTCTTATTTCTAATTTTGTTTTTTATTGTATATCCACACATCCATCGTAGCATTCACATTTTTGCTACACTTTTCTTTTATGCATGCAATCTTTTAGTTGCCCAACATTTGCTGCCATAGAGTAATGTTGGTGTAACAACTATATTGTAAAACTTTCATTTCAACCATATAAGAATTCATTTGTCACACAATACAACTGTAGCACTTCTCCATTTGTTCCAGCCAACCTATATCCTATGAGTCACATCACCATTAATCTCTCCATTCATTTATACATTCGATCCCACTTAGGGATCCCCACCCCATCTAGCATCACCAAGTTACAATCTTTTTCTTTGTTTGAACTAAATTTACATTCTATATATTTACTCTTTACTTTGCTTAGTCTGAACCCTTTTAATTTTAGCGTCTGCCTCCACAGTTCTAACTTCAGATTAACCTCCACTCTAGTTTCAGCACACAAAAGAATATCATCTGTGAACATCATATACCAAGATACATTATCCTAGATGAATTTTGTTTGCTCATCCATTACTGTAGCGAACAGGAATGGGCTTATCGCCAACCCTTGGTGTAATCCTACTATTCACTTATTTGTCCTCCATATGTCCTCACATGTGTTATTACATCTCCACACGTCTTTAATTATTTCAATATATTTCACGGGAACTTTTTTCTTCCATTGAGGACCAACATAACATCTCTCTAAGCATTTTATCATTTGTTTTCTTTAGGCACTTTATCATAGAAGATTTTACCTTACACGAGAACACAAGTTGTCTAAGTGTATTACTTGCATAGTTAATTAGTTAGGTATAAAACTAAATTGATTCTTCGATATTTCTACAATCTTCTTTAATCTTTATTCTATCACTATTTTCTATAATTTCATCATGTGACTCATTAATTTTATACCTCAATAGTTGGAGCAACTCTAAATATCTCCGTTATTCTTATAAAAAGGTACCACTGCACTTTTCTCTATTCTTCATGCATCTTGTTAATGCGTTAAATCTTATTTAAAATATTTGTAACTACCTAACTCCTACCTCTCAAAAGCATTTCCAAACTTCAATAGGAATATCATCTTAGTAGTCTATTGGATAATAATTTATATTAATATTTCAAAATTCAGCTTCAAATCCTTAAAGATATCAAACAATGACTATAAATAATATGTTTTTGGTTCAAATTTCGTTTCTTGTATGTCCTGCAAACTCATTGTTTGAGTACAATGAAATCAATGAATTGAATGACATGACAATGTAGAAATGAAAGGTAACCAGCTAATTAGATTACACGAGCACAGTCACCGGCTTCACAAATCAATACAGCTGTGTCTTGGTTCAATTGGCTTGCCAACACAGGCTGGAGCTTAGGATATTCTTCCCTGACAAATTTTGCTGCTTCTTCTGCGCCATCAGCATCTACCAATGCAACACAGCAACCCCTGAATCCAGCTCCACTGAACCGAGCTCCAAATACACCAGGAGCCCTCAATAAGACCTCATACAGTTGAATCAGTGGCTCGCAACCTTAACAACCATTAGATTACATTACAAGCAGTCATTTATCAGAATAATCACAGAAATTAATAGTTCAATCAGTTTCGGTATGCATTTTAGCAGAGTAACAAACTGAAAGCCTAAAAAAGCAAAAACCTGCTTCATAGTTGATAACGAAATCCCATCGCACTTTACTCTTTCTACATTTTATTGTTGCAGTAAAAGAAATGTTGAGAATTAAAATGTTTAAATGCTGTAATTCAAATTTAAACTTGAATAATACTAAAATATGAATTCAAGTCGCACAAAAAATATATTTAGTTATTGGACCATTGGGAGGGACACTATCAGTGTTTACATTTCATATAAAACAAGGCAATCATCAAACATGAAATTTGTCATATCCTCTAGCACCAGTAGCATAGCATGTATTAGAACTCCAAGTAATTTGACTGATACGTATAACCCCCACCTGGCCATCAAGCTCATTATGAATAGAATCAATTAACTACACAAGTATCATAACCGAGAACGGTAGAAAAACCTATCTATGTTATTGTATAAGCAAATAAGATAAATTTACTCAATGTAAAACTATTGCATCTTCTCAAAGGGGCTCCAATAGGAAATATGAATATGAATATCTTGTTGTTTTGTTTCTTCTTGCTTCAATTTATTGGAATTTTAGAGGCAGGGCAATGCAACTAAGAAACAGAAAAGGTAGGTCATACCACATTCATAGTTTTTGATAGAACTTAGACCAGAAGCTGACATTAGTTGTCCAAAACCTTTCAAGTTTCCTGAAGCCCAAGCCTCTAATCCTGGAATAACCATTTTGCCAATCCCCTATTAGTTAATAAGCTGGTAAACAACATGAATATCCACATGAGAACATTAAGTCGGCCAGATAAATTTATGAAAGTGTGATAATGCAGCTGAACCTTTAGCAACTCGCATATTCTCTGAAAAGTAATGCTCTGCTCTTTTGGCTAGATGTGTATCCAGTTTGAACTGAAAAAAAGAAGGCAGATACTTGTATTAGAAACAGACTTGTGAACAAAAAGTAGAATGCCAATTCAACAACTAGATGCCTAAGTTATATGCATAAAAGATAATCTAAATACTGCCTCCCATGCTTAGCGTAAGTGGGTGGTACTGGGGTTTGGTAGAAATCTTGCTTGAGATGGATTTCCTCTTTTACGGGAAAAAATTAAAAAGAATAACCATCCACTGATCAGAAAGGAACTTGTTTTAGATATGGAGAATCACTGTAGCTTTTTTTTTTTTTGCAAGGTAATCTATGAGTTTTCATGCCCAAGGGAAAGTAAGTTATTTCAGGTTCTTTAAGTGATACATGGTAAATAGTAAAAGACGAAAGTGAACTGATATGAAGCTGATGTGCAGCTATTTGATGATTTGGATAGAAGCCATGGCAGTTAGGAGAGGAAGTTAATTGTAGTCTGCTAGTTAGAATGGTAGTTAGTTCTGTTAGCAGAAGTTAGATAATTCTGTTAACCATCATTTCATTTGTTGTTCTATAAATACCATAGAGATGTAATTCAAGATACCATCATGAATGAAGATTTACAAGTTTCCTACTCTCTAATTCTCTGTTTCCTTCTCTGTTTTCTTCCCTTTCTTAATTTCATTCTTGAACTAGAGGCTCGTAGCTTGTTCTACTTCTTACCAAGCTGCCTGCATTCTTCAACTCTTAGTTCACAACTGTTTACATGTACCATTAAGCTAGGTTTATTATTTCATAGGTATCAGATTATTAGGTTTCTTTGCTTGTAGTCTAAGTTAATTGGTCTTGTATTTTGAATTTTATACCTAGAATGATTAAGAGTAGTAACTATATAAATATTTATGTAATACTCGCATTCAGGGAGCTTTTGATAGAATATCAGCCTCAGAAATTTCTTGAAATCTTTGATATTTTAGATCTATCTCAGCATACCATGTTTTGTCCTCGCTGTGTGCTACATCACAAGTGTATACCCAAGGATGAGGTGAATGTACACCATATTTACTACAAAATGCTATTTTTTTTATTCATAATAACATAATATTGAATGTATGCATGCTACATTCAAACTATTTAATTGTGAGAAATAGAAATGTTATTTGGGCCCCTTTTGGTTGATGCTTTTGTGTTTTTCAGTAAAGAGTGAAAAGCAGAAGTTAAAAGATGAACTGAAAATAAAAGACAAATAGCAAAAAGCACAAAATAAAAGCAACAACCATATGGAGCCTTAATGAATTTAAGTATTTAACTTTAAAGTTTACTCTTCTGGTACAACAAGTAATCAAATAAAATAAATATAAAGCATAACTATTCAACTGATAAGAAGAAATGCAGCAAAAAATCATGGCTTCCAAAACCAAAGGTTATATTTTGATGTTTACCTTGCAAGCTTCATAAGCTTCTTGTTTAACTGTTCACAAGGGGGAAGAAAGAAATTAAATTCATTCTGCAAATCCAAAAAATAGAAACAAAGTTCAAATTCACAGAAACAATTGGGTCAAGTACTAGCCATTGCACAGGAAGGGCTCCTTTTCACCATTTCCAGAAGCACTGCAAAACAGAAACAGAGAACAGGGAAAAAAAAAGTGAGACACTATAAGCCAGGACATCCTCTTAGTAACAGTTAAAATAAGACATAACATACAGTGTCGTGGTTATTGAAAAATGGAAATTCCATGCATAAATTTCTCAATATCTCAGAGTAAGACATATGTGAAGTCAGAAACAAGATGTTGATTTCATTTAATGCAATCAGTTGTGCGCATTTATCACTGCCAAATGTGGACCTGACTTCCTCCTAAAACTTTCAGTTTTGTGAGAAAAGGAAGGATAGTGCCATGCATTGAAGATCAGTAGGCATCCTGTTGATAACAAGTTGAACATTTAGAAGGGAATAAAACATCATTAAGCTTTAAACAATGAAATAACTCCCCTTATCATCTCTATTCAGAAGCACTCAATCAAGAAGTGAATCAATATTGAAATTAACATGAAACCAACTGCTGTACAAGCTAAAAGGGCAATGTGATGATATATGCAATCAAAGCGCCAAAATTATAGTTGAAAAATTCTCCAGAAATCACAGAGGGAATGAGATCATACTGCAGAAGAACTTTGGCGGCTTCTTGACATTCTGTGACTCGAGAATTGTATCCAGGATTGCTGGTCAAAGCTTGCCTAAGTCCTGAAAATGCTAGTAATATTTTGTAGCCTTTCTGTGGTTCATCCTCAGGATCCTTTAGATATTTTGGTGGGTGTATAAGCTTATGCTCTGTAGTCTACATGCAATGAGATGTCATGTAACTCGAACGAGTTAAATAAATTCAGATTTATGAAAATAAAAAATAAGAAGAAAAATAAACATTTATAATTGGATCACAATTATATTCCAAAAAAAGGGACTACATAACTAGATATAACAACAATCAAAGTGAGTGAACAGTATAACAAACACAATCAAAGCAAATGTATTTTAAAGCAAAACATTATGCATATAAGGATAAGACATAGATTTATCAATTTATAGAGGGATGAAATCTTGTAGAAGAGTAATAAAATGAATGTAGACTGGGTTTAGGGACAAGCAATCGACAAAATTTACACAGCTCAAGCAATGTGGCAGACAAGCAATCATTAAAAGGGTTTTTTGTAACTCAGAATTTTAGCCTATAATAGAGAAAAAAATTTATTTCTTGTGCCTCTTTGTTATAGATGATGCTATGCAGTTAAATAAAGTGCATATTTTTGTCAATTTTAGTTTGCTGGTATGACTGACTTGTAAGAAATGATAGTACATAGTATATGTGAATACAATGATAGAATAATTTAGAAATGAGAGGCCACAAAGATATAGAATTAACTAGATTTTGGTGAACCCACTACATGGGTGAAAGAGAAAAAAAAATGACAAAAAAGTAGGCGAAAGAAGAAAGAATTTACATAACTATTTATTTTTATTGGGTACTCTTTCTCTGTTGAATGTGTTACAGTATAAAAGACAATTAACTAAAAAATATTTAAATTTTCATAGTAAATGACATTCATTTCCTTCATGTTACTATGATTTAATTTGGGCTTTGTGTCAACTCCACAACTGAATTGATATCATTAAACTTGTGACACCAAACTTAGATTTTATTATTAGTATAGATGATTTCAAACATAAAATAAATGTGAAAGCAGAATACAAACATAGAAGTGCTGATAACCGAATTACAGTGAGTCCACAAGAAGGATTAAGCAGTGCCAAACTAACAAAAATTAACCACATGAAACCAAACAAGGATCTGTTATTTCAGAGATTACCATTAATACTTTGACTTACTTTGCAGTTCACGTAGGTTAGACAACCATGGCTTGAGAGCAGTATAGCTGATTGATCCAATATGCCATTTCTCAGACCTAAATACTCATTTTCAATCACCCTACATGAGTCATAACATCAGATTTAGAAGAGGCTTAACACGTAATGATAAAAGGGGCAATAATGTTTCACTAAGAAAATGCTTTTTCTGAGCAGTGAAGTAACTTTTGAGATAAAAGAAGGATATAATGTTGCTATATAAATTAAAACAAATTCTTGCAAGCTAAACGCTACCAACAAAACATTGCAAGAAATTATCCAAAGTATCTATTCATCCCTCTCATCTTCATAATCCTCAATTACTTTTACAAATTCAAAGGCTGCTTTTACAAAATAGATAGATATTTAAGGTCAATTTTTGTTATGTTACATGTCAGAACATTTGAGGGCAAACAAGAAAATCATTGAGAAAGTCGAATAAACTCAATTTTTTTTTCTGCGAGTCCAAACAGCTTTGGAGAAAGGGACCACTTAATAACTAATAACTTCTTATTATCACCTATTATAGCTAATTAAAACAAGAGTAAAACTTTTCACTAGTTTATGAGGTATAATTAACTACAAATTCTACATTGAAATTACCCAAGAAAATTGTCCACAACATAAATTGAAGGCTAATTGCAACAACATGCTTCACCCTAATAAATTCTACCAAATAAAAATAGCGAAGAGGAGGAAGCTATTCACTAACGTAAAAGTAAAAGTAAAACTGCCTTCTATAATTAATGTGACAGCATTTAATATAATCCTTGTGCTTTTGCAAAGCACAAGGATTATACCAAATAAAAATAGCGAAGAGGAGGAAGCTATTCACTAACGTAAAAGTAAAAGTAAAACTGCCCTCTATAATTAATGTGACAGCATTTAATATAATCCTTGTGCTTTTGCAAAGCAAAATAACTTTGCAACAAAGGGAACAATATTTGATATAAGTTCAACAGTAGGCACTATATTGGACATGATTGCCCAAGCTCTATATATCCTCTCTAGGTATATCCACCAAGATATCAGTAAACTGCCCTGTTAAGACTGTGGAAAAGTCAACTATATTAAATGTGTAAATATCTATATCCCTATAATTAAGGTTAGACAATTCCTCAATTATGGGGATTAGATTTAGACTGATTTAGTTTCCTATTTTACTGCTTAACAGTAGCTGTATATAATCCTTAGAAGTTGTATTATTCAAGTAAGATTCAGAAATAAACATATTCTGAAATTCCACATGGTATCAAGAGCTTTAGGTTTTTTCTTGGAAATCAGTCACTTTTTCAGCCTTCATTGCTGATTTTTCTACAGTTTCTTCTTCAGCCTTCATTGCTGATTTTTTTTACCTTAGGCCTTCATAGCCACTTTCTCATCAAGAACTTTTCTTTCTTGCCAAACCCTAAATCACCATATTTTTCCAAGAGCCGCTGCTGTTTTTTACCACCATGTCAGGTTCTACTTCAGTTGTAAATTCTACTCCTCATACCAGTAGTTTGATCAAGAACTCTGCATTGGTCACTGCAAAAGCTAATGTTGGTGGACCAAATGTCCTTGATTTGCGTAAGATTGATGACAAGCCTCGAGTGTGGTGTGACCATTGCAACAAACCACGTCATACTCGAGAAACTTGTTGGCACATCCATGGAAAACCAACAAATTGGAAGCCGAAGCAGAAGTAGTCACAACCCTCTGCCAATGAAGCAAATATGGGTTCCTGAAGCAAAGAGCAGTTCGTTCAACTCCTGAAACTACTAAAGTCCAATCCGACATCTGGTACATCTAATAGTTCATTGGCTCATTCAGGTAGAAATCCATTAGCCCTATCCAGTGTCTTTAATTCTGCTCCATGGATCATTGATTCAGGAGCATCTGATCATATGACTAACCTGTCGAATCTATTTAGTTCATACACTCCCTGTTCTGGTAATGAAAAAATAAGAATAGCAGATGATAGTTTTTCACCTATTGCAGGCAAGGGTTCTATTAAACTTTCTGAAAGTATTGATCTTAAATCTGTACTTCATGTTCCTAAACTTGCTTGTAATCTTTTATCTGTCAGTAAACTTTCAAAGGATTCCAACTGTCGTGTTATCTTTTTTGACTCTCTTTGTCAATTTCAGGACCAAAACTCAGGGAAGATGATTGGCAGTGCTAGAGAAATAAATGGGCTCTACTATTTCAGTGAGGATTTCCTAGGTAATAAAAAAGCTCAAGGGCTTAGTAGTACCAGTTCAAATTCTGTTTCTGATAAAATAATGCAATGGCATCTTAGGTTAGGACATCCTAGTTTCCCTTATTTAAAACATTTATTTCCTAATTTGTTTAAAGGAGTGGATTGCTCTATTTTTCAATGTGAAAGTTGTCTTTTATCTAAAGATCATCGAGTTAAATATATTTCAAAACCTTATAGTCCATCAAAACCATTTTACTTGTTTCATACTGATGTTTGGGGACCTTCAAAGGTTACCACCTTGTCTGGAAAAAGGTGGTTCGTAACTTTTATTGATGATCACACTAGATTGTGTTGGGTTTACTTACTAAGCAAAAAATCTGATGTAGAAAAACTTTTCAAAGATTTTTATTGCATGATTGAAACCCAATTCAAAACAAAAATTTGCATCCTTCGAACAGATAATGGAACCGAGTACTTTAATGAATGTTTGGGAAATTTTTTAAAAGAAAAAAGTATTTTACACCAATCTACATGTCGAGACACACCCCAGCAAAATGGAATAGCTGAAAGGAAAAATAGGCATTTACTTGAGGTAGCTAGAGCTATCATGTTTTCTATGAACATTCCAAAATACCTCTGGGGAGATGCTGTGTTGACTGCATCTTACTTAATCAATAGGATGCCAACTTGTGTCTTACATTTTGAAACACCTTTGAATACTCTAAAAAAAATACTTCCCAACATTTCGTTTATACTCTGAGTTACCTTTAAAAATTTTTGGATGCACTTGCTTTGTTTATATTCCCCAAATTTTTCGATCCAAATTGGATCCTAAAGCTGAAAAATGTGTTTTCATTGGCTATGCTCCAAATAAAAAAGGGTATAAGTGTTTTAATCCTTATGGATGTCACTTTTCTAGAAAATCAACCCTATTTCAGCAAAAATCTTCTTCAGGGGGAGAATAAAGAAGAAGAAGATAATTTTTGGAAATTCTCTACACCACTACCAAGCCTCATTGAGTCACCAATTCAGTCTATTAAACAATTTAAGGAAATGGACATTAAAAATAATGAAAACAAGGACTCTCTTAATCAACAGGTGCCAAGTATTGAAGAATCTGAAACAAGGGGAGAATTACTTCAAACGGATTCACATAATCCAAATATTGAGCTTCAGGTTTATACCAGGAGAAAATCTCATAAAAATATTACTGATACAATTATTTCTCTAGCACCTGTTCAGCCGGAATCTCTGAGGGATGATCCTCCTCCTCAAACTCAGGTTAATCCTAAAATTGCTCCTTTAGTTTCTTCCCTTGAGTCTCCAAATATTGATTTTTCTGATCTAGATGTCCCAATTGCTAACAGAAAAGGAGTAAGATCATGTACCAATCACCCTATTGCAAAATATTTGTCGTATCAAAAGTTGTCCAATAACCACAAAGCATTCCTTTCAAATATTTCTAACTTGCATGTACCAAGATCTATTCAGGATGCCCTAGGTGATCCAGATTGGAAGTTAGCGGTGAAGGAAGAGATGGACGCTCTTGAAAAGAATGGGACTTGGGAGATTGTGGAGCTACCAAGAGGCAAGACAACTGTAGGATGTAAATGGGTCTTCACTGTGAAGTGTAAGGCAGATGGGAGCATAGAGAGGTACAAGGCAAGACTTGTTGCCAAGGGGTTCACTCAAACTTATGGCATTGACTACCAAGAGACCTTCGCTCCAGTTGCGAAAATAAACTCAATCCGGGTACTTCTCTCTTTAGCAGTTAATTTCAATTGGTCTCTACAGCAACTTGATGTAAAAAATGCCTTTCTTAATGGAGATTTAGAGGAAGAAGTGTTTATGGACCTCCCACCTGGATTTGAGAAAAACCTCGGAACCAACAAGGTGTGCAAATTGAAAAAATCCTTGTATGGTCTCAAACAATCACCAAGAGCATGGTTTGAAAGGTTTGGAAATGTAATGAAGAGCTATGGTTATATTCAGAGTCAAGCTGACCACACAATGTTCTTCAAGCACTCTAGAAATGGTAAACTAGCTATTTTAATTGTGTATGTGGATGATATAATAATAACTGGTGATGATAGTGCAAAAATTGGAGAACTTAAGAGAAGGCTTGCACATGACTTTGAGATAAAGGATTTGGGAGCCTTAAAGTACTTCCTTGGCATGGAATTTGCAAGATCAAAGGAGGGTATCTTTGTTAGCCAACGTAAGTATGTCCTAGACTTGCTTAGTGAGACAGGAATGCTTGGTTGCAAGATAGCTGAAACCCCAATAGAGCCCAACTTGAAACTTCAGCCTGCTGAAACCAAAGACGTGGTGGATAGAGAGAAATACCAAAGACTTGTGGGTAGACTCGTCTATTTAGCACATACACGACCTGATATAGCTTTTGCAGTAAGTGTGGTAAGTCAGTTTATGCATTCACCCAGCTCAGAACACTTTGAAGCTGCCTACAGAATCCTAAGGTACCTTAAGGGAACGCCTGGAAAGGGATTGCTTTTCAAAAACCATGGACACCTACAAGTAGAAGCCTATACCGACGCAGACTGGGCAGGAAGTATTACAGATAGGAGGTCAACTTCAGGCTATTGCACATTTGTGGGAGGAAACCTTGTCACTTGGAGAAGCAAGAAACAGAATGTAGTAGCCAGAAGTAGTGCCGAGGCTGAGTTTCGTTCAATAGCCCATGGGATTTGTGAGGTAATGTGGATTAAAAGACTACTTGAAGACTTGAAGGTTTCTAATCCCTCACCGATAAAGCTCTATTGTGATAATAAAGCTGCAATCTCTATTTCTCACAATCCAGTGCTCCATGATAGAACGAAGCATGTAGAAGTAGATAAGCATTTTATCAAAGAGAAGCTTGACAATGGAATAATTTGCATGCCATATATACCAACAAGTGACCAAGTTGCTGATGTTCTTACAAAGGGATTGCACAGGAAGCAGTTTGAAAATCTAGTGAGCAAGCTTGCCATGGAAGATATCTTCAAGCCAGCTTGAGGGGGAGTGTGGAAAAGTCAACTATATTAAATGTGTAAATATCTATATCCCTAGAATTAAGGTTAGACAATTCCTCAATTATGGGGATTAGATTTAGACTGATTTAGTTTCCTATTTTACTGCTTAACAGTAGCTGTATATAATCCTTAGAAGTTGTATTATTCAAGTAAGATTCAGAAATAAACATATTCTGAAATTCCACAAAGACTTACATCTCTGTATTTCTAAACTTCCTTGATTCAAACAAACCTGCATTTCATCTTCCACTGTTAAACCAGTTCCCATTCCAAACAGTTGTAACCAAAAAAACTCTAACAGTTAAGGTCCCTCCTCCCCCCCACCTTTAAAATATTTCCACTATCTTCTTTATTAAAATAAGTTTAGATTTGAGTCCAAGGATTAGAATGAGTTTTCTAAGCCAATAGACAAAATAAAAAATCTTAATCCATAATTTTCCATTGAACACCTTGCATCACATTTTTTCTTTTAATGAGAGAATTTTAAGTTAGAATTATTCAACATCTTGCCAGATTTCAAAATACCCCGCTCTTTATATGATACATGGTAAATAGTAAGAGATGAAAGTAAGTCAATATGAAGCTGATGTGCAGTTGTTTGATGATCTGGACAGAAGCCATAGTAGTTGGGAGAGGAAGTTAATCGTAGTCTGTTATGGTAGTTCCTTCTGTTAGCAGAAGTTAGTTAGTTCTGTTAACCAACATTTCATTTGTTGTTCTATAAATACAATAGAGATGTAGTTCCAGAATGATCATGAATAAAGATTTACAAGTTTCCTACTCTCTAATTCTCTGTTTTCTTCCTTATCTTCATTTCATTCTTGAACTAGAGGCTCGTAGCTTGTTCTACTTCTTATCAAGCTGCCTGCATTCTCCAACTCTTAGTTCACAACTGTTTACATGTACCATTATAGAAGCATTCTTAAGCTACATGAAAGACTGCAGCAAGAGAAGAGAAAAAAAAAAGTAAAAAGAATGGAAACCAGGATAAAGCACAGAGTGAACAGTGATCAAACCTCTTCTAAGTTAAATCATATCTGGGCACACCCATACAGAACACAAAACCCTATGATAACAATAAAGTATGGATCTATGTTGTTCCAACTCTTATTTTTCTCAAGTACTCACGTAGGACACTTCTTTGGCACCTTAGAGTGGACATGAGTATAAGGTCTTAATACTCGAGAAAAAACTTCGAAAAAAGTTGATTGCAATTGTATAGGGGACACACCCATGCCTTACACTTACTCGCAACTCCAAGCAGAAAAGGAGAAAGTACTCCACATAATCAACTAAGGTCACGTATAAGAAGTCATGGACAAGGCAAAGTAGTTATTCAGTTTCCAATGATCACAGATGATGACTTGATATAAAATCAGCTTCAAAACAATGATGTTAAATTGTGCTGCCTGCTCATAAGATTTTACCCAGAAACACACCACTTGACTATGTCAAGAATATTATTGGAAAGTCAACTACAGTTTTAATTAATTTGTTATTTTAGGAAATCAGTATATATGTGTATCCCTAGCTTTAAGGTTAGAGAATCACTCGATTATAGATTCTATTAATTAGAATAATATCTAGGATTATGAGTGATATACTTTCCTATTTAGTTAGAAGTTCTTTGTATATAAATAGTGTACCTATGTACAGTTTTATCTTAAGTCTTTCAATACAATACTTTGATTTCTTACATGGTATCAAGAGCTTTAGGTTTTTTTCTTGGAAATCAGTCACTTTTTCAGCCTTCATTGCTGATTTTCTGCAGTTTCTTCTTCAGCCTTCATTGCTGGTTTTTTTGCCTTAGGCCTTCATAGCCATTTTCTCATCCAGCCTTCATCACGAAAATTTGTTTTTGTTCATCTCTATAGGCTCGGTTCTGGTTCTATTGTTCCAGCCTTCATCACTGTTGTCTTTGCTCTGTTTTCTAAAGACAAAACAGAGTATTTCATGTGTTCTTTTTTATCAGCCTTCATAGCTGAATTTTTCCTCTGTTCCTCATCATTGGTGGTTTCTCTTTGTTGCTTGGCCTTCATTGCCGATTTATCCCTAATTCTCACCTATCCTTCAGCAAGTTTTGATTTGTGAAAGATGTCAAAAGTTGCAGAAACAGCCACTGCAGCACCAAAGGAGTTGGGCAGTCTCAACAAAGAAGAGATTGAAAAGCTGAGAAATCTCCTAAGTATCCTCGAAAAACCTTCAGGTACCTATTCATTGATACATTCAGGTAAACTTCCAACCTCTCACGCTTTAAATGCCTCAGATAGAACCTTTAAACATTTGTGGATTATTGATTCAAGAACCACAGATCATATGACTCATTCCTTTCAAAACTTTAGTTCATATTCACCTTGTTCTAGTAGTAGGAAAATTGCTACTGCTGATGGCTCCTTGGCCACGGTAGCTGGGGTAGGAGAAATAAAAATCAGTCCTAACCTTACTTTGAAAAATGTCCTACATGTTCCCAAATTGTCCACCAATCTTTTATCAATATCCAAGCTTTCTCATGACATGAATTGCAAAGTAACTTTTTTTCCATCTTATTGTCTATTTCAAGACCAGGGCTCAGGAATGATGATTGGACGTGCTAAGGAGAAGGATGGATTATACTATCTTGAGGAATTAGAGAAATTGAAAGTTGGTAAGTGGAACCAGCCCCTAACCTACCTTTAAGGACAAAACCTCACCAATAAAGAGACAATTTGGCTTCACCATTTTAGGCTCGGACATCCTTCTTTTTCAACACTTGAAATTATGTTCCCTTCTTTGTTCAAAGGACTAGTTGATAAACAGTTTCATTGTGAAGCATGTGAACTTGCAAAACACAGACGTGCTACCTTTCCCACCAATAACAAAAGAAGTCTTTTTCCTTTTGAGTTGATTCATAGTGATATATGGGGTCCATCTACAATTCCAAATATTTCTGGGGCATGTTGGTTTGTTTCATTTATTGATGATTGTACAAGAGTTACCTGGATATTTCTGCTTAAATCAAAATCTGATGTGAGTGATATCCTCCCAAACTTCTTTTCCTTGATAAAAAAACCAATTTGGGGTCCAAATCAAAAGGTTTAGGTCAGATAATGCAAAAGATTATTTCAACCAAACACTTTCCCCATATTTTCAACAAGAAGGTATTATTCATGAGTCATCCTGTGTCTCTACTCCACAACAAAATGGAGTTGCAGAAAGGAAAAATGGCCATCTCCTAAACACTACTCGAGCATTATTATTTCAGAAAAATGTGCCAAAATACCTTTGGGGGGAAGCAGTTCTTACAGCCACACATGTCATAAACAGGTTACCATCCCGAGTGTTAAACTTCAAGAGTCCCATGGAGGTATTGTCTCACTTTTATCCAAGTCTTAGTACAACAAACCATCTTGTTCCCAGAGTATTTGGGTGTGTCTCATTTGTTCATGTCCACAGCCAAAATAGAGGAAAGTTAGACCCTAGAGCTATCAAGTGTGCCTTTGTGTGATACTCTTTAACACAGAAAGGGTACAAGTGCTATCACCCACCAACTAAAAAACTCCTAATCTCCGCAGATGTTATCTTCATTGAAATAGAACCATATTTCACTCAACCTTATCTTCAGGGGGAGACAACATTTGTGGAAGATAAGGATCGAGACTTCTTTCTCCTTGACTTGCCATCATCATCTTCTAAATTCCAACCTGAGATCGAAACCTCTCCTAAAGCTACAATTGAGCAACCTGAGCCTCCACCTTCACAAACCCAAAATGAATCCTCCTTACAACCTAGTTCACAAGCAGATGGGGGAGAGGCCACTACTGACAATCGATTCTCACAAGTTTACTCAAGAAGGAAAAGTCTAGCCCTTGAACCAAGGCCGGACCAATCATGAGACTCAAATCCTGGAAATGAGGTAATATCTTCTAGCTCTACTCCTCAAAGTGATTTCTTATCTGACATTGATTTGCCCATAGCCCTTAGGAAAGGAACTAGAGAGTGCACAAAACATCCATTATACCCAATATCCCACTTTGTGTCCTTTGAGAAATGCTCTCCATCTCATAGAAGTTTCCTTACAAACATAAACACAGTATCCATTCCAAAAACATTATCAGAGGCTTTAAATTGTGAAAATTGGAAGAATGCTATGAATGTTGAAATGTAGGCCCTAGAGAAGAACAATACTTGGGAGATTGTGGAACTACCAAGAGGAAAGAAACCGGTGGGATGTAAGTGGGTCTTTACAGTTAAGCATAAAGCAGATGGAACGCTTGAGAGGTACAAAGCTAGGCTGGTGGCTAAAGAATACACATAGACATATGGAATAGATTATCAAGAAACCTTTGCTTCAGTTGCCAAGATGAATACGGTGAGAATTCTTCTGTCTTTAGCAGTTAACTTTGACTGGCCTTTACAACAGTTTGATGTAAAAAATGCATTCTTGCACGAAGATCTTTAGGAGGAAATCTATATGAAAATACCCGCTGGATTCAATAGAAACATGGCTGCAAATAAGGTTTGTAAACTCAAAAAGGCACTATATGGCCTAAAATAGTCACCAAGAGCCTGGTTTCGGAGATTTGCCAAGGTAATGCATTCCATGGGGTACAAGCAGAGCCAAGGGGATCACACCTTATTCATAAAACACTCAGGTTCAGAGGGAGTTACTGCTCTCATTGTCTATGTTGACGATATCATAGTGACGGGAAATAGTGAAAAGGAAAGGCAGAACTTGGTAAGATGTTTGGCAAAGGAGTTCGAGATTAAGGAATTAGGAAACTTGAAATATTTCTTGGGCATTGAAGTGGCACGGTCGAAACAAGGGATCTTTATATCCCAACAAAAGTATGTCCTCGATCTCTTGCGAGACACGGGAAAATTGGCATGCAAACCATCCAGCACACCAATTGATCCTAATCATAAACTTGGAGAAGTAGAGGGAGACAATGCTACAGACAAAGAATCATATCAGAGACTGGTTGGTAGACTAATCTACCTATCTCACACACGGCCTGATATTGTAAAGAATAAGAAAACTGAATAGAGAATAGAAATCTCTTGTATTTACATACACAAAATACAGAACAAATTGATCTCTTCTTATAGGAAGAGTCAGCAGCCCTAAAATAGGAAATAAAAATAAAATAAAATAACTTTCCTAATTACAATTAATTGATTTTCCTATGATATTCTCCTACTAAAGTGTGATCCTAATTGCTCCAAATATGGAAATCAGTAGCAGCCAAATTACTGCTGACAGATTCTCCTATTTTTTCTCTCTTCTGATTTCCAACACTCCCCCTCAAGCTGGCATGAAAATGTCTTCCGTTGACAGCTTGCTTACTAAAGTGTCAAACTGTGCCTTGTGTAGTCCTTTGGTTAATATGTCAGCAACTTGACCAGAGGTAGGAATATAAGGCATGCAAATAAGACCAGTGTCAATTTTCTCCTTAATGAAGTGTTTGTCTACTTCAACGTGCTTTGTTCTATCATGAAGGACTGGATTATGAGCAATTGAGATGGCTGCCTTGTTGTCGCAGTAGAGCTTCATTGGAGATGGAGTTGGGATCTTTAATTCATCCAAAAGCCTTTTAATCCACATCATTTCACAAATACCAAGAGCAACTGATCTAAATTCTGCTTCTGCACTACTTCTGGCTATCACACTTTGTTTTTTACTCCTCCAAGTAACCAAGTTACCTCCCACAAATGTGCAGTAACCTGAGGTTGATCTTCTATCTAAAATACTTCCTGCCCAATCTGCATCAGTATATGCTTCTACTTGTAACTGGTCACGTTTCTTGAAAAATAGTCCTTTGCCTGGAGTTCCCTTCAAATATCTTAAAATCCTATACACTGCTTCGTAGTGGTCTTGGCAAGGAGAATGCATAAATTGACTAACCACACTCACAGCAAAGGCTATGTCAGGTCTAGTGTGTGATAAGTAAATTAGTCGTCCAACTAACCTTTGATACCTTTCTCTATCCTTCACCTTTTCAACAACAGCAGGTTGAAGCTTCAAATTTGGTTCAATTGGAGTCTCGGCTGCCTTGCATCCCATCATCCCTGTTTCACCAAGTAAGTCCAACACATACTTACGTTGATTGACAAAGATGCCTTCCTTGGATCGAGCAAATTCCATCCCAAGAAAGTACTTCAGTGCTCCTAGATCTTTGATCTCAAAGTCCACAGCAAGTTTTCTTTTCAACCTTTCAACCTCTGTACCATCATCTCCAGTTATGATGATATCATCTACATATACAATCAAGACAACAACTTTACCTTCTCTTGAGTGCTTGTAAAACAGTGTGTGATCTGCCTGACTTTGGATGTATCCGTGGCTCTTCACTGCTCTTCCAAACCGTTCAAACCATGCTCTAGGTGACTGCTTGAGGCCATACAAGGATTTTTTTAACCTACAAACCTTGTCTTTGCCATGGTTGTCCTCAAAACCAGGTGGGAGATTCATGAAGACTTCCTCCTCCAAGTCCCCATTTAAAAACGCATTCTTGACATCCAACTGGTGTAGTGGCCAATTAAAATTCACGGCTAGAGATAGCAACACCCTAATAGAGTTTATTTTTGCCACTGGAGCAAAGGTCTCCTGATAATCTACCCCATAGGTTTGTGTAAAACCTTTTGCCACCAGCCTTGCTTTATATCGTTCTACACTTCCATCAGCCCTACATTTCACGGTGAAGACCCACTTGCACCCCACCGGTCTCTTGTCTTTAGGCAAGCTGACTATATCCCAAGTGCCACTCTTCTTTAGAGCATTCATCTCTTCCATCACTGCTAACTTCCAATTCGGATGATCAAGTGCTTCCCGAATAGTTCTTGGAACAAACAAATTAGAAATCCTAGAGGTAAATGCTCTATGGTTGGTGGATAGTTTTTTATAAGACAAGTATTTAGCAATGGGATGATGGGTACATGACCGGACTCCTTTACGGTGGGCTATAGGAATATTTAAATCAAGAGACTCAGAATTATGTGGTTCTCTAACAGGAGATAGTGGAACAAGAGTAGGATTTGTACCTTCCTTCGAGGATTGTGATTGATCTTGTGCTAAGGAGAGAGGTAGACTTGTAGTATCTTTCCGAGCTTTCCTCCTAGTATAAACCTGAAGCTCAAGATTCGGATTGGATTGATCCGGTTGTAGAGTTTCTCCCTCTGTTTGTGATACAATAATACTAGGCATTGGTTGACATTGAACTTCTTTATTTTCATTATTAGAAACATTTTCTTCCAAATTGTATGAGAAAACTGGTTTTGGTAATGATTCTGTGGTCTCCCAAAAATTATCTTCTTCCCTATTATTCTCCCCCTGAAGATGATTTTTAAAATAGGGCTGATTTTCAAGGAAAGAGACATCCATGCTCACAAAAGTCTTTTTTGTAATTGGGTTAAAGCACTTATAACCCTTTTTATTTGGAGCATACCCAATGAAAACACATTTTTCTGTTTTAGGATCCAATTTTGATCGAGAAATAGTGGGTATATAGACAAAACATGTACATCCAAAAACTCTTAATGGTAGATCTGAATGTAATCTAGCAGCAGGAAAATTTTTTTTAAAACAGTTTAATGGAGTTTCAAACTTTAAAACCTTGGTAGGCATTCTGTTAATCAAGTATGATGCAGTTAAAACAGCTTCTCCCCAAAGATACTTTGGAATATGCATAGAAAACATGATAGCTCGTGCTACTTCAAGTAAGTGTCTGTTTTTTCTTTCAGCGATGCCATTTTGTTGAGGAGTGTCACGGCATGAAGACTGATGGATTATTCCTTTTTCTTTCAAAAAAGGTCCCAAACACTCATTGAAATATTCAGTACCATTGTCGGAGCGCAAAATGCAAATTTTTGTTTGAAATTGGGTTTGAATCATCTGGTAAAAGTCTTGAAACAATTTTTCCACTTCAGATTTTTTATTCAACAAATAAACCCAACATAACCGTGTATGATCATCGATAAAGGTGACAAACCATTTTTTTCCAGACAAAGTAGTGACTCGTGAAGGACCCCACACATCACTATGTATTAAATAAAATGGTTTCGATTCACGATAAGGTTTTGGTAGAAAACTTGCACGATGATCTTTAGAAAGATGACAACTTTCACATTGAAAATTTGAGCAATTCGCTCCTTGAAACAAACTTGGAAACAAATGTTTGAGATAATAAAAACTAGGATGTCCTAGTCTACGATGCCATAGCATTATTTTATCACTAACTGAAATTGAACTAACACTACTAAAGCCTTGAGCCTTTTTATTACCAAGGGAATTCTCTTCAAAATAGTAGAGTCCATTCATCATCCTAGCACTGCCAATCATCATCCCCGAATTCTGGTCCTGAAAAATGCAATGAGAGTCATAGAAAATAACACAACAGTTAGAATCTTGTGAAAGTTTGCTAACGGACAGCAGATTACAAGCAAGTTTAGGAACATGAAGGACAGATTTAAGTTCAATATTTTGTGATATTTTGATTAGGCCTTTTCCTGCAATAGGTGAGAAACTACCATCAGCTATTCTAATTTTCTCATGACCTGAACAAGGGGAATAGGTATTGAACAGATAAGAAGAACTAGTCATGTGATCAGAAGCTCCTGAATCAATGATCCAAGGAACAGATTTTGAGAAACTAGATAGAGCAATTGGATTACTACCTGTGTGTGCCAAAGAACCACTAGGGAGACCAGATACCGAATTAGACTTTAACAGTTTAAGAAGGTGATCCATCTGCTCTTTGCTAAATGGACTTGAGTTTGCTTCATTTGCAAAGGGTGTTTCACGATTGGATCGGTCCCGTGACTTGCTGCTCTTCCAATTGGCTGGTTTGCCATGAATTTTCCAACATGTTTCTCGAGTATGGCGTGGTTTGTTGCAAAAATCACACCACACCCGAGATTTTTCATCATCTCGTTTCTGACTTAGGGAACTTTTTTGGCTAGCATTAGCTGCAGCAGCAACCACCAATGCAGAGTTATCTATTGAGCCACCAACACTCTTCTTGCCAAGCATAACATGTCTGCGGCTCTCCTCCCTGCGAACCTCGGCAAACACTTCACTGATCGAAGGAAGTGGATTTCTACCAATGATTCGTCCCCGAACCTCATCAAACTCAACATTTAAACCAGCAAGAAACTTAAATACTCGATTAGCATCAACCGTTTTCTTATTATGGTTGCAGTCATCAACTGACTTCCATTCATAATCATTAAAAAGATCCAAATCTTGCCATAATCTTTTCAAAGAATTAAAGTATTTAGTAACACCATCCTCACCTTGACGGATCTCACCGAGCTTTAGAGTGAGCTCATACACCTGGGATTGATTCCCCAAATCAGAATACATCTGATTGACGTTGTCCCAAAGTTCTTTCGCTGTCGGGTAGCACATGTAATTAGAGCTGATGTCTTCATCCATGGAATTCACCAGCCACGTCATAACCATGGAATTTTCAGCATCCCACGTTGCATAAGCACTGTCCTTCATGTCTGGAGCCCTAGTCTCTCCTGTCAAGTAGCCAATCTTACCCCGTCCTCTAATGTACATCCGAACAGATTGAGACCATCGTAGAAAGTTATCGCCATTCAGCCGAATTGTTGTGATCTGCACTGGATGGGCTTCAGAAACGCGAGCAGGTGGGGCTTCAGGGTTCAGATTGGGACGGGTATTTGACGTGGTTTCAGATGAGATATCAGACATAATTCGGAAGCAGGAAGGATATTGAATTGCTGATGTTGTAGAAAAAAAAAAGGTTGTGGCAGCTAGGGTTTCTTAAGGGCCAAAAAGTTTAGGCTCTGACACCATAAAGAATAAGAAAACTGAATAGAGAATAGAAATCTCTTGTATTTACATACACAAAACACAGAACAAATTGATCTCTTCTTATAGGAAGAGTCAGCAGCCCTAAAATAGGAAATAAAAATAAAATAAAATAACTTTCCTAATTACAATTAATTGATTTTCCTATGATATTCTCCTACTAAAGTGTGATCCTAATTGCTCCAAATATGGAAATCAGTAGCAGCCAAATTACTGCTGACAGATTCTCCTATTTTTTCTCTCTTCTGATTTCCAACATATTGCCTATGCAGTTAGTGTGGTGAGCCAATTTATGCACAACCCTAAGGAACTCCATTTGCATGCAGTTCACAGAATATTGCACTATCTCAAGGGAACTCCAATAAAAAGGGAATTTTGTTCAAAAAAGGTGATAAGCTCACTTTGGAGGCCTACACCGACGCTGACTATGCAAGCTCAGTGGTTGATAGAAGATCCACCACAGGTTATTGCACCTTTTTGGGAGGAAACTTAGTTACTTGGAGGAGCAAAAAGCAGAATGTTGTGGCAAGATCAAGTGCAGAATCAGAATTTCGGGCAATGGCGCAAGGTGTATGTGAGCTACTATGGTTGAAGATCATTTTGGAGGATCTAAGACTCAAGTGGGATGGCCCTATGAGCTCTATTGTGACAACAAATCTGCAATTAGCATCGCACACAATCCTGTGCAGCATGACAGAACAAAACATATTGAAGTTGATAGACACTTCATTAAGGAGAAGCTTGACAGTGGTCTCATTTGCACACCCTATGTACCAAGCGAATCACAGCTAGCAGACGTTCTAACCAAGGGACTTAACAATCCACTCTTCCACAAGATTGTAACCAAGCTAGGAATGGACAATATTTATTCACCAGCTTGAGAGGGAGTGTCAAGAATATTATTGGAAAGTCTACTACTGTTTTAATTAATTTGTTATTTTAGGAAATCAGTATATATGTGTATCCCTAGCATTAAGGTTAGAGAATCACTCGATTATAGATTCTATTAATTAGAATAATATCTAGGATTATGAGTGATATACTTTCCTATTTAGTTAGAAGTTCTTTATATATAAATAGGGTACCTATGTACAGTTTTATCTTAAGTCTTTCAATACAATACTTTGATTTCCTACAGACTACACCTGCTCAAAATGTCAATCTCATCCGTACCTGTAAATTATGGAAGCGAAAAATCTTGCATCACTAATATACCCACTTCAATTATTTTCTCCTTAATCCATCACAATAAATAAATAAATAAATAAATAATCAGCCCACTGCAGGAACAAAGATGATGGCAACCACAAACATGTATTCAACCTCTTCTTCAACTTACAATAGTCAAAACCCCATAGACAAGTCAACTTTGTAGGCTGCCAAGTCAAACCAAATGTCAACCAGAAGAGGGGGCAAAAGAAACCAAAGTGAATCAAAATTGAGAAAAGGCCAGTAATAACATCGCCACAGAGGAAAATAAAAAGATCAAATGTCAAAAAACATAAAAAGACCAATTCCAAAGCTATTTTAATCAGGCAAAATCCTCATTAATATCCCAGAAAATCCTCAACCTAATCTCAGCTTCTAAAACAAACCATTTTCTTGTGCTATACAAGTAATTTGGAGCAAATAACATCACCACATCTATCAGGTTCTATAAATGCATCAAGTGCTAGAAAGGGATACCGCAGAACTGATATTCTTTTACCTTCAGTACAGAAATTTCAATATTGAGCTTTTTGTTAGAGAAATGAAGAAATATTACCTCTCTAATGGTACCTACCACTAAGCAGGGGTTCAAATCCAACTCTTTGAGCAGGAGATACATGCACCTACCACTGAGCCAAATGCTCAGTTCCATATTTTGAGACATAGATCATTAAGATTCTCTGCTTCCATTTCTCTCTGACTTTCAACTCTTATAACCTCTATTTCTACCCCTATTTCATTTGTTAGTCCTATTCTCTTCCTAGTTTTTCTCTTTCATTTCGATTCTCTTTGTCCCCCACTTTATTCTACATAATGGTTGTTTTATAAATATGATCTTGAAGCATAATAATAAGCAAATAGGTAAATAATTTGACTAAAAGAACAAATTAACTTTCGGAGATTAAGATCTGACAGCATTTACCAGTAAAGTTTCAAATGTTAAGCATAAAACCAGTTTTAAAAAATTTGGATGGTATTACTTCTAAATAAGCATGCACAAACACTTAAGTGATTCAACTGCAAATGAAAATACCTGTCATATTCAATATTTTCTGTGGGAGATACAGTTAAACTATTTGCACTTTCCAAAGCCAGCAGATACGCTATACCAACCTGTCAAAGATAATATCTTTTAACATGGTAACACAGAAGAAAGAAATTCACTAATAAGAAATATAAGCCTCATATTGACCTTAAAAGTTTAGAAAATAACTAAGAAACAAGTCAAATTACTGATAAAAGTTAACACGATTACAATTGCAATTTAATTTAATTCCTGAGTTTTCAAGAAAAATGCATACTTAAATATATCTAATCAATGGTCCAGATCAATTCCTAAGAAACATTTAAGGATACGTTTCCTCTGCCTACTGAGTGTCCTGCTTTTCTTTTTAGACACACCAAAATGAAAGTTACCAACAATTTAAGGCACTAGATTTCTTGGTTTGGACATTGTTTATTAACGATAAACACACAAAAACACCAAATACTATAGTATTGATGATATATAAAAACTTTTATTCTGAAAAATCAAAATATTTCTCTTCCTAAAACTTCCAAACCAAGTTAAGCACAACATAGAGAATGGTATCACTCTTATCTGGTTAAATAATAATAATAATAATAATAATAATAATAATAAGAAGAAGAAGAAGAAGAAGAAGATATTTCCACTTTACTAACCTCTAAGATTTCACTAAAACTGATCTACTCTTTTTGAAAGAAGGCCTGGGAATATATAGCCTGTTTTCTATTTTAAAGTTAATTCTCATCCTCCAAGGTTGAGACAGTACAGCTGCAATCAGTTTCCTCGTGAAAACATATTGAGCCAATATTTGGTTCTCATCTATGCCATCTTCACTAGTCCTTTGCAAGCCAGAGACATCTATCAAAACATTATTATTTCTCTAAAATTAATATATCATGAAACTCAAAAATTTGTGCAACCTGGATATGGCAGAAACTCAATGATAACCTGTATCTATTTCCACTTTCAGAATAGTACATATTATCATTTATGGGTGATTCACCTACTTCCTCTTGTTTTTTTCCTTTTCTTTTGAGTTTTTTGAATCTATTGTTACCTTCCAATGGTTCCCCATCTATGTGTATCTCAAAATAATCTTCTTCAATATTTTATATCTAAATGGAAGGAATTTTTTTTTTCAGAATTAAGGCTCCTCCTTGGTAGAACTTTTCATACCTTAAGAAATGGTTCTAGCATATATTTTTTTTTCTCTTTACCTAGAGTGTTTTGAGGATCTGAATCGGTGCTTTATGCACATAATCAGAAAGATACAGGTAAAGCAAGCACTAAAGAGGATGAAAACATGAAAGCTATTGGGCTTGAGTACATTCCCATTGAAGTATGAAAATGCCTTCGAGAGATAGGAGTAAGGTGGTTGACAAATCTTTTTAACAAGATTTGGTACACTCACAAGATACGTAAGGAAAGAAGTGTCTTGATACCTCTCTATAAAAACAAAAAAAATATTCAAAGTTGCTCCAACTACTGAGGCATAAAATTTATAAGTCACATGATAAAATTATAGGAGAAAGTAATAGAACGAAATTAAGAAAAACTATAGGGATATCGGAGAATCTGGTTTTATGCCTGGACGATCAACTATGGAGGCAATACACTTGCTTAGACAACTTACGAAGTGTTCTCGGGGACAAGGTAAAGAGCTTGTCTTTATTGTGCTAGAGAAAACATATGATAAAGTGTCTAGTGAAGTGCTATAGTGGTCCTTAATAAATAAAAGTCCTTACGAAATATTTTGAAATAATTAAGAAAAGGTATGGTCATGAAAAGACAGGACATGTGGAGGGCAAACAAGTAAATTTTCTATTATAGTGGGACTACATCGAAGGTAGGCATTAAGTTCATTCTTGTTCACTGCAGTAAAGCACGGACTAACAAAATCCATCCAGGATAAGGTACCTTGGTGTATGTTGCTTGCTGATGATATTGTATCGACTATTGAGACTAGAGTGGAGGTCAACACAAAGTTGGAACTATGGAGACAGACTCTAGAATCAAGAAGATTCAGACTAAGCAGAGTGAAAACTAAACAAATAAATATAAATTCAGGTCAAGAAGACCAAAGAATATAGACACTAGATGGGAAGGTGATCCCTAAGCGGGAGGGTCAATCGTACAAATAGATGAAGAGACTTATAGCGATGTGACCAAGTTGGTAGGAGCAAGTGGAGAAGCGCTACAATTATGTTGTGCGCTAAAAGAATTCCTATATAGTTTGTGGAATTTTTGCCTAAAGTTATTTAGGAATTATAGGGATTTTGTTAGTTTATTTTTGGTATTCTATGATAAAGAGAATCTAGTATTATGTTACCAGATCTCTCCTTTATTTCTTTTCCTTATTTAGTCCTAGTATTGTGGCAGGCATACTGCAGCCACTCCCTATATGTATTACATTATGTTACTAAATAACAGATATAGAGCCTTTCTATAAAAAATTTTCATGGTATCAACAGCCAACCTCTGAAAACCTAATTTTTCCATGACAAAATAAGGCATGGCTAATGAAAGACAAAGCTCAACATCCGAAGTGACCTCCAATACAAAATCTGCACCAGTAGCAAGCAGTCATGGAGGAACTGAAAACACTTCCATTCTCATAACAGGTCACAGACTCAATAGGCATAATTACCTTCAATGGTCTCAATCGGTGATGATGTTCATCTGTGGGAAAGGCAAGGATGATTATCTCACAGGTGAACTCACTATTCCAGAGAAGAATGATCCCAAATTCAAGGTTTGGAAGACTGAGAATCACATGGTAATGTCGTGGCTGATTAATTCAATGAACAACGACATTGGAGAAAATTTTCTCCTGTATGGGACTGCAAATCTATTGGGATAAAGGCTCTGATGATGATGATGGGATTGCAAAGGAAATATGGGATGCTGCAAGAGAGACATACTCTAGCTCTGAAAACACTGCAAAACTGTTCGAGATAGAAGCAATTTTGCATGATCTACGTTAGGGAGATCTAACAGTCACTCAGTACTTCAACACTCTCACTTGTCATTGGCAACATCTTGACATGTTCGAAGTTCATGCTTGGAAGTGCTCTGAAGATACAGCCTTATACAGAAAAATTGTGGAGCAGAAATGGACATTCAAATTTCTTCTTGGCCTCAACAAAGACTTGGATGAAGTCAGAGGAAGAGTGATGGGAACCAGGCCTCTTCCAAGTATTAGAGAGGCATTTTCAAAAGTTCGTCGTGAGAAAAGCAGGAACAAGGTGATGATGGGATCCCAAAGCTCTGTCCCAACACTAGAAGGATCTACCCTTGTTGCTCGAGGAACACAATCCAACTCCAACAGTAACAATCGACAGAGAAAAGGAAGGCCTTGGTGTGACCATTGTCGTAAACCAGGACACCTCAGAGAAAATTGCTGGAAAATCCATGGCAAACTGACTGATTGGAAGCCTTCAAGACCAGCAAGTGATCGAGGAAGCCATGCCAACATTGCTGCTACAACAGATGACAATCCTCCCACTTCAGAGGCAAGTCCTTTCACTAAAGAACTGTGGAATTTCAGAATATTTTATTCAGAATCTTACTTGAATGATACAAATTCTAAGGATTATATACAGCTACTGTTAAGAAGTAAATAGGAAACTAAATCAGTCTAAATCTAATCCCCATAATTAAGGAATTGTCTAACCTTAATTCTAGGGATACAGATATTTACAGATTTAATATAGTTGACTTTTCTACACTCCCCCTCAAGCTTGCTTGAAGATATCTTCCATGGCAAGCTTGCTCACTAGATTTTCAAATTGCTTCCTGTGCAATCCCTTTGTAAGAACATCAGCAACTTGGTCACTTGTTGGTATATATGGCATGCCAAATATTCCATTGTCAAGCTTCTCTTTGATAAAATTCTTATCTACTTCTACATGCTTCGTTCTATCATGGAGCACTGGATTGTGAGAAATAGAGATTGCAGCTTTGTTATCACAGTAGAGCTTTATCGGTGAGGGATTAGAAACCTTCAATTCTTCAAGTAGTCTTTTAATCCATATTACCTCACAAATCCCATGGGATATTGAACGAAACTTAGCCTCGGCACTACTTCTGGCTACTACATTCTGTTTCTTGCTTCTCCAAGTGACAAGGTTTCCTCCCACAAATGTGCAATAGACTGAATTTGACCTCCTATCTGTAATACTTCCTGCCCAGTCTGCATCAGTATAGGCTTCTACTTGTAGGTGTCCATGGTTTTTGAAGAGCAATCCCTTTCCAGGCGTTCCCTTTAGGTACCTTAGGATTCTCTAGGTGGCTTCAAAGTGTTCTGAGCTGGGTGAATGCATAAACTGACTTACCACACTTACTGCAAAAGCTATATCAGGTCGTGTATGTGCTAAATAGATGAGTCTACCCACAAGTCTTTGGTATTTCTCTCTATCCACCACTTCTTTGGTTTCAGCAGGCTGATGTTTCAAGTTGAGCTATATTGGGGTTTCAGCTATCTTGCAACCAAGCATTCCTGTCTCACTAAGCAAGTCTGGGAGATACTTACGTTGGCTAACAAAGATACCCTCCTTTGATCTTGCAAATTCCATACCAAGGAAGTACTTTAAGGCTCCCAAATCCTTTATCTCAAAGTCATGTGCAAGTCTTCTCTTAAGTTCTTCAATTTTTGCACTATCATCACCAATTATTATTATATCATCCAAATACACAATTAAAATAGCTAGTTTACCGTTTCTAGAGTGCTTGAAGAACATTGTGTGGTTAGCTTGACTCTGAATATAACCATAGCTCTTCACTACATTTCCAAACCTTTCAAACCATGCTCTTGGTAATTGTTTAAGACCGTACAAGGATTTTTTCAATTTGCAAACCTTGTTGGTTCCGAGGTATTTCTCAAATCCAAGTGGGAGGTCCGTAAACACTTCTTCCTCTAAATCTCCATTAAGAAAGGCATTTTTTACATCAAGTTGGTGTAGAGAGCAATTGAAATTCACTGCTAAAGAGAGAAGTACCCGGATTAAGTTTATTTTTGCAACTGGAGCAAAGGTCTCTTAGTAGTCAATGCCATACGTTTGAGTGAACCCCTTGGCAACAAGTCTTGCCTTGTACCTCTCTATGCTCCCATCTACCTTACACTTCACAGTGAAGACCCATTTACATCCTACAGTTGTCTTGCCTCTTGGTAGCTCCACAATCTCCCAGGTCCCGTTCTTTTCAAGAACATCCATCTCTTCCTTCACCGCTAACTTCCAATCCGGATCACCTAGGGCATCCTGAATAGATCTTGGTACATGCAAGTTAAAAATATTTGAAAGGAATGCTTTGTGGTTATTGGACAACTTTTGATACGACAAATATTTTGCAATAGGATGATTGGTACATGATCTTTCTCCTTTTCTGTTAGCAATTGGGACATCTAGTTCAGAAAAATCAATATTTGGAGACTCAATGGAAGAAACTAAAGGAGCAATTTTAGGATTAACCTGAGTTTGAGGAGGAGGTGGACCATCCCTTGGAGATTCTGGCTGAACAGGAGATAGAGAAATAATTGGATCAGTAATATTTTTAAGAGATTTCCTCTTGGTATAAACCTGAAGCTCAATATTTGGATTATGTGAATCCGTTTGAAGTAATTCTCCCCTTGTTTCCAATTCTTCAATACTTGGCACCTATTGACTAAGAGAGTCCTTGTTTTCATTATTTTTAACATCCATTTCCTTAAATTGTTTAATAGACTGAATTGGTGACTCAATGAGGCTTGGTAGTGGTGTAAAGAATTTCCAAAAATTATCTTCTTCTTCTTTATTCTCCCCTTGAAGAAGATTTTTGCTGAAATAGGGTTGATTTTCTAGAAAAGTGACATCCATAGTTATGTGAATTTTCTTTGTCAAAGGATTAAAACACTTATACCCTGTTTTATTTGGAGCATAGCCAATGAAAACACATTTTTCAGCTTTAGGATCCAATTTGGATCGAAAAATTTGGGGAATATAAACAAAGCAAGTGCATCCAAAAATTTTTAAAGGTAAACTCAGAGTATAAACGAAATGTTGGGAAGTATTTTTTGAGGGTATTCAAAGGTGTTTCAAAATGTAAGACACGAGTTGACATCCTATTGATTAAGTAAGATGCAGTCAACACAACATCTCCCCAGAGATATTTTGGAATGTTTATAGAAAACATGATAGCTCTAGCTACCTCAAGTAAATGCCTATTTTTCTTTTCAGCTATTCCTTTTTGCTGGGGTGTGTCCCGACATGTAGATTGGTATAAAATACCTTTTTCTTTTAAAAAATTTCCCAAACATTCATTAAAGTACTCAGTTCCATTATCTGTTTGAAGGATGCAAATTTTTGTTTTGAATTGGGTTTCAATCATGCAATAAAAATCTTTGAAAAGTTTTTCTACATCAGATTTTTTGCTTAGTAAGTAAACCCAGCTCAATCTAGTGTGATCATCGATAAAAGTTACGAACCACCTTTTTCCAGACAAGGTGGTAACCTTTGAAGGTCCCCAAACATCAGTATGAAACAAGTAAAATGGTTTTGATGGACTATAAGGTTTTGAAATATATTTAACTCGATGATCTTTAGATAAAAGACAACTTTCACATTGAAAAATAAAGCAATCCACTCGTTTAAACAAATTAGGAAATAAATGTTTTAAATAAGGGAAACTAGGATGTCCTAACCTAAGATGCCATTGCATTATTTTATCATAAACAGAATTTCAACTGGTACTACTAAGCCCTTGAGCTTTTTTATTACCTAGGAAATCCTTTCTAAAATAGTAGAGCCCATTTATTTCTCTAGCACTGCCAATCATCTTCCCTGAGTTTTGGTCCTGAAATTGACAAAGAGAGTAAAAAAAGATAACACGACAGTTGGAATCCTTTGAGAGTTTACTGACAGATAAAAGAGTACAAGCAAGTTTAGGAACATGAAGTACAGATTTAAGATCAATACTTTCAGAAAGTTTAATAGAACCCTTGCCTGCAATAGGTGAAAAACTACCATCTGCTATTCTTGTTTTTTTATTACCAGAACAGGGAGTGTATGAACTAAATAGATTAGATAGGTTAGTCATATGATCAGATGCTCTTGAATCAATGATCCATGGAGCAGAATTAAAGACATTGGATAGGGCTAATGGATTTCTACCTGAATGAGCCAATGAAATATTAGATGTACCAGATGTCGGATTGGACTTTAGTAGTTTCAGGAGTTGATCGAGCTGCTCTTTGCTGAAGAAACCCATATTTGCTTCATTGGCAGAGGATTATGACTGCTTCTGCTTCGGCTTCCAATTTGTTGGTTTTCCATGGATATGCCAACAAGTTTCTCGAGTATGGCGTGGTTTGTTGCAATGGTCACACCATACTTGAGGCTTGTCATCAATCTTACACAAATTAGGGACATTCTGTCCACCAACATTAGCTTCTGGAGTGACCAATGCAGAGTTCTTGATCAGACTATTGGTACGGGGAGTAGAATTTACAACCGAACTAGAACCTAACACGGTGGTAAAAAACAGCAACAACAGCAGCGACTCTTGGAAAAATATGGTGGTTTAGGGTTTTGCAAGAAAGAAAAGTTCCTGCTCTGATGCCATGTGGAATTTCAAAATATTTTATTTAGAATCTTACTTGAATGATACAAATTCTAAGGATTATATACAGCTACTGTTAAGAAGTAAATAGGAAACTAAATCAGTCTAAATCTAATCCCTATAATTAAGGAATTGTCTAACCTTAATTCTAGGGATACAGATATTTACACATTCAATATAGTTGACTTTTCTACAAGAACAGCTTGAGGTTTTGCAGAAACCATTCAACCAGATCACCAGAACTCAACGTTGATGGTTCTTCGCTTGGGAAACCAGGGCCTGCAGGAATTGGAGGGGTTCTAAGAGATCATCACGGAGTAGTCAAAGGAGTTTTTTCCAAATCCATTGGTCAAGCTGATTCAAACATGGCAGAATATCTTGCAATTAGAGAAGCAATGTCGTTTTACTCAACCACAAGATTCTCTAACTCTTGCCCCTTATTAATAGAAAGTGATTCAAAGAATGCTGTAGGTTGGGCAAATATTCCAGGTTCAACCCCATGGTTCTTGAGAAATTTTTCAAATCATCTTTCTCAACTCTCTCGTAAGATCTAGTTGGTGGAAATTTCATATAATCCTAGAGAAGCAAATTTCATTGTAGATAGCTTAGCTAAATCAGGAGTTAACAGAATTGGTGTTTTATCTGTTCAGCTTTAATTCTTTGTTTTCTTGTTAGTATTTTGTTTTTGTTCACTTCTGCGACATGGCTCTTGTGTACTGTTCATAAGCCTATCTCTTGATGGCTTATTTTGGAATAAAATTATCTACTCTGCAAAAAAAAGATCACCAGAACTTAAAAAAGTACCTCTGTTTTTGGAACTGGCATGTTAGCACAAAAAGGTAATTTTTCAAAAGCCCTTATAGCCAATAAGCAACACTCAAGTCCATGGATTATTGACTTAGGAGTGTCAGATCATATGACGAGAGATGCAAACCTATTTCATGAGTATAGCCGGTGTAAAGAAAATTACACAGTCCGAATAGCTGATGGATCTATATCCAGAGCTGAGGGAACTAGCTCAATCAGAATTATGAAGGACCTAATTCAAAACTCTATTCTTCATGTTCCTAATTTGGATTGTAATTTACTCTCAATCAGTAAATTGACTCGTGATCTCAATTCTGTGACAAAATTCTTTCTAAACTTGTGTGAATTTCAGGATTTGGATTCAGGGAGAAAGATTGGCAGTTCTAGATGTGTTATGGACTCTATCTTCTCAAAGACCATACTCCTCTAAGAAGACAAGCTCAAAAACTCAAGTTGTGTGTCCTTTAAGAGTGAGTCAGTTTCAAATTTTTATGTCAATAAAGATAGTAAGGTTATGTTATGGCATTTTCACCTTGGTCATGCAATTTCATGTATCTTGAAAAACTATTTCCTTCTTTGTTTATCAATAAAAGTCCTAAGCTTTTCAGTTGTGAGATCTGCCAATTATCTAAACATACTCATAGCAACTTTCCAAGTCTTTCATATAAACCATCTCAACCATTTGCCATGATTCATAGTGATGTGTGGGGCCTATCAAGAGTAAAAAATATAACAGGAACATGATGGTTTGTGTCATTTGTTGATGATCACACTAGATTGACCTAGATATTCCTGATGAAAGAAAAATCTAAGGTCAGTCAGATTTTTCAAAATTTCAACTCCATGATACAAACTCAATTCCAAACCAAGATCCAAGTTTTAACAACTAACAACGCCAAAGAATACTTCAAGTCTATCCTTGGTAATTACCTCTTGAGTCAAGGCATAGTCCACTTAAGTTCCTGCATTGACACACCCAACAAAATGGAGTTGCAGAAAGAAAAAACAGACATTTGCTACAAGTAGCCCGATCTCTTATGTTCTCCACACACATCCCAAAACACTTCTGGGGAGAGGCAGTCCTTACAGCCGCATATCTCATCAACAGAATGCCAACCAAAACTCTCAAATTCCAAACTCCTTGCCAAGTTCTCCTTCAAACTTTTCCACACACCAAAATAATCTCTACATTAGATCCTAAAATTTGCAGGTGAACAGCATTTGTTCATATTCATCAGCAGCACTGCAGCAAATTGGATCCTAAATCCATCAAATGTGTCTTCCTTGGGTATTCCTCAAACCAAAAAGGCTATAAGTGTTACTCTCCTATAACCAAGAAACTATACAACTCAATGGATGTAACATTCTTTGAGCATCAATCCAATTATCCCAAACCTGCAATTCAGGGGGAGAAAATGAGTGAATATCAGCTTTGAATACTCTCTATGAGAGTGAATCTCAACTTCAACCTGAGGATCCCTCACCATCATATCAACCACCTATCTCACAGCCAAACGCCATTAAAACCCAATCCTTGATCAAACCAAGAGTCATTTTCCTACAAGCCAAACTCAAAACCTTGATCAAATTGAGAGTCATCCTCCTATAAACACACTTCAAACCCCTATCCAAAATCAGTCCAAGTCTCCACAAATTGCAAGTAAACAGTTTGTAGGAAATCAAAGTATTGTATTGAAAGACTTCAGATAAAACTGTACATAGGTACCCTATTTATATACAAAGAACTTCTAACTAAATAGGAAAGTATATCACTCATAATCTTAGATATAATTCTAATTAATAGAATCTATAATCGAGTGATTCTCTAACCTTAATGCTAGGGATACACATATATACTGATTTCCTAAAATAACAAATTAATTAAAACAGTAGTTGACTTTCCAATAATATTCTTGACACTCCCTCTCAAGCTGGTGAATAAATATTGTCCATTCCCAGCTTGGTTACAATCTTGTGGAAGAGTGGATTGTTAAGTCCCTTGGTTAGAACATCTGCTAGCTGTGATTCGAATGGTACATAGGGTGTGCAAATGAGACCACTGTCAAGCTTCTCCTCAATGAAGTGTCTGTCAACTTCAATATGTTTTGTTCTGCCATGCTGCACAGGATTGTGTGCGATGCTAATCACCGATTTGTTGTCACAATAGAGCTTCATAGGGCCATCCCACTTGAGTCTTAGATCTTCCAAAATGATCTTCAACCATAGTAGCTCACATACACCTTGTGCCATTGCCCGAAATTCTGATTCTGCACTTGATCTTGCCACAACATTCTGCTTTTTGCTCCTCCAAATAACTAAGTTTCCTCCCAAAAAGGTGCAATAACCTGTGGTGGATCTTCTATCAACCACTGAGCTTGCGTAGTCAGCGTCGATGTAGGCCTCCAAAGTGAGTATATCACCTTTTTTGAACAAAATTCCCTTTCTTGGAGTTCCCTTGAGATAGTGCAATATTCTGTGAACTGCATGCAAATGGAGTTCCTTAGGGTTGTCCATAAATTGGCTCACCACACTAACTGCATAAGCAATATCAGGCCGTGTGTGGGATAGGTAGATTAGTCTACCAACCAGTCTCTAATATGATTCTTTGTCTGTAGCATTTTCTCCCTCTACTTCTCCAAGTTTATGATTAGGATCAATTGGTGTGCTAGATGGTTTGCACACCAATTTTCCCGTGTCTCGCAAGAGATCGAGGACATACTTTTGTTGGGATATAAAGGTCCCTTGTTTCGACCATGCCACTTCAATGCCCAAGAAATATTTCAAGTTTCCTAATTCCTTAATCTAGAACTCCTTTGCCAAACATCTTCCCAAGTTCTGCCTTTCCTTTTCACTATTTCCCGTCACTATGATATCGACAACATAGACAATGAGAGCAGTAACTCCCTCTGAACCTGAGTGTTTTATGAATAAGGTGTGACCCCCTTGGCTCTGCTTGTACCCCATGGAATGCATTTCCCTGGCAAATCTCCCAAACCAGGCTCTTGGTGACTGTTTTAGGCCATATAGTGCCTTCTTGAGCTTGCAAACCTTATTTGCAGCCATGTTTCTATTGAATCCAGGGGGTATTTCCATATAGATTTCCTCCTCAAGATCTCCGTGCAAGAATGCATTTTTTACATCAAACTGTTGTAAAGACCAGTCAAAGTTAACTGCTAAAGATAGAAGAATTCTCACCATATTCATCTTAGCAACTAGAGCAAAGGTTTCTTGATAATCTATTCCATATGTCTGTGTATATCCTTTAGCCACCAGCCTAACTTTGTACCTCTCAAGCGTTCCATCTGCTTTATGCTTAACTGTAAAGACCCACTTACATCCCACCGGTTTCTTTCCTCTTGGTAGCTCCACAATCTCCCAAGTATTGTTCTTCTCCAGGGCTTGCATTTCAACATTCATAGCATTCTTCCAATTTTCACAATTTAAAGCCTCTGATAATGTTTTTGGAATGGATACTGTGTTTATGTTTGTAAAGAAACTTCTATGAGATGGAGAGCATTTCTCAAAGGACACAAAGTGGGCTATTGGGTATAATGGATGTTTTGTGCACTCTCTAGTTCCTTTCCTAAGGGCTATGGGCAAATCAATGTTAGATAAGAAATCACTTTGAGGAGTAGAGCTAGAAGATATTACCTCATTTCCAGGATTTGAGTCTGATGATTGGTCCGGCCTTGGTTCAGGGTCTAGACTTTTCCTTCTTGAGTAAACCTGTGAGAACTGATTGTCAGTAGTGGCCTTTCCCCCATCTGCTTGTGAACTAGGTTGTAAGGAGGATTCATTTTGGGTTTGTGAAGGTGGAAGCTCAGGTTGCTCAATTGTAGCTTTAGGAGAGGTTTCGATCTCGGGTTGGAATTTAGAAGATGATGATGGCAAGTCAAGGAGAAAGAAGTCTCGATCCTTGTCTTCCACAAATGTTGTCTCCCCCTGAAGATAAGGTTGAGTGAAATATGGTTCTGTTTCAATGAAGGTAACATCTGCGGAGATTAGGAGTTTTTTAGTAGGTGGGTGATAGCACTTGTACCCTTTATGTGTTGAAGAGTATCCCACAAAGGCACACTTGATAGCTCTAGGGTCTAACTTTCCGCTATTTTGGCTGTGGACATGAACAAATGAGACACACCCAAATACTCTGGGAACAAGATTTGTTGTACTAAGACTTGGATGAAAGTGAGACAATACCTCCATGGGACTCTTGAAGTTTAACACTCCGGATGGTAACCTGTTTATGACATGTGTGGCTGTAAGAACTGCTTCCCCCCAAAGGTATTTTGGCACATTTTTCTGAAATAATAATGCTCGAGTAGTGTTTAGGAGATGGCCATTTTTCCTTTCTGCAACTCCATTTTGTTGTGGAGTAGAGACACAGGATGACTCATGAATAATACCTTCTTGTTGAAAATATGGGGAAAGTGTTTGGTTGAAATAATCTTTTGCATTATCTGATCTAAACCTTTTGATTTGGACCCCAAATTGGTTTTTTATCATGGAAAAGAAGTTTGGGAGGATATCACTCACATCAGATTTTGATTTAAGCAGAAATATCCAGGTAACTCTTGTACAATCATCAATAAATGAAACAAACCAACGTGCCCCAGAAATATATGGAATTGTAGATGAACCCCATATATCACTATGAATCAACTTAAAAGGAAAAAGAATTCTTTTGTTATTGGTGGGAAAGGTAGCACGTGTGTGTTTTGCAAGTTCACATGCATCACAATGAAACTGCTTATCAACTAGTCCTTTGAACAAAGAAGGGAACATAATTTCAAGTGTTGAAAAATGTTAATGTTTAGGGTTTGAATTGTTGTTTATTGAATAATATGTTTGTTTATATACACAAGGGCTCTAGCACTAAATCAGAAAACTACTCCTAATACTAATTGAAATCCCTAAACTTACGGGATCTCAATAAATACATAATTACAACTAAATATATACACTTGATTCTAGGAAATATTTATTTTCCTAAAATAACACGGTTTCCCACACTCCCCCTCAAGCTGGTGAATAGGAATTTTCCATTCCCAGCTTGGATACAATTCTCTCAAATGCCATGCTACTTAACCCTTTGGTGAGGATATCAGCAAGTTGCCCATGCGTTGACACATATGGAGTACATATCAAGCCACTGTCTAACTTCTCCTTGATGAAATGTCTATCCACCTCGATATGCTTCGTTTGATCATGCTGTACTGGATTATGAGCTATGCTGATTGCTGATTTATTGTCAAAGTAGAGCCTCATAGGCCCTTCCCATTTAATCTTTAAGTCTTCTAGGATGATTTTCAGCCAAAGTAGCTCACACACGCCTTGTGCCATTGCACGAAATTCTGCCCCAGCACTAGAACGTGCTACTACACTCTGTTTCTTGCTTCTCCATGTCACAAGATTCCCTCCAAGAAAGGTACGGTACCCGGAGGTTGATCTCCTATCGATGATCGATCCTGCATAGTCAGCATCGGTATAGGCTTCAAGTGTCTTACTCCCATTCCTCTTGAACAGAATTCCTCTTCCTGGTGTTCCCTTTAGATACTGCAAAATTCGGTGGGCAACCTGCAAATGAACCTCTCTTGGACTATGCATAAACTGACTGATTAAGCTCACCGCATAAGCTATATCCGGTCTGGTATGTGATAAGTAAATCAGTCTTCCCACGAGACGTTGATGCATTTCCTTGTCCACTGTGGCATCTTCCTCTGCTTTTCCTAGCTTAAGGTTTGGGTCCATAGGAGTACTTGCGGGTTTACATGCAGTTTTGCCCGTTTCCTTGAGCAAATCCGTAACATACTTCTGTTGGGATATAAAAATCCCTTTTCTGGAGTGCGCAACATCAATTCCCAGAAAATATTTCAATCTTCCCAAAGTCTTAATTTCAAACGCCTTAGCCAAGCATTGACTCAATATTTGCTTCTCCCTTTTGTCATCTCCAGTTAATATAATGTCATCCACATATACTAACAGTGCTGTTACTCCCCCTGAAGCTGAATGTTTGATAAACAATGTGTGATCCCACTGACTTTGTTTGTATCCCATGGCCAACATGACTCTAGCAAATCTTCCAAACCAAGCTCGAGGAGATTGCTTCAGGCCATACAAAGCTTTGTTCAACTTACATACAGTATTGGCAATCACATTCCTTCCATAACCTGGTGGAATCTCCAAATAAATCTCCTCCTTAAGCTCCCCGTGTAAGAAGGCATTTTTCACATCAAATTGCTGTAGTTCCCAACCAAAATTGGCGGCTAGAGATAAGATTACTCTGACTGTATTCATCTTAGCAACTGGAGCAAACGTCTCTAGGTAGTCAATCCCATAAGTCTGTGCATACCCTTTGACCCATCTGCCCTGTATTTCACAGTATAAACCCACTTGCACCCCACCGGCCTTTTTCCTGCTGGTAACTTCACCAACTCCCAAGTTTTATTCTTCTCTAGAGCCTCCATCTCCACATCCATGGCTTGTTTCCATTTTTCATTAGACAATACCTCAGATAAGGTAGTAGGAATGGTGGTGTTCTTTAGGCTTATAAGGAAGGCTTTGTAAGTTGGTGAGAAATTTTTAAATGATAGGTAGTGTGAAAGAGGATATAATGGCTGTTTTGTACACTTTCTGGTCCCTTTTCTAATAGCAATTGGAAGGTCCTGGTCATCTTCAGTAATTTGGGCTTTGGTTTCACTTTGTAATGCTGGAAAGTTAGTAATTGTTACCTCATTTGAAGGACCTGAGTTGGACTCTTGAACTTGCATAGATCCTGGATTGGCCTTTTTCTGCCTTGAGTACACCAAGTTTTTACCAAATCTCACATCTCCAAGAGCAGATTCGGGGTTAGGTACTAGTTCGGGTTCAGACACATTTGGTGCAGTAGGAGTGGTCTCATTTGACTTAGGTTCAGGTTCACCAACAACTGGGGCATTTGACTCAGGTTCAGACTCAACAGATGGCTCAACAAACAGTTGGGGCATATGATTGGGTTGAGACAAAAGTGAAAGATCAGGCAACCCAAGAAAACCTTCCTTATCTTCCCTAAGACTCTCCCCCTGAAGATAAGGTTGAGTGAAATAGGTCTCTTGTTCATTGAATGTTACATCTCGTGACACATAAAATTTCTTGGACGGAGGATGGTAACACTTGTACCCTTTCTGAGTTGAAGAATACCCAATAAAAACACACTTTAGAGCTCTAGGGTCTAGCTTCCCCCTGTCTTGACTATGGATATGAACAAAGGACACACACCCAAAAATGCGAGGTGTAAGATTGTTTGTGGTAGAGTGGTTCGGATAGAATGAAGAAAGCACATCCATTGGACTTTTGAATCCTAGAACTCTAGAGGGTAATCTATTGATGAGATGAGTGGCTGTGAGAACTGCTTCCCCCCAGAAACTTTTTGACACATTTTTTTGATACAACAGTGCTCAGGTTTGGTCTAGAAGGTGCCCATTTTTTCTTTCGGCGACTCCATTTTGTTGTGGTGTTCTCACACAGGAAGACTCGTGAATTATTCCCTCTCTTTGACAAAAAGGGGTAAGAACTTGATTGAAATAATCCTTGGCATTGTCTGACCTAAGTTTTTTAATACTCACACCAAACTGGTTTTTTACCATGGAGAAGAAATTAGGGAACACAGTGCTAACATCTGACTTATGTTTAAGCAAGAAAACCCAGGTAACTCGGGTACAATCATCAATAAAAGTCACAAACCATCGTGCCCCTGACACATTAGCAATAGTAGAGGGACCCCAAATATCAGTGTGAACAAGATAAAAAGGAAAAATGCTTCTTTTATTGCTTATTGGAAAAGGTATACGCTTGTGTTTGGCAAGTTCACACACCTCACAATGAAGACTCTCAATATCCAACTTTGTAAACAATGAAGGAAACAGAATTTTAATAACCTTAAATGATGGATGTCCTAACCGACAATGGTAAAGAAAAACTTTCTCCTTACTAGATAACATAGACTCGAACATGAATGAGTGGGGTGATCTGCTCTCGAATATGTTTGACTTGTTTGATTCCGCAAGGTAGTAACCATCCCGTTCTCTAGCACGTCCAATCATCCTCCCCGAATCTTTGTCCTAAAATAAACAATAACTATTGTGAAAAGTCACATTACAAAGCAAGTCTTGTGTGAGTTTCTGTACAGAGACAAGATTTGTGGATAGCTTAGGAACATGAAGGACATTTTTCAGGGTTATGGATGGGTTTATTCGAACATCTCCTATACCAGCTACGGTTGCTAAGGATCCATCAGCTGTGGCTATTTTCTTATTGCTTGAACATGGTGAGTATGTGGAAAAATGTCTGGATGAGTGGGTCATGCGATCGGTGGCTCCTGAATCCATGATCCAAGATTGAGTAAAGGGTGTTTCTGAGGCATTTAATCCAAATGAAAATAGACGCTTACCTGAATACGCCGAAGTACAAGTACCTGTAGGTTTCTCGAGGTTACTTAAGAATGATCTCACCCTTTCCACCTCCTCTTGGTTAAGACTTGCTGGTTTATTTGGTGCTGCAATGGTTGTTGCTGCAACTACTGACATCTTTTACAAATCAATACTTGCTAAAAGACTGGTGAGAATCAGGGATAATTCGGCAACGAAGGCCAGGCAACAAAGAGAAATCGCCAATGATGAAGAACAGAGGAAAAATCCAGCTATGAAGGCTGGAAAACGAACACTTGAAATACTCTGTTTTTTCTTTAGAAAACAGAGCAGAACAGAGCCAAAAAAAATGGCTATGAAGGCCTAAGGCAAAAAATCAGCAATGAAGGCTGAAGAAGAAACTGCAGAAAATATCAACAATGAAGGTTGAAAAAGAAACTGCAGAAAATATCAGCAATGAAGGCTGAAAAAGTGACTGATTTCCAAGAAAAAACCTAAAGCTCTTGATACCATGTTAATGTTTAGGGTTTGAATTGTTGTTTATTGAATAATATGTTTGTTTATATACACAAGGGCTCTAGCACTAAATCAGGAAACTACTCCTAATACTAATTGAAATCCCTAAACTTACGGGATCTCAATAAATACATAATTACAACTAAATATATACACTTGATTCTAGGAAATATTTATTTTCCTAAAATAACACGGTTTCCCACAAAAAAGAAGGATGTCCGAGCCTAAAATGGTGAAGCCAAATTGTGTCTTTATTGGTGAGGTTTTGTCCAGAAAGGTAGGTTAGGGGCTGGTTCCACTTACCAACTTTTGATTTCTCTAATTCCTCAAGATAGTATAATCCGTCCTTCTCCTTAGCGCGTCCAATCATCATTCCTGAGCCCTGGACTTGAAATAGACAATAAGATGGAAAAAAAGTTACTTTGCAATTCATGTCATGAGAAAGCTTGGATATTGATAAAAGATTGGTGGACAATTTGGGAACATGTAGGACATTTTTCAAAGTAAGGTTAGGACTGATTTTTATTTCTCCTACCCCAGCTACCGTGGCCAAGGAGCCATCAGCAGTAGCAATTTTCCTACTACTAGAACAAGGTGAATATGAACTAAAGTTTTGAAAGGAATGAGTCATATGATCTGTGGTTCCTGAATCAATAATCCACAAATGTTTAAAGGTTTTATCTGAGGCATTTAAAGCGTGAGAGGTTGGAAGTTTACCTGAATGTATCAATGAATAGGTACCTGAAGGTTTTTCGAGGATACTTAGGGGATTTCTCAGCTTTTCAATCTCTTCTTTGTTGAGACTGCCCAACTCCTTTGGTGCTGCAGTGGTTGTTTCTGCAACTTTTGACATCTTTCACAAATCAAAACTTGCTGAAGGATAGGTGAGAATCAGGGATAAATCAGCAATGAAGGCCAAGCAACAAACAGAAACCACCAATGATGAAGAACAGAGGAAAAATTCAGCTATGAAGGCTGATAAAAAAGAACACATGAAATACTCTGTTTTGTCTTTAGAAAACAGAGCAAAGACAACAGTGATGAAGGCTGGAACAATAGAACCAGAATCGAGCCTATAGAGATGAACAAAAACAAATTTTGGTGATGAAGGCTGGATGAGAAAATGGCTATGAAGGCCTAAGGCAAAAAAATCAGCAATGAAGGCTGAAGAAGAAACTGCAGAAAATCAGCAATGAAGGCTGAAAAAGTGACTGATTTCCAAGAAAAAAACCTAAAGCTCTTGATACCATGTAGGAAATCAAAGTATTGTATCGAAAGACTTAAGATAAAACTGTACATAGGTACCCTATTTATATACAAAGAACTTCTAACTAAATAAGAAAGTATATCACTCATAATCCTAGATATTATTCTAATTAATAGAATCTATAATCAAGTGATTCTCTAACCTTAATGCTAGGGATACACATATATAATGATTTCCTAAAATAACAAATTAATTAAAACAGTAGTTGACTTTCCAATAATATTCTTGACAAAGTTTCATGTCTATGCTAGGAGGACAAGGCCGAGAGAAAGATAGAGCACTCAATACCTCTCACACTAGACCAAGATTTTGACCCTAATCTAGATCCTGCTCAAATTCACTCAAGTAAGGAAACTTCTAGTCCTGAAAATATTGTACCTATCAATGATGATTTGAATATGCCGATTGCACTAGGAAAGGGTGTCAGATCATGTACCAATCATCCCATTGGCAAATTTGTTTCATATGAAGGGTTGTCACCATCCTACCAGACATTTGTTTCTGCCCTTGATAGTGTGCAGGTACCTCATTCGATTCAGGAGGCTCTTGAAAATCCAGAGTGGAGAAAGGCGGCTAATGAAGAAATTAGAGCTTTGGAGAAAAATGGTAAATGGATTATCTCAAATCTTCCTCCTTGAAAGAAGCCAGTTGGCTGTAGGTGGATTTTCACTATTAAACATAACGTTGATGGGAATATTGAGAGATTAAAAGCTCATCTTGTTGCTAAGGTCTTTACTCAGTCTTATGGCATAGATTACCAAGAAGCATTTGCCCCAGTGGCCTAACTCAACACTATTAGAGTTTTACTCTCTCTTGCAACTAACAAAGATTGGCCATTGCATCAACTGGCTATCAAAAATGCATTCTTAAATGGTGATCTGGAAGAAGAAGTGTATACGGAGATACCACCGGGACTGGAAACTACTTCTAACCACAATAAGGTGTGTAAGCTTAAGAAATCTCTGTATGGACTAAAGCAATCTCCTTGTGCATGGTTTGGTAGGTTTGCAAAGTCAGTACGGATACACACAATGTTAGGCAAATCACACACTATTCGTAAAGTCCTCCTCAGAAAAGAAAGTTGCAATATTGATAGTGTACATTGATGACATCATCCTAGTGGATGACTAAGGATGAACTATTGAGAATGAAGAAACTCTTAGCCAAGGAATTTGAAATCAAAGACCTCAGCTATCTCAAGTATTTTCTTGGCATGGAGGTGGCACAATCTAAGAAAGGTATATTTGTCTCTCAACTTTAGTATGTTTTGGATTTACCAAAGGAGACAGGTATGTTGGGATGTAAGCCTACAGACACTCCAATGGATTCAACTAAGAAGATAAAGGGAGATATCAAAGACTTGTGGAACTTCTCATATACCTCTCACACACTTGACCTGACATTGGTTTCTCTGTTAGTGTTGTAAGTCAGTTTATGAACAACCTAATAGAAGAGCATATGGAAGCAGTGAATAGAATTTTGAGGTATCTTAAGATGACACTAGGAAGAGGATTGTTATACAAAAAGAATGACAATAGGGAGATTGAAGTCTTCTCAGATGCTGACTGGGCAAGAGATGTTTTAGATAGACCATCCACATCTGGGTATTGTTCCTATGTATGGAGAAATCTTGTGACTTGGCGAAGCAAGAAACAACCTGTAGTCTCAAGAAGCAATGCAGAAGCGGAATTTAGAGTACTAGCTCTTGGTATTTGTGAAGGAATGTGGATATAGAAATTACTTAGTGAGCTAGGAGTTGCTAGTGAGAAGCCTATCAAGATATTCTGTGACAATCAAGCAGCCATAAGCATTGCAAAGAACCCTGTGCATCATGACCGAACAAAACACATTGAGATAGATTGACTCTTCATCTCAGAGAAGATTGGGAACTCAATTGTGCAACTTGTCTACACGCCTACAAGGTCCCAAACTGCAGACATTCTCACTAAGGCTCTTCCAAGAAGTAACTTTGAAGAGCTGAGTCACAAGCTGTGTATGTACAACATTTACAACCCAACTTGAGGGGGAGTGTGGAATTCTTGTCTAAAGTTAGTTAGGAATTTTAGGGATTTTGTTAGTTTATTTTTGGTATTCTATGATAAAGAGAATCTGGTATTATGTTACCAGAGCTCTCCTTTATTTCTTTTCCTTATTTAGTCCTAGTATTGTGGCAAGCATGCTGCAGCCACTCCCTGTATGTATTACATTATGTTACTGAATAAGAGATATAGAGCCTTTCTATCAAAAATTTTCATAGTTGAAAGGCAAGTTTTACAAGACAGTTGTTAAACCAACATTATTCATTTTTAGTGAATGTTGGGTGACCAAAAGACTGCATACACAAAAGATGTGTGTAGCAGAAATGCGAATGCTGTTGTGGATGTGCAGATATTCGAGAAAGGATAAAATGAAAAATGAAGACATTAGAAAGCAGGTTGGAGTTAGACCTGGAAATTTGTGTATAAAATTTGAGTTCATGTCACATAAAATCTTATTCGTATAGTGTAAAACATGAAAATTTCGTGTCAAAATTCGTGTCTACATGCCAAACACAAAACTCTTCTTTTAGCTTCTGTCATATTCACATACAATTTTACCTAATTTTAGCCTGTATCACCTTCGTATCTTTTATTCATATTGTTTTCGTATTGTGTCACCATGTGTCTAGGATTGCCAGGTCTAGTAAGAATGATTACTATCGAAGACAAGATGAATGAAAGTCATTTACGTTAGTTTGGACACATATGAAGTAGACTTGTGAATGCTCCAGTTAGAAAACTGGAGCCTAAGAATGATGCAAAAAGGGTCAAGGCTCAGAGAAGACCAAAAAAGACTTGAAAGGAGACTGAAAAAGGCTTGAAAGGAAATCACTCGGAAAAATATGACGCCATGAAATTTGGAGTAACACATTGCCTTGAATAGAAATGAATGGTGCAGGAGAATTCATGCGAATGACTTAACATGAGTACATACATTGGTTCATGTAGCCTACCCCAGTATTGGGTAAAAGCTCTGGATATGATGATGATAATGACCAAGTGTCTTTATGAAGTAAAGCCTCATTTCTCTGCACAAACCAAAGCCAATTTGAATTTATTTATTTATTTATTTGGAGCTGGAGAGTGGGATTATGGGTAGGAAGAGAATACAATGAGAGAAAAATAAGATCTCTATATAAGTGATCACTAAATATCAACATATTAATTATTCTGTAAAATTTTTCAAACTTCAAAATATTCCACTCTTGGAAAATTTTCAAGTCACATTTTCTTAAACCCAATTTATGCTGTCCCCTAAGAATTCCTTTAACCTTCTTTACAATGCCATTTAATGCTTTATCTTCACTTAACTTTGCTACCAAGTTGTAGTAATCTCCATAAAATTATGTTCTGCTTAATCTGCCTCATATAAAATAAGCCGACTCAATTTACCAATTTACCTTTGATTTCATAAATATTAGTTCCATATTCTCAATGAAGAAGACAGGAAAAAGGATGTGCTGGTGGAAACTACCAGGAAGAGAGGAGTGGTACTTATTCAACCTATCAGTTACAAAACTGTTGGAAATCAGAAGAGAGAAAAAATAGGAGAATCTGTCAACAGTAATTTGGCTGCTACTGATTTCCATATTTGGAGCAATTAGGATCACACTTTAGTAGGAGAATATCATAGGAAAATCAATTAATTGTAATTAGGAAAGTTATTTTATTTTATTTTTATTTCCTATTTTAGGGCTGCTGACTCTTCCTATAAGAAGAGATCAATTTGTTCTGTATTTTGAGTATGTAAATACAAGAGATTTCTATTCTCTATTCAGTTTTCTTATTCTTTATGGTGTCAGAGCCTAAACTTTTTGGCCCTTAAGAAACCCTAGCTGCCACAACCTTTTTTTTTCTACAACATCAGCAATTCAATATCCTTCCTGCTTCCGAATTATGTCTGATATCTCATCTGAAACCACGTCAAATACCCGTCCCAATCTGAACCCTGAAGCCCCACCTGCTCGCGTTTCTGAAGCCCATCCAGTGCAGATCACAACAATTCGGCTGAATGGCGATAACTTTCTACGATGGTCTCAATCTGTTCGGATGTACATTAGAGGACGGGGTAAGATTGGCTACTTGACAGGAGAGACTAGGGCTCCAGACATGAAGGATAGTGCTTATGCAACGTGGGATGCTGAAAATTCCATGGTTATGACGTGGCTGGTGAATTCCATGGATGAAGACATCAGCTCTAATTACATGTGCTACCCGACAGCGAAAGAACTTTGGGACAACGTCAATCAGATGTATTCTGATTTGGGGAATCAATCCCAGGTGTATGAGCTCACTCTAAAGCTCGGTGAGATCCGTCAAGGTGAGGATGGTGTTACTAAATACTTTAATTCTTTGAAAAGATTATGGCAAGATTTGGATCTTTTTAATGATTATGAATGGAAGTCAGTTGATGACTGCAACCATAATAAGAAAACGGTTGATGCTAATCGAGTATTTAAGTTTCTTGCTGGTTTAAATGTTGAGTTTGATGAGGTTCGGGGACGAATCATTGGTAGAAATCCACTTCCTTCGATCAGTGAAGTGTTTGCCGAGGTTCGCAGGGAGGAGAGCCGCAGACATGTTATGCTTGGCAAGAAGAGTGTTGGTGGCTCAATAGATAACTCTGCATTGGTGGTTGCTGCTGCAGCTAATGCTAGCCAAAAAAGTTCCCTAAGTCAGAAACGAGATGATGAAAAATCTCGGGTGTGGTGTGATTTTTGCAACAAACCACGCCATACTCGAGAAACATGTTGGAAAATTCATGGCAAACCAGCCAATTGGAAGAGCAGCAAGTCACGGGACCGATCCAATCGTGAAACACCCTTTGCAAATGAAGCAAACTCAAGTCCATTTAGCAAAGAGCAGATGGATCACCTTCTTAAACTGTTAAAGTCTAATTCGGTATCTGGTCTTCCTAGTGGTTCTTTGGCACACACAGGTAGTAATCCAATTGCTCTATCTAGTTTCTCAAAATCTGTTCCTTGGATCATTGATTCAGGAGCTTCTGATCACATGACTAGTTCTTCTTATCTGTTCAATACCTATTCCCCTTGTTCAGGTCATGAGAAAATTAGAATAGCTGATGGTAGTTTCTCACCTATTGCAGGAAAAGGCCTAATCAAAATATCACAAAATATTGAACTTAAATCTGTCCTTCATGTTCCTAAACTTGCTTGTAATCTGCTGTCCGTTAGCAAACTTTCACAAGATTCTAACTGTTGTGTTATTTTCTATGACTCTCATTGCATTTTTCAGGACCAGAATTCGGGGATGATGATTGGCAGTGCTAGGATGATGAATGGACTCTACTATTTTGAAGAGAATTCCCTTGGTAATAAAAAGGCTCAAGGCTTTAGTAGTGTTAGTTCAATTTCAGTTAGTGATAAAATAATGCTATGGCATCGTAGACTAGGACATCCTAGTTTTTATTATCTCAAACATTTGTTTCCAAGTTTGTTTCAAGGAGCGAATTGCTCAAATTTTCAATGTGAAAGTTGTCATCTTTCTAAAGATCATCGTGCAAGTTTTCTACCAAAACCTTATCGTGAATCGAAACCATTTTATTTAATACATAGTGATGTGTGGGGTCCTTCACGAGTCACTACTTTGTCTGGAAAAAAATGGTTTGTCACCTTTATCGATGATCATACACGGTTATGTTGGGTTTATTTGTTGAATAAAAAATCTGAAGTGGAAAAATTGTTTCAAGACTTTTACCAGATGATTCAAACCCAATTTCAAACAAAAATTTGCATTTTGCGCTCCGACAATGGTACTGAATATTTCAATGAGTGTTTGGGACCTTTTTTGAAAGAAAAAGGAATAATCCATCAGTCTTCATGCCGTGACACTCCTCAACAAAATGGCATCGCTGAAAGAAAAAACAGACACTTACTTGAAGTAGCACGAGCTATCATGTTTTCTATGCATATTCCAAAGTATCTTTGGGGAGAAGCTGTTTTAACTGCATCATACTTGATTAACAGAATGCCTACCAAGGTTTTAAAGTTTGAAACTCCATTAAACTGTTTTAAAAAAAATTTTCCTGCTGCTAGATTACATTCAGATCTACCATTAAGAGTTTTTGGATGTACATGTTTTGTCTATATACCCACTATTTCTCGATCAAAATTGGATCCTAAAACAGAAAAATGTGTTTTCATTGGGTATGCTCCAAATAAAAAGGGTTATAAGTGCTTTAACCCAATTACAAAAAAGACTTTTGTGAGCATGGATGTCTCTTTCCTTGAAAATCAGCCCTATTTTAAAAATCATCTTCAGGGGGAGAATAATAGGGAAGAAGATAATTTTTGGGAGACCACAGAATCATTACCAAAACCAGTTTTCTCATACAATTTGGAAGAAAATGTTTCTAATAATGAAAATAAAGAAGTTCAATGTCAACCAATGCCTAGTATTATTGTATCACAAACAGAGGGAGAAACTCTACAACCGGATCAATCCAATCCGAATCTTGAGCTTCAGGTTTATACTAGGAGGAAAGCTCGGAAAGATACTACAAGTCTACCTCTCTCCTTAGCACAAGATCAATCACAATCCTCGAAGGAAGGTACAAATCCTACTCTTGTTCCACTATCTCCTGTTAGAGAACCACATAATTCTGAGTCTCTTGATTTAAATATTCCTATAGCCCACCGTAAAGGAGTCCGGTCATGTACCCATCATCCCATTGCTAAATACTTGTCTTATAAAAAACTATCCACCAACCATAGAGCATTTACCTCTAGGATTTCTAATTTGTTTGTTCCAAGAACTATTCGGGAAGCACTTGATCATCCGAATTGGAAGTTAGCAGTGATGGAAGAGATGAATGCTCTAAAGAAGAGTGGCACTTGGGATATAGTCAGCTTGCCTAAAGACAAGAGACCGGTGGGGTGCAAGTGGGTCTTCACCGTGAAATGTAGGGCTGATGGAAGTGTAGAACGATATAAAGCAAGGCTGGTGGCAAAAGGTTTTACACAAACCTATGGGGTAGATTATCAGGAGACCTTTGCTCCAGTGGCAAAAATAAACTCTATTAGGGTGTTGCTATCTCTAGCCGTGAATTTTAATTGGCCACTACACCAGTTGGATGTCAAGAATGCGTTTTTAAATGGGGACTTGGAGGAGGAAGTCTTCATGAATCTCCCACCTGGTTTTGAGGACAACCATGGCAAAGACAAGGTTTGTAGGTTAAAAAAATCCTTGTATGGCCTCAAGCAGTCACCTAGAGCATGGTTTGAACGGTTTGGAAGAGCAGTGAAGAGCCACGGATACATCCAAAGTCAGGCAGATCACACACTGTTTTACAAGCACTCAAGAGAAGGTAAAGTTGTTGTCTTGATTGTATATGTAGATGATATCATCATAACTGGAGATGATGGTACAGAGGTTGAAAGGTTGAAAAGAAAACTTGCTGTGGACTTTGAGAGCAAAGATCTAGGAGCACTGAAGTACTTTCTTGGGATGGAATTTGCTCGATCCAAGGAAGGCATCTTTGTCAATCAACGTAAGTATGTGTTGGACTTACTTGGTGAAACAGGGATGATGGGATGCAAGGCAGCCGAGACTCCAATTGAACCAAATTTGAAGCTTCAACCTGCTGTTGTTGAAAAGGTGAAGGACAGAGAAAGGTATCAAAGGTTAGTTGGACGACTAATTTACTTATCACACACTAGACCTGACATAGCCTTTGCTGTGAGTGTGGTTAGTCAATTTATGCATTCTCCTTGCCAAGACCACTACGAAGCAGTGTATAGGATTTTAAGATATTTGAAGGGAACTCCAGGCAAAGGACTATTTTTCAAGAAACGTGACCAGTTACAAGTAGAAGCATATACTGATGCAGATTGGGCAGGAAGTATTTTAGATAGAAGATCAACCTCAGGTTACTGCACATTTGTGGGAGGTAACTTGGTTACTTGGAGGAGTAAAAAACAAAGTGTGGTAGCCAGAAGTAGTGCAGAAGCAGAATTTAGATCAGTTGCTCTTGGTATTTGTGAAATGATGTGGATTAAAAGGCTTTTGGATGAATTAAAGATCCCAACTCCATCTCCAATGAAGCTCTACTGCGACAACAAGGCAGCCATCTCAATTGCTCATAATCCAGTCCTTCATGATAGAACAAAGCACGTTGAAGTAGACAAACACTTCATTAAGGAGAAAATTGACACTGGTCTTATTTGCATGCCTTATATTCCTACCTCTGGTCAAGTTGCTGACATATTAACCAAAGGACTACACAAGGCACAGTTTGACACTTTAGTAAGCAAGCTGTCAATGGAAGACATTTTCATGCCAGCTTGAGGGGGAGTGTTGGAAATCAGAAGAGAGAAAAAATAGGAGAATCTGTCAACAGTAATTTGGCTGCTACTGATTTCCATATTTGGAGCAATTAGGATCACACTTTAGTAGGAGAATATCATAGGAAAATCAATTAATTGTAATTAGGAAAGTTATTTTATTTTATTTTTATTTCCTATTTTAGGGCTGCTGACTCTTCCTATAAGAAGAGATCAATTTGTTCTGTATTTTGAGTATGTAAATACAAGAGATTTCTATTCTCTATTCAGTTTTCTTATTCTTTAAAAACTATGGAGTTTCTTCCGACGCTTCAAACTATGGTGAGAAAGCATATTCGTCTGGCTTCTAATGCCTCAAACTACATGAACATCAGAATTTAGAGAGAGATATATACGTCTGTTTAGTGGGTACGAAGAGGGCAACTTTTAGCTTCCAAATTTCTTTCTCTTCCCTATGTCTAGAATGAGATGAACTGAGTAGTTAGTGCTTATTCACTAGTAATTCCAGGAAACACAATTCTAATTGTTACTTATACTTGAGAATTGTTCCAAAATTAGTCTATTACTTCCAAAATGATGTATAGAAAAGCATATCATGTGAAATTTTATCTCTAGGGTGGATTTTATTAGAGCAGATAGAAATAAGTGCATGATCTTTTCTTTCCTTTCCTCTACAACCCAATATCGCCTTAGCTTATCACTTAGCTGTCTATATGCTGTAAAGAAGGGAGGCAAAAATATAAACATACAGCAGCTGAAGAGCTAAGGCCTGAACTGTCCAAACCCTCAGATCCACAGATGTAGCCAATGATTCCCTGCAAATATGGGTAGGGTTTTAATTAAATAACATACAAATTTTCAAAAAAAAAAAGAAATGTGAATATAAACTAGGAAAAAACCTTTGCTTTCACAGTTTATTATATGTCAGAGTCATACTCAGCAACTAGATAGACAGCCATGAAATTAGGAATCTGAGGCTGATATTTGATAACCCAATTCAAATAAAAACATTTTTTACTGTGTCTCACAGGAGGCATAAACGTGAAAAGGATGCCCAATTCCTAAAGAAAGACTCCGGAAAAGATACTTGGCTGCAATTATATTTATTAGCAGATTTTGCACATTTTCTAGACTGTAAAACAGATTTCCTCTCATTACCATCTTCATTATGGGGTTTAGAAAGTGTCTCAGAGCTGACAATAGACTTATGATTTAATTTTCTTTCTTTGGGGTGTAAACAATTTTAACTTTTATGAAAATACAGGGAAATAACTCTCACCTGAGCAAGATGGTTCCCTCTACTCTGTAACGCATACAAGGCTCCTCTTGCATATACGCCCCAGTTACATTCTTCTGGTGATGGAGAAGAATTATCTACATGTCTTGGCTGCTGGGTTTCATTAACTCTATAAGAGAGTTGATGCCAAAAGATTCAAGTTAAAAATGGCATAGTAGATTGTGTAATCATGAAAAAAAACTATGACACATGACACCAATTAATCCTCTTTGAAGCAGAAAGAAGAAAGTCACATGGTATATGCAAATACTCTAGGCTAAGAGGGTCGTACTATTGTATAGAGCACACTATTAGAGTTGCACTATGTACAGATTCATCTTTAGTAGCAGCCAGTGAATTTCCAATATACTTGGTTTTCCTTTTTACAATAGTTGAAGAAACCCAACCAATAACAGGCGTTTTAGGGTAGAAGATTACCAAAGCAAGATGTAAGTGGACGTTGAACAAGGGAGGGTAGAAAGAAAGAAATAAGTGAACTCAATGTTCTGAGATGCTTCAGCATTTTCAAAATACATAAGAAACTCAATTAGGAGTATATTTGAGAATGAGACACAAGTCATTCTAATCGTAAATACTGTCCATCGCTTATTTTGAAAAATCTAATTATATTATCATCATAAAGAAGGGCTAGCAATGTAGCTGTGTAAATAAGCATATTTCTTGCTGTAACTGTTGGAAAGATTAGGAAAATCCCAGAATTATTGGGATTTGATTAGGGTCAACTTTCTGATTTTTTATTTTTGGTAGTTTCCTGTTTTTTCATTCTTAGAATTAATTGTGTCTATTTTAGGATAGTTCTCCTTCTATAAAATAAACCCTACTGTATGTCAAAGATATAGAGAAAATTATTTTCTAAACCTCTTGTTTCATGGTGTCAGAGCAGGTATTCCTGCTGGCATATTCTTCTTTCTGGCTTTTCATACTTAGCTAGAAGAATTGGTAAGAACAATGGCTGGTAGTACCCAGTCCTCCTCTACAGCAGAATCCCCTGCTGTTTATAACCATCAAAAAAATTCTTTACCCTTTTTATCATCTTCCCTAGACACTCATTCTCTTCAAATAACCCAACACAGACAACCTGCAAATTGGAAACCCTGGAGTCAGAGAAAATCAAACCAGTCAGCCTATACTACCGAGTCTGCCATAGACTCTAAAAAACCAGGCCAACTTCCCTTCATGCAGAACAAATGGAGCTCTTGAGGAACCTTCTAAACCAGTCAAAACCTCTTAAAGAGTCCAAACCTGCTGCACCCTCCTCCACTCCCACTGTTGCACAACGAGGTAACACCAAATCATCTTATTTATCACACAAAGTTATAGGTGAAGGTTGGATAATTGATACTGGTGCCTCAGACCATATGACTGGCTCTTCTTCTGCTTTCTCGACTTATGAAGCATGTGATGATGACCTAAAAGTTACGGTTGCTGATGGTACTCTCTCAACTGTTGCTGGTCGAGGGGATATTGAACTTTTTGGTTTGCGATTAAAATCTGTTCTTCATGTTCCAAATCTTAAGTGCAATCTTCTTTCCATTAGCAAAATTACTAGGGATCTTAATTGTGCAGTAACATTTTTTTCTACACATAAATTTCAGGATTTGTCTTCGGGGAGGATGATTGGCAATGCTGAAGAGCGAAATGGCCTTTACTACCTCTCTGGTGTCGGTTCTCCTTCAAGACCAAGATCACTTAGTAATGTTACACTGTCCACTGTTTCAAATTCTGATGTTCTACTTTGGCATAAACGCCTAGGCCATCCTAGCTTTACTTATCTAAAGTTTTTGTATCCTCATCTATTTATCAATAAAGATCTCTCCTTATTTCAGTGTGAGCATTGCATCTATGCCAAACAACCAAGAAAAAAATCATCCCATTCAACCTTATCAGTCTTCAAAGCCATTTCACCTCATCCATAGTGATATTTGGGGACCAGCCCGTTTTTCAAGTTTAACAGGTAGCCGATGGTTTATTACCTTTATAGATGACCATACCCGTGTTTGTTGGGTTTACCTTATGAAAGAAAAATCTGAAGCCGGATCTATATTCAAACAATTTCATAAACTTGTCACCAATATCTTCCAATCTTCTGTTCACATTCTTCGTACTGATAGTGGTGGGGAATACTTTGCACATGAGATAAAAAACTATCTTGTTGAACATGGAATTTTTCATCAAAGCTCATGTGGTTAAACCCCTCAACAAAATGGAATAGCTGAACGGAAGAATCGCCATCTTCTTGAAGTTGCCCGATCCCTTATGTTTGCTAGCCACGTTCCAAACTCTTTTTGAGGCGAAGCCATTGTAACTGCAGCTTATCTTATCAACCGGCTTCCCTCCAAACCACTCCAATTTAGAACTCCACTAAGTTGCTTACAAAATTGTTTTCCCCAAGTTCGAATTCTTAACTCTCTTCCACCTCGAGTATTTGGATGCACTGTCTTTGTTCATAATTCAAGTCCTAACCGAGGGAAGTTTGATCCAAAAGCCTTCAAATGTGTTTTCATTGGATACTCTCCTACAGAAAAAGGTTACAAGTGTTATTGCCCATCTTCCAAGCGATTTTATGTTTCCTGTGATGTAACATTCTTTGAAAATCAAACATTCTATCCCAATGCTTCTCTTCAGGGGGAGAAATCTAACGAAGAAAATCATTGGGATCCTTCCATTTCACTCCCTATTTCTCTTCCTACCTATCCATCCTTTTCTCCATCACTAGATCCTCATATTACTTCTTCACTAAATCATTCTGAGCCTACTCAAGTGACAGGTCACGGGGGAGTGCCAACTCTTACACCAAACCAGATTTTGGTTTACTCAAGAAGGCCACGAGTTCCTCCTCAAAGCCAATCATCAGAACCGAAGCCAAGTCCTTTGGAAATCACAAGGGAAGATGTTGCCACAATTGATGATCTCGATGTTCCAATTGCTATCAGGAAAGGTGTAAGATCTTGCACTGAGCATCCCATTTCCAATCATCTAACCTACTCCGAGCTGTCTCAAGATTACAAGGTGTTTACTTCAATGATTGATAATGTGAAGATTCCTAAAGACATTCAAAGTGCCATGCATGATCCTAGATGGAAAGCAGCTGTTTTGGAAGAGATGAAGGCTTTGATTGATAATGAGACATGGGAAATTGTTGACCTACCTGAAGGAAAAAAACTTGTTGGGTGCAAGTGGATATTTGTGGTGAAATATGGGTTCGATGGGAACATAGAACGATACAAGGCAAGGTTACTTGCTCAAGGATTCACACAAACCTATGGCATAGACTATGAGGAAACTTTCGCACCCGTGGCAAAATTAAATTCGATTAGAGTTCTTCTATCCCTTGCTGCCAACCTTCATTGGGAATTGCATCAGATGGATGTAAAAAATGCATTTCTTAATGGGAGCCTAGAGGAGGAAGTTTATATGAAGATACCACTTGGCTTTGAGACAAAGAAGGAAATGGGCAAGGTGTGCAAATTAAAAAGTCCCTTTATGGTCTGAAACAGTCACCAAGGGCATAGTTTACAAGGTTTAGCACAGCCATGAAACAGTTTGGATACAAACAGGGGCAAGCTGATCATACTCTTTTCATTAAACAAGCTAAAGATGGGAGGAAGTCAATTCTAATAGTTCATGTTGATGATATAGTAATCACAGGTGATGATATTCAAGAGATTGATGAACTTAAAGGGAGGTTACAATCTGAATTCCAGGTGAAGGATCTAGGGAAGCTTCGGTACTTTCTTGGGATGGAAATAGCTAGAAGCAAACAAGGTATCTTCATCTCCCAAAGGAAATACACTCTTGAACTCCTAAAAGAAACCGGAAAACTTGGTTGTAGACCTGCTGGAACTCCTTTAGAGCGAAACTGGAAACAGAAAATTACTGAGGAAGATCCACCTATGGATAGGGAAAGGTACCAGTGTTTGGTTGGAAAACTAATATACCTATCTCTGACAAGGCCAGACATTGCCTTTAGTGTGAGTGTAGTATGTCAATTCATGCACTCACCCACAAGAAGGCATCTAGAAGCAGTGAACCAAATTCTTCGTTATCTAAAGGGAACTCCAGGTAAAGGACTTCTATTCAAAAAAAATGAACTAAGGGAAGTTGAAGGTTTTGCTGATGCTGATTGGGCAGGGTCAGTTGAAGACAGCAAATCTACCACAGGATATTGTACTAAACTATGGGGAAATTTGGTGACTTGGAGAAGTAAGAAGCAAACAGTGGTTGCTCGAAGTAGTGCAGAAGCAGAATATAGGGCTATTGCTCAAGGGGTTGTGAGCTAATCTGGTTGGAAAGGATATTAAAGGACCTAAATATACCGTTATCAGGTCCAATGAAGTTATACAGTGATAGCAAATCTGCCATCAGCATTGTTCACAATCCTATTCAGCATGATAGAATGAAGCATGTGAGACTTGACAGAAATTTCATCAAAAATGAGATTGAAAACGGGACTGTTAGCTTGTCTTATGTATCAACTAAGTCGCAAGAAGCTGATGTTCTCACTAAAGCCAGGTCAAAACCGGGATTTGATTCTTTTGTAAGCAAGCTGGGAATGATTGATATCTATTCACCAGCTTGAGGGGGATTGTTGGAAAGATTAGGAAAATCCCAGAATTATTGGGATTTGATTAGGGTCAACTTTCTGATTTTTTATTTTTGGTAGTTTCCTGTTTTTTCATTCTTAGATTTAATTGTGTCTATTTTAGGATAGTTCTCCTTCTATAAAATAAACCCTACTGTATGTCAAAGATATAGAGAAAATTATTTTCTAAACCTCTTGTTTCAGTAACCAGCTATGATGATTAGTGGCTGAGGAAGGAGAGGACAGTTCCATTGACCCAAGAAGTAAAGGAAAACAAATAACGCTGCAAATAAAATAAAAAATCTCAAAACCCTTAGTGGACTTGGAAATATAAAAGACTAATTAAACAAAAAAAAAATGACTAAAGGACACTATTGAAGAGCATTGCATAAGTGAAGTAGGATTACCATAATCCTCCTACCTGAACCTAACTTCTCCTTTAAACTGACCTGAAAGCAATGCAACCTACACCAAGAGTGCCATAGTCTGTTCAGCAGAGAATGAAACGAAAGAAATAACAATAACAAAATAGTAAAAAGATTTTTTCACATCTTCTTGTGATTTTCAGATCGTGTTTCCTGCTTTTACTTTTATACCCTTCAAGACTTAAGAAAAGGTCAAAAGGCCTTGCATATGTGCATGTGTGACAGATAGGGAGAATCTCTATTTGCAATGTAGATAGTTATGGTACTGAAGTCAGGCACCAGAAATTCAACAATAGCCTTTTTCTTAAGGATGCTGTTGAAGCTCAGATTCCCACCATGGAATTGATAGGTCAAATTCATAATCTTAGCACTATACAATGATCTTTAACTTCTTAATTTACAATACAACAGAAAATGATGCTGCCAACCCTAGGTAGTTACCACTCTTTCATGTGACAATATCTTGTTTATTTATTAAGAGAGAAAAAAAAAAACCAAAGAAAGAGAGGGAGAGAGAGAGCAGACAACATATTGCTGATATGACCTGAAGTAGACACGAGGTAGCAGTCAGTCTGGCTACAACATGCATGGCAAAGCCTGCTGAGTGCAGCTAGGCACAATCTGATATACTAGGTTTCAAGCCCATTACACAAGTCAAACGTAATACAAAACTGATGAAGCAGAAAACAGTCCAAAACAACCTATTAATTTTCTTTCATGAAATGCAGTGATGGGTCAATATAGCTCCTTCAGAAGAAGAAGATACTTTGCAACAGATCAGGATATCTTCTCCTTTAGCAACACTTACAACTAGTTTGCAGCGTAACATGGTTCATGCTACCTCTCCTTCTAATAAACGTCGGACTATTGGAGGGTCAAAAATACTTCACATTTTATGATGAGAAATCTTATAAGATCTTCAAACCTCAAGGTAAGTCCAAGCAATTGAATTTCAAATTGTAAAGATATGACATTCTGGAACATACATTTTTTGCTTATATCAAGAGTAAACCTCAAAGCATAACAAAGTTCACGGAGTAAACCAGGGCTTGGCCTAGTGGTTTTACCTCTCCTTTAGGAATTAGGTCTAAGGTTTGATTCCCTGACCCTCATTCCTCTCTAGTACCTCCATATAAACCCAAAAAAAAAAGGTTCACAGGGCAACTATGGAGTTAAAAAAATTAGTTCACTCTCTTCTATAAACTTATTCAATGAAGAGAAAAGAGTCACTAGCATCAGATACACTTGTGCATCACATATGCAAATTTGATCTATTTCACCAACTTTCTTTGCCTACAACTCATAAAAATTTTAAAAGATTAGCTTCAAGCAGGCAGATAACAGTATGGAATGAAACAAGAAGATTCAACCTTAGCAAGACCAGTGTAACTTATATTAATTATAGTGTCAGATCAGGAATTTTTGTCAAAATGTTAAGAATCAAGCATAAATGATAGCAAAACTTCCAGAAATCTGCTCCTCGTCCTGCAAAACCTATAAGGTGAAAATACTACATAAATCTCACCTGAGTGTCGCCAGAAGGTACAAACCCCAGCAGTATTCCCTTATTAATTGTCATAGCAGAAACAATTCCACCCTGCAAGCATTAGGAAACCAAGAGTGGTAAACAATAAACAGAAAAACAAAGTTACATCATTGACAGCATGTCATTAAGTGATACATAAAGCAAACACAGGTGCAGCGTGCTGACCTGATGATCAACATGAGCTCCCAATGGACAAATCCGATAGGGAGATACAACAACTTGAACCTCCGATGTACCTTTCCCAGCCATTTCAGACACTCTAGTTCTAATTTTATTTAACTGCAATCAAGTGGCATCCGCAATAAATACAACTATACAAGATCATATTAGACAGGCAAAGTGGGGAAATGTAAGTAAGAGAGAAACCAGATTCACTAATAAAAAGTGCAGAGTAAATTGCAAATCGTGCAAAGAACACTCCCCCAAATCAGATTGCTAAATCATTTCTAAATTAGTTTTATCACACTTAAAGTGTCAAATCTATCCTTTTTTTACTTTGAAAAGCAAGAAAATCAGATGGAAAATAATGACAAACAATGCCACAAACACCGATGTAAAGACAGAAATTAAATTGAATCAATGTGAACAAATCAGAAGTTAAAAATAAAAACCCAGATAGATAATACCAAATAAAAGAGAAAATGCAGTTAAACATAGCAGAGTATAGATGAAGAAAGATTAGTACCTCATCCTGAGTAGGCCAAGACATTGCACCCATCTCCCAATTTGTCCAGAGCTTTACCCAATTGGAGGATTGTGCTTATAAACAGAAAGGAGTAGTAAAGTGAAAGGAACAAGGAAAGAAGGCGTGGGGGCGGTTGGTGAACCGGGAAAAAATCGGTTAAAACGTCAAACTGATGTTAATGTTCTCATCACAACCATAATCTGATGCTAATGGTTTCATCAAACTATTTATATTATATGCTTGACTTTAATGTCCATTTAATCAATATATATATATATATATATATATATATTGATGTTAATGTTCTCATTTTTTTTTGGTCACATGTTAATGTTCTCATTACAACCATAATATGAAGTGCGCGTGTGTGAATATATATATATATATGAATGATGAGGGATTCACTTACGCATGTATAAAACAATTTGTTTTATTTATTTTCATATCTTTATATTAAATTAATATTTTTGCAAACTAATCGTTAGATTTAATAACTTACTCGTATCTATTATGCATGTAATTTTTTGAATCAATTTGATATTCTTATTATTTTAATCAAGAATAACATTTTTAATATATATATTAATGGTTAAAATTTTATTAAACAAATAGTTAAACATCTTTGATTAAATTAAACTTTGACATGCATAATTTTTGTGAATAAAATATAAAATTCAACGATTGGATTAAAAAAATATAAATTATATAAAACATACGAAACTATGTAAAACTAAATTTGTTTTACATATGTGTAACTGTATCATTCCTCTCTATGTGTGTGTGTCTCTCTCTCTCTATATATATACATGTAAAGTGAAGGCAACATCTCCACCACCATCATTGGCGGCTCTTTTATAATCTATATATATATATATATATGTGTATATATATATATATATATATATCCTTCCTCTCTATGTGTGTATGTGTGTCTCTCTCTATATATATGTGTATATATATATATGTAAAGTGAAGGCAACATCTCCACCACCATCATTGGCGGCTCTTTTATAATCGTTTACTTGGCGTTTGCCTTTTATTAATGAAAAAGAAAGACTGAAGGCAACAAGTTTCTTTTGATTTTCCAATTACATGCTTCTTTTATGTGACCAATCCAAAAGGCAAGTCGTCCGTTAAAACTTGAAAGTTTGTCTGATTTTTAAGAGGGTTTGGACAAAAATATTATACACAACTAACAGATCTAGACAATATTTTAGGCCTGATCAAGAATCAAGTTGAGCTTAAGTTTGACACTTCAAAACTCAATCTCGGTTTAATCCCACCTGAACATAATTAAGATTAAAATTTTTTTAATATATTTACGAAGTATAATGTAATTATATGTAATAATGATATTAAATATAAGGATTAAATTAATTAAATAACCCTCATAATGTGAACCATTCTGCGCATCCCTCAATCGCTAAAGACTTGTTTTTGAATTATACCTTTTTCTATAGAAAGTTAACCAGCTTATAATGCCTTAAAAACTTATCAAGTTGTTTTCTCGAAAAACATTGCTTCGTGTACATAAAACTCCAAGAACCAACAAGCAAAGAGATCATATGACTCCTATCCTCCTTTTTGTCATCTGTTTTTTTATCTCTCCTCCTTACCCAAACGCTCGATCCTAACCTCTTTTTCTCTCATTTCTCCATAAACATGCATAATTAACTTCCATTTTATTGGTTTGGAATAAGAAACCTGATGACTCCTTAATATTTATTTAGCTGAAAAAAAAAAGAATAAAAAAGCAATAAGTCGCTTCCTAATACATTCAACTCAAAAGTAACAAATAAAAAAAAAAGAGAAAAGGATCGTTATGTAAAAAAAAAAAGAAGTCTTGAAAATTTGTAGGAAAACTCTATTTACAACCTAAATTTTACTAAGCACAATCTAAGTAATTTTTTCTTTCCAAAATACCCTTCTTTCTCTTTATATTTTTTTTTGAGTTCTCAAGGCTCATGGATAGGAATTTCCATGAGCTTTTGAAAGCTCACAAAAGGGAATTTCCGTAAGCCATTAGAGATTCACGTAAAATCCCTTCCTTGAGTCTTAAAAAGCTCACGAAAATTCTCGTTTGTGAGCCACATCAATTCTTTTTTATTTTTTTTTTGAGTTCTCGAAGCTCACAAAAAAAAATTTTCTGTGAGCATTTGAAAGCTCATGGAAGAGAATTTCTGTGAGCCTTCAGAGGTTCACAAAAATCCCCTTCTGTGAGCCTCTTAAAGGTCACGAAAATCCCCTTTCGTGAGCCTTATGAACTTTTTGATTTAAGGGTAAAATAGTAAATTATTTAAGAGATAGGGTGTGCTTATTTATTTATTTATTTATTTATTTTGTATTTAGAAGCTCCCAAATTTGTAACTATAGCGTTGGCTTGTTTTTGCCAATGAATGGGAAAGTAAAAGAAAAAGAGATGAAACAAAAAAATATGTTTTTTTATTTCAATTATCAATTGATGTCACATGTGATTTACATAAAATTAATTTACATTTAATGATAGAATAAGAAAGTGTTTGAATGAGGAATTTCAACAAAAAAATTCTTTTTAATCAATATATTTAAAAGTCTAAAACTCAATTTGTTTGTTTGGCAAAAAAAATTTTAAAAATTTCAAAATTTAGGCAGAATTTCAAGTCTCAAATTCCTTCTTGAAAATCTACAAAAAAAAAGTGACTTTTCAAAATTCCTCCAAAACTTTCCTCATTTTTTACACATGATCCACTATTAATATAAAAATAAAAAATATTATTTTAACTAAATATAATGTATATTTTTATTTTTTATATTATTAATAATATCAATAAATTATTACAAATCTAATAATACCCATATTACATATTTTATTTTATATTTTTTCTTATATCTAATATATTTTTTTATAATTATTTTTAATTTTATCAAATTCTAATATTCATTTTTTCTAAAAAATATTTATCCAAATAATACAATTACAAATATTTCGAATTAATGAAATTTGAAATGCTTACATTTTGAAATTCTTCAAAATTTTAAAATTCCTCATCCAAATACACTGTAGGAGATCCTGTAAATAAAATTACCAAAACAATACATGTTTTGGTAATTGAAGATCAATAAAAATTAAAAATTAAAATAAAATTCAATATTAAATAAAAATCAAAGAATTTTATTAATTTCATAAAAAAAATCCAAACCAAGAATAAGCCTAGACTAGAATCTTGATCAATGGATAAATAGCTCACTTTTTTTGTTTTATTTTTAGATTATAATTTACAAACAAACATGAAGAATTAGAATATGGTAAAATAAAATTACTAAAATAAAAAGGCTTAATAGCTAAATATACGCTCAATTTTTTGCACAAAATAGACATCAGCCCTCAACGTTTTATTGCATATAAATCAGTCTATAAACTTTTATTTTATTGTAAATAAACTCTCAACCTTTCAAAATCATGCAATTAAGTCTAAATTTGTTAAATTACTCTAACTTCCAATTAGTATTCCATACGTGACATGCCATGTGATAACCAACCAAGTTATCCACATTAGTTTCCACGTTGTTGGCTTTACCGAGAGGGGAGTAAATCGGTTTTTCGACTAAATTTGAGTTTTAAAGCCTTAACTAATAGATAAAGCAATTTATGCAATAAATTCACAAATACAGTAAATAAAGAGTATGGTAGAAGAAGCAAACACAAGATTTATAAAAGTTCGACCAATCTCTTGCCTACATCCTCTCTCCTTGATCCTCTTGTCAAGGTATTGATTCCATTCTTCTTTGTGAATCAATACAATCCACTTCAAGGTGTGGAGAGACCTCTTATACTCCCTTTTGTAGGCTTAGGAAGAACCTTCTAAATCTTTTCCCTTGTAAAGCTACCCAAACTCTCACAAGATAGCCTCCCAAGATTACACTTTCCTTTAAAGGACAAATGAGTTTGAGTGGATTGTGTACAACAAAGAACCTCTCAAAGGTAGAAATACACAATATGAAGTACAATGAGTGAAGAAAGATTAATTTGAGCTTTGAATGCTAGCATGAAGATTGAGAAATATGAAATAGTGCTTGTTCTCTGCTCCAATCTCATAAATGTTGGAATTTATAGTGCACCCAAGGCTGGAAAGGGTTGTTGGAGCATTAAATGCATTTTTGCCCGTTGAAACCCTCAAAAGCTAGCCGTTAGACACTGATTTCGTGGTAAGGGATCGATCTTGTAGCTTTAGATAACTTGTTTACACAATCTGTCATCATAGGATCGATCCCATGCCATAGGGGGTCGATCCTACTCTTCAGGTTTTGCCTCTAGATGCTTTCTGTCATTAGGGGATGAATCCCTCAACATGAGGGATCGATCCCTCATCATGAGGGATTGATCCCTCATCTTGTTTCTGCATTTTTCTGGGCTGTTTCAGGTTAAAAATGATGCAATCTTTGATTTTAATTCACCCACATTCTTTCAATTTTATAGAGATATTTCTTTACTCTCTCAAATAAAAACTTAGTCCACAAACTTGTTAAGTAATTTTCTAAATATATTCTAAATTGTCTTGAAAAAATTACTTAATGAAAATATCCAAAATCATTTAGTAAAAGATTAAGACCAAATAAAAATAATCAATTACGTCATGGTCTTATATTGATAAAGCAAATTTACAATATAAGATCAAACGTTTAATAATACTTAAGTTTTTGTCATTTCAAAATACATATGTCAATTTAAAGCTAACAATCTCCTTTTTGATATGACAAAACTTAAGGTGAATTTGCTTTGAAACATTTTTGAAGAAATGCTCCCCCTCAATTAAAGCATGAGTTTTAATAAAATTTACCATCACTTCTCCCCCTTTTTGTCATAAAAAACATGAAAATACCCTTGATGAATGCATATACACAACAAAGGAGTTGGCAATTTAAAGCAACAATAATGTCATAGAGTTATATGTGAAGATAAGATCTAACATAAACATAAACATAAACATAGGCAATAGCAGTCATAAAGACATAAGAAGTCACACAGTAAACAGAGCTAAACAGTCATTAGATAAGTAGTCTAAACTAGATATCCTCAGTAGTCAAAGAATCCCAAGAAGATATCTTAGTTATATCTAGCTTGAGACCTCTTGGGAAAGGTCTTGGGATATTGCTCTATGAATTCCTCTTGTTGCATGCCAATGTTTTGAACTTCATCATACAACGCCATTTGAGCCTCCTCTATGCAAGCAAATTGAGAATAAACATTATCTTGGAAAGGGTTGAAATTAGATTGAAATGCCTACTAGTGCTCTTCAAGAGAGGTAAAACGCGTTTCAATTTGGGTCAATCACGTCGTAACATCTTGTTGAAAGGCTTGTTGATTTGTATTAAATTGTTGAAACATTAGCATGATCTGGTCAAGTGTAGCAGGCGTGGAACTCGATGGTGTGAAGACTGCAAATTTCGTACTGATTTTGTAAATAAATAAAGGACATCAAATAAGTTAAGAACTGAGATTTAGTTTGTACTTCTAAATTCTTTTAGTAATGGAAACAAATATTTTATTTTTGTGGTATTAGCAATAGGTGATTAATGCTAATATAATTTGGATATTATATAAATAAATTAGGGATAGATATTGAATCCAATAGAGAAAATAAACTGGAATAATATTCATTAAGGGTACAAGTATACTAAATAAAATGTAATACATATGAGTGTTAAAAATACATATATATATATATATATAGAAATTAAATAAAGGATATATAAAAATAAGTACAAATTAAGTATTAATATATATATATATATATATATATATATGAAGGTGAAAGTTAAAAATATATATACACACACACACACACATATATATATATATATATATGAAGGTGAAAGTTAAAAATATATATATACGCACACACACACACACACATATATATATATATATGTACATGTTTCTACAAAGAAATATATATATGTACACACACACACACACACACACACACACACACACATATATATATATGTTAGGCATGAAATACACACACACACACACACACACACACATAAGGAGTGATAAAAAATAATAATAATAATAAAAATAAATAAATAAATAAATAAAAAGAAGAAGAAGATGATAAATATATAATATATATATACATATAATGTGTACATATATAAATATTGAATAGGAAATATATAATATTTATATATGATAATATTATAAAAGTGCTTGGCTTCCTTGTGATTGGCTTCCTAAGGAAGCCAATCAAAAACGTCACCTGCTCCACGAGTGGGAGCAGGTCTGCATAAGCTTCTACCAAACAAAAATAGGAAACCTGATCAAAGAAGAAAGAAGGAAAAGAAGAAAAGGAAGGAAAGGGAGAAAGAAAAAGAGAGATCTCGACCAGAAAGGAAGGAGAAAAAGGAAAAAGAAAAGGAGAGAAAGAAAGAAGAGAAAGGAAGCCTTCATTTCCAGCCATAATCGGTGTGGATTGAGAGAGTGAAGGAAAAGGTTTCTACAGCAAAACGAAGAGAGGAAGAAAGGGGAAGCTCGGCAAGAAAAGAAGCAGAAAAGTTAAAGGACAAAAGAGAAAGAAAACGTGAGAGGAAGATGAAGAAAGAAACTTGGAAATTTCTACTGTAAACGATCAGAACTGAAGCAAAAAAAAGTGGCACCATTTATAGTTGACCGAGAACCATTTAGGAAGCTTGAAGAGCCTTTGTTCTAGACAGCAAGTAACGATAAGAAGAAGATGTGTTAGGTTGAGGAGTTGACGTGAGACAGAGGAAGCAAATCTAGATCTAGCCTAAAACGCAGCAGTTCTTGCGAGGGAGAAGCGTCAAAACTCAACTGGAAAACATGAATGTACAGGGTTCTTTGGGTGGTTTAATAACGGTAGAAAAATAGGGATTTTTAAAGGTGTCGAATAGGCACTTTTAAGGAGTTTTCTGGTCGGCTGTGTAGGCTGGATATTTGGCTGAACAATGGCACTTGGAACACTGATCTACGGTTGAGATTGGGGTTGGCATTTACTGTTTAAAGCAAAGATTTCAAGAGCTGCTAGTTAGTCCCTCTCTCGACAATGTAAGCCCTAAGCAAGAAAAGGAGCAACTCATATAAGGACTCGAGAGGGTAAGGCTCTTTTTTTTGCTTAAGTTTCAAATATATACATTAAAGTGGATATGTGTAAATATGGACATATATATTGAAAGGGTGTGAAGTGGTGAAGTGGGAATTTATTCAATATAGAAATTGTGATAATAAGTGTTGTTAAGATGGTGGATTTTAAAGTTTGGTAATCATTTGGTATTAAGAGATATGTGATTGAATTAAAGTCAAGACAAAATTAAAATATGTAATATATATATATATATATATGTAGGCACACACATTCATATATGACTTAAGGTTATTTGTTAATTATAAAGGATAAATTCTTGGTGTAAGATTTTATTGGAAAATGTTAAGAAAGAGAGATGATATGAGATTTAGTTAAGGAAAGTTTTATTTTTTTTTAAGAGTAAAGCAATATACTCTTGGCTAAGATTGAAGTATGTGTGTATACATACACCCATTATATTTATATATATATATGAAATTGTATGATCATGAAGAGTAAATTCTTGGCCTAACAATGACTGAAGTAAATGTGATCTTAAGATACATGTTTTAGTACATAATTTAATATAATAAGGGTGTTGTTTTAAGATGGTGATAAATTTGGTTTGTAGTGAATCTAAACGGTGGAGAAGTTGTGCTTTGACTTCGAAACTCGAATAAGATAATTGCTAAAATCTCAAGGTAAGTGGGTTAAGTAAAGCTTGTTAGCACCATCTCGTAGGAATAGTTTAATTTTATAAATTCGTTTATGCTTGGGCTGGACTGAAATTTATTTTCTGCTTTGCGTGTTGTGGCCAGCTAAGCGAGCATGTTAAGTGAAATGAACCGATGCATATATGCATTTACGTATAGCATGTTTTGAGTTTAATTACTTAATGTTTATGTTTTAATGACTTGCATCATATGTTATATTTGCAAAGTCTTGGTTTGAACCGACATTTGAAATAAATCAAAAGTTCTTTATATTTCGAACTCAAAACTGATTTAATAGTGTTTTGGAATCCGTGGAAGCCAAGTGCTACGAGAAGAAATTGATTTCAAACTGTTTTTTAGTGCAGGCATGTCCTACGACCTTTGGGTCACTTCTAGCCAATCGAGCTTAGCTCTAGGCCTTATTGCCCATCTATCGAGCTTTGTGCTCTAGACTATCTTATTGTACCTATCGAGCCTAATGCTCTAGGTAGATTGCTACTTGTCTGGAAAACCAGCAGGCAAGTTCCAGCTCTCGACTGATCAGCGAGACTGGACATTGTTCTATGGCCATAGATTTAGTGTTGCTTACGACACCACTCCATTGCTAGGTAGGATGGATATCGACTGATTGATTGATTGAGGATCATTGCCTAAACTCTACTTACTACTGTTTCATTATCAGTACTGTTTTCAGTGAATCGAGGCAATATGCCTAATCGTTATTGATTTTTTGATTTATGACTCATAGATTATTGAAGTCCATATTGATCGAAATGATTGTAGCACATATTGATCGTTTTATCAAGTTTTTATTGATTTCTTTATCAAAGTAGTCATTGATTGATTTATCGAAATATATTAATCGTTTATTTGAAATGCATAATGTATCAAATTTAACCGATTGCATAGTGAATCGATTTAGTCGAAATGCATGGGAAATTTGAATTTAACAACGTGCATCTTGAAAGCATTTTTTGAAACTAGAATGCACAAAGAAAATATTTGACTTAAGACCATGTTTAAAACACCATGCTACATGTTACTTCAGCATCATTTTCTGTTCGTGCATGTCGTTCGACATGAGTCTAACATGCATTTACTTAAGCTACTTATTGAGCTGTGGTTTTGCTCACCCCTTTCTAACAACATCGCAGATCATACGAGCTAGACTCCACACTTGGAGTTTTGGGAGCAAGGCCTCGAGGATGATCTTTAAGTAGCGATACTAGTCTGAGTCCTGCGAGTGTTGTTTTTGTTGCACTTGAGGTATAAAAACGATTATTTTGTTATTCATGTATGACATTTTAAATGTACAGTTCATGTTTATAGAATTTTGGGATGTAACTTAGGATCGTTCTAGATATTATAGGCTCATATGATTATCAAGTGCGATCCAAAAAGTGAATTGTGACAACTATGAGTTATGAAATGCCATATATATGTAATTAATGATTTTGGAAGTATGTGTAATATATGGTGAAATAGACTGAGAATTTTGGATTGGAAATATGCTGTTGGAAATAGTTGATTATTTTGCAGGTTATTAAGCTGGGGAAAATAGATTTTATATAAGGGGGAGTTTTCGATGTTTTTCTTTTATCAGTTTAATATTGAATTAGAATATTAAGTCTAGTGATCTTAAGAGATGACAAAATTAAATGGTGAATGTAAATCAAATTAAGAACGCGAATTCAGTTTAGAGATGATATTGACACTGAATAAAAACCTTAAAGTGAAAAGAAAAATTTAGCTAGTTAATTTGGTAAATGGTAAATAAAGTTTGAGTGTTAATTGTACGTCACGGCCTTCAGGTCGTGACAAATTAAATGGTATCAGAGCAAGATTTGTCTAGTACGTGTCAGTATCATTGACATCGTTATTAGTGTTACATCTCATGTACTGTGTAATGTCTGCATGTAACTTACCGTTTTTAACTTATACTAAGATGGATTTGCTTTTAGTATAAGTTTCTATTTTGATTTAATTTGAAAATGAGGAGACTGGATGTAAAAGTGAGCTTGGGAGATTGGCTCGGAAACAGCCGATTCCACTTCCGACTCCATCACCTTCATCAACTGCAATTGTTAATAGGTTGTATATAAACCTCTACATTATCTATTGCTTATTAACACTCCCTTTAAGGAAATCTTAAATGAAAGATTGTGCGTATTGTTAGTGTAAAGTGAAGGTGAGAGATAGAAACCTACTATAGATATGATATTGTTGAACATTTACGACATTGGTTTCACTTTGGGTATGGACTGGATAGTTACCCATAGTACTGTCTTTTCTTGAATATAAAGTGCTCAATAAATACGAGAGCTGTTTTGAATGTATATGTTTCCCTTATGGGATACAAGATAGAAACCTGAGAAGAGGTTATGGATGACTCCTACGAGTGAGATAAGCTCAGTCACATCTATCTTCTCCACAGCTTCTAAGCCCAGACACTAGGTTAGAGCACTGGAAGCAGAGCTTAGTTAACTTTGCTGCTTTGTGTAAAAGACAATTTGGAAGCATTTGAGGCACACAACAGCTGCAAGCTACTTTGTCTCCACTGATCAATCATTTGGCTCCATAACCTTAGAATGCACCTTCGCAATAGGTAGCACCTCTGCTGTTGTTGCATGATGTGGGCTGGCAAATGGCTCAATTCAAGGCATTTTAAAGGATGAACCCTATGATGTTTAAGGGGGATGAAAGATCTAGAGGTAGTTGAGATATGGCTATTGAGGATGAAGAAAGTGTTTGAAATCATAGGGTATACTTCAAAAGAGTAGGTGGCACTGGTTACCTATGTGATATCCTCGTCACTATCCAAATAACAACTAACTTTTTCCTTTCACATAACATTACTTAGGCTAGTTTGTCAGTGTCATCTCTACTTCTTCTTATGTGCTTTAGGCATTATTATCAAAGTATAATATCTATTTTCAAAGGAATATAAATTTTATATATAAACATGTGTCACTTACATCAGGATCTCAAATATTTACATAACCTATTTCCCTCAAATATATACCAATGTGATATCGTACTGTATAATAGCCGAAGTGCACGGCCAATTAAGTATACCTTCAAGGAATAAGTAGGAAGCGTGTCTCGAAGGTATATCAAAAGAACCTCATAAGGTGCTCCTCTATCCAGAGCGGAATTTACTTCAAGTGATCTGTAGGAAAAATGTTTGTAAAGGAGTGAGTTTACGCACAATAAGAAAAATATGTAAAAGAGCGTACTATGTCACTATATGCAGTTTTCCTGTTTGGCTCTATAATGTCATGTAAAACCATTATAAAGCATATACCATATATATTTTCCACAAATGTCAAATACAAGTAAAATCAAATACTTTCAAATACAAGTAACTCCATGTTCTTTCAAATAAGTGGGAGACAATTTCTTCCAATTAGATTCATGATCTCATAAGGATACCACAAATATATCCCATAAGGGATAATCCTGAGAGAAATCTCATAAGGATACCACAACTATATCCCGTAAGGGATAATCCTGAGAGATGTCAATTAAATGGCGTACCCACGTATAGGCCAGGGATCCTCCCCAAAGCCGAAACAAGCAAGAGATGTATGGCCATTGTCTATAGCCCACAGTGCTCACTAGTTAGGTGCCTTACTGTGGGTCTGAGGACCGGACTAGGGCTCCTCAGCCAAGAACAAACACGAATACCTTCTTTAAAATACAAATAATGTGCATGAACATTAAAGGTGTTCATAGTCTCCAAAACATTATTTATATAACCTTTAGCAAATACAATTATCCTTTCTTGGAATAGGTTTTCAAAACCTTCTTTTCAAATGGGCAGTTAACTAGTCTTTAGAGCAGTTGGCTGCTATTACATATTTTGCTTTATTGAATTTCTTTTCCTTTTTTGAAATCCAAATATTTCATTTTTTCGAAATATACATAGGCCAGTCAATTGGTCCGAAATAGCAGTCGGCTGGTTTTGAAACAGAATGTTTCCCGAGAAAAGGCAGTCGACTGGCCCCCTGGGCAGTCGGCTGTTTTTGAAACAGAATGCTTTTGAAAGCATAGCAGTCGACTGGCCCCTTGGGCAGTCAGCTGGTTTTGAAACAGAATGCTTTTTCGATAAAAGCAGTCGAATGTCCCATATAGCAGTCGACTGGTTTGAAACAGGATACATTCTGGGAAAATAACAGTCGACTGGCTTGTATAGCAGTCAACTAGTTTGTCTCGGTTTTCGAAAATCTCTGCTGTGGTTGTTTCTAAGCAGTCGGCTGCTACTTAAGGCAGTCGGCTACTCCTAGCCTAATTGGTACTAGGAGTAAGACCCGAAATGTCACTTTTCCTGCACTAAAACAACTTATACTTCTCTTCAAAACATTAAAAAAAAAACACATTAAAACATGCGGACATAGTCACCCTACGTCCGTTACATAAATTCCTTACCTCGATCGCAATTTGTCCACAAGCTTGGTTGCACCAACCCTAGCTTTTCACTTCACTTTTTCAAAGCTGTAACATCACAATTCAAACCTTGTGATAACCGTAAATTTTTTAATTATTGGAAATTAGTAATATTGGAAATTAATATTAAAGCAAATAGATAAGTTGAAATAAATAAATGTAATTGTAAGAACGGAATATTAGTGAAAATCTCGAGAATTGAGGAAGTGACAAATTGAGAAATTCGAGTGAAGGAAAATTAAATTGGAAATAAGTAATGAAGAGAGGAAATTTAATTTGGATAAATTGAAATCCAAATTAAATGAGAAAATGAGAAAGGAATATGAAATATATTTATATAATTATATATTATATAAATGTATTTTTATACAAATATATTGTATTTAAAGGTTATATACTATATATTAATATACATTGCTTTGTATATGTATATATACTATTTTATAAATTTAAATAATACATATGTATACAAATATAACATCTTATGTATATATATAAATATATATACACATATATGAGAAGTGTAAATATTAATTTACACTAAAGTTTGTATATATATATTGTAAATACAATATATATTGTATTATTATATTTATATAAATATATATAAATGTTATTTAATTTAAAGTATATAAATCTACATATATATATATCTTAGATATATATGTTGATACACAACATGTATATTTATATAATATAGATAGTACAATACAATATATATAATAATATTATATGTATAATATATATATTATAAGTATAATATATATAATAAGTAAAAAAAACAGAAAGAAAAGAATCGGGAAGAATCTCGATTCTTCTTCCTCGATTGCAACCGGCCACCGTCGCCGACGAGAAAGAAAGAGAGATGAGGGAGGTAGTCGCCGGCGAGGGAAGAGGAGAAGGAAGATCAATCGACGACGGAAGGAAAACAGAAAAAGAAAGGAGGGAAACCGGTGGAAGCTAAGAAAGAAAAAAAAAAGAAAAATAGGAAAGTGGCAGTGTCAGCTGATCCAGGCACTGCCACCACAACCTCGACCTCGGCGGGGGTGAGGGGAAAAAGAAAGAAGCCACCGGTGAGGGCGACGGCGGCCGAGGAAGGAGGAAAGAGGTAGAGAAAAGCCGAACCTTTCGCTGCCAGATCCGTCGTCATGCCATCGATCTAGGCTGAACGGAGACCACCAGCAAGTTCGTCGTGAAGTCGGCCAGCTGTGCAGACGTCGAACCCCCGGAGAACCGGCCACCAAAGGAGAATCGGCGGTGAAGGGGTGCTGGACTCAGGAAAAGAAAAGGAAAAAAGAAAGGAAAAGGAAAAGAAAAAAAGGAAGAAAGAAAAGAAAAAGAGAAAGAAAAAGGAAGAAGAAGAAGGAAAAGAGAAGAAAGAAAGAGAAAAGGAAATTTCGAAAATTACGAAAATCCCAGAAATTCGGTAAGAATTACGGAAATTATTTTCGATTATTTAATTAAATAAATTATGAAAAATTCTAAACTTTAGAATTTTAATTCCAGAAATTATTCTCGGCGAACGAGATGATGGAATCGAAAGAGATGGAGTATGGGGGCAACCGGTAGCGAGAAAGTTGCCGACCAGGAACAGGTAAGAGATGCGTGTGTGAACCGTAGGGATACTGTAAATGCATAGTTGGGTTCACACTATTTTTATAAAATAATTTGGATATAAATTGCCTTTGAAAGTGGTGAAATTTGGTAAAATTATGGCTGCTATTGAAATTATACTCTGTAATTTTCGTGCAGGAAGGCTAGGTTAGAAATAGCCGTCATTCTGTCGAAAATTATAGAAATATTTAGTAAATATCTCTAGTATTTTTCTAAAGTGGAATTTTAGGAAATTTCCATGAAATTCATTAAATTGCATAATTTTATAGTTACCGAAAAAACTATATTTAAAGATTCCTGTTAAGGAAATTTTAATTATTCGAAAGTACCAGCATGTGATTTATATTGTTCTACAAATATTTAGAACATTTTATGGAACGATTATTACAGTATGAATATTTATGGATTGATTTGAAGATATATTCAGTGAAATTGATTACATAAATGATGTTTATATCATGTGTTTACTGTTTTGAGACTGTTAGGCCCCATATCATGCTCACGTGTCACGTGTTAGTGTTGATAAATACTGATCCTATTATCAACGTCCCAGTGGATACCTGATCAGTGCACACTGTGGACCCCATAGACTATGGCCATAGATCTCATGTGTTTCCCCTATTTAGGATGATATTATAGCATGATATATTTAGGGTGTTGCTTGGTCTCCATGATACTGTACTGATTATTGTACTTTTCACTGAACCTTTTGCTGGTACTAAATTATTTACAGCTACTGAGCTTTTGATATATTACGTGTTGAACTAAATATTATACGGTGTTTTACAAGTGTGAAAATGAGTATTTGTGAAAGGAATATTAATTCCTTATTGATTTACTTAAGTGTTTTATCACGTGAATATTTAATGTTTTATTGGGATTTGAATATCAAAAGAAAATGATTACTCCCTATAGTCGCTTCTAAGAGCCGGGACACGTACGATATTCTAAAATACTTCCCATACTCTATCCGGTATTCCTAGCCGGCTATAGTATCCATCCTATTTAATGAACTGTTAGGATGCAAATGTTTTTAGCATATAGATTTTATAGTATCAGTTTTACATACAATTCTCTTACTGAACCGTGGTTTGCTCACTCCCCTACTTTTAAACATTTCAGATTTTTATGACTAAGAGATCTGACATTCGACCATCTCGGCTGCGCATCGGGGACAATATGACAGCTCGATTGAATATGAGATACAATCATTTATTTTCTGTATTTAGACTTATCTACAGTACTACTTTATTGTTTATTAAAATAAGGGATGTAAACGACATTATAATTTTAATATAAAATAGTTTAAATGAAAATGAAAAGTAAAGTATCAAAGACAGCCCAACCGGATAAGTTGTATAGAAAAACATGAAAAATGTGATCACGGGCTGTGACAGATTTAATGGTATCAGAGCATAGTTGCCTGATGTTTGTCGATACTTTTAGAGAGGAAATGTGCTGAAAAATGTTAACATCCCTTGTAGTACTGTGTAATCTGAATACATAAAGAAAATAAATGATTGCAAATTGAGTAAAATAATCTGAAAGGAGTGAAAAATTATAAATTGAGAATGTTAAAGAGGAAAATAGGCTCAGAATTTGCCAAAAAATGGTGACCTTATAATCTAAATGAAGGTCGATTCGGTAAGGAATAGAAACGGACTCGGTGAGGGCCCCACCAGTACTTTTCTGTCTGAATCTAACTGAGACCTGAAAGTAATGATATAAAGGAGGGGAATGAAATATCATCATTAAATAGACCTTAAGATCACCAGATGAAGGTATTTTGAAGAGAGAAAATTTTTAGCCAAAAATGACCAAAATACCCCCGTCTCCAAAATTTTACCTGGAGTCATAATAGACCATCTTGAGTTAGAATTGACTGATTTGATAGAGTAAATGATGGTGTAAGGCTGTATTACAAGCAAAATGATCTAATTATAGATCTTGTTGGATTTCTCTGTCGAAATCGAACAAGATCTTAAACTGCTAATATTAGTATGAGAAAGGATACTATCAGCACATAGATAATAAGATCCTTGGTTTAAATGTATACTGAGGAGAAAAAATAAATGTTGAAATGACGAAAATACCCCTATGTTGGACTATGTTCTGAACAGTGATAAAACCAAGTTAATCTTGAATCCATTGATAGTAATGGAGTTATTAATGACATAGAAGATATAATATGAATATAGCGATCCCTATTACTGATTCCACTTACACTTAGATTACAGATGCGAATTGTGAGTGACCTAGTGAACGGGTTGGGCCTCACGACAAAGCCTTAGGGGGCCAATGGGCTCGCCAAAGAGGACAATACAGATGTGTAAGGGCGGACGGCGGACGGGCCAAGGCCTTACATGATGCGATCCCATAAGTGTATAGTGGAATGTCATAAGATGATTGGCCCGATTGTTGATTGTAAAGGCCTAGATTAAGAATGTATTGATTGGATGTTTATTACGGGATCGTTGGATATTATGAAAAGTGAAATGACTACAGAAAATGACTGAGAAGGTGAATAGTACAGATAATGAAATCCATACCAGTATGGTTAATTATGGTTCTATATATTTTTACTGTTTTGAGGTATCAAACAAATATTTGTTTATAGAACCGGAGCATTTTGAGATATGTTTTGTAAATTGGTGTACTGTATGGAGTACTATAAATTGGAGAATATACATAAGAGCAGTGAAGTGATAAAAAGAAGAAGATAACAGCTAACCTGAGTTCTTCAAGACCCTTGAGACAAAACCGTGATGGGCGACCAGCAGCGGATAATATGTTGTGAGGTGTGGGCGAACTATGTGGTCACCGACTCACTTGTAAGGGTAAACCTGGGGCGAAAGGATCGCCTAGGGGATGCTCATCGACGGTCGATTTGAACGGGCGAGGCTCTTACAATTATCTCAATGGTAACACGAGTGTAAAGAATTAGGTACGTAAGGGTGCCAGGGTTCGAACTTTGTGGATAACATGCTCAAGGGAGTTAAACCTGAATTCATTAAATGAAACTGATTTTAAAGTAAATTACAACAATAATAAACCGATTAGCTGTAAAATGTGTTAATGACTGTTGTACTTGATCTAGCTTACTAGATTGAGATTCATAATGCTGTGAAGTATGAGTAGATAATGAAATTAAGGTGGAGAATAATTCAAAATGATTTGAATATAATATGTCTCTGCCTTGAAAATATACAGTGAAAATGACAGGACATAAGGATGAACTGTCCAAAATGGTACACGTATGGTGATTAAAAAGTATCGGATGTTATTCCTGAAAAACTTTCAGAGTTGTATAGATTGGAGAAATCGAGCTAACATTGACTTTATTTGGTTATATGAAATCTAATTTTAAGCTATATCGGAAACATAGAAAGAGTCCGAAAGCTTTACAACAACTCTAGAAAATGTGTGAATAATGAAATTCACTTGTAAAGGTGTGATTGAGGGAAATACAAATAATGTAAATTGAGGATAATGAAGTTATCTGTATAAGTGTAAATGACAGAAACAAAGATGACATTGAGACGTAGATGAATTAAAATGATGTATTAAATTCCTATTATTAATAAAGTTCTTGTGGAGAACAAGTATTCATTTACATAAAAATGGACGCTTTATGGATATAATCAAAGATATATGAGGAGTTCATAAGACTAGCCTCTGTATAAAGCATCATTAGATAAAAGTTGGAGACTGAGGTCTATGAAATAATGATTTGAACTCGATGAAATATTTACGAGTTCCTATGGAGGTATATAAGCCTAATGAATGAGGCATCCATACGAGAATAAAGTGATGAGGTATCGAAATAATTAAAAATACAAATGGAACATGAACAGCGTTGTGGTATGACCCTTCAAGTCTCAAAGACTGTGATTTATAGGTTAAGATTCGCAAATTGGAGATTTGGCTAGACAGCGTCTCTTTCTGAGGGATAGATGATCTCAAAATGACAGAATGACAGTAAATCTGTCTATGATAGAGAGATAATGATTGAGATACGAAATTAATGAGTCTAGCTAGATACGATTGCCAGTTTATAAAAGAGTTATGGGACTAGCTGCTCTACTAATGGGATATAATTAAAGAAGTTCAAGTCCGTAAATGAATAAGTGTAAAAAAAAAAAGATGGTATGCAGGATGTTAAAAGATTTTAATAGTAGAGTGTCATACCACTCGAGAAAACTAACTAAATTGATGAAAGTAAAAAGATGAAAACGAAATAAGAAAGTAAGTTACGTGACAACTAGGGAACATAGAATAGTTCCCGAAATTAAGACTAAAAGTTATTTCATGTTGGTTATCACATGACTGTGGCTAGATGTAAAATCAAGCCAAACTTGACAAGTGAAATTAATGAGATTTAAAGGAGTAAAGAAATGATTTACCTTTTTACTGCCAGTTATATAAATGGAAAATGGTTATACATGTAACCACCTCGAAATGATAGAAATGGTGGGATTGTATAGATAAGGTTTCAATATTCTACCGTAGAATTAAGTTATGAGAAGATTTCATTATCAGGTATGTTTTAAAATTTAAGTGATGTTGAATATACCATAAGAATAAGAGATGTAATGACAATATTACATGAAAAGAGACATGGAGAGAAAATGATTGTCTCATGATTTATTACTTTAAGAGATGATCAATAGTAAAGTCTGCAATGAGATGCAGCCTTGATGGAATAAATGTGAAAATGAATATTGTGGATAATAAAGAGTTCAAAAGAGATATGATGAAATGGAAGTAATTAAAGATTGATGATCAAAATAGAATCACTTTCCATTATCAGAATCCTAGATTCTCTAGTGCAATAGTCAAAATATAAGTGTGAAACGGTGAGAATGTATATGTATAGTTTCAGTGAGCATTACATGTGATGGGAATCTCTGAGTTGCCATATGCTTATAGAAAATAGCAAAAGGCTTCGAGATTCCAAATTTACTGACAGCACCACTCCGTACTGATGTAAATACTCGAGCGTGATATGTGGATGCTTGAGGATATATTGAAAGAGCGTGTGCATGAGATGTGAAAGCTACTGGGACAATTACATACTACTGATTAAATTGTGTACATAATTGTTGTCAAACTATAACAACTTGACACCAAATGAGAAAACGGATGATGAACAGTATAAATCAGCTGTGATATGAAAAGTAGTGTGAATAGACTTGTATGTGAAAAGAGAAATGAAATGAATAACTCCCGATTTGATAAATGAACTTAGGGAGTATAAATGTATGATGAAAGACGATATGTAATGGTCAAAAAGTGATTCTGATGTTAAGAATATGCTGGCAGTATTATGTAAAGGTTGATCTAAAGGACAAAAATCGTAAGTATATGGAATGTACCACCTTTGGACTTAAGTTAAATTAGGAGGATCAAATTTCTTAAGGTGGGGAGAATGTGATAACCGTAAATTTTTCAATTATTGGAAATTAGTAATATTGGAAATTAATATTAAAGCAAATAGATAAGTTGAAATAAATAAATATAATTGTAAGAACGGAATATTAGTGAAAATCCCGAGAATTAAGGAAGTGACAAATTGAGAAATTCAAGTGAAGGAAAATTAAATTAGAAATAAGTAATGAAGAGAGGAAATTTAATTTGCATAAATTGAAATCCAAATTAAATGAGAAAATGAGAAAGGAATATGAAATATATTTATATAGTTATATATTATATAAATGTATTTTTATACAAATACATATGTATTTAAAGGTTATATAGTATATATTAATATACATTTGTATATAGATGTATATATATTATTTTATAAATTTAAATAATACATATGTATACAAATATAACATCTTATGTATGTATATAAATATATATCTATACATATATAAGAAGTGTAAATATTAATTTACACTAAAGTTTGTATTTATATATATATATATTGTAAATACAATATATATTGTATTATTACATTTATATAAATATATAAAAATGTTATTTAATTTAAAGTATATAAATATACATATATATATATATATATATATATCTTAGATATATATGTTGATACACAACATATATTTATATAATATATATAGTTCAATACAATATATATAATAATAATATTATATGTATAATATATATATATATATATATTATAAGTATAATATATATATATATATATAAAATAAGTAAAAAAGAAAACAGAAAGAAAAGAATCGGGAAGAATCCCGATTCTTCTTCCCTGATTGCAGCCGACCACTGTCGCCGGTGAAAAAGAAAGAGAGATGAGGGAGGCAGTCACCGGCGAGGGAAGAGGAGAAGGAAAATCGACCGACGACAGAAGAAAAACGGAAAGAGAAATGAGGGAAAGTGGAGGAAGCTGAGAAAGAAAAAAAAAAGAAAAATGGGAAAGTGGCGGTGCCGGCCGATCCAGGCACCGCCACCGCAACCCCGACCTCGACGGGGGTGAGGGGAAAAAGAAGGAAGCCACCAGTGAGGGGCGACGGCGACCGAGGAAGGAGGAAAGAGGAAGAGAAAAGCCGAACCTTTCGTCGCCAGATCCGCCATCGTGCCGCTGATCTGGGCTGAACGGAGACCACCAGCAAGTTCGTCGTGAAGTCGGCTAGCTGTGGAGACGCCGAACCCCCAGAAAACTGGTCACCGGAGGAGAATCGGCGGTGAAGGGGGGCTGGACTGGTTTGAACCAGTCTGAACCGGTTCAGACCAGGAAAAGAAAAGGAAAAAAGAAAAGAAAAAGAAAAGAAAAAAAGGAAGAAAGAAAAGAAAAAGAAAAAGAAAAGAGAAGAAAAAGGAAGAAGAAGAAGGAAAAGAGAAGAAAGAAAGAGAAGGAAATTTTTGAGAAAAGGAAATTTCAAAAATTATGGAAATCTCGAAAATTCAGCAAGAATTACGGAAATTATTTTTGATTATTTAATTAAATAAATTATGAAAAAATTTTAAACTTTAGAATTTTAATTTCAGAAATTATTCTCGACGAACGAGATGATGGAATCGGAAGAGATGGAGTATGGGCGCGACCGGTAGCGAGGAAGTTGCCGACCTGGAACAGGTAAGTGATGCGTGTATGAACCGTAGGGATACTGTAAATGCATAGTTGGGTTCACACTATTTTTATAAAATAATTTGGATATAAATTGCCTTTGAAAGTGGTGAAATTTGGTGAAATTATGGCTACTGTTGAAATTATAAACTGTAATTTTCGTGCAGGAAGGCTAGGTTAGAAACAGCCTTCAATCTGCCGAAAATTATAGAAATATTTAGTAAATATTTTTAGTATTTTTCTAAAGTGGAATTTTGGAAAATTTCCATGAACTTCATTCATAATTTTATAGTTACTAAAAAAACTATATTTAATGATTCCTGTTAAGGAAATTTTAATTATATGAAAGTACCAGCATGTGATTTATACTGTTCTATAAATATTTAGAACATTTTCTAAAACGATTATTATAGTATGAATATTTATGGATTGATTTGAAGATATATTCAGTGAAATTGATTACATAAATGGTGTTTGTATCATGTGTTTACTGTTTTGAGACTGTTAGGCCCCATATCATGCTCACGTGTCACGTGTTAATGCTGATAGATATTGATCCTATTATCAGCGTCCCAATGGACACCTGATCAGTGCACACTGTGGACCCCATAGACTATGGCCATAGATCTCATGTGTTTCTCCTATTTGGGATGATATTATAGCATGATATATTTAGGGCGTTGCCTGGTCTCCATAATATTGTACTGATTATTGTATTTTTCACTAAACCTTTTGTTGGTGCTAAATTATTTATAGCTACTGAGCTTTTGATATATTACATGTTGAACTAAATATCATACGGTGTTTTACAAGTGCAGAAATGAGTATTTGTGAAAGGAATATTAATTCCTTATTGATTTACTTAAGTTTTTTATCACGTGAATATTTAATGTTTTACTGGGATTTGAATATCAAAAGAAAACGATTACTCCCTATAGTCGCTTCTAGGAGCCGGGACACGTACGGTATTCTAAAATTCCTCCCATACTCTATCCGGTATTCCTAGCCAGCTATAGTATCCATCCTATTTAGTGAATTGTTAGGATGCAAATGTTTTTAGCATATAGATTTTATAGTATCAGTTTTACATACAATTCTCTTACTGAGCCGTGGTTTGCTTACTCCCCAACTTTTAAACATTTCAGATTTTTATGACTAAGAGATCTGACATCCGAGCTTTTCGGCTACCCATCGGGGACAATATGACAGCTCGATTGAAATATGAGGTACAATCATATATTTTCTGTATTTAGACTTATCTACAGTACTACTTTATTGTGAATTAAAATAGGGGATGTAAACGACATTATAATTTTAATATAAAATAGTTTAAATGAAAATGAAAAGTAAAGTATCACAGACAGCCCAACCGAATAAGTTGCATAGAAAAACGTGAAAAATGTGGTCACAAGCTGTGACAAACCTTAATGAATACACTCTGCCAACTCTATACAACTCCAAACCATCAATAAAATCAACTAAAACCATCTAACTCTCTTACCTTTGCAAATTATCAAAATGACAGAATTCTAGATCTCCTCAAAGACTTTGTTTAAAGCCTTTCATATTAAAGGCTTAGCTTGAGCTAGCGACAAGGATCACTTTTCATTTAAGAAACTTGTTGATTCGATGGAGGAGTAAGGTAGCCTGTCAAGGTGCTAAAAATGGAAACTTAGAGGAAATGGAGTGGAACGTGAGCGAGAAGGGAGAGGGCTACCAATCTTGATGTTGAAGATGGTGACTCATGCCATTCATTTAATGCATGCTCATCCCTTTTATCATCTCACCTCAGCCATTAATGCCTTGACCCCTTTTGACTCTTTGACATTTGACCATCAATTGCTTTAATTCCACATATGTCCCATACATCATCTATATATCAGAAATTTCATATTTATTTATTTCATTGAAGCTGAAATGCTATACAAATATGGGAAAAATTACAGGAATTTGGGGGATTTCACATTCTCCCCACCTTAGAGAATTTGATCCTCCAACTTCAAATAAGGTTAAGTCTCAAATAATTCCAGATACTTCTCTTTCATCAAGCTCTCTAGCTCCCATGTAGATTCTTTCGTCGTATGGTATTGCCAGAGAACTTTAACCAGTGGGATCGTCTTTGATCTCAACACCTTATCTTTTCTATCCAAAATCCGAATTGGTTTCTCCACATAACTCATGTCTTCCTGAATCTCTAAAGGTTCATATTCAATGACATGAGATGGATCCAGATTATACTTCCGAAGCATCGACACATGAAAGACATTGTGTACTCCCAATAACTCCGAAGGTAGTGCCAACCTATAGGCCACATCTCAAACACGATCTAGGATCTCAAATGGTCTGATGTAGCGAGGACTCAGCTTACCTCGTCAGCCAAACCTCATGATCCCTTTGGATGAAGAAACTTTCAAAAACACATAGTCTCCAATCGAAAACTCAAGTGGCCTCCGTCGAGCATCCGCATAACTCTTTTGTCTACTCTGAGCTGTCTTAAGTCTTTGACAAATCATCTTAACATCCTCAAAGGCTTGCTCGACCAAATCTGGAGTCAATAACCTACGTTTGCCCACTTCTTCCCACCCAATCGGAGATTGACACCTTCTACCATATAAAACCTCATATGGTGCCGTCCCGATGCTTGCATGGTAGCTATTGTTATACGCAAACTCAGCCAATGGCAGATGGTCATCCCATGAGCCTTTAAAATCCAAAGCACAAGCTCTCAACATATCCTCGAGTGTCTGAATAGTGCGCTTGGATTGCCCATCAGTCTGCGGATGAAAAGCTATGCTAAAGTTCAACTGAGATCCCATGGCTTCCTGAAAATGTTCCTAAAAATGAGAAGTAAACCTGTAATCTCTATCTGATGTGATGCTCACTGGAACACCGTGTAGTCTAACGACTTCTCGCACATACAAGTCTGCCAAAGCGCTAAGTGTATCTGTAGACTTCATGTCCCATAACAAAATCCATCGTAATGTGTTCCCATTTCCACATGGGTATAGGTAGAGGGTGTAACAAACCTGCTGGTCTTTGGTGCTCTACCTTAACCTATTGACATTGAGACACTTCGCCTCAAACTCAGCTATGTCTCTCTTCATGCCAGTCCACCAATACACCTTGCGAAGATTATGATACATCTTCGTATTTCCTGGATGTAATGTGTACTTAGTGGAATGTGCTTCTGTCAAGATTAGCTTCCTTAACTCATTATCCTTATGAACACATATACGGTTGTTGAATCTCAAAATTCCATCCCTACCAATATCAAATTTTAAGAGTATACCAGTCTGAATCTGATCCATAGCCTCAATACACCAATCATCTTCCCTCTGAGCAACCCGAATTCTGTCCATGAGCTCCGGCTCAATCATTAAACTGGCTATCATTTCAAATTGCTCATAAGGTATAACATTTAAGCTGAGGCTTGCAAACTGCTCAATCAGTTCATACTCTTTCACCATCATATAAGCTACCATTCCTACATGCTTCCAGCTCAGAGCATCCGCCACCATATTGGCCTTTTCCGGGTGGTATAGGATCTCACAATCATAATCCTTCAGGAGCTCGAGCCATCTTCTTTGTCTCATGTTCAATTCTCTTTGAGAGAACAAGTATTTCAGACTTTTATGATCCGTAAAAATATGAAATCTTTCACTATACAAGTAATGCCTCCAAATCTTTAAGGCAAACACTACTGCAGCTAATTCTAATTCATAAGTTGGGTAGTTCTTCTCATGGTTTTTTAATTGTCGAGAACCATATGCTACTACCTTACCATGCTCCATTAGTACACAACCCAAACCTTGCCCTGAGACATCACTATACACCGAAAATCCTCTTGAACCATTAGGAATGGTGAGGATAGGTGCAATCGTCAGCCTATGCTTCAATTCTTGAAAGATACGCTCACATGCCTCATTCCATTCATACTTCACTCCCTTGCGCTTAAGCGCGTCAATGGAGTAGCTAACATCGAGAAACCCTTTACAAATCTTCGGTAATAGCCAGCTAGACCCAAGAAACTTCTTATCTCTATCACTATTTTCGGTCTCTCCCATTGAACCACAGCTTTAATCTTCGATGGATCGACCGAAACTCCATCTTTACTGATTATATGACCTAAAAAGGAGATATGATCCAGCCAGAAATCACATTTACTTAGCTTGGCATACAATCCTCGATCTCTAAGGGTTTCCAAAACTATCTTTAAGTGCTGCTCATGCTCTTCCCGAAACCTTGAATACACCAAGATGTCATCGATGAAGACAATGACAAACTGGTCCAAGTATGACTTGAACACATCATTCATCAAGTTCATAAAAGCCGCGGGTGCATTGGTCAAGCCAAACAGCATCACTAGAAATTCATAGTGACCATACCGTGTTCTGAATACTGTCTTAGGGATATCTTCGCCTCGAATCTTCAATTGGTGATATCTCGACCTCAAGTTTATCTTGGAAAAGACTTGTACACCCTTGAGCTTATCAAAAAGAATCCTGGGAAGAGGATACTTGTTCTTGATTGTCACCTTATTCAACTATTGGTAGTCTATGCACAGTCTCATGCTGCCATCCTTCTTCCGGACAAATAGCACAGGAGCACCCCAAGGGGATACGTTGGGTTGTATGAATCCCTTGTCTAGTAACTCCTGAAGCTGCTTCTTCAATTCCTCTAATTCCACTAATGCCATTCGATAGGGAGATCTTGAAATGGGCTCAGTCCCCCGGCACCAAATTGATATTAAACTCTACTTCCCTATCCGGAGGGAGTCTTAGAAGATCGTCTGCAAACACCTCGAAAAATTCCTTGACTACCTGAATTTCATCAAGTTTGGGACGTTTCTAATCTACGTCCACCACATATGCTATAAACCCTTCGCATACAAATATATTCTTTATCAGTTAATTTACTATTAATCAAGTAACAATCACACTTTTGCATTAAATATTTGCAAAATTTACAACATAACTAACAAGAGAAGAGAAGATCACACTTTTATCATGACAATCTAGCATTACATGATTCTTAGCTAACCAGTCCATTCCCAAAATAATATCAAATCCATACATATTCAGTAGGATTCGATCAGCTATTGATTCTCTCTCTCCTACCAGTAGCTTACAATTACAATACACTATGTCCGTTATTTGAGATTCTCTAAAGGGAGTATTTATTTGTAGCAATTGTCCTAAGGGTTCAAGCTCAACAAGTAATCTCATAGCAATTGTAGGTGACACAAAAGAGTGTGTAGAGCCTGGATCAAATAAAGCAAGGACATATGTATCATTAAGGTAAATCTTACCCTGAATCACCTTAGACGAAGCATCAGCGGACTCCTTATCAATGGCAAACACCCGACCTTACGTCCATGTTGCCTTTCCTTTCTTTACCGCTGTGGCCTTACGCTGAGGCTAGGTGGTCTTAGGCTGTGCTTGAGGGGTCTTCTCTGACTCTTTAGGCACCTTCTGATTTATCTTGGCACAATCCTTAATCCTATGTCCCTATTCACCACACCAATAGCAATCCCCACTCGCAAACCAGCAAGGCTGCGACCCATGGAATTTCTTGCAATGCTCACACCTTGGCATTGTACTCCTCGGTGAGCTAGCGGTACTATCAGCTGGATGTCTGGATCTTTCATCCTTTATCTTGATCCCTATGGATCTAGGAGTTCCTGTACCATAATCATCATAACTCCCAATTTAGCATAATTCCATATAACCATTTAATTAAGACAAATTATTTCCTTATAATTGATTTGCTTACCTATCGAAGCTCTGTCATAAGGCCTACTCCTCCTAGATGGATATCTATCACTCGAGGCTCTCTCATCTGACTTCCACTTCATCGGTTCCTTACCTTTATTCCTAGCTCAGAAGTCGGCCTGATGAAACTCATAGTCTTGCTCACACAGTTGAGCCTTACGGACTGCCTCTCCATATGTAGTGATATCCATAGGATATAGCTTAGACCTAATGGAAGGTCTCAATCCCTCCATAAACCTGTAAATCTTATGCTCCTCTCTTCTCAGCACTTCCAGATCAAATCAGCTTAGTGTAATGAACTTAAACTCGTACTGACTAACTGTCATGTTTCCTTGAGTCAAGTTTAGAAATTCAACTTGCAATCTCCTCTGAGCAGTACGTGGGATGTATTGTTCATTAAATGCTTCCATAAATATATCCCACGTTATCTCTGAATGTCTAGCCTCCAATACTGTCTGAGTGGCCTACAACCATGGTTCTGCCTCATTTACTAGCAAATAGGCAGCTAATCCTACCTTTTCTCTTTCTGTACAAGCCATGTATCTGAATGACTTAGTGACCGCCTTCATCCAATTCTCCGCGACCAACAGATCACTGTCCCCCTTAGACTTAGGCGGATCCAACTTCTTAAACTCTTTAATCAAGGCAACACTACAGTAAGCTGTAGGATCCCTCCTCTCTGTAGCTGGGACTGGTGGGGGTTGTACCATAGGAGTAGGAGGTACAGTAGGTGGAGCTATTGGTACACTCGTGGCCACGTTCGGGAAGTTTGCCATAAACTGGGTGAACATTGCGACCATATTTTCCATGTATTTCTCCATTTTCGCTAGCCTTATATTCAGGCTATGCGGTGGAGATGCAGGAGAAGATTGTGTTGGGGGTAGTTCATCATGACCCCATCCTCGTCCTCGTCTAGTACCCCTTCTTCGAGTACTCATTCTGTTAAGATCACGATCAAATAGCATGATTAGTATAACTTTAAACAGTTATACTCTGTATAAGTATTCAGACAAGTACAGTACATTGGGATATCCACTATTTCTAACCTAATGACATCAAAAAACATCAAGCTAACTTGCTCTGATACCAATCTGTGACATTATTGTCACTATTCAAATAACAACCAATTTTTTCCTTTAACATAACATTACTTAAGCTAGTTTGTCAATGTCATCTCTACTTCTTCGTATGTGCTTTAGGCGTTATTATCAAAGTATAATATCTATTTTCACATGAATATAAATTTTATATATAAATATATGTCACATACATCAGGATCTCAAATATTTATAAAACCTATTTCCCCTAAATATACACCAATGTGATATCGTACTGTACAATAGCCGAAGTGCACGGCCAATTAAGTATACCTTCAAGGAATAAGTAGGAAGCGTGTCTCGAAAGTATATCAAAAGAACCTCACAAGGTGCTCCTTTATCCGGAGCGAAATTTACTTCAAGTAATCTGTAGGAAAAATGTTTGTAAAGGAGTGAGTTTACGCTCAGTAAGAAAAATATGTAAAAGGGCATACTATGTCACTATATGCAGTTTTCCTGCTTGGTTCTATAATGTCATGTAAAACCATTATAAAGCATATACCATATATATTTTCCACAAATGTCAAATACAAGTAAAATCAAATACTTTCAAATACAAGTAACTCCATGTTCTTTCAAATAAGTGGGAGACGATTTCTTCTAATTAGATTCATGCACCAAGTAATTCTCATAATGGATGCCGCAAATATATCCCGTAAGGGATAATCCATAAGAGATCTCATAAGGATACCACAAATATATCTAGTAAGGGATAATCTTGAGAGAAATCTCATAAGGATACCACAACTATATCCCGTAAGGGAAAATCTTGAGAGATATCAATTAAATGGTGTACCCACGTATGGGCTAGGGATCCTCCCCAAAGCCAAAACAAGCAAGAGACGTATGACCATTGTTTATAGCTCACAGTGCTCACTAGTTAGGTGCCTTACTGTGAGTCTGAGGATCGGACTAGGGCTCCTCAGCTAAGAACAAACACGAATACCTTCTTTAAAATACAAATAATGTGCATGAACATTAAAGGTGTTCATAGTGTCCAAAACATTATTTATATAAACTTTAGCAAATACAATTATCCTTTCTTGAAATAGGTTTTCAAAACCTTCTTTTCAAATGGGCAGTCGACTGGTCTTTAGAGCAGTCACCTGTTATCACATATTTTGCTCCATTGAATTTCTTTTCCTTTTTTGAAATCCAAATATTTCATTTTATTCGAAATATACATAGGGCAGTCGGCTGGTTTTGAAACAGAATATTTCTCGAGAAAAGGCAGTCAACTAGCCCCTTGGGCAGTTGGCTGTTTTTGAAACAGAATGCTTTTGAAAGCATAGCAGTCAACTGGCCCCCTAGGCAGTCGAATGGTTTTGAAACAAAATGCTTTTTCGATAAAAGCAGTCGACAATCCCATATAGTAGTCGACTGGTTTGAAACAGAATACATTTTGGGAAAATTGCAGTTGACCGACTTATATAGCAGTCTACTGGTTTGTCTCGATTTTTGAAAATCTCTGCCTCGGTTGTCTCTAAGCAGTCAGTTGCTACTTAAGGCAATCGGCTGCTCTTAGCCTAATTGGTACTAGGAGTAGGATCCGAAATGTCACTTTTCCTGCAGTAAAACAGCTTGTACTTCTATCCAAAACATTAAAAAAAACACATTAAAACATGCAGATATAGTCACCCTACGTCCATTACATAAATTCCTTACCTGATCGCAATTTGTCCACAAGCTTGGTTGCACCAACCCTAGCTTTTCACTTCACTTCTTCAAAGCTATAACATCATCACAATTCAAACCTTAATAAACACACTCTACCAACTCTATACATCTCCAAACCATCAATAAAATCAACTAAAACTATTTAACTCTCTTACCTTTGCAAATTATCAAAATGACAGAATTCTAGATCTCCTTAAAGACTTTATTTCAGCCTTTCATATTAAAGCCTTAGCTTGAGCTAGCGACAAGGATCACTTTTCGTTTAAGAAACTTGTTGATTCGATGGAGGAGTAAGGTAGCCTGTCAAGGTGCTAAAAATGGAAACTTAGAGGAAATGGAGTGGAACGTGAGCGAGAAGGGAGAGGGCTACCAATCTTGATGTTGAAGATGGTGACTCATGCCATTCATTTAATGCATGCTCATCCCTTTTATCATCTCACCTCAACCATTAATGCCTTGACCCCTTTTGACTTTTTGACATTTGACCATCAATTGCTTTAATTCCACATATGTCCCATACATCATCTATATATCAGAAATTTCATATTTATTTATTTCATTGAAGCTGAAATGCTATACAAATATGGGAAAAATTACAGGAATTTGGGGGATTTCACAACCTATATATTCGAGAATGCGACCAACTATTGGTGGGTTAGCCAAGATAGTATCGTGGGATCAAAAATCCCACAATCACATGAAAAGCATTTCTTGAGGCCCTCAATGTGTAGTACTTTCAGAAAATGCCCAACAAAAGAAATAAGAGGAGTTCCTAAGCTAATCCAAGGCACTATAACCGTGAACCAATATGAGTTTTGTAAACACCTCATTTTGTCGGGGATCTTTTAATATTAATTAAACGATGAATCTAATTTTTGTATTACTATCTTGTTTATTATTAAAAAATAAAAAAAATAAAATGAAAAGAAAATAAAAAAATAAAAAAAATAAAAAAAAGATAACAAAAAATAATAAAGTGATCAAAGAAGGGAAATTTGGAAAGGAAAATCAAGATCTCAATATAGGGTAAGTCAATGAGAAATCAATGAAACGAATTTGGATAGTATTAAATTGGAAAATTAAAAAATAAACTGTGTCAATTACAACCAAGGTCAATTTGGAAAGAAAATCAACAGAAAATTTTGAGGAAGGATTTGAAGGAAAATTTTGGAAATTAAATCAAACAAGTCAACTCCAAGATTGTGCAAAAGTGGAAATCAACATCAGAATCAAAAGATTTGATACACAGCACTAATAAAGGTTTTCCAAAAATAATGTAAAAAAAAAGAAAAAAATCAAGAATAAAAGGGGGCTGGCCATGCGGAAAAGGGGAACAGAGGCAGAAAAGAAGAAAACCCTAAAGAATTTTCTACTGCTTTTATTTGTTTACTGGAAAAGAGAGAATGAGGGTTAAAAAAAAAGGCGGAGGTCGAGCAGTTTGAAACAGACACCTTCTCCATAGAGCCCTCAGATAGAGCCACCATTGGGAAAGCTTTAAGTCACGAACCAAAACCTCATTCACCATTCAAGCCTTTCCCACATGCAAAACTTGATATCCAACACCAACAAACATCCAAAACCCGATCTGAAATCTAAAAACAAATCTCCAGATTCAGTCCGAAGTATCACAAGACACATTCATAAAAAAAGAACAAGAGAGTAAAAGCAGATGGAAGCTTGCTGGCTTAGTGCTGTACCGGTCTCAGGCTAGAGAGAGGGCACGGTGAACAGCGGTCTTGGCGTGGCAACTGGGGCAGGAGATTCTCGTCCGAGATCTTGGTCCTGCACTGTGCTATAAGGAGAGGGGCAGTGGACAGCGACAGCCTGGACCATGAACGTGCAGTAGAGAATCGTGCCTGGGCGGTAGTGTATTGGACGATGACGAAGTGACCACGTGGCGACGAAAGGCGGAGCTGGTTCTGCTGGTGGCTGTCCTATGAAGAAGAACCACAAAAGCAGGACGGAAGAAACCGAAAGCTGTAACCTTGAATTTGCAGAGACCATGTGTTCTTGAAGGTGGCCAGAACCAAGACAGAGCTGTAACGTAGATTGTGATGTGAATTGAGGAAAAAAAAAAGAAAAGAAACCCACTGCCTTGCCGAGGACCTAGCTGATGACCATCATCGTCGCTGTTAGCATTACTCTACGTTACCAGACTTCACTACATTATCATTGTTCTTCTCTCAAACGGTGTTATTGTTAGCGCCACACCATAGACCACTGTTGTGGAAGTAAATAACGTCAAAAAGGTTGCATTAAGAGGTTTGTTTTAATTCCGTTCACTGAACGTTTATTTAATGTCTAATCATCGATTAATTTCATGGGATAGTTTAACAATAGTTAATTAGTCACTTGCATGAGGATTCGATAACTTACTGATGATATATAATTAATAATTTAATGATTTAATGAATTGATAAAATTTTATATAGAATGATTTGATATTTTAGTGGGGTAACATCATAGTTTAATTTGTACGGTTTAATAATTAATATGTACTATAGTGATTGTTCACATGTGTACTAATTTAAGAAGATTTTAATTAATATAAACTTGCGTGATAATTAATTTTTGATTTATAATTTGTTTATAGTGTAATAATTTTGCATGCTGTGTACATTTGTATACTTTAGTTTGCATGAATAGTTTTATGATGTATAGGATAAATTTTAGGAAGTCTAATTTTAGTAAATAAGACCCTTATGGAAGTATTATTAAAAACTTTTTAAATTACAAAAATATAAATTAAAGAAAAGCATAAAAAATTTAAGGAAATAAAGATGAGTTATTCCGACAATGGAACTCTGAGAGGATTGCGATCGAGTAATACTTTCAGAGATCTTGAAGTGAGGAGGTTCTTTTTAAGTCTTACCAGCTTGATGGAAGATTTAAAAAGATATTTTCAATATTTAAAACTCAAATTTATTAAAAATTGAAATAAGAATTAATTAAAATTAATTGCAATTAAAAGAATTAATAGTCAAATTAGGAATTAAGAGTCATAGAAATTAATATATTTAGAAAATAAAATAGAATAAAATAATATAACTACAAATATTCCGGTGATGGAATTCTAAAAGGACTGCGCTTGAGTAGTACTTTTAGATGTCTTGAGGTGAGGAGAGTTCTTTTAAGTCCTGCCAGCTTGATGGAAGATTTAAAGGAAATTTCCAAGATTTAAATCAATTTAATTATAAAAGTTAAAATTAAAATTAGGTCAAAATAGTAATTTAAAATTGAATCCATTATAAGAAAGAATAAAATCAAATTAATTAGAATTAGAAATTAAATTAAATATTTTAATAAATATGAATTATTCCGAGGATGGGATTTAAGGGGAATTGCGCTTGAGTAATTCCTTTAAAAATTCCTAAGGTGAGAAAGTTTCTTTAAGGTCTTACCAGCTTGATGGAAGGTCTTTAAGAAAATCTTCAATATCAAATAATTCATGTTTATTTAAAAACATAAAAATATAAAATTAATATATTTAGAAATAAAATATTTTAAAATAATAATAAATACGACTATAAATAATCCGATGACAGAATTCTAAAGGGACTGCGCTTGAGTAGTACTTTCAGAGATCTTGAGGTGAGGAGAGTTCTTTTGAGTCTTGCTAGCTTGATGGAAGATTTAAAGGACATTTCCAAGATTTAATAAATTTAATTATAAAAAATAAATTAAATTAGATTAAAAAATAGTACATTAAAATTAAGTTTATTATAATAAAGAATAAAGATCAAATTAATAAATTAGAATTAAAATTAGAAAAGAATTAAAATAAATTAAATTAAATATTTTAATAAATGTGAATTATTCCGAGGATGGAATTTAAAGGAAATTGCGCTTGAGTAGTTTCTTTAAAAATTCCTAAGGTGAGAAAGTTTCTTTAAGGTCTTACCAGCTTGATGGAAGGTCTTTAAGAAAATCTTCAATATCAAATAATTCATGTTTATTTAAAGATATAAAAATATATGAAATAATAATGTATATAAGAAAATAATAACAATAGAATAAAATAAGATAAAATAATAAATGGAAATATGGTAGGAGTCAAAATAGGGATTGCATAAAATATTTAAACAATCCGACGACGGAGCCTCTTTAAGAAAGGCGATTGGTCCTACTTGAATACTCTTGAGGTGAGAAAAACATTTAGGTTATCCAACCAGCTTGATGGAGGAGACTTAAAAGATTTTTTAATATTTAATTATATCGAGATTAAAGTAAAAAGGCAAAATTAGGATAACCTTAGATTATTTGGTACCATTTTAGGATGGGCGTTGTGAGGGTACTAATCCTTCCTCACACGTAACCGTACTCCCGAACTTAGAACTCTTAACGTAGACCAAGCCTTATCCTTAGTTTGAATAGGTGACCAATCACACCTAGGTTAGAATGGTTGGTGGCGACTCCATAGTTTTGTGTCTAGCTATTAGGTTTACCCCAAAACTTAATACGTTATGACAGTTTGGCGACTCCGCTGGGGACATTAGAGAGTCAGGCCATTAGGAAATCTAAGGTTATCAAAATCTTGTCTAAAAGCTCTAAATATCATAAGACATTTAAGTACACACACTTCACTTGCATGTGCATACATTAACCTTCGACCCAGGCTTACCTTTTTTAGGAGGAAGTAAAGTAGCTTTGCCTTCGTGAGGTGGTAACCTCCACATAGTCCAGTGAAATACTCCCACTCAGGTTGAACCCTTTTCGTTTGAAGCCTATAATGGGTGAGGATTGGGGTGCCTTACTAGTCCACGTGGACGACAGTAGGGAACAGTCTGGGAACCTTTAGTATCCTACTTGTCCAAACCAAGCATATAGTGAACTTATGATGGCCACTCGTAAGCTAGAGCTTTAGAATTGAAGCCTATATTAGGACACAAAGAATGACCATCATCTCATACAAGAAAAATATGAAAAATAAATAAATACAAAAAAATAATAAACCAAAGAAAAAAAAGAAAAAAACATAAAAAAAAAACATAATGCATATTCTCATTTCTTGCATTTTTCTCTTTTTTCTGTCTCATAACAAATTGTTACAAGTTAAGATCCATTTGCATCCATGGAGAAATTATCGCAAGAGGAGCCAGCCCACATAGTGAAAGAACGATCCGAAAAGGCCTAACGTGAGAATGGTGATTGCCTACCTGTTAGTTTTGTTTCTACTCTGCCAGAAAGAATTCATTTGGACTTAAGACAAAATGATTACACTGAGTTGCTAGGAATTTGGAAGGTATGGGGTGAAGAAAAGAAGACAGAATTTCAGAAAAAAATATGGGGACTTGATGTTACTATTGTCAGTGGAAGTGGACTTGGATTTGATAAAGGCCATGGTGCAATTTTGGGACCCGTCCTACAGATGATTTGTCTTCAATGAGGCCGATTTGATGCCAACCATAAAGGAGTATTCACCTTTGCTCCGTCGTGAGTTAGAAAATCCCACCAAAATCTATTGGAAGAAAAGGAAATCGGGATATCGTAAGAAATTGTCCTCCATGTCTGGCCATAGTATTCAAGAAATTGATCATCACACAAGGTAGAAAGGAGAGACCACTTATGTACCATGGAGTTTTCTACGAAGTTGTCTTCAGAAGTAGCTAACGAAAGAACAACATATAAGCATAATGGCATTAGCTGTGTATGATATGGCTGTGTTCCCTAAATTCTTAGGACATATTGAGATTACAATGGTGGATTTTGTAGAGCAGCTTGATCATGAGGTGAACGTGGCCCCAGTTATCTTGTCTGAGACTTTTAGGTCTTTAAATTTTTGGTCATCGCAAGGGAGGACGTTTCATCGGATGTACACCATTGTTATACATTTGGATGAAAAGTCACATTGGAGGTAACGAAGAAAAGTTTCGAGAAGCTTATCTCAGTACAGTCCCGATAAAAGAATTCTGTGAGAAAACTTGGCCTGCACCGAAGGCAATTGGGCATTCAACAGAAAAGTGTAGGCAATTGAAGGAAAATGTTGAAGAACTCGTCAGTAGTGGTGCCTTAACTCAAGAGCTTATTGAACAATGGAAGTTTGCTCTTCTATAGGCTAAGTTTCCTATATGTAATTTGTGGATGTGAGATGTTCTCAGGATTCTTGAAATTTTCATCAAGTTGTTTTGAAAGCTTTCTATATTTTTCTTTCCAAATAGATGAAATAAAATAATTTTGAAAACATTGGTGATTTTTATTGAGAATGAATAGACCTAGCCATTACATTTCTAGTATACTTTCCGATTCAGTGAAAACTTGGAATCCATAAAAAAACACAAGCTAGAATTCCATTCATTTTTGCTTACCTTTTGAAGTCAATGATCTTCGTTAAGGCAATGAGCAATGAAATGATTGATGAATTTGCAAAACTTTTGAATTGTTTTGAAGAACCAATTCATGAAGCATTCTCTTAAAGACTTCGTATTTGGAAATTTGATAGATGTTAAGGCTAAGCTAAGAATCCCAAACACATCAACCCAAAATTCTTTCTCATAACTTAGACTTTCTAACCCAATCATCCTTCGATACACCTCGAGGCAAAGTGATTGAAAAAGCCAAGCTTTTGATAACCTCAACATCTTTTAATGGCCATTCTTAATTTGATTGATATCCTTTTCCTATATCTAACCATGATAATTAAAATCATTGCATAAGGCCTTCATAAAGTTGAGTTGATACATTCTGGGCATGAGTTGTGAAAAAAAAAAGTGAAGAAAAAGGAAGTAAAAAAAAAAACAACAAAAGAAAGAAAAGAAAAGAAGAAAAAATTGATTGTGAAACCATGCATGAGGGATATTCAAATAATTTCAAAAGCCAAATTTTCATCTTGAGGATTGGTTTTCAATAGAGGTGTTAATATTTGATATGACAAATGGCCATCTTTCATATTCCTATTACCGAAATGAAATCATCCCTTTGTTACCCCTTTTGAGCTTATTGATTTCTTTCTAAATGAACCTTAACCAAGGATCACTCTCCACATTGGAGAGGCAAATACATCAGAGGAGTCTTAGAAGCATTAGTGATTGGTCTTATGTCAAATGCAAGAAAATGATGCCCATGTTAAAGGGCAAATATGAGAAGAAGGATATGTGAAGAGGGAAGTCAATATGAAAAAACAAGAAATTGAAAAAATGAAAAGGTAGATGTGAAAAAAAAAAGAAAAAAAGAGAAAAAAAAGGAAGAAATGAATGAGAATCAAATGTTAGAAAATAAAAGAAAAATGCTTTAAAGAGTGGGAAGGACAGATGTTCACAATCGAAGAAATGATCCTTGGTTCGATAAACCCTGAAAATACTCATTTTGGGCCTATTTATCCATTCTTTGAAAACCCTAAACCTTGGCCTACAGTACGTGCCTAAAAGTCCATTTTGATCAAATAGAGATGCTTGTATTGAAAAGCTTTTCTTTGAGAAACCATCATCATTATTTTGTTTGGAATGAAATTTGAATTCTCAAATGCATGGTAGAATAATCAATGAAAAAAAGAGAGAAGAAGAAGAAAATGAGAATGAAGCTCTAGGGTGAAAACCCATGAAAGGGCAGTCTAGAGCAAATTTGAAACAACTCAAGGCCTTTGTTTGTGACTATGCTAAGGCAATACCAAGAAAGAAGAAAAATCAGAGAAATGATGCTCTCAGTCAAGATCTTTTGAGAAATTCAAAAACTATCACCTTGAAAATTTGATTTGAGATTTGAATCCTTGCCCAGAAATTTGAGCCATTATAGCAAGTCTTGACATTTGTTAAAGTCCACATATCAACAAATCAAGAGAATGCTAAAATGGATTGTGTTTTGTGAAAGTTACTTTTACAAAAGGAATTTTGATTTTCAAGGAATTTGTTTCATTTGTGAGCCTAGATGAAGAGACATTGATCAATAGAACCTTTCTTGATAACCAAACATCCTTGATGCACCAAATCAGCACATTTATTTAGCTAAACCAAGTTGTGACTCATTCTATTTGTTCTCAATAGTAATCACCAATTTTTAAGAGAGTTAAATATCAAATGTTTTTATCTTGGAAAATTATTATGTTGGGCAATTTTCTATTTTCAAAAAGAAACTTGAAGAAGTGAAAAATGAGAGTTTTGTGATTTTATGGGGGCAAGTTCTTGTCTTAAAGAAATCAAGTGTGGTGATGATGTTTTTAAGACTATTCTTGGGGCAATCTTTGGTTGTTATGAGAGCATGAAATTTCTTGAAGATATGAGAAGTGGTGAAGTGTTCTTGTGAGTAGTTTGAGACGATTTTGTTGTTGTGATTTGGATTGATGAATTTTATGTTGATAAGAATCACGGGGCAAGAAGAAAAACACTAAATGAATGATGATGAAGGGGCAATGGGAAGACTGAACGAGTGATGATTGCTAAATTTAAAGAAAGAAGAATTGTGGGGCAAGAAGAAGATTGAATGAACGATGGTGATGGGGCAAATGCTTTTAGGATTGCTAAATTTGAAGAAAGAAGAATGATGAGGCATTGAAAGATTGAATGATAAGACAGAGAAGATTGAAGGATGACAAATTTTTGAAGAAAGGAATAAGGTAGGCTGATGATGTGACTTGGTAAGGCATTGTTTATCATTTGCATTGCATTCATGACATACATGACATTGCATTCCATTACATGCATTCTGACACAAAAAAAAAGAGAGTTTGTTTGTTAAGACAATAGGATAAAAAAAAAAGGGTTCTGGAAGACTAGATGACTAAAAATTTGGAAAATCTTAAAAAAAAAGAGAGAGAAAAAAAAAATCAGAAAATGTGAGAAAGATTGGGAATAAGATGTGACAAGAAAGGTATGAAGTTTTGAAACAAAAATGTTAAAATTTGGAAAGAAAGAGGAAATTAAAAAGTTATGGATATGATGGGATAATGAAAAAGGGATTGAAAGATGTGATGAGATGAGAAATGTGATATTTAGATAGAAAATAACAAAAAGAAGAAACTGGAATGATAAGATGATCTAGAAGATAGAATTGAAATGATGAGATAAGGTTAAAACCTCCGGTTAAAACCTCCGGGTACAATCTGTAAGACCTCCGGGCATGATTCATTAGAACCTCTAGGTACAATCTATAAGACCTCCGGGCATGATTCATTAAAACCCCTAGGTACAATCTATAAGACCTCCGGGCATGATTCATTAAAACCTCCGGATGCAATCTGTAAGACCTCCGGGCATGATTCATTGAACCTCTAGGTACAATCTATAAGACCTCCGAGCATGATTCATCAAATCCTCTGGGTACAATATGTAAAACCTCTGAGCATAATTGAACACATTTAGATGAGCAAATTTAAAGTTTCAGGGCCTTCCTAGTCGAAGGAGCATTTTAGAGAGGAGAAATTTTAAAGTTTCAGGGCCTTCCTAGTCGAAGGAGCATTTAAGAGATGAGAAAATTTAAAGTTTCAGGGCCTTCTTAGTCGAAGGAGCATTTTGGAGATGAGAAAATTTAAAGTTTCAGGGCCTTCCTAGTCGAAGGAGCATTTTGGAGATGAGAAAATTTAAAATTTCAGGGCCTTCCTAGTCGAAGGAGCATTTTGGAGATGAGAAAATTTAAAGTTTCAGGGCCTTCCTAGTCGAAGGAGCATTTTAGATGAGAAAATTTAAAGTTTCAGGGCCTTCCTAGTCGAAGGAGCATTTAAGAGATGAGAAAATTTAAAGTTTCAGGGCCTTCATAGTCGAAGGAGCATTTTGGAGATGAGAGAATTTAAAGTTTCAGGGCCTTTTTAGTCGAAGGAGCATTTAAGAGATGAGAAAATTTAAAGTTTCAGGGCCTTCCTAGTCGAAGGAGCATTTTGAAGATGAGAAAATTTAAAGTTTCAGAGCCTTCCTAGTCGAAGGAGCATTTAAGAGATGAGAAAATTTAAAGTTTCAGGGCCTTCCTAGTCGAAGGAGCATTTTGAAGATGAGAAAATTTAAAGTTTCAGGGCCTTCCTAGTCGAAGGAGCATTTTGGAGATGAGAAATTTAAAGTTTCAGGGCCTTCCTAGTCGAAGAAGCATTTTAGAGAGGAGAAATTTAAAGTTTCAGGGCCTTCCTGGTCGAAGGAGCATTTTGAAGATGAGAAATTTAAAGTTTCAGGGCCTTCCTAGTCGAAGGGGAGCATTTTAAAGATGAGAAAATTTAAAGTTTCAGGGCCTTCCTAGTCGAAGGAGCATTTTGGAGATGAGAAATTTAAAGTTCCAGGGCCTTCCTAGTCGAAGGAGCATTTTGGAGATGAGAAATTTAAAGTTTCAGGGCCTTCCTAGTCGAAGGAGCATTTTGAAGATGAGAAAAATTAAAGTTTCAGGGCCTTCCTAGTCGAAGGAGCATTTTTTGGATGAGAAATTTTTAAAGTTTCAGGGCCTTCCTAGTCGAAGGAGCATTTAAGAGATGAGAGAATTTAAAGTTTCAGGGCCTTCCTAGTCGAAGGAGCATTTAAGAGATAAGAGAATTTAAAGTTTCAGGGCCTTTTTAGTCGAAGGAGCATTTAAGAGATGAGAAAATTTAAAGTTTCAAGGCCTTCCTAGTCGAAGGAGCATTTTGAAGATGAGAAAATTTAAAGTTTCAGAGCCTTCCTAGTCGAAGGAGCATTTAAGAGATGAGAAAATTTAAAGTTTCAGGGCCTTCCTAGTCGAAGGAGCATTTTGAAGATGAGAAAATTTAAAGTTTCAGGGCCTTCCTAGTCGAAGGAGCATTTTGGAGATGAGAAATTTAAAGTTTCAGGGCCTTCCTAGTCGAAGAAGCATTTTAGAGAGGAGAAATTTAAAGTTTCAGGGCCTTCCTGGTCGAAGGAGCATTTTGAAGATGAGAAATTTAAAGTTTCAGGGCCTTCCTAGTCGAAGGGGAGCATTTTAAAGATGAGAAAATTTAAAGTTTCAGGGCCTTCCTAGTCGAAGGAGCATTTTGGAGATGAGAAATTTAAAGTTCCAGGGCCTTCCTAGTCGAAGGAGCATTTTGGAGATGAGAAATTTAAAGTTTCAGGGCCTTCCTAGTCGAAGGAGCATTTTGAAAATGAGAAAAATTAAAGTTTCAGGGCCTTCCTAGTCGAAGGAGCATTTTTTGGATAAGAAATTTTTAAAGTTTCAGGGCCTTCCTAGTCGAAGGAGCATTTAAGAGATGAGAGAATTTAAAGTTTCAGGGCCTTCCTAGTCGAAGGAGCATTTAAGAGATAAGAGAATTTAAAGTTTCAGGGCCTTCCTGGTCGAAGGAGCATTTTCATGATGAAAACTAATTTCTTTTAGAATGAGTAAATATCCACACACAAAAAAAGGAACAAAAAAAAAAGAAAGGAAAAAATAATAAAATGGATGCGGACAAAATGGATGTCTATGTCTTTGCACAATTACTATTTCATAGCAAATGTACAAAAAGGGGCAACTGTAGATATCTCATTTTGTCCGGGATCTTTTAATATTAATTAAATGATGAATCTAATTTTTGTATCACTATCTTGTTTATTATTAAAAAAATAAAAAAAACAATAAAATGGAAAGAAAATAAAAAAATAAAAAAAAAGATAACAAAAAATAATAAAGTGGTCAAAGAAGGGAAATTTGGAAAGGAAAATCAAGATCTCAATATAGGGTAAGTCAATGAGAAATCAATGAAACGAATTTGGATAGTATTAAATTGGAAAATTAAAAAATAAACCGTGTCAATTACAACCAAGGTCAATTTGGAAAGAAAATCAATAGAAAATTTTGAGGAAGGATTTGAAGGAAAATTTTGGAAATTAAATCAAACAAGTCAACTCTAAGATTGTGCAAAAGTGGAAATCAACATCAGAATCAAAAGATTTGATACACAGCACTAATAAAGGTTTTCCAAAAATAATGTCAAAAAAAAAAGAAAAAAATCAAGAATAAAAGGGGGCTGGCCATGCGGAAAAGGGGAACGGAGGCAGAAAAGAAGAAAACCCTAGAGAATTTTCTACTGCCTTTATTTGTTTACTGGAAAAGAGAGAATGAGGGTTAAAAAAAAAAGGCGGAGGCCGAGCAGTTTGAAACAGACACCTTCTTCATAGAGCCCTCAGACAGAGCCACCATTGGGAAAGCTTTAAGTCACGAACCAAAACCTCATTCACCATTCAAGCCTTTCCCACATGCAAAACTTGATATCCAACACCAACAAACATCCAAAACCCGATCTGAAATCTAAAAACAAATCTCCAGATTCAGTCCGAAGTATCACAAGACACATTCATAAAAAAAGAACAAGAGAGTAAAAGCAGATGGAAGCTTGCTGGCTTGGTGCTGTACCGGTCTCAGGCTAAAGAGAGGGCACGGTGAACAGCGGTCTTGGCGCGGCAACTGGGGCAGGAGATTCTCGTACGGGATCTTGGTCCTGCACTGCGCTACAAGGAGAGGGGCAATGGACAGCGACAGCCTGGACCATGAACGTGCAATAGAGAATCGCGCCTGGGCGGTAGTGTATTGGACGATGACGAAGTGACCACGTGGCGACGAAAGGCGGAGCTGGTTCTGCTGGTGGCTGTCCTATGAAGAAGAACCACAAAAGCAGGAAGGAAGAAACCGAAAGCTGTAACCTTGAATTTGTAGAGACCATGTGTTCTTGAAGGTGGCTAGAACCAAGACGAAGCTGTAACGTAGATTGTGATGTGAATTGAGGAAAAAAAAAGAAAAGAAACCCACTGCCTTGCCGAGGACCTAGTTGATGACCATCATCGTCGCTGCTAGCATTACTCTACGTTACCAGATTTCACTACATTATCATTGTTCTTCTCCCAAACGGTGTTATTGTTAGCGCCACACCATAGACCACTGTTGTGGAAGTAAATAACGTCAAAAAGGTTGCATTGAGAGGTTTGTTTTAATTCCTTTCACTGAACGTTTATTTAATGTCTAATCATTTATTAATTTCATGGGATAGTTTAACAATAGTTAATTAGTCACTTGCATGAGGATTCGATAACTTACTGATGATATATAATTAATAATTTAATGATTTAATGAATTGATAAAATTTTATATAGAATGATTTGATATTTTAGTGGGGTAACATCATAGTTTAATTTGTACGGTTTAATAATTAATATGTACTATAATGATTGTTCGCATGTGTACTAATTTAAGAAGATTTTAATTAATATAAACTTGCATGATAATTAATTTTTGATTTATAATTTGTTTATAGTGTAATAATTTTGCATGCTGTGTACATTTGTATACTTTAGTTTGCATGAATAGTTTTATGATGTATAGGATAAATTTTAGGAAGACTAATTTTAGTAAATAAGACCGTTATGGAAGTATTATTAAAAACTTTTTAAATTACAAAAATATAAATTAAAGAAAAGCATAAAAAATTTAAGGAAATAAAGATGAGTTATTTCGACGATGGAACTCTGAGAGGATTGCGATCGAGTAATACTTTCAGAGATCTTGAGATGAGGAGGTTCTTTTTAAGTCTTACCAGCTTGATAGAAGATTTAAAAAGATATTTCCAATATTTAAAACTCAAATTTATTAAAAATTGATATAAGAATTAATTAAAATTAATTGCAATTAAAAGAATTAATAGTCAAATTAGGAATTAAGAGTCATAGAAATTAATATATTTAGAAAATAAAATAGAATAAAATAATATAACTACAAATATTCCGATGATGGAATTCTAAAAGGACTGCGCTTGAGTAGTACTTTTAGATGTCTTGAGGTGAGGAGAGTTCTTTTAGGTCTTGCCAGCTTGATGGAAGATTTAAAGGAAATTTCCAAGATTTAAATCAATTTAATTATAAAAGTTAAAATTAAAATTAGGTCAAAATAGTAATTTAAAATTGAATCCATTATAAGAAAGAATAAAATCAAATTAATTAGAATTAGAAATTAAATTAAATTAAATATTTTAATAAATATGAATTATTCCGAGGATGGGATTTAAGGGGAATTGCGCTTGAGTAATTCCTTTAAAAATTCCTAAGGTGAGAAAGTTTCTTTAAGGTCTTACCAGCTTGATGGAAGGTCTTTAAGAAAATCTTCAATATCAAATAATTCATGTTTATTTAAAAACATAAAAATATAAAATTAATATATTTAGAAATAAAATATTTTAAAATAATAATAAATACGACTATAAATAATCCGATGACGGAATTCTAAAGGGACTGCACTTGAGTAGTACTTTCAGAGATCTTGAGGTGAGGAGAGTTCTTTTAAGTCTTGCTAGCTTGATGAAAGATTTAAAGGACATTTCCAAGATTTAATAAATTTAATTATAAAAAATAAAAATTCAATTAGATTAAAAAATAGTACATTAAAATTAAGTTTATTATAATAAAGAATAAAGATCAAATTAATAAATTAGAATTAAAATTAGAAAAGAATTAAAATAAATTAAATTAAATTAAATTAAATATTTTAATAAATGTGAATTATTCCGAGGATGGAATTTAAAGGAAATTGCGCTTGAGTAGTTTCTTTAAAAATTCCTAAGGTGAGAAAGTTTCTTTAAGGTCTTACCAGCTTGATGGAAGGTCTTTAAGAAAATCTTCAATATCAAATAATTCATGTTTATTTAAAGATATAAAAATATATGAAATAATAATGTATATAAGAAAATAATAACAATAGAATAAAATAAGATAAAATAATAAATGGAAATATGGTAGGAGTCAAAATAGGGATTGCATAAAATATTTAAACAATCCGACGACGGAACTTCTTCAGGAAAGGCGATTGGTCCTACTTGAATACTCTTGAGGTGAGAAAAACTTTTAGGTTATCCAACCAGCTTGATGGAGGAGACTTAAAAGATTTTTCAATATTTAATTATATCGAGATTAAAGTAAAAAGGCAAAATTAGGATAACCTTAGATTATTTGGTACCATTTTAGGATGGGCGTTGTAAGGGTGCTAATCCTTCCTCACACGTAACCGTACACCCGAACTTAGAACTCTTAACGTAGACCAAGCCTTATCCTTAGTTTGAATAGGTGACCAATCACACTTAGATTAGAATGGTTGGTGGCGACTCCATAGTTTTGTGTCTAGCTATTAGGTTTACCCCAAAACGTAATACGTTATGACAAGTTTTACTTTATCTCCTTATGTCGCTACAAACCCAATATAGCAAAGAACGAGGCAAGAAAGACCAAAAGATTTGTTGGTGGTCTAAAGTCCTTCAGTAGGGGCGAACTAGTAGCATTGCACATAGTGTCTTATATAGAGGCCACAAAGATAGCCTAATTGTTGAGCCAAACTTGGAGAAGAACTCTAACTCACTGTGAAAGTAAAGGCAAGACAAAAAAAAAAGGTTGGTTTGAATCTTTTGATCTAGAGACAAGAAAGAAACTTAGTTAGAACTAATGACTGTTAAGTGCAAGATTTAAGAACATTGTGGCATAGGGACTGATATGATATACTTGCCCCGGGCTCATGAATAATGTATAGGACTGTGTTTGATGGAAATGACAATGGAGTGACCTTACATTGTTGGCCTAAGAAATAGATTATACGATATCCTAAAGTTTAAACTGTATATTTAGCCTTTGGCAAGTATTGCTCTATAAAACCTTAGGTTTAAGCAAACGATAGGATTGAACCGCATTATGTTAATGAACTTATTATACCTAAAAGGTATAGGATTTGATTGAACGCAAAATCCATATTAGTATTGAAAACTATTGGAATTAGAAAATGATGTCAAAATACGAAAGTTTTGGATTTTGAGGGATTAGGCATCTTTAATGAACTTCAATAAAGAGTGTTTAGATTAGGTCTATTGGAGTGGATCAGTAGGATTTTTGGCTTAACAATGATGGTAGCAGGAAATTTATTCAAATCTGTCCACCATGTGTGATAGGAAGTGGACTTTATTATGATGCCTTAAGAGGAACAATTGCCAAACCTCCTTGTGGACTTGAAAAAATATACTAGATATTATATATTTGAAAAGTGTATGGATTTTAGAAACCATATGATTTAAAAGGTATATGATTTGGAATAAACATGGACTTAGGAAAATATTCGACCTATGGAAATATATCATTTGAGCTACGTGGATTTTGAAAGTCTAATAAATTGAACCTTATGATTTTATGATTTTGAACTATGTGGATTTAGAACCTGTAAGACTCTTAAGATTTCTCACTATTAGAGTTGAATGAACACAACATGTTTTAAAAAGAGGTTTTTGAATGGAAATTGGAGATTGTTAGAGCATATTGTGCAAGATAACAAATTAAAGTGAAAGTTAAGATTGTATGAGATAAGAACCTCGAGATCATCTTGTTAAGATATTGATATTGGCCCAATTTAATAGCCTCTAAAGTAGAAAGGGATGAAGAATTCACCTTGGTGGTGTGATTGAGATGATGAGAGTAAGAATTATGCTTGTGATGTCTTATACACTGAGAGTACATTTGCTTATGTAATTGTGTACATATACATTTGTGTATTGCAAAGGTAAGAATTAAGATTATGCTATTATGTGGATTGTTGAGGAAGTGAAAGACTCATGTGGGGATGAATTGGAATTGATGTGTATGATTTTATAATGCTATTCAATGGTTGGTGCAAATAAATTGTTTGCGAGAAAGTTGAAATCTAATCATAGGCGAACATAATCAATGATTGTGAAACATGATGTGTTTGTGGTGAATTACTTTCTTATGGAAAAGTGAATTATGACACTTTGAGTAAAATTAAGTGAGAAAACTTGGAGTGTGACCTTGTGGAAATAGGCTATATAGGTCAATTACTCTATGACACTACGATAATAATGTCTTGAAAACATTCTCTATGATACGCATGAGGGGTGTCATGTGTTCACTGTGTATAACGATTATTGTAAAGTGATTTTTATGTCTTGGGGTATTGTTGAGAGATAATTAATTGATGTGTGACAGATTCATTGAGGTCATGGAGAATTGTTAATTTTGATAATTGCAGTAACAAGATTGAGAACATATTGAATTACAACATTTTATGAATCTTGCTATGTAGGATGTTTATGTAAAAGTATATGTTTATAAACACTGTGTGCTTCCATTGACTAATGAGCACATATAAGCCTGTGTAGCGCACAAGAAACGTGGATACAAGATGTAAATTGTTGACTTTATTGATATAACCTGTGACGAATGTATTTAGTATAATGTGAAAACCATCTTGAAGTGATTTGAGATAGATGATTATAGTGGTGACAGGCATCATGGTTAGTTCCATACTTATGAATCGATTGAGATGGTTTATTAAGGTATAAGGACAAGATATGCATTCTAGACAGTGAGGCCTTAAAGAGACAAACAGTGTAAGATGCACATAATTCCAGGTATACAATGCACCTAAGGAATACGAAGATGTACTAGAATTTACGTGAAGTGTACCATTGGGCTAGTACAAAGAAAGATAGAGTGACCTTCGTGTCTAGGTGCTTAGTGTACTAAAACATTAAGATTGAGCACCAAAAAAAAAAAACTAGTAGGGCTGCTCAATTCTTTACATGTGCCAACTTGGAAATGGGAGCTCGTGATTATGGGCTTCACCATAGGGCACCCTAAGATCGCAGAAATCACAATGAAATCTGGGTTATTGTTTATGGATTGGCAAGGTCTGCATGCTTCCTAGCTATGAAGGCTACTAATTCACTTAGTGCCCTAACGGAGAAGTATGTTAGAGAAAGTTTTTGAGAATATAAAGTCGATATGTGATTGGTTAGAGACAGAAGAGTTATGCTCAGAATCGGAGAAGACACTTAGGATTTCAAGTTGGGGATAAAGTGTTTTTGAAGATCTCTCCATCTAAAGGCATAATGAGATTTGGTAAGAAAGGGAAGCTGAGCTCTCGGTATATTGGTCCGTTTGAAATACTAGAGAAGGTTGGTGACGTGGCATACCAACTAGCATTACCACCAGAGCTATCAGGTGTGCATAACGTCTTGCATGTGTCGATGCTAAGGAAGTATCATCCGAACCCCTCCTATGTCATTGATTATGAACCTTTGGAAATCAGGGAAGACTTGAGCTATGTTGAGAGGCCTATTCGGATCTTGGATAGAAAAGATAAGATATTGAGGTCTAAGACAATCCCTTTAGTTAAAGTACTTTGGCAGCATCACTCTTCAGAGGAAGCTACATGGGAGCTAAAGAGTCTAATGAAAGAGAAGTACCCTCACCTTTTTCAAATAGACATGGAAAATTTGGAGGATCAAATTTCCTAAGGTGGGGAGAATGTGAAGACTACAAATTTCGTACTGATTTTGTAAATAAATAAAGGACGTCAAATAAGTTAAGAATTGAGATTTAGTTTGTACTTCTAAATTCTTTTAGTAATGGAAACGAAATTTTATTTTCGTGGTATTAGCAATAGGTAATTAATGCTAATAAATTTAGATATTATACAAATAAATTAGGGATAGATATTGAATCCAATAGAAAAAATAAATTGGAATAATATACATTAAGGGTCAAGTATACTAAATAAAATGTAATACATATGAGTGTTAAAAAAAAATATATATATATATAAACAGAAATTAAATAAAGGATATATAAAAATAAGTACAAATTAAGTATTAAATACACACACACACACACACACACACACACACACACACACACATATATATATATGAAGGTGAAACTTATATATATATATATATATATATATATATATATATATACACACACACACACACACACACACACATACACATATATATATGTACATATACACACACACACACACACATACACACACACACACACACACACACACACACACACACACATATATATATATATGTTAGGCATGAAATACAGACACACACATAAGGAGTGATAAAAAATATATATAAAATAATAATAATAATAATAATAATAAATAAATAAAAAGAAGAAGAAGATGATAAATATATAATATACAATATATATACATATAAAGTGTATATATATAAATATTGAATAGGAAATATATATAATATTTATATATAATAATATTATAAAAGTGATTGGCTTCCAAAAATGTCACCTGCTCCCACGTCTGCATCTAAAGAAAGGCAGAAGCTTTGCTTTTGCCAAACGAAAATAGGAAACCCGATCAAAGAAGAAAGAAGGAAAAGAAGAAAAGGAAGGAAAAGGAGAAAGAAAAAGATAGATCTTGGCCGGAAAGGAAGGAGAAAAAGGAAAAAGAAAAGGAGAGAAAGGAAGCCTTCATTTCCAGCCATAATCAGTGTGGATTGAGAGAGTGAAGGAAAAGGTTTCTGCAGCAAAACGAAAAGAGGAAGAAAGGGGAAGCTCGGTAAGAAAAGAAGCAAAAAAGTTAAAGGACGGAAGAGAAAGAAAACGTGAGAGGAAGATAAAGAAAGAAACTTGGAAATTTCTACTGTAAATGATCAGAATTGAAGCAAAAAAAAAAGTGGCAGCATTTATAGTTGACCGAGAAACATTTAGGAAGCTTGAAGAGCCTTTGTTCCAGACAGCAAGTAACGACAAGAAGAAGATGTGTTAGGTTGATGAGTTGACGTGAGACAGAGGAAGCAAATCTAGATCTGGCCTGAAACGCAGCAGTTCTTACGAGGGAGAAGGGCCAAAACTCAGCTGGAAAATGTGAATGTACAGGGTTCTTTGGGTGGTTTAACAATGGTAGAAAAATGGGGATTTTTGAAGGTGTCGAATAGGGACTTTTGAGGAGTTTTCTGGTCAGCTGTGTAGGCTGGATATTTGGCTAAACAATGGCACTTGGAACATTGATCTACGGTTGAGATTGGGGCTGGCATTTACTGTTTAAAGCAAAGATTTCAAGAGCTGCTAGTTAGTTCCTCTCTCGGCAATGTAAGGCCCAAGCAAGAAAAGGAGCAACTCACACAAGGACTTGAGAGGGTAAGGCTCTTTTTTTTGCTTGAGTTTCAAATATATACATTAAAGTGGATATGTATAAATATGGACAAATGTATTGAAAGGGTGTGAAGTGGTGAAGTGGGAATTTATTCAATATAGAAATGGTGATAATAAGTGTTGTTAAGATGGTGGATTTTAAAGTTTGATAATCGTTTGGTATTAAGAGATATGTGATTGAATTAAAGTCAAGACAAAATTCAAATATGTAAAATATATATATGTAGGCACACACATTCATATATGACTTAAGGTTATTTGTTAATTATAAAGGATAAATTCTTGGTGTAAGATTTTATTGAAAAATGTTAAGAAAGAGTGATGATATGAGATTTAGTTAAGGAAAGTTTATTTTTTTTTTAAGAATAAAGCAATATACTCTTGGCTAAGATTGAAGTATGTGTGTATACATACACCCCTTATATTTATATATATACATATATATATATATATATGAAATTGTATGATCATGAAGAGTAAATTCTTGGCCTAATAATGACTGAAGTAATTATGATCTTAAGATATATGTTTTAGTACATAATTTAATATAATGAGGGTGTTGTTTTAAGATGGTGATAAATTTGGTTTGTAGTGAATCGAAATGGTGGAGAAGTTGAGCTCTGACCTGGAAACTCGAATAAGATAATTGCTAAAATCTCGAGGTAAGTGGGTTAAGTAAAGCTCGTTAGCACCATCTCGTAGGAATGGTTTAATTTTATAAATTCGTTTATGCTTAGGCTGGACCGAAACTTCTTTTCTGCTTTGCGTGTTGTGGCCAGTCAAGCATCCATGTTAAGTGAAATGAATCGATGCATATATGCATTTACGTATAGCATGTTTTGAGTTTAATTACTTAATGTTTATGTTTTAATGACTTGCATCATATGTTATATTTGCAAAGTCTTGGTTTGAACCGACACTTGAAATAAATTGAATGTTCTTTATATTTCGAACTCAAAACTGATTTAATAGTGATTTGGAATCTGTGGAAGCCAAGTGCTACGCCAGGAAATTGATTTCAAACTGTTTTTGAGTGCAGGCATGTCCTACGACCTTCAGGTCACTTATAGCCTATCGAGCTTAGCTCTAGGCCTTATTGCCTGTCTATCGAGCTCTGTGCTCTAGACTATCGTATTGTACCTATCGAGCCTAATGCTCTAGGTAGATTGCTACTTTTCTAGAAAACCAGCAGGCAAGTTCCAGCTCTCAACTGATCAGCGAGATTGGACATTGTTCTATGGCCATAGATTTAGTGTTGCTTGCGACACCACTCCATCGCTAGCTAGGATGGATATCGACTGATTGATTGATTGAGGATCATTGCCTAAACTCTACTTACTACTGTTTCATTATCAGTACTGTTTTCAATAAATTGAGGCAATATGCCTAATCGTTATTGATTTCTTGATTTATGACTCATAGATTATTGAAGTCCATATTGATTGAAATGATTGTAGCACATATTGATCGTTTTATCAAGTATTTATTGATTTCTTTGTCAAAGTAGTCATTGATTGATTTATCGAAATATATTAATCATTTATTTGAAATGCATAGTGTATCGAATTTAACCGATTGCATAGTGAATCGATTTAGTCAAAATGCATGGGAAATTTGAATTTAACAACGTGCATCTTGAAAGTGTTTTTGAAACTAGAATGCATAGAGAAAATATTTGACTTAAGACTATGTTTAAAACACCAAGCTACATGTTACTTCAGCATCATTTTCTGCATGTGCATGTAGTTCGACATGAGTCTAACATGTATTTACTTAAGCTACTTATTGAACCGTGGTTTTGCTCACCCCTTTCTAACAACATCGCAAATCATACGAGCTAGACTCCACACTTGGAGTTTTGGGAGCAAGGCCTCGAGGATGATCTTTAAGTAGCGATACTAGCCTGAGTCCTCCGAGTGCTGTTTTTGTTGCAGTTGAGGTATAAAAACGATTATTTTGTTATTCATGTATGACATTTTAAATGCACAGTACATGCTTATAGAATTTTGGGATGTAACTAGACCTGACAATTTTAGACACGACACAAATAAATGACACGAGTTGACACGAATAAATAACACGAGGTTAAAATTAAGTAAAATTAATATATGACTGTGGTAAAAGCTAAAAATAACATTTTGAATTTTTCGTGTCGACACGATTTTTTGACAAGAATACACGACACGAACAGGGTTTTACATGACACGAAAATGAATTTTTGACACGAATTGTCAGGTCTAGATGTAACTTAGGATCGTTCTAGATTATTATAGGCTCATATGATTATCGAGGGTGATCCAAGAAGTGAATTGTGACAACTATGAGTTATGAAATGCCATAGATATGTAATTGATGATTTTGGAAGTATGTGTAATATATGGTGAAATAGACTGAGAATTTTGGATTGGAAATATGCTGTTGGACATAGTTGATTATTTTACAGGTTATTAAGTTGGGGAAAATCGATTTTATATAAGGGAGAGTTTTCGATGTTTTTCTTTTATCAGTTTAATATTGAATTAGAATATTAAGTCGAGTGATCTTAAGAGATGGCAAAATTAAACGGTGAATGTAAATCAAATTAAGAACGCAAATTCAGTTTAGAGATGATACTGACACTGAATACAAACCTTAAAGTGAAAAGAAAAATTTAGTTAGTAAATTTGGTAAATGGTAAATAAAGTTTGAGTGTTAAGTGTACATCATGGCCTTCGGGTCGTGATAGATGGTGCGAATGAAGAAGGAATGTCTTAAGCTTCTTTTACGGGAGCTTGTTTGGGAGCTAAATGATATGCATGTCACTTCTCCCATCCACCCGTGCCACTTTGCACATCTCGATACCAACCTATGTTGTGGAATGTTCCTAGATTAACTGTTGTACTTGGATCAGGTAGAACACTAACTTCACATGAGCAGTCAATCCCTTTCTCAACGAGATAATATGCTAGTGGTTGAGGAAACATGATTGTCTTTACACCACCCTCGACAATCTTCACCCAATCATGGAAGATGAAGTGAATGAGGTTAGACTTTATACCATCAGGAGAGTGGATGTGATGAAGCCAAAACCGATCAAGCTTCCTAACTTGTGAGTACTTGGTTCCGAAAGGATGAAGGTTCTAGGAGATAATGATATGCAATAGTCATGCAAAGACAAAAAGATTACTGGCTCACTCATCAACAACTTCAAACTCTAATGGTACATCTATATCTTCATAAACAAGGCATTCCTTATGGATGCGAAAAACCTGGGAGAGTGATTGCTTAGAAATTTCGATGGACTTCCCCATGATGAATGATTTAATGCCCACAACTTTGCAACGATCATTGGGACTAGTGATGAGTTCGACATTAGGTAAAAAAGCACAGACAATATTACATGGAACAGGAGTATTGATTTGAAGAAATCAGGTCCATTTGGAGGCTTCAAATTTGGCAAGATAAGGGGACCCAATTTCCTCTAAAAAAGCAAAGTTGATAGGTCGCTAATGTTTGATTCTCATGTTGGTGAACATTTAATGAAAGCAGTTCTTTTCTTTTGCATTGCGAAAACTTCGATTGAAGGCTGTAGGTGTGGATGAAGTGGAAGAGGAGGGAGCTTGGCGTTTTTAAGCTGTATGTTTCACTTGTGGAGGCATGGTGAGCAAGTTTGGAATGTGGAAAACAAAGAAGTGTTCTTTGAGGAATTTCAACAAACAAGTGATGGTCACTACTTTGGTGAAGTGGTGATGAGTTGATCGAAGGATTTAGATCACACAATCAACACATAAACATAGATTACACTACGGTGAGCAAGATTGATAAAGAAGGTGTTATGAAATATAGAATGGATTGAAAGATATGATGGCTAGAAGTTGTACCCAAAAGTGGGTTTTTGTTGAATTGGAAATAACATGGAAAGATGTGATAATGAAATATTGTGAAAGAATTGGAGTGGGTTTGGAAAGTATGATGAAAAAGATGAGAAATGCAAGAAAAATGATGCAGTTTGGTGAAGATATGAAAAAGTTTAAAATTTTGGTTGAAATTTCATTTGGAAGTGTGAGAGAAAGAAAACTATACAAAGATAGAGGAAGTTTAGAAATGATGAAGATGAGAAGTGAAAATGGATTGAAAATGATGAAGTTTGGTTGAGAAATGAGAAAGATTGAAATTTTGGATGTGAAAGGCAGTTTAGAGGAAGTATGCACGAGGAAGATGATGAATAGTGAGATGTATGTTGAAAAGTTGACCTTTTACAAACCCAGAAAACGCGTGTTAACCCGAGGGGATCGATCCCTTCATGGCAGAATTGAAACTAGGAAAAATTAAACGCCAGGGGATCAATTATAGTCACAAGGATCGATCTCTCATAGCCAAACCTGAATTTCTGGGCATGAAAAACCCATGGAATTGATCCTATGTCATGAGGAATCAATCCCTTAGTGATTTACGTCAATTTTTATGCATAAAAATGTTTTGAAAACAAGTGAAATCATGCATTTTTAATCTTTTATGTTTAAAACAGGATGTGAACAAGTTGAAATTATTTTGTATGACTTGTAAAAGGCAAAAACACTTACTAAAATCATGGAATATGCATTTTGTTATGTTTTGAAACAATTTTGATGTGAGAAATGTCTTTTTAAAAGCTAACATGGTGATTTTGCTAAATTGATGCTCTTTTTCAAAATAAGTGAGTGTAGAACACTTAACAAGGTATTTAGAACATGATCACATAAGTGTTAAACGCACAATTCATCAACTCATCCTAAGGACTAAATTCCATCACAATTTCTTAAAGAATTATGATAAGTTAAGTAAGTGAGGAGGAAGTAGTTCAAATATTCGTCAAATTTCCTAACTTGCATCATCATTACCAACTTAAATCATTTAACTAAGGCTACAAGGAGGATATTCAAGTTCAAGGTGCATTCATTAGACCAAATTCACCTCTAAGTGTGAAAATCTATCTTTATCTAAAGGTTTTGTAAAAATATCAGCTAATTGATGCAAGGTATCCATATACTCTAAAACAATATCACCTTTTTGCACATGATCTCTTCTAAATGATGCCTTATTTCAATGTGCTTAGTTCTAGAGTGTTGTATGGGATTTTTGGGGAGATTAATGGCACTAGTATTGTCACATTTGATAGGAATTTGATTCATCTCTATTCCATAGTCACTCATTTATTGCTTAATCCACAATATTTGAGCATAACAACTTCCAGATGTAATATATTCAGCTTCGATTGTGGATTGAGCCACTATTTTGTTTCTTAGAGAACCATGTGATAAGCCTATTTCCTAAGAATTGGCAAGTACCAGATATGCTTTTCCTACCAACTTTGCATCCATCCGAATCCGCATCAAATTTTGATACAATAGTCCTAAGGAAGAAGTGTCTCTAAGTTATCTAAAGATTCTTTGGATAGCTTATAAGTGTGATTCTTTAGGAGATGATTGAAATCTAGCACACAAGCATACATTAAACATTATATCGTGCCTACTAGCTATGAGATAAAGTAATGAACCAATTATAGACCTATATAGTTTAGTGTCTACACACTTACCTCCTTCCTTTTTATTAGACTTGATAGATGTGCTCATTAGGGTGGATTGAGGTTTGGTCTCGTTTATCCCAAATCTTTTGAGCAAGTCCTTAGTGTACTTAGCTTGATTTATGAAAACTCCATCTTTACATTGTTTTACTTGAAGTCCTGAAAAGAAGGGTAGTTCTCCCATCATGCTCATTTCAAATTCACCTTGCATTAATTTAGAGAAATTTTCACACAATGACTCATTTGTGGATCCAAAAATGATATCATCTACATACATTTGAACTACTAACAAGTCCTTACCCTTAGATTGAATAAAGAAAGTTGTGTCTACTTTGCCTCTTGTAAAACCTTTTTCAATTAAAAATATGAATAGTCTTTCATACCAAGCTCTAGGAGCTTGTTTTAATCTATACAAAGCCTTTGAAAGTTTAAAAACCTGATTGGGAAACTTTGGATGTTCAAAACCAGGAGGTTGACCTCTTCATTTATGAATCCATTTAGAAAGGCAATTTTAATATCCATTTGATAAAGTTTAAAATCTTTGTAGCTTGCAAAGGCAAGTAGTATCCTTATAGCTTTTAGTCTAGCTATCGAAGTGATGAACAAAAAGTTATAATCTCAAGTGTGCAAATTAAGATAGTATAATTTGCAAATACAAGTGATGATCCCATAAAGATTTGCTAAATTTATTCAATTAAAATTTAACTACTTATGCCTTAACAATTATGAAAGTCAAGTAAAGAAATTACCTAAGTATCTAATTAATTACTAAATTAACTAATTAAATTAACTAACCTAATAAAATCAAGAGATTAACCAATAGATAAAAGCCCAGGAATTTGATTTCACCAATACATTGCAATTTTATGTCTTCAATCCTAAAAATCTCAATTCAATTCTAAGGTTTATTCTTCCTAATATATGATTACTTTGTTTGATAGTAGCTATAATCAAGTATTTTTAATCATTTAATTACCTATGATGTGTAGCATAATTAATGATTAAAAATCCATTAAGAATAGAAGAACATCTAACAAGAACCAAATAAATATTAGCTTGATGTATGCATCAAATATTTATTCAATCATTCAAGAGAGCTATACATGTGTCACGACCCGAAGGCCGTGACGTACACTTATCACTCCATTTACCAATTACCAAATTTACGAACTAGATTTTTCTTTTCACATTAAAGTTTGCATTCGGTGTCAGTGTCCTCTCTAAACTAACTTCACGCTCTTAACTTGATTTGTATTCATTATTTAATTGTCATTTCTTAAGATTATTCGACTTAATATTCTCGTTTCAACATTAAGCTATTAAAAGAAAAACGTCGAAAACTCCCCCTTTTATAAAATCGACTTTCCCCAGCTTAATAACCTGCAATAAACTCAACTATTTCCAGCCACATATCTAAATCCAGAATTCTCAGTTCATTTCACTATATACAACATATACTTCCAAAGTCAACAAATATATATAAGAGACAGTTTACAGCTCAAAATCATCACAATTCACTTCTCGGATCATACTCGATAATCATAAAAGCCTATAATAATCTAGGACGATCCTAAGTTACATCCCAAAAGCAATTTCATAAGCATGTACTGTGCAAATTTAAAATGTCATACATGGATAACAAAATAATCATTGTTATACCTCAAGTGCAACAAAAACAGCACTCGGAGGATTCAGACCGATATAACTACTCAAGATAGTCCTCGAGGCTTTGCACCCGAAACTCCAAGTGGGAGCCTAACTGGTATGATCTGCGGTGTTATTAATAAGGGGTGAGCAAAACCACGGCTCAGTAAGTAGCTTAGGTAAATGCATGCTAGACTCATGCCGTCCTATATGCACGTGTGGAAAACAATACTGAAGTAATAAGCGAACTCGATATTTAAGCATGATCATAAACCAAACACTTCTTTATGCATTTCTGTTATAGAACGCTTTCAATATGCACTTAGTTAAAACAAAACTTATTATGCAATTTATCTAAATGAATTCGATATGCATTCGGTTGAACTCAGTATGTTGTGTATTCAAATAAACTATCAATATAGTTCAATAAGTCAATTGGTAATTACTTTGATAAAACAATCAATAAGCAATCGATAAACAATCAATAAGTATTGCAATCATTTCTATCAATATGGATTTTCAAGAATCTATTAATCATAAATCAAGAAAATCGATAACGATTAGGCATATTGCCTCAGTTCACTAAAAGCAGTATTAGAAATGGAACCATAGTAAGTAGAGTTTAGGCAATGATCCTCAATCAATCAATCAATCGATATCCATCCTAGCTAGCAATGGAATGGTGTCGCAAGCAACACTAAATCTATGGCCATAGAACGATATCCAGTCTCACTGATCAGTCGAGAGTTGGAACTTGCCTGCTGGTTTTCCAGACAAGTATCAATCTACCTAGAGCACTAGGCTCGATAGGTACAATACGATAGTCTAGAGCACAAAGCTCAATAGACGGGCAATAAAGCCTAAAGCTAAGCTCGATAGGATATAAGTGACCCGAAGGTCGTAGGACATGCCTGCACTCAAAAACAGTTTGAAATCAATTTCCTCGTGTAGCACTCGGCTTCCACGGATTCCAAATCACTATTAAATCAGTTTTATGTTCGAAATATAAAGAACTTTTTGATTTCTTTCAAATGTTGGTTCAAACCAAGACTTTGCAAAATATAAGAACTGATGCAAGTCATTAAAAACATAAACATTAAGTAATTAAACTCAAAACATGCTATACATAAATGCATGTATGCATCAGTTCATTTCACTTAACATATACGCTTGGCTGGCCACAACACGCAAAGCAGAAATCAAGTTTCAATCCAGCTCAAGATAAACGAGTTTATAGAATTATACCATTCCTACGAGATGGTGCTAACAGACTTTACTTAACCCACTTACATAATGTCCTTAGCCAATATTCTCTTCAAGCCTCCGATAAAAATCTACTCCTCCATTCCAGTCAAGGTCACTACAAACATGCCAATACCATCTCAATCATATACTCATATTATGCCTAATACTATTTTCAAACATGCAATTGAAACCACACACCATTATTCAACATTGCTATTATGCCCAAGATTAACTTCGCATTATAAGTCTAAAATATACTTATACTTATCTCTAGAGATATGTGTATAAATAAATCTTGAACCGATGTTTAGTTCTTGCAAAATTTCCTTAACCGATTTCGTATCGATCACTTCGTTCAATATATATATATTTATTTATTTATTTAAATGCTTACACCAAGGTTTCATTCCTCAAGTTCCTATTTAATAGCACATGGATGTTGGTAAGTACACAATTTATCCATATTGCATCAGGGTGCAACCATTTTAATTAAACCTATGTCGTTCTTCCTCTTGGAGTTCATAATATAAGTATAATATCTATTTATACATATATGTATATAATTTAATATATACATACATGCAAATATATGATCGTATTTTATTCTTTACCATCATGTTCATGGAATATATGTATACATATACACATAATTGTATATAGTTCCTTCTTATCCATGCTTATGTATTTACATTCATGTAGATCTTATCCAACCATCTTATAACCAATTCAAGCATTCCATGACATTAACTACATTTATGTAAATCACTTACATATTCTTCCTTTGAACATTTTCAAGGCAACCATTTCAAAGCATGATAACATGAAGCTCCACTTATGAAAATTTTCCATGATACAATTAAAAACCAATTTAACCAACATCCATGCATATTACCTACCTTTAAGCCAATTATATGAGAGAATCTCAAATTTTCCTTCTCCAAGGATTTCCTACAACCAACACCATCATCTTAATTAATATATGAAATTATATTATATACCTTTGCTCAAACAAAGAGGAAAAACTCTTACCCGAAGCACCCTTGTTTGTCAATCCTTCTTTTATCAATTTCTGCAATGTTCTCAACCCTTACAACCGTGTTTTCACCTCTGTTTGGACCACCAACTCAGCCCCAAACTCAGCCCTCTAGCACCTCATTTCCAGCCTTGATCACCGTTATGTCCAGCAACCAAGAAAACCTCCAAAAACCTTTGCTTTAGGAGCTCACGGTCTAGCTTGTCAAACTATCTCAAGCATCACGGTTTTAGCTCTCAAATACCTTAGCCTCTAGCCTCGAACAGTAGGAATCACAGCTCCTTTAAAGCCCTTTAAATGGTCATCAATTCAGCCTCATTTATTCTCTGTTTCATGCAACAAAATAGCCACCATAATCTACTCACCATCAGTCTTGCCGAAAGCTTCTGTTGACAGCTCCAATACAGTCCTAAAATTCACGTCCAAAAGCCCATATCAAATGCTTGAACAATGCAGCAAAATTCCACCCTCAATACAGTCCCTTTCCTTTGTTCAATTAGCCTCAACGACCACCATTCACCTCTATCACACGTTCACTGTTATAGCTTCCTGAAAATTAAGTTTTTCAGCTTCAAACCAGTCACAAAACCTAACCTAATGCCAACCTTAACTAGCATATAGAACCTACATTGCTTTCCTTTTAGCCTACTGAACTTGTTGATCAATCGAATGTCACTTGCCTTTGAAATTTCTTTCCTTCTTCATCCTTTCGATTTGCTGCAATAAGCTTTTCTTCCCCTCTCTCAATCCACTCCGATCATGGTTGGAGACAGTGTTTCCTTTCTCTTCTTTCTTTCTCTCTTTTTTCTCTTCCCTTTTCGAACCAAGATCTCTTTCTTTCTCTCCTTTCTTCGTTTTCTTCTTTTCCTTTTCTCCTTCTCTTTTCAATCGGGTCCCTTACTGTTTTCGTTTTGCTTCTGCCCATTTCTTTTCAATACAAACCTGCTCCTCACGTGGGAGCAGGTGACGTCTTGGATTGGCTTCCTTAGGAAGCCAATCATATATTTTTTTTATATATATATTAATATATATTATATATATATATATATATGTTTTCCTATTCAATATTTTTATATATATATATATATGTACTTTAAATATATCTATAAATATCAATATAATTTTATCATTTCATATATACATACACATATAGATTTTATACATCTTGTTTTGTTTTATTTCATTTTATTATTATTATTTCCTGTATTATTTAATCACATTTCCCATTCTAATTTATATGCATATACATATACATTTTTATATTATATATTCATCTATATTCATGTACATATATATATATATATATATCTTTTATCTCAATTATATATGAGATATATATATTGAATAATATATATATATATATATATATATATATATATACACACACATAGCAATAATGTCCTTAAATTAAATTTATTTTCCTTTATTAAATTAACGTATGTTTTGAACTTAATTATATGATTCCAAATTATGCTAGCACTCATCATTTATTAGTAATTGCTCCTAAGTAAAATATTCGTTTCCATTACTAAAGGAAATCGAAAGTACAAACTGAAATCTAATTCCTTAATTTACTTGATGTCCTTTATTTATTTACAAAAATCAATACGAAATTTGCAGTCTTCACAACATGGCTTAGCATATGATTTGTACCTTTACCATGTTTCAAACAATCAATTGATTTATATTAGAGATGGCCAAACAATAACACAAATCAAAAGATTGAATTAATCACAATGAATGAAACTAGAATTTAAGAATTGATCAATTAATCATAAAGACATAAAATATGCAAGTAGGCTCAATCAAATTCCTAGTAAGAAAATTAGTTGATGTTTAATTTAACCAAACAAAATATCAAATAAAATTGAAAACTGATGATTTAAATTAAACAATAACTAATTCAATATATAAATAAATAAATTTAATAAAGTGAAACAAATTAGTCCTTGCTCAACAAACCAATCACATGGATTTAGCAAACAGAGGAAGCAATTGCTCCAAAACTTCACACATTTTGGACCTTGAACAGCAGCTAATGGCTCCAGCAACACTCAGCCTTGCTTTTTTCACGTTCTGCCTCTCCAGCCCACAATTCTTCATCTCTTCAAACCCATTGAACACGACAAATTTTGTATTCTTTCTTACCTTGAATGCTACTGCAACTATCCCCAAAACAGAGCACAAATTCTACCGACAACAGTCAACTCTACTACCTTAACTTCAGCAACTACACAGTTCAACACTTGCTTCAAGACCAAATTTTGCTGCTCAAAGATCTAACAATAACTCATGTCTTAGTCAAATGTGCTTCTGATCAGCAAACGACTCTACTGCAACTCACGGTTTGAATTGCTTCAAGGTCAGCCACAGTTCTACTCAGGTTTCTGGTAATAGCTCCCCTCTTTTGTCTCTTAATCCCCCTCAAATTGTTTGCTACAACCTTGAAGTGAGCTGAAAAATAAAGAGAACCAAAACAGTAAGAAAACACTAATAGCTCACAATCGATCCTCTCTCAATTCCTCTCTGTCTCTTATCTTTGCTTTTGATTCTCCAAGTTGCTCTTCACTTTGTGTCTTGATTTTTTTCTACCCTCTACTAGCGCCCCTCAATCTTCTTTTATAATTTGTCTTCTTTCCTTAAAAATTTTTAGGATTTCTTTTTAATCAAGAAATAAATCTCAACCCTTCATTCTCATTTAATCCTATGGTCCAAAAGTCTTTAAAACAAATCAGAATTTAATTATAACTTCAAACAATATATCTTCCAAAATTTTATTCAAATCACATAAATTATTGTTTGATTTCATGCCGTAACTTCTAACATTAATTCCAAAATCACTTTCTCTAAATTAATTCAAAAGATACACTTAACAATTAATTTTACACAAGAATATAGCAATAAATGTGGTAATAAATAATAAAAATAATATAACAAATATATTATTATCAAATACCCCTAAACCTACATTTTTGATAGTCCTCGAGCAAAATTAAAAGAAAATGCACTTGTTTGTAACTTTTATGAACAAAAATGAAAACTCAAGGGCACCCAAAATGTTTCACTTAAATTCATGTAAATTCAATTCCACTTGATTTTCACATATTGCCTCAAGTTTACCTCACATCTATAATTCAAGTAATTGTTCAAAATACAACTCAACAATCTCATAATTCAAATGTTAATTAACTCAAATCATGATATCAGATGTATGTGTGGTTAGCCAAACTCAAATTCCTTGTCAATACTCAATTAAAATTATGCAACTCATGAATAAATGATGTGATCTCAAATTTTTTTTTATATTTTACTCACACTCCATAGGCTTGCTCTTCTTACATCTCTCCACTAATGTAGACAATAAAATCAACTTAGATCAATAGGTCTTTATTAGCTTGTAATATTTGGCCAAGGTATTGGTTAACAAAGAAAGGGAAGGTAAAAATCAAAACAAGAGAGCTAAGAATGCTTAGCACATACTAAATTTCTCTCTCTTTCTTTTTTTTTCTTCACTTCCTTTTTCTTTTTCTTTTTTGAACTCCACATGTTTATCTCCACAACCCCCAAACCTATCTTTTTATATTTGTTTATGGATGACAATTTCCATGCCACATTTTAAACTCTTTTTTTTTTTACATTACAATGGAGTCAAGGCATGATTTATACAAATCTTTTTTTTTTGGAACCTCTTCCTTTTTAGATTGAAAATATTTTTTGAATCGCATCCCCTCAATGATAGATATGTGCATTAAAGCTCTCTTTAAGGGTACATTCATTGTTTTTTAGGCTAATTTGGGGTCAATGAGGTTACAAGAAAATTCGAATGGTGGCTATTCATATGCTTGTGCATATGCTATTCTAGCAATAAGGCTCAATGGGGTATACTAGTGAATAATTTGTAAGTTGGTAGGCTTGAAAGGGTCAAACGTTCCAAGGAATGCCTAAATCTTCTCTAAGTCAATCAATTGCCTATGATTTCACCTCAAGTGTAATAAAACAATTCTAGAGTGTCATGCATGATCACTAATTTTACAAGCTCACATAATCAGTCACTAAATATCAACAAGTCATAAGAGTATGGTTTTATGTGCTCAATTGTTCATCAATCATGAAGTAAATAAAATTAAAATCGAATTATTTAATTACCTAAGCAGACATTTTGCACAATCACTTAACCATAGTAAAATTCTCTCATATTCATCATAGGCTAGTGAAAAATCATAGTAAAAAAGAAAAACACAAATCCAAGTAACAACATTTTTTTTAAATTCAAAATTTTTTTCAAATTTTTTTTAAATTTTAAATTTTTTTAAGTTTTTTTTTAAATAATAAACTAAAAAGACATAACTAAACCACACCCTCAAACCTAAATCAAACTTTTTCCTCAAAGTTGAAAAACAAAGATTAATAAAAGATTAAGAATGTGCACACCAAAACAATAAAATAAAAAAAATAAAAAGAATGAAAAATCATACCTACTTAGGTTGCCTCTTAAGAAGCGCCTTATTTAACGTCTAGGCAAGATGGAATGCTGGGTCTAAGGCTTCTCCAAATTAACAAAATCCACTATCTGACCCTTTAGAGTGCCTTCCAAGTATGGCTTCAATCTATGCCCATTCACCTTGAAACTACCTCTTGTTCTCATGTTCTCAATCTCAACTGCACCATAAGGAAACACTTTCTGCACCAAAAATGGTCCACACCACCTTGACTGTAACTTTCCTGGAAAGAGACGGAAATTTGAATCATAAATTAAAACTTTCATACCTTGTTTGAACTCTTTCCTAGGGGTGTTCAAAATATGAAAATAATTCGGTTAACCGACGGACCGAATTTAATTCGGTTAATCGGTCGGCCACCAAATTAAATTCGGTCGGTTAACGAAAATGATATTGGGAAAAATTCGGTTAACAGTTAATTCGGTTCGAAAACCGAATTTATTTCAGTTAACCGAATTAATGATATATATATTAATATAGTTATTTATTTATATATAATATATATGCTGAATTATTTATTTATATATAATATATATACTGAATTATTTATTTATATATAATATATATCATATTTATATATAATATATATTTATATATTATATATATGTGATTTTGTTTGGTGAAATGAGAAATTTGTGAAAAGTTTGGTCAATTCGGTTAATTAACCGAATTAACCGAATTATATTTCGGTTCGGTTAATTCGAAAATATATATTTCGGTTCGGTTAACGAAAGTAAAAATTCATAATTCGGTTAATTCGGTTCGAAATTAACCGAATTACACGAATGAACACCCCTACTCTTTCCAAGGAATGGATTTGTTGTGGTACAAGTTTGTTCTCTCCTTGTAAATCTTTCCATTCTCATAGGCTTTATTTCGAAACTCATCCAACTCATTCAATTGGAGCATACTAGCTCCACCAGCTTTGTTCATATCAAAATTCAACTACTTGATTGCCCAATATGCTCGATGCTCCAATTCTATAGGCAAGTGACATGCCTTTTCAAAAACAAGCCAGTAAGGGCTCGTTCCAATTGGAGTTTTGTAAGCTGTTCTGTAAGGCCATAGAGCATCATTTAACTTCACTGCTCAATCATTCCTTTTGGTGTTCACCATCCTTTCCAAGATTGACTTTATGTGTCTATTGCTCACTTCAACTTGTCCTGAAGTTTGCGAGTGATAAGACATAACTACCTGATGGGTGATGTTGTACTTCTTCAATACTGCAGCAAAAGTTTTATTACAAAAGTGAGTTCCCTTATCACTAATAATAGCTCTAGGAGTATCAAATCTTGTAAAAATCATGTCTTTCAAAAAATTATGTACAATCTTACCATCATTAGTCCTAGTAGCTATTGCCTCAATCCACTTAGAAACATAATCAACAGCAAGAAGAATATAATTATATCCAAAAGATGTAATAAAAGGTCCAATGAAATCAATACCCCACACATCAAAAAGTTCAATTACTAAGTTACCTGTGAGTGGCATCTCATTCCTCTTGCTTATATTACCTGTTCGTTGACATCTATCACACTTAGCATAAAATGAATTTGCATCCTTGAACAAAGTTGGCCAAAAGAATCCGAATTGCAACACCTGAAGTGCTATTTTCTTACCATTATAATGTCCTCCACAATTCAATGTATGACAGTGGTTCAAAATATTGTGTTGTTACCTTTAGGGACAGAATGCCTAATGATTTGATCAAGGCAATGCTTGAATAAATATGGATCATCCCAAAAATAGTGTTTCACTATGGACAAAAATCTCTTCTTTTCTTGTGAAGTTAAATCATGATTAAAAATACCACAAGCCAAATAATTCACAATATTAGCATACCAAGGCTCTTTTCCATGCACTGAGAATAATTGTCCATCAGGAAAAGTTTCATTAATGAGAATAGAATCATCCCCATGACACTTTTCAAGCTCGATCACTTCAGCAAGCCAAGATAAGTGATAAGCCACTACATTCTCACTTCCTTTTTTATCCCTAATTGTCAAGTCAAACTTTTGCAAAAGTAACATTTACCTAATCAATCTAGGTTTAGCATCTTTTTTTTGTGAGCAAATATTTAAGAGCAGCATGGTCAGAATAAACAATCACCTTAGAGCCAATTAAATACGAGCAAAACTTTTCTAAAGCAAAACAATTGCTAAGAACTCATTTTCAGTAGTAGAATAATTTATTTGAGCATCATTTATAGTTCTACTCGCATAATGAATAACATAAGGCAAATTATTTATTCTTTGTCCTAAAACAGCACCAATAGCATAATATGAAGCATCACACATCAATTCAAAAGGAAAAGACAAATTAGGTGCTACAAGAATGGGTGCAGATGTTAGCTTTTCTTTCAAGGTATTAAAAGAATCAAGACAAGATTTGTCAAAATTAAACACATGATCTTTAGCCAACAGGTTACATAAAGGCCTACAAATCTTAGAAAAATCCTTAATAAAACGCATATAGAAACCTGCATGACCAAGAAAACTCCGCACACCCTTGACAGAAGTAGGAGGCGGTAACTTAGCCATGATATCAATTTTTGCTTTATCTACTTCAATACCACTACTAGAAATAACGTGTCCTAAAACAGTTCCTTGCTTAACTAAGAAATGGCATTTTTCCCAACTCAATGTCAAATTTGTCTCCACACATCTTTTAAGCACTAAGGTTAAATTATCAAGGCAATTATCAAATGAATCACCAAAAACAGAAAAATCATCCATAAATACCTCAATAAACCTTTCAATCATGTCAGAGAAAATTGACATCATGCACCATTAGAAAGTTGCTTGAGCATTGCAAAGGCCAAATGGCATTCTTCAACAAGCAAAAGTACCAAATGGGCAAGTGAATGTTGTCTTATCTTGATCTTTTGATGTAATAGGGATTTGGTTGTAACTTGAAAAACCATCACAAAAACAATAGTAAGCATGGCTAGCCAATCGTTCAAGCATTTTATCAATAAAAGGAAGAGGAAAATGGTCCTTTTTAGTTGCAGCATTGAGCTTGCGGTAATTAACACACATTCTCCATCCTATTGTTGTCCTTGTTAGCACCAACTCATCATCATCATTCTTGACAACTATAATGCCTAATTTCTTTGGTATTACACAGACAAGACTCGTCCATTTACTATTAAATATCGGACAAATAATACCTGCATCAAGAAATTTAAGCACCTCAGCCCTTACTACCTCTTTCATGTTAGGATTCAATCTTCTTTAGGTCTTCCTTGTAGGTTTTGCATCATCCTCCAACAAAATCCTATGCATGCACATGGTTGGGCTAATCCTTCTAATATCAGCTAAGGTCCATCCTATGGCTATTTTATGCTCTTTCAAAACACTCAACAGTTTATTTTCTTCTATTGTGGTAAGATCAACAGCAATAATGACTGGAAGAGTTTGATTTTCCCCAAGGAAAGCATATTTAAGGGTAGGTGGCAATTGTTTCAAAATACCTTAAAGACTCATAAGGACAATTTGTAGGGACTTGTGGCATTGCACTGTCTAATGCTACCATGTGTTCCATCACCTCCTCATCATCCTTTCCTCTCCAATTAAGGCTAGCTCCAATTTGTCCTTTGTTTCATCTTGTACAAAATTAGAATTAACAATTGAGTCCAAAACATCAATTAAGAAACAATCATTAGAATCTGTAGGTAATTTAAGAGAATTAAAAACATAAAATTTCACAGTCTCATCTAAGACTATAATGGTTAATTTTCCATTTTGAACATCAAGCCATGAATGGATATCCAAGCAAAATAAGCAACTCATGCTCATAATTTGACTCTCTCTCCATGTCTAAAACTACAAAATCAACAAGAATGATTAGTTTATCAATTTGAGCTAAAATATCCTCCACAATGCCTCTAGGATATCTAATTGAACGATCAACAAGTTGTAGAGACATTGTGGTAAGTTTTACCTCTCCTAAACCTAATTGTAAATAAACAAAATAAGGCATTAAATTAATGCTTGCACCCAAATCCAACATTGCCTTTTCCTTCTTTGAACCTCCCATAGTAATGTTGATGTTAAAGCTCCTAAGATCTTTTAATTTAGGTAGCAAATTACTTTGAAACACAACATTTACCATTTCTGAAACCATTTCCTTTTCAGGAGGCTCATATTTACGCTTGTGAGTATTCAATTCCTTTACGGACTTTGCATAAGATGGCATGTTCCTAATCATATCAAGCAAAGGTAAGTTCACATTAACCTTAGACAAAATATCATATATTTCAGAAAATAACTTATCCAATTTGCTTTTCTTAAGTCTGCTTGGAAACAGAATAAGAGGAACATAGGGGTGTTGAGCCTTATGTAACTTAGGAGTTTCACAAGATAGATTGGACTCCTCACTTTGACTGGGTTCCTCAATATCCTTCTTTTTGCCACCACTTGGACTTTTCTCTTGTTGCTTCTCCTTTACAACCTCATCACTTGCAAGTAAGGTTAAACTTTTATCAGAATCATCATTCATTTTATTATCAAATACCTTACTGTTTCTCATAATAGTAATTGTTTTGGCTTGCTCAGGCTGGCTTGGAAATTTTTCAGGAACATGTCCTTGCAATGCCTCTGCAATTTACCCACTTGGACCTCCAATTTTCATAAAGAAGCCTTTTGCTATTAGAAACGTTGTTCATTGCTTTGTTGGTTACTCTGACAAACTTCTATGAAGTTTTGCAAAGTATCCTCTAAAGCTAGCCTCCGCAGTTGGAAAGAAGAACTTGCTTGATTCTGGTTTTGGTTGTTACTCCATGAAAAATTGGGATGACTTCTCCAACTCGGGTTATAGGTATTTGAAAAAGGATCATTCCTCACCCGTGGGTTGTGAGAGTTCATCATGTTAGCTTGCTCAACAAAATCTAGGAATTTTTCACTAGAAGGACAAGCATTAGTAACATGACAATGAATCCCTCAAATTCCACATACTTCATTAGACATTGGCATTCTTTGACCCATCATCATAGCACACATAGACTTCATTTGCTTGGTTAATTCTGAAACCTGCATTGCCAACTCAGTGTTAGTGTTAATCTCATAAAGACCTCTAGATTTACCTCTAACACTCTTTTGTTGCGAATAAGCTCCAAGCATCTCGTAGAGCTCATAGGTCTCTTGTGCAGTCTTTTTTCCCATGGCACCTCCAGCAATATTATCAACCATAGCTTGACAACTTTGAGTTAGTCCATCATAAAAGAATTGATTTTGCAATTCTAATGTGTACCGATGATGTGGACATTGAATCAAAAGCAATTTAAAACATTCTCAAGCTTCATGGAATGCCTCACCATTTACTTGTGTGAATGTTACAATCTTACCCCTCAATTCAGTGGTTTTGGCATATGAGTAAAACTTACCTATGAACTTATTGTACACTGCATCCCACACGGCAAGTGAGGCTGGTGTTATAGACATGAACCACGTCTTTGCCGCATCCTTCAAGGTGTAGGGAAAAATCTCATTCGCAATTGGTCCTCAGTTAACCCCTGCAAAGGAAAAGTTTGAACAGTTGCACAAAAATCACAAATGGATGATAAAGGATCTTCAATAGCAGCACCATGAAAAGAAGTAAGCATATTAAAATGAATATTTTTAAGCTCATAGTTTTTTGTTGCATCATTGAGAACAATGCATGATGGTGATGTTCAAATAGTAGGACGTGCAAACTCCTTCTTAGGACGATTTTGAACACGATTTTGAACTTGATTTTGAACTTGATTCCTAACTTGTAACTCCACGTTGGTTTCAACTAGTTCCTTTTGTTGTGCCTTTGCTTTCCTACCGATTCTGTCAATTTGATCATTGATGGGCACAATCTCTTGAACAAGTGATCGTCGACCTTGCATCCACTACCTAAAGAAAGAGAAAAAAAATAACTTAGTAAGCTAAAAACAAAATTAATAAAAGACAAACACACGTAGTTAAATAAAATTTGAATAAACGTAAGACAAATTCCCGGCAATGACACCAAAAACTTGATGAACAAAAAGTTATAATCTCGCAAGTGCACAAATCAAGATAGTATAATGTGCAAATACAAGAGTCGATCCCAAGAGATTTCTAAATTTATTCAATTAAAATTTAACTACTTATGCCCTAAAAATTATGAAAGTCAAGTAAAGAAATTACCTAAGTATCTAATTAATTACTAAATTAACTAAGTAAATTGACTAACCTAATAAAATCAAGAAATTAACCAATAGAGAAAAGCCTAGGAATTTGATTTCACCAATACATTGCAATTTTATGTCTTCAATCCTAAAAATATCAATTCAATTCTAAGGTTTGTTCTTCCTAATATATGATTACTCTGTTTGATGGTAGCTATAATCAAGTATTTTTAATCATTTAATTACCTATGATGTGTAGCATAATCAATTATTAAAAATCCATTAAGAACAGGAGAGCATCTAACAAGAACCAAATAAATATTCTAGCTTGATGCATGCATCAAATATTTATTCAATCATTCAAGAGAGCTATACATGGCTTAGCATGTACCATGTCTCAAACAATCATTTGATTTATATTAGAGATGGCCAAACAATAACACAAATCAAAAGATTGAATTAATCACAATGAATGAAACTAGAATTCAAGAATTGATCAATTAATCATAAAGACATAAAATATGCAAGTAGGCTCAATCAAATTCCTAGTAAGAAAATTAGTTGATGTTTAATTTAACCAAAAAAAATATCAAATAAAATTGAAAACTCATGTTTTAAATTAAACAATAACTAATTCAATATATAAACAAATAAATAAATAAACATAATGAAGTGAAACAAATTAGTCCTTGCTCAGCAAACCAATCAGGTGGATCTAGCAAACAGAAGAAGCAATTGCTCCAAAACTTCACACATTTTGGACCCTGAACAACAGCTAATGGCTCTAGCAACACTCAACTTTGCTTTTCTCACATTCTACCTCTCTAGCCCACAATTCTTCAATTCTTCAAACTCGTTGAACATGGCAAATTTTGTATTCTTTCTTACCTTGAATGCTGCTGCAACTATCCCCAAAACAGAGCACAAATTCTACCGACAATAGGCAACTCTACTACCTTAACTTCAACAACTACACAGTTCAACGCTTGCTTCGAGATCAAATTCTGTTGCTCAAAGATCCAACAGCAACTCACGTCCAAGTCAAATGTGCTTTTGATCAACAAACGACTCTATCGCAGCTCATGGTTTGGACTGCTTCAAGGGTAGCCACGGTTCTGTTCAGGTTTCCGGCAACAACTTCTCTCTTTTGTCTCTTAATCCACCTCGAGTTGTTTGCTACAACCTTGAAGTGAGCTAAAAAATAAAGAGAACCAAAACAGCAAGAAAACACTAATAGCTCACAATCGATCCTCTCTCAATTCCTTTCTGTTTCTTTTTTTTACTTTTGATTCTCTAATTTGCTTCTCACTCTATGTCTTGATTTTTTTCTACCCTCTACTGCTGCCCCTCAATCTTCTTTTATAGTTTGTTTTCTTTCCATAAAAATTTTTAAGGTTGCTTTTTAATCAAGAAATAAATCTCAACCCTTCATTCTGATTTAATCTTATGGTCCAAAAGTCTTTAAAACAAATCAAAATTTAATTACAACTTCAAACAATATATCTTCCAAAATTTTATTCAAATCACATAAATTATTGTTTGATTTCATGCCTTAACTTCCAACATTAATTACAAAATCACTTTCTCTAAATTAATTCAAAAGATACGCTTAACAAGTAATTTTACACAAGAATATAGCAATAAATGTGGTAATAAATAATAAAAATAATTTAACAAATATATTACTATCACAAAGCATAAGTTTCATCATAGTCTATTCCTTCTTCTTGCCTATATCCTTGTGCCACTAATCGAGCCTTGTTTCTAATCATCACACTATTCTCATCCATTTTATTCTTGAATATCCATTTAGTTCCAATAATTAGATGATCCTTAGGTCTTTCCACAAGATTCCAAACTTTACTGCTTTTAAATTGATTTAACTCCTCTTGCATAGCCATAATCCAATTTTCATCCTTTAAAGCCTCATGGACATTTTTTGGATCAAATTGTAATACAAAGGCTACATGTTGGCAAATATTTCTATAAGATGATCTAGTTCTAACTCTAAGATTTGGATCTCCAACAATGTCATTATATTTCACATAATTAAGTTCTCTAGGATATCTTGATTCTTTCTCAATTATTTCTTGATCTAGTGATTCCTCTTTTATATATATAAATATATATTTTATATATATATATATATATATTAAAATCTTCTAATTGTTCCCTAACATCTTTATCTTAAGATGGATCAATTATTGGTTCATCAAATATTTCTACATCATCATCAAGATTGGTTCTACTAGAGGAGTTTGATTCATAAAAAATCACATGAATTGACTCTTCTACAGCAAGTGTTCTTTTGTTGAAAACTCTATATGCCTTAGAATTTAAAGAATATTCAAGAAAGATACCTTTATCACTTTTTGCATCAAACTTTCCTAAATTATATTTTCCATTATTCAAAACAAAACATTGCATCCAAAAGGATGAAACTAGCTAATGTTAGGCCTTTTCCCTTTATAAAGCTCATATGGTGTTTTCTTTAAAATAAGCCTAACCATAGCTCTATTTATAATATAGCATGCAGTATTAATAGCTTCAGCCTAAAAATATTTTGGCAAATTGTTTTCACAAAACATAGTTCTAGCCATTTCCTCTAAAGTCCTATTTCTCCTTTCAACAACCACATTTTGTTGAGGTGTTCTAGGAGCTAAAAAGTTATGGCTAATTCCATTTTCATTACAATAATCATCAAAACCAAGATTTTCAAATTCCTTTCCATGATCACTTCTAGCGCTAGTAATTGAATAACCCTTTTCATTTTGAACAATTTTTGAAAAAGTGATGAATTTGTCTAAGGCTTCATTTTTTACACTTAAGAAGAACACCCAGTAAACCTAGTATAGTCATCAACTATGATAAAACCATAGTGTTTTCCTCCTAAGCTAGTAATTCTAGTTGGTCCAAAAGATCTAAGTGAAGGAGTTGGAGTGACCTAGAGGTGGAAACACACTCTTGGATTTAAAAGATACTCGCTTGTGCTTTCCTCTTATACAAGCCTCACATACCTTATCATTTTCAAATTGAAGCTTAGGTAATCCTACGACTAGGTCTCTTTTAGCTAATTTGGATAATATATGCATGCTAGCATGTCCTAATATCCTATGCCACAACCAAGGTTCATCTAAGTGTATAATATAGATGTTTCCTTGTCTAGGTCCTATGAAAAATATTTGACTGGTTATAGCATCAACAACATGGCAACACAAAGCATCAAAAACAACTTTAAAACCTCTATCACATAATTGACTAACACTAAGCAAGTTATCTCCTCTAACATACAAAACATTTTCAATAGTAGAGGAAGAGTTACTAATAAAGCCAATCCCTTCAATTTGTCATTTGGAGTCGTCCTCGAATGTGACTTCTCCACCACTTTTAGGCTTTAGAATTTTGAATTGGCTCTTGTAATCGGTCATGTGTCTTGAACATCCACTATTAAGGTACTAATGCTCCTTAAACTTAGCCTTGTAGCAATCTCTTCTCCTACAATCAACAATATCAAACTTTTGTCTTAGGTACCCAAATTTTCTTAGGTCCTTATAAGTTAGTACATATAATCTTTGATCCTTTAAGGATCCATTTCATCTTCAAGGGTTCATCATTTGAATTCACAACATGCTTGGGCACCAAAATCTTCTTAACTATTTTTCCTCTAAAGGTGGTCTTCCTAGATGTGCATGCTTGTGAAGATTGTCCTAGTTTATTACATAAAGTGCACAAAACAGATTTTTCATTCATAACAGGAAAATTTTTTAGATGAGTTTCCTTATTTGATGCATTAAAACCTACTCCTTCTTTGTCAAAGAATGCTCTTTAAGTCTCTAACATGTGATCAAGCTTTTGTTAACCCATATAAAATCTAGAAAATGAGTTTTGTAAATTGATGTTCTTTTTATTTAACTCATCTATTTCTAGATTGGCATATTCAAACTTCTTTTCACATTCTAATTTAGCATTCATGAGCATTTCATTTTCCTTTTTCAACTTTGAAATCATTTTCTTATTTTTTAAATTCATGCATTCAAATTCATTGGCTAAATCATCAAATACATCTTGTAACTCATCAAATGTGTATTCATTTATATCAAATGGATTAGATTTTACCTTTTCATCATCAATAGCCATGAAGCAAAGATTGGCTACTTCATCTTTAACATTTTCTTCATTGGAGCAATCACTATCACTGTATGTAGCCACCATTGCCATCTTCTTTGTTTTCTTTTCACTTTGTTTTCTATACAAAGAACAATCAAATTTAATATAACCAGGTTTCTTGCATTCATAACAAATAATGGTTTCCTTTTCTTTCTTACTAGTTTTTCCCTTGCTAGTGTCTCTTCTAGGGGGTCTCTTAGAATTTCTACTATTTCTCATTCTCATAAATTTGTTGAACCTCTTGGCAAACATTGCCATCTCAAAATCATCATCATCATCACCACTTCTATCATGATCATCTTTACATTCCTAATGTGTGGTAGATTTCAATACTACTCTAACTTTCTTAGGAGGTTCTTGATTTCTCTTTATTTTCATCTCATAGGTAAGAAGAGTCCCATTAGTTCATCTAAAGATAGTGTATGGGGATCCTTTGACTCCTCAAAAGAAGTAACTTTAGCTTCCCATGATTTAGGCAAACTATTTAGGATCTTAGCCATTTCAACATTAAAGTAAGTCTTACCTAATGATTTGAGACCATTTATGATATCGATGAACCTAGTAAACATGTCACTAATGGTTTCTTCATTTTTCATTTTAAATAATTTATAATCTTGAGTGAGCATACCTACCTTAGTCTCCTTAACTTGTGTTGTTCCCTCATAACTGATTGCTAACTTATCCCAAATTTGTTTTTCATTCTCACATAATGACACTATTGTATTCATTAGGTTCTAGTGCACAGAAGAGTGTGTGCATTGCCTTAGCATTTAATTGTGTCATTCTAAAATCATTTGTATCCCATTCATCCTCTTTCTTTGGCACTTTCTCCCCATCAACTTTCTTAATTGGAACTAAGGGACTTTTTACAATGATTCTCCACACATCATAATCATTGGCTTGAATGAACAATATCATTCTAGTCTTCCAATATACATAATTCTCACCATTAAAGAGTGACAGTTTAACTATACAGTGCCCATCTCCTACTAATGGTGTAGCTATATTGTTTTGAACTATTTGGATCGTTTATACTCGATGAAAATTACTCCAAATCAATCTCAAGTCTACGCTCTAATACCAATTGTTAGCTCTACCGAGAAAAAGGTGAATCAGTTTTTCGACTAAATTTGAGTTTTAAAGCCTTGACTAACAGATAAAGCAATTTATGCAATAAATTCGCAAATGTAGTAAATAAAGAGTAAGGGAGAAGACGCAAATACAAATTTATAAAGGTTCGGCCAGTCTCTTACCTGCGTCCTCTGTCCTTGATCCTTTTGTCAAAGTTTTGATTTCACTCTTCTTTGTGAATCAATATATTCCACTTCAAGGTGTGGAGAGACCTCTTACAGTCCTTTTTGTAGGCTTAAAAAGAACCTTCTAAATCCTTTACCTTGTAAAGCTACCTAAACTCTCACAAGATAGCCTAACAAGACTACACTCCCCTTTGAAGTACAGAAATGAGTTTGAGTGGATTGTGTAACCTCTCAAAGGTAGAAATATACAATATGAAGTACAATGAGTGAAGAAAGATTGATTTGAGCTTTGAATGCTAGCTTAAAGATTGAGGAAGCTGAAATAGTGCTTGTTCTCCGCTCTATTCTCATAAATGTTGGAATTTATGGTGCACCCAAGGCCAAGAACGGTTGTTGGAGCATTAAATGCATTTTTGCTCATTGAAACGCTCAAAAACGAGCCGTTAGACATTGATTTCGTGGTAGGGGATCAATCCTTAGCCATAAGGGATCGATCCTGTAGCTCCAGATAACCTGTTTAAGTAATATGCCATCATGGGATCGATCCCATGCCATAGGGGATCGATTCTGCTCTTTAGGTTTTCCCTCCAAATGCTTTCTACCATTAGGGAATGGATCCCCTACCATGGGGGATCGATTCATTATCCTGTTTCGGCATTTTTCTAGGCTGGTTCGGGTTAAAAATGATTCAATCTTTGGTTTTAATTCACTCCAAAACATTCTTTCAATTTTATAGAGATATTTCTTAACTTTCTTAAATAAAAACTTAGTCCACAAACTTGTTAAGTAATTTCCTAAATATATTCTAAATTGTCTTGAGAAAAATAATTAATGAAAATATTCAAAATCATTTAGTAAAAGATTAAGACCAATCAATTAAGTCATGGTCTTATATTGACAAAACAAATTTACAATATAGGATCAAACGTTTAATATTACTTAAGTTTTTGCCATTTCAAAATACAGATGTCAATTTAAAGCTAACACACGTAAGATATCCAAACAACAGTTAGTATGGATTTAATTGCATAATTTTGAAATGTTAAGAGTTTATTTATAATTTTTATAAAAATTTATTGATTGATTTTCACGCGATAAAACGTTGAATGTATATATCCATTTTAGGTAAAAGATTAAGAGTGTACTTGGTAAGGTGGAAAAGTGCAATGATGGAAAAATGGAAAGAGGTGTTCGAAAAAATGGAAAGAAAATGATTTTTGATAGTACTTGATAAGAAAGAGAAGTACAAGGAAAGAAAACAGAAAAAATTGCATTTTCTTTTCTTAATAACAAAACCAAATCATTTTAAATTGAAAAAATTAGTGTAGAGAAAATGAGAGATGTATGAGTCAAACATGTATAATTACAAAATTATCATTTATTCTTTTAATTTTATTTTGTTATCTTTTTTTGTGTAATTTTATTTTGTTATCATAGCTCATTAATGATATAATAGTAAATTAATATAATTTCATTTTCTTTCCTTCCATTTTCAGCTCCACCAAACAATGAAAGAAAAGAAAATTATATTTTTATTCACATTTTCTATCTTCCCTATCAAGCACACCTAAAAAAATTAATATTTTCTATCTCTTCATATATTTTTCTCCCTCTAACTTTTCATCTTTTCATGTTTCTTTCCATACTACTAAACAAATAAACAAGAAAGCTTCTATATACAACCTATTATTTACTTCTCACACCCTATTTACTTAAAAAACCTAAATCCTAAAATCTTCTTTTAATTTTTACTCATCATAACTTATTTTGTATATTATTCTTGTCATGACCCAAAAGCCACGACATACACTTATCAATCACACTTATATTGTTTTTTTAAATTTACAAACTAAATTTTTCTTTTCACTTTAAGGTTTGTATTTGGTGTCAGTGTCACTTTCTAATTAATTTCGCATTTTCTTAATTTAATTTATCTTTACATTCACTATTTAATTTGCTATCTCTTAAGACAACTCAACTTATTTAATAATCTAATTCAATATTGAACTAATAAAAGAAAAAAGTCGAAAACTCCCCCTTATATAAAATCGATTTTCCCCAGCTTAATAACCTACAAAATAATCAATTATTTCCAACAGCATATTTCCAATCCACAATTCCCAGTCTATTTCACTATATACTACACATACTTCCAAAATCATCAATTACATATATATATATATATATGGCATTTCACAACTCATAACTGTCACAATTCACTTTTCGGATCGCACTCGATAATCATTTGAGTTTACAACAATCTAGAACGATCCTAGTTACATCCCAAAATAATTCCAAAAGCATGTACTGTGCATCTTAAATTTCATACATAATAAACAAAATAATTGTTTCTACACCTCAAGCGAAACAAAACAGCACTCAGAGGACTCAGACTAATATCGCAAATAAAGATCGTCCCCGAGGCCTTGCACCAAAGCTCCGGGTGGGAGCCTAGCTCGTATCATCTGCAATCTTGTTAGAAAGGGGTGAGCAAAACCACGGCTCAGTAAGTAGCTCAAGTAAATGCATGTTAGACTCATGTCGATCTACATGCATGTGTACAAAATGATGCCAAAGTAACAAGTAGCATGGTGTTTTAAGCATGGTCTTAAGTCAAATATTTTCTTTGTGCATTTTAGTTTCAAAAACGTTTTCAAGATGCACATTGTTAAATTCAAATTTCCCATGCATTTCGACTAAATCGATTCACTATGCAATCGGTTAAATTTGATACACTATGCCTTTCAAATAAATGATTAATATATATATATCGATAAATCAATCAATGACCACTTTGATAAAGAAATCAATAAACACTTGATAAAACGATCAATATGCACTACAATCATTTTGATCAATATGGACTTCAATAATCTATGAGTCATAAATCAAGAAATCAATAACGGTTAGGCATATTGCCTAGATTCACTGAAAACAGTACTGATAATGAAACAGTAGTAAGTAGAGTTTAAGCAATGATCCTCAATCAATAAATATCCATCCTAGCTAGCGATAGAGTGGTGTCACAAGCAACACTAAATCTATGGCCATAGAATGATCTCCAGTCTCGCTGATCAGTCGAGAGCTGGAACTTGCCTGCTGGTTTTCCAGACAAGTAACAATCCACCTAGAGCACTAGGCTCGATAGGTGCAATACGATAGTCTAGCGCACAAAGCTAGATAGACGGGCAATAAGGTATAGAGGTAAGCTCGATAAGCTAGAAATAACCCGAAGGTAGTAGGACATGCCTGCACTCAAAAACAGTTCGGAGCAATTTTCTCATGTAGAACTTGGCTTCCACGAATTTCAAAACACTTCTTAAATAAATTTTGAGTTTCAAATATATAAAGGTTTCGATTTATTTCAAAGCATTCGTCCAAACCAATACTTTATAATTGAAAACATGATACAATCTATCAAAATAAGGGCATTAAATAGCTCATTTCAAATTATGCAATATGTAAATGCATATATGCATCCATTCCATAAAATTAATGTATACGTTTGGCTGACTACAAACCACAAGGCAGAATTAAATTTTTATCCAACCTAACATAAACCAATTTTGCGAACCACTATGCCACATTGTTCAATCATAACTCTTGTATTTTTGTATCATAAGAATAAACCGAAATATTTATAAAATTTAAAGTTATCCTACGAGATGATGCTAGCATACATTACCTAACCCACTTACCTTTTTACTCTCAGCTAATATCATTTTCGAGCCTTCCAATCGAGATTTACTCTTCCACTCCAGTCAAAGTCACTACAAACATTTCAATACCGTCTTAATCATATAACCATGTCATGCTAAATACCGAACTTAAGGCGCATAATCTAAAACTACGCACATATATTCAAGCTTGCTATTATGCCCAAGATTAACTGCTCATTATCGCTCTGAAGAATATATACATATATATATATATATATGTATGCATGTATATATATATTTATATATTAATCTTAAATCGATGTTTAATCCTTACCTTAAAATTTCCCTTAGTTGATTTAGTACTAAACATTCACCTTAATATTTCCAAATCAATTCCTACATCAAGGTTTCATTCTTCAATCTGTTGTTTAATAAAACTTGGATATCTACAAGTACCCCATATATTCACATTGCGTCAAAGTGCAACTATTTAATTTAAAACCTATTGGTTTATCCTTATCAGACTCGTGGCACTTATATATTTATACATATCTATATATAAATGCGTTATTGCATTTTATTCTTTATCATTATGTCCATGGAATCTATATATAAATATATACTTATTACACTCCATCCTATCCTTGCTTATGCACCCATACACATGTATGCATTATCCAAACATATTATATTTAATTGTATAATTAAAATTATACAATCTTTTACACTAAAACTTGATCCTTACTTTTAAAATTTACCTTCAAAATCGAGCCTCAACTCTTTGCTTGGCCTATAATTGTTCTTGTTGTGGTTGCCATTTGAACCTTTCAATCCCAAGACAGCAACAACCTCCCTCGTTGGGCCCCAATGCAGCCTCTTAGTTGACTGCCATTTTCAGCCCTTGAACTAGCCTTCTTCTTGTGTCAAATAATCGATCTTAGTCCTTCATATCGCTGCTCAAATCAGCACCTTTAAATTAATCACATTTCACCTCACGATTCCTTGTTTCACCCACCTTGATCAATCTTTCAAATGGTGCTGTTTAGTCACCTATCCAAGAAGTACACGGCTTCAGCTCCTTATGCTTCTCAAAGCCCTTGTTGCCACTTCCACTTCAACCTCTTTTTTTACATAGGTGTTAAAACAGCCATTACAAACCTCCTTTTAAACCATCAATCTTCTACCGTTTTGGCCACCATTCACAACCCCCAAGCCAAGCTAAAAATCCTCTTGTCCACTACCTCCAACACAACCCGATCTAGCTTCAACAATAGCCAACCGTGAGTAGCCACTAACCAGCCAAAACAGCCATCGAAACCCCACTTAGAGCCCTTACTTACAACCTTCGATTTAACACTTCAACCCTCAGTTTTGAGCACTTCAAGAGCATCACTTAGAGTTGCCATGAAAACCGCATTACAGCCTTCTCTCGGTCAGTATTGATCCAGCCACAAACGGTCCCTTTTTAAAGCCTTCAAACCGATCCTAAATAGCTCCAAACCAGTTTAAATTACAGCTATTGATCAGCCTGGCAGTAGCTTTCTCTCTCGTCTCTTTATTCCCATTTAATGCAGCTTCTTTCTTTTCTTTTAAATTTCCTTAGGGACACTCGATTTTCACTCTTTCTTTTCTGCAACAGCTTCTTTCCTTTCTCTCTTCTCTTTTATTTCTTATTTCCCTTTGCTGTGGCTTTGTCCTCTTTAAATCTTTCTTTTATTTTTTTCTTTTCTTTTACCCGATCCTAGCCCTAGCCTCTGTCTTATTCTCTTTTCAATCACATTTCAATCAAAATTGTATTTATTTATGTATATTTTATATGTTTATTATTATTATATATATTATATTTATTTTTCTTTTGAACCTACTCCAATTAATCGTGGGAGTAGGTAAAGGAGGTCGGGTGGCTTCACCGGGAAGCCAATCTCGATTCTCTCTTGTTTTCTTTTTCTTTTTTTTTATCATTTATTTTATATATATATTTCATGCTTAACATGTATACATATATATATTTTGTACAAATATTTATATATATATGTGTGTGTGTGTATATATTTTTAACTTTTACATTCATATATATTTAATACTTGTATTTGTATTTATATTTAGAAATATCTCTTATTTAATTTGTATTGATATATTTTGACACTCATATGCATCACATTTTACTAGGTATTTTTGTACCCTTAATGTACATTATATCCTTTTATTTTCTCTATTGGAATAATATATATATATCTATCCCTAACTTACTTATATAGTATCTAAAATATATTAGCATCGATCATTTATTGCTAATACTCTAAAATAAAATATTTATTTCCATTACTTGAAATAGTTAGAAGTACAAGCTACATTTCAATTCTTAGTTCATTTAATGTCTTTTATTTATTTACAAAAATCGGTACGGAATTTGTAGCCTTCATATTCTCCCCACCTTAGGTTATTTGGTCCTCTAAATTTTCCATGTCCATCTGAAAAAGGTGAGGATATTTCTCCTTCATCAAACTCTCTAACTCCCATGCAGCTTCTTCTGAAGAGTGATGCTGCCAAAGTACTTTAACTAAAGGGATTGTCTTAAACCTCAATATCTTATCTTTTCTGTCCAAGATTCGAATAGGCCTCTCAATATAACTCAAGTCCTCCCTGATCTCCAAAGGCTCATACTCAATAACATGGGAGGGGTCCAGATGATACTTCCTTAGCATCGACAAATGGAAGACGTTATGCACACCTGATAGCTCTGGTGGTAATGCTAGTCTGTATGCCACGTCACCAATTCTCTTTAGTATTTCAAACGAACCAATATACCGAGAGCTCAACTTTCCTTTCTTACCAAATCTTATTATGCCTTTAGACGAAGAGATCTTCAAGAACACTTTATCCCCGACTTGAAATTCTAAATATCTTCTCCAACTATCCGCATAACTCTTCTGTTTACTTTGGGCTGTCCTCAACCTATCACATATCAATTTCACGTCTTCAGAAGCTTTCTCTACCAATTTCGGAGTAAATATCTTTCTTTCGCCTACCTCTTCCCAACCAATAGGAGATCTACACCTTCGTCCATACAACGCCTCATAAGGTGTCATCCCAATACTAGAGTGAAAGCTATTGTTATATGCAAACTCAGCTAGTGCCAAATGATCATCCCATGAGCCTTGAAAATCCATGACACATGCCCTCAACATGTCCTCAAGGGTCTGAATTGTCCTCTCTGACTGTCCATCGGTATGAGGATGAAAGGTTGTGCTAAAGCTCAGTTTAGTTACCAAAGCATCCTGGAAGTGTTCCCAGAAACGAGAAGTAAACCGAGAATCTCTATCCGAAACTATGCTCACTGGGACTCCATGTAATCTCACTATTTCTTTGACATACATATTTGCTAAGGCACTAAGTGAATCGATAGCCTTCATAGCTAGGAAGTGAGTGGACTTTGTCAATCGATCAACTATCAGCCAAATGGCATCGTGATTCCAACGAGTCCTCGAGAGCCACATGATAAAGTCCATAGTCACGTGCTCCCATTTCCACGTAGGTATGGGTAAAGGCTTCAGTATTTAATCTTAACTTTTTGGCACACTAGAAATTTGGACACAAAGGTCGCTATATCCTTCTTCATACCAGCCCACCAATACAGCTTGCGTAAGTTCTGATGCATCTTTGTATTACCTGGATGCATTGTATATTTGGAGCTGTGTGCCTCTTCCATAATCTGTTTCTTCAAGATCTCACTATCCGAAATACAAATCCTGCCCATATATCTCAACAGCCCATCATCTCTAATCTCAAAATCTGAGTCCTGATCCGGTTGCATCTTACTAGCAATCTCCACAAGTAGAGGATCTTTTTTCTAAGCTTGTCTAATTTGATCAACAATACTAGGCTCTATCCTCAAACTAGCCATCAAACATTCACCTTCTCGCTCTAGGTTCAAATTCAATTCTGAGAATTTCTCCATCAAATCCCACTTTTTGACCATCATGTAGCTGATTAAACCCATACTCTTCCTACTCAATGCATTAGCCACTCGATTTGCTTTACCCGGATGGTAGAGAATCTTGCAGTCATAATCCTTCAATAGCTCCATCCATCGTCTCTATCTCATGTTTAGCTCTTTCTGCGAGAATAAATACTTTAAACTCTTATGATCCGTGTAAATTTGAAACCGTCCACCGTACAAATAGTGGCACCATATCTTTAGTGCAAACACTACCGCTGCCAACTCCAGGTCGTGTGTGGGATAGTTCCTCTCATAGTCCTTTAATTGTCTCGAACCATAGGCCACCACTTTACTATTCTGCATCAATACACACCCTAGACCTTGTAGAAAGGCATCACTATATACTGTAAATCCCCCAGATCCACTCGAAATTGTTAGAACAGGAGCTGTAGTCAATCGCTATTTCAACTCTAAAAAGCTGCACTTATACGCATCATTCCACTCAAACTTGACATTCTTGCATGTGAGTCGGGTTAGTGGAGCAGCCAACTTAGAAAATCCTTCTACAAATCTGTTATAATATCCCGCAAGCCCTAGAAAGCTGCAAATTTTGTTTACTGTATTAGGCCTCTCCCAATTAATCATAGCCTCTATCTTAGCTGGGTCGACTGACACACCATCCTTTGATACTACAGGCCCCAGAAAACTGATTTGCTCTAATCAAAATTCACACTTACTGAGCTTTGCATATAGTTCTTTCTCTCGAAGAGTCTGAAGTACAGTGCAGAGGTGGTGTTCATGCTCTTCTCGTGATCGAGAATACACTAGTATGTCATCAATGAAGACGATGACAAACTTGTCCAAATAGGGCTTAAACACTTCATTCATCAATCCCATGAACGCTACAGGGGCATTTGTTAAACCAAATGGCATGACCAAGAACTCATAGTGGCTATATCTAGTTCTGAAGGCTGTCTTCGATACATCTTCCTTTTTGATTCTTAGTTGATGGTACCCAAACCTTAAATCAATCTTGGAAAATATCTGAGCACCCTTCAACTGATCCAACAAGCCATCAATCCTAGGCAGTGGATACTTATTCTTCATTGTCACTTGATTTAACTACCTATAGTCTATACATAGCCTCAAACTGCCATCCTTCTTCTTCACAAATAACACTGGAGCCTCCCAGGGTGACACACTTGGTCTGATAAAACTTTTATCTAGCAACTCTTGCAACTGCTTTTTCAATTCCTCTAACTCAACCAATGCCATTCGATATGGAGGCCTTGATATCAGTTGAGTGCCTGGGAGTAGCTCTACAGCAAACTCCGTCTCTCTTTAAAAGAGGTAGCCCCGATAGCTTATCCAGAAACACATCGGAGAAATCCTTGACAATTGGAATGTCGGACAGTTTCGGATGGCTCTTTTCGGCATCCTCGACAAACACGAGATAGCCTTCATAAACAATTAATCTCATATTAGTGAGAGATCAACAAAATCACAAGCATTCTATTTATCATTTCCAAGGTATAATACAAACTTTTCTAATAGGGAGAGAGTTACAACTTACCTATAGCAGTCTACACTAGCATGATGGTTGGTTAACCAATCCATGCCCATTATTACATCAAAGTCTTACATATTCAATAATATCAAATCTACTGTTAAGTACTTATCTCCCACCTTGACTTTACATTGACGATAAACATATTAAGTTGTTTGAGATTCCTTGAAAGGAGTAGTAATATATAATAGATAACCTAAAGGCTCTGACCCTATATGCAATCTACTAGCAAATGCAGGTGAAATGAATGAATGAGTTGAGCCCGGGTCAATGAGTACGAATGCTTCTAAATCACAGATAGTGAGCTTACCCTTAATAACCGAACCAGAAGCATTGGATGCCTCCTGATCAAGTGCAAACACTCTACCTTGCACTACTGGACTCTTGCCCTTGTCTTGTGCTCTCTTTTGTTGTGACGTAGTCTGTCCTTCAGCTCGTTTTCCTATGGCATTCATTTCCAGACAATCTTTGACTCTGTGACCAATCTTGCCACATTTAAAGCAAGCCCCAGTAATCACATAGCAAGGTCTATTGCCATGCCTGTTGCCACAAGTGGCACATGGCTGAGATGTAGTAGTAGTAAGGATAGTGGCCAAGGCTCTGTTAGGTGGAGTAGTAGTAGCTGTAGGCCTAGTAGCCTGTGGTCAAGGCGCAACAAACCTCTGCCTCTTATTCTGTCCCTGGGATCTACTCGGCTCAAGCCTCCTCTTCTCATTTCTCCTATCTATGAATGGTTTAGCTCTAGGAGGCTTCCTTGTCCCATACTCAACTTGAGTAGTCTCCAATTCTTGCTCAACAGTCTGAGCTTTCCTCACCACTGCCTCATACTCGGTAAGCTCAAATGGAGTGACCTTGCCTCAAATGTTAGGTCTCAATCCCGAAGCAAATTTCTCTGCCTTCTTCTCATCATTAGTGGCATAATCTGTGTCATACTTCACCAAGGCAGTAAATCGGGTCCCATACTCATTAACCCTCATCGATCCTTGAGTAAGTTCCATAAATTCTTTCTTCTTTTGTCGCCTGGCAGCCTTAGAGATATAGTGGTTCATAAAAGCCTCTACAAATCTCTCCCATGTAATAACTAGGTCCGTAGCCAACAAGAACGTTTCATGGGTCTTCCACCATTTCTGTGCATCACCCTCATCATATACACGGCTAAGGAAACCCTTTTAGTGGTACTGCACCCCATATACTTGAAGAGAAACTCCATCTCCTCTATCCATTCCTCAACCTTCGCTGGATCCTTCTACCCCTTAAACTATGATGGATTCATCTTCTGGAATTGTCGGAGGAGTGTCATGTTTCAATCCACCGGATTCCCAGCCTCAGGTATGACTGGTGGAGGCACAACTGTCTGAGGTGCAACTGATAAAGGTGCTGCTTGTGGCACTACAGGAGGTGGCGGAAGTGGTGCCTGTTGCGGTGGTGGTGGAGGTGGTGCTTGTTGCGGTGGTGGTGGAGGTGGCACTGGAGGTGCAGAAGGTGGCACTGCAACCTGATGTGTACTAGCTTGGTTGGCCACTGTCGTAACGGCTTCACGCTCGACAATTTTGAAAAACATTTAAAAACAAGGAGTCGCCACCAATCTTTTTTGGCTAGGTGTGATTGGCCACCTAAAATATTTATCTTATTAATAAAATCCCAAAATTAATTAAGTTTTATTAAAAAGACAATTATGGTGTACAGAAACAAAAATCGGGTTTGGGGGTACGGTTACGTGTGAGGAAGGATTAGCACCCTCACAACGGCCGTTAGAAAACGGTACCATCCTAACTACGTGGTATCTTTTGATTTTAATAAAAGAGACTTGGTTTAAAACTAATTTGCTTATTTTAAAAAATTTTGTGTGTTGGCTTAAAAATTACTATTATATGTATGTTTTTAAAAAACTTCTTTTTGAAAATTAACATGAATCCCATTTATTGAAAAATTAAATCAAATATCCCAATACTTTTGGCGACATTTGAAATAATTCTCCTCACCTAGAGATTTCTAAAGAATCACTACTTATGACTTCTATAGAATCTCATCCTCGGAAGATTCACATTTTTTGTGTAATTGAATGAAAAATTATTATATATTTTAAAATAAGTTTTATTTTGAAAATAAACATGAACCCCTTTTATTGAAGAATTAAATCAAATATTCCAATACTTTTGACAACATTTGAGATAATTCTCCTCACCTAGAGATTTCTAAAGAATCACTACTTGTGACTTCTATAGAATCTCTTCATCGGAAGATTCACATTTTTTAAATTCGCATGAATGCATGTGGTGTAAACAGATAGTAAATGATGCGCATGCATGTCTATTTAATGTATTTATTGTTTCTTTATTTTTTTTTTATTATTTGTTTTTTTATTTTTGAAAAAATAAAAATTCGTGTATTGAAAAATCACACTAAATATTCCAATACTTTTGGCAACATCTAGTAGGACTCTTCCCACCTAGGGATTAGCTAGGAATCACTACTTGTGACTTCCGTAGCATCCCATCATCGGACGAACTTTTACCTCTTATGAATAATTAGAATATTTTATCTTCATTGATTCTTATTTTTTCATTTAGATTTATTAACTTAATTCCTTTGACTATGGTTTTTTATTGAAATTCTATTACCGCTTATTTAGTTAATTTAATTACTTTTGAAATTTTATTATTCTCAACTTTTAGCAACATCTAGTAGGACTCTTCTTATTCTCAACTTTTAGCAACATCTAGTAGGACTCTTCTTACCTAGGGATCAGCTAAGAATCACTACTTGTGACTTCCGTAGCATCCCATCATCGGACATTAATTAAATTTGAAATTTTCTATTAATCTTTTTATTTTCTTTTAAAAACTTATTTATTTTTATTTTTAATAAAAATTTAAATTATTGAAAAAATCATACTAAATATCCCAATACTCTGGTAACATTTAGCTAATTCCTCTCACCTAGGGATCAGTCAAGAAATCACTACTTGTGAGTTTCATGACATCCCATCATCGGAAGAATTTCATTTATTTTATTTTATTTTTATTGATTTGTTATTTTTATATTTTTTATTATTATAGATATTTTTTAAAAAATAAGCATGAAATTGAATATTGAGAAATAATATCGAATATCCCAATACTCTGGTAACATTCGATATAATTCCTCTTACCTAAAGTTTTTCGAAGAATCGCTACTTGCGAGTTCTATGAAGACTTATCATTAGGATTTCATACTTATTTTATTTTAATTTTATTGATTTATTATTTTATGTATTTTTATTTGTTAGCTTCCTAAAATATTCTTTCATAGTAAGTTGTTTAAAAAATATTTATTACATAAAAACTATATGGTTATATATATTTTATATATTTTAAACTATATATATTTCCTAGAGTTATTTACATACTTTATTTATTTATTTACATATATTTATCATTAAGAATAATTCTATAATTAAACCTAAAATTTTTAGATCTTAAAGAATTTTATATACAAATAAGTATTCATTTTTTTGTTATGCAAATATATTAAACTATTAAACAGAATAAATAAATAAATAAACATTAAATAAATGAAGAATATATACCAAAACGGACTGGGCTTGAAAACCCAAAGAAAACCTTCCAAACGGGCCCACAAATCAGACCCAAAAGATAGGACCCAAGCCTGCCAAGGGAGCGGGTCGCGAGCGAGTCAGGAACCGGGTCGGCGCGCGGGTGGCAGAGGCGGGTTGCGTGGATCTCAGGTCGGGTCGCGGGTGCCACGAGGGTCGGCTGGTCAAAACGCTGCGTTTTGATGTTCTATAAAAAGCCTATTTTTTTGTTTCTCCTCATTTTAGCCGGTTCCTCCAGAAAAAAATTCCAAAACCCCAAAAAAATCCTCTCAGCCCCGTCGGATGATTTTCTCCATGCGGCCGCCGTACGCCGGTCGTCGGAAACTTTCCTGTAAACCTAAAAGTACCCTACTCCTCCCCCTCTACTCCGATCTAGCCTCCATTTACCCTAAAAATCCCTCTAACCCTATAGATCTAACTCTTCGAAAGCCTCCTTCCTCTTTGTTTTTTCTTTGTGTTTGTTTTTTTTGTTTTTTTTAATTTGGTTGGATCTGGTTGTGGTTTTTTGTTGCTATTGGTTTTTGTTTTCTTTGCAGGTTTAAGATCTAAGTTTTTTAGATCTAGGCTTCGAGGTTTAAGGATCTAGGGTTTTCGAAGGGTTTTGGTTGGTTTAGGTGGTGGTGACTGAGTGGGTGGCTTGCGGTGGTGATGATGTCTCGGTGGTGGGGGTTGGTACGGGAATGGTGTAGGGTTTCAATAGTGGTGGTAAGGGTGATGTTTAGGGGTTTCAGTGGTAATGGTGTTCGAGGGTTTTGGTGGTTGCTGGTTTGAATGGGGGTTGATTTGGGGTTGGAGGTGATGAACGGCGGCTGTATGGGTAATGGAGGGTTTGGGGCTTTGTCGGTTTTTTGGTGTTCGGAAGTCTTCCCCCCCCCCTAAAAAAAAAGACCCTCTGCTTAAATTATTCAGGTCTTTTTAAACAAATGTAGAGTCCTCCTTTGATCCAGTGGCTTAGAACCGATCTAGGTTCTCCATATTGTTTCCCAGTCCTCCAAGGCAATGTCAAGATGGGATTGATACTTGGGGAAGATGAGTTTTGGTGATACTCGAGACCTGGGGTGAGCTATACCGGCGGCTAGGCAAAATTTGGCCTAAAAATTTAGCCTGCAAAATGGGAAAGTCTCTTCCCATTAAATGTGATGTACAATAAACTAAATAATAATACTAATAATAATATAAAAATAAAAATAGAAATAAAAATATTAATAATAATAATAATAAAAATGAAAATGGAACAGATAATAATAATAATAATAATAATAAACCAAATAATAAAAATAAAAATAAAAATAAATACAAACATATATATAATAATAATGATAATAATAGTAAAAATGGGACAAAATTAGGTGTCAACAGCTGCCCCTCTTTGCTCATTGCTAAGGATCAGGAATGGGGCAAAGACAATAGACACACTAATTTTGTCCGACTTATAACCTAATCTCTTTCTTTTTTCTTTCTTTCTTTTCTTCTTCTCTTTTTTTTTTCATATTTCACTTCTTTATTTTGTTTTTTGAAATGTGCTCCTCTTACAGCAGCGGCAATTAGACTTTAAAATTTTTCCTGAAATGTGCTCCTCTTGCAACAGAGGCAATCACACTTTAAAATTCTATTTGAGAAAGCTCCTCTTGCAGCAGAGACGATGAAACTTTAGATTTTTTTTCTTGAAAATGTGCTCCTCTTGCAGCAGAGGCAATCAGACTTTAAAATTTTTCCCTTTTTTTTTCGGAATGTGCTCCTCTTGCAGCAAAGGCAATGAAACTTTAATTTTTAAAAATTTTGCCCGAAGGACTTAAAATTTATGCCAGAGGACTTGAAATTTATGCCCGGAGGACTTAGAATTGTGCCCGTAGGACTGGAGATTTGTGCCCAGAGGACTTAAATTTGTGCCCGGAGGACTTGAGCTTTGTGCCTAGAGGTCTTGAGATTTGTGCCCGGAGGTCTTAGAATTTTGTGCCCGGAGGACTTGAAATTTATGCCCGGAGGACTTGAATTTTATGCCCGGAGGTCTTAGAATTTTGTGCCCGGAGGTCTTAGAATTTTGTGCCCGGAGGTCTTAGAATTTTGTGCCCGGAGGTCTTTGAAGTTTTGTGCCCGGAGGTCTTTGAAGTTTTGTGCCCGAAGGTCTTTGAAATTTTGTGCCCGGAGGTCTTAGAATTTTGTGCCCGGAGGACTTGAGATTTATGCCCAGATGACTTAAATTTTATGCCCGGAGGTCTTAGAATTTTGTGCCCGGAGGTCTTTGAAATTTTGTGCCCGAAGGTCTTGAAATTTATGCCCGGAGGACTTGAAGTTAGCTTATCTTCTGAAAATCAACCTTCAATCTTGATTAAACATGGCATTGATCAAACTGGATTTGAAAATTTCTTTATCATGAGCAAACTTGACTTTTTGTTTTGAAAAAAGGTTGCATGACCTTCAAAATTTTGATTGGATGGTATAGAGCCTTTAGCTTGAGAAACATGTTTTAATCTCAAAATTTTACACAAAACTTTCAATGCTGATGTTGTATGATACTGTGTATGTATGCATGTATGCATGGCACTCAATCTTTGTACATTCTCTAACTTTGAAACTCTATCCTATCAAAGAGGTACATCATTTGTCTTTTGTATTTTCTTTGCCCAAACATGATCATGAAAGCTCCTTTCTGTTTTCCATTTCTGCAGAGTTCTGGTGCTCATTACAGCCTTTTGACGAAAAGCACTGAAAATTTTCCTCATAACTATTTTCCAGGGGGAATGAATCCAAATTTCACAAGTGATACTTGATCCTTTCGAGAAATTAGTGATTACTTTTCACGATGAGTGACATAAATCCTATTCGGATCTTTCCAACTGGACAATTGAAAGTTTGGTGTACCAGGATATTCTATTTGGGGAATATTTTGCCACTTATCCAAAAAACAATGGTTTTTTTTCAAAATGGTTTTCTTAAAATACCATCGCTTTTCTTCTTTTTTTTTTCTTTTTTTTGGAACAAAGTTTTGAATGAGAAAAGAAACAAAATATTTACAACTTGGTTTGACAATCTCTTAAATTCTCGAATAATGGCGTTCTACAGACGCCAAGATGAGATATGAATGACTGAGGTTCTTTCTGTTTAGGAAAAGTATGTACGGGAAGAAAGGTTCAAACTTTTTAGAAAAATGTCGGGCAATCAAGTGACATCAGAATCTTTGGATATCTTAAGGATTTCTCAAGGACTATTGGTTCTTTTTCCATGTTTTTAATTCGTGTCACTGCTTGATTTGTTGCTCTAAGAGTTCATTGTTTGCTCTAGACTGCCCTTTTCGGGTTTTCACCCTAGAGCTGCACTCTTTCTTTTCTTTTTTTCTTCTTTTTGTTTTTTTTATTGTTCCACCATACATTCAAAAATTCAGATTTCATTCAAACCAGATGATGGCAAGAATTTTCCAAAGAAGAGCTCTTCAATACAAGTATCCATATTTGATTAAAATGGACTTTTAAGTACGTAATGTAGGCCATGGTTCAGGGTTTTGAAAGAATGGATAAACAGGCCCAAAATGTTGTTTAAGGGTGATCAATCCAAGGATCATTTCTTCTCATATGGACGTCTATCATTTTCATTCTTTGAAGCACCTTTCTTTTTCTGCTTTTCCATGTATCTCTTCTTCTTCTTCTTGTTCTTCTTCTTCTTCTTCTTCTTCTTCTCTCTTTTTTCAAAATCCTTTTCATTCTTTGAATCACCTTTCTTTGTGTACTTTCACATGTATCCTTTCTTCTTTCTCTTCTTCTTTTTTTCTTTTCATTTTTTCTTCTTTTCTTTTTTTCATTAATTCATGTCCAAGATTTCAAAAACATAGTAAATCTTATTTGATCGAAAACAAAAGTTTAATCATTCATTTTCTTTGAAGAGATATTTTCTGAACATGCCCCTCGGTGTGGAGGGTGATCCTTGGAAGAGGTTTATTGCAAAGGAAATTATCAGGCTCAAAAGGGGTAGCAATAGGATAATATTTATATTTGTGAATGGAATATGAAAGACGGCCATTCATCATCTCAAATTAAGATGCTTATATTGAAAAGCAATTCTTAGGACAAGTTCTTCTTTTGGCTTTGAAATCATCTGAATATCATGTTTGCATGGTGTCACAATCAATTTCATTTTTTTCTTTTTTTTTTCTTTTTTTGATTTTCTTGTAATGCACCCCTTTAGTATGACAGAGCTTGACCTTACACACCACATATTCATTTAAGGAAAAAAAAGTGATGCGCAACTCGAGGTATTAGGCAGATGGACATCGGTGGAAAATCCTCAACTTTGGTTCTGTTTTTTTCTTTTTTCTCTTTTTTTTCAAAACATGGGCAAAGGCATCTTGGGAGTACAAGATTGAAGAATCTGGATTTGTACTAGAATTTAGGTGGAAATGTATTTCACAATGATCTTGCCACGATCGACCGCCATTGTCCAGAATCTTTGAGATTGTCATTGATTTCCAAAAACTTCTCAAAAAGTTTTGCAAATCAATCATTTCTTTAAAAATCATTAATAGTAAAGCCCTATCATGGTCAAATGGAAAACAAATCGGACTTTCAAAATCTTATGCCCCAATTTAGCTTTTTAGCTTCCGAGTGACTTAGGTTTTGTGGAGATATGATCCAGGAATGATTTAAGACATTCATCTTTGATAGTAATCCCTAATTTTCTTAGAATCATTTTTGTCATTAATGTGAAGAAAAGAAACATTTTTGTCACATGCCACTGGAAAATAAATTATGCAAAAAGTTGTGCTCATACAATTGTCACCTAGGCCAACGGAAATGACAAGCATTTTTCAACAAAATACAAACTCTAAAATCTTGACATTTCAGTTTCTTCCAATCTAGTTTCTCCATGACCTAACTTTGCATCAAAGTGGACTTCCACTGATCCATAAGTTCTTGAGTCAAGATTCCCCCATTGATAAGCTCTTCAACTCTTTCCTTCAATTGCCTGCATTTCTCTGTTGGATGCCCGATTGCCCCCATGTGATAGTCACATCTACTATCCAAATCATAACTCTTGGACCATGGGTTTGGGCTGTTCTCAAAGAAACAGGGGTCAAATATTGGTTTTTCACTAGAAAAGGCAAGAGATCAAAAATTGAGATGGGAATTTTTCCTTGGTTGCTTCTCGATCTTTTTCTGTTGTTTATTGGTTGTTGGACAGGTCGAGCTCTAGGATTAGTCACAAAGGTAGGTGAGTGAGCAATTACTGGGGAGTAAGAGTTTGCTTGGATTCCTGGTTGTGGAATTGGTGAATAAAGATATGGATCTTAAGAAACATTGCTCAAGGTTGGATGGTATGATGGGTACAGCAAATAGGGATGAGATGGAATGGAATTTCTGGGAAATTGCCCCTCAAACATCACTGCTTGCACTTCTTCTTCCATTCTTTCTGACTTGTTATCAGCAATGTCATCTATCTTGATCTTGCCCCTCTTAACTGCATTCTCAATCATCTCTCTGGAGGCTACCATGTCAGCAAAATTCTTAGTAACACTCCCAATCATCCTATCATAATATGGTGCTTAGAGGGTACTAAGAAACAGCGCTACAGTCTCTTTTTCTGTGAGGGGAGGTTGGACTTGAGTGGCAACATTTTTCAATCTCTGGGCGTATTCTCTAAAGCCTTCAATAGCTTTCTTCTCCATGGTTTGCAAAGATAAACTATCTGGGGCCAGATCCACAATATGCTTATGTTGGGCGACGAATGTCCTTGCCAAATCTTTCCATGAGTGAACATCGCCCCTGCCCAACTGTGTATACCACCTAGCAGCAGATCCTTTAAGGCTATATTGGAAAACATGGATCAACAGTTTGTCATCATGCACATGTGCTGCCATCTTTCTACAGTACATAGTGATATGGGCTTTCGGACATGTAGTCCCATCGTACTTCTCAAATTCTGGGGCTTTGAACTTTAAGGGAATGATCACACCAGGTACTAGAGATAATCTAGTTGCATCCAAAGATCCATGAAAATCCACTCCTTCAACAATTCGAAGGCTTTCTTCTATAAGCTCTATCTTTCGTTGGGAACATGAACATTCTTTCACTTGTGGCATCCCTTGATCTTTGTGACTATCCAAATTGCCAATATGAGTTGGTTCGAGGGGGTTCATTGTAGGAGTCTCATGCACTTGAAACCGACTAGGGTCGACTGAATATGGCATATTAGGGCATACATAATCTTTGGTGGGCATTGCTTGTGGCTCTTGAGATGTTTGGGTTTCTCGTGAGCCACTGTTAATTGGACAAAAAGAATCCTCAGCATTTCGCAACTGATGCCCCTCTTGAGTAGCTAGTCCTCCCATCGTTTCTTTTCCATTATTCCACCTTTCCAATAAAACTGCCATATGTGATAATTGCTCTCTTATCTCTTGCTGTGCTTTTTCCATCCTTTCCATTCGAATCATTTCTGTTTCTTCCATGGTTTAAAACTATCTTCAAAGCTTTTCTATGTTCAAGCCACTTGACACCTAATCCAACATAACCCTGAATTAAATGTCATGCTTGCCATGTTAATATGAAGCTTTTATTGTATGAAAATTTAAAAAGAACAACATTTAAACAAGAAAAGAAGAAAAAAAATAAATTGAAAATTGTCATTTGACCATGCATCTGTTTTGATCATCTTTTTTTTTTGTTTTTTGTTTTTTTTAAAGGAAACAGTTACTGTTAGCCATATTATTTTCTGTCAAAATCATATTATGCACACATGAATGAAGTGAATGCAAACTTAAATAAAACCTTGTAACATTCATATTCATAAAGGAATTGTTTACAAGATTCAAAAGTTCCTTACTACACTCCTTACTATTCCAATGCCTCTTACATTCAAAGTCTTTCAAAAGGAAAATTCACAACAACAACTGCTTTTTCATCCTCTGAACTCTAATCAAGCATGGCAAATTCCTGGCTGACCACTTCCCTTATATCGAGCCATTTTGCGTCAATCAATCCCTTCACCTTATACTTGAAAGCCTTACAATCTTCGATGGAGTGCCCAATATTTCCTGTGTGGTACTCACATCTTGCATTTGCGTTGTACCATATTGGGTAAGGAGGCTCCAAGGGTTTTAAGAACACAGGAGCAACAAGATGCCTTTCAAGCAGATAGGGGAAAAGTTTGCCATATGTTATGGGTAAAGGGTCAAGCTGCGTGTGCTTCATCTTCTTGGATTGTTTTTTACCAAGAGGTTGATTTATAACTTGAGTAGGTGGTGGCACAAAAGCTAGGCTGTTAGGGATTTGCTGAAAAGGTGGTCGAATAGAATTGGCATTAGCATATGGGTTCACAGACGAACAGGTATGTAGAGGTTGGGCGAGACTAGGAGATCCTGTTCCAAAAGCTTGAACATGTGGTTGAAAAGTAGGTCGAGGATAAAAGTTTGGTCGTGGACCAATTCGTGGAGGTCGAACAAAAGTAGGAGGTCCTGTTTAGAGTGCTTGGGTAGGTGGCTGAAAAGAATTAGGATGAGGGTTAGGGTTTTGTAATAGCCCTCTTGGTATGGATTGTTTGAGGCCATAAGGTTCAGCTTTAGTTATAAGGCCCTTAAGTTCATCCATTACCTTTTTCACCCTTTTCATAGCCTCTTCTACCACGGGATCATCGTCTGGACAGTTGAGAGCATCGGAGTGTCCCTGGCAAGCCATTTCATGAAGAGTCGATTGGTCTCCACTTGCTGATGGTTCAACGTGTAGTTGTCCTGGAAATGACGATGAGCCTTGGGGATGAACCAGTTTAGTCTCTCCAAAGCTTTCAAGCATCTTCATTATCTTAGCTAGCTTCCCCTTTATCTCCCGTATGTCATGTCCAAACTCCTCTTGATTATTCTCCAAAGCAATAAGTCTAGCTTCTAATTGATCTCGCATGTTTCTGACCCCTTTTAACCTAAAAAGATAAATGCCCTCCTTATTATGTGATGTAATGAGATATGCCATGCTAAAATTTAAGAATAAAAGAATCAAAATTTTCTCTTATTTAAATTCAATGAATAAATTCTTTTCTCTTTTTTTTTTAGAGTTTGATGACTTCCCTTTTTTCCTTTTAAAGAATAGATTTTTCTTTTTGCTCTCTCTTTTTTTTATTTAAAAGAAAAAATCTTATTTTCACACCATAATTTATTTTCTTTAACTTCCCTTTTTATTTTTTTTGAAGAAATATGATAATGTAAAAAAAAAATTTATGTCTATGCATAAGTTCCAAAAAATAAAAATGTAATTTTTTTGTGGTATTAAAGAATGAAGGAATATTTTCATGTTATTTTTAGACAAAAAGAAAAATCGAGTAAATCTTTGTTTTATTCTTTAAAATTGTAAAATTGTGAAATTTTTTTGAGAATAACATAAAATATATATATATATATATATATATTGATTTCATGAAAATATGAGTTTGAAAAATGATTAGAGTTATGATATGAAGAAGATAGTAAAAATGTTCCCTCATGTGTCCCAATCTTAGGATAATTTCTGCGAAAATTGGACATGGCTTTACCTAAGGCTGACCTTTTTAGGGTCCTTTACATGCTGGGTTGGAATTTATAAAGATCTAAAGGTTTCCAAATTATACCTCACTGTCATCCACACTGGACTAGTAAGATTTAATTTGAGTAAGAATATTTCACTTGCCATTGCGGAGGTGATTACCTCACGAGAGCAAAGGTACTCTACTCCCTCCTAAGAAGGACGGAACTCGGGTATAGAGCTCATGTTATACAAATGCAAGTGCAAGTGTGTGTATGAGGGAACATTTATCAAACCATAACCCTTATCCTACAATGCCCCAACAATTTATTAAGAATAATATTTACAAAATAAATAATGCAGTAAAATAAATGTAATAACTAAAATACAAATGCAACAAATTATTTAAAATTAAAGAAAATTAAATTTAAATATTAGTTAAGACCATCAAATTAAAACTTAGGATAACACATGATTAATAAATGGCTTGACTCTCAAAAAGATACCCAGTGGAGTCGCCAAGCTGTCGTAACGGCTTCGCGCTCGATGATTTTGAAAAACATTTAAAAACAAGGAGTCGCCACCAATCTTTTTTGGCTAGGTGTGATTGGCCACCTAAAATATTTATCTTATTAATAAAATCTCAAAATTAATTAAGTTTTATTAAAAAGACAATTTTGGTCTGCAGAAACAAAAATCGGGTTCGGGGGTACGGTTACGTGTGAGGAAGGATTAGCACTCTCACAATGCCCGTTAGAAAACGGTACCATCCTAACTACGTGGTATCTTTTGATTTTAATAAAAGAGTCTTGGTTTAAAACTAATTTGCTTATTTTGGAAAATTTTGTGTGTTGGCTTAAAAATTACTATTATATATATGTATTTAAAAAACTTCTTTTTGAAAATTAACATGAATCCCATTTATTGAAAAATTAAATCAAATATCCCAATACTTTTGGCGATATTTGAAATAATTCTCCTCACCTAGAGATTTCTAAAAAATCACTACTTATAACTTCTATAGAATCTCATCCGCGGAAGATTCACATTTTTTATGTAATTGAATGAAAAATTATTATATATTTTAAAATAAGTTTTATTTTGAAAATAAACATAAACCCCTTTTATTGAAGAATTAAATCAAATATTCCACTACTTTTAGCAACATTTGAGATAATTCTCATCACCTAGAGATTTCTAAAGAATCACTACTTGTGACTTTTATAGAATCTCATCATCGAAAGATTCACATTTTTTAAATTCGCGTGAATGCATGTGGTGTAAACAGATAGTAAATGATGCACATGTATGTCTATTTAATGTATTTATTGTTTCTTTAATTTTTTTTATATTATTTGTTTTTTTATTTTTGAAAAAATAAAAATTCGTGTATTGAAAAATCACACTAAATATTTCAATACTTTTGGCAACATCTAGTAGGACTCTTCTCACCTAGGGATCAGCTAGGAATCACTACTTGTGACTTCCGTAGCATCTCATCATCGGACGAACTTTTACCTCTTATGAATAATTAGAATGTTTTATCTTCATTGATTCTTATTTTTTTCATTTAGATTTATTAACTTAATTCCTTTGACTATGGTTTTTTATTGAAATTCTATTACCGCTTATTTAGTTAATTTAATTACTTTTGAAATTTATTCTCAACTTTTAGCAACATCTAGTAGGACTCTTCTCACCTCGGGATCAGCTAGGAATCACTACTTTTGACTTCCGTAGCATCCCATCATCGGACATTAATTAAATTTGAAAATTTCTATTAATCTTTTTATTTTCTTTTAAAAACTTATTTATTTTTATTTTTAATAAAAATTTAAATTATTGAAAAAATCATACTAAATATCCCAATACTCTGGTAACATTTAGCTAATTCCTCTTACCTAGAGATCAGTCAAGAAATCACTACTTGTGAGTTTCATGACATCCCATCATCGGAAGAATTTCATTTATTTTATTTTATTTTTATTGATTTGTTATTTTTATATTTTTTATTATTATAGATATTTTTTTAAAAATAAGCATGAAATTGAATATTGAGAAATAATATCGAATATCCCAATACTCTGGTAACATTCGATATAATTCCTCTCACCTAAAGTTTTTCGAAGAATCGCTACTTGCGAGTTCTATGAAGACTTATCATTGGGATTTCATACTTATTTTATTTTAATTTTATTGATTTATTATTTTATGTATTTTTATTTGTTAGCTTCCTAAAATATTCTTTTATAGTAAGTTGTTTAAAAAATATTTATTACATAAAAACTATATGGTTATATATTTTTTATATATTTTAAACTATATATATTTCCTATAGTTATTTACATACTTTATTTATTTATTTACATATATTTATCATTAAGAATAATTCTATAATTAAACCTAAAATTTTTAGATCTTAAAGAATTTTATATACAAATAAGTATTCATTTTTTTGTTATGCAAATATATTAAACTATTAAACAGAATAAATAAATAAATAAACATTAAATAAATGAAGAATATATATCAAAACAGACTGGGCTTGAAAACCCAAAGAAAACCTTCCAAACGGGCCCACAAATCAGGCCCAAAAGATAGGACCCAAGCCTGCCAAGGGAGCGGGTCGCGAGCGGGTCAGGAACCCGGTCGGCGCGCAGGTGGCAGAGGCGGTTTGCGCGGATCTCAGGTCGGGTCGCGGGTGGCACGCAGGTCGGCTGGTCAAAACGCTGCGTTTTGATGTTCTATAAAAAGCCTATTTTTTTGTTTCTCCTCATTTTATTCGGTTCCTCTAGAAAAAAATTCCAAAACCCCAAAAAAATCCTCTCAGCCCCCTCGGATGATTTTCGCCATGTCGGCCGCCGTGCGCCGCCGTACGCCGGTCGTCGGAAACTTTCCCGTAAACCTAAAAGTACCCTACTCCTCCCCCTCTACTCCGATCTAGCCTCCGTTTACCCTAAAAATCCCTCTAACCCTATAGATCTAACTCTCTGAAAGCCTCCTTCCTCTTTGTTTTTTTTTTATGTTTGTTTTTTTGTTTTTTTTTTAATTTGGTTGGATCTGGTTGTGGTTTTTTGTTGCTGTTGGTTTTTGTTTTCTTTGCAGGTTTAAGATCTAAGTTTTTTAGATCTAGGCTTCGGGGTTTTGGGATCTAGGGTTTTCGAAGGGTTTTGGTTGGTTTAGGTGGTGGTGACTGAGTGGGTGGCTTGCGATGGTGATGATGTCTCGGTGGTGGGGGTTGGTACGGGAATGGTGTAGGGTTTCAATAGTGGTGGTGAGGGTGATGTTTAGGGGTTTCAGTAGTGATGGTGTTCAAGGGTTTTGGTGGTTACTGGTTTGAATGGGGGTTGATTTGGGGTTGGAGGTGATGAACGGCGGCTGTGTGGGTAATTGAGGGTTTGGGGCTTTGTCGGTTTTTTGGTGTTCGAAAGTCTTCCCCCCTCCCAAAAAAAAGATCCTCTACCTAAATTATTCAGGTCTTTTTAAACAAATGTAGAGTCCTCCTTTGATCCAGTGGCCTAGAACCGATCTAGGTTCTCCATATTGTTTCCCGGTCGTCCAAGGCAGTGTCAGGATGGGATTGATACCTGGGAAAGATGAGTTTTGGTGATACTCGAGACCTGGTTAGGCAAAATTTGGCCTAAAAATTTAGCCGGCAAAATGGGAAAGTCTCTTCCCATTAAATGTGATGTACAATAAACTAAATAATAATACTAATAATAATATAAATATAAAAATAGAAATAAAAATATTAATAATAATAATAATAATAATAATGAAAATGGAACAGATAATAATAATAATAATAATAAACCAAGTAATAAAAATAAAAATAAATACAAACATATATATAATAATAATTATAATAATAGTAAAAATGGGACAAAATTAGGTGTCAACAGCCACCAATTGTTGTAATAAGGCCATCATGGTCTCATGATTTTGTTTTATTCTAGCCATCCTTGCCTCTATACTATCTGATAGTAGAGGTGTTGGATGTGAGGATGATGGAGGTATTGTAGATGAGGACAGACGTGCAATTGGAAATCTCCAAGCCAACCCCCTAGGTCTACCTCTGATCCTCCTCATTGTATTTCAATTTACAGAATTACCTATACCAAGAGCAGATCAATCTTAGTACAAGTTGATAACAGTAAGTTACATGCAGACATTACACAGTACATGGGATGTAACACTAATAACGATCTCAATGACACTAACACATACTAGACAAACATTGCTCTGATACAATTAAATCTGTCACGACCTGAAAACCGCGACGTATACTTATCAATCACACTTATACCGTTTTTCTAAATTTACGAACTAAATTTTTCTTTTCACTTTAAAATTTATATTCAGTGTCAGTGTCCTTCAAAATTAATTTCGCATTTCTTAATTTAATTTAACTTTACATTCAATATTTAATTTGCTATCTCTTAAAACAACTCAACTTATTTAATAATCTAATTAATATTGAACTGATAAAAGAAAAAAGTCGAAAACTCCCACTTATATAAAATCGATTTTCCCTAGCTTAATAACCAGCAAAATAATCAATTATTTCCAACAACATATTTCTAATCCATAATTCCCAATCTATTTCACTATATACTACACATATGTGACAACCGCAAATTATGACTTGTGGTGACTAAATTGATTTGTTTTAAAGCCTTATGATTTAATATGGAATATTTAAGAGTTATGAGAAATTATTTTATTAAGCGATAATTAAATTTTAGAAATTAATTAGATTGAAAAGGAAGGATTTAAATTGAGGAAATATATACATACATATATATATATATATATACATGCACATATTTTTTTGTGAAGACTGCAAATTTTTCATATCGAATTAGTATATAAACGAACAAATTAAACAAACTAAGCGTTGAAAGTGTTTTGAAATTTTTATTATCTTAAGTAATAAAATTGAAAACTAGAATTAGGATATTTAATAATAAGTGATTACTATATATAAATTAAATTGATCTATTTATATAAAAGTAAGATAAGAAATATATAAAATAATATAAAAAATATATAAAAAATATATTTTTTAAAATAAATAAATAAAAAGAGACATTATTCGGTTGATGGGAAAACTTCCACCAACCATGAATTAAATATATAGGTAGTGCTCTGTCATGGACAGAGCACCCATTCCCCTATATTTTTCCTTTCTGCTCCTACTCACTGACACCTCTTCCATCAACTTCATCTTCTCCACTGACCCCTACACAGTGCACTTATCTTTTCCTCTCATCTCATCGTCTATCATGCATACAACATCTCTCTCATCTCTCACTCAACCCTCCCTCATTTTTATACAAGAAAACAGGTGAAAGAAAGAGTGCCGAGAGAGCCAAAGAATTGAAGCCGAAAAGCCCGAAGCAATGGTGAGTTGAGGCATTAAGTGAAGGTTCATTTCGGTTTTCCCAAGTAGTAGATCGGGGAAGGAAAATAGAGCTGGTGATGGGTATAATTGAAAGGGGTTGCTGTGTTGAAGTCGTGGTCTTCGAAGGCCAATTTCGACCGGTCCTAGCTGCTGGAAAGTGGATTAAAGACTGAGTCCAAGTGCGGTGAAGGCTAGATGAAACGCAACTGCTAAGGGCTGAAGCATGGTGTAGAATAGCTTGAAAACAGGGCCTCCTTACTGGTATTGAAGTGAGGCAGTAAAGTGTTTCGTTGGCAGCCATTTGAGTGGTGTTTTATGACCAAAACAGGGATTGAGAGAGAGAGAGAGATCGAAAGAAAGCAAGAAAAGCTCTAAAAAAAAAAGGGAATTTGGAAGCAAAACGTGTGTGAGCGATAAGAGAGAAACTCAAAGCAAAGGGTTGACGAGGCAAAAGATAGTCTTAAGCTGTTGGAGGCCGGCCACTACAGGGGTGAAGCGAGGGCTATTCGGTGGCTATACAGTATGCTTCTAGTGGCTGAATCGAAGTGATCATAAGACTGAACCAAGGGCCATTTAAAGGGGTTAACTTTTCCTGGCCTACAAAGGGGTCAGGGGCAGCCTTGAAGGGCTGTACCAAGGTTGAAAACTTCTCCAGGGCAGCTTTGGTTACTGGTTGAGGTTGGTTCTTAGGTTTGATCTATTGGCGTTTAAGGGTTGTATTCTCGACCAAAAAAAAAATGAAATTGAGAAGTGTGGCACTAAACCGAGAGAGAGACCGGAAGGTGTGAAACAACAAAAGACAAGGGACCCCACCTCAGGCTCAAGAACAGAAAGGAGGAAGAGGTATCCCACGTTCATGCCATGCATTTTGGAATTTTTTTTTATAGCTAATATTGCAGTGATTTGCTGCGGCATTTGGAAAAAAAATATAAAATAACAATAATAAAAGCATTTCAGTAAGGATTAAAATAGAGCCATTGAGGCTTGTTTCGGTTTGGAGTTTGGTATGGGGTTTGGGACGTTAAAACAAGAGTCATGGCTTTTGTGTTTTTAGGCTTAATTTAATGGCTGTTCAGGATTGTTTGGTGGAGCTAAAGGCTAAAATAATGCTGTGCCAAGGTGGACTTGGAGGTAAAAGCTTGGGAATTTCAAAGTGGTAAAGCTTCTTTGCTTTGAATCTTAAAGTGTGTGTATATATATAGACACATATGTATGTATAGATTTATATAAATATTGTAAGAAAAAATAGTGGAAATGCGTCATGAAATTAATATTTAAATTGTGATAACAGGTGTTGTCAATGAGAGAGACAACCACTAACCTTAAGTGTAGGGGGCCAGTAAGGGAATATTGAAAGGTAATGACTTTGTTGAGTTAAAGAAAATGTTTATAAATATACAAGTATCGATATATGTCTGTTACTTGTATGAGAAGGAGAAATAAATTCCTCGTCGTTAATTGATCATATTTTTAGGAGAAAAAGTGGTATGAAATTCAACTAAGTTTTCATGAATAAGGAATTATACACTTGGCCAAGATGATGTTTACATACATATATATATATATATATATATATAGATTGTATGATAATGAAGAAAAAATTCTTGGCATGGAGACGACTTAGATGATTATGGTTCTATTGTACATGTTTAGTACTTGATTAAGTCTAACTAGGATATAGTATTGAGACGGTAATGGATTGATTTGTAGTGAATTGGAGCGGTGTAGAAGCTTGTGTTCGATTTGGAAAACCAGAAGAAGAAAATTGCTAAGCATAAGGTAAGTGGGTTAGGTAAAGTATGTTAGCATCATCTCATCGGAATGAATTTTTTTAAGACCGATAAATATTTTAGTTTATGCTTGAGCGGGATTGAAAACTCAATTTTCCTTATGTGCTATAGCTAGTCAAGCATGCATGTCAAGTGAAGTAAACTGAGACACATGTTGTTCGGACCCGAAAGCCGTGACATACACTTAACATTCAAACTTTATTTACTATTTACCAAATTTACGAACTAAATTTTTATTTTTGATTTAAGGTTTGTATTCAGTGTCAATGTCGCCTCTACACTAAATTTGCATTCTTAATTTGATTTACATTCACTGTTAATTTGCTATCTCTTAAGACCACCCGACTTACTTAATACTCTAATTCAATATTAAACTGATAAAAGAAAAAGTCGAAAACTCCCCCTTATATAAAATCGATTTTCCCCAGCTTAATAACCTGCAAAATAATCAACTATTTCCAGCAGTATAATTCCAATCCACAATTCTCAATCTATTTCACTATATATTACCCATACTTCCAAAGTCATCAATTACATATATATGGCATTTCACAACTCATAGTTGTCACAATTCACTTCTTGGATCGCACTCGATAATCATGAGTCTATAATAATCTAAAACGATCTTAAGTTACATCCCAAAAATTCTATAAGCATGTATTGTGCATTTAAAATGTCATACATAAATAACAAGATAATTGTTTTTTTATACCTCAAGTGCAACAAAAACAGCACTCGGAGGACTCAGGCTAGTATCGCTACTTAAAGATTGTCCTCGAGGCCTTGCTCCAAAACTCCAAGTGTGGAGTCTAGCTTGTATGATCTGTGATGTTGTTAGAAAGGGGTGAGCAAAACCACGGCTCAGTAAGTAGCTTATGTAAATGCATGTTAGACTCATGTCGATTTACATGCACATGTATAAAACAATGCTAGAGTAATAAGTAAGCTTGGTATTTAAGCATGGTATTAAGTCAAACATTCTTTTCGTGCACTTTAGTTGTAAGACGCTTTCAATATGCACTTAATTAAAACAAACTTACCATGCAGTTCAGCTAAATCAATTCGTTATGCATTCGGTTAAACTCAATACGCTATGCATTTCAAATAACGATTAATATATTTCGAAAAATCAATCAATGGCCACTTTGATAAAGCAATCAATAAACACTTGATAAAACGATCAATGTACACTCCAATCATTTCGATCAATATGGATTTCAATAATCTGAGTCATAAATCAAGAAATCGATAACGGTTAGGCATATTGCCTCGATTCACTGAATGCAGTACTGATAATGAAACAGTAGTAAGTAGAGTTTAGGCAATGATCCTTAATCAATCAATCAATCAATATCCATCCTAGCTAGTGATGGAGTGGTGTCGCAAGCAACACTAAAGCTATGGCCATAGAACGATACTCCAGTCTCGCTGATCAGTCGAGAGCTGGCACTTGTTTGCTGGTTTTCCAAACAAGCCTAACAATTTACCTAGAGCACTAGGCTCGGTAGGTACAATACAATAGTCTAGAGCACAAAGCTCGATAGACGGGCAATAGGGCCTAAAGTTAAGCTTGATAGGCTAGAAGTGACCCGAAGGTCATAGAACATGCCTGCACTCAAAAACAGTTCGAAAACAATTTCCTCGTGTAGCACTTGGCTTCCACGAATCTCAAAACACTTCTTAATTCGGTTTTGAGTTTCAATTATGTGAAGGTTTCGTTTTATTTAAAAGGGATAGTTCAACCCAAAACTTTATAATTGAAAACATGATGCAAGTTGTCGAAATATAGATATTAAATAGCTTGTCTCAAAATATGCAATATGTAAATGCATTAGTTCGATAAATTTAACGTGCACATTTGGCTAGCTTCAACACGTAAGGAAGAAACTGAGTTTTTGTCCAGTCCAACATACGCTAGGTTTGAAACCAACTATTTCTCATTGTTCAGTCATAACTTTTGTATGTCCTCAACGTAAGAATAAACCGAAATATTTATCGAATTCAAAATCATTCTACGAGATGATGCTAACATACGTTACTTAACCCACTTACCTCACATTGAGCAAATACTCCCTTTAAGCCTCCAAATCAAGCTCACGCTTCCATACCACTTTGGATTCACTACACATCATTTCATTAATACTTCATTCAATCACACATGTTAAAGATGTATAACCATATGCATTTAACACAATCCATAATCACTAACTCTCCCTTTCACTTTACATATCATCATTAAGTCGAGAGTGTTCATTCACAATCTCCTATCATATCATAATATTTCAAAACAATTTCCATTTAGTCATTTTTATCGATTCATCACCATATCACACTTATGTCAATCTATATTTATATATTAATTAAGACACATTTGCAAATCGTCACTATCATCACACTTTCTCGGTTAAACTCATACAATATAATTCTAATTTGAAACAATCAATTCAATAATGTCTCAATCTCATTATGCTTGTTCATGGATAGAAATGCATATCTTATGTCCAAAATTATTTAGGTCTAATCTTATGCCACCCATATACATCACCATTTACTATCAGTATTTATCTTATGTCCAAAATTTTCTATACTTCCTTTCGAAGTGGCCACAAGGTATATTTTCAACCTTAAATATTTTTATTTAACTACAATCTTTATATATATATATATATATATATATATATATATATATATATATACACACACACACACATACATATATAATTGTACCACAAACTACCTCTATTTATTCTCTTAGTATGCTAAAAATATACTTAGACACATTTGTATATATATTATACTAATGGTATTTATTTACATCGATGGTGTGTGTGTATGTATATTTGCACCTCTGTCTATCACATTTCATTTATAATATACATATATAATTTATATAAAGATCATATCTCAGTGTTTAGAGGCCTTACCCTCTAGACATCTCAGCCTGAGCTTCCTCTTCACACTGCGTTCGTTCCTCCTCATTTGGCTACTGGTTCAGCCGTTCCTCCATCCTCTAATAACCTTGGCTCAAGGCTGATTTCAGCCTTCAAAACAGCCCTACATCTGGCTTTATTCATGCACCAAGAGTAACCTTTAAACGCCCCTTTTACAACCCACAAAACTACCACGTTGCTCCTTTGTTCCAACTCAAGTGGCCCCTCTCTTTACCAGCACCCGTTCACGCCTAACCCAACCTTCAATGACAGCCCTTGTTAGACTTCATCAGCTACTGGCCGAGAGGTCCCTAATCCTCGTTGTTTATGTTTCAGTCACAGCTTTGTTAGAGTTTTAAAGGCAGCAAAGAAACAAGGCAAGAACACCCACAGATCAGGCCTAAAACCTCTTTGAATCGGCCCCTAACGCCACTACAAGCTGCTGCCCTTTTCTTCGTTGTTTCAAGCCCTTGTTGCATTCGCCACTTCCAGCCTCTGTTACAACCACCGTGAGCCACTAACGAACGCCTAGGCAGCTTGCATTTTTGGCTCACAAACTCATCTCAAGTAATGCCAACCAGCCATGATCACTGTTGCTTGCTATCCCATGTTTCGAGCCCCTTCTTCCTCTCTCACTGCAGTTTTCTCTTCTCTCTTGCTACTCCCTCAATTGCTTCCGTCTCTTTCCCTCTCGATCTCTTTCCATTTTTTTTCTCACTGCCGTTTCTATTCTCTCCCTTTCAAGATCAATTTCGTGTGGCAGAGTGCTTTCCTCTTTCTTTCTCTTAAATGGAAACTGTTCCCACGTTAGTGGGAGCAATCGGCTGGCTGATTGGCTTCCTCAGGAAGCCAATCAGCTAATAAGTTTAGTTATTATTTTTTATATATATAAATATATATAATATTATATATAATTTTTCTTATCTTAATTATATATATTTCTTGTCCTACATTTATATATAATAGTAACTCATATATATATATATATATATATATTTAAATATATATTTTATACTTGATGTCTATATAATTTCTGTATTTATTTTATATGTACATATATATATACACACATATATTATTCATATAATCATGTGTATATTACATTTAATTTAATAATTTTCTATTCATTGTTTAATTAAAATGAATATATATTTATTTGTTCCTTTAATTCTCTATTCATTTGTAATACATGCACTTAGATTTTGTAAGTACATTTATATAATTTATTAATTTACTTTGCAAATGTGCAAAATATTAATTTATTTTCTTTATCGAATTAATATACATATCTTGAACTTATTTATATAAATCCAATATATTTGTATATATTTATTAATCATTTATAGTTAAACGCACGAACCCTACTTTTCGATTTCACTACTTAAAATAATAAAAATTTCAAAATGCATCTTAATACTTAGTTTATTTAATCCATTCATCTATTTACAAGCTCAGTACAAAAAAATTGGCGGTCTTCACACATGTAAATTCATGTATAGCATGTTTTGAATTTAATTACTTAGTACCTATGTTTTAAAGACTGCATTATATTTTATATCGTAAAGTGTTGGTTTGATTTGACCTTCGAAACAAATCGAAAATTTCCTTATATCCTAAATTCAAAAATTGATTTTTGATAAGAACTTGGAAATCCATGTAAGTCAAGTGCTACACGTAAACACTGTTTTTCGAACCGTGTTGAGTGCAGGCATGTCCTACGACCTTCGGGTCATTTCTAGCCTATCGAGCTTAGCTCTAGGCCTTATTGCTCGTCTATCGAGCTTTATGCTCTAGACTATTGTATTGTACCTATCGAGCCTAGTGCTCTGGGTAGATTGTTACTTGTCTGAAAAACCAGCAGGCAAGTCCCAGCTCTCGACTGATCAGCGAGACTGGATATTGTTCTATGGCCATAGATTTAGTGTTGCTTGCGACACCATTCCATTGCTAGCTAGGATGGATATCAACTGATTGATTGATTGATTGATTGATTGAGGATTATTGCCTAAACTCTACTTACTACTGTTTCATTATCATTACTGCTTTCAATGAATAGAGGCATTATGCCTAACCGTTATCGACTTCTTGATTTATGACTCATAGATTATTGAAGTCCATATTGATTTAAATTATTGTAGTGTATATTAATCGTTTTATCAAAGTGTTTATTGATTTTTTTATCAAAGTGGTTATTGATTGATTTATCGAATTATATTAATCGTTATTTGAAATGCATAGCGTATTGAGTTTAACTGAATACATAACGAATTGATTTAGCTGAACTGCATGGTAAGTTTGTTTTAATTAAGTGCATATTGAAAGCGTTTTACAACTAAAGTGCACAAAGAAGTGTTTGACTTAATACCATGCTTAAATACCAAGCTTACTTAGTACTCCAGCATTGTTTTCTACATGTGCATGTAGATCGACATGAGTCTAACATGCATTTACTTAAACTACTTACTGAGTCGTGGTTTTGCTCACCCCTTTCTAACAACATCGCAGATCATGCGAGCTAGGCTCCCACTTGGAGCTTGGGTGCAAGGCCTCGGGGACGATCTTTGAGTAGCGATACCGGTCTGAGTCCTCCAAGTGCTGTTTTTGTTACACTTGAGGTATAAAAACAATTATTTTATTGTTCATGTATGACATTTGAAATGTACAGTACATGCTTATAGAATTTTTGGGATGTAACTTAAAATCGCTCTAGATTATTATAGAATCATGATTATCGAGTGCGGTCCGAGAAGTGAATTGTGACAATTATGAGTTGTGAATTGTCATATGTATGTAATTGATTATTTTGGAAGTATGTGTAGTATATAGTGAAATAGACTGAGAATTGTGGATTGGAAATATGCTGTTGGAAATAGTTGATTACTTTGCAGGTTATTAAGCTGGGGAAAATCAATTTTATATAAGTGGGAGTTTTCGACTTTTTTTCTTTTATCAGTTTAATATTGAATTAGAGTATTAAGTAAGTTGAGTGGCCTTAAGAGATGGCAAATTAAATAGTGAATGTAAATCAAATTAAGAATGCGAATTGAGTTTAGAGGCGACACTGACAACGAATACAAACCTTAAAGTGAAAAGAAAAATTTAGTCCGTAAATTTGGTAAATAGTAAATAAAGTGTGAGTGTTAAGTGTACGTCACAGCCTTCGGGTCGTGACAGATTTAATGGTATCAGAGCAAGGTTTGTCTAGTACGTGTCAGTATCATAGAGATCGTTATTAGTGTTACATCTTATGTACTGTGTAATGTCTGCATGTAACTTACCATTATCAACTTATACTAAGATTGACCTGCTCTTAGTATAAGTTTTTATTCTGATTTAATTCAAAAATGAGGAGACTGAGAGCAAAAGTAAGCTTAGGAGACTGGCTCAAAAACAACTGATTCCATTTCCGACTCTATTGCCTTCATCAATTGCACTTGTTAGTAGTTTGTATATATAGTCAAAAAAAAAAGAACTGTATATTATCTATTGTTTATTAACTCTCCTTTTAAGGAAATCTTGGATGAAAGTGTGTATCGTTAGTCTACAGTGAAGGCGAGGGATAAAAACCTAATAGTAGATCCAATATTGTTGCACATTTATGACATTGGTTTTATTTAGGGTATGGATTGTATAGTTGCCTATAGTATTGTCTTTGCTTGAACATTATATGCTCAACAAGTACAAGAACTATTTTGAATGCCTATGTTTCCTTTATGGGATACAACATAGAAACTTGAGGAGAGGTTATTGACGGCTCCCACGAGCGAGACAAGCTTAGTTGCGTCCACCTCCTCCATAACCTTCGAGTCCAGACACCAGGTCTGAGCACTGGAAGTAAAGTTTAGTCAACCTTGCTGCTCTGTTTGAAAGACAATTTGGAAGCAGTTAAGGCATACAGCAGTCGTAGGCTACTTTGTCTCTACCAATCAATCAATCGGCTCCATAACCTCAAAATGCACCTTCACAACACGTAGCACTTTCACTACTAGTGCATGATGTGGGTTAGAGAATGGCACAATTTGAGTCATTCCAACGGATGAACCTTGTAGTGTTTAAAGGGGTTAAAAGATACAGAGGTGGCGAAAACATGGTTATTGAGGATGGATAGTGTTTGAGATTATGGGATATAGCTCAAAAGAGATGGTGGCACTAGCTACTTATATATTCAAGAGTGAGGCTGAACATTGGTAGAGGTCGACTAAGACAGTGTGGGGGAATCGGAATCCACCATCACTTGAGAAGCATTCCTTGAGTCTTTCAAAGAGCTGTGCTTTTGGGAAATGCTTAAATGAAAAGTAAATGGGGTTCCTAAGTTTGATTTTATACACTATGATCGTGGACCAATACAAGTCTTGCTTCATCACCTTGTGCCACTATGAACTGACATAGCAGAGAATGGGACGAGAAAAACCAAAAGATTTGTTGATGGTCAAAAAACCCTCCATTAAAGACAAACTAGTAGCATTGCACATAGTGTCTTATATAGAGGCCACAAAGATGGCCTAATTTGTTGAGCCAGACTTAGAGAAGACTCTAACTCACTATGAAAGTAAAGGCAAGACCAAGAGAAAAAGGGTAGTTTGAATCATTTTATCTAGAGGCAGGAAAGAAAGTTAGAATTAATGGCTGCTAAGTGCAAGATTTAAGAACATTGTGTCGTGGGGACTAATATGATATGCTTGCCCTGGACTCATGAATAGTGTATAGGATTGTGTTTGATGGAAATGACAATAGAGTGACCCTACATTGTTGGTCTAAGAAATAGGTTGTATGATAGCCTAAAGTTTGAACTGTACATTTAGCCTTTGGCAAGTATTACTCTAAAAAGCCTCAAGTTTGAAGCAAAACATAGGATGGAATCGCATTTTGTCAATGAACTTATTATATCGAAAAAGGTATACGATTTGATCGAAAACAAAATCCAAATTGGTATTTAAAACTATTGGAATTGGAAAACAATGTCAAAATATGAAACTTTTGGATTTTGAGGGATTAGGTATCTTTAATAAACTTCAATAAAGAATGGCTTGATTAGGTCTATTGAAATGGATCAGTAGGGTTTTGGGCTTGACAATGATAGTGGTCGAAAATTTATTCAAATTTTGTCCACCACGTGTGACAAGTAGTAGACTTTATTATGATGCCTTGAGAGGAACAATTGCCTAACTCTTTATGGACTTGAAAAATGCACTGCATCTTGTATATTTTGAAAAGTGTATGGATTTCACAAACCATATGAGTTAAAAAGTATATGATTTGGAATGAACATGGACTTAGGAAAGTATTCAACCTTTAGAAATATATCATTTGAGCTACGCGAATTTTGAAAGTCTAATAAATTGAACGCAATAATGTTGAATTATGTGGATTTAGAACCTACAAGGCTCTTTATATTTCTCACTATTGAGTCGAAATGAAGACAAAATGTTATAAAAAGAGGTCTTTAAATGGAAATTGGAGATTGTTAGTGTGTGTTATGCAAGATAACAAATTGCTATGAAAGTGAAGATTGTATGAGATAAGAACCTTGAGATCATCTTGTTACGATATTGATATTGGTGTAATCTAATAGTTTTTGAAGTAGAAAAGGATGAAGGATTCACCGTGGTGGTGTGATTGAGATGATAAGAGCAAGGAATTATGCTTGTGATGTCTTATGCACTGAGAGTACATTTGCTTATGTAATTGTATACATATATATTTGTGTATTGCAAGGTAAGAGTTACGATTATGCTATTATGTGGATTGTTGAGGAAGTGAAAGACTCGTGAGGATGGGCCGGAATTGATGCGTATGATTTTATAATGCTATGCAATGATTAGTGCAAATAAATTATTTGTGAGAAAGTTGAAATTTGATCATAGGCGAACATAATCAATGATTGTGGAACGTGATGTGTCTGTGGTGAATTTCTTTCTTGTGAAAAAGTGAATTATGACCCATCGAGTAAATTAAGTGGGAAAACTTGGAGTGTGACTTTATGGAAATAGGATACATAGGTCAGTTACTCTATGACACTATGATAATGATGTCTTGAAAATAGTATCTGTGATAGGCATGAGGAGTGTCATGTGTTCACTAAATATAATGATCATTGTAAGGTGATTTTATGTCTTGAGGTATTGTTGAGAGATAGTTAATTGATCTGTGACAGATTCATTAAGGCCATGGAGAATTGTTAATTTTGAATATTGTTGTGGTAACAAGAATTGAGAAAATATTGAATTATGACATTTTGTGAATCTTGCTATGTAGGATGCTTACGCAAAAGTATATGTTTATAAATACTGTGTGCTTCCAATTACTAAAGAGCGCATATTAGCTTAAGTAATGCGTAAGAAACATGGATACAACATGTAAATTGTTGACTTTATTGATCTAATATGTGACGAATGTATTTAGCATAAGGTGTAAACCATGTTGAGGTGATTTGAGATGGTTCACTAAAGTATAAGGGCAAGATATGCATTCTAGATAGTGAGGCCCTAAATAGACAAATAATAGAAGAGGCACACCACTCCAGGTACATGATGCACTCTGGGTATACGATGATGTGCTAGAATTTGTGCGAAGTGTGCAACTGGGCTGGTACAAAAAAAGATATAGCGACCTTTGTGTCTAGATGCTTACTATAAAAAAAAAGGTTAAGATTGAGCACTAAAGACTAATGGAGTGGCTCAATCCTTTACATGTGCCAACTTGGAAATGGGAGCACGTGATTATGTGCTTCACCATAGGGCACCCTAAGATCGCAAAAATCACAATAAAAATCTGGGTTATTGTTAAGGGATTTACAAGGTCCGAACACTTCCTAGCTATGAAGGCTACTAATTCACTTAATGCCCTAACATAGAAGTATGTTAGAGAAAGTTTTTGAGAATATAGTGTCGATATATGATTGGTTAGAGGCCGAAGAGTTATGCTAAGAATCAAAGAAGACACTTAGTGTTTCAAGTTAGGATTGAGTTTTCTTTAAGATCTCTCAATCTAAAGGTATAATGAGGCTTATTAAGAAAGGAAAGTTGAATCCTCTGCACATTAAGTCATTCAAGATACTTGAAAGAGTGGATGACATAGCATACCGATTAGTGCAACCCTAGAACTATCGGGTGTGCACAATGTCCTCCACACATCCATGTTTAGGAAGTATCATTTGAATCCCTCTCACGTGATTGAGTATGAGCCATTGGAAATCAAGGAGGACTTAAGTTATATTGAGAAGCCAATTTGGATTATGGATCACAAGATAAGGTATTGAAGTCTAAGACCATCTATCTAGAGAAAGGGCTCTGGTAGCATCACTCTGCAAAAGAAGCTAAGTAAAAGCTAGAGAGTTTGATGAAAGAAACGTGTCCTTACCTATTTTAACATGACTTGTAGCAATTTGGAGGACTAAATTTTTTAAGGTAGGGAGGATGTAACAACCACAAATTTTGACTTGGGGTGACTAAATTGATTTGTTTTAAAGCCTTATGATTTAATATGGAATATTTAAGAGTTATGAGAAATTATTTTATTAAGCGATAATTAAATTTTAGAAATTAATTAGATTGAAAGGATTTAAATTGAGGAAATATATACATACATATATATACATGCACACATTTTTTTGTGAAGACTGCGAATTTTTCGTACCGAATTAGTATATAAACGAACAAATTAAATAAACTAAGCGTTAAGAGTGTTCTGAAATTTTTATTATCTTAAATAATGAAATTAAAAAGTAAAATTAATGCATTTAACAATCAGTGATTACTATATATAAATTAAATTGATCTATATATATATATATAAGTAAGATAAAAAATATATAAAATAATATAAATAATATATAAGAAATATATTTTTTTTAAAAAAATAAATAAATAAATAAAAAAAGGGACATTATTCGGTTGGTGGGAAAATTTCCACCAACCATGAATTAAATATATAGGATAGTGCTCTGTCCATGACAGAGCACCCATTCCCCTATATTTTTCCTTTTTGCTCCTACTCACTGACACCTCTTCCATCAACTTCATCTTCTCCACCGACCCCTACACAGTGCACTTATCGTTTCCTCTCATCTCATCGTCTATCATGCATACAACACCTCTCTCATCCCTCACTCAACCCTCCCTCATTTTTATACAAGAAAACAAGTGAAAGAAAGAGTGCCGAGAGAGCCAAAGAATTGAAGCCGAAAAGCCCGAAGCAATGGTGAGTTGAGGCATTAAGTGAAGTATCATTTCGGTTTTCCCAAGTAGTAGATCGGGGAAGGAAAATAGAGCTGGTGATGGGTATAATTGAAAGGGGTTGCTGTGTTGAAGTCGTGGTCTTCGAAGGCCAATTTCGACCGGTCCTAGCTGCTGGAAAGTGGATTAAAGACCGAGTCTAAGTGCGGTGAAGGCTAGATGAAACGCAACTGCTAAGGGCTGAAGCATGGTGTAGAATAGCTTGAAAACAGGGCCTCCTTACTGGTATTGAAGTGAGGCAGTAAAGTGTTTCGTTGGCAGCCATTTGAGTGGTGTTTTATGACCAAAACAGGGATTGAGAGAGAGAGAGATCGAAAGAAAGCAAGAAAAGCTCTAAAAAAAAAAGGACCTTGGAAGCAAAACGTGTGAGCGATAAGAGAGAAACTCAAAGCAAAGGGTTGACGAGGCAAAAGATAGTCTTGAGCTGTTGGAGGCTGGCCACTACAGGGGTGAAGCGAGGGCTATTCGGTGGCTATACAGTATGCTTCTAGTGGCTGAATCGAAGTGATCATAAGACTGAACCAAGGGCCATTTAAAGGGGTTAACTTTTCCTGGCCTACAAAAGTGGTCAGGGGCAGCCTTGAAGGGCTGTACCAAGGTTGAAAACTTCTCCAGGGCAGCTTTGGTTACTGGTTGAGGTTGGTTCTTAGGTTTGATCTATTGGCGTTTAAGGGTTGTATTCTCGACAAAAAAAAATGAAATTGAGAAGTGTGGCACTAAACCGAGAGAGAGACCGGAAGGTGTGAAACAACAAAAGACAAGGGACCCCACCTCAGGCTCAAGAACAGAAAGGAGGAAGAGGTATCCCACGTTCATGCCATGCATTTTGGAATTTTTTTTTATAGCTAATATTGCAGTGTTTTGCTGCGGCATTTGGAAAAAAAATATAAAATAACAATAATAACAGCATTTCAGTAAGGATTAAAATAGAGCCATTGAGGCTTGTTTCGGTTTGGAGTTTGGTATGGGGTTTGGGACGTTAAAACAAGAGTCATGGCTTGTGTTTTTAGGCTTAATTTAATGGCTGTTCAGGATTGTTTGGTGTAGCTAAAGGCTAAAATAATGCTGTGCCAAGGTGGACTTGGAGGTAAAAGCTTGGGAATTTCAAAGTGGTAAAGCTTCTTTGCTTTGAATCTTAAAGTGTGTGTATATATATAGACACATATGTATGTATAGATTTATATAAATATTGTAAGAAAATATAGTGGAAATGCGTCATGAAATTAATATTTAAATTGTGATAACAGGTGTTGTCAATGAGAGAGACAACCACTAACCTTAAGTATAAGGGGCCAGTAAGGGAATATTGAAAGGTAATGACTTTGTTGAGTTAAAGAAAATGTTTATAAATATACAAGTATCGATATATGTCTGTTACTTGTATGAGAAGGAGAAATAAATTCCTCGTCGTTAATTGATCATATTTTTAGGAGAAAAAGTGGTATGAAATTCAATTAAGTTTTCATGAATAAGGAATTATACAGTTGGCCAAGATGATGTTTACATATTTATATTATATATATATATATATATATATATATATATATATATATATATATATATATATAGATTGTATGATAATGAAGAAAAAATTCTTGGCATGGAGACGACTTAGATGATTATGGTTCTATTGTACATGTTTAGTATTTGATTAACTCTAACTAGGATATATTATTGAGACGGTAATGGATTGATTTGTAGTGAATTGGAGCGGTGTAGAAGCTTGAGTTTGATTTGGAAAACCAGAAGAAGAAAATTGCTAAGCATAAGGTAAGTGGGTTAGGTAAAGTATGTTAGCATCATCTCATCGGAATGAATTTTTTTAGGACCGATAAATATTTTAGTTTATGCTTGAGCGGGATTGAAAACTCAATTTTCCTTATGTGCTATAGCTAGTCAAGCATGCATGTCAAGTGAAGTAAACTGAGACACATGCAAATTCATGTATAGCATGTTTTGAATTTAATTACTTAGTACCTATGTTTTAAAGATTGCATTATATTTTATATCGTAAAGTGTTGGTTTGATTTGACCTTCGAAACAAATCGAAAATTTCCTTATATCCTAAATTCAAAAATTGATTTTTGATAAAAACTTTGAAATCCGTGTAAGCCAAGTGCTACACGTAAACACTGTTTTTCGAACCGTTTTAAATGCAGGCATGTCCTACGACCTTCAGGTCATTTCTAGCCTATCGAGCTTAGCTCTAGGCCTTATTGCTCGTCTATCGAGCTTTGTGCTCTAGACTATTGTATTGTACCTATTAAGCCTAGTGCTCTGGGTAGATTGTTACTTGTCTGGAAAACCAGCAGGCAAGTCCCAACTCTCGACTGATCAGCGAGACTGGATATTGTTTTATGGCCATAGATTTAGTGTTGCTTGCGACACCATTCCATTGCTAGCTAGGATGGATATCGACTGATTGATTGATTAAGGATTATTGTCTAAACTCTACTTACTACTGTTTCGTTATCATTACTGCTTTCAATGAATAAAAGCATTATGCCTAACCGTTATCGACTTCTTGATTTATGACTCATAGATTATTGAAGTCCATATTGATTTAAATTATCAAAGTGTATATTGATCGTTTTATCAAAGTGTTTATTGATTGTTTTATCAAAGTGGTTATTGATTGATTTATCGAATTATATTAATCGTTATTTGAAATGCATAGCGTATTGAGTTTAACTGAATACATAACGAATTGATTTAGCTGAACTGCATGGTAAGTTTGTTTTAATTAAGTGCATATTGAAAGCGTTTTACAACTGAAGTGCACGAAGAAGTGTTTGACTTAATACCATGCTTAAATACCAAGCTTACTTAGTACTCCAGCATTGTTTTCTACACGTGCATGTAGATCGACATGAGTCTAACATGCATTTACTTAAACTACTTATTAAGTCGTGGTTTTGCTCATCCCTTTTTAACAACATCGCAGATCATACGAGCTAGGCTCCCACTTGAAGCTTGGTTGTAAGGCCTCAGGGACGATCTTTGAGTAGCGATACCGGTCTGTGTCCTCCAAGTGCTGTTTTTGTTACACTTGAGGTATAAAAACGATTATTTTATTATTCATGTATGACATTTGAAATGCACAGTACATGCTATAGAATTTTTGGAATGTAACTTAGAATCGTTCTAGATTATTATAGACTCATGATTATCGAGTGCAATCCGAGAAGTGAATTGTGACAACTATGAGTTGTGAATTGTCATATATATGTAATTGATGATTTTGGAAGTATGTGTAGTATATAGTGAACTAGACTGAGAATTGTGGATTGGAAATATGCTGTTGGAAATAGTATATTACTTTGCAGGTTATTAAGTTGGGTAAAATCGATTTTACGTAAGGGGGAGTTTTCGACTTTTTTTCTTTTATCAGTTTAATATTGAATTAGAGTATTAAGTAAGTTGAGTGGCTTAAGAGATGGCAAATTAAATGGTGAATGTAAATCAAATTAAGAATGTGAATTTAGTTTAGAGGCGACACTGACAACGAATACAAACCTTAAAGTGAAAAGAAAAATTTAGTCCGTAAATTTGGTAAATAGTAAATAAAGTGCGTGTTAAGTGTACGTCATAGCCTTCGGGTCATGATAACATACTTCTAAAATCATCAATTACATATATATGGAATTTCACAACTCATAACTGTCACAATTCACTTCTCGGATCGCACTTGATAATCATTTGAGTTTACAACAATCTAGAACGATCTAGGTTACATCCCAAAATAATTCCATAAGCATGTACTATGCATCTTAAATGTCATACATAATAAACAAAATAACCGTTTCTATACCTCAAGCGAAACAAAACATCACTCGGAGGACTCAGACCAATATCACAAATAAAGATTGTCCCCGAGGCCTCGCGCCAAAGCTCCGAGTGGGAGCCTAGCTCGTATGATCTGCAAGGGTGAGCAAAACCACGGCTCAATACGTAGCTTAAGTAAATGCATGTTAGACTCATGTCGATCTACATGCATGTGTAGAAAATGATGCTAAAGTAACGAGTAGCATGGTGTTTTAAGCATGGTCTTAAGTCAAATATTTTCTTCGTGCATTTTAGTTTCAAAAACAATTTCAAGATGCACGTTGTTAAATTCAAATTTCCCATGCATTTCGACTAAATCGATTCACTATGCAATCGGTTAAATTCAATACACTATGCATTTTGAATAAATGATTAATATATAACGATAAATCAATCAATGACCACTTTGATAAAGAAATCAATAAACACTTGATAAAACGATCAATATGCACTACAATCATAACGATCAATATGCACTACAATCATTTCGATCAATATGGACTCAATCTATGAGTCATAAATCAAGAAATCAATAACGGTTAGGCATATTGCCTCGATTCACTGAAAACAGTACTGATAATGAAACAGTAGTAAATAAAGTTTAGGCAATGATCCTCAATCAATCAATATCCATCCTAGCTGGCGATGGAGTGGTGTCGCAAGCAACACTAAATCTATGGCTATAGAACGATTTTCAGTCTCGCTGATTAGTCGAGAGCTGGAACTTGCCTATTGGTTTTCCAAACAAGTAACAATCTACCTAGAGCACTAGGCTCAATAGGTGCAATATGATAGTCTAGAGCACAAAGCTCGATAGACGGACAATAAGGCCTAGAGCTAAGCTCGATAGGCTAAAATGACCCGAAGGTCGTAGGACACGCCTGCACTCAAAAACAGTTCGTAGCACTTGGCTTCCACGAATTTCAAAACACTTATTAAATAAATTTTGAGTTTCAAATATGCAAAGGTTTCAATTTATTTCAAAGCGTTCGTCCAAACCAATACTTTATAATTGAAAAAATGATACAATCTATCAAAATATGGGCATTAAATAACTCATTTCAAATTATGCAATATGTAAATGCATATATGCATCCATTCGATAAAATTAACGTATACGTTTGGCTGACTACAACCAGAAGGCAGAATTAAATTTTTATCCAACCCAACATAAACCAATTTTGCAAACCACTATGCCACATTGTTCAATCATAACTCTTGTATTTTCGTATCGTAAGAATAAACCAAAATATTTATAAAATTTAAAGTTATCCTACGAGATGATGCTAGCATATGTTACTTAACTTACCTTTTTGCTCTCAGCTAATATCTTTTTCGAGCCTTCCAATCGAGATTTACTCTTCCACTCCAATCAAAGTCACTACAAACATTTCAATACCGTCTTAATCATATAACCATGTCATGCTAAATACCGAACTTAAGGCTCATAATTTAAAACTACGCACATATATTCAAGCTTGCTATTATGCCTAAGATTAACTCGTCATTATGGCTCTGAAGAATATATACATATATATATGTATGCATGTATATATATTTATATATTAATCTTAAATCGATGTTTAATCCTTACCTTAAAATTTCCCTTAGTTGATTTAGAACTAAACATTCACCTTAATGTTTCCAAATCAATTCCTACATCAAGGTTTCATTCTTCAATCTGTTGTTTAATAAAACTTGGATATCTACAAGTACCCAATATATTCATATTGCATCGAAGTGCAACTATTTAATTTAAAACCTATTGGTTTATCCTCATCGGACTCGTGGCACTTATTTATTTATACATATCTATATATAAATGCATTATTGCATTTTTTTCTTTATCATTATGTCCATGAAATCTATATATAAATATATACCTATTACACTCCATCCTATCCTTGCTTATGCACCCATACACATGTATGCATTATCCACACATATTATATTTAATTGTATAATTAAAATTATACAATCTTTTACACTAAAACTTGATCCTTACTTTTAAAATTTACCTTCAAAACCAAGCCTCAACTCTTTGCTTGGCCTATAATTGTTCTTGTTGTGGTTGCCCTTTGAACCTTTCAATCCCGAGACAGTAACAACCTCCCTCGTTGGGCCCCAATGCAGCCTCTTAGTTGACTGCCATTTTCAGCCCTTGAACTAGCCTTCTTCTTGTGTCAAATAATCGATCTTAGTCCTTCGTATCACCGCTCAAATCAGCACCTTTAAATCAATCACATTTCACCTCATGATTCCTTATTTCACCCGCCTTGATCAATCCTTCAAATGGTGTTGTTCAGTCACCTATCTAGCCTCCAAGAAGTACACGGCTTCAGCTCCTTATGCTTCTCAAAGCCCTTGTCGCCACTTCCACTTCAACCTCTTTTTTTACATAGGTGTTAAAACAGCCATCACAAACCTCCTTTTAAACCATCAATCTTCTACCGTTTCAGCCACCATTCACAGCCCTCAAGCCAAGCTGAAAATCCTCTTGTCCACTACCTCCAACACAACCCGATCTAGCTTCAACAACAGCCAACCGTGAGCAGCCACTAACCAGCCCAAACAGCCACCGAAACCCCACTTAGAGCCCTTACTTACAGCCTTCGATTTAACACTTCAACCCTCAGTTTTGAGCACTTCAAGAGCATCACTTAGAGTTGCCATGAAAACCGCATTACAGCCCTCTCTAGGTCAGCATTGATCCAGCCACAAACGGTCCCTTTTTACAGCCTTCAAACCGATCCTAAATAGCTCCAAACCAGTTTAAATTGCAGCCATTGATCAGCCTGGCAGCAGCTCTCTCTCTCGTCTCTTTATTCCCCTTTAATGCAGCTTCTTTCTGTTCTTTTAAATTTCCTTAGGTACACTCGATTTCCACTCTTTCTTTTCTGCAACAGCTTCTTTCCTTTCTCTCTTCTCTTCTATTTCTTCTTTCCGTTTGCTGTGCTTTGTCCTCTTTAAATCTTTCTTTTATTTTTTTCTTTTCTTTTACCGCTCCTAGCCCTAGCCTCGGTCTTGTTCTCTTTTCAATCACATTTCAATCAAAATTGTATTTTTTTTTTGCTGAGTAATTGTATTTATTTATTTATATTTTATATGTTTATTATTATTATATTTATTTTTCTTTTGAACCTACTCCCACGAGGGAGGTCGGGTGGCTTCCCTGGGAAGCCAATCCCGATTCTCTCTTGTTTTCTTTTTTTTTTCATTTATTTTATATATATATATATATATATATATTTCCTGCTTAACATGTATACATATATATTTTTTGTAGAAATATGTATATATATGTATATATATTTTTAACTTTTACATTCATATATATTTAATACTTGTATTTGTATTTATATTTAGATATATCTCTTATTTAATTTGTATTGATATATTGACACTCATATGCATCACATTTTACTGGGTATATTTGTACCCTTAATGTACATTATATTTTTTTATTTTCTCTATTGGAATAATATATATATATATATACCTAACTTACTTATATAGTATCTAAAGTATATTAGCATCAATCATTTATTGCTAATACTCTAAAATAAAATATTTGTTTCCATTACTTGAAATAGTTAAAAGTACAAGCTACATTTTAATACTTAGTTCATTTGATGTCTTTTATTTATTTACAAAAATCGATACAGAATTTGTCACCTTCACAATTATACCCAATCAACCCTCCACACAACTTCACACAACTCTCTCTCAAACTCAATCTAAACTCTCAAACTCTCTTGAATCTCTCTATATTTTACAACAATCAAAAATAAATTCATGAATTTTCATTGATATATTCATTTTAATTAGTTACATGTTACATTTGATGGATTTAAAATGAAAATGTGGGAATTTTGAGTGTTTGTTCAGCATAGACAGAAACCCCAAATTTCTGTCTACGAGCGCAATACTCACAGAAGCGTATCCCATGAGTCATAGTTGGCTCACAGAAATACACTTCCATGAGGCAGAAAAGCCTCACGGAAATATGCTTCCATGAGGCTTCTCTGTCCCACGAAAGCATGCTTTTGCCCAACATAAATATATATATTTAAAAAATTTATTAAAAAAATTAAAGCTTTCATAAGTAAACTTCCAAGAGCCCATATCACTTCCGAAAGTTCTACGATTGTCTCGGAAATGAATTTTTAGGACACTTTTTTGGCTTTCGAAAATTCATTTCTAAAAGTATTGAAAACAACAAAAAAGAGGCAAAATTCTATTTTGATATGAAAGCATTTTGGTTTTAAAAAAATTCATTAAAATAAAGTGTGAGACACAAATTTTTGGCTCCAAATAGAACCTCTCATAAAACAAACCGTGTACAAGATCTAGCAAGAAAGGATGGTTGAAAACAAAAATAGAAAAGAAATTCATCTATAGTATATATAAAAATAATCCCTTGGTGGGGTAAATGCATGACATTTGTCGTGCTATATTTTTTTCTATTTTTTATTTCATTCTTGGTTATTTTTAAAATTTTTACATTAAAAATAATATAATTGATGTGGATTAGGTCATTTATTATTGGGCTTTTCTATAAGTCAAGCTGAAGACCATTGAACCAAATAATAATCTAAGCCCAAGAGGAAAGAGGACTCAGAAGGCCCATAAATGATCCACTGGGTTATTATTTAAGCTGTGGGGCTTAAATGTAATTACGCACAAAATCATTCCTATAAATAGGTCACAGGTATTATTTTTAACTTGAAGCTCTATTTGCCTACTGAAACCCTGTCAAAACCCTATCTGACTTAAGCATCGGAATGCGCGTGCAAGGGAAAACCCCTGCGCCCTCTGACTTTTCTTATTTCACAGATTTCTTGGAGACAGACTAACGCGAAGATCAAGGATCCGACGTCAACAAACATTTATTGTTGTTTTTGGCAACAACAATTGGCGTCGTCTGTGGGAAACAAACAGAAAAGCATAAAAAACGGTGAAAGACGATCTGCAAAAGACAAGGTACGTAGGCTGCGGCAAGGTGCACAAGTTACGCCACAAAATAGTCTGTCGCACGCAAAGTTTCACGCGACAGAATAGTCTGTCGCGCGCAAGGTACATGCGACAGAGTCATTCACGCGCCACAAACATGCGACAACCCTTGGCATGATGAGAGATTGCATGGGCGAGAGAAGAGCTCTCGCACCTGATAGCATGGGCGAGAGCTATTTCTCGCACAGACAGGTCCTTTGGCGAGAGACCTCCTACTGTTGCCTGGGCGAGAGCTATCTCCCGCGCCAGATAGGTCCTTGGCGAGAGATTCCACTGTTAGCATTAGGCGAGAGCTATCTCTCACTCGCAGAAAATTCCTTTGGCGAGAGGCCCCCTGTTTTTGCCTAAGCGAGAGCTATCTCTCGCGACAGACAGGTCCTTGCGCGAGAGACCCCTGCTGCTAGCCTGGGTAAGAGCTATTCTCGCGCGAAGAAAGGTCCTTGGCGAGAGACCCCCTCCTGTTAGCCTGGGCTATAGCTATCTCTCGCGCAAACAGACCCCTGGCGACAGGCCTTAGACGATATGTGCGGCAAATCCTTTGGCGAAAGACCTCCTGCTGTTAGTTCAGGCGAGAGCCTTCTCTCCTGTTAGCATTGGGCGAGAGACCGCACTGGGCGAGAGGCTAACTCACGTGCAGGCAGCCCTTGGCGAGAGACCTTCTCTTGTTAGTACTGGGCGAGAGCTTCTCTCCTGTTAGCATTTGGCAAGAGACTGCAAGGGCGATAGCTAGCTATCGCACCCAACAGCAAGGGCGAGAACTGCATGGGCGATAGGCTAGCTCTCGCACTTGACAGCGTGAGCAAGAACTCCATGATGATATACTAGCTCCTTCACCTGACTGCATTGGCGATAGGCTAGCTCTCGCACCTAACAGCATGGGCGAGAGATTGCAAGGGCGAGAGACTTGCTCTCGCAGTCGACAGGCATAAGCGAGAGAATGAAAAATATCAAAGGCAATTATGGTTGGCGAAATGGCTTATGCATTTAAGCTATCAACAAGGTTTTGGCTGGGAATGCAATTAATGAAGTCTGCAATAAATATCACAAAAAGACAAACTTGAAGATTCCAGGTCCCTTGTTTCTACCATGCGTGAGGATCATGCAGAAACGAAAAATTTTGTCAAGTCTAATCCACTTAATTTCCTTCTCTGTTTGGCATGAATATCAGATGAAGCATAATGGTGATTTTAGATGGAAAACGCACTTTTCTAGTATGGACATTAATGGTTAATCAAGAACTGACTTATGGATAGGTAAAACGTGGGAGTTCTACATCGACTATGTGATGCAGAAAACGAGAGATGGAGGCTAGCTATTGCTATGGCATATAATTTGGTTATCTTTTGATGTAGAATTACAGATAAATTAGTAGTCAAACTACCTCCATTTAACCATAAAACGAGAGGTTTTGCAGAAGAATTTTCTGGTGACTCCACAAAATAATAAAACAATGCTCGATCAGCCACTAGGTCTACTGTTACATAGCCTGCATATGCAAAATATAAAGATAATAATAGCCAGAACTTGTTTGTTTTCTCACCTTCATTGAAAATTCTAAGAGTGCACACATACGACGAAATGCGTTTCACTGGTTTTTGCTATTATGTTGTTGAAGCACCAAAACTTGAAATACCTAGATTATCGAATATTTTCTGGATAAAGGAACGGTGTTGAAAAAGATGGCTATCGCCACCCCATTTTCGAAGAAGAAAGATCTTAGCAACAGATTGATGGGGCTCTAAAGGGCCTCTGTCGAAGGCCAGATCGTGGTTTCCATACTTCCCAACGCGACAAGGCCTGGACGAGAAAGGGATCTTGCACACCATAGCCTTGGGCGAAAGGGCAATCTTGGCGATAAGATGCGGCGAGCATGTGCCACATGACAAACAACTTTGGCGATAGAATGCATTGATTAGCAACTGCCCAGCCTGCCACACTCAGGGTTCTAGGCTATAGAGTAGCACGCCTATGAGACAGTATAGCCTTTAACACGTGAAGCCAACTTTCAAGCGTGACAAGTTTATCCATCACACCCAAGCTCGCCTGGTATAGTGACGAGCGAGCACAGTACTCATGTGGTAAGACCTTGAAGAGGTGGAGCAATAGGCAAACATAGATCGCACGTGGCAGGCTCCCTCGATGAGAGAGTGGCTCGCCCATGCATCAGCCAATGCAGGCAAGCACAAGACCACTGCAGCAGACACTTTCGGCAATTGAGTGGCATGTGGTGATTATATGACCAACACCACAGCCCAGCCTCCGCAGCAAGGCTCGCTTGGTAAAACACGTGCCAAGGCGCGAGAAGCGATCTAGATGGGCAAGCATGGAACAAGCTGAAGGGTTTAGCTGAGATACGCCCACAATGTTATATAAGCTTGCCCAGGAAAGGAAAAAGCTGGATGGAGAGCTCAAAACGAGCGAGCGTAAGTCCAATAGAGCTTTATTGGACAAGCCCCAATCAAAGACCTCAGGGAACACACCAAAACTTCAAAGGCCAACTCGTGTTTGCTCAAATGCGTATGAACATAGATAAGCAACGGAAACCAGGCAATGCACAAAAGGTCAGACGAGTTAGTGGCCATCACGCGAGTATGGTTGTGGGTGGCGAGCAAGAATACGACCATCCTAAGACCTAGGCAAGCAAGCCCTTTGTCAATCGAAACAGGAACTCACCTAGGAAAGGGAACTCTATGGGCGAGCCATTCAGAGTGACCAAAGTGAGAAAAGATTAGGAGACTCTGTACATCATTAGGTGCACACCCATGTAATGAAGGACCGAGCGAGGATGCTCTCTCCCAGACAACGAGAACTCCGCTTTACAAGTGAGATTTTGGCGAGCCCAGCCGCAAAAGCTCTCCATGAACACAGCAAAGCTCGATTAGTGATCTGGCTAAATGCCCAGCAAAGAAGAAATCAAAATGACGAGCACATTTCAAATGCGACAGGCTCTCTACTTTGATAAAATAACGACGAAAAAAATTAGGTGAACACAGTACCCATAGGCAAAATTCCTCCGTTAGCACAATACAAGCGAGCAAAGAACACCTGAGTCATGCCTTTCGGCAGTGGCTATCAACGCTAGTGAGCACAGAATCCAAACTACTGGTTCGCCCATTAGAAAAAACATTGGCGAGCACATTTAAATTTGACGATCCAAGCGCAAGCCCAAGTGCGGGATCTGAGCAGAATGATCTAGAGTCTTCTAGACCTAGTGCGCGCACTAATCCGACAGAATGTCCAAAAGCTTCCTTCGGCCCATCTGTCAATCGTCTGACATAGAAGCTTTCAAGAACTGCTCTAGCAACCATCTAAAAGTGGCTTAAGAGCCACACACTTAGCATATTGACAACCACACATGTGAAAGAGGGTTTGTCTATATAAAGAGTGTGTCGGCTTCATGAGTCCTTTAAGCAAGACAAAGATGTGCCAGCTTAGGGTGTCGAGATCAAGGCTGTGTCTCTTTGTAAACCCCTATACATAGCGTTCTGGAGTATCAATACAAGTGAATGCTTGGCATAACGAAAATTGCAAACACACTCAAGCAGGGACATAAGGGTGGTAACCAGATTTGAGGTAGTCTCATATGATGTTTTCAATTTTCTTGTCCACTCTAACAATTGTGATTGAATTAGGCAGGTGTCCGAGGTAGGCACTAGCCAGTGTCGTGAAAGGCAGCAAGCCAGGAAGAGCTTGGTTCAATCGAAAACAACTTGTGGTAAGCTTGTGAAGATAGATTGCTAGTACCGAGGCACGACTTAGTGCACAATCCATGGTTGACAGCAAAACATCAAAGCACTCAGATTTTTCAAAGACAGAGACTTGGAATGGTACTGGTGGTAAATATTTGCTATTATTGTTTTTAACATTTGCTGTAATTATATTGTTGCTTATTCTACTTAATTGAAAATACTACATTATGAAACAAAAGGCCAGTTATTTTTATCTGTACTATGATAATCCTCCATGTTTGATAGACATGCTGCAGGAATAGAAGAAGATGCAAGACGGGCACAAATAAGTCCCTAAGCGAAAAATACGCGAGACGGGCACAAATAAGTCCCTAAGCAAGAAGAAGACACGAGACGGGCAAAAATAAGTCCCTAAGCGAAAAATGCGCGAGACGGCACAAATAAGACCCTAAGCGAGAAGAAGAAGCGAGACGGGCACAAATAAGACCCTAAGCGAGAAGAAGACGCGAGACGGGCACAAATAAGTCCCTAAGGGAAAAATGCGCGAGACGGGCACAAATAAGACCCTAAGCGAGAAGAAGACACGAGACGGGCACAAATAAGTCCCTAAGCGAAAAATGCGCGAGATGAGCACAACTAAGACCCTAAGCGAGAAGAAGATGCGAGACGGGCACAAATAAGTCCCTAAGCGAAAAATGCGCGAGATGGGCAAAAATGAGACCCTAAGCGAGCAAACAAAAAGTCCCTAAGCACAAAAGGGTGCGAGACGGGCAAAAATTTCTCTAAACGAGGTACGTTACAATTTTATCATATTACATTTAAACGCATTATGTTGGCATCTCGGATATAAACGATATTATATTCTAACAAGTCCTTAAGCGAATAGTACGCAAGACAGGACCGATACTCCAGTAAAAGTTCTTCTTTGGACACAAAAAGTCACAAAAAAAAGCTTGGGGAGCACACATTATGCAGGTTGTAAGGTATGGCACGAGGCACGTTACAATTTTATCATTGAATATGTGCTACAATTGATAAACAAAATGCATTTAACGTATTATGCTGGTATTCCGGATATAAAAACAGTGTTATAGTCTCATCATTTCTATAAAAGTCCCTAAGCGAAAATGCGCGAGATGGGCAATTCTCTAAAAAAAGTCCCTAAGCGAAAATGTGTAAGACGGGCAATTCTATAAAGTCCCTAAGCGAAAAATGCGCGAGATGGGCAAATTGTGAAATCCTTAAGCAATAAAGTGTACGGATAAATGCGATACCCAAGTACGAATTCTTCTTTAGATGTAAGTGCTTCATAAGAAGAGCTGGGGAGCACTATAGATTAAGTTCTGCATTAAAAGGAGTATCGAAGCACCCATGCATGTGCATCCCGATGTGCTATAATGTCAAGAGCTTGATCCTTAGGAAAATTAGTTTCTGGATTATCTAAAAATTTTTGTCCAAGCTTGTGAGAACCTCGACTATCTCGAGTCGACAAAAAGGTTTCATCGAGCTTTGAACTCGTGTTACGACATTCAGTGTCCAATGCCCCAACCACTAGTCGACAAAAAGGCTTCTAACAGCTAGTAAGATCAGAAAAATCTTTATAAATGCCTATTCTTAGAAAAGGTTCCGAATTCTTAGCATCTGGATCGAGCTTCAACCAATCAAGAGCATGTCAAGTACAAATCACTTATGATGAAACCAGATAAGAACATATGCATCCGCTTATGGCACTTCTAGACGATGTGCCCTCATGGCCTTAACCCAGATTCGGTTTTCTTCCTCTTTGCTAATAGAAGGCACTTGACAAAAGAAATGATGACACGAAGTCGTTTCTGCTACAAATAATAATGAAGTTCACTAGTTAAGCCCTCAAGTGAAGATGAAAAAATTCTTGGAAGAGGGCAGCAAGAAAATTTGAAAAGCCCATTCTTTATATTCTCTTTCACAAGGTAAACCTTGTAAAAGAGTGAGGAGCAATTGATGTGGACTAGGTCATTTATTACTGGGTTTTTCTATAAGTCAAGCTGAAGACCATTGAGCCAAATAATAATCTAAGCCCAAGAAGAAAGAGGACTCAGAAGGCCCATAAATGATCCACTGGGTTATTATTTAAGCTGTAGGACTTAAAGGTAATTACGCGCAAAATCACTCCTATAAATAGGTCACAGGTATTATTTTTAACTCAAAGCTCTATTTGCCTACTGAAACCCTTTCAAAACCCTGTCTGACTTAAGCATCGGAGTGCCCGCGCAGGGGAAAACCCCTGCGCCCTCTGACTTTTCCTATTTCGCAGATTTCTTGGAGACAGACTAACGCGAAGATCAAGGATCCGACGTCAGTAAACATTTATTGTTGTTTTTGGCAACAACAATAATTTAAAATGAATCTATAAATCTATAACTATATATAACTAGATATATACCCGCGCGATACTACAGGTATATTTTTATTTGGATAATTATTACATACACTGACAGTGGAGTTTTTTTTACTCCACAAGCAGCGTTAAGATCATGACATGTGTCTTATAAAAATATTAAAATAAATAAAACAGGACATGTGTCACGATCTTAACGCTACTTGTGGAGTAAAAAAACTCCACTGTCAGTGTATGTAATAATTATCCTTTTTATTTTACAATTTTTAAAGTTAGTTAAATTGATTATTAGATAAAAGTTGTTGATCATAAAAAATATTTAATTCCTTAATATTGTTTAGTACAAAAGAGAAACATGTTTATTAAGGAAAGAGTTTATATATCAAACAAAATATCCAAAAATAATTTTTTGGGAAATTTGGATCAGCTTGGATTAAAGAAAAATACACACTACTTAGGTTAAATAATATGACAAATAGATAATTTGCGCTAAGAACAAACAAATTAAAATAATGATGTAACAACAAGGGTTAATGTATCAATTAGCCCCTAAACTATACTACTTTTATCACTTTGGTATTTTATGAATTTTTGTTATCACTTTGGTATTTCAATTTTTCCTCCGTCACACATTTTAGTACTTGGACTAACGCCGTTTGAAAAATGCTGACGTGGCATTAATTGTCGAATCAAAATTTGACACGTGGCAATATAGCCACATCAACTATTTTTCTTTAAAAATATTTAAAAATAAGTTAAAATATTAACAAATATCTAAAAATATCTAAAAATATTTAAAAATGCATAAAAATATTTTAAAAATATGTAAAAATATTTCAATATTTATTTTTTAAATATGTAAAAATATGTAAATATACATATTTTTAAAAATATTTTAAAATATGTAACTCATGCATCTACTAAGCTCCTGTTCGTATAAACCCAGATTCCGACCAATGCTCTATCGTCTATCACTGTGACACCACCTTCCGTCGTGAAATCCTCATTGAAAAATGCCTTGAGTTTCTAGAAACCACCTCTATTGCCTCTGTCTCCAAATCTAAAACCCATAAACTTGAATCTGAGAAAGATATTCCCAAAGTTGCATCAAATTTCGTAGATCTACAAGGGAATTCTTGTGAACCTTTCTAACAAAGGAAACCCCAACCACCAATGCTTAAATACTAATCTTCCCCAAAATCAACTGACATAAACTTAACAAAAGAACAACCTAAAGTTTCTACCCTGACCCAAATATTACTACCCTGAGAAGAAAAAAAGACGATGAAGCTCGACTACCTAATAACCGCCGTTAAAAGGCATAGAACAACAAGCGATTTCATTCTCAACTCACTACCCATTCCAGTCGAGTCTACGTAATCCTTACTCCTTGGTGACCGATCGAAATCTTTCTCGATCCGTTGCTGATAAACCCTCCCCAACTAGAACTCGCCGCTTAGACCACTTGTTTCTTAAGCCAGGCAACGAAACTCCGATTCAGATAATCGATGCAGAGCTCTTTTTATTTATTAGCAAAATTTGTATTAAATGTTAGTGTGCTTTTGACAACTTTCCTTTTAGTCAAATTTGATTGTTAAGCACCGCCCCAAAGTTTTCTTTTTATATTATTATTATTTTGTGTCATAATTCTTGTTGGATTATGAGCATCTCATTCTGGGTTTGGGATTGCTTTTCATGCTTTTGCTCGAATGTGGATTTATGGTGCATCGGGTCTGGGTTGGTTTTGGTAGTTGCTAATGATTTTTCGTTGGCTGGAAAATGGGGTTGGATCTATAAATTATTTTTATATATTTTTAAATATTTTGTAAATACATATTTATAGATATTTTTAAATATTGTTTTAAATATTATTAAGCATTTTTAAATATTTTTACAAAATTTTAATTTTTTTTATTTTTTTAAAATTTTTAAAATTTTTTTTCATATTTTTAAATATGTTTAGATATTTTTATATATTTGTTAATATTTTAACTTATTTTTAAATATTTTTGAAATATTTTTAAAGAAAAATAGTCTGATGTGGCGTGCATTGCCACATGTCAAATTTTGATTCGACAGTTAATGCCACGTCAGTTTTTTTCAAACGGCGTTAATCCCAAGTACTAAAGTATGTGACAGAAAAAAGTTGAAGTACTAAAGTGGTAACAAAAATTCATAAAGCACCAAAGTGATAAAAGTCATATAGTTCAGGGGCTAATTGATACATTAACCCTAACAACAGTAAAAAATATAAGCATCAAAATATATATACAACACAGTTGTTCAAACAATTTAAAAAAAAGGTAAGAAAAATTAGCTAAAAATATTTTGTTCATATTATTAATCAAGTGTAAGATTTTAAACTCATTTGTAAGTATTTTTATTTTAAGAATAATTAATTAAACTATCTATATTTACTCCAAAGTACAATATATAAAGTAAAAGTGTTTTTTTTTAAAAAGTTAGAGGTAAAAAAGCTATTTAATATAATAATTTTCATTCGAAAGCAAAATATATACGAGTAGAAAAAGCAAATAGATAAAAATATAAAGCAATACTACAAAACAATAATAGAATACTAGATTAAAAAGAGTTAAAGAGTAATTTAAAAAACATGTTGAGAACTTAACTAAAAAAAAGTTGTTGAGAAAAAAATAAAAGAACTTAACTAAAAAAAAATTCTTGAGAAAAAAAACAAAATGACTTAAGTGAAAAAACAAAAGTTGTTGAAAGAAAAAAAAATAAAAAGACATGTGTCAAGCTTAGGGAGAGAAGGAGATAAAAATAGTATATAGTATAAAAAGGAGTCCCATTAACTACAATAAAACATGTGTCCTTTTTTTCCTCCTATTTTGAGTTAGTTTTATAAATATTATTTTTATATTGTTTTGGTTTGATAAAAATTTATAATTAGTTTTAATTTTTTGTTAAAATTAAAATATTAAAAATAAATTTATCCATATGATAGTTTTTAGTTTCATATATGATGTTTTTTAATTAAAATAAAAATATTTATTTTTAATTTTTTAATGTTAAAATACTAAAAATACAAAAAAAAATGAACTCACTATGAAAAGAATAGAAAGACAATAAAAATATGAAACAAAAAAATTGAAAAGAATTAAATCAAATATTTACAATTTTATTTTTATTATTATTATTATTATTATTATTATTATTATTATTATTATTTCAAAGTTTAAATAAAAACATGAAAGATATGAAAAGTGGGGAGAGAGAAAAAATTAAATTTCAAAGAATTTTTTTTAAGGAACTAAACCCAATATTCATGTAAAAAAATTCAAAAGCACGTATTAAAATTTTTTTTACAAATTCAAATCAAATACTCAAAAAAATTGGTTTACAAAACTTTGAATAAAATACTAAAAATATTACAATTAATATAAAAATTCAAAGAAAAACGATAAAATTATAGTATAAAGCAAAAAATTCCAAGATAATTTTTTAGAACTTAAACAAATAAGCACAAAAAATTTAAAAAATAAATCTAGGAATAAAAAAATTTCAAATAAAATTCTTTAAATATGAAAATCGAAGGCCATAAAAAAAATAAAGTAATAAGTAAATAGTTTTAATATTAAACACTTAGAGACTACTACAAATAAAAAAATGGTGGTGAGAAATTAGTCTAATGTGAATTTGTTTAAAGACAAATAAATTAGGATCAAACTGGATAAAAAATTAAATATTTTATAAGTTTTTTTTATTTTGGTCCATTGAATATTTTACCTTTGCATTAGATTTTTATTTTATTTTTAAAAAATAAAAATAAAAAAATAAATACAATGACTAATTGATAAATTAAATATTTTTATTTTCATTTAACAAATCAATATTTTTAAAATATATATATCTTGATTTATTATTTATTTTTAATACTATTTAAAATGTATATATATTTTAAAAAAAAGTCCACGGCACGAAGCCGGGGCATTGTCTTAGTTATACATAAAAAAAGGATGGGAAATGTGGATTGGATAATTGAGCACGTGTCAAAGAGCAAATGAGACGTCGAATCAATCGAATTAAAAGACAACGCAAAGCCGCGCAGAGACTTCTGTTACCTTCACCTGCTTGTCTTTTTCTTCTTGCTTGAAGTCCTGGATTTCTCTAGAAACACTCAAGAGGTTTCCTAGCCCCACTTCTCAGAAATCTCGTTTAAATCTCACTTTTCTAATCCCATCCTCTTGACTGCTTCTATGTCCACGGCTTCAATCTACAACAACATTCACCTTTGTTGTTGAAGGAGAAATAGAAGAAAATGGGTTTGAGTGGGAAGTTGAAGAGAAAGGACATCGACCTAGTTAACCATGATTTCTCGGATTTTTCTCTTTCATCGCCGGCCATCAAAATTCGGCGGTTGGATGCCGATGGTTGAGCCCCCATAATAGAGGAAGAGGAGTCCTGTCCTGGGAATGAAGAAAAAGCCATCGTTCTCTATAACCCGCTGCTTCTTCATAATTATAATTATAATTTTAGTAATAATTCACCTCTCTTGCGTTCCCCGTCTATTCTGACCTAATGTCGGGCTTTAAGGGTACTTATTTTACTCCTGATTTATATTTTTTTCTGTTCTGATACTGTTGGAGAAAGTTTTATCATATGAAGTTTTACTGGTTCTGATTTTGGACTTTGAAAATGATGCGCAGACCAATTTCTACGGACCAGTGACTTGAAATCAGCCGATTTTGATGAAGCGAAAACTGAAGAGAGCAAGAAGGCTCTGGCGGTTGTTCCCTGGGCTCCTTCTCAGTTTGCTTCAATAGAGGGTAGAGATGGTGAGTTGGAAGTTCTAGAGTCCATGGAAGCAGAGAGTAAAGATGGTGTGTTGGAAGTTCCAGAGTCGATGGAAGCTGATGGAATGGATGTAGAAGAAAACATTTGGGAGAATGCAGAAATTGGTGCGTTGAAGCCGTGCGAGGGCCTCCATCATCGCTGGCCGCAGCAGCATCGCATGATGACCCAGCCTCCGCAAAACCCACTCACTCCAATCACATGGTCTCAATGACAACTTGTAGTGCCTTCATTTTTTGGAAACATTTTTGTTTGTCTGGGAATATAATATCTTGAACAGCAATGATATATATAGTATCTTCGCTTTTGAACAAAAGCACTCCAAAATTACTGAGCCCCGTGGGTCAATTTAATCAGTGATTACATTGGTTACAAGAATGGTATGGTAGTAAACAATTTATTAAAAGATTCCTCTGTATCTCAAAAAACTGAAAAAACATAAAAAAAAAAAAAAAGATAATCAAACTGTTCGCTTGGAAGTTTCGGGTATTGATGTTTGCTGCGTTATGCCTTCTTCTCTTACTTATCTTTCAATGTTTCGCGTTCAACAAGAATCTATATGAATGGGTAAGGCTGCATGAGGGCTGTATCAAACTTGCTATCCAACATAAAACCTGTATGACCTAGTCTCCTGTAACATAAGTCTTCTCTTCATAGTAATTCTTTTCACTCTGGGTCTTCTTGGCATTACGTTTCTACATTGAACATATGCAGCAAAATCAGAGGAATATAGATAACTTTATATATGTAAGCATACTCACACAGTGTGTTAAAAGCACAAAATTGGACAAATAAAATAGATAATGGAGTTAAAACAAAGAAACAGGAAATATGAAGTAGACAACAACCGTGTTCAGTTTATTAGTATGAATTTTTCCTATGCAAATCAGATTAAAAACAAGAAGAAAATTAGTGATCCCTCTCCTAATTGAAACCGATAAGCAGATGTGATCTAATATAAATGTTAGACCCACACACTCCTTTGATGCATGCATCATGCAAAAAGTTTCAACAAAATCCATAGCCCGATATTATCCATGACTTAGACTAAGTTTAGCTGCACAAAGTTTTGAATGATTATAGAAGTTAATTGTAATCTTAGATTAGGATTTAATCATGTTAAGATGATAAGCTACAGCTTATCACGAACACCAACACTAGTATATAAACCCTATACTTAAACACAAATAATTCAAGCTTTTCATTCACTCAAATCATCTATCCTTTCAACATCCATAAAGCAAGTGTCTAGCATGTAATGTTGTTCCCCAAAAGAAAGCGAACAACTGCCAATCAACTTGTAGATCTAGATTGTAAGATAAAGCAAATGTGAACTACCAAGAAATTCATCCAGTCAGTGTAAGTAATACCATGTAAGCCTCATGATTGGCAACTATCCTTTGAGTTACTGAACTTGTAGTTATACTTTTAGGGCTTTCAAGCAACTGAAAAATTCCCATGCTCTTAGGAACTTCATATGGATCGGTTTCACCCTGTAGGAAGCAAATTTAGCAATTTTTTTAAATCCACAGAAACGAGGAGTCATACTCATAAAGTGAAACAAATCTAAGATAAGTCTGAGAACTTACAGGCAACAAAGAGTTACTCTCAGCAACTGTCCCATGCGCAACCAAAGAAATGTTAAAAGTTGTAATCTGTTCAAATGAAGTAGATAAGGACACCTTTCCCATTTTAAAGAGTGAGAAACTAAATAGCAGTAGTTTGTTACTAAAAAGCAAATTGAAATGGCATAGCCATAGAAAGCTTGGCAATGCACAATGAGTTGACAACAATTTGAAATTAATATTCATTTTTTTTTCAAAGAAAGAAACATATATTTCTTGTGTGTTTTATCGAGGGGATGCAATTTGCTACACCATCAATTGGCCACAGAAACTAGCAACACCTAAATCATTAAGTGGTATAGAACAAAAAATTAATGGATGGGAACGCTTTGGAATGTAAACTAGCAATACGTGCATGATTAGCAAAAGGCTATTCTTAAACCAAAAAGTATTATCTCAATTTTAATTTTTGGTTTCTAATATATTAGACGCATTCTATTATACAGAACTCAATAAAATGGATCATGATAATTAGAAATCGAAGATATTAAATATCTTGAAAAGACTTATTTCCTTGATCAAACCATCATCCTTTCCTTTTTCTCACTTCAAATGCCTAAAAAATAACAACCGGTCCGCATGCACATTCCTGGCAGAATCATCATCATGATTAAGCCATACTAAAACTCACTGTGAAGTGACTATACCCACTTGCACACATTTGTTCCACCACCAAACAAGGGAAATAAACTATATCTACTTATAGAAATATAAACTTAAAGAAAATTACACACCATGTCCTTTGTAACTTCCCAAGGAGCACCAATGATAACTTCATCAACGTAACGGCAAGCTAACACACTAAGACTACGCTCGTGTAAATGCATTACTGGGTAGGGCATCCCCCTGTGCTCACTGCATGAAAAGAAGACTCATAAGTTATTTCTTCCGTAGAAACCTTTTACTGCCATAAACAGATGTACAGGCATATATCTAAAGTTAACTTTTACCCTTCCAAACACAAAGGGTTACCAACCAGATGAAAAACCAAGCATAATAAACATAGTACCTTACAATATGGTCAGTGTGGATACCAACTAGTAAAAAGTCTCCAAGCTGCCTTGCTTTCTTGAGGATCTGAGTAAACATAAAAGATGGCTTTGGGATATTGACAAAATGGAATGTGTTGCAAAAGTTCTTTTATCCTAGAAAAAGCAAGTAACATTTAAAATAGAACATTATATAATTATTTTCAGCGCTTCAAGTTCCCCCCCCCACCTCCAACCTCGACAATCACCCAACAAAGGTCCTTCCTGTTATGCTCCCAACAAACAAAAATGATAACCCCAAAAGTTTGATATTCTTAACTGGCTTGTTTGTGATTTTAATTATGAAAATAATATCAGCTAATTGATGGAGGAGACACCACATCACTTTTAGATTGAGGTAAACATCCCTTATAAATGAGGATACATCAATCTTTGCCCTGAAGAATCAGTTAGAGGATGAGGCCATCCGGATTGGCATGTTAGTAATTGAGCAAAAGATTCCCACTTACATTGTGTAATTCAATGTTACAACAAAAGATATCAACGGGTTAGTTTCTTGATATATACGTGGAAGATACTACACTTTAAGAAACAAAATGGGCTTTCTGATAGTTATCTGCCATAGATAATATGGGGTATCATTGCTTTCTATTAGTAACAACCTTAAATCTTATATATACCATGCTACTTCACTCCATTGTTTGGAGCCCCTAAAACAAAAGAATGAAGTGCAGAATTTAGCAGCAGGGATGAGATCTCTTTCCATATCTGGTCTAAAACAGTATAATTAACAAATGTTATTTTATAACTTCTGAGATTCAACTTAGTAACTAATCCCCCCGGTCCCCATCCTCCACAGTCCCCTCTAACTCAAATATGCCTTTGAATAACATAATAGTGTCAACCTAAATTATTAAATAGGTTGAGCTGCATTAACAACACTTTGTTTACCGTAGTTCAAAATTTGCTAGAAAAAGTGCACATCTAGAGGATCCTCATAACAGGATAGGCATCCTACAATTTAATTATCATCAAGATTCAAGTTTCCTAAGGGCTACTAAAACAGCACCATAGATCAACAATATCAGCTAGCTACTCAGTCAGTAGCCAAGCCAGTTAAGAGGAAGCTGTGATCAAGAATTGCAGCGATATGTACATTAAAAGAGGCTATAATGAGACAGTAGCTGTTCATGAATGCCTATCATACAGCAATGCTGGAATAAAAAAACTAGGGTCTGTAAAGAGCAATCACCAAAATTATCAAATGTCACAAGTTTATGCCACCATAACATAACCAACAAGAAAACCAGTTGTCAGAGTAAATATCCAAGGGATAGTAATACCTCCACATGCCCTGCATGAAAGAGATCGAATGCCCCATCAATATACACAATGCGAGCATTTGCTCCAGGTCCCTGAGGAAAAACTAAATGAGACTGACAGGTAAAGAGAACCATTTATCCACAAACAAACACTATTATATAAAGGGAAAAAGAAAGCATGAAGAGAATAAAATCTGCTCCACCTCCATCCATATCTTCTCCACCTCTGACAAAGAAGAAATAGCTCTTAAAACTTTTACAAGAAATCTTTGCAGGTAGAAATTCAGCTACGGAATCAACTTATAACAGAATTATAGGCCATTTTGAAACAATATTGCTACTATTGAGAAAAACAACAGTGGATGCACTAGGCCATTGATACATATTCATTCTACCAAGTCCATCCAACAGATTGCTTTAGATCAGCTCTACAAAATTTATCTTTCAAGAATAAACACACACACACACACACACACACACACACACACACATCTGTTGATCATGCAGCAAGCAATTTATCCAGACTTTTACATTCATGATGGTTACCTTTTCATAGAAACTTGGTTGCATTTACACAACACATATTTAATGAAACAAATAGTAAGAGAATTATATTTTGGATAGGCAGCTGGCCAGTTTGGTAGTAACAAGAAAATAGCTATGATAAAGGATTAATTCTGGCAGCCTAATATGAAGAAATATGTCAGAAATCATCTTTTGCTGTATATGTGTCAACTGACCAAAGAGAAAGAGAATATAGGACTTCATATGCCTCTGTGATGCAAACTTGGCAAGACTAGTATAACGTTTGTAACAGGATTGCCAAGAACTTTTATAGGTTTTGTGGCTATAACTCATTTTTTGTTGACAGATTTTCAGAGATTACAGACTTTATTCCCAGTTAAGAGAGATAAAAAGCCATCCATCTTGCAAAAGTTCCCACTGAAGTTGTTCATATACACTCACATCGCCTAAAATTATAATTTTTGATCAAGATCTATATTCGCGAGCTACACTAGAAGAAACTTGTCAAGGATCCTTAATATGAAGTTTAGTTTCTCTTCTTTTTATCCACAAAAAGATGGACAAAGGGAAATTTGCACATGAATTGGATGATCCTTTCATCTTCTAGTAGAGTAGAAGACCAAGTCACTTATTGGGACTAAATACATTCAGCGACAGACGTTCTTACAACCTTTTGTGAAAAGACTATCCATATAGGAATAAACTACTTTTGTCAATTTTACATGGTATAGAAATAAATTACCTTTTCTTTCATCTGGTGTCTAAACACAGGGAAAAAAAATGCATGTGCCTGAAACATGCATCACTCAAGTTTTTTCTAATGGTAACCATATTTCATTCTTTCTTCTTTCTCAGGCTGATAGCTACAGTGAAACCAAATAGTACCTGGCCATTTGAGAATTGCACAATCCGCCGAGAAGTTGGTAGAAATTGGGAAATCTGACCCGTTTGTGACTGATGTCTTTCTTCCGAATGTCCATTCAATCGTGTGCTATTATTATCTCCACTGCTGTTAGTGTCCTTTACAGAAGAAAGTATTCTTCCTACACAGATAATTTGTGCAATGATTAGAAACAATGTCATACTTAGCACAGAGTTAACAGGAGATAGTAAAATAAAGGGATTCCAAGCAAGGTTTCTTGAACACGTCCCAAGAAAATATTTAGTACCTACAATATCCGTGCTGGAGACTCCTTCTGTGCGCTTAATCTGCTTGTAACGGCCAGCTTTCTTTGCTAAAGCATAAGCATCAGTTCCATCTGGGAGAAGGCAAGGATCATCACCATGTATTATATAGTCAATCTTATGCTCATTGAACAGACTGTCCATGAATTGCTCAGTAATTGCATAGGGGGCATTTGCTATCACTTGATCCACCCACTTTAATCCACTAACAAGTGCCAGCCTGGAGAGAACTTCAAATGAGATCCATGGAAGCATCACACTAAATTAATTACAAAAATCTCACTGAAAGGAGCTTGTATGACAAACAAACCATCAAGGGAAGGCCAGCACATAGATAAAAATTAAGTTGAAAGCTAAGGATTAATATATATCAATTTCAACGCAGCCCAATAAGTTATATGCAAAGAACATATCTAAGATTTGCAGTCTTCCAGTCTACATGACATTGAAAACGAAATTGTTGCACCATATAACTAGCCTCTACAATCCATGCTGTCCATTAACTCATGCATACATGTAAAAGTGAGATTCAACTCTACAAAGATCTAGAGTATGCTTGGATTCCCCCGCACCTCCAATGCAGTGGAACCAAACATAAAAGACAAAAGGCTTAATAGCTAAATATACCCTCAATCTTTTGCATAAAAAGACTATAAGCCCTCGACATTTTATCGCATGTAAACCAGTGCATAAACTTTTATTTTATTGTAAATACACCCCTAACCTTTCAAAATTGTGTAATTAAGTCCAAATCTGTTAAATGACATTAACTTCCATTTGTAATACACATATGACATGCCATGTGACAACCAACTAAGCTATCCATGTTAGTTTCCATGAAGGATGTCCAAACAGCAGTTAGTATTATTTAACAGATTTAGACATAATTGCATGATTTTAAAAAGATGAGGATTTATGTTCAGTAAAATAAAAATTTATGGACTAATTTGCATGTGATAAAAAGTTGAGGGCTTATATTCATTTTTGCAAAAAGGTTGAGGGTACATTTGACTATTACAAAAGTGGGTGGAAGGGTACTTCCACCTTTGTTTTCAATTTTTTATTATTTTATTAAAATTATCCTTCTTTAATGGTCATTTTCTCTTTTTCAATCTCACCAAAACCAATCTCTCTACCCATCCAAACTAGCCCTTAATTTATTTATTTAGCTTCTTTATTTTTTCACTTGAGCTCAGTGTGTGTGTGTGTGTATTTATTTCTTTACTTTATTTTCAATTAATTTATTTTTTCACATGTAAGGATGTCCTTCCATCTAGGGATGTCAACGGGGCGGGCACTGTTAATTTTGAGGTACCCGAACCCGATTATATTTTAGAATACCTGAACCCAATTAACTACCCGAACCCGATTATATTTTAGAATACCTGAACCCAATTAACTACCCGAACCCTATCCATTTAATATAAGAAATACTCATTAACTACCCGAACTCAATTAAATACTCATTTATTAAGTCAAAGTTTGACTTTTAAATTTAAATTAACTTCAATTTTAATGTATATTATTAGAAAAAATTAAATTAATAAATTTAAATTGACTCATGAAAATAAATTAATATTAAAAATCATAATTAAAATACTTAATGAATTCATTTAATTAAGTATTATATTAAAAATTAATTAATTTATAAATAAAAATGTATATAATAATATTTAAAAAATATTATTTATAATCGAATTCGGGTAGAAAGATACCCTAAAGTCACTACTCAAACCCTATCCGAACCCCTGACGTGTAGTAAAACTACAATCCGAACCCTTATCGAATCTGATTATCAAATATCCTAATCTTACTTAATCAAATCGAGCAGTACAGAGTACTCATTTATAGGGTACCCATTCCATCACAAAGCCAAGATATTGCAAATGCTTTCCATGTGATTGATTTGAAAGTTAACACACAGTTAATGATGATCCAGAACAGAACTGTGCTTTCACGTGTAAAATACAAAACAGAACAAGGCGCAAAGGAACTAGAGATTATGAAATCAAAATGCCAAATTAAAAATAAATCCCAAAAAAGAAAAGTTGCGTAAATACCTCTCTTCCATGGGTAGAACAGGAGGGCCTTTGTTAGCAATAATCTCCTCATCACTTACAACACCCACCACCAATTCATCTCCTAAAGCCTTAGCTTGCCTCAACGCATTGGCGTGGCCATAGTGCATGAGATCGAAGCATCCATCCATGTAAACCCGAACGCGCTTCTTCTCGCGCTTCTTCTTGTGGAAGATCCCTAAATCTGACCAAACATATGACAACGGGAAAACTCCAATTCCACCAAAATAAGTGGTGGACAAACCAAGCAAGGCGGCCGTTAGCATTAGACCACCAAAGAGATGCGGGCAGGAAGACACCCCATCCCAAATCCAATTATTACTCTCATATTCCATTTCCACTCTCTTTAAAACTCAATTACAGGAGACACAAAACCTGCAAAACAACAATACCAAAAACTTGTCTTTGAAAAAAAAAAACAAAGAAACGTATGATTACCAGCCCTTTTAAACTAAATTTACATACCTGAAAAGCAATTAGTGTATCCCTATGAATATTAATTTTAAACGTATGCAAAACTGAAATTCAGTTATCAGAGAAAATAAATTAAAAGCTGGATTTGTTAGGAAAGTTCTGAAATCTGAATCTTACACAAAATTAGGAGGCCAAATCATAAGAAATTTTACGCAAAGAAATGAAAAGCAATTGGAATTGGAATATATGTGAAAATGGTAGAAGGAATCTTTACCTTTTTATTTCCTTTTCTTTGTTTTGTGCTCGTTTCTCCTCCTTTTCTTTCTCTTTCTCTGTATTCTTTTTCTCGATTCTCTCCCACGGGACAAGGAGCTCTCATATTATATCTTACCTTTCGTCGAATTAAATTAAATAAATAATTATAAAAATAATTTTCTAGAAAAGATCTTTCCCCTTTTTCTTTTTCTGATAGAGGATCGTTCTTAATTTTATTTATTAATTAATCAATTATCGTCCCTTACGCTCGTTTGACGCGTCTATTCTTCGCATTGAAGAATTCAATTTTCTCAAGTCTTAACGAAAGCGGAGCTTTGACCAAATGTCGCTCTTGCTTTTGGTTTAATCCAGCGATCAAAAAAAAAAAAAAACATATCCTCCTATCGTAGGGGTAGGAGTAGAGAGACGTTCACCAACGGGCTTGGCTTGATTATGCGCTAGGTTCGGACAAGACGGCAGGAGATTTTAAACGAGGAGAAACGTAATTTTAAATATATGACAATAAAATACGAAAATTATAAAAATAAAAAATATAAAAATAATACGAGATAAAATCAATAAAGGTTTTACGTGAATGTTGTAAAGCTTGTACAAAAAGTTATATATTTAATAAATCAATATAAATTTTTTATGTTTTATACTATACAAAGACAATTTTATTGCATTACATGAATATGAAATTCTATAAATGAGTTGTCAAGTCTAATTTAAATCCATCTCAACTTAACTATTTTATCAATAAAAAACTAAAAAAAACCATGTTTAACGTGTCGATATGATTTTGACACAAAATTTTTGTATTTTACACGACATAAACATAATTTTACATGATATAAACACGAAGTTTATACACAAATTGTCAAGTCTAATATAAAGAAAACAACAAATATTTTTGAACAAACATTTGTAAACATATTTAATTTAAAGAGTTAATTACATTCATGGTCCCTATGGTTTGGGCAAATAACAAATTAATCCCTAGACTTTAAAACATAACAAATTGGTCCCTAAAGTTACAATATTGTAACACATATGTCCTTCCGTCACTAAAACCGTCAATTCAGCTGTTAAATGCCAACTAGGCAACATGTGGCTTGCATGTGTGCTTAATCATTTCTTGTGTTTTGCTGACATGAAATAGTAAAAAATTAAAAAAAATAAAAATCATTATAATTAAAAAAATCCTAAAATTATTTTTAATATATTCGATATAATTAAAAAAAATCATTTTGAGCTCTGTCAAGTAGAAGAAGAAAAAGAATAAGAGAGGGAAAGCAGAGGGAAGACTCAGCTGTGAAGACTGCAAATTTCGTACCGGTTCTTTTGTAAATAAATAAAGGCCATCAAGTAAATTAATGAATTAGATTTTTGTTTGTACTTTCGATTTCCTTTAGTAATGGAAGCGAATATTTTACTTAGGAGCAATTACCGATAAATGATGAGTGCTAGCATAATTTAGGACTTTATAATTAAGTTCAAAACATGCGTTAGTCTAATAAAGAAAATAAATTTAATCTAAGGACATTGTTGCTATGTGTGTGTATATATATATACACATGGATATAGATGAATAAACAAAATATATATATATGGAATTATAAAAAAAAAAAATATATATATTAATATTAATAGATGTATATATAAAAGTACATGTATATAGATAAATAATGAACAGAAAATATATATATATCTATACAACATATATAGTAATATATATTAATTATGATTGGCTTCCTAAGGAAGCCAATCAAAACGTAACCTGCTCCCACGTTAGTGGGAGCAGGTCTGTGAATAAAAGAAAGGCAGAAGCAAAGCTTCTGCCAAACGGGAAAAAGAGACAGAATAACCAAAAATAAAAATAAAATATAGATAGAGGCTAGGGTTAGGTCGGGTGAAAGAAAAGGAAACAAATAAAAGAAAGAGTTAAAGAGGGCCAAGCTAAAACAAAAAAAAAAAAAAACGAAACAGAGGAACTCCGACCAAAAGAAAAGGAAGGAAAGAAAGAAAGGAAAAGAGGGATCTCGGCTGGAAAGGAAGGAGAAAAAGAAAGAAGAGAAAGGAGAAGGGGTCTGGGCCAAAACACAAAGGAGAAATGCAGTGAAGGAGAGAAAGAAACGAGTTGGAGAAGGAAAAAGATTACTGCAGCAAACCAAAAAGAGGAAGAAGGAAAGAAATTACAACAGCAAAGTGATCTTCGGTTGATCAACAAGGTCAGTAAGCTAAAAGGAAATTAATGTGAGCTTTAGATACTAGTTAAGACTGTTGTTAGGTTAGGTTTTATGACTGGTTTAGAGGCTGAAAAACTTGATTTTTCAGGAAGCCATATAGGGAACGTGTGACAGAGGTAGATGGTGGCTGAGTAGGCTGGATATTGGCTAAACAATGGCACTTGGAACACTGACCTACGGTGGAGGTTGGGACTGAAATGTGATGACTGGTGGATAAGTCGAAGTGCAGCAGCTCCACGTGAGGGGAAAATCCTGAAGCTTGGTCAGAAAAATCTGGTTGAATAGAACAGCTTGGGGAGTTAGTTTAGCTGATTTATAAGTGTGTTCTGGTGGACGTTTGAACAGTGTTGGTGGCATTAAAGCTGGGGATTGGATAAAAGATATTAGAAGTTGGATTCAAGGCTGGAAGTGGCGGAAACTTGGAAGTGTTTCAGGCTAATTAAGTTCTAGCCTTAGTGTGCTTGAACTACTACATTGAGACAGTAAGAGGACTGATTTCTTTAGTTAGCCACAGTAGTAGTTTGATGTTATTGTGAGTTGAGTTTTAAAGGCTAGTAGGGCTAGCGTTGGGCTTAGTTTGGTGGCTGCATTTAGGCTATTGACAGGGGCTTCGGCAAGGTAGATTGTGAACCGTTAAGGTGGCTAATAATGGGGGTCTGACCATTGAAAACGAAGGCTAAAGGTGACAGAACCGAGCCTCATTTCAGGCTGTCGAGACACTGAATTGAGTTGGAGTCTTCGGCACCAAACAAGAGTTCCTCGAGGGCTGAGAATAGGCAGTCAAGGCTTTATCTCAGTTGGACAAGGCATTGAGAGAGAGATACATCTTGCGTGAACAGTAACGAAGGTAAGAGAACATATTATGTAATCAAATGTACATGCATAAGTTTATATACACATAGATATGTGGGAATTGTCACTTATCTAATGAGATCATGGTGGGTAGCATATGAAACTTGGAAAATATAAAGTGATAGTGTGTGAGAAATGTATAAACAAAGTTGAAATCTTCCTACTAAGCGAGATGACTAATTGATGTATGGTAAGGCTATACGTTATAAGATTCTATAGGATAAATGGTATCTATAAGAAATGATAAAATGTGTTTTGTTGCCTGACTAAGCTTATGTGGACACGTCATTAAGACATTATTAAATTGATTTGTAGTGAATTTGGAAACGGTGTAGAAGCGAAGCTTGACATTGATGCTTGAGGAAATAAATTGCTAAGCACTCAGGTAAGTGGGTTAAGTAAAGCTTGATAGCACCATCTCGTAGGAATGGTTTAATTTTATAAATCGTTTATGCTTGGGCTAGATCGAAACTTATTTCTGCTTTGAGCGTTGTGGCCAACCAAGCGTACATTTTAAGTGGAATGAACCGATGCATACATGCATTTACATATAGCATGTTTTGAGTTTAAATTACGTAATGTTTATGGTTTAATGACTTGCATCATATGTTATATTTGCAAAGTCTTGGTTTGAACCAATATTTGAAATAAATCGAAAGTCCTTTATATTTCGAACTCAAAACTGATTTAATACTGATTTGGAATCCGTGGAAGCCAAGTGCTACGCGAGGAAACTGATTTCAAACTGTTTTTGAGTGCAGGCATGTCCTACGACCTTCGGGTCACTTCTAGCCTATCGAGCTTAGCTCTAGGCCTTATTTCCCGTCTATTGAGCTTTGTGCTCTAGACTATCGTATTGTACCTATCGAGCCTAGTGCTCTAGGTAGACTGATACTTGTCTGGAAAACCAGCAGGCAAGTTCCAGCTCTCGACTGATCAGCGAGACTGGATATCGTCCTATGGCCATAGATTTAGTGTTGCTTGCAACACCATTCCATCACTAGCTAGGATGGATATCGATTGATTGACTGATTGAGGATCACTGCCTAATCTCTACTTACCATTGTTTCATTTCTAACACTGCTTTTAGTGAACTGAGGCAATATGCCTAATCGTTATCGATTTTTCTTGATTTATGACTAATGCGTTCTTGAAAATCTATATGGATCGAAATGGTTGCAATACTTATTGATCGTTACCGAATGCTTATTGATTGTTTTATCAAAGTAATTACCGATTGACTTATCGAATTATACTGATAGTTTATTTGAAATGCACAACATACTGAATCCAACCGAAGGCATAGCGAACTCATTTAAATGAATTGCGTAGTAAGTTCTGTTTTAATTAAGTGCATATTGAAAACGTTCTATAACAGAAATGCATAAAGAAGTGTTTGGTTTATGATCATGCATTAATATCGAGTTCGCTTATTACTTCGGTATTGTTTTCCACAAGTGCATATAGAACGACATGAGTCTAGCATGCATTTACTTAAGCTACTTACTGAGCCGTGGTTTTGCTCACCCCTTATTAATAACATCGCAGATCATACCAGTTAGGCTCCCACTTGGAGTTTGGGTGCGAAGCCTCGGGGACATACTTGAGTAGCTGTATCGGTCCGAATCCTCCGAGTGCTGTTTTTGTTGCACTTGAGGTATAATATCGCTTATTTTGTTATCCATGTATGACATGTTAAGTTTGCACAGTACATGCTTATGGGATTGCTTTTGGGATGTAACTTAGGATCGTCCTAGATCATTATAGGCTTTATGATTATCGAGCACGATCCGAGAAATGAATTGTAGTGATTTTGAAACTGTATCTTATATCTATTTGTTGGTTTGGGAAGCATGTATTGGATCTAGTTGAATGAACTGAAAATTCTGGATTGAGATATGTGGCTGGAAATAGTTGAGATTTTTGCAGGTTATTGAGCTGGGGAAAGTCGATTTTATATAAGGGGGAGTTTTCGACGTTTTTCTTTTTTTAGTCTAATATTAAAGGAGAGTATTACGTAAGTCCAAATGGTAAATTAAACAACAAATGTATATTAAATGAAGGATACGAGAGTAGTTGAGAGAGGACACTGACACCGAATACAAACCCTAAAGTGAAAAGAAAAAGTTAGTTCGTAAAATTGACACAATTGAAGGGTAAATAGTGAATGGAGTGATAAGCGTACGTCACGGCTATCGGGTCGTGACATCAGCAGAGGAAGAAGATGAGCACCTGTCTACCCAAATCACCATCATCATCACCTTTAGACCACATTTTTTTGAAAGGCTAATTTATTGACGAAACAAAGGGCAATACAAGGACTATTCATGGTAAAAGCAATCAATGCCAACCAAAACAATCAAATAGACAAGACATTCATTATAATTAGCAAAGACAAACCGAACCCATCAAAAGAATTCAACGGTTCATGAGGAAGCGATAACCATCCCACTCAAGTCGAAATGGAAAGGACCAAAGAAGCCAAGCAAGAATGTCCTTCACACATACCCCATACCAATTGGACCATCTAGACAAGCCATTTAGGGTCGTGGAAACATCAGCCTAAGGAGTCAACACTTTGATTCAAACATACCATCGAGCAACTCGTATGCAATATAGTTTAAAACAAGAATTTATCCTATTTCAAATCTAGAACTCGAATGAAGCAGAGCACCACAAAAAAAAAATCAAGATGAAGGTCGACCCATTAAACCCAAACAATTCTACAAAGACACATACTACACCTCCCTTGCTAAAATCACACAAAAAAAAATACACCTAGCCTCGTCTTTATCAACCCTTACAACCCTACTCTCAACAAAAGCAAAATAGTTCAATACCAATGCATTCCCTCAGTCGAAAGCAAAAACCCAAAAATCCCAACAATCTCGAACCACTTCATGTAAGTTAACCAAGAATCAACCAATATAAAAAAAGGGGCAAAATCAAGAACCATAACAACAATCAAGCCATCCATAAATCGAAAATATCCCTGGAATATATATGAAAATAAGAGTAGAAACCATCAACAAGTCAAGCACAAATTTAAGAATCTAGAGAGGAAATCACAATGAAAATACAAAAAAGGAAAAATTCTCGGGTTCTTGGAATCTTTGGAAACTGGGCGTGATAGTTTAAGAGACAAAGAAGAAACTAGGGAAATTAGAAAGTAAGGGGAGAAAGGAAAGGCTACGATTCGGTGGTTGGCTGGCAGTCGGAGTTGCAGAAAGGTATTGGGCTTTTGTTCTCTAATTCAAAGTCAAGAAAAATAAAGGAGAAAAGGAAGGAATCAGAGCTTAGTTTTGATGGCTGCCCAAAAGAATGTTCACAGAATAAGGGTTTGCGAGTGAAATTGAAGGAGCAAAAAGAATGGTCTGTTACTTTTTAGGGTTTTTTTTTAATTATAGTGATTTTTATTTTTTTTAATTTCTTACTATTCTATGTCAGCGAAACGCAAGAGATGATTGGGCACACATATAACCACGTGTAGGCCAGTTGGCATTAACGGTTGAATTGAAGGTTTGAGTGATGGAAGGACATATGTGTTACAATATTATAACTTTAAGGATCAATTTGTTACATTTAAAAATCTAGAGACTAATTTGTTATTTGGCCCAAATTATAGGGACTACGGATGCTATTAACTCTAATTTAAATTCATTTATGTCTGTTTAATAAAGTAAAATAATGATTTTGAATAAAATTTTAAATTTTTTAATAAATAAATTGATCAATAAAGTGGGTTTAGTTTTTTTTTCGCAATAAACTCTTTTAAAATACTAAATGATCAAAAGATCGTGCAATTTGTAATGGAGATCCAAGCTCACAAAGCTCAAGTCATGTTCGTGATGATCGTGATCCTGTGAGTATCCATGGAGGTCCAATTACAAGAGCTAAATCAAAGATAATGCAACAAGCCTTGGCTGGTTTCATTGATATTGCTAGAGAGAAAGCCCAACAAAGCTTGAGCATGGAGGATGATAAAGTCTTCTACAACATGATCCAAGCCCAAGTTCAACCTTCTTGAAGGCACACAAGTATTGGGCCGAAATGCAAATTAGGCTAGATGCATATTTTATTTAGTTAAGTATTATTGGGCTGAACATTGTCTTAATTTAATTTAAGCCCAATTCCTTTTTAAATAATAGATTTTGTAAGACTTCTATTACTTGTTCTGCAAGTTAGGAGAGTAGGATTCCTATTGCTTGTTCTGCAAGTTTGCTATTTCCTATTCTGCAAGTTAGGAAAGTAGGATTCCTATTACTTGTGCTGCAAGTTATCCGTTTGCCTATAAATAGTTATGTAACCCTTTGGGGAGAACACAATTGATTTTAGTAATAAAATGGAGAGACTTCTTCTCTTTGGTTCTCTTGAGAACTATTGAACTTATCAAAGTCTTCCTTGTGGCGTTCTTCTACCTTCCACCAATATATACCATAGGTTCTTGCTTTTCTAAGCAACGGGTCTTGGTCCAATACCATAGGTTCTTGTGTTTCTACATAAAGGGTCTTGGTTTTACTTCTAATTTTTGTTTTCCTTTGATGCGTTTTTAACTTGTTATTATTTTTCTTCAAGTGTTCTTCGTCTTCTTCATTGAACCTCATCTTCTTTCGGTGAGGTCCATATCATTTGGCATCAGAGCTTAGGTTTAATTCATGGGAGTTTCGTTTTTTGTTTTTTTTTTCTTTGTCTTCTTGTCGTGGACAAACCTTGATCTTGAATCCTTTTCCAAGCCACCACTAATATTGTTTGTCCCTCAAACCTATTGTCTTTACTTAGCCACCAAGTAAACCTTATCTTGTTCTCCAAGCAACCAAATCCCAAAGGTTTTCTTGCTCACCAAGAAACCTTCAAAAGCTCTACATCACATAAAGACTACTTGTTTCACAAGCCACCATTCTCTCTCATTCTTTGCCACACAAGCTGCTACCAAAACTAGCTTGTTTTTGTCAAAAAGTTGCCTTGTTCCCCAAGTAAACCTCTTCTTATTATTTAGACTTTTTTTTCTTCATTGTTCGGTTACTTTAGTAAAATATAAAAAAAAAGAGAAAAAAAAGAGAAAAAAAGAAAAGAAAAAAAAGAGAAAAGAAAAATCAATTCAAGAGTGGATTTATTACATCGTGTGTAGCAAGTGCAACATCAAAGGTAATTCGTGGAGGTGTGCTTCATCAAAATCTTGAGATAGTCATTCTTTCTTGAGCTTTGAGATTTCTTATTTGCCTAATTTGAAAATTCATTGCTGCCATTCTACCCTACTGCCTAAAATTACCTTTTGACCCTACCACATAAAAGGACAAAACTACCCCACCTTTGGCTAAACCCTACCCTAATTAAACACACCAAAACACACATTTCCTTCAAGGTTTAGTTTCATTAGAGTCTTCTTAAGCCTTATTAAGTCTTGCAAAGTCTTGTTAAGTCTTCATTGTTTTGTTTTCCCTTAATTAAAATCTTGTGCTCAGCTTGTTTATTGTTGGTTGATAGTTGAATTCCATAAGCTGATTTTTGATTAAGTCTTGAGTTCAATATAGAACCTATAGAGAAAAGTTGTGTGAGGGAAAAAGGCAAGTGTGTGAGTAACATTAGTAGAGAAGAGCCATATTAAAATTGTGAAACACGAGTGTGTGTTACATTCTTGTGTGTATTGAGTGTAAACACGTGAGGTCATACTTGTGAGGTCCTTTTCTTTTACTAACGTTTCTTGCAGGATAAAATCATGTCTTCTAATAGTGAAAAGCTTGATTTGAGTAAGATCGAGTTCATGCTCCAAGCTATGCAACAACAATTTTCAAGGATAGAGTTGAGGTTTAATAATATTCATGATAAGTTGGAGGAACATGAAGCTGTCCTAGCTAAGGTAAAGCCAGGTGATACTTCTCATGAGAATGGCAATGTTGTGAATAATGACTTTGATGATAAAGTTGATGATGAGTTTGATGATGATGAGTTTAGTAGAAGTGTTAAAGGTAACCATGGTTGTCGTAACGGCTTCGCGCTCGACAATTTTGAAAAAAAAAACGTTTAAAAACAAAAAGGGAGTCGCCACCAATCTTTTTTGACTAGGTGTGATTGGCCACCTAAAATATTTATCTTTTTAACAAAATTTCAAAATTAATTAATTTTTATTAAAAAGACAATTTTGGTCTGCGAAAACAAAATTTGGGTTCGGGGGTTCGGTTACGCGTGGGGAAGGATTAGCACCCCCACGACACCCGTTAAAAAACGGTACCATAATAATCATGTGTTATCCTTTTGTTTTAATAAGATAGTCTTGGCTTTTGATTAGAGTATTTGCTTGAAAAATTGTTGTTATAAAGGGTTTCATTATGAAAATCAACATGAACACCATTTATTGAAAAATTAAACCAAATATCCCAATCCTCTGGTAACATTTGAAATAATCCCTCTCACCTAGGGATCAGTCAAGAAATCACTACTTGTGAGTCTCATGACATCCCATCCTCGGTGGTTCTCACGCTATTTTACAATTGATCGTATGCATGTAGTGTGTGACGCATATGAAACTTAAAGAAATTTTATTTATTTTTGATTTTATTAATGAAACTCTTGATATTGAGAAATTTGGCTAAATATCCCAATACTCTGGTAACATTTAGCTAATTCCTCTCACCTAGGGATCAGTTAAGAAGTCACTACTTGTGAGTCTCATGACATCCCATCCTCGGTAGAATTCCATTTATTATTTTCCTTTATTTGTCATATTTATTTGTTTACTTATTGTTCTCTACCAATATATTAAAAATTCCTAGACAAATGAATGGATAATAAAAAACGGAAAAAGGAATTATACCCTCCTCGGGCGGGCGAACTACTTGAAATGGCGAGCTCGTGGATGTTCTTTCTCCTCGTGTGGGCGAGCTCCTCAAACGAGTGCGTGGATTTCTTTTTATTTGGGCGGGCGATCTCGTGGACGACCGAGCAAACTCGCGGATTCTTCTTTCTTTCTTTGGCGGGCGATCTACCTGATTGGGTTAGCTCTTTGGGCGGATGAGCGAACTCATTGATCCTATTCTTTCCTCGGTCGGGCGAACACACGCTGAGTGGTCTAGCTCTTTGGCGGGCGAACTACTTGAATGGTCTAGCTTCTTGACAAGCGAGCTAGCTCACAGATCCTGCCCCTCTTGAGCAGGCGGGCGAACTCCCTTAGTGGGTGAGCTCTCTGACTTCTTTTTTGATGGGCGAGCTCTTGAGTGGGCTAGCTCCTTGGGCGGGCGAGCTCGTGAATCTTGCTTCTTTTGCACATGCGGGCGAACTCTCGGATGGGCGAGCTCTCTGACTTCTTTTTTCTGACGGGCGAGCTCTTGAGAGGGCTAGCTCCTTGGGCGGGCGAGCTCGTGAATCTTGCTTCTTTTGCACATGCGGGCGAACTCTCGGATGGGCGAGCTCTCTGACTTCTTTTTTCTGACGGGCGAGCTCTTGAGAGGGCTAGCTCCTTGGGCGGGCGAGCTCGTGAATGAGAGGGCTAACTCGTGAATCTTGCTTTTTCCTCGGTCGGGCGAGCACACGGATCTCAGTTGGGTCAGGTCCACTCGCGGGTCGCCTCCATTACTCTTCTTTTCTCCTTAGCTATAAAAGGCAAACCCTTTTTCAAAACCCATTTTCTATCAGATTCCTCGCCACACAAAAACTCAAAATCCTCCAAGCCTCTGGTTCTTCGGACAACTGCTGGTCGCCGTGCACCGCCTTACGCCTGTCGCCGGTGTCCTTTCCAATAGCCTTAAAACACTCTGCTCCACTTACTCTTTTCAGATCTGGGGTTCGTTTTCCCCGAGAGCGTTCCTAACCCACGGATCTGAGCACGTGGACTTCCTTACCCCTTTTTGTTTTGTTTTGTTTATTTCTGGTTTTGGATCTGGTTGTGTTTTTAGTTGTTGTTGTTTGGTTTGTGTTTTACAGGTTGAGGGTTTCAGATCTGGGCTTTGTGTTTGGAGGTTTTGGTGAAGTAGTGTGGTGTTGGTAGTGGTGATGACGATGATAGTAACTTAGTGATGGTAATGGCGGTGATAGCGATGATGGTGCTTACAGTGGGGGTGTTTGGGGTTTCTGCTCTCTTTTTTTTTTTTCGGAAGAAGTCCCCGTTTCCTCTGTTTGGTTCCCTTCTTAAACCAGTTCGGAACCTCTTCCCCTAGCCTTTCAGAGTCACAAAATCCGTAGGTTCTGTAGGAACGGGATTCACGGGATGGGAAAAGTTGAAATCTGCTGGGTGGAGCTCGAGACTGGGAGAGAGCTGGTCGCCGGCGGCTTGAGACAATGGGTCTGCCGGCAAATCTAGCAAATCCTGAAGCATTTAATGCGGTAATGACTGATGGGAGGTTCGGGCGGCTGGCGGTAAAAATAACAAAAAATACAAAATAATAATAATAATAATAATAATAATAATAATAATAATAATAATAATAATAATAAATAGAAAAGTAATAATCATAACTAAAACTAATAACAATATTATAATAATAACAGATAAATAAGAATAACAAACCATATATAAAAAAGGTAAATAATATATAATATATAATAATAAATGGGACAAAATTAGGTGTCAACAGCTGCCCCTCTTTGCTCATTGCTGAGGATCAGGAATAGAGCAAAGATAATAGACACTAATTTTGTCCGGCTTATGACCTAATCTCTTTTTCTTTTTTCTTTCTTCCTTCTTTTTTTTCTTCTTTTTCCTTTTTCTTTTTTTTTCTTTCTTTTTTTCCTTCTTTTTTTTTTCTCTTTTTTTTGTATGTGCTCCTCTTGCAGCAGAGGCGATGAAACTTTAAAGTTTTTTTTTAAATGCGCTCCTCTTGCAACAGAGGCGATGAAACTTTACAATTCTTCTTGAAATGTGCTCCTCTTGCAGCAGAGGCGATAAAACTTTAAATTCTTTTTCTGGAAATGTGCTCCTCTTGCAGCAGAGGCGATGAAACTTTAAATTTTTTCTGAAAATGTGTTCCTCTTGCAGCAGAGGTATTGAAACTTTAAAATTTTGCCCGGAGGACTTGAGATTTGTGCCCGGAGGACTTATGATTTGTGCCCGGAGGACTTAAATGCTTTTTCTGAAAAGTGCTCATCTTGCAGCAGAGGCGATGAAACCTTACAATTTTGCCCGGAGGACTTGAGATTTGTGCCCGGAGGACTTATGATTTATGCCCGAAGGACTTAAATGCTTTTTTCTGAAAAGTGCTCCTCTTGCAGCAGAGGAGATGAAACTTTAAATATTTTGCCCGGAGGACTTGAGATTTGTGCCCGGAGGACTTATGATTTGTGCCCGGAGGACTTAAATGCTTTTTCTGAAAAGTGCTCCTCTTGCAGCAGAGGCAATGAAACTTTAAATATTTTGCCCGGAGGACTTGAGATTTGTGCCCGGAGGACTTATGATTTGTGCCCGGAGGACTTAAATGCTTCTTCTGAAAAGTGCTCCTCTTGCAGCAGAGGCGATGAAACTTTAAATATTTTGCACGGAGGACTTGAGATTTGTGCCCGGAGGACTTATGATTTGTGCCCGGAGGACTTAAATGCTTTTTCTGAAAAGTGCTCCTCTTGCAGCAGAGGCGATGAAACTTTACAATTTTGCCCGGAGGACTTGAGATTTGTGCCCGGAGGACTTATGATTTGTGCCCGGAGGACTTAAATGCTTTTTTCTGAAAAGTGCTCCTCTTGCAGCAAAGGAGATGAAACTTTAAATATTTTGCCCGGAAGACTTGAGATTTGTGCCCGGAGGACTTATGATTGGTGCCCGGAGGACTTACAATTTGTGCCCGGAGGTCTTGAGATTTGTGCCCGGAGGACTTATGATTTGTGCCCGGAGGACTTAAATGCTTTTTCTGAAAAGTGCTCCTCTTGCAGCAGAGGCGATGAAACTTTAAATATTTTGCCCGGAGGACTTGAGATTTTGCCCAGAGGACTTACAATTTGTGCCCGGAGGTCTTTGATTTTGTGAAAAGTGCTCCTCTTGCAGCAGAGGCGGTGAAACTTTAAAATCCTTTTCCTGAAATGTGCTCCTCTTGCAGCAGAGGCGATGAAACTTTAAAATTTCTCTGTTTGGTCTTCTTTTTTCTTTCTTCTTTTTTCTTTTCTTTCTTTCTTTTCCTTCTCTTTTTTTCTTTTTTCTTGGAAAAGGTTGCATAACCTTTGAAAACTTGATCGAGTGGTGTTGAGTTTTCAACTTGAGAAACATGTTTTAATCTCAAAATTTTACCCGAAAACTTTCAATGTTGATGCTGTATGATATTGTGTATGTATGCATGAATGCATGACACTCAATACTGTACATTTTCTAACTTCAAAACTCTTTCCTATCTTGCCAAAGAGGCACATCATTTGCCTTTTTTGTCTCCTTTGCCCCCAACATGACCATGAAAGCTCCTTCCTATTTTCCATTTTTGCAGAGTTCTTACATTCTCATCATAGCCTTTTGACTAATAGCACGAAACATTTTCCATAACTATTTTTCAGGAGGGAATGAATCTAAATTTCACAAGTGATATTTGATTCTTTCAAAATATTAGTGATTATTTTTCAAGATGAGTGACATAAATCCTACTCGGACCTCTTTCAACTGGACAATTGAAAGTTTGATGCACCAGGTGTTTTGTTTGGGGGATACTTTGCCATTTATCTAAAAACAATGGTTCCTTTCTTGGCCCAAAATGGTTTTCCTAAAATAACATCGTTTTTCTTCCCTTCTTTTTTGAACAAAATTTTGAATGAGAAAAGAAACAAAATATTCACAACTTGATTTGACAATCTCTCAAATTCTCAAATAATGACGTTCTACAAATGCCAAGATCGGGCATGAATGACTGAAGGCTTTTCTATTTTAGGAAGGGTATGTACAAGAAGTAAGGTTCGAACTTTTTCAAAAAAAATGTCAGCAATCAAATGACATCAAAACTTTGGATATCCCAAGAGTTTCTTAAGGCTTGTTGACTCTTTTTCCATATTTTCAATTCATGTCACTGCTTGACTTGGTTGCACGAAAAGTTCATTGTTCGTTCTAGACTGCCCTTTTCAGGTTTTCACCCTAGAACCTCATTCTTTCTTTTGTTTTGTTTTCTTTTCTCTTTTTTCTTCATTTTTTTGTTTGATTGATTGTTCCACCATGCATTCAAAGAATTCAAATTTCATTCAAACCAAATAATGACGAGAATATTCCAAAGAAGAGCTCTTCGATACAAGCATCCATATTTGATCAAAATGGACTTTTAAGTACGTAATGTAGGCCATGGTTCAGGGTTCTGAAAGAATGGATAAATAGGCCCAAAATGAGTTTGAAGGTGATCAATCCAAGGATCATTTCTTCTTGTATAGTTGTCCATCATTTTCACTCTTCGAAGCACCTTTCTTTTTCCAATTTTCCATGTATCTCTTCTCCTTCTTCTTCTCTCTTTTTCTTTCTTTCTTTTTCTTCCCCTTTTTTTTTCCTCTTTTTTTTTTCAACTCTTTTTTCTTTTTCAACATCCTATCCATCCTTTGAAGCATCTTTCTTTGTGTACTTTCACATGTATCCCTCCTCTTTTCTCTTTCTTTTTCTTCTTTTTTCTTTCTTCATTGATTCATGTCTAAGATTTCAAAAACAATTTGCCCCAAATTGTCCCACCACATAGTTAATCTTATTTGATCAAGTACAGAAGTTGAATCATTCATCTTCTTTGAAGAGATATTTTTCGTGCATGCCCTCCCAGTGTGGAGGGTGATCCTTGGAGAAGGTTTATTATGAAAGAAATTATCAGGCTCAAAAGGGGTAGCAAAAGGATAATATTTATATTTGTGAATGGAATATGAAAGACGGCCATTCGTCATCTCAAATTAAGATACTTCTATTGAAAAGCAATTCTTAGGATAAGTTTTTCCCTTGGCATTTGAGATCCTCTGAATATCATGTTTGCATGATGTCACGATCAATTTCATTTTTCTTTCTTCTCCTTTTTTTCTTTCTTTTCTTCTTTTTTCTTTTTTTTGTTTTTTTTGTTTTTTTTGTTGTAATGCAACACTTTAATATGACAGAGCTTGACCTCACAGACCACATCGTCATTTAAGGAAACAAGTGATGCACAGCTCGAGGTATTACGCAGATGGACATTGATGGGAAAATCCTCGACTTTGGTTCTTTTTTCTTTCTCTCTCTCTTCCTTTTTTTATCTTGCCCCAAAACATGGGCAAAAGGCATCTAGGGAATACAGGATTGAAGAATTTGAGATTTGTACAAGAATCTAGGTGGAAAGGTGTTTCAAAATGATCTTGCCACATATTTAACCGCCATTATCTAGAATCTTCGAGATTATCATTGATTTCCAAAAAATTTCAAAAAATTTTGCAAATCGGTTATTTCTTGAAAATTATTAATAGTAAAGCCATATCATGGTCAAAGTGAAAACAAAACAGAACTTTCAAAATTTTATGCCCCAATTTAGCTTTTTAGCTCTCGACTGTCTTAGATTTTATGGAGACATGATCCGAGATTGATTTACGACATTCATCTTTGACAGTAATCACCAATTTTCTTGGAATCATCTTATCATTATTGTGAAGAAAAGAAGCATTCTTGTCATGCCACTGGAAAATAAATTATGCAAAAAGTTGTGCTCATACAATTATCACCTAGGCCAATGAAAACGACAAGCATTTTCCCACAACGTACAGACTTCAAAATCTCAAAATCTTCGTTTTCCTTCAGATTGATTTGCCAAAATGCCATGACTCTACACCAAAGTGGACTTCCATTGTTCCATGATTTCTTGAGTCAAGATTCCACCATTGATGAGCTCTTCAATCCTTTCCTTCAATTGTCTGCATTTTTCTGTTGCATGCCCAATTGCCCCCATGTGATAGTCACATTTACTGTTCGGGTCATAGCTCTTAGTCAACGGGTTTGGTGCTGTCCTCAAAGGTATACGAGTCAAGTATTGGTTTTTCACCAAAAAGGGCAAAAGATCAGAGATTGGAATTGGGATTTTTCCTTGATTGCTTCTCGATCTTTTTCTGTTATTTGTTGATCGTTGAGGAGGTTGAGCTACTGGCCTAGGCATGAAGATAGGCGCATGAGCAACCGTTGAAGGGTAAGGGTTTGCTTGGAATCCCGATTGCGGGATTGGTGAATAAAGATAAGGATCACAGGAAGCATTGTTCGAGGTTGGACAGTATGATGTGTGAGACAAATAGGGATTATATGGAATGGAATTTCTGAGAAATTGTCCCTCAAATGTCGCAGCTTGTACTTCTTCTTCCGTTCTTTCGGGCCTGTTATCAGCAATGTCATCTATCTTGATCTTACCCCTCTTAATTGCATTCTCGATCATTTCTCCAGAGGCTACCATGTCGGCAAAATTCTTAGTAACATTCCCAATCATTCTATCATAATATGGTGTCTGGAGGGTACTAAGAAACAGAGTCGCAGTCTCTTTTTCTGTGAGGGGAGGTTGGACCTGAGTGGCAACATTCTTCCATCTCTGGGCATATTCTCTAAAGCCTTCAGTAGCTTTCTTCTCCATAGTTTGTAAAGATGAACGATCTGGGGCCGAATCCACAACATGCTTATATTGGGCGACAAATGCCCTTGCCAAATCTTCCTATGAATGAATATCGCCCCTGCCCAGTTGTGTATACCACCTAGCAGCAGATCCTTTAAGGCTGTCTTGGAAAACATGGATCAACAGCTTGTCATCGTGCACATGCGCTGCCATTTTTCTACAGTACATAGTGATATGAGCCTTTGGACAAGTGGTCCCATCATACTTCTCAAATTCTGGAGCTTTAAACTTTGAAGGAATGACCACACCAGGCACTAGAGATAATTCGGTCGCATCTAAAGATCCATGGAAATCCATTCCTTCAACAATTCGAAGCCTTTCTTCTATAAGCTCTATCTTTTGTTGGGAACTTGAGCCTCCTTCCACATGTGGCATCCCTCGCTCTTTGTGACTATCGAAATTGGCAACCTGAATTGGTTCGAGGGGGTTCATGATGGGAGTTGCGTGCCCTTGAAACTGACTAGGGTCGACTACAGATGGCATATTAGGGCACATATAACCCTCGGTGGGCATTGCTTGTGGCTCTTGAGATGATTGGGTTTCTCGTGAGCCAATGTTAAGTGGACAAAAAGAATCCTCAGTATTTCGGAACCGATGCCCATCTTGGGTAGCTAGTTCTCCCATTTTTCCATTGCCCGGCTTCTCCCACAAATCTGCCATCTGTGACAATTGCTCTCTCATCTCTTGTTGAGCTTTTTCCAACCTTTCCATTCGACTCATTTCTGTTCCTTCCACGGTCCAAAACTATCTCCGAAGTTTTTCAATGATCGAGCTATATCTACACCGAATCCGTCACAACCTAAAATTAGATGTCATGCTTGCCATGCTAATGTGATGCTTTTATTGTATGGAAATTGTGAAATAGAAAAAGAAAATTCAATCTTGTTGTTATTTCAGAGAATCACAAGTTGTACCCCAACTGAAAATTGTTGTTTGACCATTTATTTGGTTTGATCAAAATCATATTATTCACATATGAATGAAGTGGATGCAAACTTAAATAAAACCTTGTAACATTCATATTCATAAAGGAATTGTGTTCATAAAGGAATTGTTACAAGACTCAAAAAGTTCCTTACTAGACTCTCTACTAATGCCCCTTACATTCAAAGTCTTTCAAAAAGAAATTTCACAACAACAGCTGGTTGTTCATCCTCTAAACCCTAATCAAGCGTTGCAAATTCCTGGCTGACCACTTCCCCTATATCGAGCACTTTTGTGTCAATCAATCCCTTCACCTTATACTTGAAAGCCTTACAATCTTCAATGGAATGCCCAATATTTCCTGCATGGTACTCACATCTTGCATTTGCGTTGTACCATATTGGGTACGGAGGCTCCAAGGGTTTTAAGAACACGAGGGCAATAAGGTGCCTTTCAAGTAGATAGGAAAAAAGTTTGCCGTATGTTATGAGTAAAGGGTCAAGCTGCGTGCGCTTCATTTTCTTGGATTGCTTTTGGCCAATAGCTTGAGTTTTAACTTGAGCAAGCAGTGGCGCAAAAGCTAGGGTGTTAGGGATTTGCTGAAAAGGCGGTCGAATAGAATTGGCATGAGCATATGGGTTCACAGACGAACAGGTATGTAGAGGTTGGGCGAGACTAGGAGATCCTGTTCCAAAAGCTTGAACATGTGGTTGAAAAGTAGGTCGAGGATAAAAGCTTGGCCGTGGACCAATTCGTGGAGGTCGAACAAAAGTAGGAGGTCCTGTTTGGAGTGCTTGGGTAGGTGGCCGAAAAGAATTAGGACGAAGGTTAGGGTTTTGTAATGGCCTACTTGGTATGGATTGTTTGAGGCCATAAGGTTCTGCTTTAGTTGTAAGGCCCTTAAGTTCATCCATTACTTTTTTTACCCTTTTCATAGCCTCTTCTACCACGGGATCATCGTCTGGACAGTTGAGAGCATCGGAGTGTCCCTGGCAAGCCATTTCATGAAAAGTTGATTGGTCTCCACTTGCTGATGATTCAACATGTAGTTGTCTTGGAAGTGACGATGACCCTTGAGGATGGACCACTTTAGTCTCTCTAAAGCTTTCAAGCATCTTCATTATCTTAGCCAGTTTTCCTTTTATCTCTTGTATATCATGTCCAAACTCCTCTTGATTATTCTCCAAAGCAGTAAGTCTTGCTTCTAATTGATCTCCCATGTCTTTGACCTCCTTTAACCCTAGAAGATGAATGCCTTCCTTATTATGTGATGTGAATGCATTAATATAAAACTTTAAGAATAAAAGAATCAAAATTTTCCGTTATTTAAGTTCAATGAATGAATTCTTTTCATGTTTTGTTTTTTTAGACAAAGAAGAAAAATCGAATAAATCATTGTTTCATTCTTCAAAATTGTAACATTGCGAAATTTTATTTGAAGACAAATATCTTTTGATTTTATGAGAGCATGAATTTGAAAAATGATATGAAAAAGAAGTAGTAAAATGTTCCCTCATGTGTCCTAATTTCGGGATAATCTCCACAAAATCGGACATGGCTCTAGCTAGGATCGGCTTCTTAAGGCCTTTTACATGCTGGGTTGGGATATGAAGATCTAAAGGTTCCCAAATTATATCTCACTGTCATCCACATTGGACTAGTAAGATTTAATTCGAGTGGGAGTATTTCGATTGCCATTGCGGAGGTGATTACCTCACGAGAGCAAAGGTACTTTACTCCCTCCTAAGAAGGACTGAACCCGGGTATAGAGCTCATGTTTTGCAGATGCAAGTGCAAGTGTGTGTATGAGGGAACACATCAAACTCAAATTAAATTATTATCTCTATCCTAAATGTCTCAACAATTTATTAACAACAAGTATATACAAATATAAAACATAATATAAATAACATAAAATGCAAATGCAAACCAAATCATTTTCAAAATCCAAGTGAATTAAGTTTGAATATCATTCAAGACTGTTAAATTAAAACTTTGGATAACACAAGATTAATGAATGGCTTGACCCTCAAAAAGCGTCCCCAGTGGAGTCGCCAAGCTGTCGTAACGACTTCGCGCTCGACGATTTTGAAAAAAAAAAACGTTTAAAAACAAAAAGGGAGTCGCCACCAATCTTTTTTGACTAGGTGTGATTGGCCACCTAAAATATTTATCTTTTTAACAAAATTTCAAAATTAATTAAGTTTTATTAAAAAGACAATTTTGGTCTGCGAAAACAAAATTTGGGTTCGGGGGTTCGGTTACGCGTGGGGAAGGATTAGCACCCCCACGACACCCGTTAAAAAACGGTACCATAATAATCATGTGTTATCCTTTTGTTTTAATAAGATAGTCTTGGCTTTTGATTAGAGTATTTGCTTGAAAAATTGTTGTTATAAAGGGTTTCATTATGAAAATCAACATGAACACCATTTATTGAAAAATTAAACCAAATATCCCAATCCTCTGGTAACATTTGAAATAATCCCTCTCACCTAGGGATCAGTCAAGAAATCACTACTTGTGAGTCTCATGACATCCCATCCTCGGTGGTTCTCACGCTATTTTACAATTGATCGTATGCATGTAGTGTGTGACGCATATGAAACTTAAAGAAATTTTATTTATTTTTGATTTTATTAATGAAACTCTTGATATTGAGAAATTTGGCTAAATATCCCAATACTCTGGTAACATTTAGCTAATTCCTCTCACCTAGGGATCAGTCAAGAAGTCACTACTTGTGAGTCTCATGACATCCCATCCTCGGTAGAATTCCATTTATTATTTTCCTTTATTTGTCATATTTATTTGTTTACTTATTGTTCTCTACCAATATATTAAAAATTCCTAGACAAATGAATGGATAATAAAAAACGGAAAAAGGAATTATACCCTCCTCGGGCGGGCGAACTACTTGAAATGGCGAGCTCGTGGATGTTCTTTCTCCTCGTGTGGGCGAGCTCCTCAAACGAGTGCGTGGACTTCTTTTTATTTGGGCGGGCGATCTCGTGGACGACCGAGCAAACTCGCGGATTCTTCTTTCTTTCTTTGGCGGGCGATCTACCTGATTGGGTTAGCTCTTTGGGCGGATGAGCGAACTCATTGATCCTATTCTTTCCTCGGTCGGGCGAACACACGCTGAGTGGTCTAGCTCTTTGGCGGGTGAACTACTTGAATGGTCTAGCTTCTTGACAAGCGAGCTAGCTCACAGATCCTGCCCCTCTTGAGCAGGCGGGCGAACTCCCTTAGTGGGCGAGCTCTCTGACTTCTTTTTTGATGGGCGAGCTCTTGAGTGGGCTAGCTCCTTGGGCGGGCGAGCTCGTGAATCTTGCTTCTTTTGCACATGCGGGCGAACTCTCGGATGGGCGAGCTCTCTGACTTCTTTTTTCTGACGGGCGAGCTCTTGAGAGGGCTAGCTCCTTGGGCGGGCGAGCTCGTGAATCTTGCTTCTTTTGCACATGCGGGCGAACTCTCGGATGGGCGAGCTCTCTGACTTCTTTTTTCTGACGGGAGAGCTCTTGAGAGGGCTAGCTCCTTGGGCGGGCGAGCTCGTGAATCTTGCTTCTTTTGCACATGCGGGCGAACTCTCGGATGGGCGAGCTCTCTGACTTTTTTTTTCTGACGGGCGAGCTCTTGAGAGGGCTAGCTCCTTGGGCGGGCGAGCTCATGAATGAGAGGGCTAACTCGTGAATCTTGCTTTTTCCTCGGTCGGGCGAGCACGCGGATCTCAGTTGGGTCAGGTCCACTCGCGGGTCGCCTCAATTACTCTTCTTTTCTCCTTAGCTATAAAAGGCAAACCCTTTTTCAAAACCCATTTTCTATCAGATTCCTCGCCACACAAAAACTCAAAATCCTCCAAGCCTCTGGTTCTTCGGACAACTGCTGGTCGCCGTGCACCGCCTTACGCCTGTAGCCGGTGTCCTTTCCAATAGCCTTAAAACACTCTGCTCCACTTACTCTTTTCAGATCTGGGGTTCGTTTTCCCCGAAAGCGTTCCTAACCCACGGATCTGAGCACGTGGACTTCCTTACCCCTTTTTGTTTTGTTTTGTTTATTTCTGGTTTTGGATCTGGTTGTGTTTTTAGTTGTTGTTGTTTGGTTTGTGTTTTACAGGTTGAGGGTTTCAGATCTGGGCTTTGTGTTTGGAGGTTTTGGTGAAGTAGTGTGGTGTTGGTAGTGGTGATGACGATGATAGTAACTTAGTGATGGTAATGGCGGTGATAGCGATGATGGTGCTTACAGTGGGGGTGTTTGGGGTTTCTGCTCTCTTTTTTTTTTTCGGAAGAAGTCCCCGTTTCCTCTGCTTGGTTCCCTTCTTAAACCAGTTCGGAACCTCTTCCCCTAGCCTTTCAGAGTCACAAAATCCGTAGGTTCTGTAGGAGCGGGATTCACGGGATGGGAAAAGTTGAAATCTGCTGGGTGGAGCTCGAGACTGGGAGAGAGCTGGTCGCCGGCGACTTGAGACAATGGGTCTGCCGGCAAATCTAGCAAATCCTGAAGCATTTAATGCGGTAATGACTGATGGGAGGTTCGGGCGGCTGGCGGCAAAAATAACAAAAAATACAAAATAATAATAATAATAATAATAATAAATAGAAAAGTAATAATCATAACTAAAACTAATAACAATATAATAATAATAACAGATAAATAAGAATAACAAACCATATATAAAAAAGGTAAATAATATATAATATATAATAATAAATGGGACAAAATTAGGTGTCAACAATGGTAATAAAGGAGGTCGTGGAGATAGGTATAAAGGAGATAGGTATTATGATAGGATAGATGGAAATTTAGGAAGTATCAAATTGAAGATTCCTTCCTTTCAAGGTAAGAACGATCCTGAGGCTTACTTAGAATGGGAAAAGAAAGTGGAGATGGTCTTTGATTGCCATAACTATTCCGAAGAAAAAAAGGTGAAACTTGCTGCTGTAGAGTTCACGGATTATGCAATCATTTGGTGGGACCAACTCATGCTTGGTAGACGTAGGAATAGAGAGCCACCTATAGTTACATGGAATGAAATGAAACGTGTTATGAGAAAAAGGTTTGTTCCTAATCATTACTATAGAGAGCTTTATCAAAGGTTACAAGGTCTCACTCAAGGTTCTAAGAGTGTTGAGGATTATCATAAAGAAATGGAAATTATCATGATCAGAGCTAATGTTGAAGAGGATAGTGAAGCTACTATGGCTCGATTTTTACAAGGATTGAATCGTGAGATTGCTAATGTAGTGGAGTTACATCACTATGTGGAGTTTGATGATATGTTGCATATGGCTATCAAGGTTGAAAGGCAACTCAAGAGAAAAGGTTATTCATCTCGTTTTATGCAAGGTTCTAGTTCATCTTCTTCTTGAAAACCGAACACCTTTCGAAGGGAAGATAAGACTACATTCAAACTTAAGACTGAATCCTCATTCAAGCCTAAGGGTGAGAGTGTCCAAAAGCCCAAACCCGAGGCTATCCAAGCATCCCAAGGTAAGAGTAGAGACATTAAGTGTTTTAGATGTTTGGGAAGAGGATACATTGCATCACAATGCCCAAACAAACGAGTCATGATTATGCGTGATGATGGTGATGTTGTAAGTGAAGATTCTGATGTTGATGATGAGATGCCACCATTGGAGGACATTAATAAGGATGATGACTATGTTGAGTTTGCTGCACATGGTGAAGCACTTGTAGCTCGTCGTGCATTAAGTGCCCAAGTTAAGGATGAAGATGAAGTGCAACGAGAAAATATTTTTCATACTAGATGCCACGTCAACAATAAGGTATGCTCTTTGATTATTGATGGTGGTAGTTGCACTAATGTTGCTAGCACTTATTTGGTTGACAAATTGAGTTTGCCCAATACAAAACATCCCAAACCATACAAACTTCAATGGCTCAATAATTGTGGAGAAGTAAATGTGACCAAGCAAGTATTAGTGCTATTTTCAATTGGAAGATACAATGATAAAGTGTTGTGTGATGTTGTGCCTATACATGCTGGTCATTTGCTTTTAGGAAGACCATGGCAATTTGATAGACATGTCATACATGATGGATTTACAAACCGTTATTCATTTACCATGGCTGGTAAGAAATTCACACTTGCACCCTTGAGTCCTACGGAGATTTATGAGGATCAATTGAGGTTGAAAGAGCAGAATGAATCACAACAAAGGTCAAAGAATCTAGATAAAGACAAAGATATTGCAAAGAAAGAAAGAAAGGACGTGAGCTTCTATGCAAAGCAAAGTGATGTAAAGGCTGCTTTTCTAGCTAAGTGCCCAATCCTTTTGTTTTTATATAAAGAATCTTGTTTTAGTTCTAATGATCTTAAATCTTCTTTGCCTACTAATGTTGTGTCTCTTTTGAAGGAATTTGGAGATATATTCCCCGAGGAGAATCCAAATGGTTTGCCACCTATTAGGGGAATTGAGCATCAAATAGACCTTGTTCCTGGAGCTGCCATTCCCAACAGGCCTGCCTATAGAAGCAATCCCGAGGAGACAAAGGAGCTTCAAAGGCAAGTTGACGAGCTCATGAAGAAAGACTACGTTAGAGAGAGCATGAGTCCATGTGCTGTTCCTGTGTTACTTGTTCCTAAGAAGGATGGGACGTGGAGGATGTGTGTTGATTGTCGTGCCATCAACAAAATCACTGTAAAGTATCGCTATCCCATTCCTAGATTAGATGATATGCTTGATGAGTTACATGGTTCTTGCATCTTTTCTAAAATTGATTTGAAAAGTGGTTATCATCAAATTCGCATGAGAGAAGGTGATGAATGGAAAACTGCATTTAAGACTAAGCATGGTTTGTATGAATGGTTAGTTATGCCTTTTGGATTAACTAATGCACCTAGCACTTTCATGAGATTAATGAACCATGTCTTGCGTGCTTTCATTGAAAAATTTGTAGTTGTCTATTTTGATGATATCTTGATCTATAGTAGAAGTTTGCATGAACATATTGAACATTTAAAGAATGTGCTTAATGTCTTGAGAAAGGAAAAGCTGTATGCTAACCTTAAGAAATGTTCCTTTTGCACTGATAAGATTATATTTCTTGGATATGTTATTTCTTCTAGGAATAATAGCCAAATAAGCCCTCGACCTTAAGCCCAAAATGGAATTAAGCCCAAAATGGAATTAAGCCCTCAACGTTTTATTTCGTGGCAATCAATCCATAAACTTTTATTTTAGTGGAAATAAACCCTCAACCTTCTTAAATTATGCAATTAAGTCCAAATCTGTTAAATGACACTAACTGCTGTTAGTGAAAGCTGACGTGGATAGCTTACTTGGCTGCCACGTGGCATGCCACATGTGCAATACTAACGGCAATTAGTGTCATTTAACAGATTTGGACTTAATTGCATAATTTTAGAAGGTTGAGGGTTTATTTTCACTGAAATTAAAGTTTATGGACTGATTTTCACGAAATAAAAGGTCGAGGGCTTAATTCCATTTTGGACCCAAGGTCGAGGGCTTATTTGGCTATTTTACCTTTCTTCTAAGGGTATAGCAGTAGAAGATGAAAAGGTCAAGGCAATTAAAGATTGGCCTATACCTAAGAATATCTCTGAGGTGCGTAGCTTTCATGGATTAGCTAGTTTCTATCGTAGGTTTGTTAGAGACTTCAGTACAATAGCTGCACCTCTAACTGATGTTGTTAAAAAGAATGTTGGATTTAAATGGGGTCTTGAGCAAGATCATGCTTTTAACTTGCTTAAAGAGAAGCCTTGTTCCGCAGCTTTATTATCCTTACCTGACTTTTCTAAAACTTTTGAGATTGAGTGTGATGCTTCAAGTATAGGTATTGGAGCTGTTTTAATGCAGGAGAAACGCCCCATTACTTTTTTCAGTGAGAAGTTAAGTGGAGCTGCCCTTAACTATCCTACATATGATAAAGAGATGTATGCATTAGTGAGGGCCTTGGAAACATGGCAACACTATTTATGGCCCAAGGAATTTGTCATCCACACTGATCATGAGTCCTTGAAGCACTTGAAAGGACAAAGCAAGTTGAACAAGCGTCATGCCAAGTGGATGGAGTTCATTGAAACATTTCCATATGTGATCAAATATAAACAAGGTAAAGAAAATGTCGTGGCTGATGCATTATCTCGAAGGTATACTCTAATCACTACTCTTAATGCAAAACTACTTGGATTTGAGTATATTAAAGACTTGTATGCTACTGATGAGGATTTTGAAAATGTGTTCATTGCATGTGAGAAAACTGGTTTTGGAAAGTTTTATAGGCATGATGAATTCTTATTTAGGGAAAATAGATTATGTGTGCCTAGGAGTTCTTTAAGAGATTTACTTGTTAGAGAAGCCCATAGTGGTGGATTAATGGGACATTTTGGAGTAAAGAAAACTTTAGATATATTGCATGATCACTTCTTTTGGCCTAACATGAAAAGAGATGTTGAAAAATTGTGTGAAAGATGTGTCACTTGTAAACAAGCTAAGTCTAGAGTTATGAATCATGGTCTTTATACTCCATTACCTATTCCTACTGCTCCTTGGACTGACATTTCTATGGACTTTGTTTTGGGGTTACCAAGAACAAAGAGAGGTAGAGATTCTGTTTTTGTTGTTGTTGACAGGTTCTCTAAGATGGCTCACTTCATTGCTTGTCACAAGACAGATGATGCAAGTAACATTGCCGATTTATTCTTCAAGGAAATTGTTCGTCTACATGGGGTTCCGAGGACCATTGTTTCTGACCGTGATGTGAAGTTCCTTAGCTACTTTTGGAAAACATTATGGGGAAAGTTAGGAACAAAGCTATTGTTTTCCACTACTTGTCATCCACAAACCGATGGTCAAACTGAAGTAGTCAATCGTACTTTGTCTACTTTGTTGAGGTCCATTATTCAAAAGAATTTGAAGAATTGGGAAGATTGTTTGCCTCATGTGGAGTTTGCTTACAATAGAAGTGTGCATTCTACTACTAGTTATTCTCCATTTGAAGTTGTCTATGGTTTTAATCCACTCACTCCATTGGATCTTTTACCACTACCTATTGAGGAGAGAACTAGTTTGAATGGGGAAAAGAAAGCTGATTTTGTTAAGCAACTACATGAGAAGGTACGTCAAAACATTAAGAAGAGGACTGAGCAATATGCTACTCAAGCCAACAAGCATCGCAGGAAAGTTGTCTTTGAACTGGTGATTGGGTTTGGGTACATATGCGTAAAGAGAGATTTCCTGCTCAGCGTCGCTCCAAGTTGCAACCTCGAGGAGATGGACCATTCCAAGTGATTAAGAAGATCAATGACAATGCTTATAAGTTAGATCTTCCAGGTGAGTATAATGTTAGTGCTACATTTAATGTTTCTGATCTTTCTCCCTTTGATATTGATGTAGGTGATTCTGATTTGAGGACAAATCCTTTCGAGGAGAAAGGGAATGATGGAGATCCAAGCTCACAAAGCTCAAGTCATGTTCGTGATGATCGTGATCCTGTGAGTATCCATGGAGGTCCAATTACAAGAGCTAAATCAAAGATAATGCAACAAGCCTTGGCTGGTTTCATTGATATTGCTAGAGAGAAAGCCCAACAAAGCTTGAGCATGGAGGATGATAAAGTCTTCTACAACATGATCCAAGCCCAAGTTCAACCTTCTTGAAGACACACAAGTATTGGGCCGAAATGCAAATTAGGCTAGATGCATATTTTATTTAGTTAAGTATTATTGGGCTGAACATTGTCTTAATTTAATTTAAGCCCAATTCCTTTTTAAATAATAGATTTTGTAAGACTTCTATTACTTGTTCTGCAAGTTAGGAGAGTAGGATTCCTATTGCTTGTTCTGCAAGTTTGCTATTTCCTATTCTGCAAGTTAGGAAAGTAGGATTCCTATTACTTGTGCTGCAAGTTATCTATTTGCCTATAAATAGTTATGTAACCCTTTGGGGAGAACACAATTGATTTTAGTAATAAAATGGAGAGACTTTTTCTCTTTGGTTCTCTTGAGAACTGTTGAACTTATCAAGGTCTTCCTTGTGGCGTTCTTCTACCTTCCACCAATATATACCATAGGTTCTTGCTTTTCTAAGCAACGGGTCTTGGTCCAATACCATAGGTTCTTGTGTTTCTACATAAAGGGTCTTGGTTTTACTTCTAATTTTTGTTTTCCTTTGCTGCGTTTTTAACTTGTTATTATTTTTCTTCAAGTGTTCTTCGTCTTCTTCATTGAATCTCATCTTCTTTCGGTGAGGTCCATATCAATTTGTATATTGCTCCGTATGAATATAAATTAATAATAATATTCTTACATTTTAATACTAAATCAGTATAGTTATTTATATTTTTTAATTATATATTTTATGATTGATTTGTTTGTTTAAATTTGATTGCATTCAAATTTTTATAAATATGTTTATTTAATTTAAATGAACTAAACTCAATTAGATTAAATTTTGAACTAATTAAACTACAACGCAATGTCAAAAACTTTTATAAACATAAACAGATCTTGAATAAAGCTAAAATAAATAAACAAATCATGAATAAAGCTAAACTCGATTCTGATTAGCTCTTTTACAATTGTATGTATATCCTTTGTGCACTAAATATACAAAAGAAAATACTATCAGTAATGAATAAATGAACATAATAATAATAATAATAATAATAATAATATCCTGCATTTATAAACCATGAAAGATACTATTTTTTTATAATACTTTTTATTTTAGTATCATAATTCACACATTAAGCTTGTTCATGGGCTAGATTATTTGTCCAAATGCAAAGGTTAATTTGATTTTTAAGTAGATTTGAATAAAATTTTAAACACATTGAAGGGGTTTAGACTAACAAATGGGGCTGAGTAAAAAGTGGACCAGGCTTTGATCTAACTTTTGAAAGTCCATACCTCGTCTAACCTATTTTTGTACATGGCATTTAAAGCAAAAAAAAAATTATGTATTGTTAATTAATAGTAATTAGGATAAATTTAACTGAAATTCTTTAGGTTTACTATAATTCAACTTTAGTTTATTAATCTTGAAAAGACACTTTGATTTAAAATCACAATTGATTTTAACATATATCAATCAATTACTAAACTTAAACTAATAATATTACATTCTCAATTATCAACAATAAATTTATTACTGTTAATTATTTTTAAATGTTTTTTCGAAAAACATTTTATTTAAAATTTTTATATTTAATACAAAAAAGAATATTGTGGATATTAAATGAGTAAAAAATATTTAGATCAATAGATTTTTTAATATTAACGTAATAGAACTATTTTTTCATACTATTTTAGACTAAAATGTTAATTTCTCAAACTGATGGGCTAATCTTGAATTAAGGTTAGAATTGAAGGAGTTTAATGGAATTTACCCTAAAAATTAAGTTGATTCATTTCAAATGTTACCAATAAATAATTTTATAATTGTAATTTTAGTTATGAACAAAAAAAAATTATAAGATATGGCACATCTACTTTTTATGGAAAATAACATCATAAAAATTTTTAGATTGGTTCATTTAATATATTTGAATTTTGCTATGTAATAGTTCCAAGGACAAGTTACTAACATTAAACTCCACAACAATAATTTTCATTGTTGCTAACATTAAACTCTTAGCAAGATAGTTTATTGACAGCTCTTTTCATTATATACCTAGATCAGCTAATGAGGCAGCTAACTTACTTGCCAACCATGGCTTAAGTAGAGTGGAGGAAAGCTACTGGGTAGAGGATTGCCCAGATATCCTAAATAACACTTTAGCTACTGGTTGTTCCTTCACGAATGAATAAATACAAATTCTGTTTGACTAAAAAAAAAACAAAAAATTTTACAACATAAACATTAAATTGAAGAAAAGATATATTTTTTTTAAATAAGCGGGCTTAGATAGGCTTGATTTTCTTGTTTGTAAAAAGGGTCTTGAACAAATATTAAACCTAAAATTCAGGTTAGGTCAAACCGAGCACACATGAAGTTCTGTAATAAACATGACCAACACCCGACTGAGCCATGAACAGATATATCACACGCAAAAGAATTGGAATAAAGAAAATTTAATTGTACTTTAAATTAACCGTGTTTCTCTCTTGTTTAATTTCTTATCATCTTAATATATATGTGAGGATCATAAACAAAAGAGAGGGAGAGGACGTCAAATTGACCAAATGGAAAACTTTTTTATATGTATTTTACATTAACATAGGAATTTTTTTGGATACTATATGTAAAAAAAAATTGCAAATACTGAAAAAATTAAGTTCAATAAATTTAAATGATAACTTTTATAAAATAATTATACCTTATACATGGACAAACTTTGTTATCCGTACATTGGACAATAATTTATAATTTTTTTATAATACTTGTTGTTATTGTTTTTAATTTTTGAAAGTTTAATTGTTGTTATTGCTATGCATAAAAATGCGTGCAGAAATATAAACATGAAATCCATATAAACAAAATAAATATGTAACAACCATTATTCATGAATGACTGAAAATTTAAATATTTCATTTTTTAATTTTGTTATATTAAAAACCACTTTAAAGAAAATATTTTTTAATTTAAAAAATTAAAATTCTTAAATAGTTAATGCATTCAATTAAATCTTATTTAAGAAAATTATCATTTTCTCTGATATTATATTAATCTATCATTTCTCACGTTCACAATGTTAAATACTAATTGAATCATATATTTATTTGACAAAAAAAAATCAGTAAAACATCCATTATTTATTTATTTTTATAATTATATTAAATTATTTTCATAGTAAAAACTTTTTAGCACATACCAAAATTTTCTCATATTACCTAACGCTGTGAAATTGTCTTTGTTCCTGATGTGGACTAGATCAATTATTACTGGGCTTTTCTATAAATCAAGTTGAAGACCATTGAGCCAAATGATAATCTAAGCCCAAGAGAAAAAAGGACTCAAAAGGCCCAGAAATGATCCACTGGGTTATTATTTAAGCTGTGGGGCTTAAAGGTAATTACGCGCAAAATAACTCCTATAAATAGGTCACAGGTATCATTCTTAAACCCTAAGCTCTATTTGCCTACAGAAACCCTGTCTGACTTAAGCATCGGAGTGCGCGCGCAGGGAAAACCCCTGCGCCCCTCTGACTTTTCCTATTTCGCAGATTCGTTGGAGACAAACTAACGCGAAGATCGAGGATCCGACATCAGCAAATATTTATTGTTGTTTTTGGCGACAACAATTGGCGCCGTCTGTGGGAAACAAACAGAAAAGCCATAAAAAATTGGTGAAAGACGATCTGCGAAAGAGAAGGTACGTAGGCTGCGGCAGACTTGCATGGGCGGGAGGCGATTTCAACTTTTAGTTTTATAAATGAGGCATTATGACCATGACTGCGGGGTTCCCAGGGGCGGCAGCCCCTGGGCGGCGGTCCCGCTGGCCGGTCAGCGGGCGGGGTCAAGGGGCAGCGCCCCTTGCGGGGGTTTGGGGGCGGAGCCCCCGAAAAAAAAAAAAAAAGGTATCTGTGACATTGCCAACGACAGACCCTCGGCGAGAGACCTCCTCCTACTAGCTGTGCGAGACAAAAGTGGAAGCTAGCCTGTCGCACAAAAGCTGCTGGCTACAGCATGCCTCTCGCCCATGAGCCTCTCGCCCAGGAGCCTCTCGCCCAAGAGCCTCTCATATCCTCTCGCCCAAGAGCCTCTCATATCCTCTCGCCCAAGAGCCTCGCATGGCCTCTCGCCCAGGAGCCTCTCGCCCATGAGCCTCTCGCCCAGGAGCCTCTCGCCAGGAGCCTCTCGCCCAAGAGCCTCTCATGGCCTCTCGCCCAAGAGCCTCGCATGGCCTCTCGCCCAGGAGCCTCTCGCCCAAGAGCATCGCATGGCCTCTCGCCCAGGAGCCTCTCGCCCATGAGCCTCTCGCCCAGGAGCCTCTCGCCCAAGAGCCTCGCATGGCCTCTCGCCCAGGAGCCTCTCGCCCAGGAGCCTCTCGCCCAAGAGCATCGCATGGCCTCTCGCCCAGGAGCCTCTCGCCCAAGAGCCTCACATGGCCTCTCGCCAAAAGGCCTCGCATGGCCTCTCGCCCAAGAGCCTCACATGGCCTCTCGCCCAGAAGTCTCGCATAGCCTCTCGCCCAAGAGCATCGCATGGCCTCTCGCCCAAGAGCCTCTCGCCCAAGAGCCTCTCATATCCTCTCGCCAAAAGGCCTCGCATGGCCTCTCGCCCAAGAGCCTCACATGGCCTCTCGCCCAGGAGTCTCGCATAGCCTCTCGCCCAGGAGCTTCATGGACGACAGCTAGCATAAATTACTTCACCAAAAGGTTACAATCAGCAGAACTAAAATAAACAACCATGCAAGAACCAACCGCTGCAGACAAGACAATTTAACTACTGCAACAACAGTTGACAGAAGTGTTAGTGGCAGAGTGAAGGAGAGATGCAAAATTCGACTGTGTCCCCCCCATCGCCACCGGTCTACACTTGCTGCACGCACATGACAAACAACTTTGGCTATAGAATGCATTGATTAGCAACTGCCCAACCTGCCACACTCAAGGTTCTAGGCTATAGAGTAGCACGCCTAAGAGACAATATAGCCCGAAACACGTGAAGACAACTTTCAATATAGTAGCGGGCAAGCACAGTACTCGTGCGGTAGGACCTTGACGAGGTGGAGCAATAGGCAAACATAGATCGCACGTGGCAGGTTCCCTTGACGAGAGAGTGGCTCGCCTAATAGAACAAAGTTGGTGAACACAGGGCGCCCGCGGCAAGAATCTTTAGCGATAGATTCACTTACTCAAAACGACAAAAACTTTGGCGATAGAGTGGCTCGCCCATGCATCAGCCAATGCAGGCAAGCACAAGACCAATGCAACAAACACTCTCGGTGATTGAATGGCATGTTGTTATTGTATAACCTACACCACAGCCCAGCCTCCACAGCAAGGCTTACTTGGTAAAACACGTGTCAAGGCGCGAGAAGCGATCTAGATGGGCAAGCATGGAACAAGCTGAAGAGTTTTAGCTGAGATACGCCCACGATGTTATCGGGCAAGCCCCAATCAAAGACCTCAGAGAACGTACCAAAACTTTAAAGGCTAACTCGTGTTTGCCCAGGTGCGCATGAACATAGATAAGCAATGGAAACCAGGCAATGCACAAAAGGTCAGACGGGTTAGTGACCACCACACGAGTACGGATGTGAATGATGAGTAAGAATACAGCCATCCTAAGGCCCAGGCAAGCAGGCCCTTATCAATCGATATAGGAACTCGCCTAGGAGAGAGAACTCTATGGGCGAGCCATTCAGAGTGACTGAATCGAGAAAAGATTAGGCAACTCTGTACACCATCAAACACAACGCTCAAGAAAAAGTTCATCTTTGAACAGGAATGACAACACTGTTTCAAAGAAGAACTCGGAGAGCTATATAGTGTAACGGTACGCTAAATACTGTAAAAGTAAAAGGTATTGTGCCGCAAAAAAAAATGGAAAAACAAAAGAAGAGAAAGAAAAAGCTGAGGCTATGACCAGTCACATATTTGGCGACAGGCAATAATCTCTGGCGGCAGAATACAAGAAGTGGGCTACAACCCTGCCTATCGCCCATAAGTTCCCTGGTGATTGAGTACACGGAATGGGCAGAGTCCAACCCGTTGCCTGAAAGATCTCTGGCGATAGAATACAAATGGAAAAACAAAAGAAGAGAAAGAAAAAGCTGAGGCTATGACCAGTCACATATTTGGCGACAGGCAATAATCTCTGGCGACAGAATACAAGAAGTGGGCTACAACCCTGCCTATCGCCCATAAGTTCCCTGGTGATTGAGTACACGGAATGGGCAGAGTCCAACCCGTTGCCTGAAAGATCTCTGGCGATAGAATACAAGGAATGGGCGACAGCAGTGTTTTCAATTCGGCGAGCACAAGCATGCATATGACTAATTCTGGCGACAAGGTTCCACGTGGTAGACTCTTTCTGCAAGAGGTGGCTCACGCGTGTAATAGCCAAAATGGCTAGAAAGAGGGACCACTATTGAAGATCTCACAAAGATGCCACTCTTTTGAATATTCAGTGGCATGCAAGACGTTATGTGACAGAACAATCTGTCGCTTGAAAGGGGCTTGCTACACTGCAAATTTGCGCGACTACAAGCATGCAACAGGCACTCTGTCCCAAGCTAGCTCAAGGCCACGCGACAGAGCAGTTTGCACAACTATAGGCATGCGACACGACTAGAACATGGGCAACCTTATCTTCTTCGTTGTGAAATTGAACTTTAAAGCCAAGAAAAGTGACAAGCCGTGAGCTAGACAAGAGCTCCCGTGCGTGACAAGCCTTTAGCGAGACATGGTCTCCCGCATGCGACAGACCTTGGGTGACAGGGGAGCTCCCACGAGCGACAGGCCTTGGATGAGATATGGGCTCTCACATGCGATAAGCTCCCTACTTTGATAAAATGACAGCGAAGAAAATTAGGAGAACACAGCACCCATACGCAAAATTCCCCCGTTAGCACAATGCAGGCGATGTCTGCGCACGCCCAAGTGCGGGATTTGAGCGGAACAATCTAGAATCTTCTAGACCTAGTCCTACCGAGTGTCCCAAAGCTTCCTTCGACCCAAGAACTGCTCTAGCAATCTAGAAGTGGCTTAAGAGCCACACACTTAGACTATTGATAATCACACATGTGAAAGAGGGCTTATCTATATAAAAAGTGTGTCGGCTTCATGAGTCCTTTAAGCAAGATAAGGATGTGCCGGCTCAAGGTGTCGAGATCAAGGATGTATCTCTTTTGTAAGCCCCTATACGTAGCATTCTGAAGTATCAATACAAGTGAGTGCTTGGCACAACGGAAATTGCAAACACACTCAAGCAGGGACATAAGGGTGGTAACCAGATCTGAGGTACTCTCAAACGATGTTTTCAATTTTCTTGTCCACTCTAACAATTGTGATTGAATTAGGCAGGTGTCCGAGATAGGCACTAGCCACTGTCGTGAAAGGCAGCAAGCCAGGAAAAGCTTGGTTCAATCGAAAACAACTTGTGGTAAGCTCGTGAAGATAGATTGATGGTGCCGAGGCACGACTCGGTGCACAATCCATGGTTGACAGCAAAACATCACAGCACTCGTACCTTACAGATTTTTCAAAGACAAAGACTTGGAATGATACTGGTGGTAAACATTTGCTATTATTGTTTTAACATTTGCTGCAATTATTCCACTTAATTGAAAATACTACATTATGAAACGAAAGGCCAGTTATTTTTATCTGTACTATGATAATCCTCCATGTTTGTTAGACATGTTGCAGGAATAGAAAAAGACGCGAGACGGGCATAAATAAGTCCCTAAGCGAAAAATGCGCGAGATGGGCACAAATAAGACCTTAAGCGTGAAGAAGACGCGAGACGGGCACAAATAAGTCCCTAAGCGAAAAATGCGCGAGATGGGCACAAATAAGACCTTAAGCGTGAAGAAGACGCGAGACGGGCACAAATAAGTCCCTAAGCGAAAAATGCGCGAGACGGGCAAAAATAAGTCCCTAAGCAAGAAAATTCAAAAGTCCCTAAGCGAAAAATGCGCGAGACGGGCAAATCAAAAGTCCCTAAGCGAAAAGTGCGCGAGACGGGCAAACAAAAAGTCCCTAAGCGAAAAGTGCGCGAGATGGGCAAACAAAAAGTCCCTAAGCAAAAAATGCGCGAGACGGGCAAATCAAAAGTCCCTAAGCGAAAAGTGCGCGAGATGGGCAAACAAAAAGTCCCTAAGCGAAAAGTGCGCGAGATGGGTAAACAAAAAGTCCTTAAGCGAAAAATGCGCGAGACGGGCAAATCAAAAGTCCCTAAGCGAAAAATGTGCGAGGCGGGCACAAATAAGACCCTAAGCATGACGAAGACGCTAGAAGGGCAAAATAAGACCCCAAGCGGGCAAAATAAGACCCTAAGCGAGAAAAAGACGCGAGACGGGCACAAATAAGTCCCTAAGCGAAAAATGCGCGAGACGGGCAAAAATAAGACCCTAAGCGAGAAGATACAAGACGAGCAAAACAAAAAGTCCCTAAGCACAAAAGGGTGCGAGACGGGCAAATTCGAAAATCCCTAAGCGAAAAGTGTGCAAGATGGGCAAATGAAAAGTCCCTAAGCACAAAAGTGTGCGAGATGGGCAAACCAAAAGCCTGAAGCGAAAAATGTGTGATGTAGGCTACGCATTTACTTGAAGCAAAAAAGTGTGCGATGTAAGTCATGCATGACGTGCTTGAGCTTGAAGCAGTAATTGAGCGACATAAGCCCCGTATGTAAAAGAACTTGAAGCAAAAAAGTGCACGAGAAAAGCCTGATTATTACGTGAGACTAATACAAGGTAAATGTATAGTTGCTTCGGTAGATGAGTTTAAAAATGGGCTGATCAGTTTGTAAAAGACTAAGCTCTTTCACAAAAAACTGGGGAGCACTCTAGATTGACTTATGCCTCAAAAGGAGCATCGATACTAACAGGCACCCAAGCATCTACGCCCTGAGGTGCTATAATTATCTAAATCATCTTCGTCCAAGCCTGTGAGAACCCCGACCATCTCGGGTCAACCAAAAGGCTCTTAAGGGCTGGTAAGATCAGATAGATCTTTATAAATGCCTATTCTCAGAAAATGTTGCATCAGGATCAAGCTTCAACCAATCCGGAGCACGCCAAGCACAAACCGCATCTGATGAAACCAAAAGGCTTTGGTGGCTCCGCAATCTTGTAATTTCTCCTTATAACTCTTGGTTTCGGTCAGCTAAGACCTTGAATTTGAAAAGAAGGGTGGTATATTCCACTGGAGAAGCATTTAGCTCAGAGAAGAAAAACGTATCCCGGTAGTGTTCTAAAAAGACACTTTGACAAAAAAAAAATGATGACACGAAGTCATTTCTGCTACAAATAATAATTGAGTCCTCAAGTGAAGATGAAAAGACTCTTGTGATAATCCCAAGAAGAGGGTAGCACAAGAATTTGAAAAGCCCATTCTTTATATACTCTTTCA